>JAKSZU010000007.1:76319060-77646560 GCA_026018925.1 Tupaia tana | reverse complement strand
ATGCATACTTGATAAAAAAAATGACTTTTTAAAAATTGAAACATGCTATAATCTGTGTTCAATTTTTAAACATGCAAATCTATACTAACATCCCTTTGGCTGGGACGATGCAAGGCATGCATTGATGCCGACTTGACTTTAGACATGCAACATCTGTACCTGTGCAGACCTGTTTGCTGAATTATCATAAAATGTGCATGCTACTTCAAATACTTCATTTTAATTTCTGCACTAGCACAGAAATCATTCACAAATAGGCAACAGTGACTCTATCATTGATGAGTTTTCTAGAATTTGAAGAATTCTGAACTCAAAATCTAATAGCATAAGCACAAAGATATCCATTCACAATTTTTCTTGAGTGAATAGGAATGCTTTAAAAGTAAGTTCATCTCTAAGATGAAATAAAAGGGAGAGCAAATTAGAAACCAGAACTGTGTTATGCAGCTTCCTATCAAAGAATCTATTATCAGATGGTCAGGGTAGGTGTAACTTAAAACATTTTTCTTTTAGTTAAAATGGTCACATTTGTTTTTGTGGGTTCCCTGCCCAGTTTTGGAACTAGTTAGAAAGTCAGCTAAGGTTTCATAAGGTTTTTAAATTACCATGAACTACTCTGCTATGAATAGTGATGGCCTCACAGACCACTCAGTTAAGTCCAAGTCCACACAGATAATGTCTGCATAGGAAAAAGGAGAACATGCCAACTTATAGACATATTTTCTAGACTTTTGTAACCCCTGAGTTCTTAGCTTCATGATAAAGATACCCTAGTATACTAGCATTTTAAATGACATCAAAGTGACTTAAATGGCATGAATTGTAATAACAAGGTTATGGGAGGCATTAAGGAAAAAGGAAGAAAGGGGAGGAAGGAACAGAATATTTATTACATTCCAATAGCTATTCAGGTTACTTAACATTCGTCATCTTATACAGTCTTCATAATTTTGTTATTACCTCCAGCTGTAAAGGCTGAACCTGGAACTATAGGAATGAAGCCATCTGCCCCAAATCAGAGTTAATAAACGGCAGAGCAGGGATTTGAACCCAGGTTTGTCTGACTTCAAAACCTATAGTTTCAACATTCCACTTCACTGCCTCTAATACCTCAGAATATCAAGAAAGTTGTGAAAAATAAATCCTTAGTTTATTGGGTTTTCCAAAAGACTTTATTAAACACATGCATTTGGAAAATTTTCATGGTATGAAATGAAATTGACAACAGTTATTTTTTTTATTGTAAAATATCATACTTTCTATAAGATACTATGTTGATTAAAATGTTTTGGGGAAAGAAGACCTCCACATAAAGTGCATTTATTATTTTACAACACAGTTAAATTAGAATCTTGAAACATTTGAAAAGAATGTATCTAAGAATCAAAGAAGATTCTTGGTCTTATTCTCCAATTTATAATTTTTTTTTTTTTTCTTTTTTTGGAGAGGTTTTTCCTATAGGGCGCGTGCGCTCGCCAGACAGACAGAGAGAGACAGAGAGATAGAAAGCAGGAAATCACCCCCCAGGGGGGATGGCCACGCCGCAATCCCTTCTCCTCCATTCTCCTCTCGGGATCTTGGGCACGCACGCACACGTGCCCGGCGTGAGTTTAAGCCGCCGGGTCCGGGACTCGAACCACGGTCGACTATGTGGGAGTCCAGCGACATAGCCATTACGCTAACTGCTGGTCCCCAATTTATAATTTATAGACCACGTTGGTATTAACTTACCTCTGAAATTTTACATAAAATTGAGAAACGTTTCAATCTGTCCTACTAAAATAATAAGTGAAATTTTATGGTACTTGAAGGTAATTAGGGTGAGATAAGGGTGCTTAATTTTTGTTTTGTTTTAAATCAAATGTTTTTGGATAAAACAAATCTTACAATGCTTTCAAAAGAACAGAAAACAATTACATAACTGAGGTTATTTAGAACAACATGTGTTATACTAGAATTTTTCACAAATTTTAGTAAATATGTTTCAAGTTAAGAGTGTTTCAAATAGTTAAAGAAATTCGTTGTTGTCTTATTACCAGTCATGAATATTACCAGAACATGAATAATCACTAAAAGGCCTATATTATCTAAAACTAAATCTTTATCAAGAAGGATACACAATAAAAGTTCAGCTTGCTTATTTGTATTTATAAAAATTGCTACATAAGTATGTGCTTCTTTTGTAATAATAATCTTTCCTGTTTGTCATTATTTAAAAGAAAAAGTTTATAAGATGTTTTTCTATCCATCTGTCATTATTACATCTTATAAACATTGTATTTACATGACAAAAACAACTGAAAAATTCAGTGGAGGAAAAAATCCATGTTTATAGACCAAAATCAACTGACTGAACTGGTTTCATTGATATTACTTGTGTTGCAAGTCTATTTTTCAATGTACAAACTTAGTAAATAGAGAGTAGGATTTTGAAAATGGAATTATACTTGAAAATCCAATACCTATGGTCACCACATTTACAAAACTTAGAACAGTGGTAACTCAATAAATTTTTGTTGAGTTATGTTATAGAAACTCAGCTAAGTGTTTCTGAGGTTTTTGTTTCTTTGTTTTAGGTTTTTGTATAGGGCAATGTGCACTTGCTGGGAAGAGACAGAGAAAGGGAAAGTGAGATCACACCACAATCCCTTCTCCTCCATTCTCCTATTGGGATTTTGGGCACGCACACACAGTTGCTCAGCATGAGTTTCAAGCCGCCAGGACCAGGACTTGAACTGTAGTTGACCATATGGGAGTCCAGTGCCTTAAGCATCATGCCACCTGTTGGCCCAGGGTTTCTGAGTTTTTGATTCTTAAGGAATTACAACTGTTATACTCACTCAGCACTTAAGAAAAAAAAGGAAACCTGAATCTAAAACTGTCCACATTATCTTTTAAAAAAAAATGTCCCATAATTGCACTTACTTCTGAATCCCATTATTACACAGAAGAAAGGCAAAACAATCTTCCCTGAGATCATAGAGACAATTAATACAAGATAAAAAACAAACAAACAAACAAAAAAACAACCTTCTACAGGTACGAGACTATTGCTACCCTAAGAAGAGCTTCCTGGAACACATTTATGAAGCTCATATTCACACCCTGGAAGCAGTACTCCTATCACTAGTTCGGCTTGGCATTTCAGTTAATTATGACTGCAAGACTTGGACCTGTGACCATTGAACTATAAAAGACACTCCCAGGATTTCCCCCAATTATTCTAGGCTGAAAATATTTACTCTGGGATACTGTTGCAGTCTCAACCCAAAAAGGAAAAAAAAAAAAAAAAAAAGTCGCATCATAATGTACTGAAGTGATGTAGTAAGCAACAGCACTGAAAGCCAGCAAAAGCCCACAAGGTTTATCTCCATTAGACGTCCAATGATAATTTATGAGTTAATGAAGTAGGCCTGCTTCAGGAAGTGGTAGCAAACAATGGCTCCATGAGTAAAGCAGAAGGCAAAAGCTGCTTCATTACATCTACTTGGTAATGCTCAGCCAGAGAAATGTTTCATGAATCAGTGGATTTCAGCAAGTCTATTCTCGCAATGCTGGACGTCAAAAATATACAGGGCAGCCCGACGTGGCTTTCTGATTAGTTACCTGTTGCTCTGAGAGCTGCTATAGCGTGTGGGAAATTTAGGAAAAGAGAGGTCTTGCCATTTTCCAGAAATCTCATTTGGATTGCAAAACAAAAAAGACAGAGAGGCCCAATAAGAATGACACAGAGCATGTTGTCTGCAATTTAACACACACCACTGTGTTCCAAAAATATTCATGTCCTAAAAGAGGCAAGTGAGACAAAATTACTTCGGAGATTTAAAACACATCCACAGTGACGCACCCCACATTCATTTCTTACTCGTTGAATATGCTGGGCTGCTGGGAAACTATACCTCACATCAAATTTACCTCAAGGAACACATTTGTTAACCCTAGAGCACAGTTTACTTTCCTCAAACAGTATACTTTCAGGCATACTGGGAGAAACACAGGGATTTGTTGCGCCTTGGATAAAAGTGTTTATATAACAAAGCAAAAAGGGTAAGTGTAACTTCTCGGACTCTGTCACAACCTGCTGAAGGTATTTCACTGGGCTGTTCTCTTAAAGCATATGACAAAGCTGCTTCACGGAAATCACTACTTACCAAAACGACTGGCAGCTTCAGGCAAAATTAAGTGTTTAGAAACTCAGTGCTCAAATACAGACAAAATCTATCATTTAAAAAACTATGACCAAAATGTGTTATTTGTTCTTCCTCCATTTAAGGTTCTTTTATTCCAATAGGATAGCCACGCCCACCTTTATTGAACACGGGTAACTAGGCCCACATTTATAAGAAATAGATGATTTAAAATACCAAAATTCTTACTGCTTATAATACCTTTAATAACTATTACAGTTTAGAAGACTCCCTCACAGAAACTTCACCTTATAAAGGGACAGGAGGAATTTGTCTAGGAATTGCTTTCCAGAGAGCAGATTCTCTCATCTATGAAAAAGAAATGTCTTGAAAAGAGAAGTGGAAAACCATTTTCTATCTAGAAAAATAGGCATGTTTTCAGGCCAAGTAAATCTCAATACCTTATTGATAAGTCTGTTAGTAATTTGATTATTGCTATTTCCTTTATATGTGAGCTACTTTGTCTTTTCTGCTATGAAATCGAATAACATCTTTTTAGATATACTCAAAATTCTATTGGGAAATAGTATTTTCGACACATAAACCTAAAGAGTCTTAAGGGCTAAATTAAGAAAAACAATAAAAACTGTTGATTTAAATAGCTCTTGTAATGTAAGGAAAGCACTCTCCTAAATATAGTTATTATGTCTGAGAAAAAAAAAAAAAAAAGCCCTATGACAAAGAATTTGGTAACTTAAATTTATCGGATAAGTTAGAGCTAAGCCTAAAGAGAAGGCAGGATAAAAATGAACTGCAGTCAGTGAAAGATGTTTAGTGTTTTTTCTTAGCCTTCCTTCCAGAATTTCAGGGAACAAACAGTATATTTCTGATTGCTGTGCTGCTGGAATCAGCTGACCACATCTTGGAAATTCTGGGGTTTTTTTTGAGAGGTTTTTGCTATAGGGCGCGTTCGTTCACCAGAAAGACAGAGAGAGACAGAGAGACAGAAAGCGAGAAATCACCCCCCAGCGGGGATGGCCACACCGCAATCCCTTGTCCTCCATTCTCCTCTCGGGATCTTGGGCAAGCACGCACACGTGCCCAGCGTGAGTTAAGCCACCAGGTCCTGGACTTGAACTGCGGTCGGCTACGTGGGAGTTCAGCGACATAGCCATTACGCCAACTGCTGGTCCCACATCTTGGAAATTCTGACAAATGACAGAGCCTCTTTAGCTAGCCTTCTGCTTCATTAACTTAAGAGTATAGGTCAATAACTGTGTTTTACAAATATTGTACCATAAATTTAATTCTTTAAATATACAAAGATCATTTTTTGATGTATAAACCTTAAATGTCTTAATAATGGTATACTTTAAAAGTTAACAAACTAAGTGTACTATTGCCTCTCCTCCCCCACCCCCAGGGTCACCCTATGTGTGTCATGATCCTTCTGCTTCAGCCTCCTAGCTGGAACCAAAGGCATGCCCACCACACCTGGTTCTTTAAGACGGAGTCTCACTATGCTGCCCAGGCCAGCCTTGAGCTGGTGCTCTTTCTGCCTCAGCCTCCCTGAGTCACTGGGATTATAGGTGTACATCAGCGCACCTGTTAGGTTGAACCGGGAATTGAACCAGGGCTTCCCATGTGGTCCCAGCATGCAGAACACAGCATCTTAGCAGCGTGCATCAACACAGCTGGGCTAAGTAAATTATCTTCTTTGACAAAACTTACAGAAATACAAATCTTCCTTAGAGACTGCTCTGTCTCCCAAGAGTAATTTCACCTTGGGGATTGTTAGAGGGAGTGCTATTATGACTCCTCTGATGGAAGAGAGAGGCAGGGGAGATCATTTTGGTAATTACACAAAGTTATACACACGCTACCCCTTAATTCATAAATAAATATTACCATGCTAGGACGAACCTGAAAGCTTCTTAGAGCCTATCTGTCAAAACACCTAAAGGCTGTGTGAGGCATAAGGGATGTAATGAGATTCCGACTTTCCATGCATGAGGAGGAGTTTAAGGAGTTCACAAAAGAATGCAGCAGGCACTAAAGAAATTATAGGGACTCTGGTTGGCACTGAAAAGCACCTTTAGAAAATGTTCTCTTAAAAATGATCATTAACATACCAGAAACTAACAAGCTTCAAAAGTGCATAAGCAACCACTTCTAAAAAATATGCTGGGTCCTTGCAGCAGGCTATATTAATTGCATATAACATGCAAGATACTACGACTTTGGTTAAGTGGAATACTAGGGCATGCATTTGTTCTCTTAGAGGTTTTTCTTTTGCTGGTCTTTTTTGTTTGTTTGTTTTGTTTTTCAATGAAAGGAAAGATTAGCTGTGTATATACAGGGTGAGAGGACATAGAGAGAAATGGAGATTTTTATTCTTTTTCACTTATATTTCAAACACAGACATATCTGGGCTCATTTTACCACATGGCACCTGAGATATTTCAATTATGAACAACTGTCTAACTCGAAAGAGGATAAAGTAGTTCAATTTGCAAACAAGAGTAATTGTGGGTTTTTTTGTTTGTTTTTTAGTAAAACAAATTTCTCCTTCAGTGACTATTCATAATTTTAAATAGATGAGATTCTAAAAGCTTTTTATAGGGATAAGGGATAAGGTCATTATTTAGGAAGAGCCCATAAAAACTCAATTCTCCTATAATTAAGTTGTCAAACTATGACCTTTGGGTCAAATTCAGTCCAATACTTATTTATGTATTACCTCTATAAATAAAGTTTAATAGCATATGGCCATAGCCATTCTTTATATATTGCTTATGGCTGCTCTCATGCTGCGATAGGAGAACCGTATAGCCGGGACAGGCTACATGGCTCACAAATCCTAAAGAATTTACTATCTGGCCTTTGTAGAAAAAGTTTGCCAACCTCTGGCTTAAAATACAGTGAATGAATATAAGCATCAACACAAATCTAGTCAGGAAATAATACCCCAGAAATGTTAGAAGCTTTAAAATCTTTTGACTTATATTCTCAGAAATCTTAAAAATGACGAAATAAAGTATCAGCTAATGTTAAGAAAAAGGGTCATGGAATACAACTGAGTTGATAGAGATTACTTCTATGTTATTTATTTATTTATTTATTTATTTATTTATTTATTTATTTATTGTGCTAGGGCATGTGTGCTTGCCAGAAAGAGAGAGACAGAGACAGAGAGACAGAAAGCGAGAACTCATCCCCCAGGGGGGATGGCCACGCTGCAATCCCTTCTCCTCCATTCTCCTCTCGGGATTTTGGACACACGCACACACGCGCCTGGTGTGAGATGAAGCCACCGGGTCCGGGACCCGAAGCATGATCGGCTACATGGGAGTCCAGCAACATAGCCATTATGCCAACTGCTGGTCCCTCTATGTTGTATTTTAAACTCATCTTTTCTTAAGACTATTTAAAAAGTTGTGAAATTAATAAAAATTCAAATCTGATTTTTGGGAGTTCTATTACTGACTTTTAAACAGTTTTCTGACACCAACATTTTTTTATTACAACTGAAGACTTTTTATGGTTGTATCTGTCAGAGACTTCTACCTCCTCTTATGCATGCTTATAAATCAGCATCACATTCCAAAACTTTCAGGAACACCTATTCATTATCATTTCTTTAAACTAAAAAAATGTACTAGAAACCACTCCCAACTGCAATACGGAACACACCGATTTAAGATACTTCAGACTACATTCTCTGTACTCAGCATTGCCATTAAATGCTCCAAGTCCTCTTCACACACTCTTTTATAATAAATGTTCTGGGTTAGTTCTGAGAGGGCAGCTTTGTGTACTCACTTACCTCACAGTACCAAGGAAAACCAGATTTAGAAAACAAAACTACAGGAATAAGGCAATAGGGAAATAGTAACTCTAAACCAAAACTAGATCAGTTTTTTGTTTGTTTGCTTACATTTTTAAAAGAAAGCCTAATACAGACTAGTAAGCCCTTTTGCTTTAGAAATTTTGACAAAGTAATTGAGGAAAGTTCATGTGGCAAATTGTTTAAATCACCAAAAAAAACCCTGCTTCATATTCCCTCATCATGTAGCCTTATTTAGATTTAAATTTGTACCACCAGCCATTTAAAAACATTTTTTTATACTGAAGGCTTTTTCCACCAAGTTCTAAGCATGCCCTGCAGTGGTTTCAGAAGGTCCCTCCCTTTTACTTAATCATGCAATTGTACATCTATTGTATGTGATTGCTCTCCTGTTACATAAAATAGCAGTGTTAGTAATAGGGTTAGTTTTTATTTTATTTTATTTCATTCAAAATGGATGTGAAACTTACTGGCATACCTAGGCTGCAGCCCCATGCAAGCAAGCAAAAAGCAAAATATTGAAAATGGAAGATAAAGATAAACTGGCTAGCAGGCAGCTAAACTCACCCTTTTGTACAGCCTATGGTCCACCAGGGGGCTTTAGACAGTAAAACAACACCAAAGAGCTATTAGCATGTGAGGGTCACACCAGAAATCTTACAAATAGCTTTAATTCAACAAAAAAAAGAGTATAAAGTGGTTTCTTTTTTGGAAAGAAAGAAAAGAGTGATGGTGGGGTACGTGAAATGAGCAGGTAGAAAATTCACCAATTTATTTTTTTGTTTTTTTAAGTCTTAAAAATGTTGGGATCAGATGGCTTAGAGATGGGACATTTCTTACTGATTCCTGAAGCCACTACCTACCTACCTTCTTGAGGGGGTGTCATATGAGGTTTCTTATTTTAAAAGATGTTAATGCTTCTCAGGGATGGTAAACATGACAGTTTCTCTTAAAATAATATTAAATAGCACAGAAAAGAAACAGGGTCACACATATTCTAGGGAAAATATGAGTTTAAAATAAATGTTGAGGATAGATTTATTTTCAGGATTTCTTCAAGATCATTAATTGAATATATAGAAATGGGAGGTAAACACTGATCTTAAGGAGGTGGTGTACAAAAGTTGTTGAAGTTTGCCAGCCTATTCTTCTAACATATGAATTATGAAATGTTAAGTAAATAACCAATAAGGATCTTTATTTCATTCCAAATAATAAACAGAAATTCAGAGTCTCTCTATAATCTGATGTTCTCTTCCTAATGTGCCTTCCTGTTAGGTTTCTCATGAGATTACTACTTGTTAAAATATTAATCCTAAGAAAGGTAAAAAAATCTTCATGATATACTTTTCTACCAGTTTGTAAAAGAAGAACTCTAAAAATAAGAGTGAAAGGTTTCCTTTGCCCAGCCTATTTGGGAATTTCATGAATTTATGTTTTGTTTAAATATCTTCCTCTTCAACACATTCAATATCATGCAGGGCACAGCTTTGACCAAACAAAACAAAATAAAAAAAAAAAAAAAAAAGGAAAATGAGTATAGGAGTCAATGTAATTTAGCTCATAATTACCAAGATTGGATTACCTATACATATATTAAAAGTTTGAAGATAACACTAGAAAAAATGAGGGAGAAAAGTATAGCATAATTTAACTTGTGACCATTTGGTTTGCTCGAAGTGACATAAAAAAAGAGCAACGTTAAGGTCATTTTCTTGAAAATAAAATCTGTGTGGGAGGCGTTATTATTAACAGCAGTGTCAGGAAATAAGTGTCATTCTCCTCAAAGTGATTGCAGTCCATCATTTTCAGGGTTGGATTGTCTTCCTGGGTTTTTCATCTTGCAGGTGTTAAGGGGAACAGGGAAGAAAGGACCATGAACACATGAGAAAATAGAAGGAAAGGGGTCTAGGGAGTCAATGACATTTTCACCAAATGATGAAAACTGGCTGCTCTATTTGGTCACAAGAACTCTAATGCTAATCTGAAGGTATATAGGATAATAAAGAAAAGAGACTGATTTAGGGAAGGCTTCCAGAGTTAATTCCGTTATGTGACAGCCATACCCTACATTTTTTTTTTTTTTGAGAGGTTTTTTTTTTTTTCTTTTTTTGGGAGAGGTTTTTGCTATAGGGCGCGTGCGCTCGCCAGACAGACAGAGAGAGACAGAGAGATAGAAAGCAGGAAATCACCCCCCAGGGGGGATGACCACGCCGCAATCCCTTCTCCTCCATTCTCCTCTCGGGATCTTGGGCACGCACGCACACGCGCCCGGCGTGAGTTTAAGCCACCAGGTCCGGGACTCGAACCGCGGTCGACTACGTGGGAGTCCAGCGACATAGCCATTACGCTAACTGCTGGTCCCAAGGTTTTTTTGCTATAGGGCGCGTGCGCTCGCCAGACAGACAGAGAGAGACAGAGAGATAGAAAGCGAGAAATCACCTCCCAGGGGGGATGGCCACGCCGCAATCCGTTCTCCTCCATTCTCCTCTCGGGATCTTGGGCATGCACGCACATGCGCCCAGCGTGAGTTTTTAAGCCACCAGGTCTGGGACTCGAACTGTGGTTGACTACGTGGGAGTCCAGCGACATAGCCATTACGCTAACTGCTGGTTCCAACCCTACATTTTGATATGCATCTCCTAAGATGGCTTCATAGTTCAGAGTGTGAAGAGTGGTACCCTATTTGTTAATGACCATGGGGAAAACACCCCAATCCCTGCACGGTAGAGAGCGAAAGAACTGCTGAGGCACCTGGGACATGTGCTTAGAATCCTGTATCTCCTAACACTTTCTCATGACAAGGTTTTAATGGTTATTAATGTAGTGGCTATGCATGTCCTCTTTTATGGTCACAAAGGAATTATTTTGTAAATGACAAGTAACCAATGAGCTCTATTAAGTCTCAAAGTTTTAGGAAAAGATAGTTTGAGGAATAAGAACAACTTAAAATGAACTCTGAGGAATCAAATTGAATATGAATCCTTGGGCTTTTGGTACACTTCAATAGGAAGAGAAAATAAGACATTAAAGAGCCTGCTTTACAGTTTGGTACTATCAAGTGCTCAGCTCCTGATGCACAGAGAAACAACAAACCCACACTGAAGGTCGTTTAAACACAGCTCAGACAGCCCGGTACAGATGTCAGACTGGAATACTACTAACCCAAAGAAAACCAAACACTGTCACCAGCCCCCAAAATCTAAGTAAAGAACCTAGTCTTCATCATGGGAGCTCAAATTGGAGGAAACAAAGAAACCCTTCTAGCTTGGCTCCATGAGAAATTGTTTAAATATCTTCCTCTTCTAACCCACTCAATGTCAATGCGGGGCATGGCTAAGCCCATCTCGTTCTAATTGAAAATGTGCCTCTAATCCCAGAAGCCTTTCTTGTCCTGCACACTTTCATTCCAGTCCTCTCTCCTGTTCGTTCTCACAGACGAGCTTTGACAATGTAATAGAACATGGTATCTACTATATATCCAGCAGAGGGCACTAGCTACTTACTGGAAATTTTAATTGAGAAAACTTGAATGGAATGAACGGTTTTCTTTTTCTTGAGAATAGAAAACTGTTTATTTTCTGTCAGCCTAATAAGTGTGTGGAGTAAAAAACATACTGCAGGATGGGGATAAATAAATAAATACATAATAGGCTAGCGAGAACACCGGAATGAAAAAGTAGTCCAGCTAAGTTGTTCTCATACCCAAATCCAAACGAACACTGGCATGTATCTCCATTGCTCGACATCTGTATGTGCGATGATTACCAGAGTTCTGATAACAAAACTTAGTCCCTAGTTAAAGAGCTCCACTGTCCTGTTGTAATTTGGCACATTTACCCTGATTGTTAACAGGGGGATTAGTTTTACATAGGGTGGTTAAGGAGGTGAGGGTTGTTTTATTATCTTTGATGGGTAAGATGCATAGATGAGGATTAATGTACCTGTGACGACAGCGGCGTAGAAACCTCATTATTTTTCGAGCAGCTTGGTCCTGTTTTTTGGTTAGCAAACTGCTCCTGAAAAAGAATATTACGGTCACAAGGATGCTGTAAGGCTAATATGCAAAAGTTGAAAACTGGTGTCAGAGGACTTCGCATGAGCCTATGCTGCTTTATAGTATTGAGTGTGGGCGCCGCTGAAGAGAAAGGAGGGAGTGTGTCAGCACATTCACCTGCTTTAAGGCATGCAGTAAAGACTGAAAATAAGATGTCCCTTATATGATCTTTTATGACTGTTTATAAGTTCATTATGTCAAAAAGGTCACTCTGTTATTAGACAGGCTTTCTTTTTTCTTTTTTTTTTTTTTTTTTTTGGAGAGGTTTTTTGCTATAGGGCGCGTGCGCTCGCCAGACAGACAGAGAGAGACAGAGAGATAGAAAGCAGGAAATCACCCCTCAGGGGGGATGGCCACGCCGCAATCCCTTCTCCTCCATTCTCCTCTCGGGATCTTGGGCACGCCCGCACACGCGCCCGGCGTGAGTTTAAGCCGCCGGGTCCGGGACTCGAACCGCGGTCGACTACATGGGAGTCCAGCGACATAGCCATTACGCTAACTGCTGGTCCCTAGACAGGCTCTCTTAGTTTAGAAGTTGATTTACCTGTTTTGATAGTCTCTTTAGGCTATAATTTTCTTTTCTTTCTTTCTTTCTTTCTTTTTTTCCTTTAAGGTTTTTGCCAGAGGGTGCATGCGCTTGCCAGAGAGACAGAGACAATGAGAGGAGAAGTGAGAAATCACCTCCTGAGAGGGATAGCCACCCTGCAACTCCTGCTCCTCCATTCTCCTGGGATTTTGGACACACATACACATGTGCCTGGGATGATTCTTTAAGCCAGCAGGTCCGGGACTCCAACCGCAGTTGGCAATGTGGGAGTCCAGTGCCTTTACCATCACGCCACCTGCTGGCCCCTGGGCTATTATTTTGTAAGTTTTTGTCAATGTAATCTACTTTGCTAAAAGTTTTTTTTCTTTAAATAATTATTTAACTTAATTTTATTTACTACATATATATTTTTTTTTTGGGGGGGAGAGGTTTTTGCTATAGGACGCGTGTGCTTACCAGAGAGACAGAGAGAAAGAAAGCGAGAAATCGCCCCCCAGGGGGGGATGGCCACGCTGCAATCCCTTTTCCTCCATTCTCCTCTCAGGATCTTGGGCACACATACATACATGCCTGATGTGAGTTTAAGCCACTGGGTCCGAGACTTGAACTGTGGTTGACTACATGGGAGTTCAGCGACATAGCCATTAAGCCAACTGCTGGTCCCTTATTTACTATTATTATTACTTTAATTGGACCAGAGAGAGACACAGAGGAAAAGTGAGAAAGCAAGCCACCAGGTCTGGGACTCGAACTGTGGTCTGCCAAGTGGGACTCCAGTGCCTTAACCATCATGCCACCTGCTGGCCCTGACTTTGTTCAAAGTTTTTATTACATGGGCCAGCAGAGGTTACACTCCTGAACTCCCACATGGCTGACCACAATTCAAGTCCCAGACCAGTGGCTTAAAAATCATACTGGACCCATGTATATGTGCCCAAGTTTCCTGGAGGAGAAGGGATTGTGAAGTGGCCATGCCGCCTGGGGGGTGATTTCTTATTTTCCCTCTCACCGTCTCTGTCCCTCTCTCTTTTTCTCTCTCTGGCAAGCAAACATGCCCTATGGGAAAAAACCTCTTAAAAACAAAACAAAACAAAACAAGTCTCTTTATATTTTCTAAAATGAAATAGTTTAAACCAAATGGCTCTTCCTAAGTCTATAGTAACTGCAAGCTCAAATACTATAAAAGAGTAATACCTTTTTGAGTGGAAACTTTGGTTCTGCTAAATTCTGATATAAGCTGAAATTGGGTGATAGTATCCAAATAATTGGGTGGGACACAGAGAGAAGGAGCTACATATTCAGAAAAAGATGAACAGCACAGTTAGAGCTATACAAAGTCACAACACCTAGAATGTTCTGGAAATAAAGTAACTGCAAATGCTGTAGACCTTACCGAGACCTACCTCGTGTCGAGGCAAGGCCATCTCTTTCAACCGAGTCAGAGATCTCGTCCCTACACAGTTCCACATCCACGAAATCTCAGCCCACCTGAGTTTCTGTTGCACGATGACTGCTGTTCGGCGAGCCTGCCGTCTTCTGCCACACTTCTTATAACTCCGGTAATACTTCTGGATCAGCACAGCAGCACGCCGGCTCTGCTGAAATTTTTTTTGTTCATAGTAACTTCGGAACTTGCTCTGGATGAGAATGGCAGCCTGTGTCATCTTTTTATAAAGTGCATACTGTAGGGGAACAAGAACAAGCACAACAGTAACAACGGGAGCCACAGGAGTCTACGTGCTCTTTGAACATGTCAGGAAGGAAAGGTCATTACTTTTCTCTTCCCTTTTATGATCACAGTCTTTGTTTCTGGTTTACTCAGACGAAAAGGCAAACTAGGAATCTTTTTACCTACCTTTCCAAAATGTAAAACAGTATTTTAAGGGTTGCCTTCAGACCAGCTATTGCTTTAAAGGTGTTCCTCCCCGCCAAGAATATCAAAATATTTTGCCCATCTCAGAAAAAAATTTTTAATAGCAATAAACGCAAACATTTATGAGTCTCCAAACATATTTAGGAGGTAAGATTTTAAAAGTTTATTTTAAGATTAAAGTTTACTATCCAATTTCGAATCATTTTTAACCTTTTCCATGCCTCCCAATTCCCACCATCTACAAACCTAGCAGTCAGCATCCGGTTGCTAACTATCATTCCATATGACAAGTTTCTGACTGAGTTACAAGGTCCCAAATACAAGGCTTATCATGAAACGCTGACACCTTTAAGCCATCTGAATCAAAGATTAACACTCATAAGACTAACAAAGTGGTGAAACAATGAAATCGGGGCGGTTGTCAGAGCTGGGGACTGCTCAGGAGCAGCTGCTGAGCTGCTGACGTGAGAAATGAAGGCACAGGAGAATGAACGCTTCGAAATACCGGACTTCAGACACTAAAGATACCGAGCTACCTGTGGCTTAAAAATGCTACATCTAAATTTTTTAATAAAACGGGGTATGACCTTGGGGACCAGAAGTCACAACGAAGTCCTTTGCGTACAAGAAGGCCACTTACCATTGTAAGGAAAAATACTCCTCAGAAAAATCCCTGCATGTGCCTAACTACGTCTGGATGTATGAAGTGGAATGAAGGAAGGACACTGACTTTTTTCAGTGTCCAAGAAACAGCAATTATTCAGCAAGAATTTTCTTTAGTCTTATCTGATTTGCTTTACGTATGGTTTGAAAATCTTATCTAAGATGAGAAGACCGTATCCTACAGAGCTTCTTGGTTTTCATCATCTTGGCCTAAATACTGCACAGTGAGGCACACTGAGAAAAAGGGGTATTTATTTAGAGGCCACTGGGCTCATGACAATTGGCCTGGAAGTACTGTCACTAGCCAAAAAAATGTCCAGCTACTGTTAATGCCCAAACCCGCTCCGACTGAACAAGCATGTGGTTCCGAGGACAGATGCACTGTGGTTAGGTGGCCTGGCAAGGGGAATATGTCTGTTTCATGATCGTGCCATTGTGATGGCCCCTCCTTGTAGCTGGTGATGGGTGTGAAGTTTGTGACTCTGGTGGAATGGTTTGTGAGAGGACTTGGGTGTATCATTACCTTCAAGGCTATCCATGTCAGCTTGGGGGAGAAACAGAAAATACAAGATTAATGTTAGATTGCGGAATATAATAAAATTAAAAACCAGAAGCAGTAAAACTCCCAACCGAAAGGAAAAAAATAAAAAAGAGAGAGCCAACCTTGGCTATATTAATGTCTTCCATCTTCAAAAATATTTGTTTTATAGCTGTCAATATTTCAAAAAATAATGCCTTCCATCTTCCAAAATATTTTTTGTAACTGTCAATATTTCAAAAGACAATGCCTTCCATCTTCCTAGTTGTGGAAAACACTTCTTTAGGACAGGATTTAAAAAAAAAAAAAAAAACTCAAATTCTGGGATAAACACCTGTTGCAATCATAGACTTAAAAGCTTGGTTCTGCGTCTCACCTGTGCTAACATGAAACCTGCTCCCCAGATGCGGGACAGCTCCTGGAAGAGCTACTGGTACTGTGGTGTCAGCGTTTGCACAATGAACCTTCATTTTCTGGGATCATGAACTCAACTGGCTATTAGCTGAAGACTCCTCACCCCCTTGCCCCCCACACACACATCATTCATAAGGCTTAATCCTAGAAATACCTGAAAAAATGGCAACCCATATCAGAAATTAAAGGAAGCCCTAACAAGACAGTATAATGACAATTTTCTACATGACCATTACACATCTTAGCATTTAGCATTTCTTAAATGAAAATAAATACCTTAGGTAAAACCTATCTAAAGTACAACCTAATAAAGGTTCTAGAATCTAAACTGAATTTGATCATGTAAACTAGTCAAAATTCAATTACAGATTTTTTTTTTCATTTGCCAGAGGGTGCATGTGATAGCTGGAGAGAGATCGAAAGGGGAGATTGAGAAAGCACCTCCAATGGGGGAACGTCACACTGCAATGCCTTCTCCTCCACTTTCAGGATTTGGGGCATGCACGCACACACACCCGGTGTGTTTTTCAAGCTGCTGGATCTGGGACTTGAATCATGTAGTTGGCCATGTGGGATCCAGCCCTTAGCTATCACACCACTGGCTGATCTAGGCAATTTTTAATATTCTATAACCACTTTGATGGTTAGAAAAATCTAATATTTACTTAATTTCTCTGAGTTATAACTTCTTTTTTTTCTTCTTCTTTTTTTTGGAGAGGTTTTTGCTATAGGGCGTGTGCACTCGCCAGAAAGAGAGAGAGAGACAGGAAGTGAGAAATCACCCCCCAGGGGTGATGGCCACGCCGCAATCCCTTTTCCTCCATTCTCCTCTTGGGATCTTGGGCACACACACACATGTGCCCAGCGTGAGTTTAAGCCACCGGGTCCAAGACCCGAACCGCTGTTGACTACAAGGGAGTCCAGCGACATAGCCATTACACTAACTGCTGGTTCCAAATGGAAATGAAATTTCAAAATATTATAAGGAATAAAGGAGATGATGTGCCTAAAAGATCAAGGATACACCTGACACTCGACAAACATTAGGTGCCTTCCCATCTGCCGTATCAGTAACACTGTATAAAAGAGAACTTAGACATTCTTCTCACATCGAATAACTAAGTAATGCAAAAGCAGTTCGAATGTTCCAAGCTTCTTAAGATTTTTAAAGTTTTTTTTTTATAATTCTTTATTTTAAAATGGATAAAAAGAAGCTAAAAGAAAAATGGCCAAAGATTACGTAACTTACATAATTCATTATTAAAGAAAAGAGTCAGTATTTACCTTCTCCAATCACCTTATCAAACTCTGAGTTCTCTATTTATTATGGAGTTAAAAAAAACTTTGGAACTTTGGAACATGGATCCTCTCTTCAAACACAAATAACTGTCTTTGTAATAGATCAATATCTCAGGTTGGTGATAATAAAAGGTCAAAATTTTAAACCCAAGTTCTTTTGTGGCAGAGGGCAGCAGGTAGAAAGGTGGTTAAGGTGCTAGATCCCACTTGGCCAACACTGAGGACTGAGTTCCCATCCAGCAGCTTAAGAAACACACAGGGCTTGTGTGCGTGTGTGCTCAAAAACCCGAGAGGAGAATGGTGGAGAAGGGACAGCAGTGTGGCCATTTCCCCCAGGGGTGATTTCTCATTTTCCCTCTCACTGTCTCTCTGGTGAGCACATGTGCCCTATGGCCAAAACATTAAAAAAATTTTTTTTTCATGCACAAGTTTAACTGCAGAGAATTTTGTTTTATTTTCCTCTGGTTTCTAATGAGAACAATCCAAACAAAGTCATTGTCATCGGGTACCAGGTGGGGCACTAACCAAACCACATACTAGAATCCTTAGCAGCCTGGTGGTACTTGGATGAGGTACACCTTCCTCTGGTGACACAAAACTGTGGTTTACCTGTTTATATTTTCTGTAACAACGCTGAATGACGGCAGCAGCCACTTCTTGCTGTTCCCGTAAGGGTCGGCCCTTGAGGATAAAGTGAGGGCAGGAGTCAATAATGATTTACTGCAACAAATACCAACTTTTAAGTAACTTAAACAGAATTATTATCCAGTTAATGTGCCTTTCTCGGACTAAGATACCAACTTTACCAAAATGCATTGAAAACGAATTATAAATAAGGATTAGGAAAAATGAGTTTACAGAATAAACATCTGACTGTTCTTGTTCCTAAATAAAACTGATACTTGGATGCTGAGACTTTAAAAAAATATTTAAAAGGTATTAACAAATTAGGTGTCATATTATTTGTCTTGCCAGAGATCAACTAAGATATAGCAGTCTAAGATTACCTCGACTACTTTACTTTTAGGTCAATAATTAAGAGCTCTTAAATCATTGAGGGAGGGGATCAAAGACTACTTTGAGGGTCTGCAGAAGGCTATGAATCCTCTCTTCACCAAACATGCACATACAGAAGCTTAATCATATAAATATAAGAGGCTCATGAGCTGCCTAACATCAGTCCCCAGGGCTCCAGCTGAAAACCTTTGTCTCCAGGACCAGCAGGTGGCATGGTGGTTGGGGTGCTGGACACTCCCCACATGGCCAACCACAGTTCGAGTCCCGGATCTGGTGGCTTGCTTTCTCACTTTCCTTCTCTCTCTCTCTGTATCTCTCGTTGGTCAAATTAAAATAAATAAATGAATAAATATATAATTATTTTTAAACGTATTTAAAAAAAAAAAAAAAAACCCCGTCTTCAGTCATAAATTCCTTGGGGCAGAAGTGCCAACTTTCTTTATATTAACTAAATAATAAATATCCATTATCATTACCAATAGTAAGTTGCGATGGTGAAAGGTATCACACTACTATCTAGTTTTATTTTACTAAGGCTGCTGAAAAGTATTAGTAATTTCAGTGATAGAATCAATAATTTCAAGTAAAAATGCTATAAGCCTAGAGAAAAAGAGAAATGGTATGTTTCAGTCCGGATGATTCTGACTTTGACCTATCTTCCCTGGTTGTCAGAAGGTCACAGTATCAAGACTCTGCTCCACTTTACCTTATATTTCCGGAAGGCTGTCTGGACAAGCCTGGCTGCTTCGTAGAGTTCTCTCTGTTCGTGATCGGACAGAGTTAGCTGAGCAAATTCATTCTCCACCTTCTCGCTGGTGGAGGCGCTCAGGAATTCTGACCAATCCGCTGCCGAGGGAAGGTTAGGTTTCTCAAAAGCGATTTCGCTGGCTGGAGAGCCAACAGGGCTCAAGCTGGTATTAGAAGAAGGGGTTAGAGGCTCGTTATACGCACTTCTGAAACAGAGGAGAAAAGGGGGCGATAAAGGAACGCCTGATGGCACAATCCATCACCTAGCAACTAAGGAAGCAAGAGGCTACCCACCAAAAGCTACTGCCTTCACGCAGTTCGGTGAAGTTGCTAAACACACTCAGTAGTGCTTTACTGGTCCTTCTGCTTCATACTCCGCATCTATGATGAGTTTAGTACTACTACAATACTCAACCCACAAGTATACTATTGTGCCCTTATGAAAGTTCAAATAAATCAAAGGGGGAAAATACAATGCCACATGATCTCATTTGCTCTGACCTGGGAAGGATAATGATGGAAGAGGTAAGGATATTTGCTGGGCCCTGAAAGTGGCAATGGGACTCATCCGAATGCCTTCTTCCTTCCTTGGCAAGACTTTACATTACGTAACATTCATCAACTACCACGAGTCTCCCCGTCTCCGCTTAAATCCAGGAATTCACCCTGGAGAATGACCTCTGAATTTTACTGACCTGATCTGGGCAGCACTTGGCAGACGCTCGGCATCAGCTAGGTAACTGGCCAGCCAGCTCATGGTACTGCTAATGCTGGCGGGATCTGTCCTTTCCAACGCTGAGGACTCCATGGGCACGAAATTCTCCTGCTTGATTCGGTCAGGTGTGGCTTCAATAATGTGTTCTGCCAAGGTCATCATGTTCACCTGGAATCAGAAATTCACAGATCACGCAGGTTAGAAAGGAACCTCAGAAGTTATCTAGGTCTACTCGCTCACCTTGGAAAGAAAAATAAAATAAAATAAGGGTGGTCAGGCAGGCTTACACCTCAATCTAAATCACTCAAGTAACACTGTTAAGGTTATTACATGATTCAACCAAATATGCTAAGATCCTGAGACCTGATTTCCAAATCATAGTTTGGACAAAAACCTTTAGTCAAGTCTTGGAGAACTTCTGGCTTGTGCTTATTCTCCACTCTCTACTAGGATCAATCAGTTAATGATATGATTGGGCAGTTCTAGAGGAAGTTGTAACATTAGTGTGGCAATCTATTAGTTGAGTAACCAATATCCACCCCACCCTCTGCCTTGCCTAGAGAGCCCCCAGTCTTGTAGAGAGCAGCAGTGTGCCAAACCCCAGGGGACAGATCATGCTTGCCCTGAGCCAATTACAGTAATCCTCTTCTTGATCTCCCACCTTCCCATGCACGTAAAGGATGAGACGTGACCCACTTCCAGACAGTAAGACCATGCATGACTCTGCTAAGAGGGCTTGGGCAAAGCTTTTGCTTTCCTGAGGAAAAGGTACAGATCCACCTAACATGTCCCCTTCTTCTTGTCTTCCTGCCTTGACTACAACAAGCTTGAGCAGCCATAACCATGAAGCAGCAAGTATGAAGAAGAAAGTCAAAGAGAACGGAAAAAAGTACGAAACCACCTTGGGTCTCTGTGACATCATTAAGTGACTGAACCTCTGTAGCTCTTGTCATGCAGGGGGAACAATATTTTTCTTTATTAAACCAGTGTAATTAGGTTACTTGAACTTGTGCACAAAATACACTCCTAACAGAGCCTTGGGCTGACCTTGTGGCCTAGAGGTAAAAGGAGCTGGGTCCCACAAGGCCAACCACACTTCAAGTCCTAGACCTGGTGGCTTGAAAAACACACTGAGTGCACATGCCCGAAATCCAAGGAGGAGAATGGAGAAAGGGATTGCAGCATGGCCATCCTTCCTAGGGGGGTGATTTCTCATTTTCCCTCTTAATGTCTGTCTCTGGCAAGTACATCTGACCTATAAAAAAAAATCTAAAATAAATAAATAAATAAATAGTGTAGCTTTAGGTTTTTATTCAAATTCTCTTTGTGTCCTAGTATATGAGCCATTTTCACAGTGTGTCCTGGATAACTTAAAAGGATGATTTCATATATACATATATTATATATATATATATATATATATAATATATATAATATATGTATATATAATATACATATATGTATATATATAATATATGTATATTATGTGTATATATAATATATGTATATAATATAATATATGTATATGTATATATATGTATATATATAATATATATGTATATATAATATACATATATATGTATATATATGTATATATATAATATATATGTATATATTATACATACATATATTATATATATAATATATGTATATATATATATATAACACACACACACCAGTGTGTTAATTACACAAATCTATGTAAATATATATAAACATATAACATATTAAGCATATCATTTATATAAAATATACACACGAAATTGAACACCTAGTTATACTGTTAAATTTTTCATATCCTTTCAATGTCTACATGACCTGACAAACTCTGAGGTAAGCCTGTTAGTATCATACTGTGATCATGGTTCCACATTTCACATTTCTTTGTCTTTACTGGTTCTTGCTTCACTATTTAGAGGTTATGTTGCCAGGTACACAACAGCTCACAGCCATCACATATTCTTGATAAATAATACCTAAAGCTCTCTGCTTTGAATTGTACGTACTTTTATCTTTTTTTCTTGTACTCGTTTATTATAGCTTTACTCTTCACTGAATTTTTATCATTTCATTTCACTTTACTTGCGTCTCTAACAAGCGGCATAGATGCTGCTTTCTTTTTTTTACTCAATCCAAGAATATGTGTTAGAATACAATTATTTACCAAGGAGTGAATGAATCATGTTTGAAACTATCTCTACAATATATTAGGTCTTCTCTTTATTATTTTTGTTGCAACTTTTTCCTTTGTTACCATCCCTGAACTTTTTCCAAATGGACCAAATTCTCTTTTCTCCCTTTCATGACTTAGAAATCGTGTAGCTTGTTTATACACTATTAGTTTGTCATTTTCTCACACGCGTAGTTCAGCCTATACTCACGTATTCATATCACAAGTGGAACAACATCTCTGATCTTCCCTGAAAAACAGAGCTGCTTTAATACCCTTTGTCTTCAATTCTCTACCTCCCTGGTTTTGTTAAAATAATTGGCAATTTTAGCTGTAGCTTATTGTTTAAACATGATTCTTCTGTTCAAAGAATCGCTTTCGGGAACCAGCAGTTAGCGTAATGGCTATGTCCCTGGACTCCCACGTAGTCAACCGCGGTTCGCGTCCCGGACCCGGTGGCTTAAAACTCACGCTGGGCGCGTGTGCGTGCATGCCCAGGATCCCGAGAGGAGAATGGAGGAGAAGGGATTGCGGTGTGACCATCCCCCCTGGGGGGTGATTTCTCGCTTTCTGTCTCTATGTCTCTGTCTGTCTGGCGAGTGCACGCGCCCTATAGCGAAAATCTCTCAAAAAAAAAAAAAAAAAAAAAGAATCGCTTTCCTAACTATTGTCTTTTACATGTAGCCATATTGATGATTATGTAGACCTATCAGTTTTACTACTTTGACTGTTCACCCCTCCTTGAACTGTCTTGCCATGTCTTAAATTATTTCATTAATTTTCCTTTCTTTCTTTTTTTTAGTTTCCTATAGGCATGTGCGCTTACCGGAGAGAGACAGTGAAAGAGAGAGGAAAAGTGAGAATCACCCTGAGGGAGGATGGCCACCCCGCAATCCCTTCTTCTCTATTCTCCTCTCAGGATTTTGGGCATGTATGCACAGGCACCCAGCATGATTCTCAAGCTGCCGGGTCCGGAAATTAAACTGTGCAGTGGCTATGTCAGATTCAGTGCCTTAACCTCCATGCCACCCGCTGGCCTTTATTTCATTAATTTTAATAGTTATTTTTTCATGTGGCTAAAATACTTTTTTAGACTGCTGTTTATTTCATAGATTCTGCAAAATAGTCTTTCAAGGCTCAGTAAAAATATACAGTAGATTTTTTTAAGGTTATCTTCTATTTCCTGCATCAACTGTTTCAGCCACAGGCAACTATTTAGAGCTTGTGCTAGCCAACGGCTATTTAATTGTAAATAAAATTGAAATTCAGTTGCTAACTTGCATCAGGCACACTTCAAGTGCTCAATACCACAGTAAGCAGTGCAGATCTAGAACATGTTCCTCGGTGTAGAAAGTTCTGCTGGAAGCACAGATCCAATGCCCAACTTGGTTTCTCTCACTTGCGCTGCTGATTTTCAGCCCAGTCTGATTTACTGACAGATGTCTATATTTATAAATATGAAAGGACTTCAATAACTCTATGAAGGGAACAGCAGTTAGCGTAATAGCTATGTCGCTGGACTCCCATGTAGTTGACCGCGGTTCGAGTCCAGGACCCGGTGGCTTAAACTCACGCTGGGCGCGTGTGCGTGCATGCCCAAGATCCCGAGAGGAGAATGGAGGAGAAGGGATTGCGGCATGGCCATCCCCCCTGGGGGGTGATTTCTCGCTTTCTATCTCTCTGTCTGTCTCTGTCTGGTGAGCGCACGTGCCGTATAGCAAAAACCTCTCCAAAAAAATAATAACTCTATGAAAAATAAAATTATAGTTCAAGTTTATTTTGGTGCAAAATCATCTAAAATCCATGCATAACTTTTTCTTAAAATGTATTTTCCATGAACGTTGTGAAGCCATCCCTCGTATAGTTCCAGACTGCTCAGTATTGATATCTGTGTGGTTCCATCAGGAATTGTCTGAAATAGCGTCTGGCAAAGCATGTTAGGTCAAACCAGCCAGGCCCTTGTCTGTGTAAATAAAGTTATCCTGCATATGGTCACGCTCACTCATGGAATGTTGGCTAAGGCTGCTTTTGTGCTGCTAGGTCACACTAAGTAGAGATGATAAAGTCTGTATGGTTCATGATGCCTAAACACATTCACTCCCTGGCCCTTTCCAGAAGACATCTGCCAGCCTCTTGTCTAAACCATTCTTTATTTCTCTCTGCAGGTTTCCCCTCGGTTGCAGTGGTTGGCAGATTAGTAGTAGGGCCTCCCTACCATCCACCAGGAACAGAAGCACACTTGTGAGTGTGCAAACTCCTTATCCACTGCTAAATAACAGAGGGCTGGCAGGAAGGGTCCCTGGGATGCAGTGAACAGGAGTGGCTCAGCAATCAGACCCCTCCCTAGTATGCTGGCCAAGGGATGAGATCTCTCTGCACCTCCGTCTAGGTGAATCACTTTTGCAGGCTGCTTAATTTCCAGGCGAGTTTTTTCCTTTTACATTTGTTTTGGGTTATATCACTGGGAAGTCGAAAAGAGGGAGCTAAACATATTTCTAGGTTGCCCTTTTAGGCCTTAAAATACTATGTATTTTAAGTAATGGAATTTGCTTAAAAGTCTTGGATGACATTTACTTCAGTGCATATTCTCTTAACCTACAATTTTAATGCCCAAAAAGGATTCTGGGTTTTCCAGATTTATTATACGAGCAATCAATTATCAGGGATATTTCACTGCACATCATGAGAGCTGCATGTCATATATGTCCATTACAATGGTTAAATGATGGCTGTGGGGACCAGCAGTTGGCATAATGGCTATGTCGCTGGACTCCCATGTAGTTGACCACGATTCGAGTCCTGGACCCGGTGGCTTAAACTCATGCTGGGCGCATGTGCGTGTGTGCCCAAGATCCCGAGAGGAGAATGGAGGAGAAGGGATTGTGGTGTGACAATCCCCCCTGGGGGATGATTTCTTGCTTTCTGTCTCTCTGCCTCTGTCTTTCTGGTGATTGTACGCACCCTATAGCAAAAACCTCTCAATAAATAAATAAATAAATAAATAAATAAATAAATAAAGGCTGTGTTAGTGATCAAAGTCACTTAGGTCATCAAATTCTTTTTCTTCATTGCCAGAGGGCATGAGCATTTGCCATGAGAGAGACAGAGACAGGGGAAGCACCCCCCAACTGGGAATGGTCATGCTGTAATCCCTTTTCCTCTTGTCAGTATTCTCCGTCCTGTCAGTATTGTAGGCATGCACACACACATGCCAAGCATGTTTTTCAAATGGCTGGGGCTGGGATTTGAACTGGGGTCAGCCATGTGGGATATGGTTTCCTTAACCATTAGGCTATGGGATAATTAAAATTCTTTCCACAAGCTTACTGTTCCATTTTTAGGGCCTGAATCTATTTTAACGAGTATTTAAAACAGTCAGATAAGTCATGCTGGATACAAGGAGGAAGCAGAAGACTGACTTATTGTGGGGCCCTGAGTGAGCTCTCAGAAGGTGTACAAAGAAAGCTTTGCTGAGCCCTGAGTCTGGTATGTAGGCCTGATTCACTGCATGAAAATGCAGGCCCAAGGAAAGATGATACTTCAACATTCTTACGCTGTGTAAGACCAGGCTTCTAACCCTTCCTTAGGGAGAGAATTAGATGGCCTTCGGACACACTACAAAGACGAAGGCGATGCTGACATTGCAGACACTGCAGGCTTACCTCCCCAGTGCTCACCTGTATGTCGTCCATGGGCTGTGAGCATTCCTCACTCTCTGTACTATCACGGTACGACCCCAGCTCTGTATTCACTTCTCTGTTAGCCATCATCAGGACACTCATTGGTTCCCGTGGACGCACCTGTGAAGGTGCTGCATCCTTTCCTATACTGGTCCCCTTCGGATTTCCAGTCACCTGTACTGTAGACACACCAATGTAAAGATCTTTGGAATTCCACTTTACTACAGGCTGAGATGCAGAGGCTTGGAATCCTGCAGTCTCTGGAGTGGGAGGGGAGAGTTCCCGGCTGTAGTCCCTCACTCCTTCACTGGGGCTGATTGTCTCAGGGGCAGATTGCTTAGAACTAGGGCTTTGCTTCCTGATATTTGGCTGTTCCAGACTCAGTGCAGTGGAAAGCAGCTTCTCCTGCCTTGCCTGGAAGTACTCAGGGTTCAATTTATGCTTTTTGGGAGCCGGATAATCTTTGTGGCTCTCACTGCTGTAGTAATTAGAGGGTTCAGACCGAGGTCTTCTCAGCTCTGAAAAGTACAGTAGAAAGGATAGTCAGGAAAGGCGATCAAAGTAGGAATCCTAAAGAATTAACACTTTCTCTATGTCTGAGAGACACAAAGTGCAAAGCCGGAACTCAAAACTTGTCTCTAATATTTAAATATTCCCCAGAAGCATATATCGTATTCAGATTAATCTTTCTCTAATTTTTTTTTTTTATTTCTTGTAGGAACATAGAAGTTTTGCTATTTTCTATGACTTTTTTGGAGGAGGTAGGAGCACTATGAATTCTTAGAGAAAAATAAGAAACAGTAAAAAAAAAAAAACCCTTAATAGTATGTGAATATCCTACAGACTTTTCTGAGGGTAGCCGCATGAAATCAAATGGGAGGTCTGCTGAGTTCAGAGATGCAATGGTTTTGAATTCTTACCTGGATTGGTACTTGCAATAACTGTGACTCCTTTGGGTATTTCTGGGGAGTTAATGGCTTCACTGTGCCACTGGGCCATCCAGCTGTCCGTATTAGACTCTTCACTTGGAGAACAGTGGATTCTGGGGTTCTGTCCCAGCTGTGCCTGCTCATCTCTCTGCAGGTGCTCCAGACACTCTGCTAATTTCACATGACCCCTTGACCTGGCAATTCCCAAAGGCAGTCTCCCTAGAGAGTCAGGGATAGAGATGGCCCGACGGTCCCACTTGTACAGCACAACAGCAGCTTCCAGGTGTCCTAGGGCACAGGCCCACATCTAAAAGGCAGCAAGCCAAAGTAAGCTTTCTCAGTAAGATGTTAAAACCATATTTTACTTTTCCCATTGCTGTCTCCTGGCAAACTGGTCCTTGCTGACAATCTCAAAAGGGTCATTCAACAGGCCCACTACAAAGTATCTTGGGACTAGCAGGTGGCATAATGGTTACATCACTGGACTCCCATGTAGTCGACTGCGGTTTGAGTCCCAGACCCGGTAGCTTAAAACTCATACCTGGTGCATGTGCGTGGATGCTCAAAATCCCGAGAGAGTGGAGGAGAGGGGATTGCAGCGTGGTCATACCCCTGGGTCATGATTTCTCACCTTCTGTCTCTCTCTTTGTCTCTCTGGCTAGTGCATATACCTATAGCAAAAATATCTCTAAAACAAACAAACAAAAGTATGGGATCAGCAGATGGCATAATGATAACATTGCTGGACTCCCACATGGTCGACTGCAGTTTCAGTCCCAGACCTGGGGGCTTTAAACTCATGCCAGGTACATGTGCATATGTGCCCAAAATCCCGAGAAGAGACTAGAGGAGAAGGGATTGTGGTGTGGCCATCCCCCTAGGAGGTAATTTCTCACTTTCTATCTCTCTGGCGAGCACACATGCCTTATAGCAAAAGCTCTCTAAAAAAAAAAAGTCTCTCTGATGGGGCAAGCAGGTGGCGTAGTGGTTAAGGTGCTGGGCTCTTACATCAACCACAGATCAGCTTGAAATTCATGCCAGGCATGGGTGCACGCATGCCCAAGATCCCCAGAAGAGAACAGAGGGGAAGGGACTGCAAAGTGACCATCCCCACTGTAGGGCGATTTCTCACTTTCTCTCTCACAGTCTCTCTGGTGAGCACATGTGCCCTATAGCAAAAATCTCTCTAAAAAAAAGTATCTTTGATAAATGTCATATCTTAATGAGGGATAACAATGGGAACCAGCATGTCCTTGCACCAAGCTAGCAAAATGGTTGGGGGACTAAACGAGCTGAATCCTTACCAGAGGAGTACAGGAGAAGTGGTCCACATTCAAGGGGTCAACTTCCAGTTCCAAATCGATGCTGTCTGCATGCTTTGTACTGTAAGGGACAGCACCAGAAATCATCACACGATCAGTCAACGTTGAGAGGAAAAACAAGGGTATTATAAAACCCTCAACTGGGCATCTAACACCCCAGAGATAACGAAGTAGAGTCCTAGATTTCTAGGGTAGTTTGGACTTCTTATTTGGCTAGAAGCCCAAGAGAAATAGAAAGTCCAACATTCGGTTGGTATCTCACTTTAGTATTTCTTGGACCAAAGTTCATAAAAATCCCTTGGAAACTATCCTTAGTGAAAGCCCTTTGCCCCAGAATATAAACCTTATTGAATGGCCAGACTTCTCTCCACTAGTGGCAACGCCTGAGAAGAAGCTGCATGTGGGTGAGTGAGGATGGCTGCCCACGCTCTGCACACAGCCTTACCGCCATTTGATGAGGGTCTGGATAAGGGTGGCGTAACCCTGGGCAGCAGCCAGGTGTAAGAGGGTCATTCCACGGAAAGTCTTTGAATGGATTAAATGCTTGGACTTTGCCCAGCAGGCTCGGCTCATCATCTTCTCACATACGACGACCACACGACTCTCAAAGCAGCTCCCCAAGGTCCCAGTACCAGAGGCACACTACCATGAAAAGGTACATGTTATGATCTGGGGATTAAAGGTCTTTTGCCTAGTCGGCATTTTAAAATATTATTATTATTATTATTATTATTATTATTATTATTATTAGGTTTTTGTCACAGGGTGTGTGTGCTTGCCAGAGAGAGATAGAGAGAGAGGGAAAGTAAGAAACCAACCCCCAGGGAGGATGGCCACACTGCCATTCCATCTCCTCCATCCTCCTCTCAGATGATGGGCATGCACACACACACACCCCCAGCATAACTTTCAAGCTGTCGAGTATTGACATTGGATTTGAACCACATTCAGCCATGTGGGAATCTATCACCTTAACCTCCTACTGGCCAGCATTTTGATGCAAGGAAAATAAATGCTTTATAATTAGCAACTCAAAATGGAAAACACAACATTGAAAATAAGAACACAACATGAAATAGAGGATAGAATGTGCTCAGTTTCAGTTCAGAAGCACTTCTCCGAAGACATGTAGGAGATAATTTTCCATAACTGCGAATACCAGCATCTATTACAGCTGACACTCTGATTATGAACTTTAGGGTGCTCTGTCTTGGGGAAAGTATGTACTGCTGGAAAAAAAGAAAAAGAAAAGGTGGCTCTTGCCCTCCAGATGAAATAAACATCATAGGCAGTGAGCTCTTGTGAGAGACCAAAGCAGTGTCTTTCCTAGTATCTACACCTGGAGGTGGACACATCTTTGACTCCATTGTTTCTTTTAAAGAAGAATTAAGGGACCAGCAGTTAGCGTAATGGCTATGTTGCTGGACTCCCACATAGTCGACCGCGGTTCGAGTCCCGGTCCCGGTGGCTTAAACTCACGCCGGGCGCGTGTGCGTGCGTGCCCAAGATCCCAAGAGGAGAATGGAGGAGAAGGGATTGTGGCATGGCCATCCCCTCTGGGGGGTGATTTCTCGCTTTCTATCTCTCTGTCTCTCTCTGTCTGTCTGGCGAGCGCACGCACCCTATAGCAAAAAAAAAAAAAAAAAAAAAAAAAACTCTCAAAAAAAAGAATTAAGTCACTTAGATGTGGATTTTTTTTTTGTCCCCAAAGAAACGCTTAAAAATATCCAGTAACAATCCAGCCCTGTGCACAAAGTAAAAGGGATGCTGGCAAAAATATTCAAGATCTTGTCATTTCAGTGTTATTCACAAAAACAAAGGTACAGAGAAATAGAATTTCGCTAATTTTGACTACATGGTTTTCTTCCTATGAATCAGTTGTACAGAAAGAAAACTGAAATCAAAGTTAGTATCCTCAACGGCTTCTTTGAGTCTCTGTGATAGCAGTTTTATGTTCTAACACTCCCCAAATAAATGGCATTTCTAGCCCAATTTGTTTCTCTGGTGGTATTTTTTTTGGTAATAAACTCTAAAATATTCAATTATGACAGAAATATTATTGCTACTCACTGCTATTGCTCTTTACTTTTAAATCTGGGGAGGAAAATGTGTTGAAAAATAAAAAGACAGATGATGGACGCAGTGCCTTCCTCACCAGAGCTGTGACGACACCTTAAAGGGACACAGCTGACAATCCCAACATGCAGTAGATACCCCCTCAAATGGTCCCACAGGGCCATTCTAGATATACCGGACAGGCACAGTCATGAACACGTGGAAATCACTGGCTAGCGGACAAAGATGGATTTTCTTTCGCCTTAAATGAAAATAGTCATATTTCTATCATAAACAGCAGACACAGACACTTACTGAAGACACCTTAAGCTGATGAAAGAACACTGAATAGCAGTTAATATGGGAGCAGACTGTAACAGGCCAGTTGCCAAATGGTGGAGCTTTAAAATGCCATTTTATACCATCCCCCTTACGCAGTCTTTGTTGGAGAAAGAGAAAGTATTTTATGAGAATCATTTATTTGATCCATGAGATATACTGGACAATGAGTTCTTCTATAAAACTTATAGGAATAAGTGAAAAACAAGTCCATCTTAGCCTTAGTAATATATACCAACTCTTTTGTTTTCTGTTCATTTCTGAAGATAGGGCAGAAATCAGAAATGTGAAGTAAAGAATGTTTGTTTTTAATTTTCATCTATGATTAAATATTGCTAACATTTGACCTTTGTAAGGAGCATACAACTAAAAATGCTCACTTAAAAAAATATACTTGCTCAAAGGAAATCATGATTCAGTTTAAAGAGAAAAGGGGGAATTATTTGAGGTTTTGGGCAACAATTCAGTAATGAAGGTAAGAAATAGTATAGTGGAGTTGGTGGTGGTTAAGGGTGCTGGACTCCCAACATGGCCAACTATGGTTCAAGTCCCAGATCTGGTGGCTTGCTATCTCACGCTCCCTCTCTCTCTCCCACTCTGTTCCTCTATGGTCAAATTAAAATAAATAAATGAAGTTTAAAAAACAAACAAACAAAAAACCCCAGAAGATCTAAAAAAAAAAAAAAAAAAAAAAAAAGAAAGAAAAGACATAGTGTACTAGTGTCCCTTTCTCTGTAGGGTTTCTTGAGAAATCATTTCTGCTTAGGAGACATTCCCAAAACGAAGCTACAGGTGAAATTTATAAAATGTCTTCTTAAACAATATTTGGTAGTTTCCCTGTACTTGGCAATATGATACATACTTCATGGGATATATGCAAAAGCATATGTCAAAGATGCTAGCATGTATAACCGTGTTCTACTCTGAATAATTATATAAACAGTTTCTCTGGATCCTTTTCATATTGATCTTCTTCAGCTTAGAAAAGGCTTACAAATTACTGAATCCGATTATGGTTTTTATTTGTGCTTAATATAGGGATAAAATACAAGGTAGAAAGTTACTAATTTGATTCTGAGCCCAAGGAGATCTGCGTCACCACTTGGCTTAACTGGATGCCTCCGCTGCCAGGTAACAACAGTGAATTCTGAGGTCGGTAAAAACGACTTAAAGATTAGGGAGGTAACCAACTGGGAAGCCACAGCCCAAGTCTTCTTCCACACTGCGGTTATGAGACTTCGAAGCACAGGTGCTGTCCAGTACTCCCTCACATTTCTTGCCTAAATCCAAGAGCAGTATCAGCAGTGGAGAACAGGCTTGTGGTAACGGCCTCACCCAGCGCTATCGCACTAAATGAAATGAAAGGTGCTGACCCACACCGATCCGTACCTGGGCTTGACTCCCTCCATTCCCGTTCCCGGTGCCGCCTCCACTGCTGCCTCCTCCGCTGGCCTGTTTGTGCTGCTGGGATCCCGTCATCTCAGCCATCCTCCTCTCCATCTGCTCCAGGCGTTCCAGGATGGACATCCTGAACTGGTTATCTGGGGTGGGGCAGGAATAACCATGAGGTTGTGTTCCCGAAGAAAAGCAGTTGCCATGTGGGCCTTTAAGCTTGCAGAACTAGTGTCTAAAGGACTGTCAGTGACTTCAGATCAGAGAGGCCTGTGCAAATCAGATTTCCCCAGCAGTGCAAGTCAGTCACCCTCACGCGGAACTGTAGCACCTGCAGCAACCCAAAGCTCTCAGATAAAGGAGTAGAAAGCCCCTTTTTGTCAAAGATTCTTTGTTAAATATTCCAGTGGAAATCTTGATCAGATCTCATAGAGGGGACCCTAGAACAAATGAATGAAATAGATATGGATACAATTTAATTTAAATTGGTAGAAGAAAGCAATCATTGTGGAAAGGTGTGTTTTAAAAAATAGAAATGTTTTACCCATCACTGAGTTTTTATGCATACAAGCAAAAAAAAAAAAAAGTTTTTCTATTTCTCAATGCAGCCTCTAGCTTTTACAATTCAGTGGAAGAATTGTACCTTTCCCTGCCCAGGGCCCTTACACACTTCTTTTAATGCTTGCCTCAGTCAGAGGCAAACACAAAGAGATTTTTCACTTCTATATAAGAAAAAACAATAGGACATTACTCCTGGAGCTAGGAGTGTAATTCGAGGAGAAAAGGTTTTGTGATTCTGTACCGCTTTACTAAGGCTACGTGTAGCTACATTTACACCAACAAAGGTGCATGCACACACAAGCATGGCCATTCATTACAGCTGGGTTACCTACAAATGCAAATTAGAGAAGATACACCCAGTATTAAAATCATCAGCATCTATACCCATTCACGAAGTCTGAATGACTGCTGTGTCAGGTATTTGCCGTGAATAGGACGGAAAAGGCCTTTTCTGTTCTCGCATAATGGGACTGTGGTAAGTGAAGAAAAGAGGATAATATGACATGGAGTGATGGGGTAGAGGTAGAATTGAGATAAATCAGGAAAAGTAATACTTCCATTTGACCAGAGTGAGGATGCGGAGCTGGATATGCCAAGAACTAGGCCGGGATCATAGCAAATGGAACCGCCCCGAGGCAGAACACTCGAGGAGCAGAATGCCATGTGGCTGGACCACAATGAAAGGGAGAGTATGACAAGATGGAGCTGGAGAGTGGGCAGGGGTCAGCTAGTGTATCACTGTTAGGAACCCTGGCTCTGAGGCTAGCAGGTAGTAGAGTGGTTAAGACACTAGCTTCCCATATGACTTACTGCAGTTCGAGTCCCGGACCCGGGGGCTTGATAATCAGAAAGCATGCATGTCCATGTGCCCAAAATCCTGATAGGAGAATGGAGAAGGCCTAGGGCATGGCCACCTCCTCCCCTGCCCCAGGGCTGATTTTCTCACTTTCCCTCTCATTGTCTCTGTCTCTCCAGTTAGTGCATGTGCACTATGGCAAAAAAAAAAAAAAAAAAAAAAAAAAGGAATCCTGGGTCTACCATGTAATAGTATATAAATCTGAACAAAACCTTTGGTGCCTCCATTTCCCTCAGTTCATAAATGGGGATAGTCATCGTTCTTAGCTCAGAGAAGTAAATGAATTAATACACACGAATGCTCAGAACGTGCTGAGACTAGGTCCCTGTGTTAGCAGCCATCATCATCTTCATACGCACGAGTGACAGGTCTTAAGGAACTGACAAAACAGCCTGACACAATATTTCTTTCCAAACTGTTCATTTTAAAAACAGGCATCTGAATCGTAATAAGAATTACTTGAAAAGGTATTTTATTAGTGCTCTTTGCTGTTGTGACTATAAATCTCAAGACTAGTGAGCAAAGTTTTTCGATTCGAATGAGAGAAAACAACAGCTCAAAGTGCCCTGCATACCAGGACTGCTTTCATCACGCTGAAGATACTAATTTGTTTACTCTTTAAAATAATCATGCTATTATCCTCACTTTACAGTGAGAAAACGGAGGCATAAGGAGATAACCTCTGCGGCTCTCGGACCAGGCGTTTAACCAGTGTGTAATAACCACTGTCGGAAAACAGAAGGTGTGCAAGTGTTCGGCAGCCTTACTCTAGGGAAAACAGCATTCTTACCTCCAGAAAGCTTCTTAGCACTAGCAAAAAGGTAGTAAATACCCACTGGGCAGGGAAATGTCCCAAACTGACTTAATATCAAACTGAGTTTACTCCATTCAACCACAAAAGCAAAAGGAAAACTGCTTTTCAAGAACCTTGATATTATTTTCTAATAAGCTATTTCTAGGAACAAACTTTAAAAAAAATTCTCTTCTCTTTGAAAGTGAAAAACAGTATCTTTGTTTCAATTTCACACATACAAATGGAATTGGGCAAACTTGGACAGCCTGGTTGCTAAGTGTCTTCGTAGCAGTCAGCATCGGGGAGTAACTCTCAGTAATACCACATGGGGTAACCTGGATGGGGCTGTTTTCATCCCGTGACCAAGAAGAGTAAACTCAAGATGACAGATGTGGCAATAAGTGTCCCTACTCTGCATTAGAAACCTGAAGCCTGCTGAAAACTTAGAATTTTACTCTTCGGTTAGGGTACTATTCAAAGCAGCACGGCAGTTATCCTTTGGGGAACATTTATGAACTCTCTCTGCTTTTTCCTAATAGTGCTAAGTCAGACAACCACTGATCTCTGAACCGGCTCGGAGAAACGCAAGCATCCCACTGAAAAGGCTTGGCTTAACTTTAAACCTCAGAGCCGTGGACTTAGGTCTTCTGCAGCCTACAAATCTTGTGTCTATGAAATGGGGTTTTACCACCCATCTCCCTTGTTTCAGAGCACGGTGGAACCCAGTGACCAAGATTAACGACCCACAGCACGCACACAGGCAGAAAAAAGCACCCAAAACACCCTCTGAGCTGTGTCCAGCCCAGGGCATGCTGCTGCTCTCTCTGCAGGTCAGCCCGCCCACTGCCTGTGTCGGAGGAGTGGCTTTGCTCCTGCGGCGCTGCAGTGTACTGCAGTGCGGTCTACCTGCCGCTGACAGCTGTCCCTGCTCTCCTCTGGCCAAGCACAGACACTGCAGAAACAGACCCTCCCTGGCAGCAGGGAGCCAGGCCCTGCCCACCACATGGCCAGGCCAAAACCTTCCAACAGTCACAATGACTGTGTTTGCCACGGAGGTTCCCAACTTTTGCTGCCATCCTCATTCTCTGTTGCTATGCAGTGAGCTCTTTCATATCTGAGTATCTTCATGAAGATACCCCGTGGAAGTTATTTGTTTCTTAACAAAATCACCTCACCCATAACAGTGTCTCTGAGCCTCCCAATTCCAAAAAGAAACAGGAAAGAGAGTTAAAATAAGAAATGACAGTTGAGCTGGCATCTCCCAGAGTGCAGCTCCCAGTCTTGTGCAGACCAAAGACTAAAGGGACCTGACATCACACTTCCCCACTTCCGGGCAGGGCCAGAAACCAGCTCCTGGGCTTGTGAGCTGTCCTCATAAGATGGCTAAAATGCTCATTTTCACATCTCCCTTACAACAAATCAAAAGCTACACCTCTGGTGCTTATTTTGGTTTTATCACTTTATCATAATAATTAAAACATTAATGCAAAATACTTGGTGAATTCATAGGTATGTATTGCTTTATTGTAGATTGTATGATTATAAGAATAAAGGGTATACAATTACCTGAAAGCTAAAAAGAAAATTCTCATCACATTAGAGTAAAACAGTACGTTTTAAGGACTTAATTATTTATGCATGAATATATATTAAGTACCTAGTATGTGCCAAGCACTGGAAAGTACCTAAAACAGTAGTGAAAATATCCCTGCCCTCCTTTGTTGACCAACAAATAACTTAAACAGTCTGAATGAATCTGGATTTAAATTAATACATGAGGTGGGGATAGGAAAAGTAATGTGAATAAATCCTTAGGGGCTGATTATTTCAGCCCAATTCTTACCCATTTTTAAACAAGGCCAACAGTGGCTGAGCACTCAAGGATTCCAAGTTCGATATCCTTAAGACAACTGAAGTGAAGCAACTGAATTATTCTATCATAAGAACAGGAAAAGAGTTAAGAATGCATGTCTCCACCAGTACCTGAGGCCCACGGAGGTAGTTAAATGTTGGATGAGACTTCAGAAGTCCCAGCAAAGAAAGCCAGCAGTTCTAGCTCTATTTCCTGCCTGAGAGTTCTCAGACTTCAGTTCTCATTCAGATATATGAGAGTACATCCATCCCACCAAAAGAACAAGTTACTGCTTCATCACAAAAAAGATCCTCTAGGCAGAGCCCCTGGGCAGTGGTTAAGCATTGTGCCCTGGGAGCAGGATCCCACAGGGCCAAGCGCAGTCTGGGCCCTGGGCCTGGTGGCTTGAAGAACATTCTGGATGCATGTGCCTGTGTGTCCAAAATCCTGACAGGGGAGTAAAAGGATTGCTATGTGACCATACCCATTGGGGAATGCTTACTCACTCTCTCTCACCCTTTCTCTGTCCCTCCCTCCCTCCTTCTGGTGAGTAAATATGCCTACTGGCAATTAAAATAGAAAAGAAAAAAGTAAAGACCTTCTATATTTGCTTAAGTGAACTCTGGGCCAGTATACAGAAAAGAGAGATACATGGAGGTCTGTTTCTGGTGACATGTTCTTGGAAAATGGAATCAAAATAGTTCATTTTGGAACAAAAAAAATTTTAAATCCACACACAGTTTTTTCATAATATGCATTTTCCATAAGAATTCTGAGGCCCCTTCTCATATGTGAGAGTAACAAGCAGTCTAGAGATGGGCACCAACCATCCTACACATTTTCCAAAGAATGTAAAAACCTCAGTAATATTCTTACATATATATGCTTTGGTAAAATATAATATAAAGATGGGCCAGACTTAACACAGTGATGAAGTGCTGTGCATAAGGAGACAGATCCCACATGGCTGACTACAGTTCAAATCCCAGCCCTGGTGGCTTGGAAAATACACCAGGCACATGTGCAGGCCTGACCAATATCCTGACAGAATGGAGAAATGGAGGAAAAAGGACTGCAGTGTGACTATACTCCACTGGGGGGTGCTGCTCTCTCTCCCTCTCTGGCAAACACATGTACTCTTTAGCAATACAATAATCATAGTACCAGTAGTAGTAGTAATAATAATAATAATAATAATAATAATAATATAAAGAGCCATCTAGTAAGAGTCTTCTAGGTATCAATATAAAGTTCACAAATTTTTTGTTGCAATAACAGCCTAGCTTCAAGTAGGAAAAAATGACAGAAGTTCCATAAAAGTCTGTAAATATACATACAGTCTCTATACTGAGGGAGACTATATACATGAACTTAAGACTCAGAATTGCCCTGAACCATGAGTCATATCTTTCCCAGTGAAACTAGAAACTTACTGACCGCAGGAATGCACAAAGCCGAACAGGCAGAAACATAATAAAAAATGATTGAATGGTAAAAAAGAATCAAATTCTTGTTACATGGTAAGAGAGAATCAAATTCTTGTTACACACCAAGGTTCTCCAACTCTTCAATCCCTCTGGATAAGTTACATGACAACTCCTGGGTCTAAAAGACTGGGGCTAGGCAAAGCAACAGCGTGACTTGTTCAAAACCTCTGGGTGTGAGTCTAGACATCCCTCCCCGTGGCACAGAGTTGGTGTGGATGTCCCCCATGCTCGTCTCTGCTGCCCTGGATGGGAGGCTCCTCTTATCCTCCCAGGTAACTATCCCTCTGTATCCCTCTGACCATGGCTGTCAACCAACAGAACTTCTTGTTTGTTTGTATGTGTGCATATTATATATGTGTGTGTGTGTGTGTGTGTGTGTGTGTGTGTATATATATATATATTTTTTTTTTTAAGAGAGAGATTTTTGCTATAGGGTGCATATGCTTGCTGGAGAGACAGAAAGCGAAAAATCTCCCCTCCCCCCACAGGTGGGATGGCCACACCACAATACCTTCTCCTCCATCCTCCTCTCTGGGTCTTGGGTACTCATGTACACATACCCAGCATAAGTTTTAAGCTACCGGGTCCGGGACTGAAACTGCAATCAACTACATAGGAGTCCAGCAATGTAACCATTACACCATCTGCTGGTTTTTTTTTTTTATTTTTTTTATTTTTTTATTTTTTTATTTTTTTATTTTTTTTTTGAGAGGTTTTTCGCTATAGGACGCGTGCGCTCGCCAGACAGACAGAGAGAGACATAGAGACAGAAAGCGAGAAATCACCCCCCAGGGGGGATGGCCACGCCACAATCCCTTCTCCTCCATTCTCCTCTCGGGATCTTGGGCACGCACGCACACGCGCCCGGCGTGAGTTGTAAGCCACCGGGTCCGAGACGCGAACCGCGGTCGACTACGTGGGAGACCAGCGACATAGCCATTACGCTAACTGCTGGTTCCCCTGGTTTTTATTTTTATATATTTATTATTCTTTTACAATTATGACTTCTCATTTGCATATACAAAATAAAGAGCAGTAGGTGGTGGTGAGGTTGCAGAGACAGGGAACCCTTGTGGTCTGCTGAGGGAGGATGTCTTAAGTCAGACCGCCGGGGCTCAGCTGCTGTGGCACAGCAATACCACAAGAGCCCGGTCATGCTAGAAGCCATAGACATGGCTGAGTATGGCTTCATATTCCCAGGATGACCTGACAACGCACTGGGCACCCAGGATCCCAGGGAGCTGGAAGGCTGGGGGGAAAGGATCATGGCATAAGGAGACCCTGTCCAAGGCACCTTCTTTCTCATGTGCAAACATACATATCACAGGAAAACCAAACAAAACAAGAACACATTAGTGGGTCTCAGCTGTAGATTTTTTTGATCCACTAGGTCAGGGCAAGGCCCAGAATGCATTTCTAACAAGTCTATAGGTGATGCTGAGGCTTCTGCTCTGGGGCCACCTTTCAAGAATCGCTGCTCTAAGACTGGCCAGTGTCCACAGTGGAAGACTGGCCTCTCTCCTCCACCTAAGTGTCTGTTGAAGAACGATCCAAGAATTCCCAGCTCAAACAGAAACACAGATTCCTACTCAACATGGACACATGAAACGCTTGTGTAAATCATGCCAAGCTCGTACACACTAGCTGGGTCGATGATAACTGGGGTGTACTTTTCTTCTCCAGCGTACAGCCAAGTCAATCTGTCAATACTTGACCATTACTTAAAACCCACCCACCTGGGGCCAGGTTAAAGGCACTGGATTCCCACTTGGCTGATAGCAGTTCAAGTCCTGGACCTGGTGGTTTGCTTTCTAGCTTTCCCTTTCTCTCTCTTTCTCTAGTCAAATAATAATAATAATAATAATAATAATAACAACAACAACAACAACAAATAGAATTAAGTAAATAATAATTCTTAAAAAAAAAAAAAAAGCCCATTTGCCTGTCCTGCACTGTGCAACACATCAGGCACAAGGTCTACCTTTCCCATTGCATCTTACCTTTCGATTGTTTTCTTCTTCACTTAGCTGACTGAACGTCATGTCTTTCCCAATTTATCTGCGTTTGCCCCTTGCGTTTCTGTAAAGCAGTCTCTTTACCAACATGGTTTCAGGGAATGAGGGAGAATACTTTCAACTACCATGCTGTAGTTCCCTCCTGTTGCACTCAAGACATGGGTGCACGTGCACCTGTACTCCAGACAAGCAGGTGGTTCTGATGGCAGCTTGTGTAGCCATCGTCTGGCTCCTGACTCAGAGCTTCTCATCATGAGCTGCTTCTACCTGTCCCTCCTCTTCTGTGGCAGCAGCAATAGACTGGACAGCCATAACAGAGGACAGAACAACGGAGCGGAGCTAAGAGCTCTATGTTTAATCTTTTTGATGTGTAACTCTGGAGAAATAATGCCCTATACTATACACCTCAATTTTCTCATCTGTAAAATGATGAGATTAATATATAGATAGATAGACAAACACACACATATACATGTCATATATATATGTATGTATGTATCTTTTGAGTTTCTACATGTACTTGCTGGAGAGAGGCAGAGACTGACAGAGGGAAAGAGAAATCAACCCCGAGGTGGGATGGTCATGCTGCAACCCATCCTCCTCCATTCTCTAGGCAGCTTGGGCACATGCACATGTACCTGGTGTGATTTTCAAATGCTGGGTCTGAGATTCAAACCATGGAATCCACCATGTGGGATCCATGTCTTAACCACCATGCCACCTGCTGGCCCTATTTTGTTGTTGTTGTTGTTTGAGTTTATGTATTTATTATGTATTTATTTCTTCCATGAGCAAGACAAAGAAGGAGAGAGGCAGAGGCAGCATCTCCAGTAGGACCCTGACTCTGCAATCTGCCCCCAGCCAGCCCTGGATCATGGGCACGCATGTGCTTGGTGCATTCCGGTAAGGTCTTCCAGAGGCAGACCCTGCCAGCCTCGCAAAGTATATCATTGTAATGCTGCATCACCATCTGGCCCGTAATATCCATCTTACTGTTTGTTTCTGAAGATAAAATAAAACAACATGTGAAGTACTTTTATGCAGTAAGGCTCTCTTCAGTCTGAGCTATTAAAAGACTGAGGCCTTCTACGTAGTCATAGCTGTAGAAAAAAAAATTTTAGGCAACTTTTTAAAGTTCTTAATAATTTCAGATTTACAGATAAACTACAAAGATAGGACAGTCCCATTTACCCCTCACCCTGTTTCCCCTAAAAATCAATGCCTTACATAATCATGACATAATTATCAAAACTAAAGAACTAACATTGGTCTATCGCTGCTAATGACGAAATTGAAGACTTGAATCATAGGTTGGTCCTGTTATGTAGCAGTTAGCACTACATAGGGGAAACTGGGTCCCATATGGCCTACCAGGGCTTGAATCCCAGCCTCGGTGGTTTTAAAAAGCAGCCAGGAATGTGCAGGCATGCCCAGGATCCTGATGGGATGGAGAATGAGAGGAAAAAGGACTGTGGTGTGACCAGGCCCTACCCTGGGGGTGTGTGAATTCTCTCTTTCTTGTGCGTGTGCACATGCATTCTGGCATTTAAGAAGGAAGGAAAAAAGACTTGAATTACACAACTTCTTCTATTACTGCTCTTGTTTTGCTCCAATACACCATACTGTGTTTAGTTTTTAAGACTCTTTCGTCCCCTCTGATCTGTGGTGGTTTCTTAGTATTCTCCTATTTTTAATGACTTTAACAGCTTTAAAGAATACTGGTTAGTTATTTTGTAGCTATTCCTCAAATGAGGTTTGTCTGATGTGTTCTAATGATGAGGCCAGGGTTATGAGTTTTTAGGAAGACTGTCACAGAGGTGAAGCGCCCTGCTCACCCCATTATATCAGAGGGATGTGATGAAGTACTGGCGATGCGAGCCTTGATCATATAGCTAAGGCAGCGTCTGCTCGATTTATGTTTTTATTTTTTTCCTGTAAAGTTACTACTTTTCTCTTTCCCCTCCTTTTCTCTTCCATTCTCTGAAAACAAGTCCAGTCCAGTCCATATTCAAGGGGAGAAGAATTAAGCTCCCACTCACGGATGGGGGCGTGGCGACATGTATTGTTTGGAGTTCTCCTGCAGGAAAGTTTGCCCTGTACTTGTTCAGTCAAGCACTAATTTATAACAGTACAGGCTCACCTACATTTACTTTATGCTTTGGGTCATCATCTAGTATTCGGTTATTTAGTCAGTTGTGCAAATTGTTCCACTTCAGCCAATTATTCTGGCTCTTTCAAGATGGTTCCTAGGTCCATCTGACAGGCCGTCCTCATTTTGCCTTCTCTCATTCTCTCATTCACTTCCCTACTTTCTGGCATTACACGATTCTCCAGATTCATCTTTTATTTCCCCTGTCCCAGCCCACAAACAACGATTTCTCTAAGGAAGGATGCCCTGGCTCCTTTTATTGAGAACGGTATTTAGAAACCAGGATCTGGGCGATCTGGGTGCTGGGTGTGCTCACGACTCTTGTGGTGTCACTGCTTCTTAAGCTTCTCAGTGGACAGAGTAGGCTATGCAGGTACATATAATAACACACATAATTCTACCTATCTGCATATATATTAAAATACACTGAGCTCATAGTGGCATCTCTAACTTTAATACAGCACTGTAGTGCCTAGCCTGCAGGGGGCATTTTAAACAGGTAAAATGGAAAAACGTGACCATGTTATATCTACCTAGATATAACAAACCCGTATATGAAATGGTGAAAAGGAATTTTATTGTTATTACACCACAAAAAAGAAAGAAGAAAGCAAACAAGCAAACATAGGCTTCACTTCTATATTTTAAAAGTATAGATCTAGGGGCCAGCAGATGGTATAGTGGTTACACCACTGGACTCCAACATGGCTGACCACAGTTAGAGTCCTGAACCTGGTGGCTTGAAAAAAAACACACTGGCACTTGCGTATGCATGCCCAAGATCCTGGGAGGAGAAGGAAGAAGCAACTGCAGCATGGCCATCCCCCCTGGGGTGACTTCTCACTTTTCCTCTTACTGTCTCTGTCTCTCTCTCTCCAGCAAGAGCACATGCCCTAAGGCAAAACCTCTAAAAAAAAAAAAAAAGTACAGGTCTAGGGTCTGGAACAATAGTATATTCAACAACCTTGTTAAATTAAAGTTCTTGCAGTTTTCAACAATACCAGAAAATATCAGTGTAAGGGAAAATATACTCATAATCCCAGAATAATTTTAAGAATTACAAAATCAAGACAAAGATAAAACACTTCTAACCATTTACCGGCCTCAGATTCAATGAATAGTTATTGGGGTTTCACCTTCCCTTTTCTTTTGCTGGGTCTACCCATCCCAGCCTTCCTTTGAGGGCTGTTATGCAAAGTGTCCCCGTCCCAGCCACTCCATGAGGGGCATCTTTTCATCTCTCTTTGACAAGGATTCCTAATCCTCAAAGGGGCTCATTTAAAACGGTCCCACATTAATATTCACTTAAATGTTTAAAATTCCTAAGCAAGAAATACCAAAGTATTAAGACAGAGAAAATTGGATGACACCAGACACCCACAGTATGTTCTAAGTTTGGAAAGGTTGGGATTTGCTGCTGGAAAAGTGGAGAATCCAGAGTGCTGGGTATCTGCTGTGAGTGAGGGTGTCTGTGCCAGAAAGCCAGCTACTAGCCCGACTCTGCAGGCCCTCAGTCCCCCACTGCACTTACTGTGTCTACATTGTTGTCAACTCACTTTAATTCTTGGAACCTAATTAATCTTCATGGTTGTATTGAGCACGACAATAAGAGGCAGTTCCTGACACTGTATCAGATAATTTAATTAAAAACAACTGGGCCAGCTTGTCATGATGGTTAAGACAGCTGGATTCCACACATGGCCTACCCAGTGGTTCTAGTTTCAGACCAGGCAGTCTGAGAAATACGCCAGATGTGTGTGTGTGCACGCCCGGAATCCTGAAGGGAGGGACAAATGAGAAGTAGGGATTGCACCGTGACAGTTAGTTCCCTGTGATGAGGGTGGTGGTTTCTCTCTCTCGCTCTCTCTCTCTCTGTCTGTCTCTTTCGGGTGAGCACACATGCTCTCTGGGGGAATTTTTTTTTTTTAAGACTTTTGCCATAAAGTGAGTGCACTCAATAGAAAGCAACAGAGAAAAGAAAAGTCAGAAATTGCCCCTTGGGGGATGGCCATGCTGCAATCCCTTCTCCTCCATTCTCCTCTCGTGATTTTGGACATACACGCATAAGCTTCTGGAGTGATTTTCTAGCTGCCAGGTCCAAGATTCGAACAGTGTTTGGCCACGTGGGAGTCCGGCGCCTTAATCACTATGTCACCTGCTGGTCCCGCAAAAATTTTTAAATAAATAAAACCAATTAAATCCCTCTCTTGCACCTCCAAAGTAAGATTCAAACTCTTTGGTGTGGCAGAGAATCCCCTTTACCAACTGTCTCAGGCCACACTGTGGGGGTTCTCTCTTCACTCACTGTTCTTCAAACCCACCAGGAATTTATACACCTTTGCTATGGCCAACCTTTCCCCAGGTCTGCCTGGAGAATTCCTCAGAGTGTGGCTCAAACATCACTGCAATATTAACTGCAGTTGTCAAACTGCTAGAGAGCATCTACAGTAAGCCAGATTGTCTACATGTATTCATTCTAATCCTCAAGATGGTTCTAAAAGAAAGATTTTCCTCTCTATTTCACAGACGAGAAAGCTGAGGCTCGGAAAATCTGTTACTGACCCAAAGCCATACTGCGTGTGAGTATCAGAGGCAGAGACATTAACACAAGCTGGGCTCCAGGTCGAAGTTCTCTCCACCGCCTGCTAACCCTTCCAGGTCCTGCCCTGGGTGCTAATACTAGAGCTCAGCAAATGAATGCATGGTTATCTTCCTGTGTGTCATTCCTGCTGGAGGCTAGACTGTGTGCTTTTGGAGAGCAAGGACCTTGACTTGCATCTGTGGAAAGGAATATACTTTACTAATTGAAGCTCCTGGAAGCCAATTTATCGATGAGGCCATCTAAACACGGGGGCAAGCTTAAAACTAAGCAATGCGCAATAAGCAGTTTTATCACCTGTTCGGTGGTAAAAGAAAGTGACCAAAATGATCAAAACCCAGTGATGCTGACTTAAAAAGCACGTGAGAAAGCGCCATGCGTGTACTCGGCTGGCTGCCCTTTCCTGTTGGCTCAGGTCAGGAGACTACAGGACAACTGTACATTGCTGTAAGACTGACAACAACATCAAGGGAGAGCTGACCTCTTCACAGACACAAACTGGAATTTCCCAGCAATGTCGTTTTCCCTTAGCCGCTGAACTCTCCATTAAAAACACTCACATACTGCTTCCGTCAGATCTGCCCCCGCCACTGGAGGAATGGAATACAAATGACTGGCAGCACCCCCTAGGAAAAGAATCTTGTAATTAGCCACAAAAGTGTTTAACACGTCAGTCAGGTTAAGTTGTCGTGTAAACATGCATCTCGAGTGTGTGAAACAAAAGAAACATTTGCTACAACAGCCTGAGAAAACGTGCACGGATGGGAATGCCTACCAAATGGCTAACGAATAATATCTGCAAACATGAGAACTGGTTATTACAATTGCTAGGGCTGAGCCACCTGGGTCTTGCTGCCAGAGTAGAAGAAAAAGTTTTGTCTTGGCAGGTAAATGAATGAAGGAGCAATCACCAAATACCATCTGCTATTTTAAAACGCGTTATTTGTAGCTCAAGTGCACATGTGCCCTCCTGTTGCTATTTGGACCGGGAACGAGAGGCCATCTCTCATTCCATTTACAGCTCTTGGCTGCACTGGCAGGAAGAGCTGATGAGGCAAAAGGAGGCATGACTTGAACTATTTCTGTAGAGAACTGTAATTGCTGCTTAGAAAGTCTCCTACATTTTTTAGGAAACTCAGAAAGACAGAGAAAATGAAGTCCCTTAATTCCCTCCCAGAATAAATGGGGCCACTAGAGTACATTAAGCTGCTCCTCCCCGGCGAGCCACTTAAGATGTCCAAGTGCAGAGAAAGGGTGAGGGCCGGACGGAGATAAGGCACAAGCTGTACCACTCTGATTTTCCAAAGCAATGGCTAAATTTAGCTTTAGAAAAAAAGGGCCATACTCCGCTTTTTAAAAACCCTCCAACTCCATGTACCCAAACACTAGAAATGGAAATTAGCAATTCTTCTTAGGCCTCTTTTTTCATCTGCAGTGATTTGGGATTGTCTTCTTGATCTTTGTCTCACACCATGCACTCATTGGGTCCTAGACATGGCCAGAAAAATCACTTAGGATGTTGCTCAGACAGCTGACAGCAATGAGGAGATGAAATGTTACAAGTTACAAGGTACCAAAGCAGACTCACAATTAGTTTCCATTTGAACTCCTTTAATACCACAGCTAGATGTGCATAATGGCAGACATTTCAAACCTATTCTCCAAGGACACCAAGGCTTAAGATGATACCAAGGAGATCAGCCACATCATAATCCAGGACAAAGCAGGTCAGAGCACCCCAAATCATGCAGGAGCCAATTCTGCGGTCAATAAGTGATGAATCCAACTGCAGGTAAAGGCAGCAAAAATGCGACTAGTTGGTCAAGGAGCTTAGGAGCTCTGACAGAGTCTGTACCTACTTTTACAAAAGAACAGAACATTTTAAGTTTGCTAACTTTTCAAAAGGAAAAAAAAAAATGGAGGACCTTGCTTCAATAGCTTCAGTGCACAGTGAAAATAGAAATATTTAAAGCATGAAACAAGACAGTCTACAGTAATAATAGTGAAATACATGCAGAAGAATAAGGAAAACATATGAGGGGACTTCAAAAAAGTGTGTGAAAAAATGGGATGAAGCTACAAGTTAATTTTGGTGCAAAAACAAATTCCACATATAATTTTTTCAGAAAACATATTGTCCAGAAACTTCAGACTCTTCATGTTACCACTGAGAATAATAAGATTTTTAAACAACAATTACTTATTGGGCCAGCAGAGGGTGTAGTGATTATGTCACTGGACTCTCACGTGGTCAACTGGGATTCAAGTCCCAGACCCGGTGGCTTAAAACTCACGCTAGGTATGCCAGGTACATATGCGTGCATACCCAAGATCCTGGGAGTTGAATGGAGAAGGGATTGTGGTGTGGCCAGCCCCCTGGGGGGGCGTGATTTCTCACTTTCCCTCTCACTGTCTCTGTCTCTTTCTCTTCAGTGAGTGCCCTAAGGCAAAAACTCTTTAAAAATTATTTAATTTTATTTATTTTTATTTGCTATAGGGCACGTGTACTCATCAGAGAAACAGAGAGAGAGGGGGAGAGAGAGAGAGAGAGAGAGAGAAGGTGAGGTTTGGGTCCAGGTTTGGGACTTGAACAACAGTCGGCTATGTGGGAGTCCAGTACCTTAACTACCACACTACCCGCTGGTCGATAAATGAGTTTTTTAAAAGAAAACGTGCTGTAACGAGACTTGGAGGGAACAACAATCTAAACTGGACATAAAGATGTGATTAAATGGCTGGTATAATAGAAAATGAAAATGAATACCCTGACCTGTGAGAACTAAACCTGCAAAAAACGGAAACTCAAAGCACACATGAGTCATCAGGGGGCATGAAGACATTAATTAAGCACCAGCAGGTTGTTCTGTGGTGACTGGCATTATCAAAAAACCATGTGAGTCCTTTGGGAAGAACTACGGAGAAGCAGGGCCAGAACAGATTTATTCCACAAATGTTTACTGAACCTCACTGCTAAGCCTGTGGCAGGGCTCTTGGAATACAACTATGAATAAGACAACGGGGTTGGACCAGCTACCAGGGCTACAAAGCCAAGGAAGATACATACATGCCTTTATTTCAAGAAACTCAGTCTAATATGAATAAACATACACAGAAATCCTGTTATCCTGATTATTGCTATATTCCTGAGGCCTAGCAGGATACCTGGCTCACAGTAGGTCCTCAATAAATATTTATCGATACGTTTTTTGGGAACCAGCAGTTAGCGTAATGGCTATGTCGCTGGACTCCCACGTAGTCGACCGCGGTTCACGTCCCGGACCCGGTGGCTTAGAACTCACGCTGGGCGCGTGTGTGTGCGTGCCCAAGATCCCAAGAGGAGAATGGAGGAGAAGGGATTGCGGCGTGGCCATCCCCCCTGGGGGGTGATTTCTCACTTTCTGTCTCTATGTCTCTGTCTGTCTGTCTGGCGAGCACACGCGCCCTATAGCGAAAATCTCTCCAAAAATAAATAAATAAATAAATATTTAACGAGCAAGTGATATGATTTAATCTTTTTGGACTATAAAATGTGAACTTCAAGAAGGACAGGTGAAAGATATTATGTAGAGCAAAATAATTGCTTCCATTAGTCATTACTACCATGTGCTTTTTTCCCAGCCAAGGTATTAGAAGTAGTTCCTTCCTTTCTCATGCATCCACCTTTTCTTTTTCTTAGTAAGGTGTTTTTTATAATTATTTATTTTATTTTATTTATTTATTCATTTATTTATTCATTTATTTTTTAATTAGACCAGAGAGAGACAGAGGTTGAGAGTGAGAGAGAGAGGAAGTGAGAAAGCAAGCCACCAGATTCAGGACTCGAACCCTGGTCGGCCATGTGGGAGTGTCCAGCACCATAACCACCATGCTACCTGCTGGTCCCACGCAGCCACCTTTTCTAATCCTCTCTAGTCTATCAGGGACGAGGCACTTGCAAACAAACAAATCACCTAATTGAGGCCAGTATATCCCCACTCTTCAATCTGGTAGTTTTCACCTTCACAGCAGTGCTAACCGTCAGCGTGGAGACAAGGGGAGGAAAAGCTGAAAATTCAATGAAAAAGGAAATTCTCTGCTACTGAAATATGCTACATGGTGCCTGGATTCTGTGGGCTAATACTTTTATTCATGATATAGGCGATTTATTCTGAGTTCCTGGTGTCTTTCCAGTTTTGACTGAGAAACCATGTGCTGAGCAATTGGGTTTGAAGAGCCCTTCTTCAGTTGTTTCAGACTCATTCTCCACACATCAGCTACAGGGCTGCTGTTGGCAAGGCCCTGCTCTCAGACACCATCTGCACAGATGTTCCCAACTGTCTGCTAACTTGGGACAGAGCTGAAGTCCAAAATGTTCCAAAAATACGTATTTTCTAAAACACTGGACTTTTCATAGAGAAAATTCTGCTCTGAACTCCAAAGTTTATTAACTACAATATTTTTTCATAATGCTATAACTTTTCATAAAATTCTGGAACAAATGTAAGTAAACAAGTCCTCTTCAAGGTAACAAACTGAAATGCAGACCTTTTTCAAACAGCGATTTTTGCTTTAGGGTTTACTTGCTCTCCAGAGAGAGAGGCAGGAAATCATTCCCCGGGGGGTGACAGACAGAAAGCAGGAAATCACCCCTCCTCTCAGGATTTTGGGCACACATGCACACGTGCCTGATGTGAGTTTCAAGCCACCAGGTTCAGGACTCTAACTGCAGTCAGCCATATGGGAGTTCAGTGACATAATCATTACACCATCTGCCCATTCCAAAACACAGACATTTTAAAAGAAATCACTATAGTCTTTCAACTACTGTACATTCTATTGATAAAATAGGTCCTAATAGATGAACTGTTTATTTTATAATTCATTATCGGCCTTTCTGATAAATAATACAGCATAAACATTTCACTTTTCTAGAATAATTTAATTTTATTATTTAATTTTTAAATTTTCTATAGGGCACATGCACTCACCAGAGAGAGAAAAAGAGAGAGGAGGAAAGTGAGAAAGTAAACCACTAGGTCTAAGATTTGAACCATGGGTGGGGATGTGGATGTCCAGTGCCTCAATCACCACACCATCCGCTGTCCCCAAATACAAACATTTAAAAAATTCAATATACCACTTTAAACATTTCATTCAGAAGTAAAATATTTCTCCAAGGGAACCAGCAGAGTTCTGAAGAATTTTTAGTCATTAAGTCCTCTTTTGGCAAAGTGTGACACCTGTGAGGGTTGTTTTGTCTCCTGCCTCTACACGCTGCATCAGGGTGCATTACGTGCTCTCTGCACGACTGATTTCCATGCTTCAAGTCTGGAAGGAGGTAACTTAAATACTGCATCTCCCATCAATACTCTACATAGATCTGAGTAACCTTCCAATTTTTGCAAATTCCAAATCAGTAAGGTCTGAAGGAATATATTACTGAGGACACCATTAAAACATCTCGAGTTAGATTTAAAAAAAAAAAAAAAGCCAAGAATGCATACGAAAAACCTTCAAAAAGTTCGCAGTGAATGTTATGCAAAAACTATGCATAGATGTCAAAAATTTTTTGCAGCAAAATGAACCTGCATTGTAATTCACTTTTTCTGTGAACTTTTTTTTTTAAAAGTCTTTCCGTAGTAGTTTTTCATGAAAGGAGGATGCAGCCTGACTTCATACGGTTGTGGGGGTTGTCTTGCTATCCTCATGGACGTCCCCAAAGAGGGCTCCTATTAAAGGGCTCCTATTAATGGGATGGCTAAGATCCCATTCAGGTTAGAGTGGGTTTAGGTTCAGGGAGCAGTTTCAGAGTGAAGCAAAGTTTGTTGGTCAGCTCTAAGGATAACAGGCTCTATCCCTGGGGAGCATCCATCACAAATCTCTGACAGCGAACTCCCCTGTCTTTAACCCCCCCCCCCCCCCCCCCCCCCGCTTACTTTTCCTGGTTTTCCGTCCCTGTTCCAAACCACGCTCCTCACCATCTCTATTTCCCTTCCTGTCCTCTCTTAGCTGGTAACAATCCTGGATCCAAGTACATCTGTTTGAGGTGGACAGAAATACTTATGATCGGTAATAGATTAGGTAAAATTAAGATTCATGAAAGGTTAAGAGCAAAATACAGCTCAGGTGAAGCTGTTCAGAGAAAACACAAACCAAATCCTTCAAGAGAGTTAAAGGTCAAATTTGGCTGAACCGTGCAAACAAAGCAACAGGGAGGCGTTTAGTTTCAGTGTTTTCGGATGGCATGACTTTTCCTGGCACTGAGATCTGAAAGAAATTTCTCCCCTCCTTCTCACTAAGAAGGAGCCGGTGGTGTGATGAATTTCAACCTCCTTACAATAAAGGCAATACTGGGTTTCAAGGGACTGTTTATTACTGTTCAGTATTAAAGAACACCAAAACATCATTTCATAAAAGCAACAAAGGTCTAATGTGGTCCAACTTCACAGTTCTCTGATGATTTAAGAGTAAATTAGACTATTCAGAGAAATGTATCTCTGCTATACTGCTTCATCTTCACTAAACAATATTTTATTATCTTGATTTTAAAATTTAAATATATTTTAAGATACATGTTTAAATTTTATATATATATATATATATATATATATATATATATATATATATGCGTATTATTTATTTATTTATTTTTGGCCTTAGGATGTGTGTGCTCACTAGAAAGAAACAGAGAAAGGGAAAGTAAAAAAAATACTCCCTAGTGGGAATGGCCACAATCTCTTCTCCTTTCTCTTCTCAGGACTATGGGCACACAGGCACACGTGCCTGGAGTGATTTCCAAGTTACTGGGTCTGGGACTTGAACTGTGGTTGGCCATGTGGCAGTCCAGCACCTGAACCACCACACCACCTGTGGGCCAGAGTTGAATTATTTATTTATTTATTTATTTAATTTTAATTTTTTCTTTTAGAGGTTTTTGCTATAGGGCACGTGCAGTCGCCAGACAGACAGAGAGAGAGATAGAAAATGAGAAATCCCACCCCCTGCCCAGAGGGGATGGCCATGCCGCAATCCCTTCTCCTCCATTCTCCTCTCGGGATCTTGGGCACGCACGCACACGCACCCGGCGTGAGTTTAAGCCACTGGGTCCGGGATGCAAACCGTGGTCAACTACATGGGAGTCCAGCGACAAAGCCATTATGCTTTCCTTCAATTAGTTGAAGGAAAAATTTCTTAAGGTTAGCTGGTTTAAAGTTACTTATCATTGACTCTCAACTGATTTCTCCCCTGCAGGTCAGTGGCCCTTGAAAATGAAATACAAATTGAGTAACCCTTACCCAAAATGCCCATGGTATCAGAAGCATTTCAGATTTCAGATGGTTTTGGATTTTGGAATATTTGAATATACATAATGAGATATCCTGGAGATGGGACTCAAGTCTAAACACGAGTTTCATTCATGTTTCAAACACACAGCCTGAAAGTAATTTTATACAATATTTTCATATCGCAGCATTTTGATTGTGATCCATCGCATGAAGTCAGGCATGGAATTTTCTATTTGTGGCACCATATCAGCACTCAAAAAGTTCTGAATTTTGAAGAATTTCAAATTTTGAATTTTTGAATTAGGAATCCTCCATCTGTACCATATTTTGTTCCTTTTATGTTTATGAATAAATTTATCTGGAGTTTGGCAAAAAGGTAATGTCTGGCATAGGTAGGTCATTTTTTTCCCACAATTCTTGGTGGAAAGAGTAGTTGCCACTTTTTTAATCTATTCAAGAGTAAACATAATCATCATAACGATAAGCTCCCTTTTTACAACTCTGCCTCTTCAATGTGAACAACTCAAGTGATTACTCACATCCCCTGAGCAATATCCCTATGCTAATGTAAACTACACAGACATGGGGCCAGTAGGTGGCATGGTGGTTAAGCATGTAGACTCCCACATGGCCGACTGTGGTTCAAGTCCCAGACCTGGCAGCTTGCTTTCTTACTTTCTCTCTTATTCCATCTCTGGTAAGTGTGTGTGCCCTATAGCAAACTAAATAATAATAGTAATAATTAATAAAATTAAATAAATAATTTAAGAAATAAAATATAAAGATGAGAGAAACTTAAAGAGAAACTGGACTTCCATTGTTGGAAAAGAACCTGCAATGATTCTTTCTCTTTTTGTTCATGGACTCTTTGACAATATTAAGAGCTATGTATCTTTTTCTTGAAAAATACACGCATACAAACTCTCATATTCAACTTCAAGGGACTCAGACTCATAGGAAGTCCATGGATTCCACGCTTAGAATAATTTTGTGGGGATACTACTAAAGAATTTCCCAAACTGAGTTCTATAGGATATTTTCCATAAGGGGTTGTCAGGTGGCGTGGTGGTTAAACATGCTGGACTCCCACATGGCCAAACATGGTTCGAGTCCTCGGCCTGGTGACTTGCTTTCTCACTTTCTCTCTCTTTCTTCTCTCTCTCACTCTGTTCCTCTTTGGTCAAATTAAAATAAATAAATTAAAGAAAAAAAAGAATATTTCCATGAGATGTTGATCAGTAGACCATAAAAGCAAGATGTGTCAAAAATGTGTTGGAAGTACAAGGTTAAACACAACTAAATATATTTATGAATCTCAGTATGTTAATGAATACTGTAAATTGCTGACAGAGAGCTAACCGTCAGTGTATTTCCTAAACTTATCTGAACCTTTTTGGCCTGTGGAGAATTCTTAAAGATATTTCCTGTAACTAATGCACCCACAGAACATTTTGGGGACTAAAACTTAACTGACTTTAGAACTAAGAACTAAAACTGGTTTTAGCCCTAAAGATAGTTTTTGATATAGAAAATCCTGGTCAATACTCTTCCTCCTTTACTCAACAGGCTCAGCTGGGGTGCCACTCCAGCCAGCAAAGACCCCAATAAAGGCATGTGCACCACTTATGTATGTCGCCCCGGGACTAGAATGGGAACCTGACCCTACATCTCTTCCCAACCATCTCCTTTCTTCCTTCTCAGGAGACTCTCGCTTACTGTGTATGGTCAGCCAACTCCACCTGAGATGATCTTCAACAGATAAAATCTTTTCTTCAACCTACATTCTCCTTTTTTTTGTCATTGTCTAACTTTAAGAACCACCTCAGAAAGCGCTCTCACTCTCTTCTAAGAAAGAGAGCTAGACTTTGTGTCAGTATTTTCAGAGAATCATTTGTAATTCTACTCTATAAATAAGAATCTTCGCTAAAATGCTTCCTTTTGCTGAAATTATTGTGTGTGTGTGTGTGTGTGTATATATTATATATGTATATATATATACACATTTTTTTTTACTCAAACATCATTCAATATGTAAATGTAAAGGTCATTATTTCACTTGTTTTGCAACATACTAGTGTATGTTATATACTGATATATTCTATAAATTATGTAGTTCAATGTTTTGCAGTATATATGTGGCATATGCATACACACACATTGTTTTAATTATTTTTTCCTGCAAACGCAGTACCAGTAATGGGCTCAGAAGGGTTTTTGTTGGAGCCAGATGGTTGTACAGTGGCAACACCATGGACCCACATAGGAAGGGCCCAGATTGGCTTCCCAGGCCCTCCCCATACACAACAGGGCTGGGGGTGAATTGTGGAATGAAGACCTTATTGGGAGTGCCCTGTCCTACCCAGGCCTGTTATCATTCACGTAAGAAATAAATAATAAATTTGTATAAAAAGAAAAAGTGTTTTGTTCTCAGTCTAACCTAGGAACCTACCTACAATTTATTGCACTGTTTATCAGGGAAATACTATTCAACTGACATAAGCTTTTAGAATTATCTGTTATAGTCTGGGCACTTCCTGTTTTATACATTATTAGATAAAACATCTTTCACACACACACACAAAATGCCAAGGGCATTGATTCTGGCTAGAATGGAATGAATCGTTTCTTTCACTGGAAAAGACAAGAGAACAGATAAATAAATCCTTTGTTGATTCATCCAAACCACAGCCTATAATAAGAAAGTACTGAATTATATGCTCTTAAAGTGGTCCTAAGAATTGTTAGTCAGAACCCATTTAAAGATTTATTAAAAGGTGATGGTTACTGGTTTCTCCTTCTCATTTAAATTGGGACCATGAGGAAAAAAAAAAAAAAAGCGTGAAAGAAAGCCTCATCATGAGTTTCTGTGGACTCAGAATGAATGGTGCTTTCCTTAGAAATTATGACTATTGGGACCAGCATAAAGGCTATGTCTCTGAACTTCCATGTAGCCAACCGTAGTTCGAGTCCTGGACCTGGTGGCTTAAACTCACACCGGGCATGTGTGCGTGTATGCCCAAGATCCCGAGAGGAGAATGGAGGAGAAGGGATTGGGACATGGCCATCCCCCCTGGGGGGTGACTTCTTTCTTTTGCTTTCTATCTCTCTGTCTCTCTCTGTCTTTCTGGTGAGCACACGCAACCTACGGCAAAAACCTCCAAAAAAAAAAAAAAAAAAAAAGAAAGAAAGAAAGAAATGATGACTATTGGTGTCAGACAGTGGAGCAGAGGTGAAGCATGAGGCTGACCTACATGACGGGGTTCTAGGTTCAGGTTTGGAGCCCTCCCTGAATACACAGGCATGTGTGTGGCTGTGGGTGGACCATGGTGTCAAGATCCTGTTGAGGGTGCTGTCTCTCTCTCTCATGGAAGAAATAAATAATCTAAACAAACTTGAAAAATAGTGACTGACATTCCATAAATATTAAGTTAAAAAATTTTATACTCAAATGTAAAAATCAAAAAGTATCCATTTCTTCATAGTTTGCCTGCCTAGCACCCCTTCTCCTTGCTCTCCTTTGGGGAGTACAAAGGACTAAATGTTTGTGCTCCAAATTCATATGTTGAAATCCTAAAATCCTGAAATCCACAATGCGATGGTATTAGGACGCAGGGCCCCTGGGTGGAGGTCATAAGGGTGGAGCCCTCATAAATGGGATTAGTGTGGGGACCCCAGAAAGCAATTTTGCCCTTGTATTGCCATGTGAGGATGCAATGAGAAGTCAGCAGCCTGCAATCTGGAAGAGAACCCTCACCAGACCCTCCCACGCTAGCAGTCTGATCTCAGCCCCTAGAACTGTGAGAAATCCATTTATTTTATAGCCCACCTGTCTATGTTACTTTGCTATAGTGGCCAAAACTAAGACAGGGAGCTGCTCTTGCCCGTCACTCAGTTTAGGAGGTGCTGACCCCATGTGTAAGTGTGTGAGTGAACCAATTCTTCACTCAATCCTTCCATCGTATTCCAAAGTCACTCAGCATGAACACTGAGCAGGAGCTGTGAATGCGTTGAACTCTTACCTGGGCCAGTCGTTCAGACCCCCTGAGATAACTTATATTTCCTTTGCTTTTAACAGTAAGGAATCCGGCTATGACCTTTGTTACCCTGGAGAGTTTCTCCCAGGTAACTCATTTCTCTTCCTCTTAACAGAAAGGCTAACACTGTTTGTCCACTCCGTGCACAACTAACTCTTTGAAGGTTCCAGTGTGGGGAGGAGGTGGTGCCATGGAGGACAGAGTGGTTGCAGCTCAGCTGGGTCACAGGGTAGGCAGCGGTGGCTGAACGCTAAGAGTAGGGCATGGAGCGGGGCAGGGGGCCAATGAAGTCTGCAGCTGCCACTGAGCCCCAAACTCCCATTTCTAAGTTAGCCTCTGACAGTAAACTTTGATCAAATCCTCTACAGAATTGTCTGCTGGTTTTTCAGTCTCAGAACACAGTCAGACACCAGTTCTTGACTCTGGAGCTGAGTGCTTAAGCCAGGCCTTGCTAATGATAGTACTGCCTCCCCTTTTTCAAGTGACTGGACACACACCTGAGCTGGGCTACTAAGAGACAGAACCACTAGGGGAAAAAGCTGTCTTCTTGGAGATATTTGCAAAACTGGCAGAAGATAAGCCCGGAGCTTTGAGCAAGGGGTCATCCTGCTCCACTTTGGGGATCCCTATCTGAGAATAAAATCATCATGGAGGAAACCAGAACCAAGAGAAGAAGAGACAGATTCCCACTAATATCACTTGAGTATCTAGAACCGGCTACACCCAAAAATAACACTAAATCTGGACTTTATAAGAATCCGTAAATACCCTTTTTATGCAAATCAGTTTGAGTTCGAGTTCTGTCACTTGCGGCCGAGAGATCTAAAGTGAATCTATTACCTGAAAGGCGGATCCATCTCCTAAATAAGTATTAGGAAGAATTTTCTTCTATTTATAAATCATAGTTATTCAATATCTTTAAATATATATGTGTATATATATATATTTTATTTTTATTTTTTAATTGCCAGGTGTGTGCACTTACCAGAGAGACAGAGCACCCCCCCCAGTGGGGTGTGTTCATGCCACAATCCCTTCTCCATTTCTCCTGGCGGGATACTGAGCACACGCACACATGTCTGGAGTGTTTCTCAAGCTTCCAGGGCCAGGACTTGAGCCAAGGTTGGTCATGTAGGATCTGACTCCCTTAACCACTAGAATATGGGGCTGGCACCATGAAATATATCTTTTATTTTTGAGAGATTTTTGCTATAGGGTGTGTGCACTTGTCAGAGAGACACAGAGACAGAAAGTGAAAAATCACCCCCCCCCCCAGGAGGATGGCCATACTGCAGTCCCTTCTCCTCCATTCTCCTCTTGGGATCTTGGGCACACACACACACACATGTGGCTGGCATGAATTTTAAGCTGCTGGGTCCAGGACTCAAACTGTGGTTGAGTATGTGGGAGTCCAGCGATGTAAGCATTTCACCATCTGCTGGTCTCACGAAATACATCTTAATAGTAGTATACAAATGCCTTTAGATTATAGCAGGTAAACAGATGCAGATATCTGAAACACTGATTCAATGTTGATTACCCAAGGAAATCAGTAAGTCAGAAAAAGGTATCCTAAACTCCAGCCTTCCTAGAGACGATCTGCTGTTGAATTATGTAAATATGGAAGCATCTTAACTTTCAGGCCATAGGTTACGGCTAAATGCAGTGTTATAACAGACATATTCCACACAAGAGAATAACTATAGAACTGAAAGAGAACAGGAATTATCCAATCCAGTAACTGTCAACATTTTTTTAAAACTATGGCCCACAGCAACAAATAGAACCCAGTACACAAACTCATACACAAAGTATCTGAAACAAAAACTTCCCAAATCAATACTTAACTCTGTACAATGTACTCTGTTTTTAAAAACTAATGATGTTGACCCACTAAATTGATTTCCTGAGCCACTAATTAGTTTGCAAAAGAGGTAAAGGACGGAGATACAAGATCTACTTAGATTTTTCATTTATAATAGTTTATGGCAGAGCTGTAACTAAAACCTAGTGTACACCTGACTGTATTTTATAAGACAAAACAGCTGTTACCTATACATATTCCTAGGCAGCAAGACTATGGACAATTTCAAGAAATTTGTGTAAGACCTAGCTATTCAGTCATTAGAAAAGTCATGACAGGGACCAGCAGGTGGCGTGGTGGTTAAGGAGCTGGACACTCCCACATGGCTGACCACAATTCAAGTCCTGGACCTGGTGGCTTGCTTTCTCACTTCCCCCCTCTCTCTCTGTCTCTCTCTGGTCAAATTAAAATAAATGGATGAATAAATAAAATTAAATAAATAATTATTAAAAAAAGAGAAAAAGAAAAGTCATGACATTTTTTTTCATGTTTTTCTATACAAATCCATACTGGTATGGTATCTAAGATCATAGAGAGTTTGAGTCTAAATTATCAACAGGCAAGACTGAACTGTATATGTAAAGTAGGATCACTTTTGTCTTAGGCTTGAAGAAACACACTCATGGGACCAGCAGTTAGCATAATGGCTATGTTGCTGAACTCCCATGTAATCGACCGTGGTTTGAGTCCCAGACCCGGTGGCTTAAACTCACGCCAGGCGCGTATACGTGCGTGCCCAAGATCCCGAGAGGAGAATGGAGGAGAAGGGATTGCGGCGTGGCCATCCCCCCGGGGGGTGATTTCTCGCTTTCTATCTCCCTGTCTCTCTCTGTCTTTCTGGCAAGCTCACACGCCCTATAGCAAAAACCTCTCAAAAAAAAAAAAAAAGAAACACATATTCTTTTACTCCATCCAATGAGTGGTACAGTGCTATATAATCTGTCAGATGACAGAATTTATGAAATTCTCCCTCGCAGATTTCATGTTAGATGTAGTAAGGGAAATACAGCTAAGGTGCTGTCCCCCATCATCCAAAGAGCCACTAATCTAATCCGAGAGATGAGGGAAATGCTTCACTAATGGGATTAAGACCTGAGTGAGGCTCAGAAAGCAAGGAAGTCAAATTTAGAGGGGCAAGGGTAAGCATACCAGCCTGCCTTTACAGTCAGGGGTCACGCTGAGTAGCTGGGAGGTGTAGGGAGGTGGCTCAGAGAGTGGGATCAGGTTTGGAGGATGGTGAAAGTCAGGTGAAAGAAGAAAGGTGAAAAGATGGAGAGAGACTAACTTGATAATTTTAGTAATTGACAAATATTATTTTAATACAATGGAAAAATGTATATTATTTCTTAATACTTTCCATAGTACAAAAATGTTATGTAAATTTATCATCAGCAATTTAACTCCTATAAACACTTACCTTGGTTAAAGGCCTCCTAAACTTGACCTTCTTCAAATTAATATTTAACTATTAGCTTTAATTTACTTAATAATTGGTATCTATCAGGTGTTTCTTAAAAGGCGCAGACTGATCTCTACATATCATACGTCTAAAGCCATGTTCTATCTTCAAAGCTGACAAGAGAGTATAAAATTAAGCAAACAATAGGTACTGTATTTCAAAACTAAAATTTCAGTTAGTACATGGAAGGAACTTTACTGAAATGAAACATCAAACAAGATCATACCAGCATATACCCCACTACTGTCAATTTTTTTAAAAGCCATTGTTTACAAAGTTTCATATGACGGTTTTGTTTTTTATAAAAGGCTTTTTTTTTTTCTATAGGGCAGAAAGACAGAGAGAGACAGAAAGTGGGAAATCACCCCTTCCCGGGGGTGAGGGCCACGCTGCAATCAATCCCTTCTTCGCCATTCTAGGGATCTGGGGCATGCACGCACACGTTCCTGGTGTGTTTTTCAGGTCACTGGGTCCAGGACTTGAACCATGAAGTTAGTCATGTGGGATCCAGAGCCTTAACCACCATACCACCTGCTGGTCCCCATAACATGTTTTTGTTTTTGTTTTGTTTTGTTTTGTTTTGCTATAGGGCATGTGCGCTCGCCAGACAGACAGAGAGAGACAGAGAGACAGAAAGTGAGAAATCACCCCCCAGGGGGGGATGGTCACGCCGCAATCCCTTCTCCTCCATTCTCCTCTCAGGATCTTGGGCACGCACGCACACGCGCCCAGCGTGAGTTTTAAGCCACCGGGTCCAGGACACGAACCGTGGTTTACTACATGGGAGTTCAGTGACATAGCCATTACGCTAACTGCTGGTCCCCCCATAACATGGTTTTAATGAATCACTTGCTTTACTGATTAGAGCAGGAGAGTAACTATTTCCTGACAGTAAAGGTACTTCCTTGTCTGCCTGCTGTGTGTTAACCCAAATGTAGACCCCTCAGAGAACAGCTAAGAAGGTCATCTGACGTCAGGTCAATGAACTGAAGAAGAGGACAAAATTATCACCAAAGACCTTCATGATTATGAGCATCAACATCCTCAGGACAGGAGGTGACCATACCCATGTGTGTTACCCAGTAAGGCTAATAAGCACTTTCTAAATGTTAAAAGTGACTACTATTAAGTCTTCAGTGTAATTCAATATATCCTATCTGGACTTCTCCCATCATCACCTAAAATTAATTAACAGCTGTCAGATCTGACATGGAAAGTAAGAAAATTTATTATGTTAAGTGATAAGAAATACAAAATTAACCATGCATTGCTTATTCTGCAATTGTCAGAAAGCCCAGAATGCAGTTTAGGATCTACCCTAGAAAGTGTGTAAGATTTTACGAACTTACCAAGTTCATTTGTATTCCCATTTAACCTTGCACCCTCACTTTCCCTCTGCCTAACTTTCTTTGATTTCATCTACTTGTATTTTATCTTGCTTCACTGCGTGATCTACATCTCAGTGAAACTCTCTTAAATCACTTTCTGAAAAAGGTGAAGTGTACACAAACCATGTCACGTGTGGCTGCCAAAAGCTTTTTGGCAACGGAAAACAAAACTGAAAGAAGTTCCCAAATATTAGGCGTATACGCTATGACAGGATGTACAGCTATTTAATAATGAAGACTTGGCACCAGAGAGTCTCTTTTTTTTTTTTAAAGATCGATGGAATACAAATATTAAACCACTTCAAATCAGAGAAAGCAAAGCCCTTTAAATGTGAGAAGACGCAGCAGGCACACAGTGGACAAAGGGTGGGGAGGTGTACACTGCTAAGAACGAACAGAGACTTCCAGAAAACCACTACGCCCGCTGAAGAACAGTGCCAAGTTTAACAAATAGTCTTTATTGGACTTTCTGTGCCATACCTCAAGTTGTGTTTAATATAAATGCATTAACAACTTTTCCTTAAACATTTTAAAAAGACAGCCTCTAAGCACAGTTCTGCAGCTTCAGACGTTCACAACAGCAATGATCAAAACATCAAAAAAGAAAAAAAAATTATACTGGTGCCCAAAGGAAACGCTAGGCTAATTTATATTTTCTATAATGCTAGAAGACAAGTCACTGGGAGCTGAGCATTTGAATCTTAGGCATCGAGAGCTTCATATCTTACACTTGGGAAACTTTCAGTATCAACCCGTTCTTTAACTTCACTATCTTTCTCACGGGAGGCGAAGAATTCTCAGTTGCACCGGTTGTCCATGTACCTTAGAAATGCCCCCACATAAATATACTGCAGCAGTGACAGCTACTACAGACATGCAGGCCCAGCTCAGTTCTAAACAGAACGTTAGAGAAAAGCCTGAAATACTATCGGCAAAGGAATCACAAAAGCAGAAGAGTTCATAAAAATCCTTAAATAAAACAATGTTGTTATTAACTACTGCATTTAATATTATATTTCCGTTTGGATTATTTAGAACATAATTAATCGGAATGACCTAATCAAGGTCCCTGAGGAATTCACAGCAGTTCTCTGCCTGTTTTCACTACTAGGCTAAATTTACTTGGGAAATGCATATCCTGTAAGTAAATGATATTTTCTAGAACATTAAACGTTATTACTCCCTAAATCTAATACAAAGAAAGAGAGATACATACGCTTACTTGCTATCATGTAATTCTGGTCTTAAAATAACTATTTTCCTATAAAACACACACCATGAAAAGTGCTATTGCTTAATGCACGTATTTCCCTCAACCAGGTTCCTGTTCTCTACAAGGCAGATTCTATAGAGAAACTCTCAACACTTCTTTTACATAGTCAGGGAAAACGATTCCTTTATGTATAGCCAGGTATTTTACCAACATATGACAAAACTGTAGGGAACTCGATTTTAACATGTCAGGGGTTGGCCTTACTGATTCAAGAAATTGAATGCATTCAACTTAACACATGGGGCACTTCTCAGCTTCAGTCAGCTTTCCTGGTTAGATACTTCAGGTTAGCCAACAGAACCCATATCAAGTACCAGTATACAAAATAGGAAATGGACTTGAAAACATCACTCATTCCCTGTGAAGCAACTGATTAAAAGATAATTGGCAAGAATATGATCATTTCAGATACTGGCCATGATACCTCACTTGTAGGGAAACTGGTTTCAAAGTCTGCTGTAATCTACACAGATGGAACAAGTCTCAAACACCTGCACACCATCGGTGCTACTTCTAAGGTTGTGCAAATCACAGGAGGTCCTAAAATGCCAGAGGGCCACTCTGAGCTTCTATTCCGGTCCCTCCGCTACTGGCTGGTGGAAGCGCAAGGCTATGCGCCTCTGTTGTGACTGTCTGCAGGTAAGCAAAGCTCTCAGAAGTTCGTCCAAACCTTTCGTCTCAACTTTCCACTGCATTCTACGCACGGAGCGTCCATTCACTCCCGCCAGCAAAGGCTGTCCCCAGCCACCCGGTCCCGCAGAGGCTGTCCCTCACCTCTACTCCCGCCGGCAGAAGGAAGAGATAGATTCCCACACACTACCCGCGGGCCTGAGGAGACCCCCAACTCACCCCGACACCGCCCTGGCCCCACCCGCGCGCACCCGACACGCGCGTCCACACATCCTCACTCTCGCACATAAACACGCGCGCTCCCTCACACCCGCTCCATAAACACACCCCCAAGCTCCCAGCCCCGCACGCTCACGCACGCACCTCAAAACACTCCCTCGCCACGCGCTTCGCGGACACGCGTGCATCACACCCACCCCATGCACAGTCCCCCCACTCGCTCCAGGAACAAGTCCCCGGCGCCCACATAACACTCACATAAACGTCCTCCCTGCACACCCTAATAAACACGCGCGTCCCTCACACCCTTGGTCACTCCAGAAACACGACCCTGGCCCCCCCAACGCACACTCAGGCATCTAAACACACTTCCCACTCGCTCCACGGACACGCGTGTCTTACAGCCACTCCTCAAACGCACTTGCGCACCCAAACGCACCCCCTCCCCTCCCCGCACACCTCTCACACTCTCACTCCTCACACTCACCCCTCCTCACTCCCTCCAAAAACACGCCCCCCAACACCCGGTCCCCGTGCACTCATCTAAACACATTTGCTCCCCCACTCGCGCCAGAAACGCAAGCGCTCTCCCAGCCACTCTTTCAGCGCAGTCGTCTCACACTCGGTCTGTAAACACGCCGGCCCGCGTGCCCTCCCGCCAGCCCTCCCAGTCTCACGCCTCACTCGCTGCCCCACTCGCGCCAGAAACACGCGTGTTCGCACACCCACTCCTCAGACACACTTCCCTTTATACCTCTGGCATAAACACGCGCGATCGCACCCTCGAGCACGCGTGCTCCCCCACGCCCCCGCCCCGCGCGCCCCCGCCCGGCCCCGCCCCCGCCCCGCGCGCGCCCCCGCCGGCCGCCGCCCTCGCCCCGCACAAGCTCGATCGCTTCTCCGCTCCGCCACATGCACACTCACTCGGACTTGGTGAGCACGGCTGTCGCTCGGCCTGGCTCGCGCCGAGCCGCCTCTCTCGCGCTCCTCAGCCCCGCCCGGCCCCGCCCGGCCCGGCCCCGAACCCGCTCAGTTCCACAAGCCGCAGCTGGAACGACTCGCGGGGCTCCGGGTACCGCTGTCTCCCCGCCACAGCCCGAGTGCACCACCCGGGCCAATGGCGGGGCGCGGCGGTGAGCTCACCGGCTTCGGCCCCGCCCGCCGGGCCGCGCAGGCCAATAGAGGGCCGCGACGTCACCCGGAGCCGGGCAGAAGCAGGTGTGGGGCGCGGAGCCGCTCGGCGCGGGGACTGCGCCGGAACTGCGCCTGAGCCGCGCGGCGCCGCGCTGGACGGCTGCGGGCCGGGCCCGGAGGGTGCGGGCGGAGCGCGGCCCCGGGGCCTGGAGGGCCGTGCGCGAGGTCTGGCGGCTCCTGGAGACGCAGGCGCTCCCGCTCCGTGACCCAGTCATTTGCCCGCCCAAATAAGGGAGGCCCTCTAGGGGGGCTGTCACGATCCAGTCGAGGGCTGGGGCGGCTCTGAGTCCGACGGAGCTGCCCCGGGCCGATGGCCCCAGGAGCCCTCCTCCGGAGCCCGCTCGAGCCGCTGGTTCCCCGTCCGGTGGAGCTGGGCCGCCGGATTCCTAGCCCCTTTGCGCCGTCGGGTCCTCCCGGGGGCCAGTGAACCTGGGCGACGCTCCCTGCGCGGCGTCGGCGCGCCCTGCGGCGGCCGCGCCTGCAATGCAGCCGCGGGAGGAGCCGGCGCTGCGAGAGGGGGAGCGCGGAAGGCTGGGCGAAAAGGAGGGGGCGCAGGGCTCTGTGGCCCGCGGAGCCAGAGCGGCGCCCCAGAGGCCCCGCGGGCTCAGGGCTGGGTCCCTGGGGCGTGAGTGCAGAGCGTTAGGGCGTCGGCCAAGGTGGGTGGAGGATGGCTGGGCCGTGCCTGGGTCAGGCGGCTCCCCTGGGAATTGAGGAGAGTCCACGGCTCCCATTTCTGCGGCGCAGGGCTCGCCTTCCTAGCTGGAGATAAGTGGCCTCTGCCCACTCCTTGGATTTAACCTCGCTGTCCCAAAGTTGCAGCTCCGGTGTGCTCACTTGGCTCCTTCGGTGTAATATCCCCTCTCCTACCAAGCCCAAATCCCACCTCTCCGTGATGGCTCGACATCTCTCAGCAGCCTTCTGGGGCATCCCTAGTGACACCACCACCCTTTCTCCTTTCACTAACGTTTGTAGCCCTGCCGGTATTCACTTGTCACCCACCCGCTTGCACATGGACAGTGCCTGACCTAAAGACTTGTGATGAGGCCATCTTTTTCTCCTCCTTATGTTGTCAATTATCTTTAAAATCAACTACGTCTCCTTCTATCATCTAGGTTAAAAAGAGTCTCAAAGACGGGGGTGGACTCTTTGGGGCGCTTACTGAAACACACCAAAACAGCTACAAGCTTTTGCACAGCCCTTGAGCCTGGACAAACAATAGTGAATCTTTGGTTAGAAGTCAAAGAACATCCTAAAGAGAACAGGGTCCTGTCCTGTGCCCTCACTTCTGAGCCAGGAAAGCATGCAGGTTGTGCAAGGTCTCACTTGGACCAACCACTCTACCTAAAGCTGAGCAAGTCCTTCTCCTGCTCCCAAAGTGTGCTCTGGCAAAGTCCAAACACCTTTACATATCCACAGTCCTGCTCTGGGCCATTCATATTCCCACTCCCATCTCCCTGTGTCACCCACCTCTGCTTATGACCTCCTCCCCTTTATCTGCTAAAGGGACTCCTATCCTGCCATCAAAGCCTCCCTCAAACCTCACCACCCCTCTATCTGACACTCTGAGCAGGGAGCACTATTACATATTGGTGTTGCAGTTCATTTCAGATTCATTTTGCTTGTTTCCAGGGGAAGCAATGAACAGGTGGTAGTCAAGGACATGTGGGCTCTGGAGACAAACTGCCCAGGTTCAAAGTCTAACTGTGTCGCTTGCTAATTATGTGCCCCCATCTCTGACCCTTCATAGCAAGGGGTGAGACTCGAATGAATCAATAGATGTGAAGTGCTTATACTAGTGCCTGGCATATAATGCACATTCCATAAAAGTTAGCTTTGGGGACCAGCAGTTGGCATAATGGCTATGTTGCTGGACTCCCATGCAGCCGATCATAGTTGGAGTCCCAGACCCGGTGGCTTAAACTCACGCCGGGTGTATGTGCATGCGTGCCCAAGAGCCCAAGAGGAAAATGGAGGAGAAGGGATTGCGGCGTGGCCATTCTCCCTGGGGGGTGATTTTTCGTTTTCTGTCTCTCTGTCTCTCTCTGTCTTCCTGGCGAGCACATGCACCCTAGAGCAAAAACCTCTCCCCTCCCCCCCAAAAAAGTTAGCTTTGTTGTTAGCTGCTACATCAGGTACTTTGGGGCAGTGAGTAAAGACTGGAGGCTTGGGGAGATAGGGTAGCTTCTGGGTTTCTGGTAAAGTTCTATTCTTGACGTGGTACTGGTTTTAGTCGGTGAAATTCATTGAGCCGTGCACTTAGATATGATTTTCCACATGTATTATATAGTAAGAAAAAGTGTAGTTTTTATTAGCTCAGAGCAAGACAGCTCTAATCTCAAGAGTAGGGACAAGGTCTTAACTTACCCTGACACTTGTACAGTGCTGGCTGGACGCAATGTAAGTGCTCAGCAAAGAGCTGCTGAAGTGCTCTAAGTGAACTGTGTGCAGGAGACCAATGGGGAGAAGACGGGGACCTGCCTTTATACTCTAAACTGTCAGTAAACTTGGCATGATTTGGATCCAGGGTCAGACACCTGCACCCCAGCCAAAGAGAAGGGATCTCTTTCTCTCTGATGGGGAAGTTCTTTTTTCTGGGTTTATTTAAAAAGGCAGAGACAGGAGTCATCCTCAGTCCTACATCCACCTGGCACGTGACAGGTGTGGTTGTGGCTGCACAGGAAGCACTGGTTGAGCCTTGCTGCTAGGCTCGGGGTCTACAGCCTTGAGCTTTCCTTTCAGGCAGCCTGAGGCGACATTTCTGCAGTGGAGGTGTCCTCTTACTGCTCCTTGACTGGGCCCATTCTCCTCCTGGAAGGCCTGCCACTGAGTCTCCATTGTACCAGAGGAGCAGGAATCCCCACCCCCTTGGGCCTGTGTGTGGAAAGTCAGATGGAGCTGGGGTGGGGTGAGCTGGGTGCCTCTGAAGGAAGCTCAGAGCTCTGACAGCATGCTAGAGCCAGATGCCCTCGGGTAGCTGTTTCTTGTAGGCACTCCTATAACTTTCTTTTAAGTTACAAGATGAAAGGGCAAGGCATGTGGTTCACACAAATCATTATACTTGGTTTTTATGGGCTTTTGTGTGTACCTGGGTCATTTTGAAAATCAGAGAAAAATGAAACTTCCTCAGTGATGAGTCCACTCAGCAGCACCTAGACCAAGTGCAAAAAAAAATTTTTATAGGTTTTTTAACCAAAGGGTCCGTGTACTTGCTGCAGAGAGAGGGAGAGAAAGAGAGAGAGGAAATGAAAAATTGTGGACCCCCCCCCAAGAGGGGATGCCCATATTGCAATCCCTTCTCCATTTTTCACTCAGGATTTTGGGCATACACACACACACACACAGTGTGATTCCAAGCTCCGGGTCCAAGACTCAAACCACGGTCAGGAAACCCAGTGCCTTAACCACCGTGTGGTGATGCACCAGTGGCTCCAAGTGCAATTTTTAAGACCTTTAAAGGTACAGTGAGTAGGTATCTCAATCCTGACCTCTGCCGAGGGTCTCATGATGAATTTCACAAACTAAAACCAGTGCCTCATGAAGAATAGAACTTTACCGGAAACCCAGAAGCTACCCTATCCCCCAAGCCTCTAGTCTCATGATGAACCAAAGCAGGGTTCATCCTCAGTGAACCTGTGACCCCTCACCCTTTCTCCAGCCACCTCCTGGCTGCCACATCCACCTGACACACGAGACAGGTGGGTTTGTGGCTGATGCAGCACAAGAGGCAAGGGGGTAGATCCTGTGGCGGAGGAGGAAGGAAGGAACTACAGTTGGGTGGATGCCTGTCATCTGCCTGGCATTGTGCATGCACGCACACACACTGCTGCTAATGCTCTTGCAAGTAGGACATTGTATAGAAGATAAGACAAAGGCTTGACAAAATCGGATAACTTGGCGAAAGCTACACGCCTGGTAAGAAGCAGAGCCGGGTTTGAAATCCCAAGCCTGTGCTCATTCCGCCCTACTCTTAGCACCTAAAAAGCCCTACCATCATTGAGATACCAATTGTTTAAGATAGCAGCCTGATAATCTCTACAAAGGAGTTTTCTTTTAATGATTATTTACAGTTTGAGACACACAACAGAAAGTCCAGTCAGCTGATTTCATTCAATACATTCTAAGGGAAATAATCATCATTAATATTATGCACTAAATATCTCTGGCTGTCATCTTTGGGTCTCTTTTGCACTGGCTCTAGTTCTCTGAAGTTAGATATAACCATGTCTTTGGCCAGTGAAATGTGAGTAAAGGGGACAAGGAGCATTACAGGCATTTTTTTTTTTTTTGAGAGAGATTTTTGTTATAGGGTACATGTGCTTGCCAGAGAGACAGTGAGAGAGACAGAGAGAAAGAAAGCAAGAAATCATCCCCTGGGGGGATGGCCATGCTGCAATCCTTTCTCCTCCATTCTCCTCTGGGCACGCATGCATATGGCACGTGTGCTCAGTGTGAGTTTTAAACTGCCCGCTGTGAGTTTTAAGCTGCTGAGTCTGGGACTTGAAGCGCAGTCAACTATGTGGGAGTCCAGTGACATAACCATGACGCCATCTCCTGGTCCCTGGGCAAGCAGCATTACACACAGTAACTTTAAGAAGCAGTAACCAGCCCACCACATTCCTTTCCCCAGCCCTGGCAAGTTTGAAAGCTCGTTTCTATAAAGAGGTAGCCTTTACCAGACTAGTTCCGTAGGTGGCTACGAAGAGTAGAAACCTCCCCACCAATTGGCACTGGACTGTGCCGTGAGTGAGAAATAAACCGCTGGCATTGAACGATCTGTTACTGCAGCGTAATCTAACCTTGCCTGTCTGATGAGAAATCAAACATGTTTTTCATATGTCAACTTCCAATAGAAGGAAAAAAAAATGATCAAGTGAGATCCTGCTCAAACGGAGTGATAATTTAAAAATAAGTGTAAGATGCATATTCATTGCATCTTTAAGGTACTGAGAAGTAAAGAGCATTTTTAAAAACCACAGATATGTGGTGACAAGGTAAGTCAATGGGAAAAAAAGTCTTATCAACAGATGAATTTTAGACAACTGGATATTACCATGTAAAAGAAGTTCTACTCCTCCCTCACCCTATATATAAAAATGAGCTCAGAGTGGATCAAAGACCTAAATAGAAGAGCTGTAACTACAAAACTCTTAGAAAACAACATGGCAACAAATCTTTGTGACCTTGGACTTGGCAATGGTTTCTTAAGTATACCAAAAGCCCAAGTATCTCCTAAAATAGATAAATTGGACTTTATCAAAATTAAAAAAAAATTATGCTTCAAAGGACACCATCAAGAGTGAGAAGACAATTCACTGAAAAGGAGGAAATATTTGTAAGCCCTGTATCCAATAAATGACTTAGATCTAGAATATAAAAAGAATTCTTGCAGGTCAAAAATATAAGAGAAAAACTGCAATTTAAAAAATGGGTAAATGATCAGGATAGACATTTCTTCCGTAAAGATATACAAGTGGCCAAGAAGAACATAAAAAGATGCTTACCGTCTGAGCAATTCTAAGTCACTGAGGAAATGTAAATCAAAACTGCAATGAGATACCACGTCACACCCACTAAATGACTATAATCAAAATGACAGACAATAACAAATGTTGGCAAGGATGTGGAGAAATTGGAACCCTCATACCCTGCTGGTGGGAATGTAAAATGGCACAGCCACTTTGGAAGACAGTTTGTCATTTCCTCAAAAGGTTAATCATAGAGTTATCATATGACCCAGCAATTCTACTCCTAGTTATATACCCAAGAGAAATGAAAACAGATGCCTATACATATGGACATTTATTTGACAATAAAAAGAAATGAAGTACTGAGGCATGGTACAACATTGATGAACCTTGAAACATCAGGCCAAGTGAAAGAAGCCAGCCAACCACAAGACCACACACTGTATGATTCCACTTACAGGAAATGTCCAAAATAGGATGGGGAAAGAAAGGAGATTAACAGTTGCCAGGTGGAGGGGGAGTTGGGAGAGGAAAGGGGCTGGGGAGGAATGGGAAGCAACAGTTAATGGGTAAGGGTTTCTTTTTAGGGAGATGAAAATGTTTTAAAATTAGTTTGTAGTGATGGCTGCGCAACCCTGTGAATGTACTAAGAAACCTCACATTGTACACTCTAAGTAAATTGTATGGTATTGCTGTTTATTATATATCAATAAAGCTGTAAAACACACAGAGCACACACACACATACCTACACAGAAGAGAAAGAGAATGAAGTTTAGAAAAGAAATCAATAGCTTTAACTCTAGAAAAGACAACTGATAGACAGGAAGAAGGCGTAGGTCAGGAAGGCCCAGTGGGTGATCTGCATGTTCAGTTGGTCTGTCCTTACTCCCTAAGCCCTCTGTATCTAGTCTAATATGGGGAACAGGGATGGACAATCTGGATAGACAGGCCTGCTCCATGCCTACTAAACGGGGAGACGAAACTGATACAAAAGGCCCCAAGTCACGTATGGTGACTCCCAGGGCAGAAAGTCAGAAGCCAGGTCATTTCTAAGGGTGCTTCTGGAGAGTTGCAAAAAGCCAGGTATGAGACTGTCAAATTCCTGCTCACCATGATTGCCTCCTTAACAACCAGGGTTTCTGAAGAGAAGAACGTCTTGAACTTGGGGCTCTCCTTCAAGATCACAATAGTCAGCTGATTCAGGGGCTAAGATGAGCTTTGCTGAGAACCTCAAACATGTCCAGCTGAGCTGAAAATGTCATTGGTCAGGGTTCCAGGTCTGTCCAGTATGAAGGAGGTACTGACAATAAGGAGAAGGATTCTGGCCTGCAGACAGCAGCCTGGGCTATGGTTCCACCACTGACCACCTGTGTGGAAGCTCCTTTCCCTTTCTGCACCTGTTTCCTCCTCCTACAGCCTAAACACAATTCTTTAAAAATCCTGCTTAATCCAAATCCATTGTTACTGCTGAAGGGACAGGTCTAAGGCTGTGCAGAGGTGGTCACAGTGCATGTCCAGCCTGGCCTGATGTAGCAAGTGCCCCTGGGCTTTGGCTGCAGAGACCCTGGATGTCAAATTATCAGTCCTAAAATGGGGTTGCCAACCTACAGCACCAAGAGAACCTATGCATTCTGGTTTTCAGCCACTCAGCTTTGGGATGGCTTCTTATACCACAATGGATAACTGGCAGTCAGTGATGGGGAGGACAGTGGGGAGAAAAGGCATTTGCTACCAGGCATACCATGATTGACATCAGCCTGAGAAGACTGTCAGCTTTGATCTGGAGGCAGAGGTGCATTAGCCATCAGCTCGAGAACCAGCAGATTCTCTTAAGGGACATGATGCAGAAAGAGACTCCAAAGAAGCTGTGTGAGAACACCTTCAACTTGTTCTCCCTAGTGACTTATAGGCCTACCCCCCAACTCCTTAATATTATATATATGTTGGATGATAAAACACATGACTGTTAGCTATATTAAAGGGGAAACTACAGAAACATCTCTGCTCTCATGGGGCTGCAGAGTGCCAAGGGCAGATCATCCAAAATAAACTCAGGGGTAGGAATGAGTGGTAACAAAGCACCCAGTGGGCTTCGACATTAGATAGCTCTTTGTTGAATCCCCACCTGTGTGACACAGCACACAGCACTTGACCCTCTGAATTCAGGATCTTCTTCAGCAGAATGGGAGTGGAATTACCTCCTGGAAATATAGCGGAGATGAAACGGGATAATGAACATAGGTGGGTAGCCTGGGGCCTGGTAGGTGTTCAGTGAGGGCTTCGAGAATAGAAGCAGGGATGTCGTGATCACTTTGGGTTTTACTGTCTTCGTGACATATTCCAGGATCTTTGAGGGTGGCAGATCCTTTCCTACCACAATTCACTGCCTATGCTGTTAAAATGAGCTTGCCTTTTCCAAGTGCATGGTATCAGCATAAGGGAGCTGGCTTAGGTGCCACAGGCATGGCCCAAAATCTCACACAGATGGAGGAGAGGTGCCCTAACTGAACTCTATGCTGTGACATTCACAAGTTGGGTCCAAGGCCTCAGACAAGATCTCTTAGCATGGGCCAGTTTAACTCACGGCCCCCAATCCCCTTGAAACCTAGCCTGCCCCTGTGGACTAATACAAGTTCTTCCTTCTGGGCCCAAATCTCCACACTCTTGTGCATCTCTTTACCTGGCCAAGGGCTTCCAGATGCTCCTGTGCGGAGTGTGTGGGCTGCCACAGCCTCCTCCATGGCTCCCTGCTCAAGGCCGCTCTTGCCACATAGGACACAACCCCCCCTCAGTCTTCCTAGAGAGGAGCTAAGAAAGCCCTAGTCTTCAGGCCCCAGAGAGCATCACAGGTCCCAGCAGGTTGCTGTTGACCTTTCCATGAGGCAGGAAAGCCCAGCTGAGTATGGGCATTTTAATCAGAAAGCTGAGCTCAACAAATGCACTTATTAAAATTGCTATGATGTGCTTTCTTACAAAGTAGATACCATTTTTTAACTTTCTTTTCTAAAATTGTTGGTGCTCACCAGAGAGAGAGGGAGAGAGAGAGAGAGAGAGGGAGAAAGCACCTCCCAATGGGGCATGGTCATGCCACAATCCCTTCTCCATTTGTCTATCCTTTCAGGAACTGGGATATGCACACGCACACACCTGGCATGGTTTTCAAGCCCTTGGGGATGGGATTCAAGCCACAGTCAACCATGTGAGATCAAGTCCCCTTAATCACTAGGCTACAGGGCTGGGCTACCATTTATTATTATTATTTTTAATGTGAGTAAAGATAAACAAGTTTTCTCACAGGCAACAATGGGATCAAAAGACCCAGAGAAAACCATTTTGAAATCATCATCAAAGACCACCGTCAAATGCCAGTGAAAATCAGTTCCCCTTTTATTGGGTCGTCCAAAAAGTTGTGACGGGTTTTTCTATGCAAAAATGCATCATGATTTTCCCAACGACCCAATAGAAAAGCAACTAGCTACCACCCCAGAATAATGAGTACAGAGGTCACAAGGGGAAGAGTTATACTGTGCTACCAAAAGGAAAAAGAATAACCAAAAAGGAATGCCCAGTTATGTCCAAGAGCTGACATACTTAGCTCAGGGAGAGTTGCTGACACTTTGGGTGCTAAATGCTATTACTAAGGAAAAAAAAAAAAAGTGGCAAGGGAAAAGCATGCATATATTACACACATGTGCTCCCCATGCCCCATGGGTCTCTGTTTGACAGCCTGGGTCACATTTCCACTTTGGCCCCTCGAGGTACAGCCCATCCCCACCCAGGTCAGCTTCTGGGACCAATGAGGCAGATTCTGTCCCTTGCTGGGCTTTGCTGCCCCAGAGTCTGAGAAGCACAATCTATTTCCAAAGTCACATTCCCTGGATCGTGCTGTCTCCAGAGCAGAAAAGAGAAACGCAGCCTCACACAACGATCATGGTTTTAACGCACTTTCAAGTGACTTGGAATAATGCCAGGGCCTCTCATCAAATACAAAATGAGCACCCACTCACTTTCTTACTGGGAATAAAAAAACGAGAACGCCAGGGGAGGAATGATGTCTGGGAGTGCAACTGGCGGCCTAGGTGTTTGAGGCTTCCTGCTGTACCTTCTGCTCTTTGCTCAGAGCTTGCTCTTTCCTGCTGCTTTCATCGTGTTATTGCTAAGTTCTCAAACATTGGGGGCTTCACATGTATCAGGCCCACCCTCGAGGGGCTATATCTGCAATATTTCTGAGCTGAGTCTATGGCCTCCATACGATCCCCGTTTAGACCTACATGCCCACTTCTACCGGCTTTGGCTATTCCTAGGTGACCCAGACCAGGCCTTCTGAAGTCATAATAAATATCATCGAGCTTATAAAATTAGAGCATTGATGTATTTTTTTATGCCTTAAGAATCACATTGAGGGATCAACAGTTAGCATAATGGCTATGTTGCTGAACTCCCATGTAGTTGACCGCAGTTCGAGTCCCAGACCCGGTGGCTTAAACTCACGCCAGGCGCGTGTGCGTGCATGCCCAAGATCCCGAGAGGAGAATGGAGGACAAGGGATTGCGGCGTGGCCATTCCCCCTGGGGAGTGATTTCTCGCTTTCTGTCTCTCTGTCTCTCTCTGTCTGTCTGGCAAGCGCATGCGCCCTATAGCAAAAACCTCTCCAAAAAAAAAAGAAAAAAAAAAAGAAAAAGAATCACATTGAGTGCTGCATCTATGGCTTTCCTTTCTCTCTCTCTCTCTCTCTCTCTCTTTTTTTTTTTTTTTTTTTTTTTTTTTTTTTGGACAGGTTTTTGCTATAGGGCGCATGCACTCACCAGAAAGACAGAGAGACAGAAAGCAAGAAATCAGCCTCTAGGGGGATGACCATGCTGCAATCCCTTCTCCTCCATTATCCTCTTGGGATCTTGGGCATGCACGCACACGTGCCCAACGTGAGTTTAAGCCACTGGGTCCAGGACTCGAACTGCGGTTGACTACATGGGAGTTCAGCGACATAGCCATTACGTTAACTGCTGTTCCCCCTTTCCTATCTCTTAAAGATGAATTCTTGAGCAGGAATGCTCTTTTTCTAGGCCCCTACTGTGGCTCAGAGATTCCCCTCTGCATCCCGCTGATCCCCATTTGCAAGACCAGATTCATTCCCATCAGTGCTGGGGAAAAGAAGAGGAGCACTGTTGGAGGAGGGTGGCCACTGAGGGGAGGACACTGGCTCTAGGGCTTCCTTCAGGTTCCCAGCCCCCAGCACTGGAGAAGGACAGGGAGAAAGAGAGCTGGGAGGGGAAGCCAGGTGGCTCAAAACAGAGTTGTTCACAACACCGCATCAGCAAATGGAGCCATCAGGAGAACACTTGGCTGAGAATAGAACATTGCTTGAGCCAGGGGTGCCGTCTGCAGGATGGAGATGGGATGCAGGTTCGTTTCCAGAGCATCACAGGCCATAGCACAGGTGAGCAATTTAAAGAGGTGATTGAAATAATACATTACAATAATAACCTTAGCAGTCAAAGGCTATTGAATTTCTCATTTGATTTCACATTTAGTTGGACTGATCTGTAATCTACTTAATTTCACATCTCTGCCCACAAAAACTTGAGCTTTGCACAATACTCTCTGCAGAAGACCAAGTATTAAGCCAAATCATTTTTTCATAATAGAATGATTTTTTTGGTCCCATGGAATTGCTAAACTCTACCCAAGATCTGTGGGCAATATTTTAAAAGCTGTAAGAGAAAACATCTTAGACACACAAAACTATTTCTTTCTTTGATAAAGACATCAAGAGTCTGGTCTCTGGGGTAGAGCAGGAGAGGTGAGGGTAGGTGGGGACGGCAGAAGGGGAAGATCCAATTATGTGTAGTAAAGTATTTAACCTTGCCAGAGAGGCTTGGCCTCAGTCCTCACCTGCTGGGAATGCTCTAAGCCCTTGGACTATCATGCCTGATCTTGTGAATCTTTGTTTCTCTGGGGCCCTTGGGTCACTGAACAGTTTTGTTTTGTTTTGTTTTTAAAAAGAGATTTTTGCTATAAGGCATGTGTGCTTGCTGGATATATAGAGAGATGGAGAGACAGAAAGCAAGAAATCACCCGGGGGGGGGGGGGGCAGATAGCCATGCTGCAATCCCTTCTCCTTCATTCTCAGGATTTGGGGCATGCTCACATGCCCGGTGTGAGTTTTAAATCACTGGGTCCAGGACTTGAACTGTGGCTGATTACGTGGAAATCCAGCAATGTAACCATTATGCCATCTGCTGATCCCGACTGAATAGTTTAGCATCATGAATTAGGATAGGGACTGGCCACATGGGATAGTTTTAGGGTGGGGCTGACCATGCCGGACTAACAATGTAATTTAGAATAGAAGTTTGGATCATGTGGGATCAACTGACTCTGGAGGGGCCAAAGACTGAGATCAGCCATTTGACCAAACAATCATGCCTCTGTGGTAGAGCCCCAATAAAAACTCTGGTCACCAAGTCTCAGATGAGCTTCCCTGGTTGGCAATATTCTGTGAGTACTGTCACACCTCAGTACTGGGAAAGTAATGCTACTCCTGACTCCATGGGCAGAGGACAGCAAAAGGTCCATATTCGGTATCCTCCTGGACTCAGCCCTATGCATGTGTTAGCTAACTTTAATCTGTAAACTTTAATGTAATACTGTCACCGAGTGTAACAGCTTTCCATGAATTCCATGAGTTCTTCTGGTGAATTATCAAACCTAAAGATGGTCTTGGGGGCCCTTCAGCCTGGGGTTGGTGTCAGAAGGAAGGAAGGTCTTAGTGCATTGTGTCCCCTCTAACTCTGCAGTAGGCTACCTCTTGTACATTCTTTCTACATATGAAGAAAATTCTTGTGAGCAAACATTACAACTTTCATGTAAGATCCACCCCTATCAAGTGCATTTCCCTCCTGATGGAGGCAAAGAGGGTCTCCCCTGCCCCTCTCATGCCTCTCCTAATACTCACAACCTGTCTCTATGGGGCATTCATCACCCCAGTTGTGTTGTCCTGTTTCTCTCTTATCCTGGGTTGTGAGCTCCTGGGGTGCAAGAGAGACAGGAGTGTGACGGGTTGATGCACAGTTGGTTCCAGAAGAGAGCTCTTCAGGGGGTTGAGGATCAGCAGGTACCACTGAACGAAAGGAGGGTGAATGGACTGCTTTCTACCAAGGCTGTTTCTTCTGTAGTGGTTTATGAACCAGTTGAAGGGTGGGTGGGTGGGGGGTGGAGGCAAATGCCTAAGAACAAGGCCAAAGGAGGTAGGTGTTATAAGGTTTCAATCAGTCATAACTATGAAGTACTAGGCATGTGCCTTGCCTGGTAGTTTTTGCTGTCACTGTCACAGCAGTGTGTTTTGGTGTGTGGAGTTCCATGGTGATTAGAAAGGTTTAAATAGGAAGGTTTTCATGACCCTCCAACTCTGCTGTTCATTATTTACCAGGCTAAGGTGGAACTATGTCAAGCGATGGCGAGCAACGGGGGTCACAGGATCACATGAGGCCCTCCTCCAGGTCTCCTGGGCTGTAACACACTATGCAATGATTCATTAAGGACCTGAATGGCAGGCCCCTTTCTTCTCACAGGGTAGATAGATCTGAGCAGCTCAGGGAAGACAATTGTCTTTTCCCTCCCTTTTTCAACTCCAGAGAGCTGAGGGGAGAATTTTCTGTCCTTCATAAACTCTGAAGACAGCCTCAGGGCATGCTCATTAAAGAGATAGTTCAGGGTCAAGCCTCTGCCTTCTTGTCTTGGGTCACATGCCTGAAGTTTGTACAGTGGCAAAGAGACCAGAAAGGGGGTGATGGTTTCTGGTCAGTTCTAGATACCATCCTGGCTCTGATGTCAGAGAGAACCAGGGCTGCTGCAGTCTAAAACTATTGTCAGTCAGCCGTGAGGCTGATGAGACATCACCATGTCATCCATCATCCATCCATACATACATACATCCATTCCTTGAAGAAACATTTATTGAGAACCTTCTATGTCCCTGGCCTTCCTATGGCAGACATTGGGGTACAATGACAATTAAGACAGAAGATCATGGCCTCAGGACTTAGTAATATCTCACCTCTGTTAATTTCATCTACGTCACTGGTGCATTTACCCAATGCCACCTCCATGCAGACATTTCACAGATTTCTCTCTCTTGCCGACTTGTTTCTGAGTTCTGGAGCCTATGTTCACTTAGACTGACCTTTCACATGGAGGATACAAAGGCCCTAAAATTCAGCCATGATTGGTCTTCTGCCCAGGTAAACAGAGCCCCCACAGTTAATCCATCCACATGTCCTATGGATGCCACCTTCTCAAGTCTCTTGACTCTGTCCTCTTCTCCCCAAAACTGCCAAGTCCACCATCACCTCTAGCCTGAACAATAGACTGGTCTACCCTTGCCTGCTCTGGCCTCCTTCAATCTGTTCTCCACATAGAGGTCAAGGACACTTCTCAAAAAACAAAACTAGTCATGTCACTGTCTTTTGAATCCTCAGTGGCTTCCTCTCCTTGGAGATAAAGCCAGCACTCCTCAGCCTGGCTACATGACCTCACACCTGAATGCTCCTCCAGCCCCTACAAGCCCCTCCATCCTGGTCCACTGTTCCCTCACACCATTTCCTGCATTCCCTTAGCTCATATAGCCCCTTACAAGGCTCCCTGCTATCCCAGAGCTATGCATGTTATTCACTTGGCCTGGAATGGTCTTGCCTTCCCTCTTCATAGAGTTAACTTCTGCTGGCCCTTCAGATCCAAAGGTCATGTCTTCAAGAAATCCTTCCTAGAACTCCCTGAGAAATCATCCCTAACCCCCAACACATGATAAGCTCCCCAAACACTTGTTTGTGCAAAGGCTGGATGGTCAGTTCAGATTCCTCCTCTAATAGCACACTTGACGAGCACAGGGACTCCATCTGTCCTTCTTCCTCTGAGTCCCAGCACCTGGCACAGTGCTTGACACCTAATAGGAACTCCATTAATAGTTACTGAATAATTACAAGTTATGGAATAAATCATTGTTAATGGAGGCATTTACAAAGTGTGATAGGAAAGCTGAAGAAAAAGGACTACTTTATGGAGCTAGCACAGGGAGCAGGGACAAGGCATGCCTATACCTCTGGAGGGCAGCTCCAGAGCAGCACTGCTGAAACAGGGACCAGACCCTCATGCTGTGGAGGTCAAGAACAGATGATGCACTCCCTCTGCACTACCCACTCACTGTCTGAGGGTCACCATCTGTGGGTTGGAGGACCTTGTAGGTTTTTGGGGAGGCCGCGTGAGTCAGTGCACATGAGTGCTTCATGGACAGGGCCTGGCAGGTGGTGAGCACTCAAATGTCAGCTGCTGTTACCCTGGGGTGGACAGCTCTGTGCCAGGAGGTGGGTTTTGCCAAAGATACCATCACAATAGCTCAGAAGTCTGCCAGCTTTACTATGTGTCCAAGATCAATCAATGCAGCAATGCTGCTTGGTGCCACTGAAGTGATGCAAGATGTGATCAGCTCTTCTAGACACCACCAACTAGGGGGAGGGACTTGGGCGGAGGTCCCTGCGCACATCCCAGGGCCTCCATGGGGGACTTCCCCATCTGTTGATGACAGAACAGGTACCTCTGCAGGAGGGATGGAAGCCAGGACACTGTGCCCTCTCCAGCTGTTATGAATGCTGGGAAAATGCATTAGCACATTCAGCCAGGACACCTGAGGCAAACCTTGACCTGAGCAAAGAAAACACGATCTGTCACATGGCTCAGGGTTCCTGGTCAGCTTATTTCTCATTGGCTTTTGTGTACTGGCTTCTGGAGTTCAGGTGAATTTGACTGGGGGGTAGAGAAGTGGAAGCAGATGGGAGGGAGGAGAGGGTACGGAACTAGGAATTGATGTGGCTTCTGTCCTGATTCCGTAATGGTTTTGGGCAAGTCACTGCTCTTCTTGGGGCCCAGGTTCTTTACAGAAAAAGGAAAAGTTTGGACTTTGTTTCTTTCAAGTTCTAACTCCTTAACAGCCTAAGTTTGCTTTCAGTATACAGATTATGTCCACTCTGCCACTGATGTTTAAAAATGTCTCCTATTATTCGTATTCACTAAGTATGGAACACGTGACAAAGATCACTTTTGTTTGTCTGTGTGTTTTCTCAAAGGTCTGTGAGTTCACAAGTGGAAAGTGCCAGCAAGATACTGCAGTGGAGGAAGCTGATCTTCAGCTGTCAAGGACTATTCTGAATGTTCTAGTGTCACAGAGGCAGGGAACAAGGTTGCTGGGCTGCTCAGAAGGGGTTGGAAAGATGCATATTTTTAAGAGTTTTTAAAAGGAGAGGACCTTGCTTTTGGCCTGAGTCAAAGGTTGAGCAGTGCCTTCTCAGTCCTGAGTGGTGGTAGATTGGGTGGCAGGTGTTTCCTCTCACCTTGCTCCAAGTCCTCCAGGAGCTCACTTCATCCCAAAGACTACCCCTGCCTCTTTCCATTCTTGATGCTGATGTGCTGAGTCATGCAGTTCCAGGACCATTTCTTCCCACCTCTGGATACACAGACAGGCATCTGCACTCTTTTCCAAGGAGATGGATTCTGGGAACGTGGTCCTAGGAAAGGTTAAGGAAGCCAGCCAAACGCTGGCCTGGCCTGGCCATCTCCCCAGACACTGCTGGTCTCTCTGGGGTCCCAGCCTTGCCAGGAGGCCTTGCTTCATAGTGATGCTTTCTGGAGAACAGCTGACCTGCATCCAAATGACGTGGTAGGATAATGGAAGTCCGATGTAATTGATTTAGGAGCTGGTATATAATTGCCCACCAGGCCTGCCAGGCAGTCATCTGGCCCATCTGCAGGATTCCTGCATTCCAGCAGCAACCAGTGGTCAGGAGCCTAGAACCATCCCCACTGAGTCTGACATCAACATTCCATCTGGACATGAATCCTAGTTTGGGGCTCACCTCCCCTCACCTGCACCCCAGTGGGAAGCAACAGAGAGGAAGTCTGACTCTAGGACTCAGGGCAAATGTGGATATCCCATGAGCCCAGGGACCGAGAGGCTTCCTTTCTGGGGCCTGCAGACCTATCAAGGGTTAGCAGGACCCAGCCTAGTGCCATAGTCAGTAGGAAACTGAATTGCAGTGTTGGAAGCCACGTGGGTCATCATGGGTTCAGATCCCTAGGGTGGCCTGAGTGCATGCCCAGGATCCTGACAAGCTGGATGGCTGGGGAGAAGGGATGGTGGCACGATGAGACCCAGTGTCTCTCTGTCACGCATGCACAAGCACATGAGCTCTCATTCATGAATAAAACAAAGTTTTAAAAAAGGAGGATTGGAGAGGCTAATACTAGATATACTGGCAAGGCAGAAAACGCAGGTCCTAGGGCCCTTCTTTCTGCGGCATGAGAGTGTGTGGAGCAGCAGGAGGCACAAGATCCAGGCCAGGTAAGAGCCAGAGGGTCCTGCCTCAGACTGGGGAAGGCTGTGGCTTAGAGTTCTGGGACAGGTTTGGCACTGTCTTATATGAATTTTTCAGCCATTTATCTGTGTTCTTCAAACTCATGGGCATCCCTTTAACTCAACGATCTTCCTACATGCAATTTCCCTTTAGCTACAAAGATCTTCCTCATCTTTCCACTTGGCATTTTTTTGTTAATTTATTTCTTCAAAGAAAGAAAGAGGAGAGAGAGAGAGACTTCCAACGGATCCAATGGTGCTCACATTGGATCCACTCCCAGCCCCAGCCAGCCCTGACCACAGACACGTGAACACACATCTGAAGTACACAAGGGGATCTCAGAACAAGCCCCGGACCTTCCCATGTGGGTTTAGCACTGCAGAGCATTGTGTCACTGCTGTACCACCATCTGGCCCTTCCACTTAGCCTTTGTCATGGCGGACCACATCCTTTTTCTTGAAACACCCTCTTCTCTTAGCCTCCTCAGGACCACATCCTTCTGGTCTTCCTTCTGTCTTGCTGGCTGCTCACTCCTTTCATCAGCTCCTCTTCTGCTTGATATTCAAATTTGGGGGCAGCACTGACTAATCTTGCAGACTCTTCTCTCTTTCATCTCCACTCTTTCATGGAGCGATCACATTTAGACCCATGACTTTAAATATCATCTATAAGCTGATGACTCCTAAATTTCATCTCCATTCTGGATCTCCCCTTGGCCTTCATAATTTCCAACTCAACTGTGACCTTGGTGTCTCTAATGAGGTTATCAACCATAACATAACCCAAATCAAACTCTAGATTCCCCTACCCCCCCGAAACTTGCTTCTTCTCCAAACTTCTCCATCTCAGGAAATGGTCCACTCTCCCTCCAGTTGTTTAGTCCTGGAATCTATGTGTTTCCCATCACTGTCCTGGGTCCTTTGACTTTACCTCCAAATTATGTTCCTCAGAATTCATTATTACTAGGCTTGTCAGAGCCATTATCTCTTGCTCAAATGGAAGCAAAAGCCTCTGGAGTGATCTTGTGGTGAAGGCACAATTCATTCTGCATGCAGCAGCTGGGATGGTCTTGAACACATACACCCAAACACATCAACTCACATACTTAAACATGCTCCGGAACCTGCCAGCTCATCTCCTGTGGCTCCCCACTAACCTAAGGATAAAAGCCCAGCTCCCTGCTTTGGTTGACTAGCCCCATGTGACCTCCATCTCCCCTTATTCTGGCCACAGTGGCCTCTTCAGCTCCTTCAAAATGTTGGGCAAATTCTCTCCCTGGGGACTTTGTTCTTGCTAGTCCTTCCACTTGTAATGTTCTTCCCGTGATCTTAGCATGACTGGCTCCTTCTTGTCATTCATATCCCTCAATATCACCTTCTCACAGAGGCTTCTTGTAATATCTACAACCTAAAGTAGCCACTTGGTACCCTCTCCCAGACCACCCAGAACTCATCACTATCTGATATTTCCTTTACAACTTGTTCATTACCTTCCTCATTCACGAGAATATAGACTTTACTAGAATAAAGACTCTCCAGAGTCTCAAACAGTGCTGGGCACACAGGACAAACTTAGCACCCATTTGTGGGATAATGGAAGAATGAGCTGCCCCAGTGGAAGGAGGTCAGAAGACTGGTTAGGACATGTGAGATCATTTTGGGCTGAATTACAGTGATGGCAGAGATGACAAAGAGAAGAAAAGAATGTGGGAGGAGTCAAGGGGAAAAAAGCATGAGACTGGTGCTGGGATGTGGGGAGTGACGGGGGTGGGGGGGGCTCATTCCAGGTTTCCGGGTTGGGACTATTCACAGAGGATGGGAATGTTATGGGAGAGGAAGATTTGGGAGGGGGAGGGAAAGTGGCAACCAAAGAATGGCTGCATGTCCCATCTAAGACATGTGGGCTTGCCCAAGAGAAGTCTGGTCAAACTATCCTATGGGCAGTTAGATGGTTGTTTCTGAGTCTGAGAAGACTACAAAGGAGCAGCCATCAGTGTACCCCAGAAGATGGAAAAGACTGCCATTGGTGGGGCAGTTAAGCCCTTGGGGAGGGTGGGTAGAGGGAGAAGAGAGTAGTTCAGGAGAGAGCTGGCTATATGGGCCTTTACAGAACATTCCAGAATCAGAAGCTGGTGCTAGAGACAGAGAAGGAGCAGTTAGGGAAACTGAAGTAGAGTGCAGAATTGCAGAGTCAGGAGGAGAGGGCTTTACAAGGGGAAAGTGGTAGTCAATGGGGTTAGAGGTGCTGGAGGCCTCAAGCTGAATAAAGACCACACAGGCCATGGGGACGACAAAGGCATGCTGTGATCTTGGCTAGGACCATGTCAGTGTGTCTGTGGTGGGCGGATGTGGAGCCAGAAACTGGATGCCAGTGCCTTCTCTAGCCTGCTGCCCCACAGCCACTCTGAGTATCCCAGCAAGAAAGGGTCCTTCCAGCAGCTTCCCCAGGGCAAGAGCTTGTCTTTCCCATGTCCGTGCCTTTCCCCAAATAGGTCTCAGTGTTCACATAAGACATACTCTGCAAATGAATGAAAGTGCACTTCCTATTATGCTTATAAAACCATGCCACCTTTGTTTACAGGACTGCTTTTGGTTACAAGACTGCCTTTTAACTCCCTGACTGAAGAGCCAGCTCACAGAGACTGAGCCACACCCTGTTCTTCCCCACATCTCTCACAATGCCCAGATCAGTGCCCCATGCAGAACAAATTCTCAGAAGACTTCTAGTGTTCTTTATCGGTCAGCCCTGTCTTCAGCGAGGCCAGGACCATGCCTGGTGCTTTTCTGGATTTCCCTTAGGATGATGTGCTGGGCTGAATAATGTCCCTCAAATGTCTATCCAAAAGCTTCTGAATGTGACCTTATTTGGAAGTAAGGTCTTTGCAATTAATTACAGTTGTAATTAGTTAAAGCAAATTCATACCAGGCTCTAATCTAAGGACTGGTGTCCTTCAAAGATAATAGACACACAGACACACATCGAGGGAGGATGGCCACATGACAATGGAGACAGAGATCAGAGTTATGTTGTCACAAGCCAAGGAATGACAAAGATTGCTAGTAGCCACCAGAAGCTAGAAGAGGGAAGGGAGGATTCTTTTCTAGAGACTTCAGAGGGAGCATGGACCTGCCAATACCTGGATTCTTGGATTGCTAGACTCCAGAATAGTGAAATTTTTGTTTTAAGCCACCCCATTTGTGGTCATTTATTTGTATAGCAGTTACAGGAAATGAATGCAATGGTTGGGGAAAAGTTGGTTGATGTTAACCATTGAGTGTCTGAGCCTTGCACATTCAGGCTTTGGAATGAATGGTCTGACCTCCAGGTGGCTGAGAAGCCAATCCTGCAAGACCGGCCTGCACCTGCCCAAGTTCTGGGACTTCCTCCACAGTATCTACTTTGCTCTGGCCCTAACAGCCAGGATGAAGTGGCAAAGGCTGCCTCCTCAGCCTCTGCAGAGAGGCTGAGCTTTCTCTTAAGTGCCATTTCTCTGCAGGGCACCATTTGTCACTGCTGCAAGGAGGCTGGGCGAGGCCCAGCTCCAAGGTGACCCATTCCCTGCCACACAGGGGAGCTCTACACAGATCTATTTGGTGTGGCCCCAGCTGCAGACAGCAGAAAGTCACTTCCCCAGCAAGCATCTGAGCTCCAACAGCTGGGTCCTGGGGCCTCCAATAGCGAAGGTGCTCCCCAGCCCAGATGCTGACCACTCCTGTCCCCCTGGTCCCGAGGAAAGCGTGCCAACAGAGAGCAAGCACAGAGCCAAGGACACAGACACCCACCCCAATCTGTGTTGAAGTGGACCCCATAGGGAACAAGAGAGACTGATTACAAAGAGGGACCTGTGCTCGTGCCCACGTTTTGGAGCAAGGCGCTGGCTGTGCTCAGAGAAGACACTATTCCTGTCATTCACTTTCAACTTTGGGGTATAAAACAGGATCAATTGCTATGTGTGAAAGTACCCAAAGATTCCTGAGCTAACTAGCTTGTGTTTGCCCCAGACCTCACTCCAGCTGGATGCTGGAAAGTACTCAGCAGGGCCCTCTTTTTATAGAGCAGTCCCAAGTTCAAGGTTTCTTCAACTTCCCCAAAGTGATCCTAGAGGCAGGAGAGGATGAGTGTGGGCCCTTGGGCTGTGACAATGAGGGTATTACCTTTAAAATTCTTGTGAATTTTGCATTCTACTCTATAGAACTAACTGCAGTTGTTTTAGTAAAACAATGACATTTTAAGTTATTTAATAACAATATTACTTTACTTTTGCTTCTCCCTCCTGTATCATCTGGGAAAAGTACCACCTTTGGGATTTATTCTGTTTTTGCTTGTCTTTGTATGTGGTCTCTTACAGTGTCACACAGTAGACCCAGCTAAGGGTGACTACACAGTGGGCTGGGCAGTTCTGTAGGAGGGAGTCAGCCGGCACAGGTCCACTCATCAGAAAGCCCAGACACTCCAGTGATCAACATTAACCAACTTTTTCTGGACCATTGCATTAATTTCCTATGGCTGCCATGTCATACAAATGACCACCATGGAAGGAAAGCCTTCTGGGGACCAGTGTCACAGCTGGATGGCTTCTCCCCTTCTCCCACACTACACTTGGAGCCTTCAGGTCAGTGTGCTCTCTCCTAGCTCCGGTGGGTGGAGGCTTGTATTAGGATCCAGCTAGCAGAAGAGAGGTGACTGAGGCCACAATCACACACCAGGGACAGGCCTTTTTGCTCCTAGGTGGAGACAGAGCTGGCAACCAGCCTCCATTTGTTAGCCAAGGGGTTGGTCAGACCAGAAGCCAAGTCAGGAGGTCAACTCTTGCCTCTCCTTCTCTTTACTTCCTTAGATGGGAGTGAGGCTCTCAGTCTTCTCAAACAGCTAACCAGAACCAGGCTGCCTCAGAGGTCAGAGAATAACCAAAGAGGGAGGCTGCCTGGGGGTGTTCCCCATGTGCCCTGAAGCTTGCACAGGAAGCAACACCCTGAAAATATTTGAGCTCTCAGCCCCTACTACTCTGCCAGAGATAAAAAGGTCCCTCCCCAACCCCTGAGGTTACCAGAGCCTATCCAGGTAACCAGCCAAGCCCAAGAAAGCTATGTTCATGTCTCACGCCAATCCTCTCACACAGGCGGGAGGGAGGCTCAGTTGCTGGAGAAGCAATTGAAAATAGATTCTAAGTGTAAGCGGCTTAGTGGGGCAAGTGTGGTGGGGGTAGGAGACAGGGGAACCCTGAATCTCTCCACCGGCCTTGGGAGAATTGAATGGCTTCGAGAAGTGAAAGAACAGGCACAAAAAGTTCTACTCACCTTCTCTTCCAGGGACAGGGGTCACTGAAAGGTGTCCCCAGTGCCCTGCTTCAAATGAGGGCCTGCCCCAGTCCCTCAGCTCCAGGGCTGCAGGGTTGAACAGCCTGGGCTTATTCTCCATGCAAACACAGGCACACAGGAGAGTCTAAATAGAGGAGCTTGACCTAGCCCTGCTGCTGGTATCCACAGGATCCGTGGCAGGCAGAAGTGACATTTCCTAGAGGCCCTCTCCAAGAGGCTTCCAAGGTAAATTTTGTTGCCTGCCTACCTCTAGCCTGGAAAAGGTCTCCCTGTTTCCCTGAAGGAATAGCTGGTCTGCTCAGACCACCTCGGGGTCCTGTGCAAATAGCCCGGGGTCAGGCCTGGGGGAAATTTGTTTTGAATCCAGATTTTTGGAAAAATATTTGAAAATGTCAGTACCAAAGGCAGCTAGCTGCCCTGTCCCTCCCTTGCTGTCCCCCTTTCCCGGGATACTCCTTCTATTCCTCCCAGCCTGGATGCTGCTCAGGCTTCAGGTCTCACCAAAGGGGCTTCCTCCACAAAGCCTTCCCCACCACTAGGGCTTCATTAAGCTCTTTTGACGTGTCCTTCCTCACTCATTCATCCACGTGTTCATGTCACAAACATGTACTACAGCCCTCTGCTAGCCCTACTGTGAACAGGAGGGGCAGAGGGCCTATCCACTCTCCAGCCCCCACCCCCCACCCCCCAATCACTGCCCTGCAGACAGGGCCTCGGCCTTTCCACTTCACAAAGGGAGACCAGGAGCCCAAGGAAGCCCCCTAGGTCTGGGGGAGGCTCTGCAGCTCAGCGATCCAGAAGGCTGTGCTCCCCCTCGAAGACTCCGTCTCTCTTCCCTGTTCTTTCACCTCCCCCCATCTCCATGCCTGGTGTCCACCTAAATGGCCAAGAGCAAACTGAGACTTTGGAGACTTGCAGAATTGGGGATCATGGCGGGGTCCCTGTTCCTTCGGCGGGGAGGATCGCCACTACCACCCCCCCACCACCACCCGCTGGGCGGGGCTGCGCAAACAAAAGCCGCACGGTGGGAACAAAAGTTGCGCAGCGGGGACACAGGCCGGACCCTGGGGATAAAGACTTAGCCGTGAGGACAAAGGTTTCGCCGCAGCTGCTGCGCGTGCGCGCGCGGGTTAGTTGCTCTCTGCCCCAGGGCCCCCGCCCGGGTCTTCAGTCTTGCAAACAAATCCATTTTTCAAATCAAGCGAAGGCAGAAACCCCAAGGAACATTTCCCCTTCTGGGCTGCCGGAGGGGCTAAGAGCACTCTCCGAATTAGGAGGTGGGCGACGAACCGAGGGAAACAAAGGCTCGCAGCCCGAACTCGGCCGCAGGACCGAGAGCCGCAGCTCCTGCACTGCGCGGCTTACTGCGCCCAGGGCTGGGGACGGCTCCGCCTTCTAAACACCCGCTGTCCTGCCGCAGTCTGAGCGGGCTGGCGCGCCGCGGCCGGCGCCCTCGAGCCCCGCTGGGCGCGGCACTGCCAGCCTTTCCGCGAAGGGCCCCCGCATTGCGGCTGGGGCGGGCGGGTGAGCGGGCGGGTGTGTGTGCGCGTGTGTGCACGCGCGCCGCCCGGCCGCTGTGCCCCACTTTGCTCGGCGCTGCAGTCCCCTCGCCCCCACCCCTTCTAGCTGCTACTCCTCCCCTCGCCACAGCGCACACATCTCCGCTTCCTGGCGAGCTCTAATGGAGAATTTGCCCAGTAACGTGGGGGCGAGAGGGGCTGAGCCAAGGACCTGCAGAGATGCGAGGGAAGGGGAGGGGACCGAAGGGGAGAGGAGATGAGAGCGAGGAGATGGTTTACCTCCGCCCAGCCACTGCAGCAACTGCCCCCGCACAAAGTTCAGTGTCAGGCCAAGGGGTTGGCCAGAGGCCGGGGAACCCCCACCCTCCTGGCTAGCTGTTCCAGCTATCCCCTTCACAGGGGCAGACTACCCCTGGCCCCACTGCTCCAGTGCCGCTCTCCCTCTCCCAGCTTATTATCAGGCTAACGTGGGAAATGGTCCTGGAGTACGTGAGTCACTTGGGTTCATTTAGGGGAGACAGAATACCCAGGGGAGCTCCACTCTTCCAGGTGGGATCTGGCAGTCCTCCGCCCCTCCCTTCCTCCCTTCCAAATACTTGAAAGGACATCTGGTCAAGAACAAAGGGAAAGGACTCTGCTCTATGCAGGGCACCTGGGCAGTGGTGGGTGGCAGGCTGTCCCTGGGCCTAGCTAGCCCAGTCCCATACAGCAGAGCCCCAGCCCCAGACCTAAGCCGCTGTGGAGCTGATGTTCTCCTGCTGTGCCTTAGCCAATGGTAGCAAAAGGCGGGTATGGCTCACACACCCAGGCCTTGATGCCAGATGGAGGGTGGCACTGTCATGTCTCTTCCCTAACTTCTGTCATCTCTCCTGCATATCCTATAGGGACCAGGAGGACACTTATTGCACTTGGAAGCCTGCAAAGGTCAGAACCACAGTCCTGGGGGGAGGGAGCTGCTGGGGAACAGGTGCCCAGCTTGGCAGCAGGCCCATTTCTGAGGGGCCTACAGTGGCCAAGGATCCAGATGGCTCCTTTGTCCCATGGTCTCTACCACAGCACCCTACCCTGCTGCCTCTCTGGGCTTTCAAATGTTTTTTTCTGCTCCCAGGCACTGCCTGGTTAAGACTGGCTCTCTACAAAGGCTCCGTCTCCCAGGCAGGGTCCTACACTGGTCCCAGCATCTTTCATCCATCTAGTGAGGCCACCCGGGTCACTTAGGGAGAGTGAGGCCTCTGCAAAGCTCCCTGCTCCATTCCTCATCTGTTCTGCAAAACTGAAACCGGATTTCCTGAACAGGAGCTCCTGGTCACCCTGCCCTTCTCTGTTACATCCTGCAGGTCATCATCACAGCTCTGCTGGCTCCAGCCTCCGCCAAGGATGCTGCCAAGGCCAGCACGGTGCTCCCAGGCAGCCACTGCCAGGGTGCAGACGCTTGCTGACCCAAAGCTACCTCTGGGAAGAGCTCCTGAGGGCTCACAGGCCAGGTCAGCTGCCAGGCACCCTGTCACTACTGGGGTAGGGGCAGGGGCAGGGGCAGGGGCAGGGGCAGGGGCAGGGGCTAGGATATGGCCAAGGTTTGCACACCGGGTGGTTTGAGAATCATTGTTCAGAGCATAAACCCAAGCCCAGGACTCTCCCCGGCAGCCATAAAGGAGGAGAGGTCTGAAAAGGCTGCAGGGGGTGGGGGAAAGGGTATTTAGTGAAGCAACCCTATACTCAGCTTAGCCAAGACCCCAACACCCAGAACTGGTGACAAAGTACCCCATAGACTCCTCATCTCTGTTGGGCGTCCTGATGCTGAAGTCATGGACAGCCATCCCTCCACCATGTCCCCTGTGCAGAGAATAGGCTGTGCTCAGTCTCGCAGACCTTTGCCAGCTCTGGGCTTCCTCAAGTAGGCCCAGTGTGAAGGGGCAGCCGCTCACCAACCCCAAGGACAAGGGCAGTGGCTCCTGGAGCTTCTATGGCCAGCAGGTCCTGCCTCTTTCCTTGAAGCTCACTGGGGCTCCCAGCCCTCCACCCTCTGCCACAGTCATGATCTTGGGCTTGTCTCAGAGGCATGGGTAAAAAACAGCCAAGAAGCATGGACTGACAGCTATTTAAGGGCTTTCATGAGAGGGTTTGATTAGTTACCCCTTAAAGGCTGAAGCACTCAGCACACAGCTCCGGCTGCCCAGTCCTCAAATCTAAAAGAAGCCAGGCTGGCCAGGATCTCCAGAAACTCTCTTTGCTTGGAAGAAACCATGGAAATAGCCCTACAGGGACATAGCAGGTGCTTGGACCTTGCTACTAGAGGAGTCTGTCAAGAGAGGGACCTCTTAGCTCCCACCTCTTAGTGGCTTTTCTGGCCACTCAGATAATCCAACAGGAGTGATGGCCACAAGCCACAAGCCCAGGCTCATATACTTCATCTCTCCCTGGGAGGGACTGACATTGAGAATGGGGCCGGCCAATAGTTAGCCAAAGGCACCCAACTGCGTTGACATTCACAGCCTGATGGTAGAGACCCAGGCAGCCTTCTTTTGGCAGATGCTGGCACCCCACCCCCTGTCCCTTTTTGGGTGTTTTCTCTTTTTCACATCTTGTGCACTGAGTCCCCAAGTGTCCCTCTCCCTCCATGCCTGGTAAGTGCTGTTCTTACCGTCTAACGATAGCCAGTCGTGCTGAGAGGAGGGGAGCGTGGGCAGAGCCCGAGCTTTGTACTCAAACACCACCGAGTTGGAGATGATCTGGTTGTTGAAGGCAACTTGTAGGGTCACAAGACCAGTGTCATGGGCTGAAAGTGAAAGAAAGAGAAGTTAAGTCAGGGAGTGAGTGAGAGCCCTGTAATCTGGTATACCATGGGAGGCCCGGGAGTCCTGCTGTACTCCCCCTCCCTGCTATACTCGTCAGTAAACGCTCCCAGCCTATGCTTGCTCATTCCTTCAGCCCCAGATGCATTGCTGCTGCTTCTGGGAAGCTTCTCTGGACCCCAGCCTCAGCCAGGCGCCCCGTGATCCCTCCTGTGCATCTGTATTTTAACTGTCTGTTTGCTCCTCTACTCTCTGGTGAAAGCAGGGGCTGGGGTGCCCCTGCAGACTGGCTGAGTAAGTGAATGAGTGCATGAGCGTCCATCCTGCCCTATGGTTGGTCAGCTCCTCCCCTTGTCCCACCCATTGTAGAGCATTTGCTTTAGACTTCTCTGTGGTCATCTCTGTTTCACCTTTTCCTACAAGTGGTCCTGATTCACTGAGTGTGGCACCCCCTGTACCTTTAGAGGTTGTTCTGCCTCTCTGATGCCAGCGAGAGCTTTGGCTGTGCCTCTGTTATTCTGGTCCCTGCCAGTGTGGGATGCTGTGGAACCAGTATGTGCTGAGCTGGGGATGCTGGCATGGAGGTGAGCCTACTGGTGGCCACACAGTAGGCATTGTGAGGGCAGGGCCCTGTGGTGCTCATTAACTGCTCTGGCCCGACACAGGGCTGAGCCAACACTGGATCTGTTGAGTTAATGGAAGATGTTCTCACTGAACGAGAGGAAAAACAGCTTGGGTGGAGCCCTGCTTTAGGTCTGGGCTTGGGGCTGCTGCTCCATGCCTTGGCTGGTCTCTTGGGGGTGGCCTATGGCCCATGCAGCTGGCCCGTGGGCAGTGGTGAGCGTACAGGCCGCCCCACCTCTTCCCCTGGTAGACATCATGTCATGTGCTCTCTAATACCAGACACCGATACCCAAGTCCTCCCCAGGACGGATTTCCAGGGAGGACACACATGGGGATCGCATTACTGTTGGGGCTCTTGATTTTCAGAAGGTTACCGACTTGAGGAAGCTCTCCAAGTCAGCTGCTCCCCGGGACAGAGTAAAGCTCTGGCTTCCCTCTGAGGACGCCACTTGTAGAGGCCACTTCTGACGGGAAAAGCAAGTCACTGCTCAGTGGCCTTTGTCCACCCCAGGTGTACATATTGAAACAGCAACCATCTTGCCATTGTCCCCAAAGAAGGTCTTTGGGATGTCACTGCCGAATGGTGACCAGTGGGTTTCTCCCTGTACTTTCAGTCCTACCTTGATTCCTCAGTACCGGGCTGCAACCTGAAGCGACAGGCTGCATGAAGGCTGTAGGGGTTGGAGGTGGCTGGGGAAGAGGGTTGCAGAGGACCTCCCATAGTGCCTCTCTGGCTGGAGATCGCCAGCCAAGGCCAGAACCTCCTGTGGCTCTGACAGCATCCCCGGGCAGATCTCCAAGCCTGTGGTCACTCCCCTGCCCTGGAGGTTTTCCTGGTTTACCAATAGGAAGGAAGGGTGGTCGGCACACGCACCCCATCTTAGCCCAGCCTCCTGCAGAAGGCAACATCAGTACACCCAAGACCTGTCCCTGCTGGGATGGTGTTAGGGTGACATTATGCCAGTGCACCTACATAAAAGCAGTGGCAGTATGCTGCCCAAGGAAGCTGATCCTCTAGTCAGGAAAGATTGACCCTCTGCCCTCTCCAATGGTTTCCCTGCTTCTGTTCTTCCAATCCAGTCTCCCGTATACCCAGAATCATCTTTTAACTTAGATCAAGCAATCCCCTGTTTAAAATTGCCAGATTCCCATCACAAATCAAACCAAACTCCTTCCTATGGCTTAGAAGAATGAGCAGGACTTGTTTTAGGTCCCTGCCATCTTCTCCCACCTTATCGTGTCCAACTCTTCCCCCCCGAGCCCCGAAGTAACGATCCTGCAGCCAGTCAGCTGGCTTTATCCTCCCCTAACGCAACAAACCTCTTCCTGCCTCAGGGCCTTTGTGCCGCTTTTGCCCTCTGCCAGGCTTGGATGTTCCCCTCCCCAAGTCTTCCCAGGACTGGCTCCATCTCATCATTCAGGCCCCAGCCCCTGAGATTTCTTTCCTTCTCAGTCTGTCAGAAGGAACCTCCCACTTCCCAAGCTCCTTTTTTGCCATATTACCATATTCTCCTGTTGGGATGTAGCTTTCACTAGTTACGTTGGTTGTCTCCTGTCTTCCTGCAGTAGAATGTTAGCTCATGAGAGGGGCATCAGGTCCTGATCTTTATGGCCACTCAATAACTGAGCAGCCACTGTGATGCAGAATACTCTGGTTCGCCTCATTTTGAATTTCATCTTTTGCCTTTTGGTCCTCTCCTAGCACTCCGGGGTGGGGCTGCCTGGCCAGCAGAGTCTTCTTTGTAGATTCTTTTATCTTCTCCTAAGCCTGGGGGCCTCCTCCCCCAGAGCTACATCCTTGGCTCAGTGCCCTGGCTAGGTGGATTTCCTCCTGACCTGGAGCACCCCTGGAGTCTTGCACAAGGCAGGGACCAAGCCTGTGTGTCTCTTACTGCCAGTGACGGTGTGAGTGCTGCCCAGACAGAGCCCTGCTCTGGGTCAGGGTCGGACCACCTCACGCTGTTGCTCAGGCCGGTGTGTCAGGCCGGGGGCAGTTTCCGTTTGCACTCCCTGTGCTCCCTCCTCCCACAATGACCCCAGCCCGAGGTGGTCTGGCAGGTGCTCTCTCACAGGCCCCTGAGCCCTTCCTTCTGGTAATGCCAGTTTGATTTTGGCGTCCAGTGTTCATCCTTCAAGCTCAGTCTCAGTGATGGGTCCCCAAGCAGCCAGCGTCACCTTCAGTTTCAGCAGTGTGTCTGCATGCTATTTTCCCTGGACTGAGTGTTCCTGGACCAGGGGTCTGTGGGGGCTGGGCCTTATCCTTTGCTCCATTCCAGGCACCCACCCAGTGCATGGCAAGCAAGAGATACTAAAAATCAATTTGGTGAATAAAGAAATGAAGGGATGAATGAATGAACACACCCAGCACCATTTTTCAGAGTGATAGATTTCAATTTGGGCCTCAAAACACAGGTGTCTAAAGGGAACATTTGTGTGCTGCAAAACAGAATGGTGCTATAGCCGAGGGGCCCCAGCTCTCACCTCCCTCCCTCGAACCTTGTGGCTTCTAGTCCTTCGATCTGACATTACGTAAGAAGAGCCTGATGGCTGGGAGAAGTGGTGGCCTGGCCAGAGACCCTGCCTGCCTGTTCTGGGACTCAGAAATGCTGTGAGACCAGGAGGACTGACTGAACAGCCCTGGCACCCTCTCCACACCCCTCAACTTTAGGGAAGAAAGTGATGAAGGCATCACTAATGGATCGCTTTCCTGAATCGATCACCTGAGCCAGGTGTTTCACAAACCTTCTCTAGTTAATGCTCTCACCCATAAGCAGGTGGTTTTGTTTTGCCATAGGGCAGGTGTGCTTGGCAGAAAGAGACAGAGAGAGTGAGAGGGAGAGTGGGAAATCACTGCCCAGGTGGGATGGCCATGCTGCGGTTCCTTCTCCTCCTTCCCGTTCTTCTATGGGATTTTGGGCACACATGCACGCATGCTTGGCGTGATTTTCAAGCCACGGTTCTGGGACTTGAATCATAGACAGCCATGTGGGAGTTCAGTGCCTTAACCACCATGTCACCTGCTGGCCCTTGTAGGTTTTTTTTTTTTTTTTTTTTTTTTTTTTTTTTTTTTTTTTTTTTTTTTCCCCAAATGTTGAAATTGAGGCCCAGAAAAGTCAGCCACTAAGCTACAGTCACACAGATGGTATCTAGCTGATCTGGGATGGACCCAGGTGTGACCGACTCCAGCCCTTAGATTCTCCAGGTCCTGACCTGGGCCATCATCCAGAGGGCATTCAAAGGCCAGCCCCTTCTTTTTTGGAGGAGTCAGATAACCGAGGGCAGGCCAGAACCAGGTACAGGAAGTAGCGTCTATTTATAGGCCAGGCGAGTCCCATTCCAGCAGCAAGTGGTAAGTGGACAGTTTAATAACATGCTGCCCTCTCCCCTACACTGCGATAGGCTGACCCAGCCCAAGCTGGCATCCGGGATGGCTGTGCTCCAGGTCAACCAGGGCTGCTGGGCGCAAAGGGGACTGGGGTGGGGGAGGGCCCTCTGGAGTCAGGCAGGCAGCCAGTGAGGGCAGGCCCAGCAAGGGAGGCCACCATGGACACAACCTGTCTCCTTAGGGTGTTTATGGCGAAGGATGTCCTGGGTTCTGGTACTGGCTGAGCATGTGAGGCCAGCTCCTGGGGCAAGGGCATTCTGCTCTGGGGGTCTGCAAGGGGAGACTGAGTGGGAGAGAAGGAAGCCCCAGGCTGGAGGGCACAGTATAGGGGGAGACAGATAGTCGGGGCAGACAAGACTCAAGTTGGAACACCCCAGGGAGGAGCAGGGAGTTCCTGCTAGCCTGCCCAGCACCACCCTGCCCTGGGGACTCCCACCCCCACTTCTCCTCCCCATCCCTAGCCCTCTATGTGAAGCATTCGCCTTTCCTTCTGCAGGCTCCCTGGCTTCAGATAGCATGGGGTGCACCCCTCCGCCCTTTGCTGCCCCTACCTTCTCATCCTGCCTCTCCTGTTCATTACCTGGCTGGCTGGACAGGCCTCCCTAGAGGTAATGAAGCATGTGTGGGTCTGCCATGGGGTCTTCCCAACACCAGTCCAGGGAACTTGAGCTCCAGAACTAACTTTGAACTCCTAGAGGCTCATTCGCTTTTTCACAAATATCCTCTTGTGACATGCCAGGGACTTTGCTAGCCCTGGGGACACATGGCAACAAAGAAAGACAATCTTTCTGGGACTAGCAGGTGCTGTGGTGGTTAAGGCACTGGACTCCCACATGGCCAACTGCAGTTCGAGTCCTGGATGTGGCAACTTGAAAATCATTCTGGCTGTGTGTGCATACGTGCCCCAAATCCCAGTAGGAGAATGGAGAAGGGATGGCGGTGTGGCCATCCCCCCTGGGGGAGCGGTGATTTCTCACTTTCCCTATCACTATCTCTCTCTGTCTCTCAGGCAAGTGCATATGCCCTGTGGCAAATACCTAAATAAAAAAAGAAGAAAAAGAAAAAAGAAAAAAAGAGAGAAAGACACAGTCTCTGTCCTGTTGGAGCCAAAGGGACAGTAGAGAGGTACTGATGGCCAGAGGTCAAGGACCAGGTGACCAGAGTGGGACACCAAGCCGAGCAGATTATGATGACACCCTGAGGGCAGGGGTGGGAGGAGGCCAGAGCCACAAGGGAGTACGGGAGGGGGGGCCACTCCAGATTGTACTTAAGGATCACTGAGCCCCTGAAGTTGAAAGCAAATTATGTTGGAAGCACTTTCCTGGGCACATTCTCAGAAAGGTTTGTGCTGACTATTCTTTCTTCCCCTTTCCCCAACAGGCCATCTCCACTCTTCTCTGACCTGCTCCGTGCCGCAGGGGGACTGACCCTGTGCGCTTCATGGCCTGGACTCTCTTGGTTCTGTCTGGCTTGGGCCAAGGCAGGCAGGCAAGAGAAGAGAGGCCTACGTTGCTGGAGAGGTGTCCTCTGGCTCCGCATGCAGCCCTGGCTGGGCCCTGCTGCCTGGCCAGGCTCTCACCAGCTCTAATAACCCCTCAGGCTGAGGGCGGTAGCAGCTCCCTGCAGCGGCCAGTCCTGGGTACCTCACCTGGCTTTCTCCCTCTCTACAGAGTCCCCTTGTGGTGTTTTCTTCCGTATTCCTGCAGAGCGTGCCTCATGTCCCTGTTCGGGCATGGGGCCCACGAACCGACACAGATGACATTAAAACGGAGATTCTGGGACCCATTTCACAGCCGAGGAAACCGAGGCCCAGAGTAATCACCTGACTTGTTCAAGGTCACCCAAGGCCCATCTGGGGTCCAGCTCTCCTCAGGGCCCTTCTCACCTGGGCAGTAGCAGCGCAGCACCCCTGGCTGAATCAGGGAAGCAGGCACTGAGATCTGGTCGAACAGGCAGCTGTAGTTATTGCTGGCTTCTTGCCACGGGCCTGTGATGAGAACCTTCACTCCTCCCTGGAGGGAACAGAGACCAGAGGGAACAGAGATGGGAGTGAGCACGTGGGGGGCGGGGGGGCAGCACTGGGAAGGCCCTGCAGCACCCCTCAGGTGGGCCCGCACCCCTCCCGGCACACACATTCACAGACCCTCCGTCAGCCCTGACTTTTGAAAACCACTGTTGGGGGCTGCAGTAAGAGTCCCCACAACCCTCAGGAGGACCAGCTGCCTTCCTCAGCTGGGGACCAGCATGGGAGCGGGCCGTTCTGACCCCTGCCCTCTCCTGTGTAACGTGCAGTTCCAGGCAGACGGGAGCATTGAGATTTTCAAACATTTTCAGGCCAAGATGTACCTGGGAACCGGCCAGGTGGGACGCCAGGAAGCGCAGGTGTGTGTGTATGTGGATGCTCTGCAATTTGCTTGTGGATAGATTGGGATGTTTTGAGTAGTCCTGAGCATCTAAATGCCACCTCAGAGACCAGAAACTCTTGTGAGGAATTGAGCAGAGACCTGGGGTCCCCAGGGTGTGGCATAACAAGGAGAGGAGAGGGGCTCAGAGTTGGTTAGGCTCAGACCTGGCCCTCGGAGCTCAGAGTTTGGGGCTCAGAGACGGTAGTTAGGTACAGGCTGGGACTGGACATTGGACCCCCCTGCCTCGGTGCTGAGCCATCCAAGGCACTTGTGTCTGTGCCACTGACCACGCCTACACAGCCAGACCTGGGGTTAGGAGGGGGCGTCACCACGCAGGCACCGACTGTGAGGCCTGGCTGGGCGGGGTCTCAGATGACCTTATTCAGCTCCAAAAGAAAGGACTCCGCCCCCAGGATCCCCGAGGTGAGGCGAGAGCATTGGAAAGGCTCCGGTTCTGATCTCACAGAGCTCGCTCGGACCAGCGGGGGTGCACAGAGATCGGGGCCAGCCTCCTGTCCCGGTGCACGGGCAGTCTCGTCCATGGCCTTTGTTCTGCTTAGTGGTTAGTAGCACCTCCTCTCGCTCTCTTTCGAGTCCGAGGTGGACTATACAGCAAGGCCGGCTACTTAACGGCTTCGGAGAGAAGAGAGCCTGGGCACTCGGAGTGGATGGAGACTTCCCTGGGGATGCAGAGGGTGGGGATGCTGGCCTCTCTAGTTCTCCTGGCTAACCTTGGGTGGACCCATCCCCAGAGGCTCCATCCACTCCACCTCCAAACTAGTAAACACCTTTTTTCTGCAGCGTGGAGGGGGGGAGCGGAGAGCTGCTCAGGTCAGGGTGGAGAGCGCCACCTAGTGTCCAGGCCGCAGAAGGCTGAGAGGAGCTCCGTGAGATGGTGAGGTGGACCAGAAGCGAGGAGCGGCTCGCCTGAGCACCCCCACTCCCCCCCATTCCAGGCCATCGTGCCAGCCTTAGCTCTCTCACTGCTGTCTGCCACACTTTCTCTCCTGTTCATTCTTGCTTGGCTTCTCCTTGGCACTGCCCATCCCTGCTCTGGAGGGGACCTTAGCTTGCTTCCAAGGCTTCCCACAATGTTCCTGGAACCCAGGGCTGGCCCTGAGCATCAGGAACAGGAAGGAGTCAGATAGACGTCGCCTCTCCAAGCAAGCACAGAAAAGAGCCTTCTCCCATGGGAGGGGGCTGGAAGATGCTCATCCTGTGCTGGTGGGTGACCCTTCCTCTGGGCCAGGATCACTTTGGAGAGGTCACTTTGTTACTAGGCACCCACAGTATGGGGGCAGTGAAAAGAGCTCAGGCCCTAAAGCCAGAGATGGGAGGTCTTCCCCTGCCCCTTAGTAGCTGTGAGTCTTCAGGTATGTGGCCCAACCTCCCTGAGGCCCTTTGGCCCTAACATCCTTTGGTTCTGATCTACAGCTCTATAGGCAGATTTGGAGTCATGTCCAGGGCATGGTGTGGGGAGCTGGAGTGGGTGCCTGGCTTTGACGTGAGCCAGGTGGATCTGGGGAGGTCTGGAAGCACCAGAAGGCCAACTCGGGGCACCGGCCTCCTTGGATCCTGGGAAGTGAAAGAGCAGTGGCTTCAAAAGGCCACAGGCAGTCGTCGTGTGAGAAAAAAAGGAAAAAATAATAACCCTAATCAACAGCTGCTAGCGTGGAGCCGGGGCTGCTGTGGGGAACAAAGAACTGCAGAAATGACTGGAGAACATCAGGACCTTCTCCATGGAAACCGCTGCAGGACGGCTCTGCATCCATCAGTTCTGGGGACGGTTCCCATAGCAACCACTGCCTGGCTGCGCTGAATCGGTTGTGACGCGCATTCCTGACGGCTCTAATTGCAGCCTCGGTGCAGCAGGAATGTCAGTGGTGGCTGATGACGCAGAAGGGCTGGGGGGGGGTGGGGCGGGGAGCAGCAAATGCCACTTGAGGGCCTTGTGTCTTGGGAGTCCTGAGATAAAGGGCTCGGGTATCCGATGCAGGGAGGGTAGATACTGGGGCCTCAGGGGCACCTCTGGGGTGTGCGTGTGTGTGTTTGTGTGTGTGTGTATTGGTGGTGAGCAGCTGCAGCTAGAGGTGAAGACGTGGATAGAGGCAAGAAAAATGGGAGTGGCCCGTGAGAGGGAGGACCACTCAGAGAGGGGCTGCCTCCGGGGCCCCTGCTGTTGGCTTAGACAGTGGCCTGGATGGGAGAGGAGCTGTAGGGGGCTCTGAAGCCTCCTTGGGGCCCAACGGGATGGTGCCTGTGCATTCTCCAAATCAAACCGAATCTGAGCTGCTTTTGTTTCTGGGTAGCTGGAAACATCCGAGGGCTACTGGAAAACCAGCATTGGACGCTCCCTCCACGAGGCCGCCCAGACTACCATTGCTTTTCCTGTTCCTGGGCCGCCCTCGCGTGGCCAGCTGCTGAACTGACTTTTTCCCAGCTAGAGTTTAGGAATCTGCAGGCCGGTACAGAGCAGAGGGAGGGAGGCCTGCTACTATCTCCCTTACCAGTGCCCTCCAGGCCCAAGGAGGCTGGAGTGCTTGTCTGATCCAGCTCAGGACCCTGCGCTTGCAGGCTGAGGCCCCAGGCAAGAGGGCATTCTCCTCCCACTTCTACTTGCTGCAAGACTTCAGGTCCAGGGAACCTGTAAGGGTCTCGAGGGCTAAATCTCCCAGGTCCTAGGACTTGGAGTGCGTTGAGGCCATCCCATTTCGGCTATTTACAGCTAAGGAAACCAAGGCCCAGAAGTTAGATCTCAGAGTCAGGATCAGAAGACAGCTCCAGCTCCAAGATCTGGCCTTTCCACTGCACCAATCCTAGCCCTCTTTCCTGATTCCACCAAATTGCTTCCTTAAGCTTAAAGGTTACCCAGCTGGCCTTTGAAGGGGATGTGGACTGTGGTGGGCACAAGGACATTTCTGCTAAGCCCAGTGTTGTTGACAAGGGTCAGAGACCTGGTTACACCAAACCATGACAAGACCCTCAAGGTAGGGGTGGGAACAAGTGGGCATGAAAGAAGAGGCAGGCACGTTCCTTAGGTAGTCTTCACACCAGCCCAATGAGGTATTATTCCTCCAATTCTAGAGACAAAAAAGATGGCTACCTTGCCCAAGACCACCGAACAGTAAGTGTGGAGCCAGGATCTGAACCCAGACTGTCCCTGTACACATACTCCTAACCATATACATAAGCTCTCAACTTTTACCACGTGCTGTACACAGACATGTGGAGTATGGGCAGCAGCCAGCCTGCTTGGACGTCTGCCTTATTCTAGATGTCCTCTACCTGGGCTGATGTGTAGCTTTCTGAGAGCTGGGGCATCTGTACACAGATTTCTTAATCCAGATTTGCCACAGGGAAGGAGGGGGAGAAGTATGAGCCCCCTCCCTGGGTGTCCTCCAGAAGTAACTCTCATCCCGGCCTCTAGAAAATGTGGCAGTGTACTGAGGGAGCCCAGTGCACTGGGCAGCTGCCTCCCAGGGAGGCCTCCCTCCAGGCCTCATGGAGGACATACTGCTCTCCGAGCGCCTGGCAGGTAAGCTGGGTAGAGTCAGGGAGCGTGTCCTTTGTGTAGTAGGGTGTTTAGGGATGCTCAGGACACTGTGCCCCCTGCCTATGCTACTTTATGGGAAAAACAAAGGCTCCTGCTTAAATACCTGTGCCCTGAGGCAAGACCTGGACTTCCCTGCAGTTCTGTTCTTTGGAGTAGTGGTTCTCCAAGTAAGGTCCCTGAGAAGCTGGGTCAGATCTGAGGGACAGAATGGGCAAGGCTAGAGGTTGGAATCCTGGATCATAGGACCCATCTTAGAATTTGGAGATAAACAGATTTCCTTAAAAAGTATCTGGTGAGCCCAGATGACAGTACAGCAGTGATGTTTTGGGTGGGCGTGCCTGTGACCTAGGCTGGCTGAGCCTGGGGGCAGGTCATGGCACCAAGACCCTCTTGGAGGTGCCCCTTTTACTCTCTCAGGAAAGAAAAAAAAAGAAAAAAAGAAAAGAATTTTGAAGATTACTATTCAGAAGCTGTGTCCTCTCTTCTGATTTCGATGAGAGGGTTTTGTTTGTTCTTGTTAGGTTTAGTGAGGCAAAGTAAGAGTAAGGATATGGAGAATCTATGGTGATTTCCAATTTTTTTTTTTTTTTAAAGCAGCCCCAGGGCATCTTTTAAAAAAAAGAGAGAGTAAATAAAATTAAAAGCAATGCAAAACATGGGTGGACTCAACACAAAAGCCAGGGAAGAGCAGACTGTTCTGGCTGGACCTCGAAGGGCATTTTCCTCCAAGTGCACCCCTGACTTTAGAGCTACTTGCTCAGTGACGTTGGAGAACCACTGCCTGAGAGATGGAGGTGTTTCAAGCACTGGGTGGACAGAGGGAGGGGAAAGCTACATGTTTATGGTCCAGAGCTTCATCCAAAGGCAGTCGCATGCAAATGAGCTTCCCTTGGCTACACAATGGTGCTGGGCAGGTGAGGCGCGAGGTGGGGAGGTGACACTAGCCGAGGCAGCTTACCTCCGGGTAAGACCACTCTGGGGAGTAGTCAGTCACCATGAACACCCGTCCACTCTGCTGCAGCATCCCCAGCGTGCCCTGGGCCGAGGCAGCGGAGACTACCTCAGCAACATGCATGTAGGCCATGGTGCTGGCCCCGCCCTCAGCACTGCTCAGCTGCAGGCTCCCCTGCTGGGGACTGCAGCAGGGGATGCACATCTCTGCCTGGGTGAAGGGGGCTCGAGCCCCATCTTCCGACTGCGAGAGCGCTGTATTGTCCCCCGACACCAGTTGGTGCCCATAGATGGTGCTGCTGCCCCCCTCCACAGAGATGAAGTCATTGATCAGGTCAGAGAACTGGTTGCTGAAGGAGATATCAAAGTGGTCCAGGCTGAGCTCCATGTTGGAGGCGTTGCCGAGGCTGGGTTGGGCCACCGGGTAGAGTCCCTGCACCACGTTGCTGGGGAGGATGGGGACACCGCCAGCACTGCGGATCACCCCATTGGTCTCAGGCTGCAGGTAGTGCTCAGAGCTACAGGCCTGCAGGTCCCCAGACTTGAGGAGGACCTCACTCCCTTCAGCCGCCTGTGAGGTCTCCATGGTGACCTCTCCTTCCGCCGTCATGGCCTGGAAGTTGGCCTGGAACTGCATGAGGTGGAGGGAGGATGTAGATTCTATCCGCGTCTCTACATGGCCACTGCAAGAGCTGGTCTGGGACGAGGCCTCTGTTTTCACTGTGGGCATTACAAAGGTGCCCCCAGAGTCACTCAGGCTGCTATGGGCATTCTGCTCGATGGGGAGGGGTTTGCTGGCGTCCTGCAGAAAGAAGCTTGGGGAAGGGGTCTGGTGGATATGGGGACTGTGGCCCGTCTGACTGAAGCTGGACGTGTAGTCCTTGTTAGAGTCTATGGCACTGAAGTCCATCTGCTCCAGGGTGGTGCTGGGGCTCAGGCCACCACCTGAAGGCAGGAGGCTGGAGCCGGCGGTCAGGGTGAGGGAGCTGGACGCCGCGGCTGCCGCGGAGGAGGAGTACGCTTCTTTGGCCATCTGCTGCTCAAACGAGGTGTCCTCAGTCTTGATCTCCTTGGTGAGGACGGTGGTGAAGCTGAAGCTCCTCTCCACAGGCGGTGAGTGCCGGATGTTGGTGCTCACCATCTCAGCTTTCAGGCCTCCACCCCCGTACGTCTGGCCCTGCTTTGGGTTGTTGAGGAAACAGTCGGGGTCAAAGTTCATGGTGGTTTCTGGAATCTTCCGACCACCATCGAGGGTGGTGGAGAGGACCAACTCTTCAGACACGTTGGCAGGCAGCATGGACAGGCTCTCCGAGCTGCCTGTGGTGGGGAAGGCGAACTTGTGGCCGTCAGAACTCACGGCCAGGACGAGGCCCTGAGAGGCGTCGGGTGAGAGGAGGTGGTGGTTGGGGCCGGCAGTGGGGGACATGGTGTATACAGCCTCGTTGGTGACCTCCGACATGAACACTGTGGCGCTTTGGGACAAGCTCCCCATCACAGAGGCCACCGCCATGCTGGACACACCTGTGACCACCGGGCTGTCCACCATGTCTGGGTCACTGTTGAGCCCACTACTGATGGACACAGGGGAGCTCTGGGTGGTGTCGGGGACCTCCACCTGGTTGGTTGAGGAGACCTCGGTGCTGTTCTGGTGCAGCAGCACGGGCTTGGCCACCTTGCCATTCCTCTTCTCGCGGCTCGAGCTCTTGCTGTGACTGTGCTCGTGCTTGCCCTCGGACACGTCGTTGTGCTGCACCTCCGAGTGGCTCCCGTACCCCCCCGTCCGCGGCTCCACCTTCGGCGAGATGATACGGTGTTTGGCACTGTTACACTTGTGATGCACGCTGCTGCCCGCTCCTGTGGAGATCAGAGCACAGCACCCACACACAGGCACGCACACGCACATGCACACACACGCACATGCAAAGGGGGAGTCAGAGTTGGGACTGTGGAGGACCCTGTCCCTGAGCAGCTGGGGCACCTGGCATAGTCTGGGCCCGGGGGTCCAGGCAGACCACAGACCTCATACCTTGGATACTCAGGGTTCTGAGCCCTGGCGCTCTCCTATGGTCATTGTGACTATCCTCCAAAGACCAGGGGCCTCTATCCTTGACGTGCTTTTCTGATAGCCACAGTGGCATCTCTGCACATGGGAGGCTGAGGAGGAGGGGGAGACAATGTCTCCATCCAGAAAAGCCACCTCTCTCCTTAGAGACAGACGCCACTTCCCTGGAAGGGCTCTTCCTGGCTAGAGGGGCTCAGCCCAGGGATGGTGGCTATGTCACTCTTCAACCCCCAACTTCCCATACAATGCTTCAGGAAGCCCTTGCCCTTGAGGTGCTCCAATACAGAGCACCCTTAGCCTGGAAGCCAGAGGTCGACAGCAGGGAAAATGCACTTCTTCTGGATCAGCTTGCAGGCCCCATGACCAAAGAGGGTGCTAGACTCTGCTCCAGAGGCAGGAAGGTATTTGGGCCCCTTCTTGCACTGTTTGGCTAAGTCAGGGCTTGCCCTCAGATCTTTAGGAGACGAATGTCCTAAGCAAAGAAAAGCCTGAGGAGCTGAGCATTTCTGAGCTCCGGCCAGCCCCACTTGCAGCTTTTCCCTGACAGTCTTTGGACCCTGGACTAGGCAGGCCCAGATGGCTTTTCTCTCCCACTCTGTCATTTTTATTCCACCTGATAAGGGGCACTTCGCTTTTGATGAAAGGATGAATTCTCTCCCGATTCTGATACAGCCTCACCACCAAGATTCCTAAATGAATGAAGACTCCGTAGAGTAGTAACATGACCCTCTAATGGAAATATCTAATTAAGGCAGCCAAGGGAGTGGAGAACATACATTTCAAAGAGCAAATGCCATTATCAGAAAAACAGATGCATTAGGATAGAGAGTGGGGGACGCTTTATGTTCTTGGAGGAGACAGAGGTTAAAGAAAGAGGTTCCACTTGAGTGGTCCCATTGACTCCAGGCAGACCTCCCTGAAAAAGCCCAGGGCTTGAAACCTGGGCCTTCTGCTGAGGATGCCCAAGAGCAGGGCAGACACCTGTGAGGGGTGGACAGGTCTGGGGCCCAAACCTCTGCTCTCCACTCTACTCAGCTGCCCACCAGTTTTTGCCTCTGATCTTAGAGTGAGCTGTCTCTCTAGAAACTGCCCTCTCTTGCCCAAAGAGAGCTGCCTAGCCAGCTCCATGGGGCAGGAAGAGGGTGGAGGGCCTGCTTTGTGCCTGTCCTGGGTGCTGTGATGTCTCCTGGTTCCTAGAAGACATCCTCCTCCCTCATTAGATGTCATGGATACCCAAGAGGAGGAGAGCTATGCCACTGCCTGGCGGAGCCCCTCCGGGCCCTGCTGCACCCACTAACCCCCGGAGCCCAGGCTCACCCAAGCTGCCGGTGCAGAGGCAATTGTGGGTCCGCGGCTGAGGCTTGGTCTGGTGGCTGTCGAGGATCTGCTGTACCAGCTGCTCCACTGAGAAGCCCGAGCTGCTGTTCCCGTTGCTGCAGGTCCACTTGATGCCATGGACTGTAGAGAGAGAGGCAGAGGCGCCATCAGAGGCTGCAGGCACAGGGGAGGCCTGGGTGGGAACTGATGAACATGAGGAGGGAGGACGGAAACAAGGCCGTTCCCACCGCTGAGTGTCCTGAGCTCTCCCTCCACTCCTCCTTCCCCTCCTGTATGAAGCCTGGGGAGGGGACCACCTGGAGTCTTGCTTTTGTTTTCCAAAGTCCAAGTGTAAGAAGTGACTCTTCAAGGGGTTCTGAAGTGGAGGAGGAAGAGAGCACGCAGACCACCCCTGGAGCACAGGGTGCAAAGCTGAGCAGAAGAAGCCAGGTCCCACGTGGCCAAGCAGGGTTCAGGTCCTTCCTGACCCTGGCTGCTTACATGCCAGGCACACGTATGTGTCCCAGGGACCTGATATGATGAGAAACTGGGGCGGGGGAGGGGTGCAGTATGACCAGGCCTCCCGGGGGTGCTTCCTCTCTCTCTTTAGCACATGTATTCTCTGGCATAATTAAAACAAACCAAAACAAACAAGGCCAGGGTAGGAGCATTGATGCAAGGCTGAAGGTCCTCCCCCGGCTGCAAGCATCTCGTGAATGCTGAGAGGATGGAGGGTGGTGGGTTCAGCAAACAGGAAGGACCAGGTCCCCCTCCCAGGACTGTGTGGGGAGGAGCCCCCATCCTGGAGAGGAAGGCTTCAGCTTCCTGCCCTTCCCAGCCTTCCCTGCCCCAAAGGGGTTGCACGAGAGGCCTGGGGAGAGAAAGGACAGGGCTGAAGGGCCCACGTGGCCCAGGCGGGGGGGCCTGGGTGCCCAGCGCTGACTGATGACAGGCCATCCCAACAACGCCCTGGGGTTTCAGCTCACCCTCAGCCCTGGCCTTCTGTAGTCCTGGGAGTTGAGTGCAGGCCCAGGATGACTGAGGTGGGCTCTTGCCAGACTGGCAGGGTGGGAGCTGAAAGTCTAGAATGAACTAATTTGCCTAGCCAAGAGTGTGAACTGGACTCCAAAGGCAGGGATCCACAGCCCCCGGGCTGGAGCCGGGACTCCTGAAGGGACTTGCCACTGAGCGTGGGGAGGAGCACTTCTTACAGCTGGGAGAGCAACTTCTTTCCTCTTTTGGCTGAAGCTTCTCTCATGCAGCCTCCAGGGGAAAAAGTGTCACAGCTTGCAGTGCCTGCTCTAGCTGTGTGAAGGGCTCCACAACACAGTCACATGGAGACCGTCTACACGGTGGGGAGGAGCTGGGTGGGAGTCAGTCCGGAGTTGAGTCCGGGTTTTGACCTTGCTGTGTGAATTTGGGCAAGTCATTTAGCCTCCCTGAGACTCCGTTTCCTCACCTGTAAAATGGGAATGTAATATTCCCTGACTCACTGGTTGGCCCGGAGGAAACATGATCTATGTGCTTTCATTTCGTTCACACCAACGGAGTAGCTGTACCTCTGATGGTACCGATGCGAGGGCGGTGGCATGAAGCAGGCAGTGTCAGCTCCGCCCTGGGCCTTGGCTGCTGCTCTGGGATGGCTTAGACAGAGCTTCTTGCTGTGAGATCGCAGGTGCTCAGCCTTGCCGTTCTGGGGACAGAGCTCTGTTCCTCACCAGCACAAGTTATTTAGAACTTCAGAGGGTTTTCAAAGACACGAACCCATGTGTGAGAACCGTGATCCAGCCAGGATGCCTCCGGGGTGTTTCCTTCTCTATGTGTGCTGCTCACCGGCCCGGGTGTTTGCTCACCTTCCGGGCCCTCTGCTCCCCTCTGACGAGGCTCCTCCGGAGGTCCACAGGCCCCTGCGTCCTGCACCGTTGCCTGTCCCCTTGGGTCCTGGGTTCTGGTGAGTCATTGCGAGAGGATGGGTGGGCTGAGTGTACCTGCCCCTGAGCTTGCTGAGTGACTCGGCTTTGAGAGCTTTACATGACAGGCACATGCAGGAGCCGGTGGTGTTTACAGTCCGCCTCCCATCTTGGGCTCCATGGCGGAATTATCCAGCAGCCCCCGGAGGCCTTTGCTCCTACTGACTCAGGCCCTCTTGGTTGGGGTTTCTCCCTGAGCACCTGCTTCCCAGCAGCTGGAAAGGGAGATTCAGGCCAGGACTTCTTAAACCTCGGCATAGCGGTGAGCCCTTTTCTCCAATAAACCTCTTCCTAGACATCCAATGTAGATGACAGAGAGCAGCAAAAGGGGCCTTGCAGAGGTAGGAATGAGGGGTCAGGGGCTCACTAGCCTGCCCCATGTCCAGGGCCTGCTTGGCTGAGGACTTTTCCGGGCTCATTTTACAGATGAGCAAAGGCGCCAGGAGAGGTGGTGGCAGGGGCCAGAGGGCAAGACTCGCAACTCCCCTCTTCGCTGCAGCACACGCAGTCTGTCCCGGCTGTCCGTTTTGTTCTGTGGCTGTGCTTAGGCCCCAGTCTGGAGGTTCTGATGTCATTAGCCTGGGGTGGTGCCAGGTATTTCTAAAACTCCTCGGGATGGGGAATACAAGCTCTGTCGTAAGCCTGGTCTCAGCAGCAACTGCAAATCCAGGAGCAAAGCACCCTCAGAGCTCACATCAGAGCTTCTGCCTCTGGGAACTCAGAGCAGACACTCGCTGTAAAGCCAGGCCAGATGTTGTCCAGGAAGCCCCTACCGATTGTGAACTGGGCCCTCTGGAGAAAGTCCCAACCCTGCCTCTGGCCCCCTGGCCACACCTCACCCAAGGGCCTTACATCTTGGGATAAAGGGAGCTTGCTCACCCTTTGACTGGCAGAGTCTTCTGGCATTTCAGACCAGGGCCCCTCTCTGCGCCGACAACTGCCACTTGGTCCAGGCTTCTCCTGCAGCTCCCGACGGGGGTACGGCAACCCCATTCTCCCTACCTCTTGCTGTCCTCCTTATGTTGTGAAGGTTATAAAACGAAAACCCAGTGAAGGGTGACAGATTGCAAGCAGAGAATTTCTGAATGCTTAATGCAAATTACCTACTGTCTTGGCACATCCAATATGCAGATTGCCTCCCTCCCTGCTCTGGTGGGGGGTGTCGGAGAGAAGCCCCCTCCTTCGAGGTGGTGAGTTGTTAGTACTGAATATCAAATACTATCAAGGCGGCTTTTAACATGTCATGCTCTGCTTCCTGACACGTAATGAATCAGCGGGAAAGGAGGTTTCTATAGGGAAAAAAGCGCTGTATGAAAGGAGGGTGAAGAAACGTGGACGCCAGCCTCCCCTTCCTCGGTCCCTCCACATCTGTGAGGGCAGTAAGGGGGAAGCTGCATTGAACGTACACTTGATCACCTGACCACCTTGATCGCCTGCACCGATATGTCGCCGTACGTGCATGCACTGCAAAGAAGGGGGTGCATAAAGAAAGAGGGGAATCCCCAGAAAAATAACCTCCCGGTGGCTCTGGGTCCCAGCCGTCCCCTCCTGCTCACGGGCCCTCACTGGAGGGTACATGCCTGACTCCTTGTTTCCTCCTGGGAGGCTGCTTGGGCATCTCAGCCCAGCCTGAGCTGAATCTCAGACAGCTCACCCTTCAGCTTTCCCTACCCGGGGTCCCGGTGGTGTTCCCTGTATCGCTTAGAGGGTGGGAGGAGCCTGTGTACCCAGGAAGGCTGAGGCCAGGAAGTACCAGAGAGGGAGATGGGCAGGCATGGGTGGGATAAGCTGCCCCAGTGTGGGCCTCCCCTGGACAGGAGTGGCCAGGACGGCCACATTGGCCCCCAGGAAGCAGGGTGCTTAACAGGTGCGCTCCTGCAGCTTCCCCAGCAGCCCGGTTACTGCCCGTGGCACAGCAGCCACGGACTGTGTTGTTTTTGACTGGGCTGCCTACCGCATGACCTGTGTGAAGACCAGCTGGCAGAGCTGAGTCTAAGGGTGGCTGTCACAGGAGCCCACGGGCTCGCTCGCCTGCTGACCAAGCCCATAGATGATGTTTACCCTAATTACAGCCCACCGCAAGGCAGCAGCGCTTCCACTAATATGAATAATCAGAATGAAATCGATGACAACAGCATGTAGCCCAGGCCTTGGAGAGCATCTTCTGATGAACAATTTACGCAAGAGGTGGCCAACTGCCGGGCAGAGAGGAATTGAGATCTAGAGGAGAGGGCTGGGGGACGGTGTGAGGACTGCACCCCTGCATGAGGCTGGCTGCCAGCTAAGGGCCTCTTGGGTTATGATGTTCCACTCCGGGCCATTGGGAAGAGGTAGAGAGCCAGAGCCCCAGTTAGGGACAGAACTGTGAGTCCCACATTCCTGGCTGAAGTGCTAATCCCCAGTGCGACTGTATTTGGAAAAAGATCTTTAAGGAGATAATTAAGATTAAATAGTCATTGGAGGTGAGGTCCTAATCCCATAATAACAGTGTCCTTATGAGAAGAGAAGGAGACGGCAGGGGTGGAAGGTGGCCCTCTGTAAGCCAGGAAGAGAGGCCTCCGCAGAAACCAATCCCAGTGCTACCTTGATCTCGGACGTCCAGGTTCTAGAACTGTGAGACCATACATTTCTATGGTTTACGTCCTACAGTCTGTGGTATTCTGTTACGGCAACGTCTTCGTCTGCTGTGTGCTGCTGTGACAAAATGCTACAGACTAGGTAATTCATAGACAAACCAATAAAAACCAGAAACACATGGGCTCAGTTCTGCAGGCTGGAAGTCCAATACCAGGGTACAGCATCTGTTGAGAAACTTCATGCTTTGTCATCCTATGAGGGAAAGGCAAAGAAAAGGAACCCCTTCCCAGAAGCCCATTTGATAGCAGCCTTGATCGATTCCTGAGAGCAGAGCAACATGAGGCCCCACCTTTTTTTTTTCGTTTGATAGAGATTTTTGCTATAGAGCATGTGTGATCACCAGAGAGATAGAAAATGAGAAATCACCCCCCAGGGGGAATGGCCATGCCACAATCCCTCCTCCTTTGGTTTCTTTTTAGGATTTTGGACACACTGTTGAACACGTGGGAGTCCAGCGCCTTAACCACTATGCCACCTGCTAGTCCCAGGCTTCACCTCTTTTTTAAAAAGAATTATTTTATTTGAATTTATTTATTTATTTATTTATTTATTTATTTTAATTTGACCAGAGAGGGCCAGAGAGAGAGAAAGAGAGGGAAAGTGAGAAAGCAAGCTGCCAGGTCTGAGACTTGAACCACGGTCGGCCATGTGGGCGTCCAGCGCCCTTAACCACCATGCCACCTGCTCACCCTGGCCCCACCTCTTAATACAATTGCATTGGTTAAATTTGAACATGAGTTTTGGAGGGGACAAACATTCAAACCATAATAGACAGCCTGAGGACACTATTATGCCCCTCCTCTTACATCCCCAGGCCCCATGGCTGGTGTCCTACAAAGGCTTAGGAGAGACCACTCTGCCCTGTGCATTGCATACTTGGGTGTGTGTGGGTGTACAGTTCAAGGGGCCCTCGCATCAGGGGCTTTCCAGAATTCCTCCAACCACTACCACTTCCTTTATCATAATTTACTTATGATTGCATGTGTATGCACATGCAAGAGAGGGAGGAAATGGGAATACAAGAAGAGCACCCTTGACAGGGTCTTGTCATGCTGCAATCCCCTTTCCCCAGCCCTCCAGCTCCTCAGGATCCTGGAAGCCGCACATGTGCTCATACCTGGGATCCAAACCTGAAGTCACCTTATGGCTTCCAGCACTGCAGGGCACTTGAGTTATCACTTGAGTGCCCCAGCCCTGGGCCAACTCCTCTACCACTTTAAATCCTACCCTTCTTTCCAACTCAGTCTGGCTCAAGCCCTCACCTTCCCTTGGAAGTCTTCCTGCCCCCCCCCCCCCCCCCCCGGCTCTCATTTCCTGTCCCCACTGGAACAAAAGTCTGAATCACGAGGGCAGAAATTGTCCAGCTGCTCACCGCTCTATACCCCATGCTTGGACACATAGTAGATGCTTAGGTTGGTTGAGTGAATAAGCTCTCTCTCTCTCTCGCTCTCTCTCTCTCTCTTTTTTTTTGGAGAGGTTTTTGCTATAGGGCACTTGCACTCGCCAGAAAGACAGAGAAAGACAAAAAGCGAGAAATCACCCCCCAGGGGGGATGGCCAAGCTGCAATCCCTTCTCCTCCATTCTCTCGGGATCTTGGGCACGCACGCACACTCGCTTGGCGTGAGTTCAAGCCACTGGGTCCAGGACTCGAACTGTAGTCAGCTACATGGGAGTCCAGCAACACAGCCATTATGCCAACTACTGGTCCCAATAAATAGTATCTCAATCAATCATCAATCATGCCTTCTCTAGCACTGTTACCTTTTTATTGGTTCACTGTTTTCCCCCATTGAGTTGAAAGCAGAGCTCACATCACAATACAAATAAAACCTCACACGTCACACTACGTGAGAGGTACCATGAGAGAGCTCCACATTAAGCTGCATTATAAGAAGAAATAAATAATCGCACATGCACTCTTGATCAAACATCTACTGGGCACTCCCACGTAGAGCACTGGTTCTCAGAGTGTGGTCCCAGAAGCAGTATAACCACCCAGGGACTCAGACACGCACATTCTCAGACCTACCAAATCTGGAACTCTGTGGGTGGGGCTCAGCCTGTGTCTTAACATGCTCTCCACGGGATTCAGATGCCTGCTCAAGTTGAGAACCACTGGCATAGAGGTATCTCTAACCTTTTAGTGACTCCTGGAGGTAGTATTATTCCATTTTATTAATGCAAAAACCAAGACTCAGAAAGTGGGGGTGGGCAGGGGCTCGAGCTCTTCCCATTGAGAAGCTGGCCTGGCCTGTGTTCTTCCTGAGACAGGCTTCTAGGAATGTGAAGAAAAGCTGAATGACTGAGGAGCAAAGCTACCCCAGATGGAGGTGGAGGCTCCCTGCTGTGAACGGAAGGACTCACTCCACTTCTCAGAGAAGAAGAAGACAGACGCTCTGGAGGGTGGTGGCCATGCGGAAACTCAGAAACCCAGGGATGGGCCAAGTGCTGCTCATCCCAGATGGAGGCCCCCACTCTATCTCCTGCCCTCTCTGACTACTGAGAACGGGGTGGGGATGTCTCCAAAGGGCCAGGTCTCACCTTGCTGGCTGGGGTCTGTGGGGACAGAGGCTCCAAAACCCTGGCTTCCTCACTCAGGTTGGGCCAGCTGGCCAAGACACCCAGACCACAGCAGAAGAAATCTCCCCTTCACCTTCAAGGCTTCAGGGAAGGAACCGGAAGGCAGGGCCTGCTTGGGACCTGCCTGGGACCTGCTCTTGGGAAGTGCAGAGCAAGCAAGAGACAGAGTGAAGGAAATCCAGGAGAGGCCAGCTGCAAGGAGCGCCTCAGCAAGGCTTTGGAAACCCATGAAGCTCAACGTCTGCACCTGGGCACTGGGAGTTCCCAGAGTTGTGCCCTGGCCTTGTTGACTGCGGCAGACAAGGGTGTCTGGTTAGGGTTGCATTTAGGAGAAATCTCTATAAAAGACAAGGAATCCAAAGAAAGGCTTCCTCCAAGGCAGTACAGGATTTGTGGGGCAGCATTAGGCTCTGAGACGGCCTCCTTGCTTCTCTTGCTTGTCATTGGGGGAAGGGGGCTGTTGGGGAGGGAACTCCTCTGAGTGACAGTCTTGTGAAGGCCAAGAGGCAGCCTCCTCTTGGTGGTCTCTGGAAGCCACAAACATTCATTCCTCATGTGGCCACCATGCACGGTGGTGGAGCTTGACTGAAGGGCAGGGCAAACCCTGAGCTGAACTTCCCTGAATTAGCTATGGTGCGAAGAAGGGCTGGAATTCAGAAGGTCAAGGGCCTATGGGAGACAGGGTGGCAGGCCCTCGCTGGCCAGGATTCGGGGGCCCCAGAGTGGCTGCAATCTTGGGAAGATCTTTGATTCCTTATCTGTACAATGGGTGTTCTCCCCCGATCACCTGACTGCATGTCATTGTTCCCCAAGGGACTTTAAAGACATACAGATAAGTGGGCCTCCTGCCTGGGATTTTGAGTTGGTGGCCTCTGTCGGAAATCTGAGGCAGGCCAGCTTGAAAACTCCAAATGAGAAGACACCTCCTGCTCTGAAAATGCAGGGCAGACTTTGGAAAGGAATTGGACAAAGAGTCGGGAAGGAGAACTCAGGAAGACCCCCTCAGCCTGCAGTGAGCAGCCCCAGAAACCAGTGAGAGCCAGCCACCTGCTCTCTGTGCTCTTTGGGGTAGTAACTTCTGGAAGGATGACAGGGCAATCCCAGCTGGAGTTTTGGTCACCACGGCAACGGCACAGGCAGCACCTGCTAGAATTGACACTTGGCCTTTCTTTGCACGGGAAGAGATTTCTCTGTGCTAGGCAAACAGGTGACAAGGACGAGTTGGCTGTGGGGGGACCCTTCCTCTTCTTCAGCCGGGGCTAATTCAGTACTCCCACCCAGGTACCCACTCCCCGAGACTATAAAGAGGGTGCCTGTATAACTTGTCCCAAGGCAGTCACCGTGGAAACCGAAAAGGGGCACCCTATTTATTTGTCCAGACAGTGCTATAAACGAGGGCGCTCCCAGACCACTGGACACGTGGTCTCCCTATGCATGAACCCCAGGGCGAAGGCGGGCGGTGGGGGGCAGCTGCGTGCCACTCGCAGAGTGAATGAGAGCCCCTTTGGGTTCCTCCGTGGTGTTGACACTAGAAGGCTGTCTCCACGGCAACAAGGTCAGTGGCAAATGGCAGCTGCGTTGGTTTAATTTTCACTGTATTCTTGTTGACAGGAATAAAGGCCCGGCTTCTGATTTCTTGGTTCAACTGGATGAAATTTTCATTAGATTTAACTTCTCATATCCAGACACCCACATACTATTCAATTTCCCCATCTCACCACTCAACTCTCATTCTCCGATTGGTCCCGAGGACGAAATTTTCAGAAATCTCATCTCGAGGAGTGCAGAGGCTGGAGGGGGACGGGATGGAGAGCGTGCTCGTGGCACGTGTGCAGGGACATCTGCGCTGGTCCCCGGTGAGCTGGCAATTCCTGCTGGGACGGGGCATCCAGGTCCCCTCTTCTACCAGCAGGCTCAGGCTGCGCTTCGGCGTCACAGGGTCCCCGGGCAGAGGTGGAGCTGGGCGGCTGAGAACTCTGCCTGGCCCTCTCCTTTCAGGTGAGATGGAGCTGGGGGGTGAGGGGCTTCCAGGCAGCTCAGGCAATGACTCCAAGGTCAGGGAAGCCCGACCCTGTGGGGTGCGCATCCCCTTTGCCTCTGAACTTGGCCACCTGGGCAATCTCTGAGGTGTTCGGTGACATACAGAGCAGGCGTGGCTGAGCTAACTGGACCAAGGATGTGGCATTTCATAGTGCCCCAGGCTCTCTGAATCTCCTCCTGATTCGCTAAGTGGCCAGAAATTCCTTGCACTGTAGCAGAAGCTTGAATGTGCTAGAAGCCCTGGTGGCCTAGCAATGTCGGAAGCGCAAGTTGGCAGTGAGAAGCTTCAACAGCTACCTCCGTACCCACGGGAGTAAGGTGGCTCTGGAATGCCCAGCCCTGCCCAGGGGCGTGGGGGTGACCAACTCTCTGTCCAGCCCTCGCAGACCACTTGGAAGTGGGGCAGGGGACCGAGTGGGACTCTGGACAGTTTCCATCTTGCTTTTTGTACGACTGTGCCAGGATCCTGGGCTCAGATGCCTCCTCAGGTGTGCAGAGGTAGTATTTGCAGGGAGGCAGGTTCATCCAAAGGGTAGCTGCTTCTCAGTTTCTAATTATGTGGTCCAAAGCTTTCAATTTTTAAAGGGAGACTGAAAATCTGGAGATTTAAATGTGGGCCATAAGTCCTAAATGTAATAAAAACCACCCCCTGGCACATAGCAGGGCTCAGGCTCCGCTCTGGCCCACGACGTGGGTGGGGCCCTGTATCGCCAAAGCTAACACAGAGGTGCGCCCCCCAAAGCTCTTTGAACTGATGAATGGTTAAGATGGAAAGGGGGAGGGCCCAAAGCAGCCCTCTGAGTGACAACAGCCCCCTGAGTGTCAAGGAGCGAGGGAGAGCCAGGAAATCTGAAGTCTTTCTCTTTCTGTCTTACTTGGGGCTCAATCAGCTCAATAAATTGTAGCCCAAGGGAGAAACGAACATTTACAAAACAAACTGCTGATCCTCGAGGCGGAAAAAGGAAGAAAGCCCCAAACTAACACCAGCCTTGCCTTCGATGCCCACTCTGCTCTCCTGCGTGCCAGGACGGAGCTCTGACAGGAGCAGCGGCTGGGGCTGGGGCCCACGTGCCTGCTCCCCGTGCTGCAGCCCCTCACCAAGGGGCAAAACAAACGGCGTAGGGAAATCTCTAGGTCATTCTGAGGGGTCCCGGCCTCCTCCAAAACTCCCAGTTCCTACAGGCAAAGGCAGAGAGCGAGGCCTCTGCGCTTAGGGACGGAGCAGCCATTCCTGGCCCTGGCTCTGCCGTGGGGACGCAGACGTGCTTCCTGTTACGGGACTCCAGGTTTTCTCACAAGTTCACCCACAGTGTCTGCTGAGACCGGGCCCTGTGCCAGCACCAACATGCTGGAGTCTACAGGGAGACCTCATGGGTCCTGGGCCACCAGAACTTGTACACCCATTCCTGGTGCACACACGCAAAGGCCCCCTTTGGGAGAGTATCTCCACTGCACTCAGCCTTGCCTGCCTCCCACTGGATGTAAGGACCAGCTGGCCCGTGGCCTCCGAAGACGCTGGCCTGCCCTGGCCTCCCTCCTGCCTGCTTGAGGCTGGAGTTTGTCAATAAGTTCCATCCTGGGCCCCCGGCACAGGGACCTTGCTTGTTAAAAGTCAGGTTCCCAAGGCCCTCTCCGCACCTGTGGAAGCAGCATGTCTGGGCAGTGGCCTCAGAGGTTGCCCTTCATTTATTTTCATCATTATTACTATTTTTAGAGAGAGAGATTTCTGCTGTAGGGTACATGTGCTCACCTGAGAGACAAAGAGACTGAAATCATCCCCCGGAGTGTGAGTTGGGGGGGGGGGGGTTGGCATGCCACAATCCCTTCTCCATTCTCCTCTAGGGATTTTGGGCACGTATGCAGACAGGCCTGGTGTGTTTCAAGCTGCCAGGCCTGGGATCAAACTGCAGTTGATCGTGTGGGAGCCCAGCTCCATAACCACCATACCTTCTGCTGTCCCTGGAACCTGCCCTTTAACAACCTCTCAGGAGGTACCAAAGTGACCACTGCTCCCAGTACTGAGCCGGCTGTCCCTGCCCCAGTATGCAGGGCCACGGTGGATTCAGGGTGAAATGACAGCTGACTCCTCTGCGCCTTGGACACGGCAACCTCCGGGTGCCCAAACTCACTCCTGACTTTCTGTCCCTCACCCCCAAACTGAGAGTCTCACCTCAGGCAGAGACAGTGAAAATGCTTCTGAGTGAGTGCTTCTGGCCGTAGAGGGGAGCCCTCTAACCCTTTCCAGCAGCAGCTTCCCCGGCCGGCCTCCCTCATCTCCTGACTGCCCACACTTGCAGCTCCATGGGGCAGCGTCTCTGCAGCCTTCCTGGCTAGCTGCCCTCGTTCCGCCACCGGCTCTGGCCGAGGCTTAGGAACATATCTTGCCAGTCAGGGCACAGAGCCCAGCCCCTTAGTCCTGCAGCCAGCCAGGTGATACCTGAGCAGGATAGTCCAGGTGGGAGAGAACAGGTGAAGCGCAAGGCCCTCTTCTGCCCTTCCCCAAATCCCACCATCCCAGAATCGCTGACTAGGCCTCCGACGGCCTTCCATCATAACCCAGACACCAGGTCCAGATGTGAGGTGGTCACAGTGCCCTCACCGTCGCCAGCTAGAGGCCTGCTCCCCAGAGGGCTCTGATCTCTGAGCTGGTCTGCCGCTACTGGCCACCAGGTGGCGCTAATCGACCAGGAACGGGTTTGGCGACTCCCCGGAAAGAGGAGCCTTTGTTGATTTTACTTCTTGATATTCTATAATCACCAGGATTACAATCTAAGCGAAAAAGCAAAACAAATAAACACAGTTCCCCCCTCCCCCCCTTACTGGGTGTTTGGTCTTTGTCTGAAAAATTATGAAAAAACAAGAGGCGCACTGAAGGTACAACCCAAGGCTAGATGTTAGCAGCAGTGAGAGGTGAAGGAAGGGGTGTGGGTTCTGGAGACTGAGGGGTCTCTGGGCTTAATACGCTGGGGTTAGGAACTCCTGGGAGAGCCAGGCGTCTGCTGGTCAGCATGACTGATTTCTCTGCCACGGCAGCCACTTCTCAGCCACAGGGGTTCCCTGTCCACAGCCACCCTGTCCACGGCCTTGGCTGGGCCCCTAGAAACTTCACAGCAGCTCCACACAGTTGCACAGAGGCTGGGAGGGTGCTCTGAGAGAGCACACAGAGGGGCTGAGACCCTGGCTACCGGAAACCCCAACAGGCAGCAGGTAAGATCCCACAGCGGGGTAATCGAGGACAGCAGGAAGCCATGGTACCACAGCGAAGTCGTCACCACCAGGCTGAATATGGCCTCCCTCTACCACCAACATGGCCTCCGTTGCCTCACACTCAGCACGGTGTCCTCAACGTGGCCTCCACCCTTACACTCAAGATGGCCGTTATCACCACACATCCGTGCGGCCTCTGCTTCCACATGCAACATGGCTCCCACCACTCTGGACGCAGTCAGCCCGGCTGGCCTCCCTCGCCACAGCCCTGCACCATGTGCTTGCATTTGCTCTGGTTCCTCCTTGGTGATGTTCCCTACACACCTGCCTGGGTGCCCCCTCGGCCTCCTGTGCGTCTCTAAATCCCACACACTGACCGAGGCCAGAGTCAAGTCCTCATTCTAGCGGGATGACTCCCTGATGGCTCCCACCCTCAATTTTCTTTTCTTTTTTTTTTTTTTTTTTCTTTTCTTTTTTTTTTTTTTTTTTTTTTTTTTTTTTTTTTTTTTTTTTGCCATAGGGCGCGTGCGCATGCCAGAGAGAGAGAGAGACACAGAGACAGAAAGCGAGAAATCACCCCCCAGGGGGGATGGCCACGCCGCAGTCTCTTCTCCTCCATTCTCCTCTCGGGATCTTGGGCACGCACACACACGTGCCCGGCGTGAGTTTTAAGCCACCGGGTCCAGGACGCGAACTGTGGTCAACTATGTGGGAGTCCAGTGACATAGCCATTACGCTAACTGCTGGTCCCAATTTTCTGAATTCTTGGCGACTTGACTTGAAGGCAGCACCTCGGTGCCGCCCCTTCGGGCTGTCTCCTGATTAGCCTGTGGGCTCCTTGAGGGCAGGGCCTGGGCTTGCTCCCAGCCAGCATTTTCCCCAGCGCCCAGCACAGGAGCATTGAGAGCTTGTGTCCAGCTGGCCTTTGGTTGTCCACCCTTAGTGCATTCTGCATGGGCCAAGTGCTCAGTGAGGCTCAGCTTCCAGAAGGTTCCAGCTTTGGATGTGTCCTCTCATGGGTGCGGCCTCAGTCAGCTAGGTCCTTTATATCCATGATGTTATTTAGTGGTCACAACGACCCTTGGTGGCAGGGCCTCTTATACCTTCCCAGGAAGGAGGACAGTGAGGATCAGAAAACTCAGATGACAGCTGGTCTTGTGTCACCTCACCCCTGTGCCCAGTAAGACGAGGAGCTGGGTTCCCTTCAGATCGCATCTCCACACTGACATTGCAGCCTCTGCCCCATCCTCAGTCAGGCGCCCGTCCACTCCTGGCAGCCCCTCTGCATGTCCTCCCCTCGCCCTCACTGCTGCTGGAGCCCATCTACCCACTTTTCAGGGGACTATCAGGTATGGTCCCGGCCTGGACAGTGCCCATCTCTCCACCCGAGCACGGCTGGCCTTGGCTCTCAGGCAGCCAGGAGAGACTGCCTTTGGGGGAAGTGCCAGCGATGGAGGTGCTGGAAGCCATGCATCCTCTCTGCGGAGCTCACAGGTGTGTTCCCACACACGCATGCCTGTGGGTGGTGAGAGCCGCACTGTGTGCCAGCACGCGAGTACGTGTGGGCCTGCGCGGAAACATGTGTGCAGTGTGGGTGCCAACCCAGTGCTGCTGGGGATGTCTGCCATGGAGGCCTTGGGACCCTGAACCGATGTCAGAGGGGGTCCAGGGAAGGCAATTTGGGAGGAGTCAACCTCATGATCTTGGATGGCATGGAGGCCTGCAGGAAGGCCCGGCCTTGCTCAGAGATGCAGGCCTTCTGGCCAGCCAGGGCACTCTAAGAAGAGCCCCTGGATGAGATAGCTGGGGCAAGCTTTATCAGAGCCGTATTTCCAGGGCTGTGCCTCTCCAGAGCTGTGACTACAGCTTAAATCATGCCCTTATGCCTCCCTCCAGATGGTATAACTCTCACCTAGCTGGGAAATGGCTGGCTTGTCCATCTGCCAAGAAATAGGGAGGGCATGGAACAGCAGTTGGCATAATGGCTATGTCGCCGGACTCCTATGTAGTCAACCATGGTTTGAGTCCCAGACCCGGTAGCTTAAACTCACGCCGAACGCATGTGCGTGCGTGCGTGCCCCAAGATCCTGAGAGGAGAACGAAGGAGAAGGGATTGCAGGTGGCCATCCCTCCTGGGGGGTGATTTCTCGCTTTCTGTCTCTCTGTCTCTCTGTCTCTTTCTGGCAAGCTCACGTGCCCTATAGCAAAATTCTCTCAAAAAACCATGGGCACCTAGAGGGAGAGGATCTGCTCCATGGAAACTGGCCCCACCCGGCTCACCCCCCCCCCCCCCGGGGCTGAGGTGGCAGGTTTGGGGTGCTGTGGTTCAGAACCACTGTGGTCCTGTGCTGCCAAAGATCACTGAGTCGGTTTCCCACTAAATGGCAGGACAGAGGCACAGAGCCCGGCCTGGCAGGTCGGCCTGCCAGGTGAAGCCATCTCTTGGCAGTTAATCTGAGAGGAAGGCCACCTGCCCGGCCCCTGCTCACGCCCTGCGAGCCTGCCAGGTGTAGAGCTAGTGCTCCCTCAGACCAGCTGCGTTGGAATGCACCCCGGAATTTCCAGGAGGAGATACGCTGAGCTTTAGATCATGCTCACCTGAGTTCTATAAACTCCATCTCTCAGACAGGGCCCTGGCAACCATCCCCAGGACTTGAACTGAGATGAACAATTCTGTGCACTATGAACCAAAACTCTGAAGTTTCCAGGGGGTCTCAGGCTGAACTCAGCACTACTCAACCCTGAATGACTCAGAAGCAGAAACTGATTTCCCAAATGGAATGTGTTAGGATGGTAGTGTTTAGCAAAAGACTATACTTCCCAGATTGCCTTGCAACTACAGGTGACACATGATAACATTCTGGGCAATGAAATATGAGTGGAAATGATGTGTGCAATTTCTGAGCCCTGTCCTCAAAAGGAGGGAAATTGCCCTCTACTTTATCTTCTCTTCTTCTCCCTGGTTGGGATGTAGTTGTGATGGCAGGAACTGGAGCAGCCATCTTGAACCATGTAAAAGAGGATAACCTGTTAGCAATGGGATAACAACCGACTGAAAGGAGCCTGGGTAGCTAATACCTGACACTGTGAGGTTGCCCTGTCAACCCCAAACTGCTACATGAAAGAGAAACAAATTTCTGTTTCATTTAAGCCACTGGTATTTTGGTCTTTGTCAGAGCAGCAGGAGCTATATTCTAACTATGACAGAAAGAATTATAAAAGACAGGAAGGTCTTTGGAAATATACTTGGATTTCCTACTAGACATTTTTTTTTCCCTCTTTCTGTGTTTATTTTTTTTAATCTGGAGGAGGCACTTCTCAGATTGCACCTTGAAGGGAAGTCCCCTTCTGACTAAGGGCACTGTTGAAAAATCAAGATAGGATTTGTGAGATTCCCAAGGCATGAGAACAATGAACCCCCATCTCACAACAGGTGAGGCGAAAGCTGCGGATCAGAGTTTCCCTTCACCACCGATAAGCACAACATTTTGATTAAACCACTGACAACTCTGCTGTAGGGCAGAGAAATTTGGAAACATCAGGAAATCAAACTGTGAAGTCTTTGAAGGAATGTGATTTATGTGAAAATGTGATGAAGCTAATGTGTTTGGCTGCAGCCTTGGGTGGCACGCCTGATTCTGGAACCAAATCTGATGCCTTCTTGGCTCTCCGCACACCCCCGCTTTCCCCAAACGCGGTTAGCTGGTGCCCTGTGCGTGCTCCCAGCCTGATCGGCATCTGAGGCGTTATCGGAGCCGTATTTCCAGGGCTGTGTTTCCCGGGCTGTGCCTCTGCACCAGAACCGCGCACACACATGCATGCCCACCCATGAGTAGTTGCTGCTCTGCTCCCCAAGACACCAGCGAGCCCAGAGTTATTAGACTTATGGGGAGTTTGTTGTCGTTTTACATCATTTTCTTGATTCACTGTAGGTTTTCAAAGAGGCATTCGTGGGTCCCTCCGGTTAAGTGTTAGAGGCCAATTGGGGTCTGGTTTCCAACCCCAGGGGCTCATGCAACCCAGCCCCCCCAACCTAGAGATAGGTGGCATCCTGTCGGATGGACTGGCAGCTCTTACATGGGGAAGGTGCGAGAAAAAAGGGTCATTGTTACGTAAAGAGAAGAGCTGGCTGTGTATGTGGAGAGGTGTTTAGGAAGGTCTAGGCTAGAGGCCTCTTGAAAGGCATCTCTTCTCTTGGGAGCATCTCTGGGGCTAATCTCTGGGACTTTTGCCAGAACCCAGCTGGGGCCGGGGCTGCCTCCTGGCTGTGAGGATGGAGCCTTTCACCAGCAAAAGGGGCCTGGTTTGCAGTAGAATCTGATATGAGAAACTCCTTCTAGCAAACTCAGAGGAAAAGTATGGCAGCCCAGAGAAGCCTGCTGAAGACACTTTTTGGACATTTGCCTCCTCTCTCAAATGGTGAACACGGAGGAGGCGGGTAAGAGCTGCAAAAGCACCTGGACTCTGCCCACTCTTTCAAGGCAAGAGTCCTTATTCTGGAAGGATTGATTAAGCCCAGAGACAAGGCCCCAGGTTTCCCCATGGATAGCTCCCATAGTCAGCCTCTTCAGGACTAATCCAAAACACTTTCCAGAAAATGGAAGGAAATAGCAGCCTCAGCCTTGGACACGTACACAGAGGCCCAGGAACTGAACAGGGCCCCGCTGAGCTGGCTGGAAGGTACTGGTGTTGGTGAAGAGGGCGCTGGAACTGTTCTCTCACTGCACAGAAGGGGGGTTGGGTACAGAGGGGATGGGTGACCGGCCTCAGCCCACATGGAGCAGCAGCTTCAGAACAGGGACAAGTGCCCCAGGTCCTGACGCCCCAGCCCTGGTGCTTTCTCATCCCGGTCAGGGCATTTGCTCAGGCCCAGCCTACGTGCTGCTGAAGGGAGAGCGTGCAGGCCTGGGAGGTGGGCTGGGCGACCCGCTGCCTGGTGCAAGTCCTGCACATTCAGACGCCACGTGGGTGCCAAATCAGAAGGGAGAGAGGGCAGGCCTGACGGCGGGAGCCCTGCCACCATTGCCTTGGCACCAGAGCCCATGGCCCTCTGGCCTGGCCAGGGAAAGCTGCCACTAAGCAGCCTGGTCTCCCAGGGCCTGGGTGCGGGCAGTGTCTGTCTATGGCTCAGGCCCCTGTGGGGAGTGGGCTGACGTGGGCCCGCTCGTGGTTCCTCAGGTGGTTACAGAGGGCCCTCTGTGTGCTCAGCCCCGTGCAGGAGCCTGTCACTCCCGGGACGTAGCCGGAACGCGTCTCAGATTTCTATGCTCTGCAGAAATTTGAAGAGGCTGATGTGGCCCCTTCTGGGTAAACGTGGGAGGCTGATCTCAGACTGACGTCTCCCTTGTGGGATTTCAAGGAGCTCTGGGTGCTGGGGAGTGGGGAGCCCCAGCTGGGTGGTCAGGAAGGGGCTCTGAAGAGCTGATACTTAGACCGAGAGCTGAGGATGAGGTGTGCGAGCGGACAAAGATGGGGAGAGCGTGGGCAGAGGGCAGAGAGACGGTTCTGGTGGTGGAACAGTGACAGGTGGGGTGGGGTGCAGTCCCAGCAGGGCAGAGGCCAGAGGTGTGGGCAGCGCATGGAGCCCTGGATGGCTAAAGCAAGCGGGGAGCTGGTCAGAGCTATAAAGAGGTTCCGATGGCTGTAGCGGGGCTGCAAGGCCTCGGGGCTGCCAGGTTCTAGTGCCAAGGCCGAGCTGGCGCCCCCCAACAGGGCACTTGGCACATGAGGAAGCTCAGTCTTGGGGTCGAGCCCATGGGTGTTGCCTCTTAGGGAGACGTCCTTTCTATACAGAAGTCTGTCTTTCCTGACTCATTTCCGATCTTGAAGCTGGAGGAAGGGGCCCCTGAATCTGAGCGCCGAGGGGACTCTCAGGATTACTGGTCACTGCAGTTGGTACTGACCTTGGGTCTTGGGTTGGACCCTGCAGAGACGATATTTTAGTGGCCCCCTGTATATGGTGGCCCATAGTTGTCTCTTCCCTCCAGCCCCCAGCCCTGCCCCAAGGACAGGAATGGTTTTGAGTGTCCCATCGACCCACTCGGGGGTCCTGGTGAGGGCAGGTCTTTGTCTTGAGCTGTACCGATCAATACTCCAGCAGCCTGTGGGTCTTGTATCCAGCACCGGACGGCCCTCTGCTCATCTCGGGTCTGGCAGATCCATGTTCGCTCTGCCCAAGGCCAGCTGCCCAGTGGGCAGGAGAGGCCACCAAGAGCCCCCAGGTTCTGCTGGGAACTGAGGCCTGTGGAAAAGAGCTACCAGCTGAGCCTCAGCTCCCTGGACTCACTTGCTGTTTTGCATTCAGTGATTTGCACCTGACAGATGCTTCAGAAAGCATCACTTTGCTGACAAAATGAAATCCAGCTCAATTACCATCAACCGTTTGCCACCCAGTCTGGGAGCCGAGGCAGGCCCGTGTCTAGGAGGCGGCGGCGGAGCCCAGAACTAGCACAGATGGGCCGAGGGCAGCAGGCAGCCCGGACGACCAGCCCGCCCCTGTTCACAGCTTCCCCTCTCCTGCCTGGCCCCAGAGTGGGCCCTGGGGCCCAGCCTCGGTTCCGCACCTTGCCGATGTAGTGTTCCTTCTCCAAATCTCACTCTCCTCGTCTCTCTTACGGGCCTGACACACTCTGCCCTCCCCATCACGGAGGGGGCTTCTGAGGGTCAAGCTAAGCCAATACAAGCTACATTCACAGCGGCACTATCATCTGAGCAAAACGGGGCCCTGTGGCCAGGTCGCGGACCGCAGGGGACTATGTGGGCCCCCTGGGACGGTGCCGCCCTGGCGCCGTGGTGGGCACGCGGCGGCGGCTACTCACACATGGGCTTCAGCTGCCCGATAAGCTCCTCCTTCGTCCATTTCGCCCACTCCTTCTTGTCGGTGTTGATGGAGCAGAGGATGGGGCCGCAGGGCTTGCCGCAGTCCTCGATGGCCGGCACGTTCAGGTAGTGCACCAGGACGATGTCGGGGTTCTGGGGGGAGAGCACAGACGGGCAGCATGAGGGCAGCACTGAGCCCGTCCGCGGCCAGGACGGTCCCAGCGCCGCAGCAGGCGCAGGCAGAGCCCGAGTCCCCGCAGCCCCGGCTTTGTAACCTCAGCACAGCTGACATCTGGAACCCACTGGCTGTGTGGAGGGGCCACCCGTACACTGTGGGGGGCTGAGCAGTTTCCCCGTCTCCACCCACTGGGTGCCCGTAGACCTCTCTGCTCCAGGGTGACAAGCAGGAAAGTCCTCAGACATTGCTTGAAGCTCCCTGGGGGCAAAGCCCCCCTAGCCGAGAGCCACTGACCCTTACGTCAGCTGGTACGGGTGTCACTAAGGGTCTGTACCCAGCATCCAGCCGTGCCTCAGTCCTCCCGTCTCGCGCTTTACCGCTTCCTCATCACAACCGGCTGGAGGTCCTGACGCGGCATCATCGCCCCTTTCCACTCGAGGGGCCACAGTCCTCAGAGTTTAAGGACCCCTGCTTCCAAGGGCTGGGGCCCCTCCGCCCTTCACCCTTCTTCCGCACACACAAACTGCCCCACCAGCACTTTCATCTAAGCCAGATCCGGGAGGAAGCTGCCACCAGAATCTCTGGACACTCTCCTTAGAGGCCCTTTGGAGCTTCAGAGTAGAAAGAAGTCCCGGTCTGGAGACCTCGAAGGTACAGTTTGTCCCCAAATGGTTCCATTTTAAGGGGTCAGCCTCTTCCCATCAGATTCAATTCAAAACGCCCTCCGTCCCTTTGTGCCCACCGCTGGTTCTGACAGTGACGAGCAAAGGGGCGCTGCGGGCAGCGGCTTTGCTGCAGCAAACCCAGAGCTTTCCAAGACCTTCCAGGGATTCCCCCACATCAGGCCCGACACGTTTGCTTAAAAAAATCATGTCAATACATAAATAAATGCAACAAAGAATAATCATGTCACTTATAGATCCATCTGGATCTAACCCCCCAAACCCGACATAATCCTTCTAGCTCCACCAGAAGGGATTTCTTGAACCCTTTTTCCCTTGTATTGTTCTAAGGAAATACAATCCATCATAACACGGCAGGTAAGTATGAAACAAGCCACGTGGAAGGCCCCATCCTGTGCATTTCTTCAGATCTAGCGCCTCTTCTCTTCCCGACTGGCATTTACACCAGCCCCGGCATGGGCAGGACCCCAGGCGCAGAGGAAGCTCAGTCCACGGCTGCTGTGTTGGATGTGGTCAGAGCAAGAGTAATAGACGCCTATAGGAATCAATCAGTCCATTAATAAATAAAGACTGGCGACTACACCAGGGCCCACGTAAGAAAGTAGGCTGGCATCATTTGAAAAGATTTTCAATAAGGGTTGAAACAGTTTTTTTCTTGCCAACGCTCAGTTAACCAGGAAATTAAATCACCAGGAACAGGAGCCTCTTGTTAATGGCAGCTTTTCTGGATTGCGGTAATCATGCTCCTTAATAATAATGATAATCCCTGACATCGGGCGCAGCACTTTCTTCTTCCCAAAGCACTCTCCAGCCATTATCTCATTTGGTGCTCACGCTAGCCAGGGAGGCGGGCTGGGCAGGGCAGGGCGTCCTCCGTCTAAACAGAGACCGAAGCTTAGCAAAGCTGTGACTTGTCCAAACGCATGTGCCTGGACAGGGACAGGGACAGAGCCTGAGCTGGCGGCCAGGGTGCGGCTCTCGATTCACACCCTGCCAAGACACCTGGTGGCCTCTTTTTGATTGGTTCAAGTGCTTTTCTACCTCCCATTTCACTATGCCCAAGAGGTAGGTGGGTTGGGCAGGTCTGCTGCACCCACCACAAGGATACCCCAAGCCCCGGTCCTGTGTTCCTTCTACAGACCAGCACACTGGCCTCCCTGGGGCTGCGTGTGGCTGAAGGCTGTGCCTCAGTCTGGACCTGGCCAGGAGGCAGTGCCAGCTGCTGAGCAAGACAGTAAGGATCAAAGAGCTGCAGGGGACAGCAGGCTCCCCAGGGCCTCCTCTGATCCCAGCCCCTGGAGCAGGAACCTGGCATCGCGGGAAGGAGCTGGGATGTCATCCCCCAGGGAGATGAAGGGCACACTTCCCCGCCTCCAAGCCCTGCTGAGCAGGCTGTCAGAGGCCAAGGTGGTGGGCGGGCAGGCAGGTGCTTGTGAAGCAAAGGCCCTCATTTACCACAAACCCAAACCCCAAACCTGGAGCTCTTGCACCGGAGCACCCAGAAGGCTCCTATTTTAGGAAGCTGTGCCATCTGCCTGCAGGGCTCACCCTCCGTCTGCATAACCAGCTTCCATCTGTTCTTTAAGGACAGCCACCAGGAGCCCTTCCTCTTCCAGGAAGCCTTCCCTGATGCCTTATCCTCTCTACCTCTACCATAGCAGGGAGGCAACTGGCTTTGTGTCGAAAAAGTCTGTTCATCTACTTTATCTCCTCAACACCTGGGGGACAGTATGCTGTCAGGCAGTAATCGGAGCTCGGAGCTCGTGTGGGGTTTGTAGAACTGAATTAGGCAGAATTATTACCTCCCATCCTTACCCTTTCCAGACTGACGGTCTCCTAACATCTGGTTTTAGTTTTCTGGGTCTGTGTAGGGCAGGGATGTTTTACTGAACACGTTCCAAGGAGGCTGAGATGTAAGGTTGGGTTTTAATCTTGTTTGGGCCTGAGGCTTCCTTGAGAATCTGATAGGGCTGTGAATGTGCACCCCTAGCTCAGAAAAATACCCCCGAGGTGCGAAACACTCCCCTCAGAGGTTCACAACAGATCCAGTGGGTTCTCGAGCTACTGCCCCCTTCAGGACACATGCTAAACAAGGAGGTGCTTGCAGATGCCTCCACTGGGCACTTTCTCTGTTGGGCTGACACGTGTGGCGGAGTCCCAGCCCCTGCAGGGTGGAGGAGACGGGGTTTGAGATTAGGACATGCAGAAGCAGGCGGCTTCGTGGTTTACGACTCTAACAGATTCCATCCCAGGGCCTGGAGTTCCTGCTGCTGGAACTCCTGTGCTGAATGTTAAGTAACGACTTCCTGGCTCGGGGCTGGTTTTAAGACACAGAGTGATGGAGGTATTTTTGGAAATTTGGGGCACACATCGCTTCTTGGCAACGTTGTGATTTTATTCATTAGTTGTACATTTTATTGGGTGTTTTTGGCAGAAAAATATATTAGCCTTAGAGTCCTAATGTATCAGTTTCATGGAGTGCTCATAACAATGTCAGATTCCTCACTGCCGCGGCTCTGCTGGCTGTGAGCTGGGCTCCGTGTCCAGCCCGGTAGGGCGGGCTGGAAAAAGGAGTCCGGACACACCTGGGTTCGAAGGCGTGGCCGGGCAGACACAGCAGGTGCTTTCTGATTCCAGACAGCCCTGTACCCTGGCTGCCTTGCCGTGCCTGGACTGTGCTGGCATTCTCCTCCGGGGTTCACCACCCAGGTCAGGCCTTGTGGGCTGGGAGAAGAGTGGGATAGGTTGTTGAGAGGCTCCTCCCTGGGCGTTGGAACTTCCGGGAGATACAAGTCTGTCCCCACCATGACCTTACAAGGTGAACCCCTGAGTGCCCTGGAGGCCTGGTCCGTGTTAAAGGCCTGGGGAGAGAGCCCCATGGGGTGGTCTGTGGCTCTGGCAGTGGCAGTGGGGAGGCCAAGGATAACCAGAAGTCTCAGAGAAACTCCAGAACCTTCTGAAGGGAGACATGGACCAGGGATTCTCATCTCTCAGTGCCTCAAGTGCCTCCTCTAGGGGAAAACAGCACCCCCTGCCTTTCCCACCAGGGCTGCTGTGAGGGGTCCTTCAGGGCCTTTGAAATGCACCAAGTGCCATGTGAACTGAGGAGGCCCTGCTGTTGTCAGCACCAGTTGCCACCAAAACCAAACCAAACCAAACCAAACCAGAACAAAGCCCTGATATTTTTCCTGCAAGGCTGAGCAGAGCTAAGCCTCGAGCAGGCAGATCATCCACTTAGAACTCACTTTACCTTCTGGCAGCCCCAGTCTGCCCTGGTTCTCTTACTGCATTCAGATGCCCTCCCCCCACCACCTCTCTGGTGACCTCACCGGGCATCCTGGCCTCAAGCCTGGCAGATTCCGAGGACTCCCAGCCTCCTCTCTGCTCCGTGCTGGCTCGCCCGACTGCCCGTTACAGCTCCCCTTGGAGGCCTCAAAATTATTCCTGGCTTCTCATAGCTGAGCACGACTCCTGAAGTACACACGCCGAGGACCTGGCCCGCCCCAGCCTTCTCCCAGTGAGAACTGGCACTGCCTCCCACACCGGTGCAGGTCTGGACCCTGGGAGTCATTTTTCTCCTGGTCTCCCTCTCTTCCACAGCCTGCTCATCCCTTGACATTGCCAAGTCCGGGCAGTCCTCCCTCCCCAGTAAGCCTGACTCACCCTTTCGGCCCATGAGCCTGTGCCCAGTCCAAGCCTCTGTCCTCTTGGGTGGACGTCAGACGAAGTCCCTTGCCCTGGGCCTCGCCAGTTCCTCTCCCCTCTCCCCATTCCTCAACACTAGCAGTGATTCCAGCTGTGGCTCCCTGGCTCTGAGAATGAAACTCACATTCCTGCTGTGGTTACAGGGCGGCCCTCTGTGTCTCTCCAGCCAGCCCTTGCCTCACACTCCCCTGGGCTCTCTGGGCTCTGGCTTCCCCCAACCCTGCACCCACCACCTCTCACATCAGGGGCCTACACCTCAGGCCGCGTCCTCATGGAAACCTTACTCAGCGTCCCACCCTGCCCGCCCTACCTGGCCCCAGAGCCTGCTGTCTTTGCAGCCTCTTGGCTTTCTTTGTAGCATGCACCCCTCAATTTATGCCCAACCAGCACTTGGGTTTTCCCGGCCACAAGCATGAGCTCCATGTGGCCAGCTCCCTGAGCCCGAGCCAGGCTGGCACCCAGCAGGACTCTGTCCTACCTGGTGAAGTCCAAGGTGTGGAGGGGGTGCCTCTGAGCTGCCCCCAGGACACAGGACGGGACACCTGGCACAAGGGCCCCAGAACCCCTCCCTGATGACTCAGTGACTCAGGGCCAACCCTGGAGAACTCCCACATGTGTCTTCCAGTGGGACCAACAGACTCAGAGCAGGGGAGAAATGGGCCTGCCCCGGGCAGGATGGGAGGGAGCTGCAGAGGGATGGCACCTGAGGGGTCCAGGAACCCTTCACGGGGGGCTCAGCTCATCCGTCAACCCAGCTGTGCTTCTGTGTTTTCTGATTTTTTTTAGAAAAAGAATTACTTGTTGAGTTGTTGGGAAAGTCACAATGCATTTTTGCATAGAAAAACAGAAAAACATATCACGACTTTCTCAACGACCTAATATTTTATTTATTATTATTATTTTTAAATTTGCTATAGGGCATATGCTTTTGCTGGAGAGACAGAGAGACAGAAAGTGAGAAATCAACCCCCAGAGGGGATGGCCACATTGCGATCCCTTCTCCTCCATTCTCCTCTCGGGATCTTGGACACATACATACACACACACACACACACACACCTGGTGTGAGTTTCAGGCTGCTGGGTCTGGGACTCGAACCACAGTTGAACATGTGGGAGTCCAATGCCCCAATCACTATGCCACCTGTTGGCCCCTATTATTATTATTTTTTAATTTGACTGGAGGGTCGGTGGGGGTGGGGGTAAGTGAGAGAATAGGTCACCAGGTCTGAGACTCGAACTGCAGTTGACCATGTGGGAGTCCAGTGCCTTAATCACTTGCTGGTCCCTGATTGTGTTTTTAGATCTGAAAATGAGGTCTAGGTTTGCGGATCTCCCTAGTTGTAGATTCCCAGGACTTTTCCAGGCAGAGGACTCTTGGGCTGAAGGTGGCAGAAGAGCATCTCTTGGGAGTCAGAGTCAGTTGGTCTCTTAAGGTACCTTTCCTGCTGGCACCTTTCCCTTGAGCATGGGGACAGAGTCCAGAGGCACAGGAGATGTTAAGAATGTTCTTCTAGGAATGCTTCCCCAAAGTTAAAGAGGCGAGTGCAGGACTTGTCAGAGCCTTGATGGTGTAGCAGGTAGGCTCTCTCTGTGGCTTTGCAGTCAGTGGGCTTTCCCCAGCCTATTTACCCATGAACCTGAGCGCCTCCTGGGACCCTCGTGTTCTTTGGAACACAGTTTGGGAACCCCTGATAAAGTTCAAAGCCAAAGGAAGCAACATTCAACAGCCTCTGAAAGACAGGCTCCCTCACCAATTCCTAGAGTTTCTGGGGAAGCTGAGCTTCAGATGCCCACGAACTGCCTCCTGTCCCCTCAGTCTCACCCCCACCCCTGACCTGGCCTGCGGCTGTGGGCACAACTTGCTCACTTGACATCTAAGACTTTCAGGTGTCCCCTGGGCCCGTTTGCTGCATGGTCCACACGGCTCCCGGCTTCCCAAAGTCCCGTTTGCTGTGGCTGGTGCCGGTTATTCCCGCCACCTGGGGTAGGGTTTCCATTTGGGAAGTCTGAGGCCCAGGAATGAGGATAGGGTGAGGTTTCTGTCCCCCTTCAAGTGTGGTACTCAGTCCCCCTGCCCTGGTACTGCGGGCCGCGGAGTCCCGGTGGGAAAACTTCAGGACCAGGGCAGTTTCCCCACTGTACTGCGGGTCTGAGGCCTGGAGGTGAGGCAGGCGCGGGTGGAGATGAACAGTTGGCTCGGTAGGGGGGGGTGCCGTAAGTAAGACTGCAGCCCGACTTAGTCTGCTTAATGGCAGGTCATGGGGAATTTGAGGAAATGAAACCACTCTGAATAAGAAAGCGTCGCCTTCTCAGCAGTGGCAGCCATGGAGCGTGCTGAGATGGCAGCTGAGGGGGCCCGCCGGGTGCCAGCAGCAGCTTTCGTGATCCGGATTAACTTGCAGCAGCTCCCACTGCAAACCCTCCAGATTTACAGACTCTCCCGCCCGGGGTGAGCCCAGGCACATAGCCCAGGGCGGCAGTGGAGACGCCCGGCAGTTTCTCCCTGGTTGGTCCTTGCTGGCCTGGGGGCCTCCGGCTTTCCAAGCAGGACCTCCAGCTAAGGGAGCTGGATTTGACCCCTTCATGGCAGAACCCGGGCCTGGACGCAGAGTGGCAGAGAGAAGAAGGAAGAAGGGAGTGGAGAAGGAACAAAAAGGAGGGAGGAAAGAGAAAAAGAAACCTAGAAAGACACGGCTTGGGGGTTTCTGAAAGGTGAGGGGTGGGGTGCAGGGGCCAGGGCGAGCTGAAAATGGGGGCTCCACCTTGGGCTGGCACGTGACCAATTGCACTTTAGTGCCTGCTCTTTAGAATAGGGGAGATGAACATACCTGGCCTGAACCTTGCTGGGAGGCCTGATCCCAGCTGGCACTCACCCCCAGGGCCATGGACAGGCTCCTAAATGGGTGTTCGGTGATCTGTCACGGGTTTGATGTGGGGAGGGAGGGTGGGGGAATATTCCAGTTGGAGCCCTGTGCCTTCTGCATGCTGAGCCCACCCCACCTAGGGCTCCTACGACAGGCCCGGAGGTGGGTTGATGGTACGACAGTGACCTTTCACCCGAGCTCTACAGAGGGGACCCAAATTGTCCAGAGTAAGAGTGCTGGGGATCTCACACCTCCCTTCCGGCCACTCCCAGGGATGGGTGCTGGGCAACTTGATGCCCGGCAGGTCTCCTGGCCCTGACTCCTCCTCCTCCACTGTGCAGGGGGAGGCCCGGAGCTCACACCCCTTTCTGTGGAGTAAGCAGGACAGCAACGCAAGAAGTGGTTAAAAATGCAAAAAGCTGTTGGTTTTGATAAAGAAAAATGCAACTGCAACATCTGTTTGACTCTTGTTTGCAGCTTCATCAACGCTAAGTGGTCAATAAATCAGAGTGGCATGGCGTTCCGTTTCTTCTGTGGCTCAGTCATTAATCTCGTGCCAGTTCTCATGAAAAATGAAGGAGAGAGGCCGTGTGATAGTGAAAATGTATACATTACCCAGAAAGTCATAATAGCATGTAATAGTGCCACACTCCTCCCCACTTGCTGCTGGGGGCACGGGGGGCGGGCCTGCAGGCCCAGTCAAGGAGGAGGGAGACTCGCGAGTAAATCAGCATTGTGTATGTCACAAGCCCATTCTGTGGCTGCCTTTGCCATATTAGCACCATTTACTCAGATTCCGAAGGCCCGGTAAGCCTGGTCTTAAAAAGCACAGCCTTCCTTATACCTGGGTGCTTAATAAACAACAAGGGTAGAAGCCCATAAAACAGGAGTGCAAAGCCGGCAGAAAGAAGGGCAGGATTTATTAGGGAATGAATAAATGATGATACCAGGCAGCTCGGGGCTGTGGGTGTCACTAGGCTGCAAGGCAGAGAAAAATCCTTCCGTCCATGCTCCAGCTAGCCCAGCCAGCCAGGCCTCTGTCCTCTCTGCTCTGGATAAAGATACACGGTGAGGTCCCTTCTCACTTCTGGTCCCACCAGAAAGGAGGTTGGTTATGAAGCCTTTGGCAGTTTCCAACAACCCAGCTCGAGTTGTTGGAAAAAGTCATGACATATTTTTCTGTGCTTTTCTTTGCAAAAATGCGTTATAACTTTTTCAACAGTCCAGGATTTCCATTCCTCTCTGTCCCCAGCTGAGGGCGGCTAGCAGGCAGGAAGAGGGGTAAGTGGGCTGGTGGCCAGGAGGATGGAAAGAACCCCGAGAACTATGCTCTCCAAGATGGGCTGGGCCTGCTGCCCCTGAGGCTGCCATCCCTCCCTCTTAGCTCTCGTTCCTGTCTCAGAGGGGAACTGGGCTCTAACGCACGGAATGGCTGTGCTCTCCTGCCATCTGTGCGTGCGTGTGGGGTGCTCCTTTTGGGGAAGGTGTCTGCCTGTGCCCCCAGCACACACCTCCCAGTGGGTGCCCCTATTTTCAACAACTGATTTCTGAGAGTCAGCTGTGTGCCAGGCCCGCACTGAAGCCTCACGTGTTTTTCCTTGTTTACTGCCTTTAATAACCCATGGATACAAGTGCCATTGTCTCTGTTTACAGAAAGGGGAGTGCATTCCAGGGATGAAAGTCTTCCTGCTCAAGCATCTCACGACTCAAACCCAGCCCTGAGCTCAGAGCCCCTATCTCCACCCCTTCACACTGCCACCCCGGGGTTCTGCAGAACTCATGGGCGGTGGATGGCTGCCCTGGGCAGCAGCAACCCGGACCGCACCTGCACTGGTGCAAAAGCTGGGCCAGTGAGCCCGGCCAGGCTCTGTGGGGTTCGGACACCTAGCGGAAACAGGGCGAGGCTGGAAGACTTACGTGCTGGTTTCTAAGCTTCTTGGGGCTGGGCTGATGCCACAAACAACCCTGTCTCCATGTCAAGGGCTCGAAGTGGAGGAGGGTGGAGGACAGCCACAAGGAACCTGGCCTAGACCTGAGTACATGATAGCTGGGGGACAGACTTGGGGCCCCCAAATTGAAGGTGGTAAAGGAGAAACAAAGAGAGAAAAGGCAAGGACAAGAATAGCAAGAGGGACCCTGGTGTCCCCCCACCCCTCAGTAACAGGCAGGGCCATGGTAAACCGCTCTTTCTGGGAGCTAGGCCTCACAGCACGTGCTGGGCACTGGGGACCCTACTGCAGTCCAGCGTGGCAGGGCACATGGGAAATCTCTTCTCCTTTACCTGTGCTCAGCAGGGCCGGGGAACCCCGAACATGACCAGCAAGAGGTTTGGAGCACCTGCACATGGGGCAGAGGCAGCTTGCCCTGGGGAGCGCCCGTGGCCCCTCAGACAGGCTGCCCTCATTAAATGAGCGTGCACACAAGTGGGAGTCTGCGGCCGGCAGCCTTTCCCTGCTTCGGAGGGAGGCTGGGAGACTTAATTAGTTAATGTGGGTAAAGTGGTCTGAAGATGAAAAACCCTGGGTAATTGCTGAGTGCTGCTGCTGTTGTTATTACACAATTACCAGAATTTTCCAGTCGTGGGAATATAGTTAAACAATTTCCACCTGGTGCGAGGTTCCGGGAACCATGCCGGCTTAGGGGCTGGCTTACTCTGCCTCCTTTAGCCTGGAGAGGATGTAGAAAAGTGGCATGAACGGTGGTAAATCATGCCTGGCACAGTCCTGGGCACTTCCCAGACACCTAGAGAATGCCGAGGTCAAAGACAATTCACACTGTCCCTGAGTAGAGAAATAGGTATGTGTTTAAAGAGAAGCCAGAGGACACCGTCTGCCTGAACTTTCCAGAAGCCTCTGAGAAAGTTCTACCCAAAGGCCCCCAGAAAGTCAAGCCATCCTGGACAGACGTTGCTGGTGAGAACTTTTCTTCATACATCAAGACCTTGCTGCCCAATGGCACATGTGGGGTGGGGGTGTGCGGGCATACGGACAGATGGAACCTGGGAGATCCACAGAGACTTATTGCCTTATTTTAAATGGTTATAAATGAGCTGGAGGAAGAAACGTCCAATCATATTCCCACATTCGCAATGATGCTGAGCTGTTATGGGTAACGAAAGATTCCATGCATTGTATCAGTGGGAGGAAGAGGGACAGATGGGTCTCGTCTTGGTGAAGTGTGAGGCAGTGGGCTTAGGAGGACTGAAACAAATTGCCCATGGGGGCTGGTGGGCCCGAGCAGCAGGAAGAGCCCTGGGACTCACAGAAGTCATTGATTGTGCCCCAAAGGGCTCAGCCGGGAGCGGTGGACACGGCCCAGGATATGGAAGCCAGCCCGTGCAGGCTGTCCTTGTTAGAGACTGGAATAGTGAGAGGAGGAGCGAGGAGGGGAGCATCGATCGAGGAGGCACAGACAGTCCCGGAAAAACTAAGATAAGGATTTTTCTGTCCGGAAAGACAAAAGAAAGAGAAAATGTGATTCAAGTCTTTGAGGCTGGAAAGGGGAGAAGAAGGTGAATGTGTGCTTTTTTTCCTCCTGATTCCTGAATGCTAAGGATAAGCCCCCGCCCCCCGGAGCTCAAGAAGGTAATTTTAGCACAATCAAACTACACAGCGGGCAGTAAACGTATGAGACTCATTATCCCAAGGGAGACATGGGCTGAAAACTATAAAGAGATTTAAAAAAAATGGGTGACATTAGTTCCTGGATGGCTGATCTCTGAGTTATGAAGTGAGACCAGGATGTTGGGGTTATCTTTCTCTGGGACCCAGATCTAGGAGGTGCTAGGATGCTTGGTGGCCCCTCCAGAGTGGAACCCAGGGCTGGAAGTGTTGGCTATGGTGTTTAGTGTCCACCCATCAGTTTTTGCTTGCCAGGTTCCTCAGGGATGCGGGTGGCTTATGCTCTGCAGTTGGCGGAGCTTGAGTTTGGATGAGATTGTTGGTTTGAGTCCCATTCGTCTCCTGCTTTCACCTTGAACTAATTTTTGATTTATTAGAAATCACTGCACGAGTCACTCCAACTAGCCCCAGAATAAGAAACCATGGGCCTTTTACTGGGACACAGAGAATTTCTTTCTTTCCTTTTTTTTTTTTTTTTTTTCTTTTTGGAGAGGTTTTTGCTACAGGGCACTTGCCAGAAAGACAGAAAGAGACAGAGAGACAGAAAGCGAGAAATCATCCCCTGGGGGATGGCCACGCTGTAATCCATTCTCCTCTCAGGATCTTGGGCACGCACGCACACACACCCAGTGTGAGTTTAAGCCACCGGGCCCAGGACTCAAACTGCGGTCAACTACATGGGAGTCCAGCGGCATAGCCATTGTGCCAACTGCTGGTCTCAACACAGAGAATTTCTATAGGGAAGGGATTCTGCAGCCCTGGCCTAGCAAAGAGACCAAGCGGGGTGCATCAAGGTGATCAGGTCTCAAAGGGCTGCAACCCCACTGCTCTGACCTCTTCTCCTTTCCTAGGAGCCAAACCCACGGGCCACGTGACCTTCTTGTCACCTCAGAGAGGTCCTGCCTGCAGCTTAGGCTTGGCCATGTCCTCCCAGAAGGCTAGCTGCCAAGTCCACTGCCCTCCCCTGTCTTCCTCCACTCTCCAAGGACATGCACCCTACTCCTGCTCCTGGGGCTTGTGTGCTACTCAGAACTGCACCCCATTAGGCAGTGAATCAACCCTATCAGATGACAGTGGCACCAGCCATTGAGGTGTCTCTGTGGTGACTGATGTGTTCTGGGGCCTTTCCTGTCTGTCTGCTCCCCGCGATAGCTCTGGAGGAAGCTGGGCCTGTTACCATCCCCCCCGGACCAAATGTGCCACATAAGCTGCTCCAGGCCACATGGACAATGGAGCTGGACACAACTCTAGTGCATGTGGTGTTCTTTTGATAAGAGTATCCAGATTCCTTTTAGGAAACCAACTGCTTCTCCTCTACTTAGTCCAGGGATGGAGGGTGGGTCTCAGGCTGGCCAATTGGAGTACTGCATTCTCTGGGCCACGTTGAGATAGACTGGGTCAGAGACAGACTTATGGCCCCACCAGAGGCCATCCGAGCTAATTCCTGGGCTTTGGCTGGAGCTACTGGGAGGCAGAGATGTTCTTTTCTGCTGGACTTGAACCTTGGAGGATTAAACCAAGTGCTCCAGGAAGACGTCTCTTGTCAGAATGTGGAGTCTGAGAAGGCAGCTGGCACAGACGAGGCAGAGCTGAGGGAAGGAGACGCTAAATCTCAGCGCCATTGATTGAACCCCCCTGGATCGAGTCACGCCTGAAGCCAGCACACCTCAAGACTGTTCAATAACTTGAGTTCCCAAATTTGCTCTTACCCTAAAGAAAGTTCAAGTTGAGTTTTCTTGCAACAACAAAGAACCCTAACTCCTGACAAAGATCATATGTCTTCTTCCTGCTAAGCCAGTAGCTTTCTCCACTCTACAGTCCAGACTGTCCTTTGGTTACACCACCACCACTGTGTTTACTGAAAATGGCTCGCTCTTTCTTTCTTTTTTTCTTTTTCTTTTTCTTTCTTTCTTTTTTTTTTCTCAGAGAGGTTTTTGCTATAGGGCACGTGCGCTAGCCAGAAAGACAGAGAGAGACAGAGAGACAGAAAGCGAGAAATCACCCACCGGGGGGGATGGCCACGCCACAATCCCTTCTCCTCCATTCTCCTCTCGGGATCTTGGGCACGCACGCACACGCACCTGGCCTGAGTTTAAGCCACCGGGTCCGGGACTTCAACCACGGCTGACTACATCGGAGTCCAGAGACATAGCCATTACTCTAACTGCTGGTCCCCAGCCATTTCTTTAGACCTGTCTGTTCCAGGTGCTGGGTGCTGAGTACGTCACTGCACTTAGCTCATTTAATTCAACAACTCCATAAGGTAGGGCTGGTTATGATCATCTCTGTTTAACACATAAGGCACCTGAAGCGTGAAGAACTGGTTCTCCTGTCAAAGCCTCGTCCTGTGAACCTAGGTCAGTCTGATGCCGAATAATAGGGCCGTTAAAAATGTGATGCTAGGGATGATTTTCTGGGTGTGAGTCTGGGTTCTTCTGCTTCCAAGCAGTTGGTTTTGGGCAATCACATCTTTGTGCCTCTGTTTTCTCACCTATAAAGCAAAGAGAATACTACTACTTCCTAAGGTTGTTGTGAACTGAAATGAGATAAAGCATTTGCACAGTGCATGGCACATGGCGAACCGTCAAACTGCCAGGTATGCTGATGGCTGACCTCTCAAGCCAATGCTCCTTCCTCTCACGCTATCGCTACAGACAGTTTCCCGAAGATCTTACAGCACTTTTGCTCCATGTGGACCAAAAGCAAATGGATTCGGGTGTTGTTTATTTGGGAGGTACAACTCTCTAAGACAGAGCCTGTCTAGGCGAAGTTAAGAAATTCTTTCAAACATTAAGGAAGCATCATTATCTCCATTGGATATTCAAGCCACTGGAGGGACTTAAATTTATTTTTCTTTTATTTATGATAGTATATATGTGTGTGAGAGAGAGAGAGAGGGAGGAGGGAGGGAGGAGGAAAGAGGGAGAGAGGGATGGGGAGGGGGAAAGGGAGAGGGGGAGACAGAGAGGGAGAGAGGAGGAGGGAGAGAGGGAGAGGGAGAGAGGGGGAGGGAGAGAGGGGGAGGGAGAGGGAGAGAGGGGGAGGGGGAGGGAGAGAGGGGGAGGGAGAGAGGGGGAGGGAGAGAGGGGGAGGGGGAGGGAGAGAGGGGGAGGGAGAGAGGGGGAGAGAGAGAGGGGGAGGGAGAGAGGGGAAGAGAGAGAGAGGGGGGAGAGGGGGAGGGAGAGAGGGGGAGGGAGAGAGGGAGAAGGAGAAGGATAGAGGGAGAAGAGGGGGAGAGAGGGAGAGAGGGAGGGGGAGGGGGGAGAGAGAGAGAGAGGCCCCCGAGCACCCTCCATGGGCCTGGCCATGCTGAGACCCCCTTCCTCTAGTCCTCTAGCCTGTCCTTAGTCCCTAGGCCCTCACGTCTATCTGGTGTGTTTCAGGCTGACCGGGCTTGAGATTCAAACCGTGGCTGCCATGTGGCATGCGGCCTCTCTTGAGCAGCACGTGACTGCTGCACAGTGGGGCCGGCCCCAGTAGAGGGGTTTTCATGACCTAACACCAGTCATTCTCATCCCGTCACGAAAACCGGATTTCTCAGATAATTCTTGGCTACCTTCCAAACGCTGGAAGTAAATAGAACTGTATTTCCTGGAAAAACATCCTTTAAGTCTCCATGAATTCAATGAGATCAACAACTCACCCCCATCCTGCCACATTGCTGGAATATGTAGGATCCTCCTGGGCCACTGGGATAACTTCTAGTCTCCTCTGGATGTTACAGGCATCAAGTGACTTGCAGGTCCTTGAGGAACCTCAGTCTTTCAAACCCTTCTCTGGTAATTATTATTTACCTCCTTTTCTGGATGCTTTCTGAATTTTAACCCATGCATGAAAGACCCTGCAAACCATGGGCCTCTCAAACTCTTCTGGATTCTAAGGGTTAGAGGGACTTAGGGATCGGCCAGGCCAACCTACCCATTTCCTTCCATTTCCAGTTGGGGAAACTGAGCCAGGAGAGATTGTGACTCGCCAGTGTCACCCAGCAGACAGGGACAGAGTGAGGACAGGGTGCTATACCCAACCCCCACCCTCTGCAGGCTTCCTAGCTTTCTCCCTTTCCTGATGTTCTGGGCAACCTTGAGGCAAACGATTGTACTTCCCTTGCTTTGCGGAGAGATTATATAGCAGAAGGGCAGAGCTAGCTGGTTGCTAGTCACCCAAAATGGCATCCAGAATAAGGCTGACTTGCCGTCCAACGTCCTCCTCCACCACCTGGACCATGAACAGGCCACCGGCCTCTTTGGTGGGCCGGAAAGGGCTCTGAGCTTAGCTCTGCACAGCTCCTGTTTCTGTTCAGCATCTTCCTGGTGGCAGTAAGGGTGGGACGGGTGTTCCAAACAGGGAAGTCTAGGAGGCTGGGACCGAGGCCACCCTTCCCCAGCTCTGGGGGGAGTCCCGGAGTGCCCCTCTACTAAATCCTGTTAAATATACAAACCCCGAAGCTCCCCCTTGCCTGACGAACGGGCCGTGCGGAGGCAGCAGAGGATGAATTGTGCCCGGCCCGCCGAGCATCTATAGGATTTTTATGCTCTGGCAACTGTAACGGTGAGATTCCAGCAATTGTTTTAGAGGGAATCATGATTAAATTGGGCTGTATGTTTTTTAAATGTGTTCCCCAGTTCCTCTTTAATACCTTGGTAGGACAAGATAAAGTGTAATCACTGAAGTAATTGTGGCCCTCAACAGTTTATGTCTTGAAAGAGTGACTGGGGGTTAACAAAGCCACTGCAGGGCAAGGTTTGGATTAGAAAATACAGTTTTTCTTTTTGTTATTTTCTTTTTAAATCCCTCTTTATCTTCTTCCTTTCTCCAGTGGCTCCTGGAGCTCGCTGATAACCTGTAAGCCTCCTCGGGTAATCACGGAACCCGCTGTCCTAATGACACAGGCAAATCCGGGGCCGCCCCCTCTGCAGAGCCGCTGCGGCAGGCCTGCCCCTTCCCCAGAGCACGTGCCCTTGCTGGAAATGCCAGCTTGTCCCCCAAACCAGCAGGGCTCGACATCTGAATACCAATGCTGTTCAAGACCCCATCTTCTTCTCTGCCTTCTGAAACCACGGGCTGGAGTCAAGGAGTGAGGCTGTCCTGACACCAGCCCAGTACAAACAGTGGAGGGAATAAGCTTACAACCTCGACACCACCTCCAAATGTCCCCTCCCAGGCTGGCCAATGGCATGGTGGTTACGATGGCTGGATTCCCACATGGCTAAGTGGTGTGAGTTCCAAACACAGGAGCTTAAAAAACAGATAGGTGTTGGGCCTAGCAGATGGTGTAATGGTTACACTGCTGGACTCCATTTTGCTGGACTGCAGTTTGACTTAAAACTTAACGCCAGGCGCGTGTGTGTGTATGTGCCCAAAATCCTGAGAGAAGAACTAAGGAGAAGGGATTGCTGCATGACCATCTCCCCTGGGGGGTAATTGCTTGCTTTCTGTCTCTGTCTTTCCAGCAAGTGCATACACCCTATACACAAAAATTATCTCTAAAAAACAAAACAAAACAAAAAATAAAAATAAAGATACCATGTCAGGTGTGTGCATGTGCCCCACACCCAAGAGGAGAATGGAAGAGAAAAGACTGCAGTGGTGCTACCTCCCTGTCTCTCCAGCAAGTGTATGTGCCCTATAGCAATTTTTTTAAAAAGTCCCCTCTCCTGACAGATGCCAAAGACACCATAGGGGAGGTGTCTGTGGCCCGCAGGGAGCTGACAACCCCGTCTACCCCCTCTTTGGATGACTTGATGGGAAGACTTGGTCCTTGTCAGCTTCCTCTGGGCGTCTCTGAGCATATGCTTAGAGACTAAGACCCACATCTGCCGGTGGGGACAGAACTGAGCCCACAGAGCAACCACGTGGCCATGTCTCCCATGTCACTGAAGTCTGAGGTGCTGGTAATGTCAGCTGAGCTGGAAGAGGGGAGAAATGTAGGAAGGGATGAGACTTTTCTCTCTGCCCCAGCCTGGACCTCACTGCCTTACCTGGGTACCCTGGCACCTGAGTGGCCTATAAGCTAGAACCTTCCATCTGACTCTTAGAGCCAAGTCCCAGCTCTGATGTGCCATCTGCTGCTGACATCCCATGGTTCCTCATTTCCCGTGAATGTGACCTCACTCCTGATAACACGGGCTTCCACAGTTGGCCCAATACATCTTCCATCTACCCTCCCATGTACCTTCTCATCCCTTGGCTTGATCATCAAGATCCTTAAGCCTGCTCTGCCACCCACTCTGCCCACTCTTCCCAAGGCCTTCAATCCCACCACATTCCACCTATTGCCAAGACTCAGCCCAAACTACACTGCCCTTGAGTCTCTGTTCACCCTTCCAGCAAAAAATAATTGGATTCTCCTTGGGATTCCCAAAGCAGCCCTCAGTGCCTCTCTCACAGCATCAGCCAATCCTGTCTTTTTTCACTCACCCTTGCACTGGGCCCTACATTCTGCCCCAAGATCCCAGGCTTCCAGAAAGCAGAGGCTACGTGAGAGGAGTCACTCCCAGCAGGCAGCTAACAGGTGCTGCTCGGATCAATGGCAGCTTGACTCCATCTGCCTTGGAACAGCGCTGAATGGGCGTGTTAGGCCTGGGTCAGCTACTGTGGAGAGCCCCTGTGATGGGGGCCATGCAGAGCCTTTTGGGGAGAGCAGGTGCATTGGTTCATCAGGGGCCTGAACACTCACTCATCATCCTCTCCCTTCATCTCTTCCATCATTGTTAAAGCAGAGCAAATGATGCAACAAGGGCTTGAGGACTTCAGCATGTGAGTTCATTTTAACATGGCTTTTCCTCTGTTTTTACCTGTGAGAGCAGAATTTGTTTCAACCTCTCACATTCCTGCTCTTCATCTTGGCCCTTGGAATTTTGCACTAAACCATGGTGGATGGCACACTTTCTTTCTAAGCTCAGACGGGGTTCCAGAAATCTCATAGCAGAGTCTGGCTTGCTGTTACCAATGGGTCCACAGCAGTGTGGGGGACAAATGTGGCCATCAACTCTGCACACTCACGCACGCCTGCCCACACACCCCTTAGCTGGGAGACCTGAAGCTCTCTCCCCTGTTTGTTTTTAGGTCTCACCACGGCTGCCTTGAAGCTGAGAAAACAGACGCTGGGCCGAGGGCCTTGGCACTGGCCCAAGGTAACTGGGACACCCGTGTTTGCAAAGAAAGCATTTGTGAAGTGTGAAGAAATCAGAACAGTGCTGTTCAAAAACTGTTTAAATTTTGCTCAAAATGTTCTATTTTGTGTAGGGGGATAGAGTCCCTTTGGAAAAAACACTTGCTGGCATTTGCAAACCACTGTTGCTATGGAGTTGTTAAGAGACGTTAGCTACCCAGGGATGGCAATTAATTCTGGTGGTTGTAGGTAAATCAAGCCAGTAGCTCCTTTGGAGAAAGCTGACGGGAGAGAGGAAGCTGAAAGGCCACGTTGAAAAAGCACTTCTTCTGATTGAGGGTTTCAGATTTGCCGGGGCAAGATGCCTTTCTTAGCCTTTCTTTGTGCTTTCCTCACTGCCTAGGAGAAAGGATACGTGCTTAAGCTGATGAGGAAACAGGCTTTCTCTTCAGTTAACCTGAGAAGCTGAGAGGGTGGGGAGGGTGTCCTCATTTACCCACTCACCATCCGGGTACTTTGGGACAGGATTCTCATTCTTTTAAAGGAACAGTTTCTGGGACCATCAGTTAGCATAATGGCTGTGTCGCTGGACTCCCATGTAGTCGACCACGGTTCGCGTCCTGGACCTGGTGGCTTAAAACTCATGCCAGGCGCGTGTGCGTGCGTGCCCAAGATCCCGAGAGGAGAACAGAGGAGAAGGGATTGCGGCATGGCCATACCCCCTGGGGGGTGATTTCTCGCTTTCTGTCTCTCTGTCTTTCTCTGTCTTCCCGGCGAGTGCACGCGCTTTGTAGCAAAAACCTCTCAAAAAAAAAAAAAAAAAATTAAAGGAACCGTTTCCTCCTCTACAAGGTGGGTATAACTGGAGAGCTAACATCATAGGGTGTTCATTCATTGACTCGTTCATTCATTTATTCAACAGATCTTTCTTAAGACCCATGATACGCCAGAAACGGGCCTCGTTTGGGATCTACCATGAACGAAAGTAAGTCTTTGTCCTTGAAGAGCATGGAAGAGATAAGCTATAAATATCTGAAGAAAGAAGGAACTGTCTGGACCATGAACATAAAAGGACAGGTTGGGACCAGCAGTTGGCATAATGGCTATGTCGCTGGACTCCCATGTAGTCAATTGCAGTTTGAGTCCCGGACCCAGTGGCTTAAACTCACACCAGGCACGTGTGTGTGCATGTGTGACCAAGATCCTGAGAGGAGAATGGAAGAGATGGGATTGCGGCCTGGCCATCCCCCCTGGAGGATGATTTCTCACTTTCCGTCTCTCTGTCTGTCTCTGTCTTTCTGGTGAGTGCACGTGCCCTATAGCAAAAAAAAAAAAAAAAAAAAAAAAAAACCTCTCCAAAAAAAAAAAAAAAAAAAAGACAGGTTTATGGGGGAGGTGGTGGTGGTGGAGAGCTTAGCCAGAGAGTTCTGGGCTCCTTGAGCTACATCTGAAATGCTAAGAAGCCAGTGGTGGAGAGGCCTGGGGGAGCAAAGGGTTCAGGCACAGGGACCAGTAACAAAGATCTCAGGACAGATTTGTCTGAGCATTCAGGAAAATAGCCGTGTAAAAGAAACAAATTTGAAGTCAGCTAGGTGGTATAATGGTTCAGGCACCTAGATCCCACATGGCTGACTGTATGGTTCTAGTCCCATACCTGGTGGCTTGAAAAACACCCCTGGCACATATGCATGCACGCCCCAAATCCCGGGACAATAGAGGAAAAGGGATCGTAGCATGGCCAGCCCTCCTGGGAATGCTGTCTCACTTTCCCTTTCTCTCTGGTGAACACGTGCATCCTACAGCAATTTTTTAAAAACAAAACAAAACAAAACAAAACAGACAAAAACAGAAGAAACAGGTATAGCCTAGAGGGCAGAGAATGAGGGCTGATAAGCGCCAGGCTCCATGACAGTGGTTCAACATCTGCTTTGCTCACCCATCATCTAGCCTGGCACCTGGCCCAGAGCCGGGCTACGTAAATATTGTTGACTAAGTGAAATGGTCCAGGGACACCTTAATGTTGAACGAGCCTCCACATTGAACTTATGATTCACTCTCTCAATGGGAGAAAAACCAGCCTCCGCATTTTGAGATCCAACTGCCAGGGAAGACCCATACTGGCAGCCAAGATGCAGCACAAGATGAAACACAATTTTAGCCACTAGGGGAAAAGTTACCAAGGTTTCAGTTGTTTAAGGCTTGCTCTGAAAGAACAACCTGTTTTGTTGGCTGTTTGTTGAATGAAGGAACCAGTGATGGGCTACAGTGAAGTCAGCTACTTTCAGAAGCGAACACTAATTTTGGAATTAAGAGAAAGCGTACACCAATCTGTTATTGTGCCTGTAGCCAGATGATGGAAAATATTTGGTTGGGGAGTCAGGCCTTTACTCAAATCTCACCTGGGCTGCTTTAAATGCTGTGTGATCTTGGGCAAGTTACTTAACGCCTCTTGGGCTTAGATTCCTCCCCAGTAAAACGGGGATCATATCTATCAGACAAGGTCACTGCGAGACTTAAGAGGGATATAATGGAAGGCAGGTTCCGGCAAGCAGGAGCCACTCAGTCATTGATTAATGAACTAATGAACAAACCAAGCTCTCCCCCTACCACCTCCATACCTCCAGGGTCATGAGCTGAAAGAACAAGGTCCGTTCTACCATGCCTATTTTTGTTTGGGGTTTGAAGGTGGCTAATTTCTCATTTGACAGTTGTTTCTACAGAACTAAAGGTCTGATGTGACTAGTGTCACATGAGGTCACCCAGATAAGATGCGTTGTATTATCCTCAGAGTATTCTCTCTAGAGGCACCGGGGAGCCAATGCGTGACAGGACTGAGTCGGTGCCTGGAACTTTACGACAAACCATAGCCAGGTGAACATCCAAGTGACCTTCTCAGGAGCGATGATTCCAGGGTCAGTCCGTGTTGCTGGGCACCCCTGCCCACTCAGAATTGCACAGATTGGTCTATCCCTTCTCCAGTAAATTTCCAGAAGGGCCAGCACAGCGCTTGGTACCCTCCACCCCATCCTCCCACTTCCCTTATAATTTAAATACACTCCTGGTGATGGAGAATGTTGAGCTGTCACTGCAGGCAGAGGCACCTGATGGGAAATTAATTTCTTAGTTTCTTATTAACTTTGAGGGGTATCTCCATCGAGCAGTGCTGCCAGGACAAGGTTCACCAAGGCTCCCAGCGCTTGTGACACTGGAGGCTGGCGCCGAAGCATGTGCCCAGCCTCTCTTGCACCTCCCCAAGCTGGCACCTGGCTTAGCAAATGTCTCTGGAGTGAGTGGAAAATTCCTGGCACCCGAGACTACAGCCTCTGGTGACAACTCTGCTGATGCTGACAGGTGACAGTGACAAGATATTCCGGCTGTGGCCTGTGTCACGAGATGGAAGGGCTCTCTGGAGCCCTTGGTGGGGATCTTCCTGGAGCCCTCTGCTGCTCTGCGTCCTGCAGCCCCTCTCCTTTGGCAGTGTTGTCCCTGAGGGGGCCTCTTTCCCCATTTTCCAGCCCTGCCCTGCCCATTCTGCAGCCCCCGTCAGGGCTCAACGCCTCTCCTGACTCGTGCCTTCCTCGCTCTTGCTTCTGACCCCTGCTCTTCCCGTCATGAGGCAGAGCTTTGGCAGAGTCCACTCTTGGTCCTTCGGCCTTTCCCTAGTTCTCGTTCTCCTCCCAGCTCCACCTTCCCGAGCCCACTTATCTCGCACCTGTCCTAACGGATGCCACTTCGGACACCTCTTTCTGCCTTTTCTTGTCAAAAGACCCTTTGGCTTGGTCTAAACCGTCAGGTTCAGTTTCTCAAGTAAAACCTTTGAATCCCTCTGACCCATCCTTGAATGGTCTTTGTTCCCCAGCTAAGAATTAGCTGCTCTCAGCTCTAGCCTCGGTTTGCCTGAGGGTCTTGGCCTGTCAATCATACCCTCTCTATCCAGTCCCAAACATTTCCTCCAAAGCCTTCCCCCTTCCCTCACTCCTTCCTCCTTCCAACCCACATTCGTGGGACACCTGCTCTGTAAGTGCTGGTGCAGGTCTGGCGATGGCTAAACAGGACGCTCCCCTCCAAATACTGGCAGTCCCCAGAGAGATACTCATAGAGAACAAGGCAGAGGGGAATATATTATTATACTTTTTAGCTAGAGGGAAAGGGAGTTCCATGAGAGAAGGGAAGGAGGAAGAAATTCTCCAGCTTCTAGTCACATCTAGTCGGCAAGCCACCCTCCTCTCCCCACTCCCCCAGGAAGCAGAGCATCATGGGCATATCCTGGATGCAAGCAAGGCTTAAACAAGGTTTCTCAACCTCACAACTACAGACCCCGAGGGCTGTCCTGTGCATTGCACAATGTTTAGCAGCACTCCCGGCCTCTGTCACTAAATGCCAGTTAGCATCCTCTAATGGTTAACAACAAAAAATGTCTTCAGACATTGCCAAATCACCACTGTTTGAGAACCACTGGGCCACACAGGGGGCAGAGGTCCTGCTCACTCTCCTAGTACCGTGTTGATCAATTTTTTTTACTTTTTTATTTTTAAAAAAAAAGGTTTTTTTTTTTTTTTTTTTTTTTTTTTTTTTTTGAGAGGTTTTTGCTATAAGGCACATGCGCTTGCCAGACAGACAGAGAGAGACAGAAAGTGAGAAATCACTCCCCAGGATGGCCATGCCACAATCCCTTCTCCTCCATTCTCCTCTCGGGATCTTGGACATGCACGCACACACACCCGGCGTAAGTTTAAGCCACCGGGTCCGGGACTTGAGCTGTGGTCGACTACATGGGAGTCCAGCGACATAGCCATTACACTAACTGCTGGTCCCCATGCTGATCAATTTTTGAGACTCCAAAAGGGATGGGGAATGGTGAGACTGTCCTTAGAGGAAACATGGGGTAAACCTAGCACTTGTCTGTTCTGAGAGTTCATATTTTTGCTTTCCCCCCCCCTTTTATTTCAGTTTCATATGTATACATTTATTTGAAAGTATTCAACATTTAATAAGAGTATTACGTAGTAGTATGGTGTACGCTGCTACATTGTCTGTATAGCATTTATTCCTTACTAAATCCATTCCTCCTTTAAGTAGCCCTGAGCCTCAGGGGTGGGGTAGGTGAGCCTACTTGGCCAAATGTTCTTCCACCCCTCTTGCTGGGGATCATTCAGGAAGGAATATAACCCATTCTGGTTAATGAGGGTTTCTATGGGAGTATTTCCTCTGGCAGGAGCCACACAATGTCTCATCCCTTCTTCCTGTGACACTGACGTGTGTGACGTGAACCTGGACCTACTGCAGTTTTCTTGCTCCCACCAAGAAGCCAACACTAAATATGGCACAGAAAAGATCAGAAAGAACCTGGGTCTTTGGTGACATGGCTGAGCCCCTGAACTGACTAACTCTGCAGCCTGTACTCCCTCTAGCTTTCCATGTAGGGGATCCAATTGATTCTATATTAAAAAAAAATTGATATCTATATTGCTTAAGCCAGTTTAAGTGGGGGTTTTTCTCTCAGGGGCAGGAATACCTTCTCAGGGCATTATTGGGTAGCAATTGTACACAGGAGAGAGAGAGAGAGAGAGAAGAGAGAGAGAGAGAGAGAGAGAGAGAGAGAGAGAGAGAGAGAGAAGTTGGACTATAGTTTTCCTCTTAAGAACTGGATCTCATAGTCAGTTCTTCATTCTTTCCTGCTCACATTGGGCAAGGCCAAGAGGCCTGCCTGCTTCCCTGGCCCCAGCCACTCTAAAATTTGTTTGAGATGCAAGTTTCCTGATCAAACTCAAACAAATTTTTTTTTTCCTTCCCTATGTCTAATCCAAGTTCAGGTGAAGAGAAAATTAAAAAACCTTTCTGGAAAAAATGAATGGCTCTAAATTGAAACCTAAATAACATAACCGCTTTCAAACTGGCATTTGCAATTGGGCTGAGCTAACCTAATTCAATATCAAAGGAACAGGGAAGTATTTTAATTATCTCGTTCTCATAATGGGAGAAGAAACTGGTTCCATGGGAGGTAAACACCCTAAGCCACAAGGTTTTCATGTAAATTACAATGCTCAACTTGAGCTGACAAGGAGAGGGGACATTTCTTCCTGTTTGATGGCATTCCCTGATGTGTGGCCTTTTACTATAGTCATAAAAAGGCAGTAAATTAGGAAGGCACTGTAAAATATCATCGGAACCGGCTGGGACCAACCACACGGAGCCACATTTCCAGCCAAAGCCTTGAAAATGAGGGAGACATAAACAGCATAAAGACAGTCTTTGGGGCAGAAGCCTCTAGCTGGGGAGAAAGTGGACCCCTTTTCCAAAGGTGCAGAGTTGCAGGTCTGGAGCCCAGCACAAAGCCAGCTGACACAAATTCCGGTCTCCGGAAATAGTGTCTTTGACATGCCCATGTGTCTGTGTGTGTATGTGTGGTGACCAAAGTCCTTAAGGTAACCCTACCAGTGAGACATCCACCTCTCCTGCTGTGTTCTTCCATGAGCATCTGAGTGTCTGGAATGAGAGGGATCCCACTCCCAGGAAGTGGTCATCTGGCAGGGATCTGCTGAGGTTGGTTAAGAGGTACAATCTGGTCTGGCTTGGGAGGCAACTCGGTTTGAGATGCCAACTTTCCATGTGTCACTCAGCTGACACATTCTTGTGCCAGGCACTGGAGATGTAGAGGTGGAAGAAGAGCTGATTCCTGTCTTTGGGTCTAGGTGAGAATACAGATCATGTGTCCACTGTATAGTTTGTGATCAAAGTCAGCCAAGGTGACAATAAAGGATGATGATGGCCATGATGGAGGAATGCCCAGGCTGCTCTGGGAGCACCATATCTTGGAAACAGATGCTAGTCCATCTGAACAGCTTGGAAACACCCACTCTGTACATGGGGCAGAGCTGAGTTCTTGTCCTACCTGTGCTAGGAAGAGCTGATGTGAATCTGTGCCACGCATGGGCTGCAGACTATGCTGCACTGAATTCTCCTGAAGGCTTTATTATGATCAGCTCTACTTTAGAGCTGACAAAATGAGCTCAGAGAAGTTAGCGAACTTCTAGTCATTATTTCATATGAGAGGTGCCAGCGCTTGAACTCAGAGCAATCTCTTTCTGCTCTACATAGCCCAGCTCTGGTGCTGGACCTATGAATGGGTGAGGTTCCTCCCTCTACATTTGCTGGACTATCACAATCAAGAAGATTTGGAACCTGTGAGCAAATTCCTTTGCAAAACACAAATTTTGATCTCTAGAAATAATGCCTTCAATGGACGTGTGGTGTGACCAAAGTCCTATAGGTGACCCTACCGGTGAGACATTCACCTCTCTTGCTGTACTCTCCCATGAGTATCTGAGTGTCTGATTAGCAGGGGAAGAAACCATTCCAAAGCTTGAGTACATCAACTTTGAGGCCTCACTTGCTCTGCTGACAAGGGATCAGAGAACCTGAGGACAGAGGACTCAGATCCTCTTGGGAATGTTCCCCAAGCTCCTGAAGTCTCCTGATCCTTCTCCTGGTCCTAGTAAGGATTGTCTCAAGCCAGCAGAGGCAGCAGGTGTCCACATGTTCAAAGTTTGCAAAGGAGCCTCTGGATTTTTCTTCCCATCTCACCTGATTCTTTGCTTACACACTTTTGTACTCTCTCATATCTGCCCCCATTAGAGTTGGAGAGGGCACCTGACAGAGGATCCTTCCTGATTTTTAAAGACAGAATTTAGAGACTTCTCAGCCACGACCAGCGTATGTCAGCTGCCTTGATCCAGGACACTGCACGGCCCCAGCAGCCTCCTACCTGGAAATGAAGGTCAAGGCCACCAGAGCAGCCTGGCTCCTTTTGGCCTCCAGCAGCCACACTTCCCCCATGGGAAGGCCTATTTATAAAATAGAAAGAGCAATTGCCACCAACTTGTCTCTGAGAGCTCAACCCTCCATGTCTTAGAGGGAAAACTCCCCTGCAGGTGACACCTGTGCAATGGTGAGACTTATTCTGGAGACAGATTTATAATAAACAGCCTTATTTTATAGAGCCCCAAATATTTGCACAAAAATGAGCCCTTCATATAACTTGCTCCATTTATCTGCCTGCTGTCACCGGGTGTATCTCTCTATTTTATTGCTTTATTTTCCAGTTCCTCCAGCTTCTGCACTCACCTCTCTCTTCTCATTTCCACTGCAGCTGTCACTCTGGTAGGCTGTCTTCCCTCCCTGCCACGCTTCTCCCTGTCTCCTAGTGCCCTGCCCCCATCAGTTCGCACAGGGGCTTGGCCTGTCCAGGGCTCCTCTTCCTCCCCTCCAGGACTCTAGGAGGCAACGGGAATGTGCCCCTGAGAAGGACTCCTGTCCAAACACCCTTCAGTTCCTCCCTGGGGCTTGGCCTTCCTTTTCAGCACTCTGGACAGCGCACCAGTGGCTGTCACTTTAACAGACTTGGCCTTGGCCCTGCAGGCCTGGGCTGACCATTTGGAGTAATTTACAACGCCTTCCTGCTTCATCTCTGAGCTTTTCTACCATTACGAAGTAAACCCCAGTGGTTTCTAACCTCTATGACTACCCAAGACACAGGCTTGAAGACAGAATGAGCAGTGTATGAAAAAGGAGTGATTTTAATTTCAAAGTTCTGCTGACATTCATCGAGTGTTCTCAAGGTTTATATAAACAGAACGCCCTGCTTGAAATATCACTTTGAATTCCGTTTGTGCAGTGGCGCCTCTAATAGTCTGCTGTTTTGCTTTCTCTCAGCAATGTGAGCCTTTGTGTTTTAATATTCAGAGGCACGAGGAAGTAGGAAAATTATAGCTGGGGAAGCCCGAGCTTGGTTCTTCATCATCTGAGTTAAATTTGGCTGAATGGAGGGAAAACATCCTTTTAAAAGGGTGGTAAATGGGAATAATAATCTCTTACATTTACAAAACACTGGGTATTTCCAAGGCTCTCTCACATTCATTATCTTGTTAGATTTTCACAACAGTCTTGTTCAAAACGTTTCACAAATAGCTACCAAAGGTGCTGGATATGAACGGCAGGCCTGAGGAGTCTTTCTTGGCTAATGGAGAAACCGAGGCTGAGGGAGGGTAAGTGACTGGCTTGAGGTCGCTCCACAGTAGCAAAGCTGGGCAGAGGTGGCTGAGACCAGGAAGCTGTTCTAGCCACCCCAATTTGCAGGCTGCCTTCTTCCCTGTAACCTCTTCCATGTCCCCATAGTGACCTTTCTTTCCTTCTGCCATCGGATATACCTTTTGCAAACTGAGTGACCACAAGAACCCCTCACAGGGGCTTCTGCCTTTTAAGGAGAAGTAGAGCCCCAAGCAAAAGAAGACTAGGCTAGGATGAGAAGCAAAAGAAGAGAACCCCTGAGAGTAACAATGATCTTCACCTACTGAGCATTGATGTTGTGCCAAGAAGTGAGCTCTCTCCTTGACATGCATTATTTGACCCTCTTAATAACTCTGAGGTTTTAGTCCCATTTTATAGCAGAAAACTGATAGTTAGAAGATTAAAGCTAGTCAGCATTATGGCCAATTCCACACTCGAGGAGACAGCTCCAAAGCCTGAGTGCCCCTCGCCCCCACTATGCCACATACTTCCTGTTTGTCTCTGGGGACCGTTTTTAGCATTAAGACTTGGGTGGGGTACGAGGCCTACTTTGCCTTTCTTGTCAGATGCCAGGTGTTTTGCCTTCTGTAGGTGTGCCTGGGACAGAGACCTGAGCATTGCAGATTCTGACATGCCGGGCCCTGAGGCCGCCCCTTGCCTGGCATTGCCATTGTCACTTGGGATGGAAATCACTGCACTGCATCCCGTGCATGTTCCAGGCAGCATGCGACCTCGTGATCACTTTAGGAAAGGTGCAGTTGTATGGATGAATGATCACATGAATGAATGAATGAGGAAAAGGGTTCGGCTCTTTTGCAGGTGTAGGGATGCAGGGCTCTGCAGCAGAAAGAGCGGCAGCTAGGAAATGTAATGCCCGCCCTGGCTGGAAGCCCTGAGCCGGAACGGAGCACCCCTTGCAGCATAGACAGCTTCTGATAGGCAAGGTAACACAGATGCACATGGAACAGGGCTCTCGGGGGTCAAGGTGAGTGAAGAGGAAGGAGGCCTGGGGATGGGGGCGCTGGGGATGGAGGCGCAGGGGGCCCATCAGATAAGCCTGATTTGATGTTCATGGTCTAGCCTGGGCCTAGCGAGCTGATGGCAGGCTGTTCCGGACCCTGTCTCTGGGGCTGATGTCATTTATAGGTTCTTGAAATTTGTTACTGTTGATAACAGTGACGAGCCATAAACATCCTCAAGTGGGGAATGTTAATAACACGGGAGGCATTTTTTAAGTGGTGGCTTTGGGGAGCCTTCAGCATGTCAGCACAGAGGGGGTTGTTGTCACTGTCATATATCTGGGAAGTTATTCCATGAAGGTCGTGCGGTGACTCGATTGTCATTACATACAAAATATTTCAATTTTCCAGAATAGAGTTGGTTCTGGCATCAATGAATCTTCATCTCTTCTCCTTTTTATGTCTTCCTGTTTGTCTCTGGAGTCTGGTTTTGTGTGAGCAGAAAATGGACATAAATAGGTGGGTCAGGCTAGAATGAGATGCCTGTGACAGGGGAGGGGATCGAGGGACCAGGAATAACCCCCGATATCCTCTGGGGGCACAGGGCACAGGGGCACTCAGGGCTCTGAACAGAGCCCCTCTGAACCACCTTCAACTGCTCCAGCCACAGTGTTCACTGGACACAGCCCGAACCTTCCGGCCGTGGGCCTTCGCTTCATGCCATAGTCTCTCCTACTAACATCCTCTCCCTAAGGGGCCAGCCTGACCCACCACCATTGCTCTCCTTCGACTGAGAGCCTGTGCAGTGGGTGTGATTCATCTGGCACTAAATCACCTGCTTTCCTGTGCCACCGTTCCCATTCCCTGCTTGGCAATGGGGCTTAAATCTTGTTCTATTTAACTTGTCCCCAATTTGTCACCACCTCCTTGTGGGCAAGGACCATGCCATATATGCTTCTGCACGACCCGCCGGGGCTGGCTGCTGCCTCTGCGCTCCAAGCAGCCTCTCCCCTGCAGCCTGGCTAACTGCTGACAGTGCTGCAAACCTCAATTCTGACTCTACGACCTGTCGGGGCCACCCAGAATGGCTGGGACTCCTCCTATGTGTTTCTGGACCAGCTTAGGCCGGTCATCACTCCAGCCTGGACCTCTATGTGGCACCCTCCCCCTGACTAGTCTGTCCATACTAGCACAGTGCCAGCCACCCACTTGGGATGGAATAAATGAGCAGATGAACAGCAAGGCGTCAGCATGGGGTTAGTGGGGGCTCCGTGGATTCACTCTGCATCCCATTTCCAAGGTGGAATGCTGACTGTGTGGCCAGACACCAGAGTCTATGCTCAGCCTGGGCTCCTCTTGGATCAGACACAACTGAGCACCGTCTTTGTATTGGGCTCTCCTGGGCCCTTGAATCTATGGTCATGGTCTAGTTGGGCACCTCCTGATGTCATGGGAGAGGGAGGGAAGCTTCTAAAATAGAGCCTCTTTCTTTTGGAAACACACAGCTGAATGAGGAGACAAGATGGATATGCCTGGAATGGTTAACAAAGCACATGGGCCCTTTGGGTGGAGAGGACCAGTCCACAAGAGGGGTAGGGTTTCCAGGAGAGCGGGCATGCCTAGATGAGGAGGCTCGAGGTCCAGAATCTTTGCTTTTTCAGGCTCCACGTCCATAGCTTTTTATCTCTACCTATACCTTTCCTTTGTTTTTGTTTGTTTGTTTTTCTTGAGAGATTTTTGCCATAGGGAGCATGTGCTCACCAGAGGGATAGAGACAGAGAGAGACAGAGAGACTGAAAGCAAGAAATCACCCACTAGGGGGATGGCAATGCCTCAATCTCTTCTCCTCCATTGTCCTGGGATTTCTTTTCTTTTTTTTTTTTTCTTTTTTGGTGCACACACACACACACACACACACACACACACATGTGCCTGGCATGATTTTCAAGCCACCGGCTTTGGGACTCAAACCATGGTCGGCCATGAAGGAGTCCAGTACCTTAATCTCTATGCCACCTTCTAGCCCCTGTACCTTTTCTTCGAAATGCCATAATAATATGCAAAGGGCAGTCATGTTCCCCAAGGGCCCCCTTGGAGTGACTCCAGTCCTTTGAGTGCTGGCCTTGCTCAGTCTCAGAATGGCCACCCCTGGCAGGCACTCCTCCTCCCCTGCCCACTAGGCTCGGTGAGTAGGTGAGGCTAGTCCCTTGCAGGCCAAAGCAGGGGACTTGGCAAGGAGAACAATGGGGGAAAGGCAGGGGTGAAGGGCAGCCAGAGGCAACAGCAGCCCTTGCGCTGCCAAGCACAAAGGACTCACTGGAGATGGGCCTGCTGAGCCTAGGAGGTGTGGGAAGTCCTCTGACAGTGAGGCTGGAATGAGCCTTCTGCTGCTGTTTGGCCCAACACAGCCCACCTGACATGTCTCAGCGTCAGGCTCAGCAATGCCTCCTGCTCGCTCAGACCTGCTCCGCTCAGGCCCAGGCCTCTGGGCGGGAGAGGAATCCTTTCCCTTCCCCATCCCTGAAGACCTGGCTCAGAAAAGGGACCTATGCGTTTTTCTTGCCTCCTGCTCCTCTGACCCAGCTCCTGTCCTGGACTTGAACCCCTCCTCTATGTTGCCACCACGCCCCACCACATGGGCAGGACAAGGCCCTGTCCTTGCCTTATCAGTGCTCCAAGGCCACTTAGGGAGAAAAAGAAAGGCTGAAGGCTTCCATAGCAGGGCTGAATCCTGCTTCTGGGGAGGGGGCAGAGGCCAGGTCTGGTCCCTGTGAGATCTTGTGACTGAACACCCCTGCTCCCGGGCCAGGGTTCCACGTAAGCCCCTAGTCTGCACTTTCCTCCTGCAGCCCTTGCTGACCGGCCACTGGGAGCTCCCTGCGCCCTTCACTTTTGAATGGCAGAACCAGGCTAGAATGCCTCATGGAGCCAGAACACTTGAGGGCTTAGGGATTTAATCTTTTAGTCTATTGCTTTAATTCTACAGAGGAGAAACGGAGGGGGCAGAGGGCCGCATGGCTAAATGTACAGAATAGGTATTGTTCGGTGTTTCATTCCCAGTGCTCAATACAAATCTGTAAGTTCCTTTCATTTGGCCAATATTTGTTAAGTGCAAATTTGGCGCCAGGTGCCATGAGCATGAGACAGCACGGGCTGCAGACGGCCAGGGGAAGGTAGAGAGCAGACCTGGGAAAGAATGGAACCCAGATAACCCAGCTCTTCCCTCTGAGCCCCATCTTTAAGGTTCTGTGTGCCGAACTAGCTTTGTGTTTTCAGAGTTCTGCCTGTGCCGCCGTGGGTGTGTGCGTGCATGTGCGTATGTGTGTGTTCGTGCCCTCAGGGGGCTATGCAATCTGGGAAGGTGGGGCTAAGTCTGCGTGCCCCCCAGCTTCTCTGTCCTACAGTCTGGCTAAGAAATGTCCCAGGAACCTGCTCACTAGGCAGAGGTCCCCTCCTGTGGACTGTACTCACAGTCTGAGCAAGGCCAGAGCTAGGCCGTATTTCAGGTGAGGAGACTTGGCGATCACCCAGCCCAGCCCTCTCATTTTACGGATGAGGACGTGAAGACCAGGAGGGGTGCGGTAATAGCAGTGACCATCAGTAGCTACCATGTTTGGACTCTACCCCGTGTGCCCTCTGGAGCTCATGCATGTTTACAGGTGCCCTGTGGCACAACAATCCCCACTTGATTTCTCAGACAGGACAGAGGCTCCGAGAAGCCATGTGACCTGTCCAAGGTCATGGCACTTGTCTGTTGGCCTGTGGAGGGGATCTGTGTAGGGTCCAAGCACTGACTGGAGGCTTGAAATCTCACATCCTTAGCAAAGTCACCAGAACATGTGGTGACAGCTGGGACCCTGGAACCCTACTCCCCTTTCTATTTGTGCCGTGTCTGGGTGAAGCCGGCTCATTCCTGCGGGGCTGGGCTGGGACCCCGAGGGAGAGTCAGCAGACCCTGAGCATCCCTGCGGGCTCCGAGGCCAGGGCCAGGGCTCGCCTTCCTACTGCCTCTCCGCTCCCTGCTCCGAGGGGCTTTGATTTGCTGTTAACACCCAAAGTTGAGCAAAGCCTCATGAATCATTCATGAAGGTGCTCCAACAAGATCATTATTTTGAGTGTTGAGTGTCAGGAAAACAGTGTCTGACGGGTAAACATGATGTCTGATGACAGAACAGCCGATGGGGTGACCCAGCAGCCGGGCACCTGCCACGCTGCTGGGAATTTTTAAACATTAAAAAAAAAAAAAAAAAAAAAAAAAAAAAAAAAACCACCCAGGCTCAGGGAGAGCAAGCCATCTCATCAGAAACCCCTGCCTGTCGGCTCCTGAGGCCGAGGCTCTGTGCAGATGGGCAGAGCTGGGAGGGACAGCGTGGAGGGGACAGAATGTCCTGGGAGCCCGTCGGCCTGTCCTCTAACAGGAAGTGACTCAGCACCACCCCCAGCCCTGTGGGGGGCCAGGCTGCTCCAGAGACTCCTCTCCAATACACTACGCAGTCCTTTCAGTCAAACAGCTCCTGCCCTCGCTTTCTCTCAGAATTTCCCAATAGAATGTCTTTCTGGAAAAGGCCAAGAAGGGCTTGAGCTCCCATCCACCACCTTGGACCATGCCAAGGGCTTGGCCTCTTCTTGGAGACCTCCTGATCCAGTCACGGGCAGGACCTGTGACTGGCTGAAGCCCTGGGGGCCCTCCCAGGCTTCTGGCAGTGTCGAAGCCACTTTCTAGTGGATGACAGATTGTCGATAGCTTCACTACCTGCATTATTTAAGCAGACCAAGGTGAGCCTTGGTTGCACCCTTGAGCTCAGATCAAATTCATGGCCAGAGTGGAAGCTACAAGCAATTAGATTTTTAAAGAGAAAGATGCTGGGGGGGGGGGGGGAGTACAGGCCAGAGGATGGGGGGTGGCCATGGCTTCCTTCCCTGTGGGGGATGGTCCCTTGTGCCATCCAGTATTGGACCCAGTTTCTCTTTCAGACCTTTTTCCTTTGGGCCCTTTTCTTTGTAGGGGAGAGGATGCCAAAGACATACCTCCCCCACCCCAGGAAGACCCCTGGTGGTGGGTCTGCCTGCCTTCTCTGCCTGCATACTCTGCCCTGCTGTGCTCAACCCATCCCTGCAGAGACTTTTGGGCAGCACTTTCTTGCTCGCTCTCCCCACCCTTACCATCTCCTTTAGGTCCAGGCCTCCTGCCTGACTGTCACATGCTTTCTGTCCTCTCTGCAGACCAATGTCCAGGCCTGCTGAGGGGCACTAGGACAACATCTGGGAGTCCCATCAGAGTAGGAGCAGGAACACGGGGGTCTGAAGCCAGAAGAGAATACCCCCTGTGTGGATGCGGCAAAGGCACAGCACGGGTCCCCTGCAGGGAAACTCAGGGAAGATTGGCTTCTTGACCCAGCTGAGGACAGAGGCTCAAAAGGATTACAGAGGCTCAGAGATAGAAAGGTCCCTGAGGTCGGCCTCCAGCCAGCCCGAGGATACCTTCTACTACTCTTGCCTGATTCCCCTTCCTTGCTTCCAGAGTTAGGGACTTGCTTCCTCTCTACATGGGCCATTCCACCAAAAACCAAATTGGGTCATCACTAAGTTCTTTCTTAACCTGAGTCCAATCTGATTCACTAGAGAATCTATGCTTTTCTCCCTGATCTACAGAAGGTAGAATTCCACTCTGTAGGATGTGATAGTCTTTTATAGATTCGAAGAAAAGTATCACTCTGCCATTCACATACTGATCCATCCATCCGTCCATCTATCAACTTACCCATCCTTTTACCCATCTATCCGCCCACCCATCTATACATTCACCTATCCATCCATTTACCTACTATCCTCTGCACATCCACCATTATCTATCCACCTACCAGTCCACTTACTCACTCATCTACCCACCCGTCCATCCACTCATCCATCCATCCACACACCCACCCCCTTTTCTGTTCATGTGTATTGAAGACTTGTTAGATGCTGATGCCACTCTTGACATTGACAGATGTAGTTCCTGGCTTCAAGGTGCTTACTCTCCTGGGGCTGAGGCAGACAAGTGACTAGAATCACATGATCATTGTGCACTCCATTAGGGGAATGAAGACAGCATCTGAGGCGTCTGCAGCTCAGCACCTCCCAGTTTCTTTCCCTGAACATCCCAAGGACTCCAGATACCCCTCTCTGATTAACCTTTTCTAGATGGCTCCTGGTCTGGACACTATCCTCTGTGGGTAGGCCAGGCCTGAGGCCAGGGGGTGGTTCTTCAGTTCAGAGGGTGTGGTGGGGCAGTGTCTCCCAGTGTTTGAGGCGAGGGGTGGGAGCCATCCTCCACATTCTCGTCTCCTGAAGAGGAGAACATGTTTGTGTCCTAACATGAAACACTCTCCTTTCGGCTCCTTCACAGATCACGTCTGGTGCTTTTTGATGCACCAAAGAACATTTCAAACGCGTCCCTGGCGGGCTCAGTTGGGAAGTCCTTTTGGCCACTTAAAATCTCAGCCTCTGAATGTAAGGCATGCTGGCGGTAATTGTTCAAGAAAATCAAATGAAAGCAGATATAGCAAGTTTCTGGTTATTTATCAACCATAGATACAGGCCACTTTTCATCACGCTGAGCCTCAAGAAAAGATAAAAGCAAGAGAATTGATCTGAGCCTCTCGTGGGAGAGAGGCTGGCAAGTAAGTGCCATCTTAAAGGAGCCATTCCCTGGCCTGCACAGTGTCCTGAGCAGCAGCAGCTCGGTCTCAGGCCCATCCCAACGCTCCTCAGGAGAGGGTGCAATAGCCTTTGATCTCTGGCATTCCTTCTGCAGTTTCAGAGCACCTATAGCCAGCCTCAGCCTGGCTAAAAGGGGCCAACTGCTGGGTCAGGGTGGGATCTCGCTGTAAGATCAGAGCTTGGGGACCTGTCAAAGCCTCTACTAACTCTGTTGGCCACTCTTCCCCTAGGCCATTCAGGGAAACCTTCTTCCCTGCCCAGGGTCCTTGCTGAGTCAAATTACTCCCAGGGCACTAGGCTCTGATGGGGTGCCAGGCCTTTGCTGAAGCCTTCCTGAGGGCAGGAGGTCAAGGTGGGAGAGAGCAGCCCAGGCAGGGGTAGAACCATCAGACCTGAAAACCATGGTGTTACCACAAGTTTGGCCAAGGGCATTTGGCTGTCTCTCCCTGTGATGGCTAATTTTTTAATGTGTCAACTGAACTAGGCCATGGAAGCCAGATATTTGGACAAACACTAGTCTAGCTATTGCTATGAAGGTATTTTTTAGATGAGATTCATACTTAAATCAGTAGACTTTGGTTAAGCAAATTATTCTCGTAATTTAAGTGGGCCTCTATCAATCAGTTGAAGGTCTTAAGAGAAAAAGATGGAGATTCTTCGAGGAAGAAGAAATTCTGCCAGCAGATGGCCTTCGAATTCCAGATGCCACATCAGTTCCTCATGAGTCTCCAGCCTGTTGGCCTACTCTGCAGAATTCAAACTTGCCAGCCCCCAAATTATGTGAGCCAATCCCTTGAAATAAATTTCTTTCTGTCTCTGTCTCTTGAGAGGTTATATACACATTTTATTGGTTGTGTTTCTTGGGAGAATCATGACTCACAGTCCTCAAACCCTATGCTTTGTTCCACTAGCCCCATGGGACACTCAGGGGCTGCCCAGCTCAGGGCCTAGTCTTAACTTCCTTCCTGTGCAGGTCTTCAGGCCAGAGTTAACAATCAACCAACCAGTCAATAATAAGAAAACATCATGGCGCTCCCTGCTACTTATCAAGTATCTGTCATGCAGGACACTGGGCCAACACGTCACATTTATCATCTCATCTCACCCTCATGCTGACCCCAGGGGGCAGGTGCCACATTGCTCCCACTTGGAAGCAGAGGAATGGAAGCTTGGCAAGGTCAAGCAATTTACCCAAGGTCAAGTCAGATCATAGTTGGAGCCAAGATTGAACCCAGCTTTGTCTGAGGCCCTTTTCAATGCAATGTCTTTTTTTAAATTTTTTTTATTTTAGAGAGTTTTGCTCTAGGAAGTTTGTGCTCACTGGAGAGACAGAGAGACAGAAAGAGAGAGATCACCCCCAGGGGGTATGGCCACACTGCTATCCCTTCTCTATTCTCTTCTTGGGGTTTTGGGCATGCATACATGCACGCCCAGCATGAGTTTTAAGCCACAGGGTCTGGGACTCGAACTGCGGTCAACTATGTGGGAGTCCAGCAATGTACCCATTACTCCATCTGCTGGTATCCCTGCAATGGATTCTTGTTGTGGTATTTACTAGGAAGCCTGAGGATAGCAGATCAGTGGTGTTATGAGCAAGGAGACCAGTATCTTGGGACAACAGAAAGGATGAAGATACCGATAAAGATCAACACATGGGGTCACTACGCAGGACCAGGGTAGGCGCTCTATGTCTTCAGGCTCCTGGGGTGGCCTGGGGAACACAGCCTGCCCCAGGGGCACCAGTTCTGCTAGTGTTGCAATTTACTGAGTGCCTGTCACCTTGTCACTCTCTTCCACAGATAGAGACATGGGAGGGGCCCGGGGGGGAAATGAAATCTAAAAAGCCATGTCAACTTGAGTGATTCTCCAGCAGCTGGCTGCCCCTCACTGCTCCAAGAAAGGCAATAAAGCCAGGAGAACCAATAAAAGCAAGTGGCGTGGGGCTTGACAGATCTGGCTGTCCCCGGCAGGTGACGGCCAATTCAACCAAAGAGGAAAATGGAAGTTGGAGCAAACTGGTCCAGGGAGCAAGTGACCCTGAGAAAGCCAGAACCTGCTATTCATCTGAGGGTTGTGCAGTTGTCAGCCCGAGGGGAGCGAGCCCCATGTACGGCCTCAGATGAAGGGCAGGCATCAGCCTGTGGATGGGGACGTAGGTGCCTGTGATTAGCACATGACATGCTCCAGGAAACAAGTAAACATAAGGGTTGGGGAAATGCTGGGCAAATTCCGGGTCAAGGAGCTTTCGGCCCCACCAAGATTTGTTCCAAGTCAAACTATTAATGTATACCTTCTGAGCCAATCCCTTGTCCCAAGATTCAGTTGCACCTAGTACAAAACAGGCTTTATTGAATCCTCCCTCATTTATATTAGGCCCTGGTCATATATTGGGTTGTTGGAAAAGTCATGATGCATTTTTGCATAGAAAAACACGTCATGACTTTTCAGATGACCCAATAGTTTGGCTGGATTGTGGATGGGGCATGCTGACCTAGGTCCCGCCTTGAACTGAGGTGGGTGGACAGACAGACCCTCAGCCTCCGTTGGCTCAGTGAGCTTCCTGCTTCTCCTGCCAGCTGGCTCCTGGGCACTGCCTGACTGCTCCAGTGCTCAGCCTTGCCTCCTTCCAGCCTCCTCTGCAGTGCTCTGACTTCCCACCCACCAACAAGGACAAGGAAGGGCTAGATAGTGCAAGCTAACCTGCTCGCTTGTTGCTGGAGTTGTTCCCCTAAGATGCGGGCAGAAGCTGAGGATGGCTGTCCTAACTCTGGTCATCCAAGGGCTGCCAGGCCTTTAGCCAGGGTTCAAGTGTCCATGACCTCCTGTCTCTTTTCTGAAAACACTTGTTTTGTGCAGACACCTTGCCTTCTTGGAAGGCTGGCAGAGTTCTGGGGCAGCTGGGGGAGGGGGTATCCTCTGTAAGTGGAAGACCTTGCCAGGGGCCTGGAAACTGTGGGACTCTAAGCAGGGTACTTCCCGTCTATGGGCCTCTATTTCTTTAGTCACTAAAGGAGGGGTGATGGCTCAGGTCCCTCCAACAGTAACATTTCCTGACTAGATGTAAAACCATGACAGTGCAATGAGTTGGGGAAGCAGAGTGACATGGCGTCTCGGACTTCACTGAGCTTCAGAATCACCCTGAGAACACTGCAGACAGTCTGCTCCCCTGCATCCCTGCTAGCCTGGAAACCTACAGGCTTACCAGGCACCCAGAAGCATTGACATGGGGTGGTAGCCCAACCCTTCAAGAGCTGCTGCAGCCTATTCATATATCAGGGACCCGGTCCCACCTGGGGAACTCAGGAGACTACAGGTTTCTGCAGACGCCTCTGTGTTGGCTGGACTGAGGGGGTGCAATTCTGAAAAGCTGCCAGGTCTTTATGATGCTCAGGGAGGGAGTTTCCACGGGAGGCCTAAATGCGCAAACTTTAAGAGCACAGCGCTCAGATCCCTCCAAGCTCTGGAATCCTGGAAAAATTCCTTCATTTCCCCACCTCTAAAATGAGGCTAACTACCCTTACCTTCTTATTAACCAGCTTGGACCTCAGTTTCCCCATCTCTAAAATGGGGGAAGTCATATCACTGCTGGGTGTGAAGATTAAGCGACACCAAGTGTCTGGAGACATGGGTGGCCCGCACAGGGCTGCCCTGGAAACATCCAGGCTCCGAGACGCTGAAGGAGAACCAACCTCCGGAGTCGGCAGAACCATGGGAGGAAACAGCTTCCCACCTTCTCCGACTGAAGAAGAACCAAATCAAGGCGCTAAGTTTATACATTAATTTTGCTACAGACAGGAGAATTTAAATAGCTTCCTAAAAGGTATTTTTAAAAACTGCTTTTCAATGCTCCATTAAAAGGCTCTTTGCCTTGCTTTGGAGTCTCTGCAGCTGCCAAAAATACTATGAAAATTACTAAAATGCAGTCTACGTTGGTTCTAAAAGGGTTTGCCAACTTGTTTCAAATAATCTAAAAACTGATCACATTTGGTCCAAGGCACAAGGCATTTTGATCAATATCATGATCCAGGAGCCTCCATGAAGTGCATGCCTGTGTTTGGAGATTGCCTTTGACCTGTGTTCCCCCTTCCTGTAATACTCCCTCCTCTTGATTTCTGGAGACCTCATTGGTCAGTTGTCTCCTGTACCCTTTGATCCTCCTCTTTTTCTTACCTGAAATGTTGGGATGTCCCTGGGCTCAGTCTTAGACCACCCCGCCTTCTCCTCGAGGTGATACCTCAATCCTAACTTTTGGACTCCCTAATTCTTGCCTCAGGTCCTGACTTCTCCACTCAATTCCAAACCCATAGTGTCTACTGCCTTTCTGATCTGTCTACCCAGATGTCCAACAAGCACCTTGATCTCTATATGACCAAGGGGAACTTTTGATCCCCTCAACTTCCCCCCGCCCCCCGCGCCCTCCTCTGAGGACATGGCACCATCATCTACCCAGTTCTTTGGGTTCTGAATCTAACGGTCACCTGGATTCTGCTCTGTGCCTTAACTTCACACCGAAATAATTAGCAAGTTTTGCCAACCTCACCTCAAAATAGACCTCTGTCCTTTGCCTCTCATGCTCCTGCCTGATCCTTGCCACCATCTTCTCTCAAGTGTTCCCTGGGAGGGCCTTCTAGTGGCTCTCTAGGCTGCCCTTCTGGCCTCTTTACAAATATCCATTTCACCCAGACAGAGGGCTCTAAAAACACATCAATCAGATCGATCACCACCCTGCTTAAAATGCCCCAAAGTCTCCCCCTGCACTTGGAATAAAACCCGCCCTCTCTGCTCTGCCTCCAGGGTCCTTGGGGCTGCCGGGACTCAGTGGCTCCCCCAGGACACTGTGGCTCCCCCTCTTAGTCCTTCCCCAGCTCACCGGGTCTAGCCTTTGCTTTCTTCTCCATTCCTTCCCACTTGGCTGGCTTTGCACCAGCTAATCCCTCTGCCTAGGGCATTCTTCTCTCAGGTCTTTATCAGGCTATGTCTGTGTCATTCTGTCACAGCCCAAATGCCACCTCCCCAGAGCCCTTTCCTGACCCTGGACCAGGACAGGCCACAGAACATACACACTTCCGGCAGCTTCTTGTCTCTTTGCTCATCTTCTTGTTTCTTGTCTGTCTTCCCCGTAGATCACCTGGTCTGTGGGAGCAGGGCCCTAGGACCTGGAATCCCTGCACCTCGGATCACACCGCAGACACTCTTCAACAAACACACCTTGACCAATGAACACGAGTCTGAATGGGCCCGAGCGACCACCTGTATGCCATCCACGGGATCGATGCTCGCAGTTTCTCCTCCTAGACTGTCTCGACTAGCAGAACCCGGGCCTTTGCTGAGCTGCCTCTGGCTGCTTCCAGGGTTGGGTGAGAAGTCATTTGCCCCCAAGTAGGAGAGCACGAAGCTTTAAAAGACTCAGATGGCAGTACAGCATGATGGTTTTAGAATGCAGGCATTTAAAGCCCAACCCTGCCACTTATACTCTGTGTGACCTGGACAAGTTCTTTAGTCTCTAGGCATTGGTTTGTCCCCTAGCGCAGCAGCCCCTACTTCATGGTTTAAATGAGATTTAAATGTGATACTGCATGGCTTGAGGTCACAGTGCCCGATTCTGCCCTGTTGTGGTTTGTGTTTCCCCAAAGTTGTGTGTTGATATTAGGCTAGGGAGGTATCAAGAAAGAACTTACACCTAGGCAGCATTGAGAGGTGTGGTCTTTGGGAGGGATGGAGTAATGGGGGGTGGTGGCCTGTGATTACTCCTGGTAGGTGTTTAAGGAGAGGGAATGAGTGATAGAGATCCACACGGACATGGACCATGCTCTCCAGCTCTCCACTCTGTCGTGATGAAGCCAGAGGACCCCCACCAGAGGTGGTGCCTGGTGGGCTAAATACACCTTTTTTTTTTTTTTTTAAAGAAGTTTTTGCCTTAGGGCGTATGTGCTCACTAGAGAGAAACACAGAGACAGTAAAAGGGAAAGTGAGAAATTAACCTCTCCCCAGAGGAGGTGTGGCCACATCACAATCCCTTCTCCACCATTCTCCTTGTGGGATCTTGGGCACTCATGCACATGTGCCTGGAGTGATTTTCAAGCCACCAGGTCCGAGACTTGAAGTGCAGATGGCCATGTGGCACTTCAGCGATGTAGCTGCTATGCCATCTGCTGGCCTCAACACCTCTGTTTTTATAAATCACCCAGTCTCAGGTATTTTCTGTTATTAGCAGTGGAACAGACTAAACCATGCCCAAATATTTAACAAATAGCTGCACCTGTTAATATCATTTTTACTGCCATTATTGATGAAAGACTGAGGTGGGTGAGCATTGAAAGCATCCTCATTTTCTAAGGAAAAGGTCGCAAGAAGTCTTAGCTGTCCACAGTTAGGACATTCCAGGTCCCACAAACAGGGCGCATACTAGCAGGCCTCTGACCTGATCCAAAGCCTCGGGAGGCAACCCATGCAGTGGTGCCTGGATGCCCACTGCCCCATCCTGCACTGGTGAGCAGCTTGCAGGACAGCCAGGTCTCTCATGTGGCCCCATGTCTATATGAGTCTTTGCCATGGTCACCAGGGGACCCTCCCAGGGGTGCTGTTCCATTCCAATGGGACACTATTCATGGGACGTGCCCAAAGGCATCACCAATTCAATCACTTAAGAATAGCCCTCACGCTCCTGTTTTGAAGCAGGCCCTCTCCAGCTAAATACTGGGGTACAACAGATCTCCCGGCCAGCAAAAGTGCCACAGGGGGCACACAGGCAAGAAAGATGTGGGTGAACGAAGATGCCCCAACCACAGCTAGCCCTGCGAGTGGAACGGAGGGGAGGCCCACGATGGGTGTGGTCAGGGAGGGACTCTCCAAGCAAGGGCCACTGAGCTGAGACCCAAAGTGTGGAACGCGGCAGTCACAGACCAGGAGGAGCGCTGCAGGCAGTGGGAGCAGCCAGGGCAAAGGCCTGCTCTCCAGCAAAGGAAGCAAAGTGGAGCCTGTGTGGCCAGAGCACTGGGGACCAAGGGCAGAGAGATACCAGGTGGGGTTGAAGAAGCAGGTGGAAGCCGGACGGCATGGGGAGTAGTTTATCCTGAGTAGTAATTTGCATTTTTACCCTAAAGGTTGGAGTCAAGCAAAGGATGAAGGTGGCCACCGGCCCCTTGGACATGGGGTTTCCCAACCTGTTACCAGGAGCTTTTCTTGCCGTTAGATTTGTTTAAACAATGTAGAACTGATTAGAAATTTTAATTGTCTCTGGAAAGTTTGAGGCCTTGGAGCAGTATGAAAAGGCCTACTTTAAATGTTTTACAATAACGGTCTGTTAACCAATTCCAGACTTAATTTATCCAAGAACTTGTTAAAATTCCCTCTGTGCAGCCACCGAAGGAATGCGCTTTTGAAGTCATTTACTTACCAATAAATTACAATGGTCTGAAATCATTAGCAGCAAAGTAAATTGTTTTAATTGATCTGAACTTCGTTACGACCCAGGGACTCCGATTCTGTGCAACTGCACTTTCTAAAGGTCTAAAATAACAAATTAATCTCTCTTGAATCCTGTCATCTTTAGATCAGTCCTTTCTCTCAGAGACCAGGAAGGGGAGAATCGGTGGCGGGAACAGCGCTTGCTGCACGCTCCCAAACTGCACAGATACTTGATTTGGGGTGGGGGTGGTTGGGGTGGAGGTGAGGGGTCTAGTCTAGGTTACTCTTCCCACTGTGGGGAACTAGGCAACTTCAGAGAGCCAACCAGCACTAACATTTCTTACCTGTCCTGGGTTGTGGTCACATGTTTTGTGATTATTTCTTCACTGGTTCATATGTGTTTCATGTCCTCGTCTGTAGGTATACGTGTGACAATAAAAACAAGAGCAGGACCAGCCCATGGCGTGGTGGTAAAGGCGGCTGGATCCCACATGGCTACCAAGGTGGTTTGAAACTCGGACCTGGCGGCTTGAGAAACATGCTGGGTGTATGTGTGCATGTGCTTAAAATCCCAAAGGAGGGAGAAATGGAGGAGAGGGGATTGTGGTGTGACCATTCCCCATGGAATGTGTGTTCTCGCTTTCCCTTTCTCCATCTCTTTCCTGGGAGTATGCATGCCCTTTGGTGAATTAAAAAACAAACAAACAAAAATGAGAGCAAATGCAAAAGTAAATATCTATTTAAAAACACGTGGGGAGGCCTTATTAGTGCCCTTGATGCAGACCGCTTTTCAGGAAAGACCCGGATTGTGTGCTAAGCAGTTGGCACTGTGAAAACCTCTCTCTCTGGACTCCTCCTTAACGTTGCTAGAACCTGATGCCCAGTGGTCGGTTCCTCTGGGGGTGTGCAAAGTGCCAGTCATTATAAAAGCAGGGTCGTAAAATGACAGGAACTATGCTTTGGGACTTGTGAGTCCTTTCCAAAATTAGCATCGGCTGGTTGGGAACGAGGGAGGTGAAGTACTCGCTGCTGTCAGCCAGCTGGCTAGTGGGTGGGAGGCACCAGCCTCAGGAACCACCTCCCCTAAGGTGCAGGCAGTGAGGACAGACTGTCCCAGATCGCAGTCCTACATGTGGAGATGTGAGCCCATGGGGTCTCTGCAGGGCTCCCAGGCTCCCTCGCCTTCAATTCTCCAGAGCTAGGTGGGTGTTTGGGTCCCAGCATCCTTCAAACTGGCCCCGCCTGTGCCCTCACTCCCTGCTCTGTTTCTGTAGAATGAGCTGCTCTTCCTGCCTGGAATTTTCCTTTCTCTTATCTCATTGCTTCCACATAAGAGGCTCAGAATTGGCCCTGCCCAGGGCCCTGCGGTGAGAAGCAAGGTCTTGATGAAGGAGCTGTACATAAATCCTCCCAGTGATGCTTCTGTTTTCAAGGCAGTGACGTTGGCTTATGCTTGATAGACCCTCCTCATCTCCATCCTAGGAAGTTGGGAGCCCTGGGACATACTACACAGGCAAACAGGGCTATTGGGGTTCAGGGGAGAGATTTCCAGAATCAAGGTCCACTCAGGCTTGGCCTGCAAGTTCCTGTTTTCAGAGCATGCTCAGTGCAATCCTGCCAAACCAGGGCACGCCAAGGGCTGGCAAATCCCATCTGCACACAGCCCTGCCTCCTGCAGCCTGCAAGGGGGAGGCAGATCAAACAAGAGGAGGCCAGGGCTGAAGCCACACAGCCAGGAGGGCAGCCGGCTTTGAGACTATCACAACAGTTTATCTTGGCAGCATCGATGGAGGGGCCCCAGGAGGTAACTGTTAAATTTACAAGTGGAGGACGATTTACATCTCAGCAAACCTTCCTCTTATTATTCCTGAAATACATTAGTCTCCCTCATCAGCGATCTCTCCTTCCACGGTTTTAGTAATCGACCACAGTCCAAAAATACTAAAAGGAAAGTTCTGGAAATAAACAGACTGTATGTAAGTTTTCAGTTGAGTGCAGTTCTGAGTAGTGTGATAAAATCTCTCACTCAGCTCTGCCCGGCTGGGATGAGAATCATCTCTTTGTTGGGTGGAGCCATGCTGTATATACCACCTACCCGTTAGTTGCCATATGGGCTGTCAGGTTAAAAAAATGTATTGTAATCGAGTTGGGTATGATCTGCGGTTTCAGGCATCCACTGGGGACTTGAAACATACCCATTGCCAACAAAGATGGACTACTGTTAAAGGAAAATTGAGGCAAAGGCTTTAGGGCCTTGGGCAGCCACATAACTTTCAATACCACTAGAGAATCTCTACGTGGAATGCTGAGCACACCTTGCAGGGGTGACTCCATTGATGCTGAGCAAGAGAGACTGGGAAGAAGGACGGTGGAGGGGACCCTGCCAACCAGAACAGAACGACAGATAGCACATGTCAAGCTGCTTGACTGCTCTCACTAAGGGTTTCTGCATCCCCAAATCAACCTCTGCTTCTTAATATGGGAATGAGACAGAAGTGTCCTAAGAGATGACCCTGTCAGAGTGGTGTGAGTGGTACAGCACCACTACAAGAAACTGGAGAGGCCCAGGTTTGATTCCCAGACCCACCAGAACAGACCAGGCACAAGATCTCGCTGGTTTGTAATCTCAGCTAACTGGGTGGCTGGGGCAGGTGGATCGAGGCAGGCTGAGACCCTGTCTAGAATGCCTTTGTCTCTCTACTCACCTCCCTCATTAAAAAAACAAAAAAGGCCTAGAAAGGGCCAGCCAGTAGTGTGGTGGCTAAGGCAGCTGGATCCTCCATGGCCAATGATGAGGTTCGAGTCCTGGACCCAGCAGTTCAAGAAACACGCCAAATGTGTGCACATGCGCAGCCAAAATTCTAAACAGAATGGAGGAGAAGGGATTGCAGCATGAAAATTCCCCATGGGGATGCTTTCCCTCTTTCTCTTTCTTTTTCTGTGGGGAGCCTATAGCAAAATTTTTAAAAAATGCCCTAGAAGAATTGGCTTGAGGATATTACCTCTCAAAGCCTGAAAACTTGGGGCAGACATGTGGGAAGTACCTCCCAGGTGGAGTGGAAAGTACAGAGACCCAAGAAGAGGGCATCATCCATCCTGAATGGACACCTCCCTGCTAGAGCTGCGGACAGGCCCAGTCTCCCCAGCCTCCGCAGCACATCACGTAGCCTAGCACTGCCGGGAGGAAGAGAAGGGACGGCACCCCCTGACTGGATCACCCTCAATGCGGAACGGCTTGAAGACAAGTCTCCTTCCTCAAGAAGGAGGGAGCGAGTGGCCACCACAGTGTGGTCCCCTTCCCCCAGCCAAGCCCCAATCTCATGGAGGAAACAAATGTTAATGGGAAGCACTTAAAATGGAAAGGGAGTCTATTTCTCCTTAACTGTCTCTGGCTGCACAAAATTCTGAGAAGCGATTGAAGGTAAATTGCTTGGTTTTCAATTTTAAGCTGCACTTATCCAAGCACGATCAGTCTTCCCTGATCGTGGCAGAAAATAATAAGCGCCTGATGCGGGGGTGCCCTGGTGCCCAATAACATGGTGGGATCGCATCCCCTTTTCATTACGAGAAGACAGAGTGTGCTTTAAGCAAGTTTATTGATATGATAAATTGCCCCATCACTTCCCTTGGGTGAATCTCCTGCCTGGAGGCTGGATTTCCACTACTCCCCAGGGGCTGGCACCCACTGGCGGGGGGCAACGGCTCTCTGACATGCTCGCTAGGAGTTTGGTAGTGACTCTGGGGTTACTTTGCGGGGTCAGGCAACCGCAGGGGTCACGGTGGCCAGGGCTGCTCAGAAGGCCCCAGCCTGGAGCTGGAGGTGGCCCTGCCTTAAGGGACTTGAGAGTACACTGCCTGGAGTCTGCCAGGTGTGGGTTCAAACCCTGGCTCCATGCACTATGTGACCATGCGTACACCAACCTCTTAGTGTCCTTGACTGTAAAACGATAGTGAAGGCAGCGACCAGGCTCAGATAACACTGCCTGCAGAGTCACTGGTGTAGCTGAGGCCCCTCTTTGGTCTCTGGGGGCCGTCCCCTCTGTACTGCAGAGCAGAGGGCTCCAGACTGCAGAGCCCTCTCTCACAAAACCTGGTGGAGCCTGGGCCCCAGCAGGACTACGCCAGTTGGGGGTGCTGGAGGGCAGCAAGGACTGGTGTAGGGGCCGCTAAGCCATGGTGGCGTGTCCCTGGGACAGAGTTTTCCCTGGTTTAGAGGACGAGAGGGCCCTCAGCAGCAGAGCCCCAGACGGGCAAGGGCAGAGCCTTCCTGTGGAATCTGAGCCCAGGGGCTCCACCAACAGCCTCGGTGACCCAGGGCAGCATGCTTGGCCTGGAGGACTGGCCCAGTGCCTGCGCAGTACAGCACAGGCTGCCATGAATAACTGACTGAGCGAATGAGCACCAGAGACAGGCACCAGTGGGAAATCAGGGACCTGATGGAGTAGCGTTCCACCACGGCTGGGCCTAGGGAGCAGGGCTCAGGAGCTATCTGGTGCTTTGTGTTTCCTTCCAGAAAAAAACATCTTAAGTCTCTGAACCGGACCTCCCAGTTTTGCTCTGGGGGCTCCTGTGCTCCCTACGACCCTTCCCTGGGGAGGCGGTGTCTCCAAGTGCCTGCAGACCCTGGGCAGAGCAGCTGAAGGAGGAGAAGCTGAGGCTTGGGGACGCCCAGGTGTCTCGAACCCATCTGAGGTTCTCATCTCTAAACACTCACTATGAAGATAAATGGATCTGAAAGGAGCATTTTCCCCTCAACCATGTAAACACAAGGCAGCAGACGAGTAAGTAACATTAGGTCTGACACGGGGAAGCTGTGAGGTATTACTCACCCTGATAAGTTTAATGTATAATTTAGAAACATATCATCAAAATGGGAAAAAAGGGAAGAACCTCTTAAATAACTCGGAAAGATGTTCAGCTCTGAAATCACGGGCGGTTAGAGCTGAGGGCGTGCGGCAAACTCCCCGGCAGCACGCACCCCACACTTGGAGCAATTGGATTTAGATAGATCTGCAAGCTGAGCACTTTCAGAAGGAAAGATTCACCCTTTCCAAAGTGGGAAGCTGGGGCTCAGGTCGGGGCCTTCTCCTGGCCAGAGTCTGCCCAGCCCTGCCGGACAGAGCAGGGCTGCCTGCAGGAGCCCGGCAGGGCAGGTGGCTGGGCTGAGCCAGCAGGTTCTGCATTCTCCGCGGAGCTGCGCCTGGAGACCCTGCTTTCCTTCCAGCTGCCCTCCCAACTCTGGCCAGGGAGGCCTCTTCCCTCTCACCAGACATGCAGTGAGGGCTGGGGAAGGAAGGTGGACAGAGGGACAGAGTGGCTGGGGGGCAGGAAGAATTCAAAGCATGCATGCCCCTCTTCTCTCAAGGGGCTGGTGGTGCGTGCAGGTTGTATAAAAGGTGGGCTACATGGGGGAGGAGGCTCAGGGACATCGCAGACACCTGTCACGATAGATCTGACTCACTTTGGGTTAACAAGCCCTTCTTGGGTGTTGAGTCCCCAACAAGGTGGAAGAGCCATGGCATGGTTGAGCTTCTCTGCACCACCAGGCACCGGAGCATCAGGAAATTCAGCTCCTAGACCAGCTGCCATGTGACTAGCAAGCACTGAGCCCTGCTGAGCCCATGTGGCCTTCTCTGTCATGTCTTGGGGCTGTTGATAGCCACTCCCCAGCCCCACCTTGAGCTGGACACGTGAGACAACGCTGCTTACTGTGCTTGGGCAGGGGTACTCGTCTCTCCTTTCAGGAATGCTGGGGTAGGAGGGAGCCTGTGAGTCCAGAAGGACTTGGTGGCATGGATCTAGGTCTCGGGGCAGGGGTTCACAGCCAGGCCACTGCCAGCTCTGCCTGGACCTGGCCTGTCCTGGGTTCTCAGGTAGTCAGCCTGGGACAGGCCAAGGTGCTGGTACTGTCTGATAGTTTTCAGGTGGTCTTAAGGCGGCTCCAGAGTTTAGAATTCCAGCTTGGAGGGTACAGTGTCCCTGGCACGGTGGGATTTATCTCAAGGCCCTGGAGAGTCTAGATAAGGCTCCTTTTCTGATAAGGGGGAGGACTCAGGCATTTGAACCAAGGACATTTCCCTAATTTCCGGGGTTTTATCTTCAGAGTGTGTCCACAGCTACCGTCTTGCCTGCTCAAACACAAGCCAGCGACACTGCTACCTGGCCCTGAGATGCGTCTACAGGAAGGCGCTGTGCATGCTCATGGGGGCCCAGGTGCTGAGGGATGGACACAGCCAGGTGCCTGGCAGGAAATGGAGCCCCCTCCTCACTCCTCCAGACACCTGTGGTCCTTCTCCCCAGTTCCTTGGAGTCTGTTTCCCTAGGCTCTTCCCTGACTGCCCCTGCCTTTTCCAGTGGAAAGGAGGGTTCTGCCGCGAACTCGTCCTTGCCCTGTGCCGTACTTGAAGGGTGGGCTGCAGGGACTGCAGGCTCAGCGCAGCCTTCGCAGCAGCTGGAGGACCAGCCAGGCTTACAGACCCAACCTGGGGCTCACCAGGGGCATCTGTGCCCGGGAGGGGATGACGAGTTGGTGGGAGGCAGGCAAGGTGAGGGGGGTGCCATGAACAAAGGCCCTGAGGCAGGCAGCCTGCGGTGGATTAGAGACTGAGAGCAGTGTCCCTGGCTCGTCTGAGGTTTAACCTCCATCTGCTTCCTTTTCTTTCCAGGCGAGAGCCCCACTCCAGGAGGCATGAACCGGAGAACCCTGAATTACGGCCTTCCCCCGTTTGTCCCTTGAGAAGAACGAGAGCAGATGCTCTTTTCCTCTTCCAGCTCCTTCTGCAGCCTGCAGCCAGCATGGCTCCACATTTGCATTTCTCCACTGGCTTCCTTCTCTCCCCCAGCGAAGCCCAAGTCCTTATAGTGCATGCAGGCCGGGCCTATCTGTGCCACATCACCTAGGCAGCCCGTTGCTTCCTGTCTCCTCCGTGGGCATCCAATAAAGGTGTACAGGCCGCCTGGCAGTTTCTCAAACATATCAAGCCACTTCCACCTCAGGACCTTTGCACATGCTTTCTCCTCTTTCAGGACTGCTTTTCTCTGGATATATTAATGACCCATGTCCTTCTCTCACTCAGGGCTCTGCTCAGATGTCACCTCTGCTGAAGTCCCGTCTCCGTCACTCTATCAAAAACCCTCCATTATTCCTTCTCTCACTCTGCTTTGTTGTCGTTACAGCATTTATCACTAGCTGAAATTATATTACAGGCTCACAATCCAATTCCAAAATCCATAAAGCTCTGAAAACCAAAAGCTTGTTCATAACTCATTTGGTGAGAAAACGTGACCTGAACGGATGTGAGGCTATTTATAGTCTTGGTTCATCCCCCTTTGTGTGAATATTCATACATTTTGCTATAGAAATATTAATGTGTTTGATTATGGGGTGCTACTCTACACCCCGCTGGGGACGTTACATAATGTACGGTCCATGCATCATATTATGTTTCTAAGATGCACAGTCTGAATGCTCAGACCAGGTTTCTAAACTCGGCACTGTCGGCCAGGTAGCTGTTTGCTGGCGGAGGCTGCCCAGGGTATCACGGGATGTTTACAGCACCCCTGGGTTCGACCCCTAGATGCTAATCACGACCCTCCTGTCTCCCAGCGGTGACAACAAACCACATCTCCAGACATTGCTCCCAGTTCTAATCTGGACTAAGTGGTTTCAAAATGAGGGATGGTGGAGCTCTCTCTCTTCGTTTACTTGCACGGAACGTAACTTGGGGACAGAAATTTCACTTGTCCTGTCCTCCACTGTCTCTCAGCACCTAGTGATGTGACGCAGAGCTGGCCCCCAATTCTGACAAAAACTCTCTCCTTTGTCCGAAACCTCAGTCAGGCTTTCTTGAGTCCCCCGCTCAACTGGACCCAAATCTGGGCTTCCTTCTCTGTCCTTGTGGAATCCAGTTTGGTCAAGAATCCTGCCAAGTCTGTCAAGAGAAAGGCTCCCACCCTCGGCATCTGATCACCCTGATGCCTTATCACCCAGGCCGGCCCTCAGCAAGAATCCTATCAAGTCAGTTCAGCCGGAAATTTTCCCTTTACACTTGGTCATTTCCTCTGTCAATTCTTATCCACTGGCCCCACCTTGCTTCTTAAAAATCCCCACTTTTGGGGAGTTGGAGTGGAGCCCACTCTCTCTCCCACCACAATTGCAGGGGTCCCCACACCTATCAACCATGACCCCCAACCTGCCTCTTGAATAAAGTCTGCCTAACTTTTTTTGTTTTTTAGGTTTTTGCCATAGGATGCATGTGCTTGCCTGAGAGAGACAGAGAGAGGGAAAATGAGAAATCACGCCCCCCCCCCCAAGATGGGATGGCCACACCACAATCCCTTTTCCCCCAGGCTCCTCTCAGAATTTTGGGCATGCATATGCACCTGGTATAATTTTCAAGCTGCTGGGTCTGGGACACAAATCACGGTTGGTCATGTGGTTGGCGCCTTAACCACCATATCACCTGCTGGCCAACTGCCTTATCAACTTTTTTCTTTCTTTTTTTAGAGAGATTTTTGGTATAGGGTGCATGCACTTGCCGGAGAGACAGAGAGAGACAGAAAGTGAGAAATCACCCCCCCCCACACACACACACACATACCCTGGGGTGGGAGGAATGACCATGCTGCAATCCCTTCTCCTCCATTCTCCTTCCGGAATTTTGGGAATGCATGCACACACGCCCGGTGTGAGTTTTAAGCCACCAGGTTCAGGACTTGAACCCCGATCAACTACATGGGAGTCCAGTGATGTAACCATTATGCCATTTGCTGGTCCCTGACTTACCGACATTAACAAGTATCACAAATGAATTTTTTCTTTAATAATACATAGTAATTATATAAAAACACTAAGTTTACCTGGCTCCTCCAGCAGGCACCTGGAGTCCCATTCTAAGCATTTATCAGGTGTCTATCAGACACTCCTCTCACCCTGAGCAGAGTGTCGTGGACACCCTGTTCTCCTGGCTCCTCTCTAGGGATATGATAGCATTCCTAAGAGTCTGGGGACCCAGGAAGCTTCCCAGATCCTCCATCTGGCCCCCCTGGCATATGGCTGGCCTCAGACAGATGATCCCTAGAGTGGGGACAATGATCTATGTCCACCTCTTTAGAGACAATTCCTCATAAATGGCTGGACACTCATAAAGTGTATAGAGCTGAATTTCTCTTTGTCTTCTTGAGTGTCCGACACAGATCAGGGCACATGGAGGGCCTTCTGGACCAGAGCGGCCTGCGACAGGACAGAGCCTTCAGGTGACCCTCGGAATGTAAGGGTGATAGGGAGCATCAGGGATGGGGGGGTCTTTGATAAATGCTGGTCTCTGGATTTTGTCCTTGTAGACGGTACTTGGGGCAGGTCATGCAAGTGGGAACGCTGGTCGGTTTCCACCACATCTCTGTCAGCGGTCGCTCAGCCTCTGCTTGCTGGCTTTCAGAGAGCCAGCTTTGTCCTGGAGCAGCCTAGCCCACCAGGGGACAGCTCTGACAGGTAAGACCTTCCTCTCCTTGAGCTGAAATCCCGTAACTCCTCCCCATCCCACCCCTGTTCTCAAGACCTCAGAGCACCATATGGACCCCCACAGAAACCTGCACTGTGTCCAGCATTCTTGGGACCCCTAGTTTCACACCCACACTAGGGAAGCCAGTATTCTTAGCTCCCCCAGGACAGTGCCAGTTTAACCTCTGCACCCTGCAATGCTGCAAGGGTGGTCACCTCTCATCTCTCTTCTCACATATCCCTACATGATATGGAATCGAGTCCCCTGTCCCTGGGAGGGTCAGGGAGGACAGCCACTTCAGAAGAGGCCAGGCCTCCTGCTAAAGACACAGTCCAGTCACTGTCCATTGGGGATGTGCCCTCTTTAGCCCGTCTTTGCATCCTTATTAGCTGATTGGCACTGGAAGTTTCTGGAGAGTGTGCACTCCAGGCCAAGGGACCACCTACAGTGACTGGGCTCTTTTACACCCAGCAGCTGACGACAGACAAGCTGGGTGATACTGGAGCGAGGGCTGGGGTAACAGCTGGGATATCCAGCCATGCAGCCCATGCAGAGACTGACTGCTGTTATCCCTGAAGTCCATTTCTCTCTCCTTCCCCAGTGCCCAGTCTCCTGGGTACACAGCCACCTGGATGGCTGTGTAACACTTCCCAGCTCCCTTTGCAGTGAGGCACGACCATGTGACTGAGCTCTGGCCAACGGGAGGCAAATGAAAGTGGCACGTGCAAGTTCCAGGAAACATTCTTACAAGGAGAGGCTGTACTTCCTTTGGGGTGCTGGGATGCAGACATGAAGGCTGGAGTTAGAGCAGTCATCTTGGACCAGAAGCTGCTGGAGCAGATGTTAGAGCAACAGGAAAGAAGGAGCCTGGGTCCCTTGGAAATGGCATTAGCTTTAGGCTGCTTCTGTTTACAGAAAGAGAAATGAACCTTTATCCATTGAGCCTCTCGTAGTGTAGGTTTCTGTCCCTTGTACTGAACCAACACCAACAAATCCAGAGCCCAGGTAGATCTTCTAGCTAATCACAGCAGGCTCATTCAAGGCCACAGCCAAGAGAGCAGGGCAGGGGTGGGGGATGATCAGGGCAGTGAGGTCAGCAGGGGTGGAGGTGGGAGAAGATTTAGGCTATCAGGAGGGAAGGACAGAGAATGCCTGGCAAGGGTACAGGACACAGCACTTGCTTTCTGTGAGCGACTGCCACACAGGCTGTCAGTTATGGGCGGAGCTGGCTCCGAGTAAGAGGGCCCTGGAGATGGGCTTTGAGAGCAGAGATTCCAACTTCTGCGGACCAGAGGCAGCTCCTCCTGCTGATGCCCAGTGATGTGAATGTTACCAAAGCAGCAAATGCTGCCTTCGGTCCTCCGAGAGGAAGCATCCCCAGAAAGCTAACAAAATCAGAGATGAAATAAGAAGGCCGGGAGGAACCTGGCAGGCAAGCTACACCAGCCTCGCCAGCCTCACGCCAACCTGATGGCCGCTGTGCCGGAAATATAGAGGAAGTTCTCCTGCCCTCTGTGACAGATGAGGAACTGAGGCACGGCGTAAGGGAGGTACTAAAAGCCCTCTCGTCTTGTCGTGTTGGAAACTAGAACTCAATGTCTGAATTCTAGAAATGGTGTTTTTTTCCATTCCAGAAAAATCTCAGCAAGAAGATGCTAACCGACTCCTGGTGCCAGAGCTGCAAAAGCACAGGCCAGTGAGCAGAAATCCAGAGGACTTACCCAGGCCATACTGGGAGGCTCGTCCCTAAAGGCCTGAAGGCCTGCTCTTGGCCTGTCCCATCGCTGTAGGGCTGGCCTGCCTCCTGCGGACAAACAGGCCTGTCTGTGGCTCTCCGAGGTGCTAGCCTTGGGTTGGTCTGGCCTTCCATCTCTGGCGTCTGGCCCGGCCATTGTTTCTGTACTTTCTCCAAATTAAAAACCCATTGCTGCCCCTTCCTAGGTAAAAAGAGTTAATTTTCAATTCGAGTGTGTGGGAGGGTGTCCCCAGGGAACAGAGTAATGAAGCCGCTAGTGCTAGTTGCAAAACAAATAGATAAATCAATGTTTCAATTTTCTCCATGTGAGAGAACGGCCACTGTTGCTTAGCAATTCAGAGAACATTACTGCGGGCTCTTCCGAGGCAGCCATAAACGCCACAAAGTTGCCGGGTTTGAGCCGTATTAGAAGGACAACCCAGAAGGACAACCCAACGTAGCTTCCCAGGAGGCTGTGACCAGGAGGCATCTTTTGAACCCATCCTCGTACCTCCTAGGGCCTGGCTGTGTGGAAAGGGACCCTATGGGCGGGCTATGGGCCCAACAGAGTCCCTTCTGCCACCGGTGGCACCAAGAACCGCTTGGGTTTCTCCTCACCACCCAGGTGAGGCTACCCTAAGCCTTGTGGGCAGGGACACCTGGAGGAAAGGGGGTTCCCTGCCTCCGTGGAGTCAGAGACCTGGCCCAGCCCAACCCTGCCTGGGTGTTCCACCATCAGTCTTCCACACATCAACACTGGAAACTGCTTCTCTTCTGCTCCCACCTTCCATGGCTCCTCCGTGCCCTTTCCACTGAATTTCCAGAGCCGTACACCACACGGTGGCAGTTTCCTAAACTGCACTTCATCTCATTTTCTCAGCGAGCGTTCATGCTAGCTTCTATGGTTACCCTGTTTTACAGACGAGGAGACTGAGGCCTGGTGGTATTTGACCCTCCCAAGGTCAGGCATGGCGTCTGCGCTACATTTTCCCGAGCTATGTAAGGGGCTTGTGATGGGCACTGGCTTGAGAGAGTGCGCGGCTGGGGAGGACAGTCCAGCCCCTCTCAGGGCAAAAAGCCAGATCCCCATTCACCCCCGGCCAGCAGCCCAATCTGCATGGCGCTTGGCATAGTCAGTCCACAGAGAAAGAGTGGTGTCATCAGTCCCTGATGTGACTGTCCCAGGAAGGAGGGAGGGCCTGCACTTGTCAGTGGCTGCTCTGTGCATGGGTGTCCTGACTGCGGCTGGCCTATGGGTAAGGGGAAAAGGACCATGGGTCTCCTCGCGGTGGCTCCCATGCCCAAGGTGGGCCGGCTGCCTGTGTGCTCTCATCATGGCTCCCCACGCCTGGAGGGTCAGCCCCCATCAGCCCCGCTTGTCTTCCTGTCCCTCTCCCAGGCCCCCAGGCTGTGGCGTCTGCTTCACCCACCCCAGGGCTCTCTCCCGGAAGGCCCTCCTATTTCTCCACTTCCCCCTAGTATCTCTCAGGTCCAGCTGGGATGGTGACCCTCCCCAGGGAGCCCCTGCTGGCTCCCAAAGGAGAGGTGTCCTTCCTTTTCTGGTCTGAACACATGGACCTGAGCTGCTCTGGCTGCCTCGGTTCACGTGTCTGTCCCCTCTCTCAGACCACGCCCCTGAGGACAGGGACAGTCTCTTCTGCTCTAGGAAGCTCTGGCACAGAGACGAGGTCAGAAGTCGGCATGTGAGCTGACAGGACAAAGTTGGTCCTGGTGCCTCCACCTGTCACAACAAATGTCACTTGAGAACTGTATCAATGACAAAGCCAGTGATGGAGAAGCCTGCATTGTCCTAGAGTTCTGTCCACCAACTTCAGAAAGTGGATGTTGGACCTGCCACCACCTTGGGGTACTGAGAACTTGGCCAAGTCCTGAGCTCCCTCTCCCATTTTCCTCAGCTCTAATATATGGTGGTTAATGGTGGTTAGCTCCCCTGCCAGGGCTGCAGGAGTCTCCTCAAGAGCATGCAGTGACCCCCCAGGGCCCTCCAGGGACGCTGCTCTGTGGGGCTATAGTTACAGCAAGGCTCTGCACTCCTCTGGAAGCCTATCCAGGCCAGGCTGGGGACAGCTACCGCACCATTGCCTGAGTGTTCAAAGACGTGGGCCAGCTGCTCTGCTTCCACTGTGGGGGGTGTGAGGACTGCAGGGTGGCCTGGGGGCCTCAGGAAGTGCTTGATTTGTCCTGGGCAAGCCCTCTTAATTCTTTTTATTTTTGGAGAGATTTTTGCTATAGGGTGTGTGTGTTTGCTACAAAGAGAGAGAGAGAGACAGAGAGACAGAAAGCGAGAAATCACCCCCTAGAGGGGATGGCCACGCCACAATCCCTTCTCCCTTCTCCTCTCGGGATCTTGAGCACACACGCACATGTGCCTGGCGTGAGTTTAAGTCACTGGGTCTGGGACTCGAACCACGGTCAACTACATGGGAGCTAGTGACATAGCCATTACGCTAACTGCTGGTCCCAAGCCCTCTTAATTCTTGACTCTTGTCCATCTCCTCCCTCTCAGCACCCAGTCTTTATCTGGCCTTTTTTTTTTGAGAGCTCTTTGCTGGAGAGACAGAGAGACAGAAAGCAAGAAATCCCCAGGGGGAATGGCCAATCCCTTCTCCTCCATTCTCCTCTCAGGATCTTGGGCATGCATGCATACATGCCCTGCATGAGTTTTAAGCTGCCAGGTCTAGGACTCGAACTGCAGTTGACTACATGGGAGTCCAGTGACATAACCATTATGCCATCTGCTGTCCCTTGATCTGGCCTCTTAATGTTGGAGTCTAGTCCTTTCTGCTTGTCACACTTTCCCTAAACCTGAGGTTTCTGCACTCACTGAAGTGTGAAGGCTGTGCTCCCAGGAGAAGAGATGGTGGTGGGTGAGCTTCCCTGAGCACAATTTGAATAATTTTACCCCATTTCCCTGAGGCCTGACCATCTTTTGCCACAAAAATGGGAGCAACTCAAATAGACTTGTGTGTTGTACTGACAGCGAGGGCTGAGGGCAGGTGAGCAGCCTTTCCCTAGCAGTGGTAGAGGACCCAGCCCTCACACCAATAGACCTCAGCCTTCCTGAGTCCTGGGGGGCCTGGGAAGGCAGGCCACGTGTCTCTGTTCTTGGTGTTCTCAACTCCCCGGAGGACCCTGGGCCTTAGCTTTCTCTTGGCGAAATGGGGCCATGACAGGAATGTCGACGCAGGTGACCCTGGAGCAGGCCACGCCCACTGTGTCCTACTCCTCCCCCCAACTCCCTTCCCTGGCTGGACCAGGAGGTGAGTCGGGCTAGCAGAGGGGCCACTTAGATTCTTTAGTGAACATCCCTAAACTGGGTTCAAGGGAGATGTTAAGAGATCTATGGATGAAGGGGAAAAAGTTACCAGGTTCTTTTGGAAACAAGGTTTCATGGTCAAATAAGTTTGGGAAACATTCATAATATCTCCCCTCTTAGGAATTCACAATGTGATGTTGACATAGTAAAGGGGCTGGAAAAAACTATTAAGTTTTGTTTTATCCAGCATCCTCCAGACTCATCTGACTACAGAACACTGTTTTTTGTGGGATAGCCAATAACGGTGACCTTGAAATACAGTTTTAGAAATAATGCCCTAGGCCAGATGCTGGCAAACTATTAATACATCCCATAGGCCACAGGTCTGCCACCTGTTTTTGTAAAGAAAGTTTTATTGGAACACAGCCAGCCCTTTTATAATGTATTATCTATGGAGGTTTTCCTGCTACAACGGCAGAGTCAAGTAGTGATGATAGAGATCTTGAAGCAGAAAATACAATCTGGCCCTTTAATTAAAAAAAATGCTGACCCTTGTTTTAAAGGAAGGCCTTATGAGATCACTTTAAAGAAATGCAGGCTGGTATGGGTATAAAGAATTTTAACCCATTTTAATATCACCAGGAGCACTTGCAGTTAGGAAGCAAATCAGATGCTAAAATAAAAGGCATCGCTTATATTCCATTCAAACAAACCCCTGGGGCCTGTGTCTGGATGGGACTTCTCTCCAGGAGGGCTGATCAGTCAAGTCAGAAAGGCCAGAGTAGCCAAAATCTCTGACGCTTCACAGCCGACCATTAGGGGGAGCCATGGCCTGTGTTGCCGACAAGGAGCCGTGACTCTGATGGCCTTCGAGGTGCGATGGCCTGGCTTCCTGGAGAAAGGGGCTGGTGAAGGATGAGCACAGGCTGGGAGAGCCTAGGCCTTCTCTCGAAGGCTGTTTATCATAAAAGAAGTTTAAAAACACAGCTGGAGGGACTTTCGAGCCATCCGCACACCCCGTTCTCCACCTCAGGTGTGCTCTTGGAGCTTGGGAAGTCTCGGTGCTGGACAGGTGCTGGTGGCGGGGGCTTAGGACCATCTCCGCCAGGTCCCTGATCTCACAGCCATGAGCACCAAGGCTCAGGGGAAAGAGGATGCTGACCTTGACCTTCCCCCAGGACCAGCCACTGTGTTCTAGGGATGCTGTGCCCGCAGTGCCCCTTAACTTCAGCTCCCTTCTACACTTCAGAGAGGAAGACAGCCTCGTCAGCAAGTGCCCAGTATTTGAAAGGGGCAGTCCTCCATCTTCTTGTCTCCCTGCTCTGGTGGATCCTACACAGCCTGCCAGACACAGCTTAAATGGTGACTTTCCTGGTGTCATGCCGTTTCTCAAGGACTGTCGCTGGCTCTCTAGTACTCCTCTGAACTGCAGTACCTGCTTTCAGCACTCTCTGGGGTACGGCCCCATTCTACACCTCGAAGTCTTAAGCCATTCAGGCTGCTATGTGGGGCCTTCAAAAAGTTTGTGGACAGTGTGTATTATGAAAAATAACTATGCATGGATTTCAATTTTGGGGGGGGACCAAACTACATTTATACTTGAATTCCATTTTTCCACAGACTTTGTGAAGCACCCTTATATGACAGACCATCATAGACTGGGTGGCTTATGAGCAACAGAAATGTATTTCTCACAGTTTTATAACATAGAAAGTACACAATCAAGGTGCCCATAGGCCCTGTGTCTGGGGAGGGTCTGCTTCCTGGTTCATAGATGGCCGTGTTCTTGCTGTGTTCTCATAGCAAACAGAGTCAGGGAGCTCTCTGGGGCCTTTTTTTTTTTTTTTTTTTTTTTTTTTGGGTTATAGAGCACGTGCACTCACCAGAAAGACAGAGACGGAGAGATAGAAAGTGAGAAATCATCCCCCGGGGGGGGGGGGCACACCGCAATCCCTTCTCCTCCATTCTCCTCTCAGGATCTTGGGCATGCATGCACACACACCCAGCGTGAGTTTAAGCCACTGGGTTTGGGACTTGAACTGCGGTTGGCCACATGGGAGTTCAGTGACATAGCCATTACACTAACTGCTAGTCCCAGGGCCCTCTTTTTTTAAGAGAGATTTTTGCTATTGGGCACATGCACTCACTAGAAAGACAGAGAGAGACAGAAAGTGAGAAATCACCCCCCGGGGGATGGCCACGCCACAATCCCTTCTCCTCCATTCTTCTCTCAGGATTTTTGGCACGCATGCACACATGCCTGGCATGAGTTGAAGTTGCCGGGTCCGGGACTCAAACCATGGTTGACTATGTGGGAGTCCAGTGACATAATCATTATGCCATCTGCTGGTCCCTGGGGCTTCTTTCATAAGTCCATTGATCCCAATTGTGAGAGCTCTACCCTTATTACCTAATCACCTCCCAAAGGGCTTACCTCCCAATACCATCATGTTGGAGGATTAGGATTTTAACATATGACTTCAAGGGGGGGAGGGATGCACACATTTAGTCCATAACACCGAGGTACTTAATAGTGCCCTCAGTGTGGGGGCATCTTATAGTCAGGCCCATCTTCCTGCCTTATTTCCAGATCACCTCTCTCTGTCCCCTACTTCCCTGAGGTATCCAGGGAGGCAGGATCTGGAGGGACCCTTAGCAATTGAGTACGGGTGTGACAAATAAGTGCCTCACCTTCCCATGCCCACACCATGCCAGTCATACTAACTCATCACAGCATTCTTTCCCTCTGAGCCAGAACTCAGACTCCCCCTTTGACAAATGCTATTAGAAGTGATGAACCCTGGAGAATGATGTAGATGGCAATATCTTTGATTCGATTATCACATACTGAATATGTATGCTTTGGAAGACCATATTGTACCCCACAAAGATATACAATTAAATATAAATAAGAAATGCTAAAAACAAAAAAGGTGATGAATCTTATTTGCTATGGTTTTGCTGGGGTGGAAACCGACCCTGGGAGGGGAGGTGACGGGCCTAAAGTCACACGGCCATTTGAGGCTCAGAGCTCCTGTTTCCCTCCTCCTGGCCCGGGGCTCCACACAGGACAGGCCACTTTCTGTAAGCTGGATCCTTCCTCAAACAAGCAAGAGGAACTTAACTCCACAGGGAGCCTGTGCTTCTGGGACGCAGTCTGATCTCCTTCCCTACTGGTCTGGGAGGTGTGATGCTGCTGCACTAAGATTAGGGAGGCATCTATCCAGAGGTGTGGAGTTGGAACAGTGGAGGAACCAAGTGCAAGGGCATGGACCTGGCTACTAGTCAGGCCACCTTGAGCTCGACCCCGGCTCATAGAGTTGGAGACTTAGCAAAGAGCAACCTAAAGGTGTCAGCTGGGATCTACCGAGTACCTGCTGTGGACCAGAGCCAAACACACAAAAGGAGTTACTCCATGTGCTTGTCACTGCTCTCTGAGGCGGCAATATTAGCCCATTTTACAGGTGAGCCCCCAGAGGCACAGAGGTCTGGACTCCGCTGGGTCAGAGACAGTGAACGTGCACGAAGTAGCATCCCAGGGCTCTCCTGTGGTTGCTAATGGGATCAGTGCTATTATCGGTCTACACTGACCTCTTTTCTTGACAAGGCCCTGGCTGGGTGGAGCATAGATCTCTGAGTAAGCCAAGAGGTGGTGGGCCTGGGGGCTGTGGGATGAAACTGGCTGGCAGTGCCTCATACCCACTGATCCCTTGCCTCTCTGTGCTCGACCCCTGAAAGTCTAATGACCTTCTCTGGGAAGGTAGAGGAGACCGAGGGTGGGCTGGATTGCTCCATGAGGGACAGAGCTGACCCCAGAGATCTACCCACATGGCATGAGGAGGGAGCTGAGTAAACAGCCCTCCCTCCCTGCAAAATGACCCTGCTGATCCCAGAGTTAAAAATAGAACCACATTGATCGGGAGGCCATGCCCAAGCGCGACTTATCAGAGCTTCATTGGCAAAATGACTGGCCTGAGTCAGCCCTCAGGTAATTTATTTTCCTACTCAGCTGGCCAAGGAGCATCCCCTGCACATCCCTACTGTGCAAATTGTGCCACAGGTTCCCCAGCACCATGGCTCGCTCACTAGGACACCTAACCGGGGTGGGCGGGATGTGGGATGCCCTTCCTTCCTGGTGTGGTTCAGCCATTTCTCCAGAGGTTAATAATGCCTGGTGCAAGGAAATGGTCTGCCCAGAAGGGAGCCTGTTTTGCAAGTTTCCAGAGCTCAGCACACAGTGGCGTGCGCTCTTGTTATTATTGGAATGACTGTCTGTTATTACCCCACTGTGGCCTCTTGGGTAGCACCTGTGGAGAGAGCTCTAGTTCTCCCTCAGCCCTGGTAGTGGTCAGACTTGGCTGCTACCCTGGGCAGACCCTCGGGCTTCCTGGACAGGATCCCAGCTCATGGAGTGAGTGGGGAGACCACTCTAGTTGCTCATTCCCCAAAGACCCTGGTTCCATGTTGTTTCCTGTCCTGTGGGTAATGCCTGGCCTGTAGTGCAAGCTCCCCCTCCAACTGGAGCCCCTTCGGCTCTCCTCTCCCCTCTGGGGGGCTCTCCAGCAGGGATGGAGGTGTTGCCATCTAGCTGGTATAGTGGGCTGAACAATTTCATGCCGGCCTGCAACCTCAGAATATGACCTCATTTTGAAGTAACTAGTTAAATGGGGTCACACTGCACCTGGGCGGGTTCTAGATCTAATGGCTGGGGTCCTCATGAGAAGAGGAGAGACACAGAGGGAAGGTCTTGTGATGACAGAGGCAGAGGCTGGAGTGAGGCAGCTGCAAGCAGAGGGGTGCCAAGTGTTGGCAGCAGCCACCAGGAGCTGGAGAGGGGCCGGGGACAGAGTCTCCCTCTGAGCCTCGGGAGGGATCCAACCCTGCTGACGTGCTGATTTTCAACTTCTGGCCTCCTGAACTGAGAGAGAATAAATGTCTGTTGTTTTAAGCCATCCAGGCTATGGTGATTTGTTATGGCAGCCAAGGATCAAAATTCCCATTGTAGGAACACTGCGAAGCCCACACCAATATGGCAGGGAAGTGGCCAGGGCCTCCAGAACAAAGGCAATCTCCAGGCGTGGAGTCAGAACCCTGAAGCTGAGGGACAGTTCACTTTCCAAAGCCTCAGTTTCCTTGACCCTAAAATGTGAATAATAATCCCACCTCATGGGAAGGCTGTGGCCATCTGTGTGGAAGAGCTTTGGAAATTCTTGATGAACTCAGCTGCAAAGGTGAAGAGGATTCCAGGGAGCAGGGCCCAGGCACTTGGGGGAATAGGTCTCCGTTCCTCCATCAAGCTGGCCTGGTGCAAGGATGTAACAGGAGCATGACTTAAGATGAAGCCATTGCTTCCTAGTGGAACTCCGGCCAGGGGGAGGACAGCTGGGAGTTCAGGCCCCAGCTGCCTTGTTCTCCAGAAGAGCTGGGGTGGGGCAGGGCCTGAGGGGAGGAGTTTGTACAAATAACTGGAGCACAGACACGGTTTCTTATCACACTGGTCAGACTCCGCAACCTTTTACTTTTGCCTTCCTTTTTTTCTCTCTCTCTCTCTCTCTTTAGCAGCCTTCCTCCCCACTGTAGTCTGAATGTGTCCTCCCCCAAATTTGTCAAAATTTTAACCCCCCAGGTGACAGATAGTATTAAGAGGCAGGGACTTTGGAAATTGATGAGATCATGGGGATGGAGCTCTCATGAATGGGATTAGTGCTTTTATATTAGAGGCAGAAGGGGCTGAGAGACCCTTCACTCTTCCTCCCGTGTGAGGACACAGTGAGAAGACGGCTGTCTATGTACCAGAGAGCTGGCCCTTACCAGACACCAAATTTACTTGTATCTTGATTTTGGACTTCCCAGCATCCAGAAACTGTAGGAAAGTTCTTTCTGCCTTTCTCGCTTTCTTTCTTTCTTCTTTTTTTTGTTTGTTTTTGTTTGTTTATTTATTTATTTTGCCATAGGGCACATACATTAGCCAGAGAGAGGGAAAGTAAGAAATCACCCCCCCCCCCCGCCCCCCCGCAGGGAGGACGGTCACACCACAGTCCTTTTTCCTTCAGCCCACTCTTGGGATTTTGGGCATGCACACACACGTGCCTGGTGTGATTTCCAAGCTGCCAGATCTGAGACTAGAACTACGATTGACCTTGTAGGAGTCCAGCGCCTTAACCATTGCGCTATCTGCTAGCTCAGGAAATAAATTTCTGTTTTTTACAGGTCATTTTATTATGGCATCCCAAATGGAATAAGAAGCTTCAGTTTCCACAGTACAGAGGAGGGTGGGAGAGGATTGTGGCAGAGCACTCACAGGTCTGACTCTGGGGACACCTCACCCCCTTACAGACAGACCCCATTGAACCCACACATCTAATGAGACTGGATGATGCCCCTGTTTCATGGTTGATGAAACTAAGGTTTGGAGAAGTAAAGGAGCCTCCCAACATCACCCAGTCAGTTCATGGGGAGGTTGGGGTTGAATTTCCTTTTCTGACTCCCAGGCTCTTTCAGCCTCATACCCTATGGCCTCCCCACCATGATGACATGGAACTTCTCTCCTGGGGGAGGTGGGTGGTGGAGAGCAGAGGCACGACAGGAGTCCTAGGCAGAGTCTGGGCTGACCCAACAGAAGCCCAGCAGGACTTTGGCCTCGGTGAACAGGGCAGTACCAGGCTCAGGGAACAAATCAAGTTAACCAACTAGCAAAGTACCTCTGCCTTTCACTTTCAGGACAAAATTTAATGACACTAAAAGAATTTCCTTAATTAAAAACTGGTATTGGGACATTTCCAGGCCCTGGGTAAGGCTTGCTGGTGACTGCTGACATCCGGTGCTAGCCCTCGGTACATGCACAGACTGGGAAGGCTTTGTCCCTGACTTCCACTCCCTGTGCTGCCTCTCTTCACCCTCCCAGTCCCTAAGCACTAAGTTATCTGATCCACTACAAAACAGCCCTAATTCATACTACAGTGGAAATGACCTTCAACAGAATGTGGGAGCCCTCTCAGGAAGGACTGTATTTCATCAGGGATCAAAAACACAAGCTGAGGGGACCAGCAGTTAGTGTAATGGCTATGTTGCTGGACTCCCACGTAGTCGACCGCGGTTCAAGTCCCGGACCCAGTGGCTTAAACTCACGCCGGGCGCATGTGCATGCATGCCCAAGATCCCGAGAGGAGAATGGAGGAGAAGGGATTGCGGTGTGGCCATCCCCCCTGGGGGGGGGGTGATTTCTCACTTTCTGTCTCTCTGTCTCTCTCTCTTACTGTCTGGTGAGTGCACGCACCATATAGGGAAAAAAAAAAAATAAACCTCTCCAAAAGAAAAAAACAAAACAAAACACACAAGCTGAGAAATGAACTCTCTTGGATGAATTTCAGGATTGGATCAGAGGAAAGAGGTAGTGTCAGGTGCACCTGCTCCTGCAGGGAGCTTTGGAATCCACATAGTGCTCAGCAGGGGAACTCTGATCGCCCACCCAAGGTCTCAGCAGGATTAAGCCTGATGGCCCTGAGGCCTGGAAGGATTCATAAATATCAAAGCAAAAGTCATTTTAAATCAATATACTGCCTTTAATAAGAGAGGGGGATGGACACGGGGTTTTAGAATCTTTTCCACTAAGAGTTAAAAAGATTAGGCAGGACAGTTAGCTGAGTGAGAAGACTCATTTCCTGACTGAGAGGACCTGGCATGGTGGCAGAGATTGGGGCTGCAGGGATGGGATGCAGGTTACAAGGTCTGCATCTGGGTGATGCAATGGTGATGATGGTGAGGATGGTAGTGATGCTGATGGTGACAAAGATGATGCTGATTATGGTGATGACAGTCATGATGATGGTGATAGTGATGATGGTGACGATGTTGATTGTGATGATGGAGGTGATGGCGATAGTCATGACTATGACGATGCTGACTGTGATGATGGAGGTGATGATGTTGGTGATGGTGATAGTCATGGTGATGACGATGCTGACTGTGATGATGGAGGTGATGATGTCGGTGATGGTCATAGTCATGATGATGACAATGCTGATTGTGATGATGGAGATGATGATGTCGGTGATGGTCGTAGTCATGATGACGATGATGCTGATTGTGATGATAGTGGTGATGATAGTGATGGTGAAGTTGATGAAGATGATGACGGTAATTACGACCATGGTGGCAGTGGTAGAGATGATGATTATGATGCTGCTGCTGCTGATGGTGGTGATGATGATGATGGTGATGGTGATAGTCATGATGATGATAACGCTGATTGTGATGATGGTGGTGATGATAGTGATGAGATGATGCTGATGATGGTGGTAATGAAGATGATGGGAGTGATAGTGATGGTGATGAAGATGGAGATGATGGTGATTATGATGATGGTAGTGATGATGATGATGGTCAGAGTGATAATAAAAATTTATTGATCACCTTTTATCTGTTAGGCAATATTCTAAGAGTTTACCATATGTTATCTCACTTAATCCTTGCAACGGTCCAGTTAGGTAGGTAATGGTATTATTCTGATTTGACCGATGTGAAAACAGACAGTGAGAGGCTAGATTGATTTACCTGAGGCCACATAGGTAACAGAGATCCAGTTAGGTAGATAATGGTGTTAATCTGATTTGACTGATGTGAAAGCAGACAGTGAGATGCTAGAGGATATATGTAAGGCCACATAGGTAACTGTGGCAGAGCTGTGCTGTGATCCTGGACAGTTTGTTGGGGACCAGAGTCCTCTTTCTTTGATGGATAGTGAGTGAACCCAAGATTAAATGCATAGCTTAGACTTGAAGTCCACAGACTAACTGCCTGTCCATACCACACAAGTAGCTTGTAATACAGAGCCCAGAGCTCCAGGTAGACACTCTGTGTCTGGAGCCTGGGACGGTGCATTTTTCATAAGGTCTTTGAGTGATTCTGATACAGCCAACACACAACCCTACTGGAGAACCACCAGTGCAGACAACCCACCAGCAAGCATGATGGCACATGGGCTGGAAGCCTATTGATCTATCTCCAAAGCACATCTCCTATCCATCCACTGGTATCCTGTCATCGACCACCACCTTGTTGATACCACTATCACCCTGTCCTGCAGCAGCTCAGCTGGGAGGTTTATAACTGCACATCTTCTTGGGGGCTCTACTATGGATGGTCACTGTGGCCTTTCAGGCTCTCCATGGGCCAGCCCCACTCACCCTCATCCAGGTCACCACCATTTCCCCTGTGTTTGTGACTGTCCTGTTTCTGAAAGGCATAAGCTCTCCCAACCTCAGGGCCTTGCCCTTAATTTGATGCTTCCAGCATGAATGGTCTTCCCCCGTCAGCACTGGCTAGCTGTTCCTATTCTCTCAGGTCTCCACTAGACATGGGAGTGCAAGTCGGGGGAGGGAGGGTCTCTCCTCCTGAAATGGGAACTGAGGCTGACAGACATATAAACGTGATGCAGCCTGAGAGGAACGCAGGGCTCCTGGCCTCTGTGAAGGGTTCCATGACCAGCCGGGCAGTAGTCTGGCCTCACGTCAGATTCTACCAGGTCTGCAAAGCCGTGACCGTGAGATTCTTTTGGAACTGTGGCTGCCTGTTTGGGGCTTAGGACCAGGGATCTCTACTTGTCCACACCACAGGAGTGAGGGGGCTGGAAGGAAGTTTGGCAGGGTCTGGAGTCTCCTTGTTATTCTGACCAGTGCCTGGAATTCGGTAGGTGCTTAATAAATGTTTATTATGAGTAATAACATCAACCTTATTTATACAAGGCCTGTCTCCAAAGACCACTTTACATACTTAAAAATAACCTTAGTCATCTCTCCCATTATCCTCCAGAGACAGGGTTGACTCTATGTAGTTTATAAATGGAGACAAGGGCCCAGAGGGGGAAAGCAAGTGCCTTGGGGTCACACAGGGGCCCAGCCCAGCTCACCCAGAACCCATGTCTCCAGTCTTTAGGGAGCACAAGATATAGGAAAACCTCCATCTCTCTTTCTAAAGTGATTTAAGGTGTTATGGACTGAACTGTGCCTCACTAAAATCAGTAAGTTGAAGCCAAACCCTAAATGTGACTGTATTTGGAGATAAGGCTTAAGAGATTTAAATAAAGTCATGGGGCAGAGGTCCTAACTCAATAGGAATGGTGATCTTTTATTTCTTTTTGGAGAGGTTTTTGCTGTAGGGTGCGTGTGCTCGCCAGAAAGACAGAGACATAGAGATAGAAAGTGAGAAATCACCCCCTGGGGGGATGGCCCCGCTGCAGTCCCCTCTCCTCCATTCTCCTCTCAGGATCTTGGGCACGCACACACACGCGCCTGCCATGAGTTTAAGCCACGGGTCTGGGACTCAAACTGCAGTCGACTACATGGGAGTTTAGTGACATAGCCATTACGCTAACTGCTGGTCCCAGGAATGGTGATCTTATAAGAAGAGTATGACCTCCCTCCCTCCCTCCCTCTCTCTCTCTCTCTCTCTCTCTCTCTCTCTCCCTTTTGCTCTCTCTCCCCCTGCCATGTGAAAACACAGAGTGAAGATAGCCATGAGTAAACCAGAAAGAGGGCTCTCACCCGAGCCAAGCATGCTAGCTCCTCATCTTGGACTTCCAGTCTCCAGAACCATGAGGAAATACATGTCTGTTATTTAAGCGGCCTAGTCTGGGGTATTCTGTGATGGCAGCCTGAGCCAACTAACACACAGAGCAAAACAGATGATGTGAATCAGCCTCCAGGAAACACCAGGAATTCCTTTCCCCGAGGAGCTTCACTGAGTGGCTGAGGCTCCAGGCAGCCTCCCCGCAGCAGCCGGGCCCGGTTCTCCTGAGGTCTCAGCCTGGTGGGCCAAGGAGCATTCACGGGAGATGCAAGGTCCCAGGCTTGGCCGTTCCTGTCTGGGTGTGCAACACAGGGTGACCGACAGGAACAGCAGCTGCCTCAGACCCTCCTTTTCCCAGGGACCCCGTCAGTGCTCCAAGCCCCTCTCCTTTGGGTTCTTTTCCTTCCTGTGGGGCTTTCCCCTCTGCCCCCACCCTGTCCACCCTCGATCTTTTTGATTGTCGGTCATCTTCATCTTCCCTCTCTGACTCGCCCATCTCCCTTCCTTTCCAAAGCTCTTTCTCTCCTCCACCTTTCTGCACTCCTCTCTGTCTCGCTCTCCTTGTCTATGTCTCTATTCCACACACTTTGTCTGGTCATTGCCTCTTGCCTGTGGCCTCTCTTGATGCCCCTTGTTACTACTTCAGTCTTCATATCCTTCCCCATCCTCACTCCTTGTCCACCCACAGACCTCCCAGGACTCCCGTGCTCCTCCCCTGCCTCTGAGCCTGCCCTCCACGTGAGACAGGGAGGACAGGAGGGCTGGAGAGCTTCCTGGACAATGGCTGTGTCTGGAAGTCATGCATATGCAGACACCCACACTGGCATGACCATATGCTTGCATGCATACATTTGCACTCACACAAGCATGCACACATACGCATACCTACACATGAATGCAAACACACACACCCACACGTGCATGCACACCCTTGACTCCTAGTTGCTCCATCTCATGTCTGGCGCATGGGCCTCCCAGGAAGCAGAGGACTGAGGGATGCTCTCTTACCACAGCAGCAGGGAGTTTAAAGAGCTTCTGAATAAACGAGCCTCAACCACTTGCCCGGTGACAACGCCGCCCTCTCTAATTAATTTTCAGAATTCACTGTAAACTGCAGAACATAAAATCCCCAGGCAGCTGTCCCTCCTGCGGCCCTTACAAATCACATCAGCAGTGATAATCCCGACAGCGTGCCATCTCTGGGACGGAGAAGATTAGAGTTGAGTTAGCGTCTCCTTCCGAGGAGGGAGAGACTCTTGCCTCGGAAGCAGCCTGGCAGGTGGAGAGACAGAGGTTGGTCCCGGCCAGAGCCGGCTTCCTGCCCTTGCCAGCTGGAAAGGAGGGTCTTGGGAGGCCCAGAGGCAGGCAGGGGCCATCCAAGACACCACACCTCCCCTGCCAGATCATCAGCTAGACTGACATTTCTTTCTTTTTCTTTTAGAGATTTTTGCTATAGGGCATGAGTGCTTGTGGGAGAGACAGACAGAAAATAAGAAATTGTCTCCTGGGCGGATGGCCACACTGCAATCCTTTCTCCTCCATTCTCCTCTCAGAATTTTGGGCATGCATGCACACATGGCTGGTGAGAGTTTCAATTCGCTAGGTCTGGGCCTCGAACCGTGGTTGGCCATGGGGAGCGAGAGATGTAAACACTATACCATCTGCTGGTTTCATTAGACTGATGCTTCTGTAGAACAGTACTTAACTTCTATTTGATTCTTCTCATTTGAATTCTAACTTAAGGGACCTGATAGACCAGTCAAGCCCAGGCCTCGGCCTCACCCCCACACAGCACTCACCCCTCCCTGCCTTACGTTGCTCTACAGCACTCACTGCTACGTGCCCCCACATTCTGTGTCTGGCTCAGTCCTCCTGTTTCTCATGTCTTTTCTAGAATGTAGCTCTGGAGGGCAGAGCTTTTGGTCTGCTTTGTACACAAAAGGCACACAGTAAATAATTGCTGAGTGAGTGAGTGCGCCCCCATTCTGCATAGCTATGTAAGTCTTAGAATCTCAGGTTCGGTTTCCCCAGTGGGAAAATAAGATGTGTGGTCCAGAAAGCTGTGGTCTCTCCATACATACTTGTATCATCGCCACCCCCTAAAACATGGCCGTGGTCTCAACATGGCAGCCAGAAGCAAACTGAAGCCAGTACTTTCTGACACCCTGATGTGGAAGTCCTTATTGCCACAAGGGTCGGGCTCCATTCACTGGGAGGAGGCTGGCAGTGGGCTGGGACAGCTGGCCCAGCAGAAACCAAAGGCACAGGGAGACACCAGCAGGCCCCATTGAGCTTTGCTGACCTCCTGGATCCCACTGTGCTGAAGGCCTCAGTCCTGCTCATCTACCCAAAGGGGGTGCAGCAGGCTCTTTGAGCCAACCCCCATGACTCCTTTTGGGAAAAAGCTGGGACAGGCTGTTCTTTCCAACAGCCCAGCATAGACCCCACATGCACTTAGTGTGTTGAACCAGTGGCAAGCTGGTCATTTGCTGCCCTGTGTGAGGAAGAGCCCAGAACAGAAAGGAGCAGGGGATGCTGGGCTGGGAGGAAGCTGCCCTGTGCCTGGAGGCTGTGGCCAGGAGGTGACTGGAGACACTCTGGCTTAGCGCTGAGGTCACCCTGGGGGTAAGGGAGACAGCAGGAGCAGGCTGTGGAGAGCCCTTTGTAGAAGGCGGGAAGCGGGGAGACACCCAGAAGGGCATCTGTGCTGGTCTAGCAGCCCCAGACCAAATCAGGATTTAAGGACTAGCTGGATGAGGGGCCCCTGAGCTGCCTAAACATAGACGGGCAAGCCCTGGGGAGGCTCACAGAGCTGGGTATGTATAGACTGCAGGTGAGAGGGTTGTGGAATCAAAGGCCAGCCACACACCTTGTTTGGAGGTTGTGGGGACATGAAAACCAGAGTGACTGGCTGGCATGGGTTAACGACAGATTTGGGAAAACACTAGACCCTTCTCCAGGTGGTGTCTCCGTGCCAGCAGGAGTTAGATAAGCCATCTGAGCAATATGTACAACAACTCAGGTATCTCTTAGACGGCTGTGGGTGACATCTCTGAAAAGGAGGAGATAACATTTCTGGGAAGCACAGGTAGCACGACAGCAGCTACAGCAGCCTGTCAGGGGACCCGGGAGCTGTCAAGGGGATCAGTGGGCGAGGTGCCGGGCTGAGGCGCCATCCAGCCGCTTGGTGGGATGAGTGCAGGGAGCCAGGCAGAAGTTTCAGCATGGGAGGCAAACAAAGCTTAAATTACCCCAACTGCTGCGGCCTTTCCAGTCTGCTGCTATGAGCCGCTGATATCAAACTGAGTTATGCCTCTGAACTATGCAGGAAAGTGCTGAATTAAACAGCTTAGTGACTTTACATATTCAAACCAAGGCAGAACACCATAAAATATGCTGAATAACAGTTGTCTAATGCACATTCCTTAAAGCTTTTTGTTGTCGTTGTTGTTTCAATAGCGGATGTTGGAGCAGCCCAGAGCTCTGGGCCTGTGGCCTCAGACCTGGGCAGCTGTGACCTGCTCATCTCGGGGCAGACGGTGAGGCTGGCAGGAGGCAGGCAAGTATGGCAAGGTGGCTTCTGGAATGTTTCTTTTTTTTAAATAATTATTTATTTTAATTTTATTTATTCATTAACTTATTTTAATTTGATGAGAGAGAGAGAAAGAAAGAGAGAGACAATGAGAAAGCAAGCCACCAGGTTTAGGACTTGAACCGTGGTCAGCCATATGGGAGTACCCAGTGCCTTAATCACCATGCCACTTGCTGGCCCCTTGGCCTGGCTTTTTCTGGGCCACAGAAGCTTCCTCTGAACACTAGCTCCAAATCAGCATTTTGGCTGTGACCTCTTCATGGGGAGAAAATCCAAATAAAGCCTCCCCTGCTCGCTCCAGAGGCTCTGCATTTGCTCTTCTGAGCCAGGACCCAGGACCTGGCAGGGAAACTATGGAGACTAGGCACCTGGGTAGCTGATGACAAAGGCTGGTGATGGCTGCAGCCACGGTGGCTTCCTCCTCCAGGTCACTGTGCAGGCAGTGCTTGGAGTTCATTTTCCCTGATCCCTGAGCCATTTCTGCTTCTGGGAAGAAGCACAGAGCATCAGCCTGGCGCTGTGGCCTAGGGGTCCTGGGAAGGTTGTGCTCCCCGGTGGGCCACAACATCCGCAGAGCCCTACACACTGAGCTAAGCGTGGAGCTGCACCATCTCTGAGGGCGCTTGTTCAAGTCGGCCTGCCTCTCCCCTCCTCCCCACAATCCAGCCTGTCTCAGGGCCTGTGGGGAGTCGTTTGGTGAGGGGCTCCCTCTCCTCTCCTCTCAGGCTTATCCTGGAAGACACAGAGCTGGTGTAGTTGGCGTGTGCCCAACAGGAGCTGGGAATCCTATGCCTTCCGGGGCCAAGTGACTCACAGGAGGAAGGCGCCTGCTCCCGCCTGCCTGCCATCCTGCCAGCCTCTCTGCTTGTCATCCCTCAGTCCCCCATCACCCCAGCTGGGCCCTGGAGGCTCCTCTGAGAATGATGACCTCAGCCCTGGTGGCTGAGCAGATGGCAGAGGGGCCGAGCTGATTAATACTCAGATCCAGATGTTGCTGGTGAAACCCAGCTGGCTGGGGTGGGGGAGCCTTTCACCCACCCCCTCATTTCCCCCACCCAGCACTTGGCTATGCCTGGAACGTGCCAGGCATCACTTGGAAGGTGCAAAGATGAGCACCCTGTAACACAGGAACTGCCTTCTCCGGGGCCACTGAGCTCAGGGGCCGGGACTTAAACGTCCATGTCTGTCCTTCCCAGTCTGCACTAGTTACCTACACTGCGAAATTCCTGCCCCTAGGCCTGTTGGGTGGCAATCCTGGATATACCTGGGCTACAGTGAGGTCTATACCCTAACTCTCCTTCCAGTCACCTCCATTCTGCCCCACTCTGCTCTCCAGGATTCGAGTCCCAGCCTCTCCTGGTTCTCCCCTCACCAAACTGCCCAGCTAGTCCCACGCTCTCATGGCGCTCTTTGCCGGCAGCACAAACAGACTGGTTGACAAAAGCAGCCCTGGGTGATTTTGTGAGCGAGCTAATGGGTTACAGTGCTTGGGGACACTGAGCTTCAACGAGCTGAAGTGCCTGTGGCCTGGTGACCTTCCAGCGTCTCCTGTCATCTCTTGCTCCTGCTGACCCGCCTTGGTTCAGCGAGCTGTCTGTCCCTGCACATCTGAAGGCCCCAATGACTGGTTCTGAGGGCAAGAACTTTCTTTGCAGCCAAGACGGTCTGACAGGAACATGGGCTGCTCTACCTCATCCCGGGCTCATTTCATAGAAGAGGGAACTGAGGCCCAGAAAGGACAAAGACACTTCGTGTCCTGGACCCCTGCTCCCTGCCTATGCCACCATGAGACACCTGCAGGCCACTGTTAGTCTCCACTCGGCCTCTTACTCCCAGGGCTCAGCACCAGCCTGGGCTGCAGGGTGGACCTCGGCACGTGTAACAGGAGACACGAGAGGACATCAGGATGACGCAGGCTGTAGGAGGGAGAGTGGGCAGCAGCACCTCAGGGGGCCAGAGAAGTGGTGGAGGACCTTCCCTTGGGGACGAGGGACAGGGATACAAGTGATAACCTGACAGAAGGCAAAGGCGGAGAATGCCCTCCTGCAGCTGGATGTCAAATTCACACTTAGGGGACCAGCGGATGGCATAATGGTTACCTTGCTGGACTCCCACTTAGTCGACTTTGGTTCAAATCCTGGACGCAGTGGCTTCAAACTCACACTGGGCACATGTGTGTGCGTGTTTAAAATCCCAAGAGGGGAATGAAGGAGAAGGGACTGTGGCATGACCATCCCTCTTGGGGGATAATTTCTCACTTTCTACCTCTCTGTCTGTCTCTGTCTCTCTGGTAAACACGCATGCCCTATGGCAAAAATCTATCTTAAAAAAAAAAAAGGAAAAATCCACACTTTGAGTTGCTTTCAGCCTGGGCCTTCAGCTCCCAGGGTCAAGGATGATTTTGGGGGGAAGAGTACATTTATTTTACGAAAAATCCCTTAAAAAAAAAAAAAAAAAAAAACAGCAAAACCACATTTTCCTGGGAAAAGCAAAGAACCAGTCTCTCATGCAAGAACCAGTCCTATTGAGAAACTCACTGGGAGTCTGACTTGTGCATTCTAGAACTGTCTTCCAGCCAGGACCCGAGGCCCCCATCCCCAGACCTCTCGGAGGCTGGAAGATTATCCTGGGGGTGGCGTGGAGGACAGATGCCATGCTCTCAGGGCTCAGCTCTGGATCTCCAGGGGCTGGCTGCGTGCCCTTGCACCCACTATGTGTTGGAAAAGGCTTAGTGCACCCCCTGATGTCTTGGAAATCCTCCAGCACAGCCCCCACTCCATCACCCCATCACCCACGACTGGGCTGTGGCTTTAGCAGGCCCTGTGCAGGGCTCCCAGCTCTGTTCGGCATAGAAAGATGAGGCTGGCAGCCAGGCTCCTTGCTTCCCTCTGCTCCCTGATCCTTTAATCTGAGACTATTAAAACTTCATTCCACTCCTATTGGTAAACCATCAATCACCGTCACCCAGCAGCCCCTGGGTGTGAGAACGCAGCAGGGAGGGCAGCGGGGAGAGCTGGGGAGGCCGCAGCCATTGAGGACCCCGAGGCAGGAGGGACAGTTTGGAGCCTCCCTCCCCTGGGCAGAGCTCGGGCTTAGCAGGGCCATGTGCCCTGGAGAAAAACAGAGCTGCTAGGTGAAGGGACGGGAGGCCGAAGACCTGTGTCTGGAGGTGTGTGGGAGGTTCCGGGGGTGGGGAAAGGCTCCCAGCCCGGGGAGCCCAGGGTGGGTGGCAGCAGAGCCCGCACCCAGCCTCCCAAACAGACAGCACCATCATCACCAGCTGCCACCGCCTTGCTGGGATGCAGACTGCTGGGGTGGAAGGGACAGCCTTGGCCTTTCTCCCAGAGTGGCTCCTTTGGCTCATTGTTTCCTTCTCAGTTCAGATGCCAGGCCCCGTTGTCCCTCCTCCCAGTGACTTGGGCCTTTGGATGGGAGGGACAGGGGTCTGAGGCTCAACCCTTTAAGATTAACTTGCAAAAAGGCAACACCAGCTCTGTGCTTACAGGATTATGGGTCTTTTTCTTAATTAAAAAAATCCAATTAAATTAAGATATCAGAACTAAATAACGCTTGAGTCATTAGTGCGACTTTTATCTTAATGACTACAGCTGCCGAAATCCTTCTTTCGTTCTGACGGCCTCCTGCCACAGTGGCAGGCAGACGGGTGTTCACGGGATAGCGGCTGGGCGCTGCAGACACAAGGCAGGGGTGTCGGAGCTAACCTGAAGCCCCTGCTTACCCTCTGCAGCCCAGGCCTGACAATGAGGGGAGCTCGACGTGTACTGGGGCTGGGGGAGACAGGGACACGGCTGCGACTCCCCTTCCCATCTCACAGACTGTGCTCCTTGCCCATCAGTCCCGGAGGACTTAATCCACGAGGGCACCTATGGAAGGAGCGATGGGTTCCTACACGCATTTTACGTGTCTTCCCTGGCAAGGAAAGAGTTCCCTCCCACTGCTCTGGAGCTGGGAGAGTGCCTAGACCCTGCAGGGTAGAGGGGGCATGGTGTGCTCACTCCTCCCACTCCCTGCACCTCACACATGTGGCCTTGATCCCCCTCTTTCCACCATGTCCAAAGGGAAGCGCCAGCCGTTTGGTACTGAATGCAGCCAGGAACTGAGCACAGGCCCGTGTCTGCCGCAGGGTGCAGGGTGCGGAGCAGATGGTGAGGGCAGAGCTCTGGGAAGCAGGAGATAAGCAGCTCTGGAGCCCCGCGGCCTGACGGGAATTTGGGTCACAGGAGGGTGGCTCAGGGGAAACTCGGAGAGCAAGCATGGAGGAATCCTGGTTATCACTTCACCCCAGCACTCCTCAGAAAGACAGAGGCAGGGACCAGAGCTAGAGGCTCCCTGTGCACGTGCATGTGGCTGGGGCACCCTGGTCAGGCTCATCCACCCCTGCCTCCCCCACCACCTCCTCCACCGCAGCCCAGACACTGCTCCCTCGAGCTTATTTTCCCCTCTCAAAGCTCAGACAGAGAAGGCCTCTCTGGCCCCTGAGACCCCTGGGATGCCTCCTGCTACCTCTTCCCAACAGGATGCCATAGGGTCTGTGGCTGCAGTCCCCGAGGGCAGGACTGTGTCCATCTCATTGTTGCCGTTGCCCCGTGTCTAGACATACAGCACATGCTCAATAAATGTATGGCCACTGACTCGCTGAGGGAGCCAGGGAGGACTGGACTGAATCCTCCCATGGGTCTACCCTCTTGCCATGAATGTGCACCGCATCACTGGCAGTTTCTAAAAGCAATGAAAAGGATATTGTCATTTGCTTTTCTACTAGAAAATAAAGACATAAAGACAGAGGCTATGGAACATTCTGGACTCTAGACTGTCACAGCTGGGTAATAGCTGGGAAAGCATCTAGCTCAGATCCTCACTGTTCGGCTGAGGGAGTAAAGGTGCAGAGAGAAGAGAGTGGATCCGGCTGCTCAGTGGCTCTGGCCTCCGACTCCAGGCCCTTCAAGGCAACATTCTTGTTTTTGGACATGGCCGAATCTGGTTGGGCTCAGGTTAAGACCACTCAGTGGGACCAGCTGTTGGCGTAATGGCTGTGTCACTGGACTCCCAGGTAGTCCACCGCGGTTCGAGTCCCAGACCCAGTGGCTTAAACTCACGCCAGGCATGTGTGCGTGCGTGCCCAAGATCCCGAGAGGAGAATGGAGGAGAAGGGACTGTAGCATAGCTATCCCTCCTGGGAGTGATTTCTCGCTTTCTGTCTCTCTGTCTCTTTCTGTCTTTCTGGCGAGTGCACGTACCCTATAGCAGAAACCCCTCCCCTCCCCCCACCCCCCCAAAAAAAAAGACCACTCAGTATCCCAGCTCATAGGGAATATCTAGCTTAGGCAGTTACCAGGGTGGACTCTGGTCCTGGTTCTGAGATAGCCTGGGCTAGCCAGGGGTGTGGCTGGCAGGGCAATGGCCTCAAAGGACAGGAGGAAGAGAGGATCTTTCTGTTCCGGTTCAATACCATTCCCTCCAAATTCATGTCCACATGGAGCCTCAGATTGTGACTTGACTCGGGAAATAGTCATGGCAGATCTAATTAGGTAAATGAAGATGAGATCATATTGGATCAGGTAGGCCCTAATTCCCATATGACCGGTGTACTTAGAAGGAGAGGAAATTTAGAGACACACAGGGAGACCACCATGCAGCAATGGAGGCAGAGATTGGAGTGATGCATCCACAAGCCAAGGAGTGCCAAGGCTTGCTGGCAGCCCCCAGCAGCTGGAAGAGAGGCAAGGAAGGCTCCTTCCCTGGAGCCTTTGGAGAGAACATGGCCCTGTGGACACCTCCAGAACAGTGACACTATAAATCCCTTTTTGGTCATTCAGTTAGTGGTACTTTGAGGACACTAAGGCACCCCCAACCAGCATTCAGCATTGGAGAAAGCTACTCTCCTTCTCCCCCACCAGAAGACCCTCCACCCCTAAGCCCCCTGCCCTGCCAATGCTGAGTCTGTTACCCAAAAAAGAATATGGGAAGCCCGGAAGTGGGTTCAGGGCATAGCCCAGTCTCTGTGAAGGCTGGGTCTTGATTCTTTTCCCAAAAGATGACTCCTGGAGATGAGGGCAGTGAGGGAAGCACATAGGGACATTAGGGACTCTAGAGTGACATCAACCTAGCTAGAGATCCTGGTCCTGTCCCTTTCTCACTGAAGCCATTGAGCCTCCCAAACTCCATCTCCTCACCTGAAGAATGGAGATAAACAAGAACATCTACCTCAGGGGTGACCATAAGGATTTCAAAACCTCTTTTGCAAATATTTATGGAAGGCCCACCACAAGCCAGGTGCCGTGATACTGTGATAGACGTTGGCGATGCCATCACGAGCCGCAGTCTGAGTGTGAGGCCCTCCTGGATCTAAGACTCACACCAACTGAGGCCCAGGCTGTGAGCAGGGGGAGCCCAGTTCGGCCAGGATTCTTAGGCAGGGGTTGCAAGACAGAGCAGGTATGAGTAGGGGAGAGAGGTAGAGGCCCAGATAGATCAAGCACATTCCAGAACCTACAAGAGACCAGGGGTCTGCAAACTGGGTAGGAGTGCATTCTTGGAGAGCAGGAATGGCCACAGCAGAACCTTGGAACAAAGGGGAGCTTTTTATTCAGCAAGGAGTAGGTGTGCACATATGAGATGATCAGATTAGCCTTTATGGAGAAATGTGAAAGGGCCGGAGTGTTCTCAGGGCAACTTTTAGAAAGGGCCTGGGGAAAGTATATTAGTTATGCTAATTTATTTTCTGTACTTCGTTGCTGTCTGCGGCCTTGCTGACCCTGGAGAGATGCCCTTCCCAGGAATAGTCAATTCCTAGAGAAGGTAAAGAGCTCCGTGACAGCTTGCCTTTCATATGCAAACCAACCAACCCAGATCCCACACTGGCCACCTCCTCCATCAGGCTCTCATCTCAGGGCCAGGTAAATAACTAGGGGGTGGCCCTTTATGTCCCAGAACCCAGATGCAATTATTCAAGCCACTGGATCCTAAATCTGGTTGCCCTGCCTTGCCTTGGCCTTCTTTCCTGAAGAAACCATAGAAAAGGCCTTCCCCACAGTTCTCCATCCATCCCTCTGCTTCCCGGCTGACTCTGGTGCTCCCCCATGCGGCCCTGACATTGAGGGTCTGCCCTACCCACCCCAGTTGGGAACTGTAACAAACGAGACATCAGCCATGTCTCCTGATCTGTTGCCCTCACATAGCTGAATGTCAATGAAACCTACATTCAAAACAGAAGGACCAAGACAGCTCAGACTGGGGCTGGCAGTGAGATGGAGAACATGGTTGAAGCTGAGTTGTTTAGGAGTCAAGGTGAACAGATGTAGTGGCAAGTTGGTGACAAGAGGGTGGAAAAGCTGGCTTCTGGGGTTAAAGATGGGTTTGGGGGAACTCATGCTGGGTGCTTAGCTGAGGTGCTAGGGCAGGTGGGTCCTGGAGCATGTGAGGGGACTCAGATCACAAAGATGCAAGGAGGAGTGGCCTTTTCCAAGGACCCCACTAGGTCCCTTGGGTCAGAGTTCCATGTTTATGGTTCGGTGGAGACCCAGGCCCTGTCCCTGTCTGCCTGGGAGGGGAAGAGGACAGAATGGTTCTCTGAGAGGAAACAGACCTGGGTCTCAGGAAGGAAAGAGAAGTTGGAAGAAAAGAAGGTTATGTGGTGGCCATAGACTACAAAAAGTTCTGGTTCCAGCTTCCCTACTGGGTCTTATCCATGTGCACCTCCAAAATAAATGGCACCACTTTAAAAATGGAAACAGATGCTCCCTTGCTTTTTGTAGAGCTCTCTCTGTCAATCGAAGCTGTCAATTTCCACTGGTTCTAAATAAGAGAAAGCTCTGTGGGTCCCATAAATAGATTTCCAAAACTGTAGGCCAATCCACTTCCCAGAACAGACCCCACCCAGCTGTAGGCCTTGCAGGGCTGCTGAGGCACAATCCCCTTTGCTGGAGGGCAACCCTGGCTGCAGGGTACTAGGGAATATCTGTGGAAGTTCACAGCTTACTGTGAGGTGTTGGCTTTCGCACATCATTACCAAATGTTGACAGAGGCAGCTGATAACTCTGGGAGCCCTATTCTCGCCTCCATTAGCAGATTGCTTGAAAAAAAAAATCAGGAAAATTCAGCTTTCAGATTTGGGCTCCCACCATCTGTTTGGGAAAGTCAGTTGGGTTTTGTTTCTGTCCTGAAGAGATCTGGCTCCTGCTTCTAGGGGATGGAGCAAGCCAAGGTAAGGGGTCCCAGGAGCTGGACAACCTCAGAAGGTTATTGAGGCATAAGTACTAGGGGAGGAGAAAGACCCTAACTCATGGTCAAAGGAGAAATATATACTCTCCTTTGTTTTTGTGACTGAAAATAGAAGAAAGAACCAATCAGGTTGGAGACAGTGACAGGCAGGGCAAATTGTTTCCATCTTATTCAACAGCTTCTCCTGACAGCTGACAGCTGACAGCTGCAGGGTCAGGCTGAAAAGGACCCTGAGACTTCATGCAGGTTCAGCAGGAAAATGTGCTGTGATCCATTAGTAATGTCTGCCCTGGCATGGGAGGGAAAGGTGCCTGTTGGTAAATTTGTCATTCCTGAGTTTAAGGCAAGTGGTATAGAACGAAATCATGGAAATAATATGTCACCTTCCTGAAAATTCTTTTTACGTGATACCTGGAATATGGGGTAAAGTGATGGAAGTGACCCGAAGGAACTGCTCTGTTTCTTGTGTTATTTCTGATGACTTCCTGATCCATGAGGGCAGGCTCTGTTTGTGATTCACAGTTACATCGTCAGAACCTAGAACAATGTCTGACACAACAGAGGTCTCTAGAAATGTCTGCTAAAGATATCTGACTGAAAGAGTGAGGGATCACAGTGGACCACTTCTGACCCAATGAGGAAGTTTGAAGGGAGGTGACCAGTGGAAATAAGGTTTTCTCCTTTTTTTTTGAGAGGTTTTTGCTATAGGGCACGTGCGCTCGCCAGACAGAAAGAGAAAGACAGAGAGACAGAAAGCGAGAAATCACCCCCTGGGGGGATGGCCACACCACAATCCCTTCTCCTCCATTCTCCTCTCGGGATCTTGGGCACACACACACACGCGCCTGGCATGAGTTTAAGCCACCGGGTCAGGGACGCAAACCGCGGTCGACTGCATGGGGGTCCAGTGACACAGCCGTTACACCAACTGCTGGTCCCTAAGGTTTTCTCCTTCTGTGTGAGGTAATGAGTCCAGGGAGAACTCCTGCCCTTCCTTTACATTGAAGTATTCAGTGATTGTCAGCTACCACCACCCAGGGCATTCACAATATTAATTTCCCTCTTTCTTCCAGACTTACAGATACTTCCCTGCAGTGTACTCTAAAACAGAGTCCATATCCAAGAATTTTAGAGTACGGCACCCATTACTTAATGCCAAGGGAGGACAGCTGTGTTGGTCTCATGGCTTAGCATGGGGCTGACGATCATTTATGATTTCACCCCTCTGCACTGGGATGCCCATGTGGTTCAGGCTGAGAGCTGTTCAGACTCTTGAATGCAGGTGAGATTTTCTTGTTGAAGCTACCTGACCTAGGGTTCCTGGCATTTTTCCCAGAGATGTCTAGGAAGCTGCTTCTCCCTCTCCTGAGGCTTACAGCAGGGAAGAAGCCTCTTAGTTTCTTTCATCCCACCCATCTGTGCCTCCAGATGTGCAGAACCAGCTCTCAGCCAGACTCTGTGAGTGGACAGGGGGCACCAGAGAGGGGCTGGGACCAGGTGCCAAGCTTCACTTCTCTCCTGTGAACTCTGCGCAGGTGAGACCAGTGCAGCTGCCCTACCCCCCCCCCCCCCCCCCAGCCCCAGCACACAGTAGCACTCAATCAACAGCTGATGACTTACAGGTGGGCATCTTTGGTTTTTCTTCTCCCTCCCTCCCTCCCTCCCTCCCTTCCTTCCTTTCTTTTTTGAGAGGTTTTTGCTATAGGGTGTGTGCGTTCACTAGAAAGAGAGAGAGGCAGAGAGAGAAAACGAGAAATCTCCCCCCAGGGAGGATGGTCACGCTGCAATCCCTTTGCTTCCATTCTCCTCTCAGGATCTTGGGTGTGCACACACAAGAGCTCAGCATGAGTTTAAGCCACCAGGCCCGGGACTTGAACAGCGGTCGACTACTTGGGAGTCCAGTGACATAGCCATTAGCCATTACACAACAGAGGTCTCCAGAAATGTCTGCTAAAAATATCTGACTGAAAGAGTGAGGGACCACAGTGGACCACTTCTGACCCAATGAGGGAGTTTGAAGGGAGATGACCAGTGGAAATAAGGCTTTCTCCTTCTGTGTGAGGTAATGAGTCCAGGGAGAACTGCCCTTCCTTTACATTGAGGTATTCAGTAATTGTCAGCTACCACCACCCAGGGCATTCACAATATTAATTTCCCTCTTTCTTCCAGACTTACAGATACCTCCCTGCAGTGTGCTCTAAAACAGAGTCCATATCCAAGAATTTTAGAGCCAACTACTGGTCCCCATCTTTGGTTTTTCTGAAGGACTGATTTCCCCACATCTGTCCCTCACTGCCAGCGTGCTCTCATCTGTCATGGGATCTTGAATTTACTCCTTCAGTCATTTGAGGAGCTTCCTGCATGCCAGGCCCTGTTCTCACTACCAACGTTAGGGCAGCCCTTTGCCTCCCTGCAAACCAGGTAGACTATGGCTATTTCCATTCCAGCTCCCGTAGCATCTTCCATCCTCACAAGCCAGGAGAGGAGGGTTTGCCACAAGGACCTCCCTACTCAGCTATTGCTTAATATCTACAGGGCAAGAGGGCTCTGTAGTCACTGGGGTGTCACCTGCTGGTTCACCTTTGACCCTGCAGAGGTCACTCCTGAGACACAGCCAGGGGCTATGGCAGGGGCCTCCACAGCTCTCCTCTGTCGCCCAACTCCCCGTTTTGCTGCATTGCACCAGTAGGGAGCTGGATGCGCTGTTCCAGAGCCAGAGCCTCAGCACGGAAGCAGCAGAGCCAGACCTCACCTGCCTTCTGCTAAACAGGACACCTTCTGGACTCCTGTGGGCAGCAGCCCCAGTGGATGGGGCTCAATGGCTGGGACTGGAAAGGCCTGGTGGGCCAATTCCCAGACCTCCTCCCACCTTCCCTCCAATCGCCACTGCTCTGCTCCTGCCCCTCCCCTGGGTGTAAGGGGCACACACAGCATAGGCTTCCAGAGTTCTTGACCTTCAGGGTCTGGCCAAGACAGGCACACCTTCATTCAAGTGAACAAACTGGAAGTGGCTCTTGAGAGGATGAGGAGAGGAGCCATTGTGTGTCTGACCCTTTGCTGGGTGCTCTGCATCACATTTTACTGCATCTTGCAGAGGCCAAGTGAAGTCAGGAGCCAGGGGTCCTGTTGTAAGACCCCGGGGTCCAGAGGTGCAGCCTCACATGCCAGAGGTGTCATTCTCTTGGTTCCGGAGCTAGGCAGGAGGTTGGGTGGTGGTGTGGGGACTATGGCAATCTGGAAGGACACTTTCTCAGAGCTGGGCAGTTCCTCTGGCCATCAGCCCTGCTCTGCCAAAGGAGGCTGATGCCCCATGGAGTCAGCTCAGGGTCTGAATCTCAGCTCTACCATCTCTTGGCTGTGTGACCTCTTGCAAGTCACTGCACCTGTCTGAGCTGCAATCTTCGTGTACAGATAGGTATACATAACACCTATTTCTAGGATTGTGGTGAGGAATAAATGAGAGGATTTTGAAAAGTGTACAGCTTGGTACCTGGTCCAGGTCTGCACCAGAGTCCCAGTCATATGTGACTCTCCCTCCCCAGGTTTGTTTGTTTGTTTGTTTTCTGTGCTGGGGCCATTTGGCCTAAGCGGAATCTAAGGTGTGGTCCCTGTCTCTCCTCCCCAAAGGGAGGGAAGGAGCCAGCTGGGAAGACCAGAGAGAACTCTTTGGGGGAGCAGTCTTGGCAACAGGGGCCAAATGCTAGGGCCTGGGCCAGGGCCAACACAGGAGGCCCCACTGGCTTAGGCAGAGCTGCAGGAGAGTCCGACTGCTTTAGAGCCCTCTCTGGAGTGTCAGGAAGCTTCTGGAGCCAGTGTTCGCCAAGCAGGGAGGGGCTGCTGGGAACCTGTGGGGAGTGTCTGCCGTGACAGACAGGAAGCTGCCTGGAAGACCCACGTTCATTGTGCTCCAGGCTACTTCAAACGTGTCCTGCTGCAAATGGAGAGAAGGACCAAGGTCGAGGTGGGTGTCTCTGTCTTCCGCATTTCTACTTCCCCACAAATACCCTGTGTGCGCACACACACACACACACATACATGTGCACATGCATGTGCACACATGTATCCTTTAGTCCTGCAGCATCTGTTTAGCTTTGAGTCCAGCTGGGCTCCAGAATGTATGAGCACCCCCTTCCCTTCCCTCCTTCTCCCTCCTTGGGGGGAGCCTGGGTGGTGGCTGGGATAGAAGGAAGGGAGCAGTGAGAACAAGTGACTGCTTGTGACACTTCCCTCCCTGTGAGGGTCAAGCCACAACTGGCCTTTCCCAGCCAATCTTGTGGGGTTCCCAACCTTTCAACAGAACACTGAGCACAGACAATGCCTGCATCTGTTCCAGCCAGCACTTTGACAAGAATCCATTAAAACGCACTGGGGATGCTTTGCCTCTCTCTGAAGAAAGCCAAGGAAGAGTCCTCACAGGGAGGAGGGAAGAGTGGCCCTGTGTGCCCACTGGGCCGGGTGGAGAGAGGCCAGGTGGGAGAGAGCCAGGTGGGACAGGCAGCAGGAAGGCTCTGGGCACCCCCACGCAGGAGACCCTGGATCAGGGCCACACTCAAAGTAGAAAGGAATAGGGGGCCCCAGGCTAATCCTTCCTCACCATGACCATCATCCTCTTCTTTCTCTCCCAGACCAGGGTCTCCACAGAAGGGTCTTTCACTTGAAACCCATTCCCCATTAACCTGATGTAGCCAACTTTTCTTCCTGCCACTCTCTGGAAGCTGTGAAGTCAGAGGTTTCAGACCCAGGTAGGCTGAGCTCTCTCTTGCTTTGGGCTCTCTCAGCCTCACTCAAGCTCCTTGTAGAAACTAACCCGCTCCTCTGTTCTCCTGCACTATCTCCTCCGGTTTCTCCTCCTACTGCTCACATCTGCCCCTCCTTCCCTCTTTCAGATTTGTCCCAGGTAACTCCTCTGAGGGTCAGAGGCCCTAAGCTCTGTCTCTCCTGCTCTCCTCCCCAAAGGTAGGGCTGGCCTCTGCTCTGAAGGACCAGGGCCAAACCTGAATGCCTGGCATGCAGGAGTGCTCCCTAAGTTCTCAAGAAATGAAACCTGCCCCCCTCTGCCCTCATGTTCTTGCCCCAAGCTTTTTCTTCCCCCTACATCACCCACTACTTTCTGACATGCTAGCATTACTTGTGTTTTGTTTCTGCTTGTCTCTCCAGGCCCAAAGGGGGTCTTTGTTCTAGTCACGTATGCACCTCAGACATCACTTGAGAACACTGTCTAACTGACAGTAGGCTCCCCCTCAATACAGATCTGTGGCATGAACAGGTGTAAGCTGTAGGTGAGCAAGCCTATGACTGTATTTCATTCAAAGCACTTTTCCACAACTGGACTTTCTGTCAGTTCTAGGGCATCAGAGAGGAAATGAGTCACCCTACTTCTGACGCATTTGCTGTCCACCATCTGTAGAGCCCAGGTTCTGTGGGCACCAGTCTGAGAAGCAGGACACAGAGGTGAGAAAAAGACCCTTTGGCCAGTATTTGGCCCCTGCTGCCAAGACTGCTCCCTAATCCGTTCTCTCTGGTCTTTCTGGCTGGCTGGTCCTTTTGGGGAGGAGAGACAGGGACCACATCTTAGATGTTCTTTAGGTCTAATGACCCCAGTACAGAAAGCAAACAAATGAACAAACAAAAAAAGAAGGTCAAATGCTGTCTATTTCCTGCTGTTATGTGGGCCCAATAACACCCCAGCATGGTCACCTTCATTCATAACAATTCTTGTTAGAGACACCCTCAGTTTACAAATGAGGGGCAAGGAACCAGAGGGAGCTAGCAAAGGAGCTCATAAAGGTCATAGGAGTGTCCCTGACAAGGAAGGCCAAAAGTGACAGAGCAGAGCAGACCAGAGCTGTAACTTCCCATATCCAATGCGCAGGATGAGCAGATGACCCGGTTGGCACCTGTTGTCTAGAGTAATTATCAACTCTTATTAATAGTAATTATTATTGTTTCTCAAAATTATATGGCACCTGATCAGCATGGACACTCATAGATTGTCCTAAGTCAGGGGTAGTGCACATGGCAGGTTGTTTCACACTTCCTATTCCTCTGTCCCTGGCAGACATTGCTAATCAATAGCATTGCTTTTGCCTTTGAGCCTAGAAATGTCTTCAGAATCCTTCTTGCAATGGCATTAGGGCATATTGATCTGTAAGGAGAAGGTCCAGACAATAGGTGGCCTTGTAAGGGGTATCATAGCCTAGGCATGCTGAGGAGTACGTCCACTAGGGAGACAGAGATGTGAGAATGATTGCAGACATGGAGATTGAACAACTGTATAAGCATATTTAGTAGGAGATAGTTTTCTTAGTATACTGGAGGAGAGTTACAAATTGAACAGAAAAGGAGAATAAACTTTGGTGGTGCATTGTAATTGGCTACTTCAGAATGAACTAATGGATTCAATACATCTACTTCTCTATATAAAAATAAAAACAGCTGTAAATGTGTGTATATCCAGTCAAGCATTACTTAATGATAGAGTACGTTCTGAGAAATGTGTGATTAATTGATTTCGTCACTGTGTGAGTATCATAGAGTATGCTTACACGAACCTGGATAGTCTAGCCTATTATAATCTCAAGGGACCACTGCCGCACATGCAGCCCATCATTGACGAAACGCTATTAGTAGCACATGCACATATTCCCAGCTCTCCCCACAGTGGGGCTGAGGGCCACAACCTCATAATAACAATGAGCATACTCATGCCCAGATCTCGGCTGTTAGTTCAAATTACCACCTTCCATGAAGAGGAACCAGAGTTCTTTGGAGAAATGGCTGATTTCAAGAAAGCATAAGATGTGACTACGTGTTGCTCAGAAAACAGGGAAGTGCTCAAATCACGATGGACTGATATCAAAAGACAGCAATGACTGCTTAATGGGTACAAAATCCAAGACAATCTGAGCATCAGAATAAACAGCAATAGTAATAGACTATAACCACTGAATGAAACAAAAACTTTTGAGTCTATGAAGTTATAAATAAAGAAGTGAACCAAAAGTTTGATGAGGAATAATACTACATTGACTTAGTCTTAAAGTACTCTCCCATGAAATACTTAGGCAAGAAGAGTAGCTTTCCAGGGGAGAAGCCTGGCAGATACCACCTTAATCAAGCGATCAAAGTGACCATAACGGGTACAATGGAGACCTGGGCCACCTGATGGAGTCCACACCCTTCTGAGAGATTCCTGCTAAGGACACACAGCTTGGATCTAATCAGGAGGAATCACCAAGAAACAAACCCAAACTGAGGGATGGTCTTCCAAACAGCTGGTCTGTAATCTTCAAACACATCAAGGTCACAAAAGTCAAGGAAAGAATGAAGAACCGCTCCAGATCGAAGGATGCAATTACTAAATGTGACGTGCAGTGATGACATTACTGGGACAACCAATCAAACTGAAGATTGAGGATTAGGTAGTTGGAACATGTCAATGTGAGTTTCCTGATTTGAGAGTTCTGATATGGTTTTGTAGGGGAATGTTCTTGTCTGGAAGAAACAGATGCTAAAATATTTGCGGGGGAGATAGGGCATCAGGTAGGCAACTTTCAAACGATTCAGAAAAATATTTTCTTGAACCGTACTTCTGACTTTTTAGTAAGTTTGTGATTGTTTCAAAATTTAAGAAAAAGTAAAAGGAGCAATTAGAACCTCAAAGAAAAACAAAGCAAAATAACTGCATAAGAAATTTATGGTTCAAATAAAAAGTAATATAAATGAGGCACAAACGACCACAATAATATATACCTTTCAATGTTTGAAGGGTACATTTCAGATATACAGCAGCTTCCCTACGTGTGGCAATTCTCAAGTTCCATAAAGCTGGGCACAGAGGAGCTCATGTACTCATCTTTGATTTCATGGGACTGAGACAAGACCTGGCACAAAATCCCTCAGTGGTCGGAGATGGCTCAGCTCCTTGACACAGTGGGAGAGAAACTTCTATAACTAAGACCTGTTGCATCATTGTGGGACTCAGTGCCAAATGAAAACATGTGATCCCTTGTTCAAAAATTATGAAGAATTTCAAGAATGAGGCAGAGAGTATTTACTCAGGCTCAGGGCCCTGGGTGGCTAGACAGGTTGCATGAGCAGAATCGGGCCCTTTGCATAATATTGTCACTGGCTCCTGCTTTCAGAACTTGCCCTTTTGTAATGCTCAGAGACGAGATGAAAGATTCATGCACAAGGATGATTATCAGACTGTTATTTATAGTGATGGAACCTGAAAACATCATAAATGTCCAACATAAGATAAATTATGGAATATCCATAGGGTAGAATATTCCACAGCCATTACAAACCATGTTTTGAGGAATACTGAATGATGGGGAAAATGCAGTTATATAGCGATAAGTGAAAAAATTGCAAAACCCTAAACTGCATATAGATATCAAATTACTAGTTTTATAAAAACGAAAAATATTTATACATGTGAGTATAACAAAAGTACTGAAGGGATGGCCCCATGGTCTATTGTTTTATTTTTGTTTTTGAGAGATTTTTGAACTCTCCAGGAAGACAGAGAAACGGAAAGCAAGAAATCAGCCCCCAGGGGGGGGGGGGGGGTGGCCACATCATAATCCCTTCTCCTCCATTCTCCTTTTGGGATTTTGGGCATGCACGTGCACATACCCAGTGTGAGTTTCAAGCTGCTGGGTCTGGGACTCGAACTGCGGTAAGCCACGTGGGAATCCAACACTTAACCACTACGCCAACAGGGTACATGTGCATGCATGTCCAAGGCGGGAAAAATGGAGAAGAAGGGATTGTGGGGTGGCCATGCCCCACTGGCGTATGCTTTCTCCCTGTTTTTTCTGTCTCTGACAAGCACATACACCCTCTGGCAAATTAAAAACAAACTAAAAGTAGGATTGGCAGGAAATACATGAAAATGTAAATAAGTTTACATCTCTTGATGATGTGATTACAGGTGATTTTTAGTATCTTTTTCATCCTTCCCCGTATCTTATAAATGTTCTACTAGTAGCATATCTAATTTTTCTAATTAGAAAAATATTTTTAAATATTTAAAAATAATGTATTCATTTGTTCTAATGAGCCTGTTTGCCTTTGTAATTAAAAAATGTTAATAAAAAAAAAGTGAAGCAAAAAACAAATAAGGCTACAAATGCAACCAATTATTTATGGAGCGCATACATATAAAGGCACGGCGCTCAGTTCTGGAGGAGCTCTGGGGAAACAGGAAGAAGCACAGCCGGTGGTGTGTGGCTTCCCCTTGTTGGTGAGGCAGACGGGTGAACGAGAAGCACCTTGCAGTGCAGTCAGCACACGCGGAGGCCATCTATGGAGCTGGCAGGCCCCTGAGTCAATGGAACCCCTGGTGGGTGTCCACCCAGAGCCTGGAGAGTCAATCACCTGACCACAGAATGACAGAATGCATGGGTGGGGGTGGGTGGGTGAGTGGGTAACACGCCTTTGTAACTTCTATGAGTTTCAATAGCACACACCGGGCAAGATATTTGTTAAACATATTACCCTTTAATAAACTATAACTTAAAAGGCAATGGCAAGTTCTAAGTAATCAATACCACATTGTAATAATTTCAAGCAAACAGAGATTTATATTCCGTGCACCTTGGACAGCAATTACTTTATTCTTCTAATATACTTGCGAACGGTGCTTTATTTTCACTTAAACCAATTTGCTTTATTGACCAAATCAAGTCCTGTGGCCATAATATCAACCCTCTCCCATCCTCCAACTCAGCGAATCCGCTTTCCATCAATAATTATGACAAGAGTGGTGATTTTTTCCCTCAATGCCACGACAGCATTGAAGAATTCTGTCTAGAGGCCTCACTTTCCTCTTCTCCCTTGTCTAGGCTGGGGAGGGCCTGCCCATGGGATGAGGCCGAGGGTCACAAAGCAGATTCCAAAGAGTCAAAATGTGAGAAAGTAGAAGGAAGGGAACAAGGAAGGGAGGAAGGAAAGCAAATGACAGGAAAAGCCTGGGAGAACGAGCAGTCTGGGCCACGTACAGCTGGAGCGGCGAGGAAGGTCACTTTGTCCCGCTCAGCACAACCTCCATGTCCTTTTTTGGCGAGAGCCAGTTTGCAGGAGGACCCCACACCCCCCCAGTTCTTTAGGTCAATGCGCCCAGGGCAGGTTAGAAGCAACTCACTGGGCCATGCTATTAGCTAAAGACCAATGACCTACTCCCTCCTTACGGCGGAGAAGCAACTTTATGCAACTAATCAACTAATTCATTCAACTTCAGAGAGGTAGGTCAAAGCCTCTATGATTTAGTCAATTAATCAAGGGCCAGAGTTTCATTTGGTGTTTGGATTGCAGCAATAGTTTTCTTGACCTTTTTTTGAGTATATAACTATCCCTTGGAAGCCTTTAACTTGCTGCATTTTTCATTCTCAACTGGCCTGTGGGCTCCCATCTATGCTCTGAGAAGGGCCAGCAATTAGACCTGTGCTTCCACACTGGTGTGCCTGAGAAGCAGGAGCAGGAGAGAGGGGCTAGTCTCGCTGAGGAGGCTGCACATTTCCTGCACCAAGTGCACATGCCCCTGGAAGGTGGAAATCTGCTGAGCCGGTGGCTGGGGGCCATGGAGGCCAAGCAGGTGCCTGGGAGGCAGGACTGCTGTTCTCCCAGCTGCTGCGGCCCTCCCTACGGCTGGGGTCATTGTTATGGGCTGGCAGGAGTGCCGGGGTAGGATATAAGAAACTTTCAGCCAGGAGCTCAGGGATTTCCTGGCAACACTTCAAGTTAGTCCTGCTCTTCTGGTAAAATCTAGTTCCAAAAATGAGCTCGGCCTTAGTAAGCCTTGCCTGTACTCCAGTCCTAATGCTGGGCCCCCAGGGATAGAGTTCCTGTATGTTCTCCAACCATCCATCCATCCATCCCCTCATTTAATTAATTATTCTTTGAGTCCCAATTATGTATCAGCACTATTCCAGGCCCTGGATATAAACTTGTGACTCAGGCACTGCTCTTGCACTGGGTCTGGGTCACAGCAACAAAAATCACAACACAGAGAATGAGATGTACAATGTTGAGCGTGTACAGGATTCAGAGGGAGCCCAGAGGAGGCATAAGTAAGTTTCTGGAGGGCAAGGCTTCTTGAGCAGGCAGCAGACTAGCTAGGTTCTGTAGGAGGAACTGAAGTTTGCCAGGTAGCCCATTAAATATTGAGTTGTTAGAAAAGTCATGATGTACTTTTGCATAGAAAATAAAGAAAAATAAGTCATGTTTTTTTAAAATTTTTTTTTCTTAGAGGTTTTTGCTACAGGACACATATGCTCGCAAGAAAGACAGAGAGAGACAGAAAGCAAGAAATTACCCCCCTTGGGGGGATGGCCACGCCGCAACCCCTTCTCTTCCATTCTCCTCTCAGGATCTTGGGCACACATGCATATGCGCCCAGTGCAAGTTTAAGTCACCGGGTCTGGGACTCAAACTGCGGTCGACTACGTGGGAGTCCAGCGACATAGCCATTATGCCAACTGCTGGTCCCCAAGTCATGGCTTTTTTGATGACCCAATAGTAAGACTGAAACTAGCAGAAAGGACTGCCTGGTCCCCTACCTGAGATGTCAGCTCTGAGGCCAAACTTCCACTTGGCTATCTAGTATTCCTCTGACATGTGACCTGCCTGTCAGGTCATCTCTGCAGTGACCTTCCACATTAGGGCTGTTGGTCTCTGGATCTCATCCTCTCATGTCAGCCCTCATCAGTCCTTGCCAGAATTTCTGTAAGACCTTGCGGGTGAGCAGACTCAGTCATACAGACCCACGTATGTAAGAAGTAAGCCCACTGTTGCAATAACAATGGCACCTGAAGTGGAATTCTTTCGACATTGCTCCACCTTGCACAGCAAACACAGAGGAATCAGGCGGCATACACTATGCAATACAACTCTAGCAGGCACCATCCCCACAAACTGCCGTGTGATGTGTCCCCCAGAGTGGTTCAGTGCAATGGCCCTGAGATGGATATTTTTCACTCCCACAAAGAAATATGCTGCATGCTTCCTCTCGAAACACATGGCCCACTTGCTCTATCTTTCATTTCCCATTTTTGAAAGAACCTGGGTAGAGGGAAATATTTCTCTAAGAAAAACCACAGGGCAGGCACCATGAGAAATGGCAACTACTCCTCAGGCTGAGTGGAGACAGCATGGAGGGGTGTGGAAGGGAGAGGTGGGAAGCCAGATGGTCCACATCCTGTCTTGAGGGGCAGTGCTTATTCATCAGCTCCTGCTCACTGGGGCCATGAGGGGATTTAGGCCTATGAGGCTGTCTTCTGATTTTTCAAGAAAAGACGTAAATGTGGGTTTTTGCATGAAATTTCCAGATTTGTATATGTCGGTACAAAGTTCTTAAGACACTGAGTAGGCTGAACACATGGGAGGCCTAAGGGCTCCATGTTTGCAACCCTACCCCTGGGAGGGGTAGGCTCTGTGCATCGGGAGGCTGTACTCTACAAGAGGAACTTTGAACAGGGAGGGTGCAGACGGTTTAGAGCAGGCTGGGACCCAGGATTCAGACCCCTCAAACTGGGATTTGCTAGGAGGTGGTAGCAGTTCAGAGCTTGGATATTTTTGGGGGTAGATTGGAAAACTGGAGGCAAGGGAAACTCATCCACCTCCAGTGTCAAAAAAGGAAGTTGAGGCTCACCCACACTGAGAGATCTGTCCTGTCTGGTCTGAGCACAGACTGGTGTAGGACCACTAGTGAGGGGCCAGCTGGTCATACATGTTACGTCTTTAAGAAATTGCACCCTACATTATAATCAGACATAGATTCAGTTTGTTGGGGTCTGAAGTTTACGTAATTGGGGGGGATCTCACATATATATATTTTACTTATTAAGATTTCTGGATGGTTCATGTTACTCTTTGAGAGTTTTATTTTTTTGCTTATTATTTTTTAAGGAGGTTTTTGCCTTAGGGTGCATGTCCTCATTGGGGAGAGAGAAAGAGAGACAGAGACAATGAGAAGGAAAGTGAGAAATCACTCCCCAGGGAGCATGGCCATGCTACAATCCCTTGTCCTCTATGCTCCTCCCCAGACCTTGGGCATGCATGCATGCATGCCCAGCATGATTTTCAAGCCACCAGGTCCAGGACTTGAACTGCAGTAAGTCATGTGGGAGTCCAGTGACATAACCACTATGCTATGTTCTGGCCTCAGGGAATTTTTTTCTTTTTTTAAGAGAGATCTTTGCTATAGAGTGCATGCACTCACTAGAGAGACAGAAAGTGAGAAATCAGCTCCCAGGGGGGATGGTCACACTGCAATCCCTTCTCTTCCTTTCTCTTCTTGGGGATCTTGGGCATGCATGCACTCATGTGTGCCCAGTGTGAGTTTAAGCCTCTGGGTGTGGGACTTGAACTGTGGTTAACTATGTGGGAGTCCAGCAATGTAACCAATGTAACCAATTCGCCATCTACTGGTCATTTACTTTTGGAGAGTTTTTTTTTTTTTTTTTTTTTTTTTTTTGTTATAGGGCATGTGCACTCACCAGAAAGAGAGAGACAGAGAGACAGGAAGTGAGAAATCACCCCTCAAGGGGGGATGGCCATGCCACAATCCCTTCTCCTCCATTCTCCTCTTGGGATCTTGGGCATGCATGAACACACATCCAGCGTGAGTTTAAGCCACTAGATCCAGGACTCGAACCATGATTGACTGACTACATGGGAGTCCAGCAACATAGCCATTATGCCATCTGCTGGTCCCCCCCGCCCTTATTTCCTTAAGAAAAAGAATATAGGGGCCATCAGGTGGCATGGCAGTTAAGGCATTGCACTCCCACATGGCTGACTGTGGCTTGAGTCTTGGACCTGGCAGCTTGCTTTCTCAGTTTTTCTCTCTGTCTGGTGAGCACATGTACCCTATAGCAAGTTTTAAAAAATAATAATAATAAAAAATAAAACAGAATAATAAATAACTCTTTCAAAAAAAAGCAAAGAAAAAGAATATATAACTTAGAATACAAAATCAGGTGCAGTGAAAGCCTGTAACAGTGGCATGCTGGCATCTGTTTGAACTGACTCATGAGAGTCAATTACGCTTATTTACTCCCAATCCTGTGTTCAATGATATTATGTTGGTGGCTTGAAATTGGCCTTGGCGGGAGTATTTACACCATGGAAATTGGCAAATGCTACAAGTCAGGCTCTCCCCCCCCCAGAGAACCAGTTGTTAAACATTTACCAGCACACCACTACACATCCCAATGAGGGGCCCGGAAGCCTTAGCTTCATTAGTACTGTGGTAAATCTGCCTCTGATCATAATACATCTATTAGGCAGGGATATAGAAAGGATAAAGTAGAAAAAAACCTAGAGCAGTGATAGTAAAGAAGAAAGGAGGATTGTTTTCTGAAATAGAAGAAAATAGGAAAAGATTCTTTTGAGAGAAAGAGGTTTTCCCTTCTCAGTATGAGCTGAAAATAAAAAAGAGAAAAAAAGGTCTTTCTTCTATCCCCAAAAGGCTAGACTGAACTTGGAGTTTCCCTTTGAAATGTGCATGGTTTTGGGGCATTTACTGAATAAAATCATCCCAAATTAAAATCTCATTTCTTTCAAGGGGCTGGAGACACTCTATTTGTCTGGGGCTAAAGGGTCTAAATTCATTTTAAGGAAAGAGATTCATCAGGGAAGATGGGCTGAGGAACTTCCAGGAAAATATTGCTTCAGCTCCTGTGTACTGATGCCCTTCGGCAGAGAGAGGCTCCTCTGGGGTAAACTGGACCATGAGGCCAGCACACCCCAGACGTACCCCCAAGGCCTGGCTCCAGGACAGCAGCCCCATGGGCTCCACCCTCCATCCACTGCACCCCGAGGCCCCGCCCAATTCCAGCTGGTGGGAGCCCAGAACCAGAGGCAGCACATGAATGCAGCCTGGTGTGCACAGCCGCCTTCGGAGTTCTGTAGCCAGGGCTGTGTCACATCTTGCTCAGGAGGGGCTTTTCTTAACCATGTCCAGCCCCCTCTGAAGTCAGAGGGGCTGCGTGTGCCTGCTGGTCACTGTCTGGGTGGTGGAGGTTTAAGGCTCAAAGCAGCCTATTTAGGAGTGGGGGAGGGAACCCAATTTGGGACCGGCTATTCAAGTACCAAAGGGTCAAAGAAAAACCGTTCCTTTCAAGGACAGCCCCAATGCCCCGTCTGCCTAATCATGCTTCGCCCCATAAACCATGGGGCGATGCGTCCCTCCTGGCTAGGCCATATGCCTCCCACTCTCCGGATGCTGCATTTATCAGCCTGGGGAGGAGGCTGCCTGCTGCAGTCTGCAGCTGCTGCTAAATGCCACCCCCTGCCTGTTAAGCGACTGCAACCTGACTGGACAGGGAGCCTCTGCCCAAGCCAGGAACCCATGGGGGTGGAGGGTGGGGAGCAGGAGAGGCATGGGGCCACTGCCATGACCACACTTAGTCCATGAAGCTCCTGGGGACGCAATGTCTGAGACGATGAAGAAACAAGAAGGGACTCAGCAGGCGGCGGGTGGGGGCAGTGTTGGGAAGTGTCAGAGCAGAGGTCTGGAGCGAAGGGGTCACTGGTGGTAGCTTCAGGGACTCTTAAGGGGGTTAGGGCTTCATGCTGCAGGCACAGGTGCACCATGGAGACAGCCCTTTGCCTACTTGCTGGGGAAGGGCAGTGTGGAGGGCCCCGGAGCCTGCTGCCAGCCCTAGCCCTACCTTAGCAGCCCTTTCCAGCTCTGACCTCTTTCCAGAACTGGGGACACTGGACTAGAGTCCCACTCAAGGCCTGCCCAGCACCAGTAAAACCAGATCGTATTAATAATCCTGGGATCCTCCAGCTGTCTCTCAGAACATCGGATAGCCTCCAACAAAGAGCGAACCAGACAGCAGAGAAAGCAGAACGGCAGAAGCGAAGGCCAGGAGACAGCAGCCAGGGCAGAGTGAACTCAGGGGCCTCTTCTTGGTCCTCTGATTGTGCCGCAAAGCCCCTCCCCACCGCTCACCCCTAAACTGCTGAGTCAGATGCAGTTACTTTTTAATGAAAGTGCAGTGCAATTTATTTTGCATGAGAATCTCCAACTATCTGCCCCCCTGGGAGCTGCACTCGGGTGGGGAGAGCACTCTGGGGTTTTATGAGCCCTGTCACTTCATACACATGATGACGGGGGAGCCCGGGATGCTCAGCCCACCTCTGCCTTCATCAGCGTTTAGTTTAATACCACACGGAGGTTGTTATAGCCCAAGTCTATAAATAAAGGATTTACAATTAAGGTTATTAGCATCAGGTGGAACCTAAACTTGGTAACCTCACATTTCGAGCACAGAAATAACTGTGTAGTGCATTTTGTCTGATTAAAAAAAAATATATGAGTAGAGTTCCCCGTGAGCTGCCCTTGCCAAGACATGTCATCTTGACATCTCGTGGCAGTGTCCTGGTTCCTGTGGGGAAAGCCTCTTTGAAAGATGCTCATGAGTCTTAAGAATCAGTCGCTGGCTGGGGCATTGCTTCGTAGGGTCTATAGCTGTGGTCACAGGGAGGGGACAGCACGAGGCAGCTGTCTAGCTAACCTGCCAGGTGAGCATCACAAGGCACTGTCTTGGGCTGAACCCTTATTGATTTGCATTGAGAATACATCCCAAGGATTTCTCCAACTTGCAAATGGCCACTGGCTTCCCAGTCCTGTACCTGAGAAAGCACTGGGCAAGTGACGAGTGACTCTGCTGGTTTCTAGCAGGTGACTGAACTATCCTTGGGGTCAAGGTGTTCCGAGCCTCTCTTAGGGATTCTTATCTTAGGATAATGTTGTGGAGCAGGGTCTGAGCCCATGCCTGCCCCTGCAAATGGTGAGTGTTTCTGAAGAAAAGACCAGCGGTGAGACGGAAGACTGCCTCCCTGTGGCTCTTCCAGCCCTGCAACAGGCTCTGGGCTCTTTGCAGGCACACCCTGGGGGGCGCCTGGGGCCCTGCTGGGGTGCTGGACTTCAGCAGACATGTGTCAGAATCGGAGCTCCTTGTCACCAGAACCATTCACTCATCCATCTGCTGACATTTACTCCTTCGGACTTGACTATGACCCCTACCATGAACTGGCAGCCTTGTCCTCTCAGTGGCCTGTGGGTGGTTGGCTCAGGGGTGGGGTAGGGTAGCCCATGGGTCACCTCTCCCACCCTCCCTTTCTTTCCTCTCCTTTTCCAAGACGTAGACAGAGTAGTTTGTAATGTGCTTTATATGTCCCTCGGCGTCAAGGCTGAGCTTCTCGTGGGCTCTGTAAAACTGAAGACAGTGGGTGGACGCCCATAGCAGCCCGGGGAAGCCCCAGGCCCAGCCTGCACCTGTGGTATATTTTGGCCTCAGGAAGGAGGATGGAGGGCACCGTGCTTTCTCTCTGCTGGGACCATCTGCTATCGCTGGCCTGGGCAACTGCTGACCTTTCTCAGCCAGAGTCCTTGCTGCAGAGGACTCTGCAGAAGGCGCCAGTCAGGGCAGGGAGGGGTAGAAAGGGGTGGGAGTGGTAGCGCACCCCTGCCTCCCCAGTCAAGCTGCAGGTCGTCGCTCAGTTGCGCAGGAGGGGGACACTACAACTTGTTTAAGGGGAAGTGGATTTTGCGTGAAACGTGACACAAATTCATCTGGACAATTACTACACCATCTTAAGCGGCTTCTCTTCTTTGGGTCTGTAGCAAGTGCTCCCGATGTGGCAGAGAAGGCACTGGGGTGTCAGGAAGATTTAATTCCTCCCTCTCTAAAATGAATGCTTGGAGCGGGATGTTGATGCAAACTAAAAATAGCCCCGCGGCCCCCAGCCTCGGCCTCCAGCCAGCCCAGGCTTTGCTGAATATTATGATGATTCTCACGTAGAGGAAAGACTAATGGATTTCTTCCTTGAGGCAATTAAAAAGTGATTTGTCACACACTAAGATGTATGGCTTTGTATTGGCAGATAGGCTGCAGGAGGGCGGGGGCGGGGTGATGATAGTGGGAGGGGCCTCCTGGCTGCCCGGTAGTGGGTGGTGGCGTGGGGGAGCTCAGCCCGGGCAGGGAACAAGGACAGAGGCTTGGGAATCAGAAGGCTGAAGGCCTCGCTCGCTCGGTTAGCTTGGCCATGTGGCTTCCAGAAAGGCCCTTCTCCTGGCTTCAAGGGAAGAAGCTGGTCAGAGTGTTTTCTAATGTCCTATCCAGCTGGAAAAGTTTAAGAGACAGAAGCCCAGTGATCTCCACTGTGGGCATCTCCTGCCCCTCAGGCCACATCAGCAGGGGGAGGGCTTGGCTGAGGCTCTCCCTGCTGCTTGGAGGTGAGCTTGGGGCTCGCCCGCCTTGCTTGCCTTTGGGGGCACCCTTGCCGCATTCTTGGGGGCTCCTTCTTTAGCAGGAAGCTATCAGAGGCTGAGGGACTACCACAGCCCCTCTCCCTCGCACCCCAGGAGGGAAACCCATTGACTTGTGGGTTTGGAAGCAGTGCAGACCACCCCTGCCCACCATTCTCTTCCCATCAGCCTGCCTTTAAGGCATGTGGCCTGGCCTGCTTTATGCCCGGCCTAGAGCTTGTGGTGAAGGGTCTGTCCCTGGAGAGAGGCTTGGGACAGAGATCCGGGCCCTGAAGTGGGGCAGGTAAACCCTGACTGCTCTGGCACCTGGCAGAAGGACACCAGGGCTGACGGTCACTGTTGCCCCACACCTGTGCATGACAGCTCTGTCCGTAATAAAGCTGGGAGTTCATCTCCAACAGCCTCTTTTATATCTCTCAAAGGGTTGGGAGCTCAGGGGAAAGAAGGTGCTAATTCCTGGGCCTCTCAGCCTTGGTCTGTCCTACACTCCGGAGTTCCATATGAAATCCCGCCTCTCCCAGAGAGCTGCTGCCTATGCTGGCCCAAGAAAGTCTGGCATCTTGAACTGCCCGGACCTCTGGGTGTGCTATACGCTTCCCCTCAGCACCGCGGCCCTGCCACGTTCTCTTCCTATCTTCCTGCCCCTTCTTTCCTTCCCTTCCCAATGCAGATCACATACCGTTTCATGCCTTCATTCAGTCATCAGTTACTGATGGGGCACCCTTCCTGACCAGTCTCGACCAAGCAATCGGAGGCAGGTGTTGCCTTCAAGAACTCCTGCCATGAGATCGCGGTTGCCAAGCCTACACTTTTTTGCAGTTTTTGCTACCTGACTGGTAAATATTTGTCAATGGAGCAACAAATTAAAGGAAAGCCTCCCAAAATGGGCCTGCACATGGAAAGAGTGGCAATCTTGTCTGGGCGGGGAGGGCAGCAAGCAAGAAGATCTCTCCTGAGAGTCTGCAGGCTCCATAAGAACGAGTGGACAAGACAGATGCCCATGGGGTGAGGCTTGGGGCTCGGGTAGGTCCTGTCAACTAGCTGTGAGCATCTCGGTGAGGGCCCAAGGCCTCTAGGTACTTCTGGAATCACTTAGTTTCTTGTTCTCCGTCCCTTCTCTTTCCCCTTCCTCTCTCCGTCTCTCCCTCCTTGACTTCTCTCCATGTTTCTATTTCTTCCAGGGCACTGAACATCGAAAAGACTCCCAATATTTGAAGATTCAAGCATACCAAAAGTTTGGGGTATTTTGTAGGTGGATTTAAAAACAATTCTTATCCAGGGCCAGCAGGTGGTGTGGTGGTTAAGGCACTGGACTCTCACATGGCCAACTGAGGTTCAAGCTCCTGACTGGGTAGCTTGAAAATCATGCTGGGCACAAGTGTGTGAGTGCCTAAAATCCCAGAAGGAGAATGGAGGAAAAGGGATTGCAGCGTGGCCATCACCTTAGCGAGTGATTCCTCACTTTCCCTCTCACTGTCTCTCTCTCTCTGTATCTCTCTAGCAAGTGCATGTGCCCTATTGCAAAAAAAAAAAAAAAAAAAAAAAAAATCTCATCCACTCAAAAACCAACATCCAGCCCAAAGTTTCTGTAGCTGCTCCAGATGGACACCCAAAGTGGCAAAGGGACAACCTGACCGACTCATAGGATGACCAAGCCTGTCAGGTCCTCTGATGTCTCAGCTACTACGTGGACCATACGCATGGCTCAGAAGAGCTTTTGTTTATCCTGTAAAGCTGCTCTAAGAACATCTCTGCTCTTAAAGGTAACCCAGCTTCAAAACTTTCAGGAACGAGGAGGCAGAGGGACTGGTCAGGGACAAGTCTATGTCCCCAAACCTGGCCAGAGGGAGGTACCTCTCCTTGGAGTTCCCTATCTTAGGGGACCTAGGCATGCCACTTTCAGGCCTGCTTCTGGTCTGAGAACCCTGGAGAGTTGGGGTTTATTTCCTTCCTGGACCTGGAGTCCCCTTCCTGGAGTCCCTAGAACTAGATGCTCAGGAATCTCGAGCCCCTCCACAGAATAGTGGCAGTGGCTGACACTGACTGCGTGCTCATTCTGCCTGGCATGGAACCAAACACGACAATGTATATTAGTTCATTTAGCCTTCCCCGTAGCCCTAGGAGGTAGGTGCTATGTTCACTCACCCCATTTTACAGATGAAGGATGTGAGGTGTGGAGAGGCCGAGGAACATACAGACTGAGATTCTGGAATGTGCTCAGTAACATCAAGGCAGAAAATGGCAACTCTCTCATATCATGACCAGACCTTTCCTCTGTCCCTTCCTTCCCTCTCTCCCTTCCTCACTCTCTCCCTTTCCTCATTCCTCTTCTTCTTTCCACTTTTCCTTCAATCAATCTATCCACCCACACATCCATCATTTTATCCATCCATGGGGTGAATAACCATCTGTCCACCCATCCACCTACCCATCCATCCATTCATACTTTCATCCATCTACCCCACTACCTATACACCCATTTATCCTTCCCTCTCTCCTCACATTTTCCCTTCCTTTCTTCTACCCTTTCATCTGAATATTATTGAGGATATTAAGACATCATTCTGTTCTAGAGGTACTTCAGCAAGTAAAAAAAAAAAAAAAATCTATCCTTATGGGCATGGACTTTACATTTGGGAGGGAGTAATAATGCACATTTAGTAAGTTCTCTTTGTGTGCCCGGCACACAGCTTCAAAGTGGCAGAGACTCGATTCAGACAGACCCAAGTTTGAATCCTGGTTTTACCACTACCTACATGGCCCTGGGAAGCCGCCTTCACCTCTTTGATTCTCAGACCCAAGTCTGTAACACGCCCCTGAGAGCTGCCGAGAGGATACCTGGGTTACATTGGACAGTCACACTTGTGAGGCTCCCTGGAGTGGCTTGGTTTCCATAAATCATGGAAACAAATGCATGTCCCCAGCTGCTAGGGACCGACCAGAGCACCACTCCGCATCAAATCAATAGACTTAATATTTAATAATAATCCACTGAAAGGCACTTTGGTCAGCTCAACGCATCAGTGCCACACTAATAACAAATTACTTCTTAAATTATTAGCCTCAGTTCCTTTCATGAAGCTCTGGTTAAGTTTGTAACAGGGAGGGAGGAGGATGAGCTGGGCCCAGCTGTAGCCCGAGGCTAAGGTAGCTGTGCACAGGCTGCAGCGATACATGCCTGGAACCTTCTGCAGGTGGGTGCTGCAGAGGAGGACGGTAGCAAGGGCAAGGGGCTGAGTTGCTGAGCCCACCTGGTGCAGGAAAGTCCACCTCTCCCAGGTGAGGCCCAGTGCAGCCACAGTGGGCAGACAGGAGGGAAGACATGAGAGGAGAGGGCGTGGTCAGCAGACAGCCCCACCTGGGGTGCCTCCTGTGCTGGGGAAGTCCTGGGAAGCCAGTGCAGTTCCTGTTGTAGCGTGGCCACCCAGGGCCCTCTGGGGTTGTCCTTTATTCTGACTGTGGCTAACATTTATCAAATGCCTACTGGGTACTAGGCTATACATCAAATTGTGCTATATTTATTTTTTAAATGGTGGTATTGTCTTTATGAGGGAGAGACTGCTTTTCCCAATTTTACAGGTACTGATGTTGAGGTCCTAGTTCAGGGTCACTAGCTTAGATGCAGCAGATCTGGGATTTATACTCAAGCCTATGGGGTCCATAAGTGATGCTTTTAATCTTTACACAGAATAAGTATCACGGAGCAGTAAGGAACTCAGACTCTGGGCCGAGTGCATGGTGCAAATCCCAGATGTTTCACTTACTTGCTGTGCGACCTTAGATAAGTTACTTAAGCTCTCTGTGCCTCAAGTTCTTCATCTGTCAATTGGGAGTGACAATGACAATGGTCCCTACCTTTAAGGGTGCTGTGTGAGTGAGTGAGTAGATATCATCTACGCAGGGCTGGGACAAGGCCAGGGGGAGCTGTGGCTATCCTGTGCAGGCTCCCGAATGTCCTGCATGCCCTGCAGCTCCACACGTCCATGAGGAGAGAACACAGTGGGTCTGGCTTTCGCAGGATGAGGAGGGATCCGGACTAAGCCCATCCCATACAGGAAAGCAAATGGAGGCATGTCCAAGGTCACAGCGACCTTAAACATGCCTGTTCCATGCCCATCTCAGCCCCATACCTCCCGACCATGAGCCAGTGCAGATGGCTTGTGGGCCCATGCTGTCCCAATTCCTCTGACTTCAAGAGTTACCCTGAACTTCTATACAGTGTTCCGACCTTTCCGCAGGCCTCGGAAGGCTCTACTCATTCCATGCCTGCAACAGGCCAATGGGGAGCTGGCAGGAAGCTGAGCCTTCACGCAGTGGGCTAATTTCCTGGGGTATAACAGCTGGTTTCTGGCATGGGAGGACCGGCCCTGTGCTAGGTGTTCCCTGCTCCCAATAGGGAACATGAGAAATATCCTCACAGACATTGCCAAGTGCTGCAAGGCACAGTGTGACACGATGGTTCTTCATTCATTCATTCATTCGTCTCATCTACTTATCCATTCATCTATCCACCATCCACCTATCTGTCCATTCATCTAATATTATTTGGTTTCCTAGATGTGAGTTCTGGCTTTCTTTTTAAAGAATTATTTTATTTAACTTTATTTATTTATTTATTTATTTCAATTTGACCAGAGAGGGAACAGAGCAAGAGAGAAAAAGAGAGAGAGAGAGCAAGCTGCCAGGTCCGGGACCTGAACCGTGGTTGTCCATGTGGGAGTCCAGTGCCCTTAACCACCACGCCACCTGCCGGCCCCAGTTCTGGCTTTCTTATTGATGTGGCACAAGGTGTGAGGCCTCAGTATTTTCATCTGTTAACTGGGTATGTTACCACCCCCTTCTAGGACCACTGTGAGAACACACCCAGCCTCCATATGAAAGCTCCTTGCCCAGACCCAGGCCGATGCTCTCCCTTGACATCAGAAATTCAAATACAAATCTGACTTGGAGCCAAGCAACCTAGGCTCTTGGGAAGGAGACCTTTAGTTGTACTTTTCTATAAAAAGAAAAATTCTCTACTATGGTATTAGCTATGGTTATCTTTGAATGTCAGGCTGTGGGCTATTTTAATTTTAAATTATTCTTGTCTATTCTACGTGTAGTTCTAAATTTTCACCAGCGAACATGGCTCACTGGTGTCATGACAAAGATAATGACGGGGGTGAACCTGTCACTCCCCCAGGCCATTTCCCTTGAGGGGTAAGCCGTAGGCCTTGACTTTTTTTTTTTTTCCCTCTTTCCAAAAAGGAAAAGGAAACATGGGAGTGCTTAGGAACCAGGTCAGTCTCCTACCCTGAGCCTAAAATGAGCGAGTGTTCTCGCTCTCTTACAAGGCCAGGCCCCTGCCCTCCCGACATTGCCATGCCTGTAGGAGGAAGGTTTGGACGCTGCCCCTGGAGGCTTTGACTCTGTTAATCACCTCCCAGGTTCTCCAGTGGTACCCAGAGAGGGCTCGAGGACCAAAGTCCTCTGCTCCAAAGAAAGTCAGTGGATTCGCTTCCCACCTTGCAGCTGAGAGAGGTGGACAACCCCCGAAGATTCAGTAGCCAGTGTGGACAGAGAGACAGAGCTGTGACGAGTGGGATTCTAGGCCCTTGGCGCTGCAGTGGGCATGGCTTCCTGACCCCACTTCCAGGGCACCGTCTTCAGCGGCCTCAGGTCCGTTTATACAACTTCCAGCCCACTGCACCCTCCAAACCTTCCCAATCTCCTGGAGCCGCCTCTAGAATATTAGTGCTGCTGTTTGCCCCAGTCTGGTCATATTCAGAAAGAGCGGGATCTAGAGATGGGTGAAGGGGACAGACAAGTACAGGCTGAATTTATGGGGCCTGAGAGCCACTTGGGTGAGGCGGTTTTCAAGTAAAGAGTCCTTTCTCCTTAACCGATTAGGCCACGAAGCTAGAGCTGGGCCCTCAGCTCCCTGGCTCCAGGTCAGGGCAGCTTCTCCTAGTGACTTCTAAGAGGGAAGCGCCTGGGCTGCACCCGACGAGTGCCTGACACTGTCTGTGCATTGTGGGTGGGCTCAGGTCCACCTGCCTAGATCTGCCCCTGTGCAGGCACCTCTCTGAGGACAGGCTCCGGGCCCTGTGCTATGCTCCTGGCTCTGTCCCTGCTCTCTCACAGCTTTCCCATTCCAGGACTGAGTTTTGATGTCTCAAAATCCCAGCTAACTGGGGAAGCTTCTCTGTGTTATAAGGACAGAGGTGGACTCTGGCTATTCATCTCTGGATTAGTCTTTCTGACCTGAAGAAGATTTTCTAAGGGTGGGTTGTCCGGGGATGACGGCATCACTTTTGGGCTAAGAGCATGACTCAGTTAAGACTTGAACCCACCACTATCTGGCAAGCTAGGAGAACTTTCTGTGTCTCAGTTTTCTCCTGTGCAGACAGTCATGCTTTCTTCACATGGTTGTCACGTGACTTAAACAAGGTCTTCATACAGACAGCTGCCCGTGAGGGCTGGTCACTGGTGGCTTCAAGCTTCTCAGGATGCACAGTCAGGCAGACCTGGGGACCCAGCTCCTAGCTCAGGAGGGAAGCGGCCAGACGGCTGACACAGGAAGAGGCAGGCCCTATAAACTTTCTTCCCATTAATGTTCTGTCTTTATTAAAAATTTTGATAGTCTGGTCATAATGGATTTTTTGCATTGATTTTTGACTTTTTTTTTTTTTGAGAGATTTTTGCTATAGGGCGTGTGCACTCACCAGACAGACAGAGAGAGACAAAGAGAGAGAAAGCGAGAAATCACCCCCCAGGGGGGATGACCATGCCGCAGTCCCTTCTCCTCCATTCTCCTCTCGGGATCTTGGGCACACACACGCACATGCCTGGTGGGAGTTTAAGCCACCGGGTCCGGGACTCGAACCACGGACGACTACATGGGAGTCCAGCAACATAGCCATTATGCCAACTGCTGGTCCCTTGATTTTTGACTTTTAAAAACATTGTGTTAAAAAAGTCTTTGGCCTGGTCATGGGGTTGTGTTGAGCCCCCTTACCTCTGTGGCTATGGGGAGGTCCTCAGTCCTCTCACTGCCAGGCCGTCTAGGCCTGTGGGGGCTCCTGCAGGCTCTGGGTTTGTGGGGGCAGGGGACTGGCTATACAGCCTGTGCAGTCCTGCCTGTTTCCGCTTTCAAACTGTGAGCAGCTGCCAGGCTCTCCCGGTCTCCGCCTGCCTGGCCCTGGGCAGCGATCGGCAAAGGTGGTGGGTGCTCAGCCGATGCTCATGGAGAGAGTGTCCACAGGGCAGGGCTGTCCAACCTTGGCTGCGGCCAAGGTTGAGATGGAGGAGAGGCAGTGTAGGAGGAGGGACGGGTGGGTGGTTTCACAGATACTCGAATTAGGATGTAATCGCCAGGTATCTCTTGATACCTGCTCTCATCTTCCAGTGGCTGGGATTGTGCAGGGGAAAATGAGCCTCCTTCTCCTCCCAGGAGCCAGCATGATGATGCTCAGAGTGTTATGCAGAAAACTGTAAACTTGGCTACTCTCCAATTCGGTGAGATTCTGCCCAAGGCCACACTGATAATAACATTATTATTATTGAAGCAATTTGAATATAGGGAAATTATTCCCCTGGTTACAAAAAACAAAAAAACAAAAAACAAACTAGGGACATCAACAGTGTATCATCCTGTGACTGCAGGGGTAGGGCAACTCAAGTCTGTACAGAAGGTTCTAGCGTCAGGGCTAGAGCTGGGATGAGATGAGGAGGCCCTGCCTGCCATGCTCTGGTTGTGTGGGAGGGGGTTGGTAAGGTGAGGGCCTGAGGACCAGTGGGTTGACTCCATTTAGCTGCAGTGAGGAGAAGGATGGGCACTGGGGGGGGGGGGGGGGGCTATTGACGAGATACATTTTCCTAGAAAAAAGAAAATGTCAGGGTCTAGCAGCTGGTGGAGCCACAGTCAGCCCTGGCCAGGCCCAAGGAGAGTGCGGTGTGGGTGGGGGGTGCACAATCGTGTGTTCTGTGATGGGGGCTAAGGTGGAGGAGCAAATGGAATTTGTACATTGGGCTGCATTTCTCCAGGGCTAAATCCACATCCTTTTGTTTCTGCACTAGAGGGCCTGGCCTTGAAGGCTCAGGGCTTGCTGAATGAATGAAGGCATGAGTGAATACATGAATGAATGAATGGCTGCACTGACTTGTCAGCATTGCTTTTCCTGACTCTCGCTGGGAACATGGCTCAGGACAGAAGGTTTAGCAGATGGGAGTGGGATCCATGGGGTAGAAGGTAGGATTGAGTTGGAAGCCATGTACCCCTTACCTGCCTCTGCAGGCCCTTGAAGACTGACTGGAAATGGAGATGAAAAAAGCAGCTCCGTGATGGGTCTCAAATCCTCAGACTTCACAGACAGCAAAGGTAACAAATGAGGGAACCCTTTGTACCAAGTTAGGAATAGAGGAAAATTATTTCAACTTGATTAAAAGCATCTACAAAAACCCTACAGCTAACATAAATTTAATGGTGAAAGACTGAGCGTTTTTCTCCTAGACGAGAAACAGGGCGAGGATGCCTGCTTTCACCACCCTTATCTAACACGGTACAGGAAGTTCGACGGCAGCAAGGCAAGAGAAAGAAGTAAAAGGCATGCAGATTGGACAGGAAGGAATACAGCTGCCTCTGCAGACGACAAGACTGCTTATGTACAGAATCCCAAGGGATCTACACACAAAAAAATAGTAAGAGAAAAAAAATTCTCCTAGAACTAATAAGTGAGTTTGGTAAAGTTACGGGATACAAGATCAACACACACACAAAATGGATTACTCTTTCTATGCTAATAATGAACATGTGAAAACTAAAATTAAAAGCAGAATACCATTTTATAGGAGATGCAAAGAAAATACAGTTCTTAAGCATACACTTCACAAAGTATGTACAGGATCTGTATGCTGAAAATTACAAAGTGCTGATGAATAAAATCAAAGAAGGCCTAATAAACGAAGAGACATACCTTGTCATGGATTAGAAGACTCAACATAGAGAAGATGTCAATTCTTTTTAAATTTATCTATGGACTTAATGCAATTTCTGTCAAAACCACAGCATTATTTTTGATAGACCTAGGTAAATGTATCCTATAATTTATGTGGAAAGTCATAGGCCTTAGAATAGCTAAAGCAATTTTGACAAGAGGCGAAAAGAGGACTTATTCTACCAGATACCCAAGCTTACTACAGAGTTAAAGCAATCAAGAGAGTGTAATGTTGGGGGAGGAACAGACCCCTAGATCAGTGGAACAGAACACAGAACCCAGGAACAGTCCCACACAAACATGTTCAGTTTAGTTTTGACAAAGGTACAATACAAAAGCAATTAAACAGAGGAAGGTTCATCTTCTCAACAAGCGGTGCTAGAGAAATTGGACATCGGTAGACAAAAGAAAGAAACAAAAAGGAACCTCAACCTGAATTTCATACCTTATACAGATTTAACTGAGAGGGTTGTCTCCATGGCGCAGTGGTTATGTGCTACTCAAGAGAAACTGGATTCTACATGGTGATTATGATTCGAATTCCTGGCAGGGTCTACCTGAACACACTGGGCACGTGCGTGAGTGCCCAGGATCCTACAGGCTGGGGCACTGGAGAAGAGTTCACAGTGAGATCAGACTCTGTGGGAGATACTCCCACCTCTCTTTCTGTCTTTCTCACTCCCTCATTTGCATGTGCACATGTGAACATTCTGTCATGAATGAAGGAAAAAATAGTAACTAAGACTGGATCATGGACTTCAGCATAAAATTATAAAACTTTTGGGATGAGCAGATAGTGTAAAGGTTATGTTGCTGGACTCCCATGTAGTTGACTGTGGTTCGAGTCCCGTTCCCAGCGGCTTAGAACTCACACTGGGCCTATGTGTTTGTGTGTCCAAAATTTAGAGAAGAGAATGGAGGAGAAGGGATTGTTGTGTGGCCAGCCCCCTGTGTGGGGGGGTAATTTCTCACTTTCAGTCTCTCTGTCTGTCTCTGTCTCTCTGATGAGCGCACGTGCCCTATAGCAATCTCTCTAAAAAAATTATAAAACTTTTGAAAAAGCATAAGAGAAATATTTGAGAATTTAGGTATAGGAACTTGATACTAAAAGCATAAACTCATAAAGGGAAAAATTGGTAAGATGGACTTTATCAAAATTAATTATTTTCTGCAAAAACCCATTTGAAAAGGATTAAAAGACCAGCTATAGACTGAGAAAAAGTAGCTGCAAGCCACATATACAACAAAGGACTAGAATAGAGAATATATAAAGAACTCTTAAAACTCAACAATGAAGCAATTCAGTTAGAAAATAGGTAAATGCATGGATAGACATTTCGTCAAAGATACAGATGGCAAATAAACATATGAAAAGATGTTCAACATCATTAGCTTTACTAAAATGTAAAATAAAACCATAATGAGATGTTACTACATACCTATCAGAATGTCTCACATAAAAATAGTGACAACATCAAATGCTGGTGAGGATGTGGAGAAACTGGATCACTCACCCAGTGCTGGTAGAATGTGAAATAGTACAGCCACTCTGAAAAACAGTTTGGTAGTTTCTTATAAAACGAAACATGCAACTACCACATGATCCAGTAGTTCGTCTCCCAGGAATATGAGACATGTTTGCATAAAAACCTGCAAGCCTCACAGAGGCTTCATTTGTCACAGCCCCAAAGTGGAAACACCCAGATGTCCTTCATCAGATGAATGGTTAAACAAGTGGTGGTACATTGATATCATGGGATACTGCTCAGCAGTAGAAAGGATATAGTGGGATCAGCAGGTGGCGTGGAGGTTAAGGCGTTGGACTCCCACATGGCCAACCATAGTTTGAGTCCTGGACCTGGCATCTTGCTTTCTCATTTTCCCTCTCTGTCTGTTTGTCTCTCTTAGGTGAGCACACTTGCCCTATAGCAAGTTAAAATAATAATAACAAATAAAAATAAAATGAAATAAAAAAATTTTTTAAAAGGATGCACCATGGACACACACCATGAGTCAGATGAACGTCCACCCAATATCTTGATTGTGTGGTGTATACACAAACCTACACACAATAAACCTATACAGAACTAAACACACCACTACATGCTTGCAAATAAATACAAGTAAAGTCGGGAAAACCAGAATGAGATTGGTAGATTGCATCTATGTCAATATTCTGATTGTAATATCATTCTAAGGTTTTGTAAAATGTTACCATTGTAGGACATTGGATAAAATGTATAAGAATCTTGGGGCCAGCAGGTGGTGTGGTGATTAAGAGCACTGGACTCCCACGTGGCCAACTGTGGTTCGAGTCCTGGACATGGTGCTTTCTCACTTTCTCTCTCTCCCACTCTTTCTCTCTTACTCTGTCCCTCTCTGGTCAAATTAAAATAAATGAATAAATAAAGTTAAATAAAATAATTCTTTAAAAAATGTATAAGGATCTTGCCATATTATTTCTTAGAACTGCATATGAATTTCAACTAAAAAATGGGTAAGTGGGCCAGCAGGTGGCATGTGGTTAAGGGTACTGGGCTCCCACGTGGCTGACCATAGTTTGAATTCCAAACTTGGAGGCTCGCTTTCTCTCTCTCTCTCTTTTTCTGTGTGTCTCTGGAAATATTAAAATAATAATAATAATAAAGTTAAATAAAAATAATTCTTAAAAAAAGGGTAACTAACAGGGATATTGCCTTTTAATTTTGCCACATAAGTCCTTCAAAAGAAAAAAAAAAAAACACCCCATCTATTGTCATGATGTTTTCATAAAAGAAAAGACACTCTAAGAGTAATAAAAACAGGAAGGTTGCAGTTTCAAAATAAAGAATGATCTTTTTTAAATGAACATTTAACTTACAAAAGCTCACCACATTAAAAATTTTTTTCTCATCTCGCCATGGGCTGACAAGGACTTCATCATAGCTGTAAAGAACTGAAGATTATTGTCTGGGAGACATGGCTATCAAGATGGCTAGGTAAATGTTATTGGGAAGGTGGTCTGTGTGCGTATGTGTATGTCTGTCTGCTATCTGGAGAGGATTTTTGCAGTGTTCTGCCATGCTCAGGGAAGGCGCATCTGGGTACATGCTATGAATCTCTGGAAGTGGGAGTTGTGGAAGGTGCCAGGGCTTTTCCAGGACTGGAGAGAGTGGACATCAACATCACCTCCCATACCGCAGTGAGGAATCAGGGGCTGTATGGCTGTGGGTCCTTAGCACAGGAGACAGGGACAGATGGAACAGCCAAGGAGAGGGGCCTCCCTTAGTAGCCAGTGCTCTCCAACATGGCGCCCAGTATGAGGACTCTGCTACCCTCTCGGGCAGCTGTCCCAGAAAGGCCATAGGCAGACTACGGGCGCATGTCCTTCTCCCACACTGTGGGAGAAATAGCGTCTTCCTGTGGCATATCCATATCTACCCTGACAGTTGTGATGGATGGCCTAGTGAGACTGGAACGGATGCACTGCCCTTCTGGCCCTGCCTCCCTACCAGGAAGCTCGCACTCAGCACTTTTGAGCTGAGCCTCAGCCCAGAACCTGGCCACTAATCAAATAACTCCCAGGGATTAGATTTTGCCCAGCCCTCTCCAGGTACCACTGTGGCCAAACCTAATAGAGGATAGTCCGCCAGCAGCGGAGGCCATCATCTGCCTGTATGTGCTCAAGGTACTCTGGCAGGCAGTCACCAGACCCCCTTTGGAAACAGGGCATGACATTGCCAGAATCCTCCTTAAGGGGACTGTTGTGTGGCTGAGGGAGAAGACCAGCATCTCATGTCCTCCGTTGGATGATGGGTGGTTGAATCCTGGTGGTGGGGCCTCAATGAGCATGGGGTCTGCTTCACTTACTCTGTATAAAATAGCCATCTTGGAGACAGTGATTTTTCTGTCTTTGGAGCTTTGACCTAGAGCTCCAGACCCTGAACCTAGAGGTAAGCATGTTTTCTAAACACAAAAGTGTGTTTCTTTATCCAAGCAAGTGATGTTTCTTTTTTTCTCTTTTTTATTTTTTCTTTTTTGGAGAGGTTTTTGCTATAGGGCGCATGCGCTCACCAGGCAGACAGAGAGAGACAGAGAGACAGAAAGCAGGAAATCACCCCCCGGGGGGGATGGCCACGCCGCAATCCCTTCTCCTCTATTCGGAGATCTCGGGCATGCACGCACACGCGCCCGGCGTGAGTTTAAGCCACCGGGTCCCGGACTCGAACCACGGTCGACTACGTGGGAGTCCAGTGACATAGCCATTATGCTAACTGCTGGTCCTGGCAAGTGGTCTTTCAATGAGTTCATTCATAGGTTCATTCATTCATTCAGCAGCTACTATAGTCAGGCCCTGGAAGGGAATCTATCGGATTGGTTAAGAACTCAAAGTCTGGAGACCAGTAGATGGCATAATGGTTACATTGCTGGACTCCCATGTAGTTGACTGTGGTTCAAGTCCTGGACCTGGTGGCTTAAAGCTCACGCTGGACACATGTGCATGCGTGCCCAAAATCCTGAGAGGAGAAAGGAGGAAAAGGGATTGTGGTGTGGTCACCTCCCCCCAGGGGCAGGGGTGATTTCTCACTTTCTGTCTTTCTCTGTCTCTGTAGCAAGCGTATGTGCCCTATAGCCAAAAGCTTTCTTAAAAAAGAAAAAAAGGAGAGGGAGGGAGGGAGAGAGAGAGAGAGAGAGAGAAGAAAGAAAGGAAAGAGGAGGAAGGAAGGAAGGAAGGGAGGGAGAGAGAAAGAAAGGGAGAGAGAAAGAAAAGAACTCAAAGTCTGGCACCAGACTGCACAAGTTAAAATTCCATCTTCACCACTGACTCTCTGTGAATTCAGGCAAAGCACTTAATCTCTCAGTCCTTCAGTTTCCTTATCTGTAAAATAGATAACAACATACCTATCTCCTAGGGTGGTTTGAAAATTATATGATTTAATGCAGGTAATTGTTTAACACAGTGCACAAGAGAGTTAGCCCTCAGAGAAGGTTAAAAACAACCAGACTCGTAACCTGCATTAGGCTCTGGATTATGAAGATAAGACACCACCCTGGCCCTAGCCCTAAAAGAATTTACCATCAATTAATATCCCAAACAACATTGGACAGGGATCCCTAAACATCCTGTGGAAAGGTATTTGAGAGGTCGATTCCCTGGTTCCACCTGTGGAGTCTTTGATCCCCCCAGAACTCAGTGGGCCCAACGCTCTGCATATTTAATAAATTCTTGAGTGCTTCTGGGGTGGTACTTCATGGTCCCCCCAGGAAATTGGTAGGTGTGCATTCTAGACCCTGCTCAGTGGATTCTCTTCTGATTTTGAGGCATTTCTTGAAGGAGGAGGAGAGGAGGAAGGAATGGCAAGTCCAGGCGGTGGAGCTGAGGCCGAAGAGGCAGCCTCACGCTGGACTGCAGCTGAGGTAAAGTTGAGGGTGCTGGCGGTGGTAGGGGAGTTCCCAAAGGGCAGTGAGCTCTGCTGCTGGAGTTGCTTTTTCTCCTCCAAGGTGAGAGGCCTTTGAAGACTGTTGGAGAGGGGAGTGACATAAAGTGATGCATTCAAAAAAGATCTCTGGGGCCTGCAGGTGGTATGGAGGTTAAGGCGCTGAATCCCACATGGCCCACTATGCGGTTCAAGTTCCGAACTTGAAAAACACATGGGGTGCATATGCGAGAATACCCAAAATCCCTAGGGGAGAATGGAGAAGAAGGAATTACGGCATGGCCGTTCCCCTGGGGAGTCCTTTCTCACTTTCCCTCTCTCTGATTCTCTGGCAAACATGCGTGCCTTACAGCAAACTGAAAAAAAAAATAAAGTTCTCCATCCAGTGGCACTGTGGAGAGTAGACTAGTGTAAAACAATTGATGTCGCTAAGACAAGGGGAGAGATGATGACAACATTCAGAGGGAGAGGTGACAAAGCCCGGGGAAGATGGTGGCTGTGCAGTGAAGTAGGGACAAACTGGGGAATATTTAAGAGTAGAATTGGCAGGCTTTGAGTTGTTCAGATGTGGGGTTACCTGGAGGAACGTGGCATGTGTCAGTGAGAGTGAGCCCAGAGGGGAGCAGGTGGGACAAGAGGGCAGGACATAAGTGACAGCATTACCTTCTACTGAGAGAGATGTCTGGGTACGCGCATCTGGGGCTCAGGGTGCTCAAGGCTGGAGAGGGGGCTGTGGGCATCACTGGCTGAGGCAGTCGGAATGGTGAAGGTGGCTCAGGGAGGACAGGGACAAGGAAGGCCCCTGGCTAAGGAACATTTGAGGGAGGAGGGGGTTAACAGGCCCAGTAGAAGCCCCACCTCTAGCTCCAAGGATCCCTTAAGGGGCTTTCCCTCTGCTAAGAGGGCTGCCTTAGAGGTGCTGTGAGCAGGAGGCCTGCCTAGAGGTCTTGCTCTCCCCTCCCAGCTCCCCCAGGCCCTGCCCACCTGCCAACACCTCAAGGAGACTGTAGAGATCCTCCTCAAACTCCTCCCACCAGCGCTGAGCTCCACACAGGCTCAGGGCACCTCTGGCATCTCACCTTGTAAATGAGCTTTTGATGATTTGAGAAGACTTCTAATTAGAGCATCTGTTTATTATCTCAACTTTAATCGAGTATTAACATTTTTTCTTCCTTTTCCCTTTTCATCTGCAGCAGACAGTCTGCAGTCGCGGGTGGGGCAAGGAGGAAGGCTGGGAGGTCTCCTTGGGGACAGCCTTCCTCTCTCCAGGAGGGCTCTGCTCCTGGCTTTGGGCCAGGGCCGTCTCCTGAGTACCTGCACTACCCTGTGGCTAGCAGGCCTTCAGGCATCACAGGTCATTTTTTTCCCCAGAGCACCTGATGGTGGTGTTGCCAAGGGTGACCTCAGAAGGGAGATTAGCGTTTGTCAGGACCCCTCGTGAGGATGTGTGGCTCTTCGTGAATTTCGTAAAATTTGGCTTCTAGAGAGATGCGGGCAGTGAGTGATGGGAGCTTTCCATTTCAAGAAGGGTCAACCCATGAAGCTGTAAGACATGCTGTCCTCGCTGATCTGAGTCAGCCTGGCTCCTTCTCCTGGACCAGCTCTGGGAGGGCATAGGTTCATCTCTCCTGAGGGCAGAGTGAACAGACCAGGGTTCTGGCCCACCAGACTGCCCAGCCTCTCACTCTGTTTATCCAGCTGACTTCTACAGGGAGGGTGGGCTGCTTCTTCCATGGGTAGCTGCTCTGCCATCAGTCTGCACTTAAATGGACCCCTACTCTTGCACTGTTGGAGCCCCTAATGAAGTTGGCATGGGTGAGGATCAGGACAGGGAGGCCTGGGGATAGGACAGAAGAGGCATACTGGCAACAGAAGCCACTGGACGTCTAGAGAGGCCCAGCCACAGCTCTGGAAGAGTCTTCTCTATGTCTGGGGCCCCATTGCCAGCTTCATTTTACCAGGTGTATTTTTTTCAAAAAGGATACTCTGCAAGTAGTCCTGGGTATTGCTGATAGTACCCCATATCCTTTGCATGTTCTTCCTAAATATAAGCTAACTACCTGCAGCTATGGTGACACCTATTTGTCACATCAGGCTTTGTCAGGCACCACTTAGCTATCCAAACGCCCTCTTATCCCCTGATGGGAAAATCTTCTCTGAGACCTTAACCCTTTTTCTCCAGGCTAGGAAATTGAGAGCATCTGACAGCTCAGTCGGTTGCTCACGCTTAGTAAGCAAGGGGCTTGGCCTCAGTAATGCCCTGGATCACAGGCTCTCAGAGCTGGGTGTGGGAGGGGTCTTCTAGACCACCCTCGGGCCACTGCCTTCCATGGCAGGATTTCTTTTTACAGGATCTTGGTTCAAACCTATGCTTGGATTCCCATACCCATTTTGAGATGGGTGTCTGTTCATCACAAAGTGCATCCCCAGGATGGAGTAGATACCATATTCTCTCTCTGATGGGGATGCCAAGATGCATTGGTTGCTTTTGGCATCTCTGACCTTGCAGGTTTAAGGACAAGCCCCAGAAATCAACCTCTCTTCTTATCACTTCAACTGGTTTCACCTAACGAGGAATTTACCCAAGCCCTTCTCCACCTCTCCATTTTACTTATTCTTCCCGTTGGAATACTAAGATGAAAAGAGATAATAATATTACTCTGTAAACGGAGAGCACATAGCACTGCACAGGAAAGGTGCTCACGTTTAGCAGCACCACTAAGTGCCAGGGTCCTTGCCGGGACCTGCAATCCTCGCCATCACTCAGAACAGGATTGCTACACCAATTTCACAGGTGGAAGAACAGCGTCAAGGAAGTGAAAACACTTGGCCAAGGTTGCAGGTAGAAGTATATTCAAAGTTTCTCCTCGAATGAGGAAGAAATCCCTCTGTAATCAGCCAGTCCATCTCATTTACCCAAAACGTATAGCCAGAGCGACTAGGTAGGATGATTACAAGAATCCTTGTTATTGATTGTGAATAATTAGAAAAGATCTAAATGTCCAGTGATCACGGACTGTTTATATTTGTAGAATGGATAAGGCTGATGCAGTATAATGTGGCCAGTATAAAGGGTTATGTAGGTCTATGTCCATTAGCCTGAAAAGATGCTATGAGAAGTTATTGAGTGAAAAAAAAAGTAGAGTACAAAATAGTACTCTAATAAGAGCATATTTTTAAAATAAAAAGTCCACATCGTATTTGCCTAAAGGTAGCTTGTAAGTTTATACACTAAAATATAGGAGTTATGATTGCTGGATGGTGGGATTTCATGTGATTTCTATTATCTTCTTTACTGTGTTGGTGGATTTTAAAACAAGAGCAAAGATTATTTTCACAATTAGCAAAACGATAATAGAGCTATACTCTTTTAAAGAAGAGACCACTAAGGGGTGAGAAGTCCTACACAGGATTCCCTATATGGGCAGACAGGACTTACTTTCATTTACCTAAAACAATGCAACATCTCCTTCAGATGCCCCCCTTCTCCTGGACCACAGGAAGTGGGTAGTAGATGTGATACTTGGGTGGCCCTCTGTGGTTCCTTGGGGCAAGATAGCCTTGGTCCCTTCCATGTGGACAGTTTTCATGTGGATGGTTTCTGGTATTTCTTCTTTGTGTGAACAAATGAGGACTGTGAAATCCTGGAATGTCTAAGCAGGAAGGAGCCTTAAGAAGCCATCTGGTCTACCCTTTCCCCTTACTGCAGCAGCTTCTACTGTCAGCATGGCCATCCAAAGAGTCCAGCTCTGAAGAAGCTGTGCTACCTCCTAGAGGAGATGTCTCCCAGCTCTGGATCCTGACCAGTGAGCTGTCTGGCTGCCACTGGCTGCCCCTACAGCCCCTGTCTCCTTCCAGCCCCCAATTCCACAGTGTGACACCAACAGGAGACTTCAGGACAGCAGAACAATTTAATTCCTATTACAGTATAAAAATTAATAACATTAAAATGTCATGATCATCCCACACTAATTAAGCATCTAATGAATAATTAGCTGTGGACACATCTGACATTTTTGGTCATTAATTTGAGCAAGTGTTTTAAGTTCCAAACAAAACCCCTCTGTGGTGCAGCCTGCATCTCTGTGTTAAGTGGCAGAGACTTACAAAGTCAACGTGCATTTCCCATTCCTTCGGGAAGCTTGCTGCAGGAGGCAGGAGGGGCAGCAAGTTCTCCTGTGCTGGCTGGGGGCTTGTAGGAAAGGCTAGGCTTGTAGGGAAGGCTGATGTTGAGCCCACCCTCTCTACCTTGAGGCGCTCCATCGAGGATGATGTGACCCAGGGTAGGAGAAGATGCAAAGACTCATGGAATAGCAGCACCCTGCGTTCTAGACCTGAGCTGCCAGGCTCCACTATCCCTCCATATCAGCCATTTCCACGCAGAGGCTGAAATCAAACAAACTGTCTTTGTTTAGGGCCCAGGTCCATCTGACCAGTTGCCTTCTGGGCCTGTTAAGCATCTCAAGGAAGGAAAGGAGCCCTGGGTCATGGCAGAGCTGCAGGTCCTGGGAAAGAGTGAGCTCAGTTCTGTCAGAGGCTCATACAGGGGTCATCTGGCAGGGGAGGAAGGAGTTACTTCAGAGAATCCTGGACTTTCCATTGCTCAGTGAGGTCTTTCACTTCAAGACGAGCTGGGGTTGGGTGGAATGAGCACTAGGGAGAAGAGGCAGCCTGATGTCCTGGGAAGAACCCTGGCTTGTGTATAAACCTCGCTGTGCCAATCTCTGGCTGTGCGAGCACCCTGATTGAGCCTGTGTGGTGCATGTCGAGGTCTGTGCTAAGTACTTAGAATGGGAGCCTAGGAGGAAATGGGGCATAGAGAGGTGATGTGACTCACTTGAATTCTCATAGCTGGAAAGCAATAGCACCCAGACAAGAACCAGGCAGTCTGGTGCCACTGTCTATAATTTAGACATTGCTCTTTGTGGTCTCTTCTTCCTAATGTCTGAAAGAACCCTCCCAAGGTCACAAGAGCAAGGAGTGGCTAGAACCAGATAAAACTGGTCTGTGAGTGATGCCAGTGAGGGTCCAGCTGGGGACCAGTGTGGGTTGTCAAGACAGAAGGCCAAAGATTTTCTTCTTTTGGCTTTTCCTGCAGGACTGTCTTGAGTCTCAGCCATACATTTTAACTGGCATGCTCTGCTGCTATAAAGGAGTGAGACATTTTCAGACGCCCCAAGACCCACAGCTCTGGTTGAACATCTGACCTGCGGTGGTCTTGGGAGGGCTGCTCCTCTCCTCCTGCATGTTCATGCCCTTCAGTGGGCTGGCTGGAAGCACCACCTCTGTTCACAGCTCTCAGTCCACTTGGACTTTACCTATAGCCTGGGCACAGGCACCCTGCCTGCCTGTGTTCCCTGATCATTTTGCTTCTGTGCAAAATGATCTCTTCTTTCTGCTTAGGACAAATCTTACCTGTCCTTCAAAGTCCTCCCAGGAGGCCAACTCCAGCCCCTTCCCAGCACCTAGTTCTCTCATGAATTTCCAAATACCCCAGGCTGCTATAGTACACAGTAGGTGTTCAAGGAATGCACATGCAATGCTAAAGGAACCATTGCTTTTACCCACGCATGTGCTTCTGGGGCTGCCTGGCTCCTGAGAGGAGACTCAGGCCCACGCATGGTTCATCAGCTCAGCATTTGGGCAGCTGCCTTTAATTTGTTCCCTTTGAGGTTAGGGGCCGACTAGGAAGAGCAGGAAGTCTAAGGAGAACCCCTACCTCCCTCTTCTGCTCAGGGAGCTTGGAAGTAGCTCCTAGGCATAAGAATCAGAGCCAGATGTGGGGGACCCCTTCCCTCTCTGGAGAAGAGCCCTCTCTGCTTGGATGTTGTTATAGGTTGAATCATGCCTTCCTACCCCCCAGTTCGTATGTGGGAGTCCCCAGGACTTCAGAATGTGACCTTACTTGGAAACAGGTTCAGTGTTGATACACACACAGTCATGTGTTGCTTAACAATGGGGATGTTCTGAGAAACGCATCATTAGGTGATTTCATCACAGTGCAACCAACATAGCATGTACCGACACAAACCTAGATGGCACAGCGTACACCACACTGGGCTATATGGTGTATGTCATCCTATGGGACCACCATCATATATGCGCTCTGTTGTTGACTAAAGCATGCTTAAGCGCCCCATGACAGTAATTAGTTAAGACAAAGTAGGGTCCACCCTACTCCAGTATGACTGGTGTCTTTACAAAAACGGGGACTTTAAACTCAGAGGTATATATCCAGGGTGAATGCCACGTGGAGGCAAAGGCAGAGGTTAGAGTGATCCTTCTACAAGCTACAGGATCACAGAGCAAGCAGAGAACCACTCAGAGCTGCGGCAGAGGCCTGGAACTCATTCTCCCCACAGCCCTTGAACGAAATGCCTTGTCGATACCTTGATCTCAGACTTCTGACCTCCAGAACTGTGAGTCAGTAACTTTCTGCTGTTTGAGAGTCTCAGTCTGTGTCACCTTATATGGCAGCTCCAGGAAACTTAAATAGATGTCTATCGGCTTCTCTGACGTGGCCCTCCTGACCCTGCACAGCTGCTATCACTGATGGCAAGACCCTGAACCAGCCTGGAAGCTGTTTTTTCTCTGTATCTCTCATCCTGGTAGCCAGCAGACCCACTGGTTCTACCTCCGAACCTATCTGGGATCTGGCCGTTTCTCACTACTCCAGGGCTCCACTCAGGACGTCACCCTCACCTCCTACAGGGTCCGTCAGAAACACTTCCCACCTGGCTGCCCACTTCCACCTTCGTCCCTCCAGTGTCTCTCTAGTCAAGAGGCCAGTGGGAGAGTGTGAAGGTGGGAGTCTACTCTGATCAACCAAACCCACAACACTTTCACCTCACTCAAAGAAAAGAAAAACCCTTCTAGCAGCTCACAGGTCCTCCACCATCTTCTCTTCTTGTACCTTCTCTCCATCGTTCTGCAGCCCTGCTAATATCCATGAAGGCTTGTGCTGGCAATGTCTGTTCCCTTTCCCTGGGTTCCCTGCCCAGCTTTTTCCTGTCTCCTTCTCTTCCATCCCCCAAGGCTTTGCCCACATGGAGGAATCTTCTCAGAGTGGCTCATCTTGTGGCCTTTGGGAGAATGTGGTCTGTCATCTCCCCACCGTCTGTGCCATGGTGCTAGACTTTGCTGTGCATTGCTTTGGCTAATGCAATGAGAGTAGGTGGGGCTCCCTCACGTCCAAGCAGAAACTTTGAGAGGTTTGCATGTCTTAGAGTAACTGAAGGCCTTCTCATCTTTTGCTCTTAGAAAATCAAGCCCCAATCCAGGTCTTAGGGTGAGGCACATGGAACAGACCTGCTCCTCAGCTCTAGACAAAGCCACTAAAGCTGCCTATGATCAGAATGATAAAAACAAACAAACAAACAAATAACCTGTTTTTTCAGCTACTAAAATTCCCAGGCTACACAGCAGCACTGCGACAAATCTATTAATAATTCACTCCCCCTCCCCATTTGAAATTGCACCGTCCCCCCAGGACACGTCCATCTTCCACTAATCTGCCTTATCTGGCTCTACTCATTCTTTCCCATAATACTGATTACTGCCCACATACTATCTAATCTATCATTATGGCCATTATTCAGGGACATCACCTTGCCCGAGTGTAAACCCACAGTGTAGTGGTCTTTGTTTTTTGGCATAATCTAGACACCTAGAACATAGACTGGCACAGCAGGTGCTCAATAAACATCTTCAAGTGAATGAATGAAAAGCACCCTTGAGGATGCTCCAAGAGGAAAGGCCTCAGCTCTTTCCAGGCAGGGAGTCTCTGAGGAGCAGCCAGGTGCAGAACTGGGCGACCCAGGATGTGACTCCATTCAGCCAGATGAGCCTGTGATGCTCAAGTCTGGATCAGAAGTCCTGGGAACCTCAGAAGAAATGGAGAGATCAAAGTGAGCTCCCTGCAGACCGGGCTTTCCTCTGGTGTGCGTTCTTTTTCCTGTGGCTCCCAGAGGAAGGAGTACTAGGTGCTGTCTCTGCAAAGAGGAGCTCAGGGACCGGCGAAGCTGCTGGCTTCAGTCTCTGTGCAGGTGTTGAGTACCCAGGAGCCCCGGCCATGGGAAGGCCCTGCTCAGTTCTGGGGGAGGGAAAGGTTCAAGAAACCTCACCAGCCTTTCGGGATCTGATAGCAAGGACCTAATAAGAAACCGCCTCTGCGGAGGTCCAGACACACTCACGAGAACTCCAGAATTCCAGACGGCTTACTACCCTTCTGCCTGACCCCAGAATGTGGGGAAACCAGATGTTTCATGCAACAAAGAGACCATAGCCACATCACTGGGGTCCCCAGGCACCCCAGAATCCTGTTCTTTGGGCTCTTCTTCCTGAACAGTTGCTATGACCTTAGTGATCATGATAACTGACTAAATACCTTAAAGATAGAAAATGACTTACATTCATTATTTTTTCATTTCACTTAATACACGGATAGCTGTCTTTATGTCACAGGTATAAAAATGGGTGTCCAAGGTCACAGAGTTAATCAGTTGTTCCTCTAGGATTTGAACTCGAGGCTTTGATTTCTGAGATTCTCCAGAGCTTCCCTGCACTGTTCTTGTTTAACTGAAAGGTGACCTACTGTGTGAGACACCCTACAAAGCAGGGAAGTGGTAGGAAATAGGCCCATAAGGCATAATCCCTGCCTTCCAGGAGGGTCAGCTGATGAGGGGAGTGGGACCACGCATGCGTCATGACCCTGGTCCAGCCCATCATAGAACTTGGGTGCCTGGCTGTGGAAGGAGAGGGGCAACATGGTCAGTGCTGAAGAAGGAACACGTGTGGAGGGTTGCAGGAGGGGAGACAAGGGGCCAGCAGACGGTGTAGTGGTTAATGCGGGTAGATCCCACATGGATGTCTGTGCGGTTCAAGTCCTGTACTCAGACGCTTGAAAAACACATAAGGCACACGTGAGTGCATGCCCAAAATCCTGAGAGGAGAAAGGATTATGGCACGGCCATCTACCCCAGGGAGTGTTTTCTCACTTTCCTTCTCTCCGTCTCTCTCTGGTGAGTGCACATGTTCTATTGCAAACAGAAAAAAAGAAGATAAAAAGAAAAAAAGAAAAGTTCTCAAAAGCCTTTCCAGAGGTGACTTTGAGCAGGTATGCAGGATTTGGAAAGGGAGAGGGGGAGAGGTCAAGATGGCAAAAGCACAGTGATTTCCAAACCAAAAAGTCCCCAAATTATGCTCTAAATAAAAGTAGGAATTACAGTGCTTGTTTGTGAGTTGGGATGCCGGGAAGGTGGAAGTTTATGCAGCAGGAGGACATGGGGCCTGCTGTCCCAGGTAGGGTACATATAATGGGAAAACTACCTGCATGTGAGTTTCTGGAAAGGCTAGAAACCATATAATGGGAAGCCAATTGTATAAAATACATGCACTTGCCTCAAGAATTTAAAAGGTCACTTAGGGGCCAGCAGGTGATGTGGTGGTTAAGGGCACTGGACTCCCACATGGTTGACCACGGTTCGAGTCCTAGACCTGGCAGCTTGCTTTCTCATTCTCTCTCTCTCTTTCTGTCCCTCTCTGGTAAAATTAGAATAAATAAATAAGGTTAAGTAAAATAATTCTTAAAAAAAAGGTCACGTAAAGGATTTTATTTTTCTTTTTGTGAAAGAAAAAAAGAGAAAGAGAGACAGGCATCCTTGACAGAGTCTTGCTGTGCTAAAATCTCCTCTGTCAGTTTCCCCATTAGCTCATGCAACCTCACCTGGCATGTTCAGGTTGTCCCAGGAATCAAACCCGCGGCCTCCCAGGCAGCTTGCAGCTTCCCAGGTGGTGGTGCCGCATATATGCACTAGGCCCACTTGAGATTCTTGCCCTCACTTCTGATAGATCGCTGGTAGATTCTGAAGGTCATGGTGTACGTCCTCCTCCCCTCCCCACGTCTTGCCGTGGACTAGCGTCTGCATTTATCACAGTCACGATGAGAGCTCCGGCCACAGCCCACGCAGGGCAAGCCGGACACTGTGGGGATGGTGCTGCATGTGACCGCCTAACAAGCGGGAAGGTGGACGACTGTTCTCTCCGTGCTATAGGTGAGCACACGGGGCCCAGAGAGGCGCAGGTGTGGGAGGTATGGGAGATGGGTGTGACTCCTCACCTCTCTGACCCCTGGGAGTGGGGCCCAGGCATCAGCGTTGTTTATCCAAGTTCCTGGGGCCCCAGAACTGCTGGTCTTGACTCTTCTACTCTCCTGAACAGTCAACTTTGTAACTTGAAATGGGGGTCCTGTCCTACCACGTGTGGGGTCTGTTAACGTAAAAATCAGTCTGAAATGTCTCTGTTTGGCCACTGGGCCAGGGGACTTGCAGAAAGGGGACCCACCTAGCCTTGGAGAGGTGATTCTTTTTCAGGATGACTTAGGAATGACAGTGGGGCCCCGGAGACTCATTGTGAGGCAGGGGAGCTTTCCTGCCTTGGTCGCTGCCTGCGAAGCAGCAGCAGCCTGGCCCTGCTAACTGATGGAAAGCCTATACTATACAGGCAGCCCTTTGGGTCCTGCGGCTCTCCTGACTGCCAGGAGGGGGCTCCCCACTTCATAGCCCCTCACACCAGGATGGGAAGTCCTCATGTGCCAGCCTCCTGCTCTGTGTACGCCTGCTGGGTGTCTCCACCAGAGACCTGGAAGAGACCCAGCAGCCGTGCATGGTACAGTCCAAGCCTCAGGCCTCAGTGCATTTTTATGGCCAAGTTATAAACCTCTGAGAAATGGGGTTTATAATGGAAACTCTGACACCACCTAAAATATAGCAGCACTACTGGGTGCTCCCAGAATACAGCCCTAATTTATAAACCACTCAGGGATCCTGGACTATTTTGAAACTTATAGACAATAATCCAGAAATAGAGTAAACCAGGAGGAGAAAAAAATGGTACAAGTGTCCATGGACTATAAAGTCTGCCGAGGCCGACAGTTCAGAAATCAAAACAGTGTCACAATGTTTGGTCTCTGCCCTGAATCTTGACCACCCCCCAGCCCCCCAAGTGTCACCCGACCCTGGTGGAGGCGTGTGGCTCTGTCATCTGGCCGGGTACTACTCTGTTCATCTTCTAGCTGTATTTTAAGCATGAGGATTGGTAGCGGGGAAGAGGGAAAAGTACCCAGGTTTTGGTTGGACGTAACAGATGTGTTTGTGAGAAGGTGCCAGTGACTCTTCTCTCAATGGGAAGAAGCGGGGCAGGGCGCACACCATTCACTCACCGGACACACAGGTTATCAGTAAATGGTGGTGGGAGTGCCTGCCATCTCCGGCTCTCTGCTTAGCCAAGCCAGGGACAAGCCTCAGTCACAGGGCCAGTCTCCCGCCCACGAGGGACCCCTGGTAACTGGAGGAGCCCATGACAGGCCTGGAAGAGAGGCCCAGGTTCGGTGGTCCCCACCCACAGCCTTTAGCACCTGCTCTCAGGCCATGGGCACTTTTCGTACATTTCTAGCCCTCTGCTGACCCTGCGGAGGGACCTTCACTTCCTTCCTCATTAGTTGAGTGTCACAGAAATCAGGATGGTGAGACCAGCCTGGGGGCCCTAGAATGTGTTAATTTGGCATTCAGTGAACAGGTGCTGGCTTCTCCCTGCTCAAGGGCCAGGGCTGGGTGCCCTTGTCTTTCTCTCCCTCCCTTGCTCTGCGACTCCCTCCCTCCCTCCTTCCATCAGTCTTTCCTGCTGACCTTCACCACCTCCCTGCATTCTCTCCTCCCTTCCCCTCTCCCCTCTCTTCCTCTTTCTTCCTCTCTCCTTCCTTGAATCTCTCCTTCATTCATTCATTCAACCAACAAACATTATCTGAGCATTTGCCATGAACCAGGCACTGTGGCCACAGGTAGCCCAGGGCACTGGGGCCGAGTCGGGGGCACCTGTCAAGGTGGTGCTAAGCAGCATTTTCCACTCCTTTCGGGCCTCGCCCCCTTTTGCTAGTCTGCTGTTCCACACCATATGGAATTTCAAAACAACTGTCAGGACAAGCAACCAATCAAAGTGGCAGAATTTTTGAGGAGGCTTTTTAAAACCACACCAGCCCCACCTCCAGCTTCTAGAAACTTCTTAAATGCATCTTCTGATGGCTGGGGTGTAGCTGGAGTAGCTGCCCCCTACCCTGGCACTCGTGGGAGGGTCACCACGGCTGTGACGGGTCTGCCGAGAATCAGGGAGGGTGAAGGATCTGACTCTGTCAAGGCCCAGCTCCACTTGCTCTCAGTGGGCTTCATTCCTCAGGGCTCTAGTTTCCCCTCTGTAATATGGCCACGATACTAATTCCTACCTCCTAAGGGTATTGAGCAGGCTTTATGAGACAATAAGTAAAGTGCTTCGCTCCCTGACCAGAACATAGGTGTGTGCTCCATAAATCTTGCTGGTATTGTAACGATTTTCTGAAGGAACAGGTAGGCATTGAAGAGAGAGTGAGAGGCTGGAGCAGAGGTCCTCAGGGTGTGAACCAGCATTCAGTCGACAAACATGCATACCTGCCTTCTGTGAGGCAGAGATCCCCCAGTGAGTCGCTGGGAAAACAATAAAGCCCCTCCTGGGATTGGAGAGCTCCTTAGGAGGCTGGCTGGTGCGGGTGCTGCCTGTTCAGAGCTTGGGTTCATGTCTAGGGGGTGTTCAAGGTTCTGGTCTTACTGGGATGTGGCCCTTGGACCCCAAAATTGCCAACAACCCCGGGGAGAACTCTGGAGACAGTTTCTGCCTCTGGGTGTCTCTCCTGAGTGTGTATTGGGGCTGGAGCCTGCAGCTCCGCTCTACTCTCTCCCCTCCCTCCTTCCAGCACTCCCGTCTAGCAGGGCTCCTCGGAAAATGCAATTTGAGTCAAGCCACTTTCAATTACTGCGATGCAGTGTTCTGAGCCCACGAGGTAATAAAGGGCCTGTTTTCCCTCCTGGGAATGTTTGGGGTTTTCCAGGCGCCAAAGGAGAGAGAAAAAGGAAGTGAAGCTAAGTGCTTCCCAAATGGCTCCGATAGACCCTGAGGGCTGGGCTAAGTCCCCTCCCCAGCCTGCAGGTTGCCTAGCATCTCTGGCTGAGAGCAGCTTTCTCCAAAGGAGGAGGAGACAGAAAGCTGGGCAGGGCTAGGCAGAGCTGGGGCCCTGGACCACCCACGCACAGAGCCTCAGGAAGGGAGTGCACATGAGTGTAACTGAATTGTGGTGTGTTGCAGTATGAGAATGAATGTGAGCATGAGTGTTCAAGTGTGCAAGTCCGTAAGAGTGAGCAAGTGTGCATATGAGTGGACATGAGAGGATGAGTGTCCGTGAGTTGTCTGAGCATGCGTGGTATGTGTGCGTGTGAATGGATGAATGTCAGGGTAGGAGTGTGAGCATGTGTGAGTATGAGAGTGGATTTCAAGTGTTAGTGTGAACGTGTGTGGGTGCGTGTGTGCATGCAGAGTGTTGGCATAGGAAGCTGCAGGGTGGGGCTGGGGTGGGCTTGCCTGGGCATGCAGGCTCAAGACCCTCGTGCACCTGGAGTCTATCCTTGTCCCCACCCTCCCTTGCAGCACTTGGCATGTTTTCTTTGGTTTCTGGCACATTCATCCTATTTCTAATTCCTGCCCCAACTCCTGATGCTGAAGCCCAATGTGACCAGGGAGGCCACAAAGGGTGTGGGTGACCCATTTCCCAAATCTTGCTTAACTTCCTCATCTGAGGTCTTCCTCCCTCTGCCTTCCCTCTGGTCTCAGCTGCTCTCATCCCACCAACATCACATGTCCTGCCTCCTCTTCCACTGGCTCCGAACTCTTACAGGCCGGCCTTTCATAAACCCTCAGTCTGAGAACCACTGGGGCTGGAGGGCCAGAGAGGTCATGCAGGCCGAGCACTCACATGACCAGGTGTGCCTGCTGGGACCTCGCTCCTGTGCCTCAAGGAAGGGGCTGATCCAGGCCTCCAGCCTGTCATCCCCAGGAACGGAGTGAGGGTGTCATGGGTGGGACTGTCCCAGACTGAGAAGACCAAGAACAACCAGCCCTGCTCAGCAGGCTGCGTGTCCGCCCTCTCTGTAACCCAAGAACATCCCACGCTTGTCTGTCAACAAGCTGTGCCAGGCCAGAGCGTGGGGCTTTATCTCTGCACAGGGTTGGATGTCACTCGGCTCAGCCCTCTCCTCGCCAAGGAGGCCCCTGGAGTACTGCCTGGACCCCGAAGCTGCAGCCTTCAGAGGATGGGCAGTGGTGACAGGCCCTCACATCTGACTCCCCGCCCAGCAGCGTCTGGCGGGCAAGCACATCGTCCTTACTACTTTCTTCAGCAGGTCAGGTAGCTCTGGAGATGTGGGAAGGGATGAGCCAGAACCCTGGGCTTATCCATCCCGCCCTCTGGACTGTGTGCTCTGCCTGTCCAGGTGACCTGGAACTGCTGCAGTTTTGTACCGCATGTCTGTATCTCTGAAAAGCCCTCACTCAAGCCCTGAGAGAACCTCAGCGACCAGTGTTCACAGCAGACCTCAGAAGTCAGAGGGAACCTTCACCTGGCTGCCCGGGGTGGGTGGATGGGACAGCCGCGGCCTGTCCTCCTGTGGCCCGTGAGCTAAAAGACCCTGAAGGGCTTTCTCCCCTAATCCGGCTAGCTTGTGTGCATGTACACACTTGTGTTTGGTTTCCAGGTGAATGCCCATGAGGCACCTGCATGCTCAGTTTGCACACCTGTCAGGGGGCCTGGTGCCCACTCACACCTATCAGGGAGGCTGTGAACTACACCGGACTCTCTCCTGCCCGCCTAGTGATTCAGAATGGGGGAGGGTGGGGCATGCCATTCTGAGAAAAGATATCCAGGTCACTATGGGAGCACTTTAGGAGGTGCACATGCATGTTCTAAGGGAGGCTGGTCTGCTCCTCTGTGGGACCAGACTTGCTGTTCCTGGTGGGCATGGATCAACCTCATTCTATACAAGGACAGGCAAAACTTGGGGGACCACTGTTCTAGACTGTTTTTTATCTCGCCTACCCTCTATTGCAAAAATATGGAGGGTCCTTTGATGTGCTCCACCTCTTCCTTCCCACAGGTTGAGCAGGTGGGTGAAGCCAACCTCACACAACTCCAGTGGGAGGCTAGAAGCCCCAGGGGTTTATCCTCAGTCAGTTGGCGGAGAGACCAGGTGAGTTTTGGAGACTAGAAGCAGGTGGCCCATGGACTCACGCCCTGACTGGCCCTGAGAAGGCTCGACCCTGACCCCAGTCTGTGTAGCGAGGTCTCCGCTCTCAGGGGAAGAGTCCTGCATGCACGGCAGCTTGCCAGCCGAAGTAGCGCTCTAGGAACAGCGCCCAGCGCGAGCCCGCGGAGGGCAGTCAGGGCCTGACACGGCTGTGGGGAGCAGCTTCTCCTGCCCAGAAGGCCCCACTGCCCACGTCTGAACTCCTCAAGCCCTCCGGGGTCAGGCAGTTGCCTGATTCTCCTCCCTCCCGGGCCCCCAGCTGCTGCCTCCTCTTAGCCCTTCCTCTCTCTCATCTCCGCCCTGCATGGTTTTATCCCCTTAGACATGGGGGTAAAATGGGGGCAGAGGTGGCTCAGGGTGGTGCCTGGCAGAGGGGAAGTGAGCATCACCAGGGTAACAAAGGCAGACTGCAAGCAGGTGGGCGGGCTTCCCTTGCCTTCTGCAGGCTGTAAACATAAAGGTTGGAGAGGAGCTAGGAAATGACCACAGGAGGGGAAGCGGATCCCGCAGATCCCCAGGAAAGCCTCCTGGCCTACCACTGGTTTTGCTCACCACCCAGTACAACTTATCAACCAGCCTTGCCATGTTCCAGGCCCCAGGCTAAGTGCTTTACAATCACTGTTTCAGGAATGCGCTCAACCTGGAAGAGAGACACTGCCATCATTGTGTTTCATAGTTGTGTAAATGGGCAAAGGCAGGTCATGTTCCTCTGGGGGCCACCCAGTTGTTAGGTCCACACCTGGGTCTCTGTTACGAACTTTCCTCATCATCTGCTCACTGGAAGCAGTGGTTGAGGGCAGAGCCCTCACCCTTTGCAAGGTACACACCTGGTCCCAAAGAGATCCAGGCTGACTCTTGGGGCTCTCCCCGGGCTGGCTGTATTTCTGAAGGACACAGGAGTGTCGCTGCCAGGAAACCACAATGCACTGGACTTGGAAGCCATTTGTGAGCACAGCCTTTGTTTGGTTCCAGGTCCTCCTTGTCCATCTATAGTTTCTTTTTCTTTATTACCTTGATATTGTAAAGTTCATTTCTTCCATGAATGAGAGACAGAGCGATGTCCCCAGGGAGGTCTCTGGACATGAACCGGGACTCTTCCCATGTGGGGCAGCCTCATGTCCTGTTCTACAGCTGTGCCACTGTCTGGCCCCTCCATCTGCATTTTCTAGGGACATTCGCTCTCAGTCCACAGCCCTGGCCTGCAGGCTACAGCAGAGCCCTGGGAGCATCTTCTGATAATCAGACACTGTTTTGTCAAGATGAAGGCCAGGGCTATTAGAAGTTTTGCTTGGGGTTCCCCAAAGAGCTGGGGTTGTAGGAGGTTGCAGGGAGGAGGGGGCAGTAATGAGCAGGCTCCTCCATCCCATGGGGCATACACCACCCGTCCTCAGCCTACCTGATGCTGGTGAACTTGCTCTCTGAGCTGGGCCCAGAGTGAGAATGGAGAGGTGAATGGATGCGGCCCTGCTTCTAGCACCTCTTTCCCTCCGCGCCCATCTGTGCTCAGTGTGACCCTCAGGCTACAGGGCAGGGGCCACGAGCCTCTCTCAGCCCTTGAAAGAGACTGCTTTTGTGTGCTGAGCAGAGAGAGGTATGAGAGGAGAATAACTGGGAATTTATTACACTCCCCCACTAACAGTAATAAATTCATTTTAATTCCCTAACTGACCTCTTATCTTCACAGGGATCGCTCCCCATCCAGTGCCCAGGGTCCTCATCTCATTAGGAGGGCCCTGGTTCCTTGGGCTTCCCAGAGCCCCAGAGCTTAACTTCTTCTCAGGGTTGAAGGCTAGAAGCTCTCCACTCCTTGGCCCAGAGAAACAGGGAACTTAGGGTGATTTCCTGGGTTGGGGTGGGTCCTTCCACCAAAGGCTGCCTCACTGAAGAAGCCATTTGCAGACTGTAGCTGAGCTCCTGGCCAAGCTAGGGACCAAACAAACACTTGGAATTCGTAAGGAGATTCTGCTGAGCTGCCGGAGCCCATCAAATTTTTATTGAATGCATTTCCTCTGGAGAACTTGTGTACTAAATCCTGCCTAGGCTGTATTAGAGGAATAAAAATTCCATGCACAGACTTGACTGCAAATGTTTCTTCCTAGAGCAAAGGACACACTTTCTCAAACGCCACTTCTTTGCACAGAGCTTGTGTTTGGGCTTGTCCTTGGTTAGGGGCCAGTGGGAAGTGGGGAACTAGGGCTCCAGAGGGCAGAGTGGGTTAGAGACCACTCTATGGATTCTAATGAGCCCCTTTCCAAGGCTTCTATTGACCTTGGGCCTGTCCTAGCAACCTGCAATCTCTTCCTCCTCTTGTACCTCATGTCCTATCCCAGAGTAGAAACCCTCAACTCAGCTTGCTGCATCTCGGCTAAGACAGGGAACCCCTTAGCTCCAAGCCCCTACTGTAGCCTCTGAGACCCAGGCTGGCTATGAACACCAGGGGCCCCAAATGCCCTCAGCTGGAGGCCCAGGGACTCAGGGAAGCCTCAGCAGTAATGGAGATGCCCATGGAGGTACAGATAGTTGAGGAATTTGGGTTCCAGTGTGTGTGTATGTGTGTGTGTGTGTGTTGGGGGGGGGCCCTTTCATCACACAACCCCCAAACTTATACTCAGGTTAGTAGGAGTAGATGAAATGGGTGGGAAAGTAAGAAGAAGCATAAAAATAAAAGCCCACAGCACAGGGGTTGCCAGATATGAGAATGCAGTCTCCTTCATCTCAGCAGACCCAAATTCAATTTGGGTTTCAGAAAAGCAATAAATCAATTATATAAGTGTATCCCAAATATTATGTGGGACAGACTTATACTAAAATGTACAAAAACATTGTTCATCTGGAATTCAAAAGTGATTGGGCACCCAAAATGTCTACTTGCTGAATCGGGCAAGCCTGTACCTGAGCCTCTAGGATTTACCGTGCAAACAACCTCTGTCTCTTCATCCCACAAAATTTACACTCCCACTAAACCCAAGGCCATCCATAGGTATCTGTGGTGAGTCCACTCTCTCTGGAAGGCTCTAGAAGACAAAATCTGAAATGACAGCCCAAGAAGACAGGCAGCTGGGAGAGCACATCTGGCCTGGGGATCCCGGGAACAAAGCAGTGTTCTCAGGCTTCACCCTTCACCTTGCACCCCGTGGCCCACACTTGGAATTCATCAAAGTTAGTCTTTTCTTTATGATACTGGGCTCTGGAATTGCTGCTGGCTGGAAGGGCAGGGACAGAGGCAGCTTTCCAGGGAGACCCTTCCTCCTTCAGGAGGGTCTCAGAACACTCTAAAAGCTGTCTGCTCAGCTTCATCCCTCTTAGCTACCATTCTTGTCTCGAGCAGTGGCCCATAAACATGCTGGCATCAGTCATGAATCACACTCATATCACAGGTGGGTAAGAGGACAGGGTCCCACTAGATCCTCCAGGGATGGCTTTTGGACTGGGTTACAGTTCCAGCATCTCTGACTGGACTCACTCTTGCTAGTTGGGTCTGACCACTTGTGTATGAAGCCCTGGGGCCTACAGAGTTCATAATATTGTGCTCGAACTGCTTACATCACCCAGACTCGCTGCTTTAAGTTATCAAAGGAAACAAGTATCTTCTCTGTCTCTCTGAGGCCACCCACAGACCCCAAGGGAAAGGGAAACCAACATTTTTGATGGAGCTAGCTCACACCTCTGACTTTGAGCCTCAGTATTTAAAGGTGGGCTGCTAGGAGCATGCCAATGGCCTGAGTGAAGGAAGAGCCTCAAGAAGCTGCTGCTGCTGTTGCAGATGGACGGCCGAGCCTGGCACAAATGCCCGGGAAAGCAGACCCCTGTCCTCAGGGTCAGAGTGCACAAGGTGGGCACAGGAGTTTCAGCTCTGCACAAAAAGGTCTCAAGTTTGCACAGAGTTGGGCAGAGGAAATTAGATGCTAAACTACCACACACATGCATGTACACACACATGTTCATACACACACACACATATACTCCTACAGACATGCATACAGTTAATGCACAGTTGTGTGCACACATGCACACACTCATGTGCACACACATGCCCATTCACATGCATATGTACAACACTCACACAACCTTCAAACACACATACTCCCATGGCACATACATATATATACTCACAAATCCCCTGTACCCAGTTGATAGTCTCTAGTAAGCAGGCAGATGCCCCCACCCCCAGCATTGTCCCCTCCCCAACCTGCACGCCGTCCTTCCATATGGAAGCTCTAGGAAGGGCTGGACTCATTCCACCAAGAACAGCCTGCCACAGGGAGAACCGAGGGTCTTGGATGGAGCCCAGCAGACAAGGCCAGGATACCATGTGACCCTATGATCTCTTCCTGCCCAGGCTGCAGGTGGGCCGCTTGTATCTGCCTATGCCTCAGTGTCCTGAATATACAGTAGGATGGCCTCGCTTGGTGGGATTCTCTGGAATGAACTGTCCTCACATGGGTCCAGTGTTGCCTCCTAGTGAGGTGCATTCCTGTTTTCTGTCTGATCTCCTGAGTGAGCTCCACATTACTCTCCTCCAGGCTCTCACTCTAGTCTCTCCAGCTAGGTAAGCCCCTTAAGGTAAGGGACAATGGAAAATGAAAGTGATAACACTCATAAAGGAACTAGAAGTACTGACAAAGGTACCACACGAGGTGATGACATATCACCATTCCAGAACACAACACGAACGTGCCTGGATGAGCCAATAAGGGCTTATGTGTCCTGTGGGACAGGGTGCCAGCAGTGATGGTAGACAGGTCGTGATTGTCCAAGGTTGCCCAACGAGTAAGAGGCAGAGTCAGGGAGGATCTCAACCCAGCCAGACAGCAGAGCTCAGAGGACTGCAGAGACTGACCTGGGCTCAGCTCTCTATGAACTGCTGACACGTAGGAGGTGGCTGGCTGCTAGCTTCGGATCTCCTTAGGGGCAGGGCAGAGTCTTTGTCCCACCATCATGGCTGAGGGATGGGGAATGGAGCTTTGTGTGGGCTCCATCTCTGGGTGGGACAGGGGCAGCTTCTCCAGCCTGACAGCAGCCATTTGGTCAGTAGCCTTGGGAGAAGCTGTAGCCACTTTTCTTTTTGCCTATCTTGAGTGTTGAATTTTCATGTCAGTGAGATTGAAAGGACAGTAGCCTTGATGGCCTCAGCTATTTGTCCTGGTCCAAGGTCCTGTGGGGGTAGAGCCTCGCTGGGCTTCTGTGTGTGGCTCTTTCTCTAGGCCATGCCACCTCTGCACAGCCCAGGAAGGTAGTGCGCACCTGTGGGTGCTCAAGCAGCAGCTCCCGGGCTGAGCTTCCCGGCCAGGCAGGGACAGGCAGCTCTGGCTAGAGGTGCTGAGACTGAGAGGCCTTCTTCTCTGGCCAGGTATGAGCTGTGTACTCAAGAAAAGGCTGGACTGCAGCCTCCTGGGAGGCAGAGACATGGACAGCATGACCTTCCGAATGCCTTCCCTCAAGGAGACCACAGGACAGGGGCAAGGGATGCTGTCCTCTCTCCCTGCCTTTATTTTTTGAAGGGCCCACTTCTAATTACAGCTGATAGCAGACAAGCAAGGCCTGACGCAGACACTGGGAGAGTTCCTAGGGAAATGCTGCCATTGGTCATGACAGTTTAGCATGGTGGCTGTCACTAGGGTAACGCTGGGGTGATTCTGCAGCCAGTGGAGCCCTTGTCTGCCCTGTCAGCTGCATGAGGACATGGACACGGGTGCACACACAGGCTGTGACAGGCTTGTGAACAGTCAGCGCACACTGGATTCACCCCTCCTTGCAGTCTATCTTTGAGGCTTACACATCCTCATCCCACTTAACCCTTGACATGGAATCCCTGCCTGTAGGCACCCCACACCCAGAAAGTCATGAGCTTGCGTGTTCCACATGCGACCCTGTTTTATATGGAATCCAACACTGGCTCCCCCACATCCTTTTCTCTCTGTCCTGTTCATCCTCTAACACGCAGATTGGCTTCCAAGTACAGAGAAGTCTCCAGCCCATTCAGGCCACCTGTGTGAGACCAACCTCCAGCAAAGACAGCCCCAGGGAGGACAGCCAGGCTACTCTGAGCTGTCCCTTAGATCTAGGCCAGTCTGCTGCAGTCACTCCCATCCAGCTCCTGGGGGCAGCTTAGAGAGCTGGCCTGGGGCCAGCAGAGAGAGGACTCGATCTCATCCTTAGGGGGAAGAGAGGTGCTTTCATCTACCTGGCTTAAATTATAGCCAGGAGGCACTGTGAACAAGACCAAAATAGATAACTGGAAACAAGCAGCCCTCCTATAAATTCCCAGGATTTGCAGTCTTTCCTGGACTGGTTTATCCTTGAGAAGCCCGGGGAGTAATTCTATTTGAACAAGATCTAGCGAACTCCAAGTTAAAGGGCACCATTTCCCCAGTTAACAAAACCCTTGTTAGCAAAAATCTCCCCTAAAGGCCCTCGAATCTGGGGAAAGGCATTGCCATTCCATACCTGGCCAGGCCAAAGGAGACCAAGCGTATCCTCCTTTGCCTCCATGGAAGACGGCAAAGTGTTCAGGGTGTTGCTTTCACCCCTGGGAGGCTAATGGCCCTTGCTGGTGCTATGAACGAGAGGCCAGATTTACGAGCCCTAGCAATCTGACTGAGACTGCCAGACCATGCTAGGAGATCTCAGGTCTTGCAACACTCAGGGTAGACACTGATTGGCAGTCAAGAGCAGATGGTTCCTGTGAATAGAAAGTTGGATCTCAAAGTTGAATGATCTTAAAACAAGGGCTGATAACACAAGGAATGTTAGTTTCTCTCCCCACCCCACTAGGTCCTTTACATGATCCTCCCACAAAGAACCCAGAATACATCTGGAATGAGCAAGTAAATCCTAAACATAATGAGCACAGAATGACAAAGCCAAAGGAGGAAAGTTGCTAGATAACAGTTTATAAACTCACTCCCCAAACATTCCGATCTGTCTCTCAAGAGGATGTAGGCTGGCCTCTGGGTGGAAATAGTTATTAGGTTTCTTAATCATTTATGAGCTTGCAGCTCTTCTCTGCAGCAACAAAACAAGAGTTCAAGAAGTTTGAAAGATGGTTTTAAAGATGGGGGCAGTCATTTAGAGGTGACAGCATGGAGCTCGACAGAGGCCTGGGATCCATTTCTCTTGTTAAGAAGCAGGAGTACCCATCTATTGGGTGGCCCCTACTCCAGGAGCATAAAAAGCAGGGCAGGGTCAAAGTGCTCTGCTCCAGGGCAAGGCCTGTGTGCTGGTCAAGGTGGACAGTTCCTTTCCTGCCCACGCCCTGGCTTCTGTTTGGGTCTGAACCTCTAACACATTGACCTCTGCATGCACCCCTGCCCTGCCCTCAGCCCCCAGCAGCCTTGCGGGACACCCTCTCTCAGCTGCAACTGTCCAGACTTCCCCAGCCCCTCAGAGCCCTGGCCTTTCTAGCAGATGCCTGCAGCTTAGGAGATTGAATTCATTCATATTTCCAGGTGCCGAACATTCAGATGAGGTTCTTCTCCGGATCTCCTGCCCAGAAAAGGATAAATATTTCTGATCTATAGCAAATGTGTTTTCCTTTAGCTAACATCTTGGCAGGCGAGTATACTAATCTCTCAGGAAAATCTAGGGCCTGAATAGCAAGCAGATTTTTTTTTTTCCCTGAGCAAATAGAAATTCTGAGTTGCTTTTTTTAATGCTGTCCTTTTTTTTTTTTTTAAACAGCAGATCTGGAGAAAAATCACAGTCCATTAAATCTGCATCTCTTGAAAGAAAAACCCAGAAGGCCACCTCCCCATCAAAGGCAAAATGAACAGAGTTTGGAAGTGTGTTTAAAATGCACCAAGGGAGCAGCAGCCATCCTAAATTACCCCTGTTCAGCCTGCAGAGGGCAGGGGCTTCCAGCCTCCCTCATGAGATGGGACCAGAGAGGCCACTTGGCCCACACAGCCTGGGAAGCAGAGGTGGGGAACCAAGTCATTTCACATAGGCCTGTCTATCACTGTTGAGGCTCAGCAGCACCCACCCCACCAGACCCTACGTGACCCCCCGGCTGAGTGAAGAGCACCCCCAAGACCACTTGGCCCCCCAAATGTCCTCGTTCCATACTCCTGAACTTCCTGGTTCCTTCAGTGGCCAAACTTGGCTCAGAAACTGGCCCAAAGGGAACTGTGGCCAGGGCACCCTTTGCGGGAGTCCCCACTGAAGTGCCCTGATTTACAGAGAAGACACTGTTCCCTCAAGGGGAAGTTCTTTCTCACCCACTCTCCGCACCAGTTCTCTGGCGGGGGATGATCTGCCTTTGAGTAATGAGAGAGGCTGGAGAGGAGCTAGTGCGTGGACCCCCTGCTGTGTGCCAGCATCTGTGCTTAGCACTTGCATGAGTTTGTCTCTGTGTGTATGTATATATGTGTCCGTGAGTGTGTATGTGACATTTATGTGTGTATATGTGCATATGTGTGATGTGTATGTGAATGTGTGGATGTATATATACGTGTATTTGTGTGTATATGGGTGTATGTGTGCATGTATGTGTCTGTATGTGCATGTGTGCCTGTTTGTGTATGTGTCTGTGTGTACATGTGTTTGTGTATGGGTGTGTGTCCACGTCCTCACAGTGACAGCAGGCAGACACGCTACTGTGGAAGTTTCTTTCCATCGCACCTTCGAGCTGCTCTGGGGCTTCCGCGAGCGGCAGGTAGGAGGCTGGACCGCCCTTGCTCATTTGAGCCACTTGTCCCAGGACTGCCGAAGGCTGAAGCCAGCTTTTCTGAGCCTCTACACCTGCTATTCTCACAAGCCCCACCCAGTCCCAACCAGTGTAGATCAGGCCTTGGGACCTTCATAGCATCTTCCCTTTATCCTGTCCCCTGGGAAGTGGCACTCCCTGCCTCTCACTCTAAGAGATGAGTCTGATGCCCCTGGCCTACACATGGGATGACAGGAAACACCCACTCCCAGAGTACCTGCTTAACAGCTTAGCACATTTCCAACGGGGTAACCCACTGTGTTCTCTGCAGGGAGATTGCCCCTGAGCCAAATGGGAGTATACCCCTTCTAGACAGATCCCTCTACTCAGCCCTTAGAACCAGGTGGTTGCCATGATTTCCCATTTAGGAGGTCTCACCAAGCTGGGTGACATTCCCACATCAGCAGTACAGCAACCAAGACTCCTGGAGATGAGCTGGCCAAAGCCAGGACACAGATTCAACTATAGCACCTGCCTTTGTTTTGCGGAACACTGAAGCCTCCACAGAAGGGAGCCCATTAAGTTTGCATTTTCCATCATGGAGCCAGTAAACAAACCCAGAGGAGGAGCTGCCCATCACTGAGCTGGCTTTCCGACAGGAAATGGTATGAGTGACTTCGTTTTTAAACATTATTATCCTCTTGAAAGCAAAAGATAAAGGACGCCTTGGAGCAGCCAAATTGCTTTGGCTCAAAAATCATTTTAAATACCATTTCCTTTAACAAGCCTACTGCCTGGGCAACGGATCAACACTATTCATTTTAACCTTAGTCAGTAGAAAAAAAAAATCACTGAAGTGCTCGTAATTATTTAGCTCTCTCCCTTTTCCCCACCCAGCTACGTTAACTAATGACCAAAACAATGTCTACCCAAGTCCTATTTTAAACAATCAAGCATTCAGGAGTACACACAGAACCCATCAAGAACCATTTTCCTTTGGTGTCTGCTCTAAACCCAAACAGGGGGATTAAAGGTAACGTTTGGCCTTTCCCTGAAAGTGCTGTAAATAGCATTCACCTCTATTGCTTGTGTTTGTGCAAGCACCAAGTTAGTGTGAGAGCACACCTGTGCCCGTAAGATGAATAAGCAACAAGAAAGTTCCCTTCGAGAGAAGGCTTTACGAGTGGGAACAATGGCAGATGGAGTCAGCCGGTCTCTGCCTGATCTGGCCAATGGTGATATGGCTCCAGCAAGGGCAGGGGATGGGCAGGGTAGTCTCTTGGAGGTGCCATGCAGACTGAAATACTATAAAAAAAAGCTTGGAGGATTTTAGATGTGGAGGTTGAACATGAGCTACAACCTTCTTTTGGTTTGCGGGGGGGGGGGGGGGATAAAAGGAGTTTTTCTTAGGTTATTTGCAAACAAAGAAACCTTCAAATGCTCAGTCGATGATATTCATAGAACAAAAGCTGAGTTGGCAGAATGAAGCTGGAGTCCGTGGGCTTTCTCGAGGGCAAGTTGAGAGACACAAGTACAGACGCAAATGCCTTAGCAACCAACATCGGAAGTCCTAAACTGCTTTGTGGTCACGTTCTCAACTTAGAGGCTCAGCGTCACCCTGAGGAAGAGCATCTAATTTCAGAGAGGGCAATGCTTTTCTCTTCAGTGTCCAAGGAGGTCATCTCCAAGGAGTTGATAAGGAAGTGGGTATTTAGTCCTCACTGCTGTATCAGAAGACCACTCTGTCCCTTCTAGGACAGACCCTGATGGGATATGGACTTGGAGCCAAGGTCACTGGTCACTGGGTATGGGGCAGCTTTTAATGCCACTCTTGGTAATTATAGTTTCAACTGCACTGAGGACTAACTGTTGTGTTTCTGGACAGATTGACACCTCAAATAGTAACTACACATTTTTAACTGCATCTCTCATGGAAATAAGTCCTCAGAATCACACAAAGAGCCATATGAAGCCTGGAAGCATAGCATGGGATATGTCAGACTGACCACGATTCTAGGTTTGGGGAGACGAGCTATTTACTCCCATCAAGTCTGTGACATTAACCAGAATGCCCAGATCACTTTTAGAGGAGAAAACAGTCACCTAAGGCAGAGAGACTGTTGGGGGAGGGCTTCACCTTCAGACACATGGCAGGACTGGCCCGTGAGATCCAATATCCAAGTGTGTGCACATTTCCACTGGGATCTAAGTGCCCTCCTATAACTGCTGAAAGTCATCCCATCTGCTGAGCCACCAGAAGCAAGCTGATGACGCCAGTAGCCAGTCAGTCCTTCTGCTCAGGGGACCAGGCATAGAGGAGTGAGAGGGACATGTCCCCACTTCTCTTGGGTCACAAGATGCTGGCTGAAGGTCCTTGGCATGGAAATGGCCCTGTCCAGCGTAACTCCAGCCCTGCAGGGGATGGAGGATTGGTCTTTCTTAGAAGGATAGAAAGGTCAAGTATGTTCCCACTTTAAAAAGACTTGATGTGTGAACATCAATATTTATAAACCAGATAGTTTCGGAGTGACTCTTTCTTTTTCTTTCTTTCTTTTTATAATTTCACTTGCCAGTGAGACAGAGACAGAGAGAGAGAGAGAGAGAAAGAGAGAGAGAGAGAGAATCTCCTAATGGGTTGTGTTACATCAGAATCTTTTCTCCTCCATTTCTCCATCTTGTTGGAATTTGGGGTATGCACACACACACAACCCATGTATTTTTTTAGCCACTGGGCCTGTGATATTAACCATAGTTGGCCATGTTAAGGGTTTGGCTCTTTTAATCACTTAAGGCAACAGACTTACCCCCAGGTTCCCTGGGGTCTGTACTTACTGTCTGGGCCATCCCTCTGTACCAAAAGCTTCCTGAGGTTTGTCCATTCCTGTGTTCCCAGAACCTGTCTTGTTGCTTGTCCTCTAATAATTGCATGCATTATTGCCTGAAGAGTGAACTCCTCTAGCATGTTGAGAACAAGATTCCTGGCCTAGCAGGATACCTTGGTGGTCATTAGTGAACGGGGACTGATCTGCATCATCTCTGTGCATGGTCTCTTTTGGAAGAGCTGCCTCCAGTTAGCCTCACTGTGCCCTTACAGCTCTTTCCTTCCCTGACAAAGACTCCACAAAAGAACACTTGTCTGTGAGTTATTTGGGTCCTTCTGTAAAGACACTAAACAGAAGCCTTCCTTCCCAACCCCTAGGTCATAGACTGGTACTGGTCTGTAGCCTATTAGGAAGTGGGCTGTTTAGCAGCAGGTGAGTGGTAAGCAAGCAAGCAAAGCTTCATCTGTATTTACAGCCACTCCCCATTGCTCCCATTACTGCCTGGGCTCTGCCTCCTGCCAGATCAGCAACAGCATTAGATTCTCACAGGAGCCCCCAGATGGGACTGTCTACTTACAGGAAGATAAGATCAGAGCTCCCACTGATTCTGCATCATGGTGAGTGGTATAATCATTTCATTATATTTTACAATACAATAATAGAAATGAAGTGCACAAGAAATGTAATGAACGTGAATCATCCCCAAACCATTTCCCCCCACCCCTATCCTGGTCCATGGATAAATTGTCTTCCATGAAACCAGTCCTTAGTGCTAAAAATGTTAATGATTTCTGCCATATAGTGTACCATCTGGATGGCTGAATCTTCTTTGAATGCCTCTGAAAACAGGGCACAGAGACAAATAGGAGCATGCATAGGGTATGGCAGGCACCATGCCCCTCTCCTAAGGTAGGGCTCACTCCATCACTAAGAGGGCCTCAACTAATAGCCATTCTGATTTTCTTATATGCATAGGAGGCCTCAAGCCTGTTCCTACAGGTGATCTAATTAGGAAAGTCACTGAGGGCTGGGGAGATTCAAGCAGCCGGGATATATGGTAGCACTGAATCTGGGCATGAATAAGAAGAAGAGGAAGAAAAAGGAGGTGGCAGTAGAAGAGGGAGGAGAGGAGGAAGAATGGAATGGCTGGCTCTTAAACTGTCAGACCCAAAGGTGAGGGAGGGCAGGGGATGCTTAGTCTACTTTGGATCCAAATCTTATTTTCTCAGAGAAGGAAAGATACTTCCACTCTGTCACATGGAAGGAAGAACAAAGGGAGCCAAGAGGAAGAACAAAGAATACACTAACTATATACTGCTTTTACATAGGTGATTTCTCACAATTTTTACAAGGTCCCCTACAAAATGAGTTTGTATTACCCATACACAGATGGAGAAGCTAAAAGTCCAAGAGGTTTAGAAAGTTGCCCAAGGTCAATGGGGGGATGATGAAGGACGATTATCTACACCAGAAAATGGTCAGCAATCCCAAGTGGGTCAGTCACCAGTGGGCAGCAGTCAACTGCAGATGGCCATGCTCTTCCTAGGGATGGTATCTCCTGGCACCCAGGAGATGGACACAGCTCCTTGACCCACCTCCTTATCATGTACACCTTGGGAACATGACCATTGGTGCACTCAGGCTGGGGGATGGGAGGAGGCATATACATAATAGAACTGACGTCAGTATAGGAAGAACATAGGCAGACGCACAATACACACTTATTGGAGGATCAGAAGAGGGTTTGGCACTCTCATTGCATGAATAAATGAACGAGGTCAAACCTCCAACCTGGCACATTAGGAAAGCTAAAACACATTCTCTCTCTCTCTCTTTTTTTTTTTTTTTTTTTTTTTTAGGTTTTTGCATAGGACATGTGCATTTGCTGGAGAGAGAGAGAGACAGAGACAGAGACAGTGAAAGGGAAAATGAGAAATCACCCCCCAAGAGGGGATGGCCGTGTCGCAATCCTTTTTCCTCCATTCTCCTGGGATCTTGGGCATGCACATTCCCGGCATGATTTTTTTTTTTTTTTTGAGAGTTTTTTTTTGCTACAGGGCGCGTGTGCTCACCAGAAAAACAGAGAGAGACAGAGAGATAGAAAGTGAGAAATCACCCCCCAGGGGGGATGGCCATGCCGCAATCCCTTCTCCTCCATTCTCCTCTCGGGATCTTGGGCACGCACGCACACGCGCCCGGCGTGAGTTTTAAGCCACCGGGTCTGGGACTTGAACCGCAGTCGACTACATGGGAGTCCAGTGACATAGCCATTACACTAACTGCTGGTCCTGCGGCATGATTTTCAAGCCCCTAGGTCCAGAACTTGAACCATGGTCAGTCATGTAGGAGTCCAGTGACATAACCACTACACCATCTGTTGACCCAGCAAGCTACAGCATGTTCTGAGCCCATCTCTTGCTGACACGATTTTATTCCTCAAGTCAAGAACTTTAAATATAGGGCTTTCCAGTTCTTGTTTAAAGTCTTAACTGGACACTCAGGCTTGAGTATCAGCAACTACAGGGGAGGAGAGGGCTGCCCAAGGGTGTCACTGAATCTCCAGAACCGGGTATTCTTGGGGTTCCTTTGTCTCCTGAATGCATCTCTTTATTTTTATTTTTTTTAAGAATTATTATAATTATTTATTCATTCACTTTATTTTTAATTTGACCAGACACACACACACACACACACACACACACACACAGAGAGCCACCAGGTCTGGGACTCAAACCGTAGTCAGCCATGTGGGAGTGTCCAGCACTTTAAACACCACGCCACCTACTGGTCCCCTCCTGAATGCATTTCTAACCAGGCTGCAACCCCTGCAGTGAACACTGCAGAGGGGAAAGTGGTAGGGCCATGGGGATGCCCCACCCCAGGGCCTGGGCCAGTTAGGCCTATCTGGGACCAGGACTTCTAATCATAAGTTTGCTGAGCTTTAGGCAGTGGGTGTGACTGTGGAGAGCTGCCCTTGGTCACAAGGACTAGCCTTGAAACAGAGCTGGAGCTCTCCAGTTTGCAGATGATAGAATTCATATTCAATGGGGAAACATTTCCAGTTTCTAGAAAGGCACCTGCAGGAGAGGATACAGGCAGTCTGTGGTAGGATAAAACAAGGGGCTGCTAAGGAAAACAAAGCAATGGGGATCTCCAGGGCAGAGACCCATCCCAACAGGGGGCCTTGGTTCAGAAAGCTTTTTTTCTTTTTCCATCTTCTTCCAGAGAGGAGGCATTGAAGGGCTTCTAAGGCCATTCTGGGAACTAGCAGGACCTCACAAAGGTGGTTAGTCCAGTGGAAGAGGCATCAGACTCGGAGGCTTTCCTATCCAAGTCAGATGTACCCTCGGATAAGTCAGAGAGCAGAGGCCAAGTCGGGTGCTGCAGGTGTTAGGGGCAGGCGAGAACCCCCCTCAGAGAATCTTTGTGGCCTCAGATGTGACCACCTTCCCCTGCAGCTCCAGACACCCACACCTGGCTGACTGGGGCTGTGCTTTGACCCTTGAAAGGCACAATTTCTGCATTAGTAAGGACTCTGCATCCAGCAGCCACTTGGTAAATTTGCCTGCTCCTCTAATTCCAATGATTTAAGCTGTAGCAAGAGCAGCCGCTTGCTTTCAGGTTTGCTTACATTAACGTCGATCTTCCTCATCGGAGCAGGTAGTGCATTGGACGGAAGAGCCAGGGCGTGATATGGAATCAGCAGAGAGCTGGGGGAGAGCAAGCCTGAAGCCAGAAAGAGCTGGGCTTGTGCTGCAACTCCATCAGGGCCTAGGAGCCCCCAGTTCACATGAGCTTTTCCCACGGAGCCCAAGTGTTACTAAATAACCTGTAAAAGCCTCCAAAGAGGGAATCTCGTTCTGTGGAATGCTGTCAGTCTCAGAGGCAGGATGGCTCTGTGCCTCCGTTCCTTGGTTTAAGTTGGAGAGGAGGCCCTGATGACCCTGCCCCCTGCAGGCTCAGGTTCCTCCTTGCGTAAGTGTCACAGCACAGGTGGCCCTGGGGGTGGCAGGGTATGTGTATGTTTGTATATATGTGTGTATGCATGTGTACATGTGTGCATGTGCCATGTATGTATGTATATGTATATAAGTGTGTTATATGTGTTTGTATGCATGCGCACACATGTAAATATGGCTATGTTGGGGTTGTATGTGTGCATTGCCTGTATGTGCTTCATGTGTATTGCATGCATGTCTGTGTGCATATTTGCATGCATGTATATACTGTGTGCATGCATGTGTACATGTGTGTATATGATGTGTGTACTCTGTGTGTGTGTGTGTGTGTGATGAGGTGAGCAAGAAGGCTGGGTAGAAATGGACTGACTTATCACTTCTGATTCCCTTCTCTCCCAGGGTCCTTTTGGTTCTCAAGGGTCAAGGAGTAGAGCCGGGGATGATATAGACTCTTTGGAAGGGGTGGGTGCAAGAGACCAGAGTCTGGGCCTATCCCTGGCCACCCCAGTCCTCCACTCAGCATCCTACAGGGGCACATCCCCACTGTGGCTCAGCCCCAGGGTAGCTCTGGCCTGCAGTCCAGTTCCTGGCTACAAGGTGGTTCTGGCCTCCCGAATAGCTCCCATGATGAAAGATGAGCCTCTCAAGAGAACTAGATGGCCAAGGGGAGGGGTCCAGAGGAGGAAAGGGGGGGCTATGTTTCCAAAGGAGGAAGAGTGGGCAGTTGACAGAAAATGACCACAACTCTGGGAAAACTGGGAGGCCTCTCAGCTGGGTCATACACATATGTACACATAATGCACACACACACACACACACACACATACATAATCTGCCACCCCCATGGCCATCTGTGCCCTGACACTTGTGCAGGGAGAGACCTGAGCCTGCAGGGTCACAGCTATCCCCAACTAACGAAGGAGCGAAGGCACAGAGCGATCCTTCCTCTGAGGCAGAACTGTGAAGTGTGGGCACTGAGAAGGCCCCAGCTGAAACACAGTGAAGAACTCAGACTTGAGGGAGATGAGGCAGTGAGCAGGGCAAAGCGCAGGCCAGGGGTTCCCTAGGAATGCTTTGGACAGTTCGGCCTTTGGGGACAGTCTCGGTTCCTTCCAGTCCTTTGTTTCTTTTTTCCTTAGTCAAGGACCAAACACCGACTCTGGGCAGGCCCTGTTCAGGCCTTTCACTATAGAGATAAAAGGAGCCATGTCCTCCGTCTATCCTACAGGCCACCGTAGGTCTGACATCTGCTTATGGTTTCTTCTGCAGAGTTCTCTGAAATCATTTCATTAGGAATTCATTTGAGCATGAAACAGTCCTCAGTGGACATCCCAGTCAGAGCTGCTATGAGGGTGAAAATTTCTGGGGGCACCAAAATAGTCAGTCTCAGGGCAAATGCTATTTTAGTGCAATATTTTAAAACATCAAAATCAATGCAAAAATTTATAATGAGCAAAATATCACAATTCAAATAAAGATTTAGAAGTTCAAATGTAAGTTAGTATTACTAACTTTTCCTTTGGCCGTAAAGCCCTGGTAGTGCTTAGGGTGGCCCAGAGACACCAGACACTGAGTGAGGCTTTCTGAGCTCCCCTCGGTGGCTGTAATCGCTTTGCTCCACGGTAGCCAATAACTTCTGAGGGACCTTCGTGTATTTGCTACAGGAAGTGAGGAAGGCGGGACATGTAGGTGGGAGAGAGACTGGCTACCAGGCAGAGGGAAATGTCTCTTGCTTCCACAGCTCCCGTTTACTGAGTTCTCGCTCTGTGCTGGGCCTCATGCTAAGTGCTCTATACATGTTAGGGCTTTTTTCCCTCCCAGCAACCCTTGAGACAGGTACTATTTTTACCTGTTGTATGACTGAGAAAACTGAAGCATGGAGAGGTTAAGTTACTTCTCCAAAGAAGTAAGGCACAGAGAAAGATTCAAACCCAGAGCCTGGGTGTGCAAGGAAGGCAGACCAGGGAAGCCTCTGCCCCTGCCTCCCATGAGTTCTCTCAAAGGGATCTTAGGAGCCAGGACTTTGCCCCGGTCTTGCCTTGGAGACGTGGAGTCCCAGGAAGGGAAGACGAGACTCACCTGCAGTGTAACTGACTGTCACAATAGCCTCCAACAGCAGTATCACCATGACCCTGATGAAGGGTCCACTTGGGTCATCCTAGGCATGGAGAGAGAGGCAGGAGGGACAGGATGGGCTGAGATTGGGAGCTGGCTTTACATTGGGATCCTATGGCTGGTTCTTCAGTCTTACAGAGCTGAGCCCAACAGCTACTGCAGGACAGCTGAATGACTGAAGCAGGTACAGAGACCACCTGGAAGTCAGGTTTCAGAGGCCCAAAGCAGGCCCTGTTCAGTCTCATAAATCTCCATGGTCAGAGATTCTCTAGTAGACACTCAAGAGAGAGACTTGAAGGAGAGAGGCCCAGACAGGTTCTATGAGGTCAGATGTGGGGTTTGGTCTCTGTGTTTGTACTACACTCAGGCAGTAAAGCAGTGGTGTGCTAGTGTGAGTTTGGCCTGGCTTATTAAGATTTGGAGAATTTTATGAGCCACGGGACAGACAGCATGTTGGTAGTTTGAAGTCAGCATAGTAGGAGTATTTACACCATGGAAATTGGCAGATGCTACCAATCATGCATTTGTTTTTTCCTGGAGAGCTGATTTTTAGTCATTTACCAGCACAGCACTGTCTTATGGGACAAAATTCTAATACCTACAAAAACCTGGCCATCTCCCAATGTGCCGTAGCAGCTATGGGGCTGTTGCATGTTTCTTCCTGTAAGAGGCAATCATCATCCCAAACAGCAGTTATATCCCTGCATCATTTCTGGAGCTGAGAAAGCATGATCTGTTTCTGGCAGCAGAATGATCTTTTATCTAATTAGGCTCGACTTGGGCTAATGTTGTGAGCATGCATTCTCTGATCAGACACCAATGACTGGCAGCTGAGTTGCATGCTGGGGTGGCCTGAGAAGCTGGTCTGGAATGTTAAAAATGCTGTGGCTAGCCCATAATCTCCACGTAGAGGGGAGTGTCTGAAAGAGCCCTGGCCTGGCAGGCAGACGCAGGGCGCAAGCCCGGCTCTCCTGCTAACTTACTGGGTGCCCCAGCTAAATTGTATGAACTCAGAGGTGGCAGCTTTCTTAAGCACAGCCACAGGGATGGGCCAGCAGTTTTTGAGGTCCTGCTGATTCTGCCAACAAAGCTGAATTCTCTAAAATTGAGAGGGGCCTGGGCTGGTGGTGGGGGTGGTAGAGAGTAACGCTGACTCAGTGGGAGAAGCTCTTCTGGACCCCAGACCTCACCCAGTGGCCTAGAGTCCAGCAGGGTCTCAGCAATGAGGATAGTGCCAGATGCTGCAGAAACGGCAGAGCTTACCCAGTCCCAAGCCCCGAGGGGGCTGGACTCTCACTCTGCTGTAACTCTACTCTCCTGCTCCATGCTATCCGTACTACTTAACTTTCAGGATTGTTATTCAGGCTGAAGAAGCGCCATGCCCAAGCTCATCTCACCTCCCCCAGCTGCTGCTCTAGGCAGCTGCTTGCAGGAAGCAGAGGACGTTGTGTCAGAGAGCATAGAGCGGCTGTCAGCACGGGTAACACCTGTCCCCTGGGGCGGTAGGAGTAACTGCTCTGACACACCCTGAGAGATGGGTACGATGGAGACATAGGTGACAAATGGCAGACAGCAGCTGCCTAATGTGCACACAGGGGCCCCCAGTTTAGTCTGAGATACCAAGGGATGCAAGGAGGGCCTGGCTAGAAGAGGGTGGGATGTGGGGGTGGGCAGCCAGAGGAGAGTTTGCTGGCAGAATTTCTGAATCTTGGCTTTGTAGAGGCCACAGGAGGAGCTGGCCCTGTAGGCCTCTTTGGGAGAGAGGCTTGGCCTCCTAGGACTGTGGGTTGTCTTGGGTACACTTGGTAGCCAGAATGGCCCTGAGGTAAGCACCTCTGAGCCAGGTGTTTGCCCACCTTTCCACACGGGGTCTAGCCCAGAATGAGGGCATGGAGATAGCACAGACTCTGGCACCACGTCCTGGGTGAGCTGGTGATGCCCTGGTACACCATGGCATATATGCAGGCATATATGCCTGCATTTTCTGTCTCTTGCTTGTTCAGATCCAAGTGAGCACTGAGGTCTGCAGTGTGTCAGCCCATGACTAAGTGAGCACTTACTACACATGAGGGGCTGGACTAGGCCTGAGCAGAGCCTGGATGGGCCCTGCCTACCTCCCCAGTCTCCCTGCCTAAGGACCAGAGAGAGAGAGTAAAAATGACAGCCAGGTCCTCTGCCCCAGTAAAGTGTGGAGTCAGGAGGTGCTTGGAGCTCAGGCTGCTTGCAGAGCCCAGGTCAGGGCTCAGCCCTTCCAGGGGAAGATCTCGGTAGGAGATGGGCCATTTTGCTGCTGCCTCTGGCCTGGGTTCCCCAGCTCCCTGTGCACCTAGGAGACCTCCAACTCAGCACCAAGCTGCAGAGAGGTGAGGTTTTCTCCATGGGATGGGTGAGACTCTCTCCTTATCTTGTACCCCTGATCTGGGCCACATCCTTGTCTTCAGGGTCAGCAAGATGCTGGCCTCCAACCTCCCTTAGGAAGACTGGGCCTTGGGAGCCCAAGGGGCAGGCAAAATCCTCCAACTTCTTGCTCCAGTTCTCACCTGGGCCCCCTGTAGTTCTCACAAAACCAGGGAAACTTGCTTTATCCCAGAGGCTTCTGCTGTGGTCAGGGAGGCCCCAGTCCTTGTTTCTGCCCTTCTAAGGTGGGGAAAAGAGCTCTGAGCTGAGATCTCTCCAGCCACCTCCCTCCAGCCAAGCTCCCATGGCTGCTGGCTCTGGCTGGGGGCGCTTTGTGGCTTCCATGAGTCTGGCTCTGCTCTTGCCTCAGGACTCAGAAGCCCTCTCAGTCTGTCACATGCACCCCAGTGGTAAGGAGGGGCTCACAGGATGATGCGGGCTGGGCCTGAGCAGTTACAGTTCACACCACCCGACGTGACAGAGGGGCTCAGACTTCGGAGCATCCACCTCAGGGACCTCAGCAGGGGCCTTCCCACACCACTCCTCATCTAATCCCCCTGCAGCGGTCCCCTGCACCTCAGAGCCATCCCACCCCCACCCCCCAGCAAAGAAACCGACAGCACAGCAAGGGCAAAGTGAGACCCCACGGGAGCTCATTTCTGTGGAGCTGTCAGTGCTTTTCTGAGAACCTGGTCTCCAAATTAAGAAATCTTTTAGCAATTCAGGATCAACAAACATATCTGCTCTGGATTTCCTTCTGAATCCTCCAAGCTAACCTCCCGGAGATTTCTCATGCCTTGTGTCCCCAGGGCAGCTCTTCCTGGGCATTCCAAAGCCCTTCTGATGCTTTAGTTCTACCCAAATGAAGGCCAGTTTAAACGGCATCTCTAAAGAGCAAACTTTCTCTCTGCTCAGGAGAGACTGGAGGAGGGGAGGGGAGAGGGAAACACAGAGTCGGAGGAGCTCATCAATTCTGATGTCTTTACCAAGTTCTGCCTCTGGCCACAGCTGCAGGGGGGACTGGGAAGAACCCCAGGAAGCAGCAAGCTAGCCCTGTCTCCCTCCTTGGCCCACAGAAGCCTCCATTCTGGATGAGGACTGACACCATTTACACCCGTCCAGCACATATGAAACAATAGGCATAGGTCTAGGTGTTTGAGATCCAGCCATGAGCAAAACAAGGGATGCCCCTGCCTTAAAAAGCTTCCTTTAAAAGCAGTGATTCCCCAGCATTCCTGGCATCAGGAACCGGCCTTGTGCTTCATGGATGACAATCCCTCCACAGATGAAGCAGGTGGGGAAAGGGCCGGGGGTTGGTCCTGGGATGACCCAAGTGTACCACATCTGCCATGCACCCATTTCCACCACAAGCACATTGCAATATACGGTGAAACAATTACACAATCATAGGGTCTGTACTCCCCTGAGAATCTAATACTGCCTCTGCTCCGACAGGAGGCAGGGCCCAGGCAGCAAAATAAACAATGGGGAGTGGCTGCATACACAGACAAGGCCTTGTTTGCTTGCCCACCACACTCTCCTACTATTTGGCCCAGTAGACAACATTGATCCACAGCTAAGTCCCCAACGGGCCATGGACTGGCACTGGTCTGTGACCCAAGGATTGGGGACCCCTGTCTTAAAGGATGGGCTGGAAGTTCAGAGATAGAGAAAGCATGAATAGCACAGTGATGCTGCAACAGCCTGCAGGAATTGCACACCATTGTGCTGAGTGAAGGAAGCCTTACGCAGGAGCATGCACGGTATGGTCGGTCTGTATGAAGTTCTAGAATAGGAAAGGCAAACCTGTAGTGAAACCAGAACAGTGGTAATCTCTGGGAGGTGTGGGTGGGAACTGATGGGAAGGGGTATGAGGGAACTTTCTGGGCTGATGGTAACTTTCCAGATCCTGATGTGGGCTTGGGTTATGATTAGTGCATACATTGATAAATATCCATCAACTAGGATTCTTAATGTTTGTGCATTCAATTGTTTCACTATATATAAACTTTACCTTAAATACAAAAAAAAAAAAAAAAAAAAAAAACCACACCACTGTGTGTAAATGTTGGACTTTAGTTAATGATATGCATGCTGAGTGCTTGGGGAGGCACGCTGTGTCCTTGAAATGCGCAAAGAATGAATAAGATGGACTTTGGCTAGGCGGACACTTAAGTGATAAAATACAGTCAGCTGCAGACTCTGGGTCGTGAGTATATGGGTGGGTGCTTGTAAAATTCTCTCAACTTTTCTGTGTATCTTAAATAATTCATCATAAAATGTTGAAGGTAGGGGGAATGGAGTAGCTTGCCAGGGAGTGAGGGCTTCAGTGAGGAGCTGAAAATTGAACTGAGACTTGAATCTTAGTGTCAACACAGAAGATCCAGGCCACAGGGAGGGGCATGTTCAAAGGTCCTGAGGTGAGAAAGACTTGGGCTCAGTTGAGGAACAGGAAGAAGTCAGCATGGCAGGAGAGTGCCCAGGGAGAAGAAGACCAAGGTCAGCTGGTTCAGGCCCTCAGGGTTCTCAGTATTTCGCTGTTAAGTGTCATGGAGGCTTCTAGAACTGACTGATGTATGAGAGTACCGTGATGTGATTCAGGATTTAAGTAGCCACTCTGGCTGCTTCTGGGAGAATGGACCACAAACGAAGGAGAGTCAGGGCACCAGTGTGGGAGAGAGTCACTGTGTGGACTCGGGGAGCAGAAGAGAGTGTGAGAAGGATACAGGGCTCAGGCATAATTGTGAAGGAGGAAGAGGCAGTGAGGGAAAGAGAGGACTCAAGAGCAATTGGTGTGAGCCCTTGGGCAGTTGGCAATTCATTTACTATAACAGGAAAACAGAAAGAAGAGCAGCGTCGTGGAGGAAATCTTGAATCCTGCCTTGGCCAAGAGGAGTTGGAGATGCTGATTCAATTTCACATTCAAGACGGGAGTTGGGTTTAAACGGGGTGGCTGGGTGGCCAGGTGCTGAGTGGTCAGGTCAGGAGTACGAATGTGGGACTGATCAGCACTAATGGGCTGGAGGAAATGGTCCCAGGAAAGCATGCAGATGGACAAGGAAGCCTAGGAAGCCCAGGGATATTCCCATCAAGGAGCTGAAGACAAGAGGACTGCAAAGAACAAGCAGTAAGGGACAACCAGGGAGTCTCAGGGAAGCAGAGAACATTCCAGGAGGAGGGATGGCCAACCATGGTAAATACCGCTGGGAGGACGGCAAGATGACCTTTGAATTTCGCAAGGCTGAGGCCATTCGTGACCACCATAATATAGTCTCCTCTGCACTTGGAGAAGAAAGAAAGCTGGATGAGGCAGGGTGACGAAAGAATGGGAGGCCAGCAGGGGCAAGGATATCACAGAATTTTTCTTGGAGAACTGCTGTCGTGGAGGGAAGTGGAACAGTTAGTGGGAGCTGGAAGGAGGTGGGAGTCACAAGCGCTTTGCGTAGTGGAAAACGTGTCTGCCTGCTGAGGGGGATGATCCAGTGGAGGCAAACAAGGGTGAGGTCAGCAAGAGAGAGGGCATAATTGCAGGGGCAGCAGAGAAATACCCAAACAAGGCAGGACTGCTGAGCACAGCTGAGGTTGCTCCAGGTCCTACAGACTTCTGGCCAGGGTGAGTCAGAGGCTCCCTGTGCATCAGCGAATCTTGCATTGAAGGCCCAAGGAGACCCAGAGAAGGTGGGCCTTTTCCCAGTAGCCAGGTGGGGAAGAAGGTATAGCCCTAGCCAATACTCCCCAACACTAAGGGGGACTCTATATTTCTGGAAAAGGAAAGTGGCAAATCTCCCAAGAAGTCCTGCCCATTTGGGGGGTGGTGGAGGATGGCAGGAAGTATCCTTTATCCCCTCTCCCCACCCCAGATCCTGACTCCAGGAGAAGAGCAAGAGACCCAAGAAGGGTGGGGGTATGAGGAACAGCAATGTATGTGTCTGCCTGTGTGCACCTATGTATACCTGTGTACACCTGCATGCACCTATGCATACCCGTGTACACCTGCATATACCTATGCATACTGGCATGTACCTGTGTATAACTGTGCATACCTGCATATACTGGTGTGCACCAGTATACACCTGCACACACCTGTGCATACCTGTGTATACCTGCATACATCTATATATATGCTTGTGTATACCTGTCTAGTTAAAACTATTTGCCATGAGCCTGGCACATGTGACTCACATGGTAATGCTTGCATCCTGGGAGTACTGAAATAGAAATGGTATAAAAGCAGTGGATGCCATGTTGTGCACCCTCCCTGTCTAGCCAAGTCTGTATCATGTCCATGGAGACCCATGTCTCCACTGGGATGCAGCCACAGGCTGGACTGAGCTGCTGACGTTCACATGCAGAGTGGGTCACTGTAGACTCACGCTTTCCATTTTGCTCTGTCAAATTACATCTGAATTTCATTCTTGGCCCTTTGAGTTTTTTCAGAGGCAAAATAGAAAGTGTTTCCTTGAGGCAAACTTTTGTCTTTTGCTTTGGAAACCAGTTTCCCCTTTGCTCCAAAGAAGATTAGGATATTCAGGACAGAATGTCAGCTGAAGATTACATGAAAAGGATAATTAAACAAAAGCCCCATATTAGAAGCCATCTAGAAGGGAAATTAAGCAGCTTTTGCATTCTCCTCATCTTTGAAGGATGTTCTGTAGAAGGGGAGCAGGGATTGTTTGGCTTGATAAATAAAGATAGTAACCGCACTGTATCGTCCATTGTTCTGCCTTTATATTAAAAGCAATTGCTTAGCCAAGCTGACAACACACACCACGGAGGCATGAACCCCTCTCTCTGCAGACGGAAGGATTAAGAGACTGACAAGTTGTGGATAATAAGACTAATTAATAATTTCCATCTCTAAGGAACTGCAGTTCTGGCAGCTTCATTCTTTCTCTGTCTTCCAGTCTAGTCTGGACAGCCAAGTCCTCTGAGACTGAAGGATGAAGGAGAGTTTGCGGGAGTCTGCAGGGCCAGGATAACTTGTGGTACCCGTCAGAGCAGGCAAGAGAGCTCAGGGGGCAGGGGAGGGGACATGTAGGAGACAAATTGCCAAAATGTAGAGCTTCCATCTCACCTAACCATACAACGAGTGCCTGCCTAAGACAGCAGAACAATTAGAAAATAGGGTTTGTAGCCACACAGATGCATCTGGCAGACCTGGAATTTTGTCATTTGAAAGGTGGTCTGGATAGGACCTTCTCAGGGGACCCCTGTCCCTCTACCACTACCACTACCACACCCACCCAATAACTAGACTCAACACTGCTGGTAATAGTCCTGGAAGAGTGGTGACAAGGTCCCCCCATTCCCAGGAGCTGCCATGTGTCAAGCATGACACTAAGACCTTTGTGTGTCTTAGCTCAAACTGTCTTCCAAGCAACCTCAGGAGGGAGGTATCTGATGTCTATTTTACCAAATAATAAATAAGATTCTAAGAGATTAATTCACTTGTCTATAGTCATGTGGCTAGTAAAGGTAGAGCTGAATTCAAACTGTGGACACTGGTGGTCCCACCAGGTGGCCAAAAGGAAGACTTACCTGATGCTCACAGCACCCCCTCGACTCAGTGCGCACCTTGTCCACAAGGTGGAAGCAGAGGGCCCTGCCTCCTGAGAGGGCCCGGCAGCATCAGGCCTTTGGCCCCGCTGTAGTCTGGGAGGTGAAGGTCAGGCAACTGGAGACTCACTGAGCACAGATTCTCTGAGCACGGGAGACTCACTGGGTTGCTGCCCTGCAAGGGAACACCCTGAAAAAGCCAACTGGTCATTCCCCATCCTCCTGTTCCCCTGTCTCCAGAGGAGGGCTCTAAGTAAGGGATTGGGATGAAGGAATCTTCTGGAAAATGCCCAGTGCCTTTCCTCAGAGAGGATAACAACGATTTGGAGGGGACTGCCATATTTTCTGGAGGCTCTAGGTGGGTAGAGCAGCGGCCTTGGCATCATAAATTGCAATCAGGCAAAGATGTCTACGAAGGAAATACTATCCGCTCTGCCGTGCAGCCTTGGCAAGGGTCCTGAAATCTTAATGGAATTGAGCAATTTTTTGCATAGCACCGTAAATTCCTAGTGTCTACCTTATCTCCTCATCACGTTATTCAAGGGACATTAAATGGAGAAAGATGTGGAAGCTGCTAGTTAGAATAAAGCCAGGACAGGAAAGCAGCTCAAAAATTATCTGTCTGATACCACAGTTCACCCCCTCATTCTCTTTTCTAAAAGCTGCCCCCTCTCCAGCCACAAAAGGGCCTCTGCATTTCCTAGTCGTCTGCTCCTATTTCCCCAGAAGAAAAGAAGCCTTCCAGATGCTTAGAAGACAGGGCTTGGGTTTAATCATCCCTGGCCTGTAATCTCCTGGACAGTGTCTGTTCCTCCCCTTTGTCATGGTCTCTCCTGCTGGGGGTCTCTTTCCAGCCAGACTGTTGCCACCTCTTCCCTCCCTACCCCATCCCTGCTTCACCCAGTCCTTCCCTCATCCTCAGTGCATTCCGCCCTCCGGAGCCCTGTCCTCTGACCCCACAGCCCTTGCTCTCCCTTCGAGACCTTGTCCCACTCCCTGCTTCTCTAATGGCACAGCATTTCCTGGAGGCTCATCTTTCCTGCTAGTCAGTGCATGCTGGGAGGTGTGACGTGTCTTGGTCTGTGGCCAGCACACCTCCTGCATGGCCAGGCCTGCCGATGGCTGCCCTAAAAGCACAGCCCTAAATGCTCTCAGTCTCATTTCCACGTGGCGACAACAGCAAAGTACGACCTTACAAGGCATGCCAAGTGCTCGTGGACCCTGCTGCACAGGAGGGAGTCCGTGACCTATGGTGACTATTATTATTACTGATGATCATCATCATAATAATGGCCATTGTTATCATTGTCAGCTTGGAGAAACTCTCATAGCAGCTTTGAAACTGCAACCTCTCTTCTGAGTCCAAAGCAGAGAAGACTGACTTCTAGGCCTCCCCATACTCCCCTCCATCCCATCTGGCTTACACTGGATCCTGGGACAACTATTCCCAGGGCTCCTTCCAGGATGGCTCTGTGCCTAGTGTGTAGAGCTCAAGCATGAGGGAACTGAGGCTCCCCTTACTGCCTTGTTAGCCCCTCTGATCTCTGGATACCACAGCCCATGTCTGCCTCATGTCAGGTCAGAAGGGCAAGGAAGTCCATCCCCGACTTGTTTCTTCCACCCATCAAGTTCAGACTCACCTCTTCCTCCAGGAAGCCTCCCCTGATCACCCAATCCATTCTATCTCCTTCTCTGGATTTATCACAGTGACTGGCTTTGTGTACCACCTACTGGGCCAGGGTGAGAAATGACTTTGACGTTAGAGGTCTTCACCTGTTGCTCCATACAAGGTCCATCCCAAATGCTCAGGGCTAGCCCTTTCTGTGCCTATGCTGCCCAGGCCCAGCTGCCCCTTGAAGGGGAGCAGGCTGGCTCAGCACTCCACGTGGTTCACTTGCCAAGACCCATATGCTCATAGTCAGCCAGGGTGTGACAGCCAAGGGTATGGGATAGACAGACACAGCATCAAACCACAGGGCCCTTGGGTGGGGAAGCGCAGGGTTTGTGGCCAGGGACTATCAGACTCTCACATCCTTCTGGCATCGGGACCCAGTTCCCACGTGGTGATCACATCCAGGGTCTAGGAGCAGCTTTTATTTTTCATCTCTGCTCATTGCACACCAGTACCCCCAGGCCAAGCCACTGTGGCCTCTTGGCTCCCAAGGACAGGGACATGTCTACTTGAAGGGCCTAAGGCAGGGCTCAGCCCTGCCTGTCCTATGTCTTTTGGGATCACTTATTCCCCCTGACCTTCAGTTCTTCTTCTGTGAAACACCGGAATGAGTTCACCCCAGCCCTGGCTGTCTCCTGGGCAGCCATGAAAACCAAAATACACTAGATTTGGATTTCTGGCCAGGTGCTGAGTACCTGTCCCAGCACTTGGCCTCACTGAGCCACGCACAGCAGAGAAGCATGAGCAGGGAGGGCATCTGTTCAGCCCCTCCCATACGTGGCATTACCGTATCTCCCACTGTGTGTGGCTGAGGGCAGCCCTAGTGCTTGTGAGGCCAAAGGTAGCAGGGCCGGGCCGAGCTCCCAGCTGTTACAGTGCTGCACGTGCAGAATGGCGCACGGAGGGTCTGCAGGCCTGGGGCACCTTCTTCTCTCTGTGGAGCCTGGTGCGGGGACCAAAGATTCCTTGGACACCAACTTGCTTGCTCTTTGACATGGGTCAAAATGTCCCCTTTGGGACAGCGTCAGCCTGACAGCCATGCCTCCGGTTGCTCTAACCCCCATGCACAGCCTCATTTCCTGGTGAGTCCTGTGGAATCCCAGTCTCTGAGATGTACGGGGCTGTTAAAGGGCCCACGTACAGAGCATGCTCCGTAATGCTTTATTTCCCAGCCACTTCTATTTTACCCTGATGAAACATAAAAATGGTTACTGAGCAAAAAGCCTCAGGTATTTTTATGAAGCTATAATATTTTCCATTAAAAAATACTAAAGAAAAAAAGAATAAGGAAAGAAAGAAAAGAAAGAAACCATGCCTGGTTTAACCATTTTATGCATCTTAGGGATAGTCCACCATTAGGGCCTGCTCTTTTTTTTTTTGGAGAGGTTTTCGCTATAGGGCGCATGTGCTCGCCAGACAGACAGAGAGAGACATAGAGACAGAAAGCGAGAAATCACCCCCCCAGGGGGGGATGGTCACGCTGCAATCCCTTCTCCTCCATTCTCCTCTCAGGATCTTGGGCATGCACGCACATGCGCCTGGCGTGAGTTTTAAGCCACCGGGTCCGGGACGCGAGCCGCGGTCGACTATGTGGGAGTCCAGCGACATAGCCATTACGCTAACTGCTGGTTCCCATTAGGGCCTGCTCTTATGGTTGACCTGCTCTTGGGCTTCCACTCCCTTCCCTTCCAGACCTAGCTCACCACCAGGGAAGTCCCTCCTTCAGGCTGTAGGGCATAGTCTCAGGTGACCACACTTCAAGAGGGAGTGAGGTGGACAGTGGGGAGGCACTTGGGGTGGGAAAGAGTTGATCATTCTCCAAATAGATCTTAAGTCTGTTTGGACGGCTGAGGGACATTCATTGCAATGGCAGTGCCACCATGGTTTGCCTCTGCTCCCTTTTCTGTCCAGGCTAAAGAGAGCAGAGACTTCCCAGGCCGGCTGTGGTTTGTCCAGTTTATGCTTTGGGATGGACTGGCTCCAGCCTGTCCCAACCTCACAGTGAGAGATAAGGGGACAGGGGACACTGGACATGGAGGTTGTCATAGAAGCTTTCTATGGGATTCCAGGATGCCAGCTTATTGGCCTACGTAGTGGCTACAGCATGGAGCTCTTATTTATCGAATACTTGCATGTGCCAGGGATTGGTTTGCATTTTTATGTGCATGATATCCATTTATATTTAATTATCACAACAGTCCTATCCAGTCAATGCTAAGATTATCCCCATTTTACTGCTGAGGAAACCGAGACTCAGAGAAATTAGACAAACTACCTAGAGTCATGCAGCTGATACGCACTTCTTGGGGTGATCCCAACCCTGCTATTTTAAGAGTCTACACCATCCCAAACAGAGAGGGCCAATGAGTACTTATCTGTCCATTCAGTGATCACAGGAGGTAGTCCTGAGAGGGCAGGCCCCTGTTGATGTGCAGGGGACAGGGGCTGGTGTTCAAGGACCCTGCAGGACACCTCCATTCTGCCCCCCCCCCCCCCCGATGGCTACTTTGGGAAGGTGATGCGCTCTGAGGATGCTTCTTGGGGAACCAGAGGCAGCTGGGATAGAGCCAGAGGCATCTCAGGGATAGCCCACCATTAGGGCCTGCTCTTCTAGTCGTCCTGCTCTTTTGGTTGTCCTGTCCTATGGGACTGTCACATCCCACAGATAGGTTCTGGAGCCCGCAGGGGGGAATACCCACAGGAGCCCTGTCAGCAGAGGTGACAAGCACACCTCAGGCTCACCTCGAGGTGCCTCCACCCCAGGAGGGCGGCTGGTCAGACCCGTGACCTGTCTCTCCTCTGCTGACTGGGGATGCCTGTAACTTGGTTGCCTTCAGGGACCAGAAGGCTTGTCCCTCTGAGAAGATTCTTCAGAGGTGAGAAGGGCCGCCGAGGAAGGAAGTGCTCCCTGGGGACAGCAGGGCTCAGGCCTTTGGGGGCGGTGTCTGGTACAGAAGCTGAAATGGGCTGTTTACTATGAAGTCTCAGAACGAGGAGCAGAGGTGGCTTCTCTGGGGGCCCTGCCTGAGAGACTCCAGAGCCCGAAGCAGCCCAGGGAATGGTTTGCCCTCCTGCTCGAAGCAGCCCTGAGCAGGGGCCCCTTCTGTGGGCCCACATGCTGGTGATATGGACTACACCTGCCACTCCTGAGCAAACGGGGTTCTGGATAACCCTCCTGGGCCATCACTGTAAGGCAGACGCGCTCACCAGCCTGGGGCAGGGGTGGAACCGGGGTCTGTCTCTCTCAGGGCACAGCACTGTCCTGTATCCTTGCCTCCTCCTCTGACCTTTGGGAACAACCTCACAGTCCTGCTACTTCCTGCCTCTGGAAGACCTGCTTTCAGGATAGAGGTGGGCAAGACAATGACCACGCCGAGGACCAAATACCTGCTGTCTTTGGATTGGGGGACTTCAACTCAGCGAACCTGGTTCTAGAACTTAGGCCTTACTGGGCAGACGGGAAACATGGTTATCACAGGCACTTGTCAGGGGACCCCCTGACCCCCTGCCCAGAGGCAGCCCAAGCAAGTCTGGGGACTCTCATTCCTTCCCTAGAAGGCAGTGAGTACTGAGTCCTGGACAAAGGCATCCCTCTGCTCCTAGGTGTGGGTGCACTTTAGGGACCAGGGCAGCCTGGAGTGAGCACCTTTACTGAGCTGGCGCCTGCCCTCTGAGTCCCTGCATACTAAGGCGGGCCCCATGTCAGCCGTGATGCACCGTGGTGCTGGGCCTCGTGGCGCCTGCTCCAGGGGCAATGGCTCACCCACAGGGACAGCCAGGGCCAGAGTGGACAGGACGGGGAGCAGAGAGTGCTAAGGCACAGGGGCCAACAGCAGTCCCACTTTCTACCTACTTTTGTAACCACAGACAAGGTGCCCAACTCTCTGCCCCTCAGACTCCTCATCTATAAAACAGGGTGTGGGACCAGCAGTTAGTGTAATGGCTATGTCGCTGGACTCCCATGTAGTTGATCACGGTTTGAGTCCCAGACCCGGTGGCTTAAAACTCTCTCTGGGCATATATGTGTGCATGCCCAAGATCCCGAGAGGAGAATGGAGGAGAGGGGATTGCGACGTAGCCATCCCCCCAGGGGGGTGATTTCTCGCTTTCTGTCTCTCTGTCTCTCTCTGTCTTTCTGGTGAGCGAACGCGCCCTATAGCAAAAACCTCTCCAAAACAAACAAACAAACAAACAAAAACCAGGGTGATGGCGCCCCCATGAGGAGGCAGCTGAGGGCAGTGATCAGTGACCTTGGAGTCATGCCCCAGCTCTGCTATCACTTGACTGAGCGATTTCCCAGAGCCTATCTTCTTCCCAGAGAAATGGGGTGTGTGGCGAAGGTTGACCGCCCGGTCAGGAGACAGCTCAGTGGTGGCTGGCTGTGTGGTCATGGTGGTGAGTGCTCAGAGCTAGAACCCAGGCAGAACTAGAACCCAGCTCTGCGAATTCTGGAGGAGCCCAGACCTCCTCCTAGAGTTTGGAGTTCAACCATCAGCAATCCAGGAGTCCCCGTCCCTTGCCCTGTCCTGGTCTCGCCCAGCCCAGGGTTCCTGAGCAGTGCTCTCATTCTGCAGGCCTCTCGATCCACAGGCTGCCAGGATGGGCCACGAAGGAGTCCTGGCTGCTTCCGCCCCAGCAGGCTGGTCCTTGCAGCCAAACAGCCCCTGAACGCAATGGCAGACACACCCCCTGCCTCACTCGAGCATGGAAAACATTCATTAAGCATTTTGGAGGACAAGGGCAAAAAGAAAAACACTCATTAGAAGCAGAAATAGTTTCCAAATGAGCCGTACAGAATCTGCTGGAAGTCTGGCCTACAACGGGGGCCTGTTCACCTGGGGAACGGGGAATGTTTAAAAGAACGGAAGGTGGGGGCCCAGAGGAGGGCAGGGAGCCCTGAGTCTCCATTGCCCACTCCCCATTACCTTCTGAAAGTCCCATTTTTGTCTGGCTCACCTCTTCATACCTCTGCTGGCCCAGCTAGGTGCAGGGCTAGGCTGCAATGCTGACCACACCAGGCCACGGGAGCAGGGGCCACAGGGGTCTGGAAGCCGGGTCCTGGCCCTGCTCCATTGCTGAATGATGGGTGACCCTGCGTCTGGCCTTGCTCTCTCTGGTCCTCTCTGACCCATCTAGAAAATGCAGTGGCTGAGCTCAACGGAGCCCAAGGGCCCTGACTGCTCTGACACACAGAGTGCCTGGCGATGTGATGATGTGAACAGAGGTAGTGTGTGCCACCAGCAGAGGTGATCTTCCCTAGGTCATGGCCGGTGGGTGACCAGGGGTTCCAGCCCTATCCAGCTAAAAAAGGGGCTGAGTTTAGATACCTAGGCCCAGAGTGGCCTGGGGCCCACGGTGCTGCCCTGGGCAGGAGTGGCCACCATCCAGCATACCGAGCTATCCAGGTGCCCGTTACTCACAGCAATGACCTTATGCACCTAGGGGTTAAATGGTTTCCATACTCTCATCCTAGGGGCTTCTTATCTCCTCATGCATCCTAATAGAATATTTCTTAGCAATGTAGAGAGAGGGAGGAAGAGAGAGGGAGAGAGAAAGATGGAGAAATAGGGAAAAACACACAGAGAGAAAGTAGCAGCCTCCCCTGGGAGCCAGATGACTCAGAAACTCTAAGTGCCACCATCAGTTCCTCCTCCCCAAGTCTCTATGCTGACCCTGTGCCTCTGGGCCCAGTCTGAGTTAGGCAGGAAAGCTAGCTCTGCAGGGCCAGGGCTCTCCTGGACATGCTGGCCCCTGCCCCATCATAGCTGAGGCTCTGTCCTGGGCATGTGGGGAGACAGGAATGTGAGTCCCTTCCTCGGGGGGCTTACAGTCTGGTTGGTGGGTGGACCAGGCCTATATGGGTAGAAGCCCCTGCAGTGCTAAGTGGCCTTGAGTGACACCAGTTGGAAGATCTCAGAGGCAGGTGTGAGCTCGTGGCCAGCTGGCAGGAAATGGCGCTGAGCTGAGGCTGCAATGCTGGAGCAACGCTGCTCCTTGAAGAAACTCTCCTTCATCCAGAATCACTCCCTCCCTCCTTCCTCCACATCCTCTTCTTTTCTAGATGGTTCCCCTGCAGCTGGCAGAGGCTCACACTGGATAGTGGGCTGTGAGGGGTGTGGTCAGCCCATTGCCCCTTTCCCCGGCACCTTGTCCTGTTCCAAGGACCAGGCTGGCTTGTTAGGGGCCATGCTGGCACCTGAGCTGCCTCCTTTCTTAGCTCTCCCTGCAGACACTGTCCTGACACCTTCGCTCCCACCCACTGCTTTTTCTTGGTAATTGGTGTCAGAGACAAACTTGGGCCAATTTCCACCTGGGCCAATGTCTCACTGTTTCTTTCCTATTTAATATCGGAGAAATTGCACCTGACCACGCCATCATTATCCTGGTGTTGTAATTAGCACCAGAACAAATTGCCCTGAGAGGCGCCGGCTGGCGCATTAGCTCTCCAGCTCGGAGAGGGACGTGCGTTGTGCTAATTGCTTTGGCCTTAGCTCCTTAACCTCCATCGCCCAGCACAGACTCGGGGGGAGGGGGGCAGGAGACCCCCACACCTGTGTACATACCCTCTTTGTTACCAGATCATACAACCAAGAGTGATGCTTGAGGACACAAAGGAGAGGAAGTGGAGTGACACCTTCCCTGGGCATGGGGAGAGAAAATAGAGAGGTCCCAGACCAGCCATGAAGAAACCTGATCTTGTAATACTGGCTGGCCTTTGGGGAGACTCTGGCTTCCCCACCAGCTGGAAGGTAACAAAGCAGATGCACATGAATCACCCCGGTATGTCTCCAGCATACAGAAGTTGGGAGCTGAAGCACGAGGGAGGGGAGGGCTGGGGCAGAGGCACAGGACCCTCTACTTCTCGCCTGGCTGGAGAAACCAGGCAGGAGCAGCCGAGTCTAAGGGGGACATGGAGTGAGCAGAATGCAGTTTGGAAGTAATGAGCTCAGACCTCACGGCCGCCCAATGGTGTCTGATTCCAGGAAAGTAAATTTAGTGGAATTAAAAAGCCACAAGAGCATGATGGAATGAGGGGAGGCAGGTGGAGGCGTGGGCGCAGGAGGACAGGTCTGGAGGGGAGGATGATACTTAGAACAGGCGCCGGGCCTGTTGGCCGGGGCTCGGGGGCAGAAAGCCAGTTTCTTGGCACTGCTCAACAGGAGGACAAGGGCTAGGCGGGGGAGAGAGCTTGCTGAAAGGTGTGCTGCCCAGGGCATGAAAACCAAAAAGGACAAGAGCCAAATCAAGCCCAAGAGGGGGAGGCCGGAAAGGAGCAGCCTGGGGCTGCAGACTGCTCAGGATAAATGGTACTTTTCTGGAAGCCAGGATTTGACCTTGGGGATGTGAGGACATAATCTAACATCACCAGAAATCTGCCCTCTTAGTGAAACCCATGCTCCACTCCTGCATTGGGCAGAGGAGAAAACCATCTGCCAAATGGTGAAACACCCGAAGGTCCATTTTGAGCACAGGACACCGATAGTACTGTCCTGTCACTGTACCAAAGCTCCCTTTCACCAGGACGTAAGTCTGGAGCCATTAGAAAACCAGGTGCTACCGCATCAACCTCCAAGGGAAAGACAGGGACACTAACAACAGGGCAAGTTGTTGGGGAAGCAGTTTCTTTGCAAATCAGCTTTTTCTGGGACATCTCAGGATGAACTTGCCAAACCACAGACAGTTCTTTCTGGTAACTGAGGGAGAAGGACTTGGAGGGCGTGGGCCAGGTAGAACTGGGGGATGGAGGCTTTGTCTAGGTTGAGCCTTGGCCTTCACACTGAGATGGCTCTGGGCCCTGTGGGCACCTTCCAGGCCAGCTTCCCTACAGCTAGAGGCCTCTCTGTGCTCTGTAGCACGTGTGGTTCTTCTCTCTGATGTGCCCCCCAAGGCACTGGGCAGGGGGCTTGCTTTCCCATCTGCTAGGCCCCTCCTAATTGCACCCCATGTCAGAGAAATCCTCTAACCACTGAGGTCCAGGGGTTTGCTAACTTGTACAACAGTGGACATGGAAGGTGGGACCTTGGCAGGAAAGGGAAAGGCCTAAGGCAACAATTCCTGGGCAGAGATGGTAGGAAGAACTTGGGGTGATGGTGCTAAGCCTGCAGGGGATTAGTAGTACAAAGAGCAGCTGTAGATTGGAGGACAAGCTTTGTAAAGGACCCAAGTTCTGGATGGATCCCTCAGCTCTTCCCACTCTCATGGCGGCACCTTCTACTGGGCAAGACAGCTGTGTGGACAGATGAGTCCCCATTGGCAAGAGGCTAGGTGGGCCTCTGCCTCAACCTGCCCTTGGCTCGCAAGGCTGGACACAAGCACCATGGACAGAGACCTGAGAATCCGGCCACCCGTCCCCAGCCACAGCAGGTGTGCTCATGCTGCCACTTTCTCCATTCCCTCCACAACAGACATCACAAATCGATTACAGGGCTCCTTTCTTCAGAGCCAGAGGCTCCTCCTCCCCCAACAGCCATCACAATAAATCCAACTGCAACTGGCATGTTCTAGAAGCCTGTTTTCCACACATGCCTTAAGACCAACCTAGGAGAGAAAACGAATTTACAGCTTTCAGCCGACAGGCATTTCATCATCAGGAGCAGGAAGCTTAGCCTTCTTTCTTATCCTCACCAAAAGGAAATCGAGGCACCTTAGAAGCTTAAAGCACCTATTTTTACTTCTCATTGGGTGGGCAAGGACTCACCTTGCCACCAGGCTTTGTCCCCTTCCTGGCACCTGACAATGCCAGACCAGCCCCGAGCTGGCCTTGGCACACGTAACTGAAGTCTCTCTAGGAAAGCTTGCCAGGGCTCTCAGCCCAAAGCCACACAGCACACAGGAGCCCCATGCCCCCTCAGCGCCCTCCACAGTCCCTTCCCAAGCACCAGTGACGGAGGGGGGATCCAGTCCCGGCCACCTACCTGAAGGAGCCAGTAGCACCTCCGGTGGAAGGTGGGGATGATGGAGGAATGGACATAGCAGCCGTACAAGCACTAGGGAGAGAGGAAAAACGAGAATTCAGTTGGAAAGAGGGAAGGAAGGAAGGAAGGAAGACGGCGCAACGGAGAAGGAGCAAGAAAGGGCCGCAGCCACTGCCAGCAGACCCGGGAGCTGAGCGCCTCTGCGTCCGGCTCCAGCACCAAGACTTAGGTTCTGGGACAGTATCTAAGAAGCACTGTTAGATACGCCAGCAGGCAAATGCAGACGGGCAGCTGGGGTCCTTAACCTTTTGGGGGCCATAGAGGCCTCTGAGAATCCAGGACAGCCAAGGATGGGGGGGGATGCACAAATACTTTGCCTATAATTTTAGGGGCTATAAGTCATTCTCAAGTTTGTTTCTAGAGCCTCGGTTAAGACACTTTGGTGTACAGGGGAGGAATGAAGGTTACAGAGTTGGTTAAAACACACTGAACACACACGCGCACTCAGACCTTGCCTCGCCAGGTGGCCCTGGCTGACAGGAGCCCAGTGCAGGTGGGGATCAGTGGAGCCTCACTGCTAGGACTGATCTCCAGAGCCAGAGAGACCCCTTTTGCCCGTCCCCTGTTTTTTGTTTCTGAATGACGATTTACTCATTGATATAGTCTTTTTTTTTTTTTTTTTTTTTTTTTTTTTTTTTTTAGTATAAACCTGCATCTTTTGCAGATAAATTTGGTTTTAGAAAACAGCCAGAGCCAGGTTGGAGAACAAGGTGGGTAGGACTTGACTTCAAGTTTAGGAGCGGGTGGACTATGAGGAGGGGCAGTTCTCAGGGGACCTGTCACCTAGACCCTGGCCAGCAGAGTTGGCCGGTGGGTAGAGCTGTCAAGGCTGGCACATTTGTGAGGAGGGCTGTGCGGCCTTTGAAGTGCTGTCTGTGCACAGAACTGGGCACTGGGTCGGGGGAGTGACTTGCAGGTGAGATGGAGAAAGGGGCCTACGGAGAACAATTGCTCAGATCTCTCTGGAAATCGAACTCAAGAGCTGCACAGGAGGGAGGGCCCAGCTTTAGACAGATCATCGATTTGGAGAGAGAAGTCTCAGGTCACCCGGAGATGGGACCCACATCAAAGCCAGGGCCAATGCCTTTCAACACCTCTAACACCAAACTGGCGTGATCTCCCTTTCACTGCTTCAGAGTACACAGGGTTCCCACAGTGCAAGGTCCAGGAGGGGTAGTGTGGACAGAGAAGGAAGGACCAACAGAACCACGCAGGACGCTGGGGGGCAAAGGCCTTTGGCACCACTCACAGTTCACTTCCACTCCCCTGTAGTGTCCCATGCTGGCACCAGCTCTCCAAAGAGAAATGGCCAGCAGCCATTTGTTTACGTGCCCAAAAAGACCAAACGCAATTTGGTTTGACGAGGGGTCCATTTGAGCTCTACTTGTCTGATTAGCAGAGTTGAAAGAGAAATCATTTTGGACTATGGGATTCTGGCTGCAAGAAAATCAGATTTCCAATATGTTAGAACTTTTACAGATCACTGTCAGCTGGGACTTAAGCCCTGTACAAACCAAACAAACAAAGCGGAAATTAATTTAAACGATTCCCTTGCAATTCTTGCCCATGAAATGTATTTATTATTAAGAAGGCAATATCCTTTGCTGACTTTTCTAGTTTTCAAGATACTGTTTTTATCGTTTGGGTGTTTTGGACAACTCACTCCTTGCCAAAGGAGAGTCCTGCTTGGACATTTTCTGTTAGCGTTGGTTGCAATGAACAAGTAACCCAGCTGTGACTTCATCAGCTCTCCCCTCTTGGAGCTGCCATGTTCTCGTGGGCACTTTCATTACTCTGACTCATGTAATGGGGAAAAAAACAGGGAGACACACATTGTTGAGAGAAGTTTCTATAAAAGGTACTTTCTGTACCTTTGAAATAAAATGCTTCCATCTGCTCTTCAGACTTTGCCACAACCTGTCCTGTTCACTGTCTCATTGTCTGTCCATTGCTCTTTCTTGGACGTGAAAAGAACAGGGTCAGTTCTCAACACCACTTCCCCTCGATTCACTACCTGGCTGTCTGGGTTGGGCTTTGCCATCCTTGCAGCCCACTCTCTCAGGAGTCAGCAGGAGTGTACCATGTGTCTCCCCTGTGTCCATTACGTGCAAGCACAACAGAAGAAAGCACACACCTGCTCTTCTCTGAACCAACCCAACACCTCTCTCGCTTGCAACCTGGCCTACCCAGAACCACCCGGAACCATCCGATAAGCAAAACGAAGTTAAAAGGAAAAATTGCCGTTTCTACATGAAGGCTCATGCATTTTAATCAAAGGAGCCCTCAGGGCCTTGCTCAGAACCTACTTACTCTATTTTTAGACCTTACTCTAACCACCGTGGTGATCCGATGTCTCTGGTCTCATCAGATGAGAAGCACAATCTCAGAAAGGTGGAGAGAAGGGAAGTGCAGCTAGGGCCCCGGCCCGATGAAAACTTTGTCAAACAGCATCAAAGAAGGAAAGGAAAAAGCTACAGGAAGTGCCCCAAGGACTTGGAGGCCCAAGGGCATCGGTCTCCTTCAGGACTTGCCTTGCAAGGCATGCTGGGATTAATTTATCTGTCTTTCTGGACTGGGAGCTCCTGCGGACATGGGACCTTAGATTTTTTTGAATGAAAATGGCCAACAGTTCTACCCCCAGAGCAGCCCTAGGACACAAGTCTCTGCAGATAGGTACAGGATAGGACCCAGAGAGAGAAAATGTTCACATTTTGTTTGTGGTACCCTGAAAGCAAATGCCTTCTAATACACACTAGAAACAGTCCTGAACAATGGCTGTTCATTGAGTATCTGAAGAGTTAAACTTCAGTTTCCAGGAGAGTGGGCTTGTGTGGAATGGCTGGGTTACTGCGCCTGTGGGGAAAGGGGCTCCTGGTAGCCCAGTCTTGATGAGCTGGAGGGGCCACCAAACCAGGGCTTGCAGAGAGAAGGATCCTGCTTGGAGTGGGAGATCTGACTTAGATGTCAGTTCTGCCACTCACTAGCTTGGTGTCCTTGTCTTCCCAGGCTGTAAAATTGGTACAATTCTAACACTTTCCCTTAGGGTGATGTGAGGTTTGAGAGATGATGCAGCAATGAGACACTTAGGACAGTCCCTGGATTGAGTGGGTGTGTGCAGCTACCTGTTACTGTCACTCCACAGGTGGGACGGGAGTCGGAGGAGGCTGCCAAGACTTTAAGGATGAGCCGGGTGAGTGGGTACACACAGTGGTCCCATTCTGCACCAGGGGTGGTGGTGCAGTAGGCTGGAGGAGAGGCGTATTTCAGATTTCTTCTAGGTGACTTTGAGGAGTTCATCAGACATCCATGTGGAGATGCACAGAACACAGTAAGCTGTAGAGCTCTGGCGCTCAGGCAGACTGGAAAGAGCAATGGGTCTCAGCATAGTGATGGCGCTGAAACCAGCAGGGAGGCCAGGGAGTGGCTGTCTTTGCAGGCTGAGCTCGGTGTTGCAGGGCTTTGCAGGTACACAGAGTGGGCTAGGTGGAACTCACCAGTACTCAGAATGGCCAGTTGTTCCTGGTGATGGCATGACTGGCCTGTCTTACCTGCCCTCTACCCCATCCCTCCTTCATTCAGCAGGAGACCAGGCCCTGCCCTAGTCCCAGGCCGTCTCACTGTCCACCTCGCTCTGCATCTTTCCACCACTTCCAGTCCACATGACAATGTCATTACCAAGCCAATTGGGGATTAATCACACAATATTTCATGAGGCAGTGTATCAAATCCATTCCCTTTACCCACTAATCAAAAAAGCAATCAAGTTTGTCTGTAGTAATTTGTGTTGTACAAACTCCTGGTGCTTTTTGATCAGGCTTTGGGAGTCCCCTGAGGGTTCCCTGGTTTGAGCTTTTCATCTGGGGGCCATGATGTGGTAAGGAGGATATCCTGGGGCTCGTGGTAAAGCTGTGTGTGCGTAAGTGTGAGGTGTGCGTGCACAGGTATGTGGGGATGTGTTTATATGTGTACACAAAGCAAGAGAAAGAGGAAGCAAGTAGATATTTATAGGAAAAGCCAGAGAACTGCACCCTTCAAATGAAAGCAACCTTTAGGTTACTTATATGTGAGGCCTGACAGCTTCCTTTTAATATGGCAGTTGAGCAAGGAAGAATTTTTTCTTAAACACTGAAAATTGCTTTTATGACACTAAGGGATCTTTTTATTTTTATTTTTTTTAAAGGAAAGATAAAATTACAGGAGAGACAAACAGCAAAGAAGAACTCTCTTCAGCTCAAAGTCAACGCTTCACACAAAGAAAGTGATGTTTCCGAAGGGAGCATCAGCTACCCCCGCCCCGCCCCCAGGGGATTTCTCCACAACAGACCCAGCTGCTGGGGGGAGGGGACCATTGTGCCAGAGAGGGTCCATCAGGGCTGACACCAATGGCCTCAGTGGGCCACAAAGGAAGCACCTCACTTTATCAGTTGGGATACTGGGGGGCACTTCCCTTTATGGCCAGCTCTCAGTGGCTTCATCTGATGTGATGATTCCCTCTCTCTTTCTCTGTCTCTTCCTCTCTGTCTCTATCTCTTTTTCTCTGTCCTTGTCTGTCTCTGTCCTTATCTGTCTCTATCTCTTTTTCTCTGTCTCTCCCTGTCCCTATCTGTCTCTGTCTCTCTCTCTCTCACACACAGACTCCACCTCTTTCCTTCCACCTCCAGCTTGCATGACCAGGAAAGCCAGCAGATCCAGCAACCTCATCAGGGCAGCCTGAGCAGAATCCTGATTGAGCAGGCGCACTGGACGAGCAGATGGAGGCTGGATGATCACTGGCCATGGCTCAGCTCTCCCCAGGTCAGCTGCTCACATCTTCCCTCAGTTGTTGCTGACTCCCTGGCCCCAGGCAGGCCTCCTGCATCCCACTCAAGGCCTTTCCTCATGCTGCGTGCTCCCCAGAATGGCCTCTCTTCCTCTGCCTCTGCAAACCCTACCCAGCCTAAGTCTGGCTCAGGCCTTTCTTCTCCAGGAAGCCTTTCCTGACCTAGTTACCTGGAAGGAGTCCCTCGAAGTGGTCCATCAGAAGAAGGAGTCAATGGACATCTTGGGGCAACAGGGAGGAGGTGGGTTCTGCCTTAGGCTCTTATACACACCGTCATCGTCATCGTGGTTTTCTGTGCATACCTGCCCTCCTGCCTCACCCACCACAGGGGGTAGTCTTGGCCGCCTGTGAAGTTTCTTCCCCAGGGAAGGCTCTTTCATACCATTTCCTAGGAGTCAGGGAAACTTCAAAAGAGGGCTTGGTGCTGACTTCCTTTTCTGGGAAAATGTGAGCCCAGTGTCCAATTCTATGGGTTGTTAATTCTATACATTCCTGCCTGTGCTTAACAAGTCTCTCTAGAGCGGAATTATCCAACATGGTGGCCACTCACCCCATTGGCTGTTCAAAGACCAAACTAAATTGAGAAGAATTAAAACTTGAGTTTCTTCCACACTGGCCACATCTCAAGGGCTCAACCACCATATGGCCAGTGACTGCTGTACCGGGTGGCACAGAACACCCATCCTCACAGAAAGCTCCACTGGTGGCTCCTACTCCAGAGAACAAGAGCTGAGATCTACTTCCAGAGATGTTTGACTGAGACACTGGGAGCTTGGGACCTCAGGGGCCAAGATTTGGGGGAGTTAGGACTTTGAGGGGAGAAGACTTAGAGGAGTTGGAATGTTTGCAGGTTGGAACCGATTCTTCTACCTGGGCCAGCTGGAATCAAATACACAGTGAGTCTAATTCCCAGAACTTCCATGCCTGTGACAGAAAAGCTTGCTCCCCACCTCCCCTCCCCTGCCCTCTCTAAAGCCTTCTCTAATGCAGGGATAATACCTGCTGTGTCCTCAGACAAGGGTGTTTACCAGCAAATCGCCATCTATAATCCTCTTTTATGAGGGTCCCTCTGCCACCTCTCTACAAACAGCCCCGGCCCAGCCCTGAGCAGCCAGGTCACCACAGCGGGGTGGGAGCTGGGTTAGGCTTGCAGCAGGGGCCTCCACTCTCCCCAGGGCTTAACCCGGGAGCTCTGCTGGGCTCACCTCACTCCAGCTGGGGAGGTGACTGTCTACACGAAGGAAGCCAAAGTGAAAATAGACTGTTAGGTGCTTGGTTTATCTCTCTCACTTATATCTGATGCACACATGACAAACATGAACAGTTTTTAAATGTGTCATGGGCATAAAGGTGATGGAAAGAGATAACAGACAGGAAAGGAAAACCCACCTAGAAGATAATGATTTAACCATGTCCTGAAGTGATGAAGGGGCAGAGGCAGATGAGAGGCAGCATCGGGGTCAGATGGGGTAGCAGCTACACCCTCAAAGAAGGCACCCTGAGCTGGGCAGGCCCCTGGCTCCGATGAACGAGAAGGGTGTGGAACCAGATTTCATGTGAATAAGCTTTTACTTGGGTCTGCTCTGTGCCTGCCCTGAGCCCCTGTCTTCTAGGATTCTCCAGTTTGAGAGAGAGAGAGAGAGAGACAATCAGACAAGGGAGACTGAATAAAATAGCTGGATGCCACAGAGTGCCGAGGACCAGGCAATGCAGCCAGGAGGAGGGAAGGTCAGCGAGTCACCTGAGAGGGAGTGACACCTGTGCTGGGCCAGCATGGTTAGGAGGAGTTGGTCAGGTGGGCAACAGGGAGAAAAGATAAGGCCAGGTAGACACAAATGAATACTAAGCAGAAGGTTGAGCATAGGCAAGGACGTCAGGCCCCTGGCCAGCTCCCTGGTCTGACTCCTCTGCACAGGCTGAGCTGGGGGGCCGATTATGTGACTGCACAGACTATCCTGCAGAATCCCCCCGAGACCCATGTTAGGGGGTAAGGTAGGCAGGCAGCCTTGTGTCTGAAGCAAATCCATGGCCCAGGCTGTGCACTGAAGTAGCTTTCCAGGAAGGACTCGGGGTGGCTCTGAGAACCGTGAGGTCAAGCTCAGACTCAGGGCTGGAGCGCCGCATCTGAGCCCACTGCCCCCTCCCGCCTCCCCTCCTGTGTCTGAGCCTCATTCCTGAATGTCTTCCCTGTGCTTTCTCCCTTTCCTTTTTTTCTCTTTTGTTTTTCATTGTAATGCAGGGTCTCACTGTATCATGATCCTCCCGTCTCTGCCTCCCAGTTGGAACTACAAGCATGGACCACCATGCCTGACTCTTTTTTTTTTTTTTTTTTTTTTTTTTTCAAGGTTTTGTCATTGGGAGCATGTGCTTGCTAAAGAGAGATAGAGAGAAGGAAAGTGAGAAATCACCTCCCGGGGGGTGGGGAGCATGGCCACACTGCAATCCCTTCTCCTCCATTCTCTTCCTGGCATTTTGGGTATGCAGGTACACATACCTGGCATGATTTTCAAGCTGCCAGGTCTGGGACTCAAACCATGGTCAGCCACATGGGAGTCCCGTGCCATAACTACCACGCCACCTGCTAGCCCTGGTCCTTCTTCAGATAGAGCCTTTGTTGCCCACGCAGCCCTGGAGCTTGTGATCTCCTGCCTCAGTCTCCCCAAGTCACAGGGATTACAGGCACACACTACCACACCCACACCCAGGCTTTTGGTAGGCCAGGAATCCATTGTAGGTGTCCCACGTGCCCCAGCCTGTGGAGCACGGCGTCTAACCTCATGTGGCACTGTAGCGGGGCCCCTGCACTTTCTTCTCTCCTGCTATAGCTGGGCTAATGGGCTTGTAGAATGGACTCCTCATTCCAGCTGTGATCCAAGAGGCAGAGAAGTCTCCTATTCAGCTTTGGGGTGACAGCACCAGAGATGCACTCCAACTTGCCTGAATGTAAGCTTGACTCTGGACTGCCAGTGGGCAGGAGGGCCCCCACGCAGCTCAGGTCATAGCAGCTGGAGTGTGAGTGGCTGTGCTCGCTCACTTCTACCACAGACAGAGCTGCAGGGCTCGCACAACAAGGTGACTGTGATTCCTTTCTGCTGAAGCTTTGACATTCCAGAGGGAAGCAAACGGGTGCTGTTTTCAGATCTCTGCACACCAGTGGCAGCAAAAGCTACAGACCTGCAAGCAGTCCTGCTGCCCCCAGAGGACCCTGAAAGTTGACACAGATCCTGGGAGCTCTGGGATGATCTTGCAGGAGGCAAACAAAGGATGACATGGAGCTTCTCCTGCCTCTCCTGCACAAGTGCCCCACATAGAGGCATCAGCGGGAAAGAGCAGGGCCTAGACAGGCTGAGCAATTTGTCCAAGGTCCAAGGTTAAGCGAAGGCAGGAGGAGGATTTAAACTAAGCCTTGTCTGACCCTAAAGCCCTCTCTCTGTCCTCCCCAGCAGCGCTCCCGTTTGTAGGCTCTGGAGGACACCCATACCATTGACTTGAAAGGACTTCTGCAGTGCCAACCTTCATCAAAGACAAAGGGATGAAATCCCAGAGCTGCTCCCAGGACCATCCTCGCTGAAGAATTTGGTTTGTATTAATCTAAGATTAGACCAAATGATTCAATTCGCATGCTGCCTGCAAAAGCATTGGGCCTCAGAACTTGTTAAATAGTGAATTGCTTTAAAATGAGTTTGAGCTAAATGGATTGCAGTCTGATTCGGCCTCCAGGGGTGGGTGACAGCACAGATTTGGAATACTAGATCATCATTGACCAGGGCTCTAGCCCAGCCCCTCTCCTAAGACGATCTGCGACGGCATCTCACAAAGCAGCCCATGGCTCTGCCATGGCTGGGACCAAGGCCATACAGCAAGGGGACTGGCCTGGGACCCCCCAACTCTGATGCCTCTGGGTTACACAGACAGATCCCAGTCACAGCTCAGGCCCAGGCTGCTCCAGTGGGACCAGAGCCTTGCCTGGAAACAGCCCCTGAGCTCCATGCTTTCTTTGGGGCTTCTCTAGGCAGGAGTGGGCAGGTGTCCAAAGGTTCATTTTCCAGGGCCCCAGAAAAACCCCTCCCAGGAGAGTCGCTGCTTCTTGCCTGGCAGCTTGGGTGGCCCTGTCCTTCCATGATGTTAAATTAGTCTCTTGGTCAACTGAGTGCCCCCTGTGCTTAGTGCTGTGAGAACCCAGTGGAGTGGCAGGGGAGCTCTGCCAAGGTAGCTCTGTCATCCTTGAAGGAGGGCATCATGAAGTCCTCTCTACAGATGGGAAACTGAGGCTCAGAGATGTCAGGTCACTGGGCCACATTAGAGCTGGAGTCCAAGCTCTAGTCCTTTAGCTCCCAACACCTCTGAGAACTCAGCCTCATTTCCCTGGAAGGACATAGGGGACCAGGTGGCCCAGCCTAGCTGTGAAGGTCAGGTCCTCCCGGGTGGAGGAATTTGAGGGCCAGACAGAAGTCAATAGGGGAGGCACACTACACAAGGTTGGTAACCCCATCTCACCCCCAAATGAGAAATGTGCAAGGGAGAGCCAGGACAACCAGGCTTTGCCAGCAGGCCCAGGACACATGCATGTTCCCACCCCCCTCGCCCTGCAGACACAAGGGTCCTGCTGACAGAAGGGACCCCCTGGGCACCTGTATCAGCAGGAACTCACAGGAGGGGTTGTACCAGGAGAGGGCTCCTTGGGCAAGTAGAGAGGGCCAAGGAAAGTATCCACAGTGGGACGACTGTGGGGCCTGGGGCTCTGCTAGGGACAGAGGGTCTTCAGAGTGGGAGGAGAAAAGATGGCCCTTGGTCTGGGCTTGGTGCAGAGCAGTGAGAAACCCTGTGGGATGAATCACAGAGGGAGGAACACTTGCTTGGTTCTCAAGCTGGAGCCTCTCCTGACATCTCCACAGAGAGTTCTAGAGCACTTTTTCAGCATGAGCTCATTTGGGAACTGGAAGAGACCTAAAGAGGAAATACTGAGCAGAGGTAGAATACAGGGGTGTGGGGTCAGCAGGCGGTGTGGCAGTTACGGCACTGGACTCCCATGTGGCTCACCACAGTTAGAGTTCTGGACCTGGTGGCTTGAAAATCACACTGAGTACATCTGTGTGCATGTCCAAAATCCCAGGAGGAGAATGGCGAAGGGACTATGGCATGGCCATTCCCCTGGGAGGTAATTTCTCACTGTCTCTCATGTGCCCTATGGTAAAACCTTTAAAAAAATAATAAAATCAGGGGACAACAAGAGCTCCAAAACAGGACCAGAGGAGGTGATGGTCCTGTCCCAGGGCCACTGCACCTCTGTCCCTGCCTGCTTCGACTCACCTGGGCTCCTTCCTGAGGGGAAAGCCTGAGCCGCTGCAGAAACACATCTATTGTAAATACAGAGCTGCTGGCCTAACGACGACATGAGTGAGGAGGGCGATAAAAATTAAATGAATTTTTAGCTAAAAAGGAATAAAAATCATGTTTAAAGATATAAATAAAATCCCTGGAGCGTCAGCTTTATTGTTTTTTGGGATTCCAAGATTAATAAATTAGTGGGCATAAAATGGAATAATAGCTAAAAATTGATAATAAGGTAAATTTAGATTTAGAGAGGGAGTTGATCCGAGTCATGAATCTCAAGTCAGAGTGGATCAGGTGGGTGGGAGGGCACAGCAGCCTCTAACTCAGTTACTCCTATTGGCTCTGGCTCTGCCTGCTCGGGTCAAGTCCCATCTTCCCGCCCTCTTGGTAACGTCTGCCAGGCCCATGTGGGTTCCTGCCATCTCTTTCCGCAGTGCTTTCCAAACTGCTTTGGGAACCAGGGAGCCTGGGCCATTCCTCCCGGACTGGCCCAGTTAATGGAGACTAGGATTTTTCATGTCTCAGAAATCCGTGCTGACACCTGCTCCCGCTCAGTGCCTGCTCTCTCTCCTTGCTCAGTGTGCCAGGCAGCTCCCATTGCTTGTCTATCAGAAGCAGGAACTACCCTCAGTGCATGTGTGGACGTGTGCTGTGTGTTCCATATTCTCGTTCAGTTATTTTGCAACTGCAAGTTCTTGTTCTTTCAATATACCGGTGCTATTTCCATCTCAAATACTTCCTAAAAGTAGTAGGCATAAATAATAAATAAATAAGGGGACATTTCCTTTCTCTCATCAAACTGTATTGCTGAGACCTATTTCTTGGAGTCTTGCCAAGTGGCAAGACCTGATCTTCAAAGTGGCTTATACTAATCATGGCCAGCCTTCCGCCTCACCTTCCCCCCCTTTCTTCCTCCCTTTCTTCTATCATCCTTTTTCCTTCCATCCTTCCTTCTTTCCTTCCTCCCTCCCCACTTCCCTCCTTACTTTCGTCCGTTGGTCCTTCCATGCCTGCGTCTTTGTTGTCCTCTCCCCCTCCCTTCCTCCCTCCCCCTATTATTGAGCCCCTGTCTCCATCTTTCCCAGGCACAACCCCACTGAGTGCTGAGGGCTCCCCAGTGAGGATAGTAGACCCCCCACAAGTAACTCTGGGCCTGCTCTTCTTGCCAGCAGCCTGTTCAGGCTGACAGGGCTCAATGGGGGCTTTGCACATTTTAGCTAACAATGACCAGTGCGAGGCCAGGGGCTGTGCCCTCTGGTGCGGAAATTTGCGGTGTATATTTCCAGGGACTGTGCTTGTCCTTACTCATTTTCCATCCCTCAGCCTCTTATTTCAGAGGGAAGGCAGAGGTAGATGCCAGGAACCCAATCCCGAAGCCCCCAGAGGCCATCCTAGCGAGGGTGAAGTGATTCTCAGGGTTTCTGGCTGCAGTCGCTCTGCTCCAGAGCCTGCGAGCCTGCCTCCCAGCACCGCCCATCCAGGCACCGTGACAGCATCCAGGTACCCAGGGCACACTTCGACACATGCAGCGTATACAGCCAAGGAGTCCGGGAAGGAGTTCTTGCTTAAAACAGGCAATGGGGTTTTGTTTATTAAGAAGGTGGAGGGAAATGCCAGGCCCCAGTCTGTGGCTATGTTAATGTGAGGCTGGGCTCCCTGCCAAGACATTAAGTGGAGTCGAATTCCTGAAACCAGCTTTAATCAGCAGATTTTTAAGGTTAGAATTACTCTCTCCTCTCGAAGGCTTGCCAAGGTTAATTCGGGCCTGAGCATGCAGAATTAATGGGCTGGACAGAGAGAATCGGCCTTTTCCCGATATTTTCTCAAGTTCACGAAAACATCTCTGCGAGAGGGAGAAGACGGGGGCAGAGCCTTCTTGGGAAGGGAGCACCCCCAGCAACAGGAAATGGATCTGGGAGCCGGTGTCAGAAGTGCGCACGGTCATGCCAGGTTGTGGCTCAAGCAAAAAGAGACTCTAGGATTGGACAGCAGGTCTTGTCTCAGGAAATGCCTGGTGGGGTTTGCACAGAAGCGCCGGTAGCCCTAAAACGAAGGTGCTTCAAACTCCTATCGGCATCCTATCCCAGCCAGGTCCTGCTCTAGGGGCCCTCAGGGCCCTCGCACTTACAGGGGTATGCATCTCACTAAAGTACTCAGCCTTGCTGATCCTCGAATCCCTCATCTGTAGGACAGAAACAATGATGATGATAATAATAAGGCTTAAATAGTAAGGGCTACAAAAAGGAGTCTATGTGATTTAGCAGAAGAGCTGGCAGCCAGAAAGCTCTGTGATCCTGAGTGAGAAACCTCCTTTTCTTTCATGCAGGGTTTGGGGAACTCTGGTCCTCATGAAAAGAACAGCAGGGAGAGGAAGTGTCACCAAGAGCTCTGTGCCCTAACACTCCGCCTAGCTGAAGCCTTCAGCTCAAAGTTGCTGCCCTAGCCTGAGAATGGAGGCCCCTCATCCTTCCTGACCAGGCGGAGGAAACCTGATCCTTAACCCTTTTCCATGGAAGACTGTGCTGGCAGGAGGCCTGGTATTGAGCCAGGCCTGGGTGGGTGATCTTAGCACTCTTAGCACTTGCAATCTTAGCACTAAGGATTCTGGGTGAGTGACTTGGCCCCTTTGAATCTGTGTCCTGTTTGTAGAAAAGGCTTGAATGATGACGTCAATCTTGTAGTTCCTTGGATTCATGACAAAGGTTTTCAATGACTGGCACATGGGAGGTCTTCAATCAAAAAAAGCTTCCTCAGTTTCTCCAGATATGGGGCACTATGTCCCCTGGCCCTGTCTCTGCAATGACAATGGTGCCTGATGGCTCAGGATGGCTGCCCAGCAGAGACTCTTGCTCAGGTTACTTGGGGAGAGGCTGGCCTACTGCCTTTCCTTCCTCCCTGGCTTCCTCAAATGGCCAGAGCTGCACTAGACGAGTAGCAGCTGCCCAGGACTCCTGGAACCCTGCCAAAATGCAAATGGCAAATGGAAAGCGCCAGTAATCCAGAAATCCCCTTCAGGACATGAGCTATGGAATCTCCTCCCAACTGAATGATACAGGGACCTTCCTAGGTTCTGCTCCAGTCCCCCCACCCCCGCAAAGTTACCAGCTTTCCTCAGGACCTACCAGATTGACTTTCATCCAATCCCCAGGTGACGATGGGGGATGCATTCTGGGCCCCTGGCCTGGTTGTGGTGGGTCAAGTCCTGGCATGAGGTGGACGTCCCAGGAACAAAGACCCCACAGCAGCTCTAAGACAAGAGGAGGCCTCCACCCCATCTCTCCTTCCTTTTATCAGGGGGGGCGTCTATCTACCACTTCAAGCCCCCTTCCCTCTTTTGCCTAAAAGCAGCGCTCCATACATTGCCCCTACCTTCCAGGGAGTGGGGAAGCCAACCAGACCACCCTGCTGGCCAGAGTATTACCCGTGTGCTCAGGACACCGAGGTGCCACCCCACCACCAATCTGCCACCGGGAGCATGGACAGAGCAGGGCCAGCCCAGACCCCTGCTCCCAGGCCACATTTCAGCAATGGCCTCAGCCCAGGGACCAGCAGGTGGCATAATGGTCATGTCTCTGGACGCCTATATATTCGACTACTGTTCAAGTCCTGGACCCACCGGTTAAAACTCACACCAGGCGCACACACGTGTGTGTGTGTGTGCACCCAAAACCCTGAGAGGAGATTGGAGGAGAATGGACTGTGGTGTGGCCATACCCTCTGGGGGTGATTCCTCTCTTTTTGTCTCTGTCTCTCCAGTGAGTGCACATGCCCTAGAGCAAAAATCTCTCTAAAACAAGCAAAAAGATATGGCACCACCCCTCACATCATTCCATCCTGAGGCTGCGAGGCCCCCTCCCCATGGCTTCTCCAATGCAGTCCCTTCAGTCCACCTGTGTCATCAGAACCTCTGCTCAAGTCCTTCCCCTCAGCCTGGCTTCATAGCCTCCAACCCCGGCTGGACTCTGAGAATCCCTTCCTCACTCCACAGCAAGAACAGTGCTTTGGAGGCAAGACTCTGGTCCTTCTCCCCACCTCCCTCAGCCCAGGATAAAGTGCAGACTCCTCACCATGACTTTCAATGGGCAGCCCCACCCTTGATTTCTAGGTCTCTGAATGGAGCGTACCCTCAGCCAGGCCCTCCCAGGAGTTCCCTTACTCAGGAGCCCACATCACACTGTACCTGCCTCCCAGAAGCCGCTGAACTTCCCCTCACCTGTCCCTCAACTTCCCTCGGCAAGCAAGAAAAAGACCCTTACTGCCGCCTCCTGCTGGACGTGGTGGGGCAGGTTCTGCCTCAGTGCCTGTACCCTACAGAGTGCCTAGACATTGTACATCTGCAGGTCAAAAGCTGAAGGGGCTCCCTCCCCTGTGGAAAAGCCCAGAGCACCAATGGGGCAGTGGGCAGGGTGGGATTTCCTTCCCCATTAGTGGTCCTCGGATTCAGGGCCCAGGAACAAAGAGTTCAGGCACTTGGACAGGCTCTGTTGGAAGCTGTCTGGCTCCTCCTGATTCTGCAGGTGAGGGGAGTGGGGCGCAGAGAGAGGGAACCTGCCCAAGGCCACAGGCACCTCTGAGTGGCTCCCTCTAAGCCACGTGCTGCCTGGGCCAGCTTCCTCTCAGGAACCTTCTCTGTCCAGGGAAGCTCAGCTGCTGATGGCCATGATGAAGCATTTGTGCTTCAAGGACAAAGGTCAGCCTAAAAGAGATCCTGCCACCAAATGTTTCCACAAGTTGGACTAGAAGCTTCTAGGAATCTGCTTGTCAGCAGCAACTTCAGTGCCTCACATGGGCTCAGACGAGGCTATGAGGTCTTAGGGAGCCGCATGGGAGTTTCACTTCCTATCTGTTTCCTTAGAGTCTAGCAGAGTTGGCCAACAGGAAGACTATTCAAAATCTCTTCATCTTTGGGAACCAGCTGTTAGCGTAATGGCTATGTCGCTGGACTCCCACGTAGTCGACCATGGTTCGCGTCCCGGACCCGGTGGCTTAAAACTCACGCCGGGCACGTGTGCGTGCGTGCCCAAGATCCCAGGAGGAGAACGGAGGAGAAGGGATTACAGCATGACAACCCCCCCTGGGGGGTGATTTCTCGCTTTCTGTCTCTATGTCTCTCTCTGTCTGGTGAGCGCACGCACCCTATAGCGAAAACCTCTCAAAAAAAAAAACAAAAAAAAAAAAAAAAAACTCATCTTTGTAAAGAAACTCTTTCCTTGGGCCAGCTGGCAGCATAGTGGTTAAGGTGGCTGGATCTCACATGGCCATTTGTGTGGTTCAGAACTCTAGGCTTACTGACTTGAGAAACACCAGGTGCATGTGCATGCCCGGAGTCCCAAAAGGAGAATGGAAGGGAAAGGATTGCGGTATGGCCATCGCCCCCCACGGGATGTTTTCTCACTTTCCCTGTCTCTATCTCTGGTGAGCATACATACCCTATAGCAAAACTATTAAAAAAAAAAAAAGGAACTCTTTTCTAAAAAGCTAAACATAAACAAAGAATTATGATGTGACCTAATAATTCTACTTTTAGATATGCACCCCAAAGAACTGAAAACAGGGACTCAGACAAGTGGATGGACCCACGTATCTCTGGCAGCAGTCTTTACAAGGTGGAGCCAGATTCACCGTTAAACAAAAGGTGGTCTGTCCTTGCCATGGGATATTACTCACCCCCACAAAGGCACCAACGACTGATACAAGCTGCAAAGTGAGTGAATCTCGAAAACACACTCAGTGAATGAAGCCATATGCAGAGGTCACATGTATGATTACACGTATGTGACATAGTCAGAACAGGCAAATCCATACAGTTAAAACGCAAACTGGCAGTTACTAGGGATGGGGGACACAGCAAGGGGGTGACTGCTAATGAGTCGGGCTTCCTTTTAGGGTGGCAAAAATGTTATGGAACTAGACAAAGGCGAGAGTTGCACGGCATTGTAGATGCACTAGTGGCCACTGAGTTGTTTACTTTAAAAAGGTTAATTTTATACTATATAAATTTTACCATAATTAAAACAAACAAACAAAAACCTGTGGCTCAGATACAGACACAGACAAGGAGCAGGACTCCCACGCCACCCAGTCCCTGGAGAAGCTGCTCAGCAGGCCCTTCCTTCCTGGCGGGATGGACAGGGCCTGGAGAGGAACCTTGGAGGGTCCTGGGAAGACGGGCCCTTCTGCGTCCACCTGCTCAGCTGACACTCATTTGCTGAGCATCTTTGTATATGGGGCCCTGTTTAAGGTGCCAGGATTTGATGGGAAGCCAAACAAAAGAGGCCCTGCCCTCTGGGACTTACATCTGGAGAGGATTGGTCTTCCCTCTTTGCCTAGTTCCTGCTGAGCCCAGTTCCTGCTGGTCTGACCTGGGGTTCAGATCCCAGCTTTGAAGCTGAGAGCTGCCTGCCTTTTGGGTCCCCTGCAAATGCAGTTTCTGAGAGGCTTGTCTACCCAATGAAACCATAGACCTTCATCATCCATTTATTTCCCGTCTGCTGACCATCCTCACCCACCCAGCAGGGTCTCTGGTCTACCCTGTATCTGCCCCAAGTTGTTGTCCCGGGTGTCAGGCATGGAGTACCCAGGTCTGCACCATGTCTTCCTGAGTTCCTGGATCTGCACACCTGGCAGAGGGGCTCTGGGATAACAGCATGCTGTTGGGACCAGCTTGGAGAAAACCAGGGGAGCTGAGGGGCCTTTCTGGGTGGGGACCCATCTCTCTGGAGCTCTGTGTGCTGAGGTTCTGCCTGAACTCAGCCCTCAACCCCAGACCTCACAAGGAACCTGCCACGAAGAACATGCTCAGTGAAAGTCCGTTGAAGGGAGAGAGGCCTCCCTCTCTGCTCCAAAGCTTCTTAAGCACATTTGGTTTCATGCTCCTCTGTCTCCCCAGCCTGACTCAGTATGTGGCACATGATGAAAGTTTCAGAAAACCTCCATGGTTCAAGGACTGAATGAAGAAAGAAGAGAGTTTTCGAGAGCAGGAGCAGAGCAGAGCTGACCCTCTCTGCCTCCCCAGGGCAGGGACCTCCTTAGGCAGTGAGGGTGGCCACCTCGCTGCAGTGGAAAAGAGATCCCTGTACAAGGCAGAGCCTGGGTACTTAGCTGGCCTTGGCCAGCCATCCAGGCAGCCATGGCTTTCTGCGTGCTGTGGTCTGCAGCCCTGGGAATCCTCTTTCCCAGACCCTTCCCTGTAGGTTCTGAACAGCTCCACAATGAGAGGTACAACCTGCAGATGAGAACATAATGCAAACAGTTTCTCAACTAGAGCCAGGGACAGGGAGGGATTGGGACTGGCTCGATGCTTTAATGGGGCCAGGCAGGAGGTTTGGTCTCCTTAGATGAGAACCTAAGCGCAGTGGGTCTGGGGATTCTGGGGGCCCAGCAATGTGTACTTAAGTCCGGCCACATATCCTATATCCATTTAAGCAGTGCCCTGCCTGAGCCTCTGTAATTACACCTGCTTCTCCCAAGCGAGCGCCTTCATCGACCTCCCAGGGGAAATAACAGATTGTCCTGCAGCCTCCAGGAAGACGAGCCTCCCAGGGTGGGGAGGGCAGGCTCGATTCTTAATGGTAAGATGCAAGCATCCCACATTTAGCTGTTTTCTCTGGACCCCAGTGAAGGGGCTTGCACCTTTGATCCTGCATTTTATCCGCCTCATGATGGGTCTGCAGGCTCTGGAACAGAGAATGCAATATTTTAAAGTGTGTAATGACATGCAGGCTGCATGTGGTACAAATTTCCTGGATGTATAAAATGGGAAAGAAACAGGTTTTCTGTCGCCTGCAACTATTCGGCAGCGTTAAAATATGACTCGTCAGAATCCAATATGCTGCTAACCTGCACGGGGTGGTGTTGAATCTTGCAGGGAAAGTGAGGAAGCGGCGGGGCTTACAGCCCTGGGCACCTGTGGGTAATTCAATCCCACCTGTCTGCAATTCTGCATCTGGGCTGCTTACAAGGCGCGAGCTGCAGGGGCCTTCCCTCCCTTCCCCTCCACACCAGAGGTGGGCTGAGGCTGGAGGGTTCTGCTTTCCCTCTTCCTGCCACTGATAACAGAACTCTCTTGTGTGGTGCCACACTTCCTGTGTTCTGAGTGTTTAAGGACGCCTACCTGAGTTGTCTCACAGGGCTGTTGTCTGCTGTCTCTGGGCCTAAGGAAGTATCATCCCATGCTGGCTGTCCAGCACCCATCCTCACTCTTGGTCCCCACAACACCCCTTCAAGGAGGAAATGAGCACCTCCAAGAGAGTGGCACCAAGCCTTGGAGAGGCTCAGGACTTGTCCACATTTGCTATGGATCAGGCCCAGGGCTTGCTGAATAGTGGCTTCCAAGCCAGTGCCCACCGTCTCCACTGAGCTGGCCAGTGGGGCTTCACCTTTGGATTCTCCTCTCCTAGCAGGGGGAACACAACAGTGGGTCCAGAACTCGAGCCTAGACCTACTGCCCCCTTCTTACCGTCAAGCCACCCCTTCCCTTGCACAGTGTGGGGTAGGCCCATCTCCCATGGGGCAGCTCTGAGCATGGAGTCAAGCATTTACTGATCCTTATTTTCTAGGCAAAAGTGAAGGGACCCAGGGCTCTGCCTTCTGGCTCCCACCCCTGCCAGCATATTTGCTCGGCCCTGTGGGAACCATCTGCCTAATCCAGCCTGTCCTTTGCTACTTCTGACCTCCTTAATAGAGTTAGGGACCTTGTGTCAGAAAAATGCCACTTGAGCCCCTGTATGCCACATTGGGTGCAGCTCCATTAAGTAGCCCGAGCCCCACCCTGAGGAAGGGTCCAGGCCTGCAGCCCCTTGCTTCACCAGCCTCGTCACATGTCTAGAAACCCAGACACAGCCCTCACTCCCAGCATCTGTTGTTTTCCTTAAAAGCGTGCAAGCTGCCATCTTTCCTACTCAGCATAGCTGCCAGCAGCTGCCCTGTGCCTCTAGCCCACTCCCTCAGCCCCCCGCCCCACGGTGCCCAGACAGGCCATGTTGGTATCAATATTCACAACAGGTTATTATTTGTTTTAGGAAACATTTTGCTTCTGTACCTTGGAGCCATTTTCCATCTGTGTGTGCAAAAGCAGTTGGATGGTGGCCATGGAACAAGCAGGGAGATAAAGCTGGGTCTGAGTGTACGTGTGTGTGTGTGTGTGTGTGTGTTCCCCTAAAATCTATGTGCTGAAATCCTAGATGCCAAGATGATTAGGAGGTGAGGTCTTGTGGGGGGTGATTAGGTCACAGAACTCTCATGACTGAGAAATAGGTTTTTGTACAACAGAGGGCGTAGGGAGAGCCCTGGCCCTTCCACACAGTGGGAAGGCGCCATCCACGAATCTGGAAGTGGGCTCCCACCAGACGCTGACACTGCTGGAGCCTCAATCGTGGACTCCCCAGCCTCCAGGCCAGTGGGAGAAGTTTCCGTTGTTTCTAGTCACCCAGTTGAGATATTTTGTTACAGCAGCCCATCCCCCATATCCTAGGTGGGCTGGCTTCTACCCATCTAGATGCAGAGAACAGCGTCTCTGAAGGGCCTCAGCTGAGCGTCCCTCCGCCTGGAGCCTAGGTTCTGCCCTGGCAGATGATCCTTCCTCCAGGAAACAGAGGCTCAAGCACATTCTGGATCCACCGAAGCATCTGATTTCATGCCTTCCCTGGCCCAGGAGCCTGAGGTGGCAGCACCTGCAGCAGGTGTCATTTGTCAGAATTCTGCACGGAAGAAGCTTCCCCCTGTGCCCAAGCCTACTGCCAGGGAGGGGAGCCTATCAGTCTCTGTGGCCTCCTCACCCCAGACTTTGCCCAGGAAAGGAGGGGAGAGGAGAGCAGTAGGGTAGGCCTGGGCTTGGACACCTACACTTGTTCTCTGCTCTGCAAACACCAGGGCTGGGGGGAGGGAAAAGACAGGGATGTATGTGGGAGGGTCTGCTCCTCCTGAGAGGACTCCATGACAATCAGTCCATTACTGACAGCCTGCTTCAGAGCTTGTGCTCTGGGGTCATTCTGACCTGAGTATTAACCTGGATTGGTTACTGTTGTGACCTTGGGCAAGTAGCTTAGCTTCTCTGCACCCAGATGTTTGCACTGTGAAAAGCAGAGAATCATTCTACCTTATATAGTTGTAAGCACCGACCTGGGGCACAGACAGGAGTACCTCAAACCTAGCATGGGAACCCCATGGGTATATCCACTCCATCCTTCTCACCAGGAGGCAGGAGATGATAGGGTCTCCTAAACTCCAAGGACTACTTTCAGGTTGGGGAGGCTACACGGACCTGCAGAACCACTCAGTAGGACAAGAGAACCCAGATACAGGGCTGAGAGGGCCCATTCTTGCTCTTCAGTTGAGAAATAAACACCAAGAGGGTTAGGGCCTGCTTCATGTTCCTGGTGGGTGCTGGGTGGAGGTGAGCAGAGGCCAGGTCTCCACCCCTTAGTCCAACAGCTGTGCCATAAGACTGGAACTAGCATTGAATGAGAGTTCAGGGAAGCCAGAATCGTGGTGGGGTTGGGGGAAATCCAACATGGGGTGGGAGAGTGGTGGAGGCTCCCAGTGCTGAGGCCTTTGAGGTAGACGTCACATGGGAACCATGAGCTGGCACCACGGTAGCTCATATCCAGCGTTCAGCAGCTCCCCCACCTTGCTTGTCCCCATCCCCACCCATTCACAGGCCAAGACTGACCCCATACTGTTGACTTCATTCCCCCTTCCCTCTTGCACGCCTCCCTTTAGCCAGCACCCAACCATCCATGCACACTAATAGCTTAATAAGTGCCTCTTTTGTGTTCTGTGCCAGAGGCAGTCTTACCCCCTCCAGGCACTGGGCAATGTCTGGGGCCTGACCAGTGGGGATGGGTGTTGCTAGTATTCAGTGGGTGGAGGCCAGGGCTGCTGCTGCACATCCTATAGTGCTTGTGACACTCCCCTCCCCACCACCACCATAAAGAATAATCTCTCCCTAATGTCAGTAAGTGGAGGTTGAGAGCCCCCTTGCATACCTTAGCACTGTGCCTGGGAGGCAGGAAAATGGGGACAGGGAATCCACCATAGGTCCTGTCCATAGAAAGGTGTTTATGCCCCACCTTGGTATACTAGATGACCTTATAAGAAAGTGCAGGGCGGGGACCAGCAGTTAGCATAATGGCTATGTCGCTGGACTCCCACGTAGTCGACCGCGGTTCGAGTCCTGGACCCGGTGGCTTAAACTCACGCCGGGCGCGTGTGCGTGCGTGCCCAAGATCCCAGGAGGAGAATGGAGGAGAAGGGATTGCGGCGTGGCCATCCCCCCTGGGGGGTGATTTCTCGCTTTCTATCTCTCTGTCTCTCTCTGTCTGTCTGGCGAGCGCACGCGCCCTATAGCAAAAACCTCTCCAAAAAAAAAAGAAAAAAAAAGAAAAAGAAAGTGCAGGGCCATCTACACATTTTCACTGAAGTCTAGGAAACACCCTTCACAGATCCCCAAAAGGACTTCAAGGGTTATCCAGCCCAGACACTAGATTGATAGACGGTCCTTTCACAGTATCCCCTACAAGGTTGGGATGGCACAGATCAGAAGGTAGCCCCTTCTGTGGGAAAGCTTTCTTCACAGCTCCAAAGAGGCACCACCCCCTAGGGCTGAGCCTGGCCAATGTGGGCTCAGCTCCCAGCAGTAGCACTGCCACCCACGTGAATGCAGTGTGTCATTCACCATGGGCAAACCCACGGTCACCCAGGCTCCTCCCCATGGCAGCCTCCTCCCTGGGAGCGGGATTCCCTGCACCCGTGGGACCCCAGACAGGCTCACCCTATCTGAGCCTCTGTCAGGCCAAGCAGCTTTTGTGATCAAATATTGTTATATTTACCTAAGGATCTGTTAGGAAGCAATTTTTGAGATGATGAATATTTAATAAAATATTTAAATATTTAATAAGAACTTTTTCAAACCTGCCTTAATAATCCATGTCATAGGGAGAGGAAAATGGGGGTCGTGTTTTAACATTTTCACTTCCTCTAGTACTCTCAATGTTTGCTAGGCTTCTTCTTCTTCTTTTTTTTTTTTTTCCACAGCAGAGTTTTAATTATACTCAATATTCCAGAGAGAAATTCTCTTCTCATTAAAACTTAACTCTTGCCGACAGCAAGGTGAGCACGCTGGTGGAAGATGCATCGAGTTGGAAAATGTTTGGAACTGAAAGAGACTGCTGGGATTGCCCACCCTCTAGCTCGATTTCTTCATTTTCCAGATGAGGAAAGTAAGGCCTTGAGCAGCCATGGCCTCATCCAAGGTCAAGCCAGGCCTGCACGGCCATGCCTAGATGGGGGAGCCAGTTTTTGGACTCTCAGGCTCTGGGAGCACCAATCATGACACCATCCAATCAAGGTTGCCATTGGGTGACACCTCCTAGCCTTGGTCCCTCCACTCCTGGCTTTTTTTTTTTTTTTTCCTGCAGCTAATTTCTAATCACTTAGGAGGTGATTGAAAGACTCAAAAAATTTAAACTGGGACCAGCAGTTAGCGTAATGGCTATGTCGCTGGACTCCCACGTAGTCGACCGCGGTTCGTGCCCCGGACCCGGTGGCTTAAAACTCATGCCGGGCACGTGTGCGTGCGTGCCCAAGATCCCAAGAGGAGAATGGAGGAGAAGGGATTGCGGCGTGGCCATCCCCCCTGGGGGTTGATTTTTCGCTTTCTGTCTCTCTGTCTGGCGAGTGCACGCGCCCTATGGCAAAAAAGAAAAAAAAAAAAATTTAAACCATGTATCAGATTCTTCTAACATGAGGGTTAAGCCCTATCCTTGGCGGGAGGGTTTTCTCCATCTTCTCTCTGACTCCTTCTGGGTCAGGCAACCTTGTCCTCTCCAGTCCAGAGGTCAACTAAGCCCTTCCACACTGTGAGGGGACACAGGACAGCCCCCTTTCCCCTCCAGGCTGAGCCCCTCCTTCATCCCCATCCACCTCAGGCAGTTTTGCTCCCTGGCTGGGCACTTACGCCCTGTGAGCTACCTCAGCATCAGCCTCATAGCGCCCCCTGTGGGCAGTGGGACATCCCTCAGATGACTCTCCCCAGACCTGGCTCACAATGCAGCTCCTAGGGGCTGGGCTTCCCCTTCCTCACCAACTCTGCCACCACCCTGGTCTTTGTGGGACCTTCCACATCTCTCCTCCTTGCACCTGGCTTCTCCTGTGCTTGGATCATTCCAGGAGACTCTGGTTCTCTTTCCTGGCACTCAGAATCTTCTACTAGGGACACCCATGCCTTTCCCTCATACCTCAGCCTTTATTTTGGTCTCATTCATTGGCATGTCCCTCCCTGTCCCCTCTGTCCAGGTTACACCAAACTACTCCACATTCCTAGTGGATTCAGGGCATCCTTCAAACCCTGCTCAGATGCTGTCCCTCCTGGAAGTGTCCCTCCCACCTCCCAGCTGATGCCCAGAAGTAATCACTCCCTCCTCTGTGCAATGGAGGTAGCTGCACGGTGTTTCTATTACAGCACATTTTATTAAGCAGCATGGTCTGTTTGTAGTTTGTCTCCCCACCTAGGCTATACATTTTACAAGCAGTAGGAACATTTTATACTCATTTCTATGTTTGAGGGCCTTGCATAGTTTTGTTGAATACAATAGGCACTCAATTGTTTGTTGACTGAATCCTCCAGCCTCTCTGTCTTTGTCTTCTTTCCTTTGTTTTGGGAGGGCTGGGGCATTTCTATGCCTGGTAAACTTGTATTCATCCTTCAGGGTGCTACTCAAACTTTAATCCTAACATTGTCTTCTTCTCTAATCTGGCTCTAACTCCCCAAGGCAGAATCAGATGTTCCCCCTCAGTGCCCCTACAACCCTCTGCTTTTCTGCCATCACAGCAGGTTCAAGACCTCACTGCATCTCAAGGATCTACTTGCCTGTTCCCTCCCTTGCTAAGCTGGGAGCACCTAGACAGCAGAACACAGGCCATCTTTAGCTTACCAGCCTCAGCCCAGCCAGGATCCGGGAGGAGGGAAGTAGCAAGCAGAAGCCTGGGCTGGACGAAGCACATGGTGGCAATGACCTGCAGCCTGACTGACCTTCCCCTCCTATTCCCCAAGACCTACTCAGACGGTGCTGGCTGGTCACATTGCAGAAGTCACTGTGGCTGGAGAGGCCTAGGCTGAGCTGTCAGATGTCTGCCCATAGTTCTGGGCACAGAGTAGGTCCTCAAAACTACCTGAGATGACCCTGGGTCACAGGGCAAGGGTGGTCTTTGGCTAGGGTGCTTGGACGTGGCCCTGAGGCCACACTCCAGAAGAAGGACATGACAGATAAAGAACTGACATTTTTCAGATGGTAACTCTTTTAATAAGGGGTCTTTAAATATTTAGCAAAACAGTGGAAGAGGCCAATTCAGCCAGGAGTGATAGTTTTAATCTCAGTGAGCACCAGCGGGTTTCCTCCAAGTGAGGGAACTGGCTTCCCCCGCTCCCAACCCCTTCCTCCCACCTCTACAAACTCTTGCATTCTGTTCTCAGGCCCAAGGAGGATGGGCTCAAACGGCTCACTGATTAACCATAATGTCTGAACCCAGCAAGACTGAGAATGGCGTTTACTGGTCCTTGTGCCAAGGCATAGGTGTGGGTGGAGGCAATGTCTCCTTTCTGGCCTGCTTAGCTGGGACCCCCTGCAGAGGCTGTTTTGGGATTCTGAACAGGATGTCAGAAGGCAAAAATAAATGTTAAAGAGGAGGCAGAGACCTGAGGAACCCTGTCTAGAACCCTAATTTTCCCTTCCTTCTCAACTCCCTCATCTGCAAAGCCAGCTCTAGATCAGTCTATCCAGAAAACCCCTCCACCCCTGCTCTGGGCTTCCCCCTACCCCTACACTAACTTCAGTGCATAATAACCATCTCTTTACTTGTCCATCTCTCTGTCCTAATAGATGCTGCTAGAAGGCAGGACTGGGTTCCCCGTGTCCTGGCAGGGCTATATGCCAAGCAAGAACTCAATAAACACTGCTGTGGTGAGGTACTGGACAACTGGATGCCCAGGGCTGGGGGACTCTGTATCCTACTTGCTCTCTTCTGCCATGGCCACCACCACCTCTATATGCTTCCAAGACCACCTTGATCAGCACCCATTAGCTCAGCAAGCACTGGCTGAGGCGCCCCAGGCCCCACGTTGAAGGTGCAAGGTCACCAAAGCAGACCAGGTCTCTGCCTCAGGGGCCCACACCTCATGGAAGTGGGAAACAGGTACTCAGCAGATCATCATGCACATGTAAGGAACGAATCCCATGTGTGACTGGACTATGAGGGAGGCCACCTGCTCTTCAGGGCCATCGTCTGGAACTTGACCTGGACAGGAAGGTAGTACATTTGAATTAGGAGTGGTAGTTCTATTGGAGTGGGCAAGGCCAAGAATCAAGAAGACTGTCACAAAGGGAAGCCACAGGCAGGAAGAAGTATGCAGGGACCAAGGATGAAAAGGACATTCATGTTGCTAGGTCTAGAAGGTCATCAGAGAATGTGGCATCTGGGAAGGCTAGGGCAATGGTGCTTCTTTATAGCCCTTTAGTCTATTTTTTTGAGAGAGATTTTTGCCAGAGGGCACAGGTGCTCACTAGAAACAGAGAGAGAAAACAAGAAATCACCCTTTTCAGGGGAATGGCCACACCACCATCCCTTCTCCATTCTCCTCTTGGAATTTTGAGCACACACGCACATGCGCCCAGTATGAATTGCAAGCCTCTGGGTCTAGGACTCGAACCATGGTTAGCCATGTGGGAGTCCAGCGCCTTGACCACTATACCACCTGCTGGCCCCACCCTTTAGTCTCAATGTCTGTCTTCTCCATGAAAACAGCAGCACTTGGCGGGGGGGAAGGCAAGACCACATTTCTTATTTCTTGCAAATTATAAGTACCAGCACAGTACTGACATTTAATAGGTGCTCAATATATATCTGTAGAATAGACAAAGAGTGCCTCATGTTCATTGTCTTACTTAATCTTAACAACAACCTGATGAAGCAGCGTTTATTAACATCCACACTTCACTGGTGAGGGAAGGAAGGCTCCAAGAGGTTGGGAATTATAGTCAAGTCATATATTAAGTCAACCATGGAGGCAGGATTTGAACCCAAGGCTGACCTGCCCCCCAAACCTGTAATTTCAGTGGTGTGCAAATTCAACATCAAATTGGTTTGGAGTCTGCTTCCAGGGAGACTCGTTTCTTTCTTGGACCTGGTGTCACCACCTCCATGAGCCAGCCTGGCCATTGGTATGCAAACCTGCATCCTTCCTACATAGGCTGCCTTCTCATCTATGCATATTTCTTTATTAAAATGGGGATACTTTAATCTCAGTCTAATTTTGTCTTTAGGGAAGCTCTGTCCCCAGGCTGCCTACGGCTAAAGCCCTCAGGAAGCAGGCGCCTACTTGTGATTCAGGCTGTCACATCGATCTGTCAACACGTTTGTCTCCTGTATCTGCCATCTCTTATTTATAATCCCGCTCAGATTAATGAATGACAGTAGTTCTCATCACAGGAAATTTGATTAATCAATTTAAGTGCTTAATCACCACAGCCTTGTTGAGAGCTGAACAGAAGGGATTTTGCTTTGATGTAAATGAATTTCAGAGAGAAATGGGAGAGTAAAAACAAAACAGTCAGCACTTCTCCATGGAAACCCAAGAGATGAGGACAGCTCTAGGGAAGTCCAGGGGGTCTCCAGAAGTCACAGGTGGGGGGTTTGAGTGATAGATGACTTAGGCAGGAGCAGCTCTCAAAACTTCTGAACTCAAGGCCTCCCCTGGGCCCTGGGTCTGAGCCCACCCTTTGGCCAGGTGGGCAATGCAGGCAGAAGAAGGCATGATCAACCACATTAGAACCTTGGGATGGGGCTGGGATTGAATGGGATGAATACCAGCATGGAGCTGTTTCCTATCAGCCACCCTCTTTGGCAACAAACTCATTGACTCCCACCTTTAGGCCTCATCTCAGGGTACAGGCCCTCCCTGCGAAGCTGCGCCTTCCAAATGAATTAGAAATGGCTGAAAAGGAATTTAAGCCAATCCAATGCCATCTTGTGAAGTTCAGCTCGGACACCCTCTCCTAGGACACTGACTGTGACCCCTATCCAAGGCCGTATGGCTCTCAGCACACCACAGCACGACTGGGCACTGTGGGCTGGCCTGGGCGTGGCCTCCATTGTCTCATATCACTGAACTCTTATCTCCTCAACCCAAGCAAGGGCTCTTTGAAGGCTAAGATCGACTCTGACTGCACTTTATCCCTCAGGAGTGGCCTAGCGTGGGGCAGCACATCCAGCAGGCACTTAGTGCAGCAGTGGCAGCTTTTACGTCTGGAGCCCTTAAGAGATGTGTATTCACTGGTGCATTTGAGAGGGCAGACCTGGGTGTGGGAGCAGTTGGAACAAATAGTATATTCAATGTTATACCATGTTTTTATTTTCAGAGTTACAAACAACGGAAACAGAAAACCCAACAATAAAAAAATCAAATGGTGAAGAAACAGGAGCTTACAGGACTGGGCATTTGGGGGCAGGGGGTTGCTGGGAGGCCCTTGGGAGAGTATCATGATGTTCGTCTGAAGGACACTCAAGTGAAAAACAAGGAACCAGTAAAACCAAGACAAAATCAGCTTCCCAAAGCCACTAGGAGGACAAAGGAAGGAGGGAGAAACTACCATGCAAGGATCATTTATTGAGCACCTACTACGTGTGAACTATGTTATTATCTATTTGAATCCCCAAATAGTTTCACTAAGTAACTGTTAACCAGTGCCATTTCATGGCTGAGGAAGAAGAGATGGAGATGGACAGAGAGGACAAGAGGAGGTCTAGTCAGGTCGACTTGGCCTTCCTGCCTTGTCCTGGTTCATGTGCTCCAAGGAGGAAGGACCACTCCCAGCTTCCAGCGTGCTGGGACCCAGGGACCACGCCTTCATCTGCTGCTCTCTGGGAGGAAAACAAGAATCTACCGTTGACAGGTAGAAGAGAGTGTGCCTCGCGCTATTTGTGATAGCTACTCTACAGAGAAAGGCTAATTTGGGAAACATATTGTTAAAAAAGATATCCACTATGAAGGGTGCAAACACTCCAGATCCAGATTCACACGCATACTCTGGGCTTCCTGGCAACAACCAGTTCCACCCCAGGCCCTGCCCTGGCTCTGTCCCTGGGGCCTTTGCTGTGGGCCTCCCCAGACTCCAGTGCTGACAGAGAGAAGGAGGCCTAGGCTCCCATTTGCTGACTAGTCTGGAGGCTGCTGCTGAGTGTCAGGACAGGAGCCACATCGGCTCTTGGGCCATGAACTGAAAACCTGTCTCCCTAAGGGAGTACAAAGAACTCAAGAAATGACAGCATGAGGGGTCCCAAGGTCCTGTTCTTGCCTGTGCAATGGGAACAGTGCCACCTGTGCCATGGGCTGGTGTGCCAGGGATGTGCAGCATGTATTAAAGCCCAGCGTGGGTCCTCCCCTTCCTCAAAGAATCTCATGTTTTCCTGGGAGCAGCCTCCCTCCTTTGCCACTGAGACAGCCTGGCTGGGCTTTCGAGAAATCTCGCCAAATTCTAGAGCTGTTTCTGAGAAGGGACCTAAAGGGTGCTGGGACCTTGATGTTACAAATGAGGAAACTAAGGAGCGAGATGCAGTTCACCTGGGTCAAGCAAGCCGCACTTGGAAAACCCCGATTCCCAGGCTCTGCCTCCCAGAAGGCTGGGCTCAGCCCTCCCTTCCTTCACCCTCTCACCCACACCAGGGGCTCAACATCCTTGCTCCCTGGACGCCTCTCCACTCACACTCCTGCCCACAGTCATTGTGGGACAGTTCTAGCTACAAGCCAGTAGGGATGCTGTTGCATGTGAGGACTCGCACTTGGGAGGCTGAATTCAGGAGGCCCTGCTGGACAGCTGGTTGAGCTAACAAAGGCTTGAACCTGTTAAGCAGCAGCTCAGAGAGTGCACAGCAGGGAGCCCCCAGTCCTGCATCCTGAGAAGGGGGAGACCAACAGGAGTCTCGAGGTCTCTGACTTGCCCAGACCCTGACCTTCCTGGCAATGGTGAGACCGGGGGCACTGCTCAGCCTGCAGTTGGGATCTCCTAATCATCCCTCCACCACCCCAGCCTTCCTCCAGCTCTTAGCCTTCACCTCTGCCATTCCTATGGCCTATGGTGCTCTACCCCGGGTTCTTTAACCCCTCCCCATTCGGATTTCAGCTCAAATGCCCATTCTCAGCGAGGTCTTTTGGTATTTTCTATCATGTTTCTTTATTCATAGCTCTTATCTCCACTTGAGATCATTGCTTCTATTTACTGACCTATTTTAGGTCTGACTTCCTCCCTAGAACGTGAGGCCCGGGTGACAATGCATGCTATCCACTAGACCCTGAGTGCCATGACAATGCTTGCAGGGAGGAAGTGCCAAAACCACTTGTTGAATGAATGAATAAATGAATAAATGAAGCAAGCCTGCTGACCCTAGAATTTACCCTACAGGGATGCTCTAGAGATGCAAAGCTCCCCCCGAGTCAGGGCCTTCAAACCAATCCAAAGCTTTAGGCTTCTGTTCTGCCCCCTAGGTTTCTTAGGGGAAGGGTCTATGTCTTCGCTTAAAAGTCAAAGGTCTGCTGTTAGGGGTTGAATCATGTCCTTCAAAATTCACATGCTGAAGCCCTAACTCCTAATACCTCAGGAGTACCCTATTGAAAATAGGGTCATTTCAGATGTCCTTAGTTAAGATGAGGACATCCTAGAATAGGTGGGGGCCCTGATCAGTATGCCTGGTGTCCTTGCAAAAAGGGGGACTTTGGACATCATGCATAGGGGGAGCACAAGTAAAGATGAAGGTAGAGATCAGGGTGGTCCTTCCCGGAGCCCAGGAGTGCCAAGCTTGCCTGCAGACGGCCAGAAGTTAAGAGAGGCAGGGTCGGGTTCTCCCTCGCAGCCCTCGGATGGAATTGGACCTGCGGCCACCAGAACTGGGAGACAGTGAGTCTCTGCTGTTTGAGGACCCAGTCGGTAATACTTTGGTGCAGCAGCCTGGACAAGCTAACTGCCCCCTCCCACGGGTGCAGCCCAAGGAGACGCCTAGAGAAGGCAAGTCACTATGAGGAGGACTGAGGTCCAAGGGGCCTTTGCTGGGCCCCCTCTTACCTGGACAGTCACCCCTGCTGCCTACAAATGCCAGATTCCCTGTCCTATTCTTATCTCACTAGGCCAAGCCAGCCACCTGTGCCCCAGAGGGGTTGAGACACTGGGAACTTGGAGAGATTCTCCACAATGCAGGTGTGCCCTGTCAGTGCCCTGCTAGAAGCACTCTCTGCACAGAGGTCAGAATCCACTCACTCCCATGCCTGGCACTCGAGGCCTCCAGACTCATCCTCGGTCTCTGCCACCTTCCTATGTCCCATATCCAGATGACAGGGTTTTCAGTTCCCTATCACAGCCCACCTTCCACGTCCTTGTCTGTGCACAGGGACCCAGCCCTAATGCTGTCTCAGGGTCTGAAGATGGGAACTGCAAATTAATAAGGGACAGCCTTCAGGAAATGGCCCTCTCAAAGATGCCATAGATCTGAGAACAGGCAAGGCCTAAGAATCAGCCTTCGACATGGCCTAGCTCACCCTGCTCTTCCTACCCTAGTTCCCATGGGGCCCTGTAACCTGTGGGCAGAGGGAGGCCCAGAGGCTGCCAGCTCTACCGACTGTGAGAAAGAACTTCAGAACTTTTCAAAGACACTGCAGAAATCTGGGAGAATCCCTCCAGGTGGGCACAGAGGGGATCCTAAACAATGCTGTGCTGGAAAGCAGCCTGGAAGTCTGGGCTTCAACTGGTGCCAATGAAGGGGACTCACAGTACTCTGGGTATTTCCCAGCTTCGACATCCTCCCTCCTTCAGCAACATCCCTCCCCCTGCACCTCCTCTCCCACTTCCCAGACTGCTTGGAGAGCTCCCTGGCAGCCCTGGGTCTGGGAGATGAGGGGAGGAGTATTTCTCCAATCAGTATTCATACCAAGCTGTGGCCTGGGCGGCCATAAAGCTGAGAGTCTACTCGATAAATAATGGGCTAAGAAAGCCCAGAGCCTCCCTCTCCTGCTTGCAAATTGGACTGGCTCTCTGCTGCAAGCACAGGGCGGCAGCGTGGGGAGCTCCCAGCTCCCTCCTCTGCTCCTGAGACACCTCCTACAGCCGAGGAAGATTCTTCCACGGGGCCCAGCACAGCCAGGACCCCTCTAAGCCCGAGCAGAAAGCACAGTGCAGGAGGAGGGATGCACTCCCAAGGATCATAGGGTGGTCCCCCTGTATAGACCACCCAACTTAGACAGGTGGGCCCCCCATGCCAGTGGGCTCACACAGGGGCTGTGCTCAGCTGTGCCCCAAGCTCCAACAGGCTGAGTGCCCTGGAACATACAGTCCATTACTGATAGCTTTCCTCAGAGTGATGGGCAAGTGATGACTTCACCTTGGACAACCAGAAGATTCTACTGCAAAACATGAATGGCAACAGAATGAGAGGCAAGAGCCCAGCAAAGATCCCATGGGCAGATGCACTGGAGTGTCAAACTTGGAATTCTGGGGGCTTGGAATTCTAGGCTTTAGAATTCTGGGATCTTGGCTCGAACTCCTGACTGACAGTCTGGGACCTCATCTCGCCATGCGAGCTCAGCAGTCACAGGCAAGCTGCTAGGGTTTGGACATGTCCCCTCCAAAATGTGGGTGTTGCCCATGTGATAGTACTAAAGGCAGGGTCTTTAAGAGGTGATTAGGCTATGGTCCCCATTGCCCCAAATCCCCTTGAGGGACTTCTACCTCAAAAGTGGAATGAAAGGCCTTATAGGGGCTGTCCTCATTTGCCCTGTTCCTCCTGGCTCCTGCATCCTGCAATCCTTTGAATGAGGGCAAGGTCATAGTCACCATCATGAGCTGATCCCTGGAGAGAGAGGAGAGCTCTGCATAACACAGGTCTGCGGAGGGCTAGCCTCCTCTTTTCTGTGAGCAAGTTTGGAAAGGAAAGGAGAGAACCCAGGAGGGTGAGGACACTGGAAGGGGCTCCCCAGGAGGGGGGAGGGGCATCAGGAGGCACGGGGGCTGCAGGGCAGTGAAGTGATGGAGATGGAGGTCTCGGCCCACAGACTTAACACTTCTGCCACCAGGGTCACTCCTTCTGTGGCAGGAGGAGAGATGACCCTGTTCCTTTGACACTGGGGGTGAGACACAAGGCTGCCCACTGTCCTGGGAGGTAAGACTCCTTTCCTGCATATCCGAATATTGATATTGAAATGTTTAGAGACATGAGACATTTCCACCACAAGAGGCCCCCTGCTGCCCTTTGTAGCCACACCTACTTCACTCCTACCCCTTTTAACCCTTGCCGGCCACTAACCTGTTCTCCCTTTGTTAATGCGGTCACTTCAACATTATCTGAACAGAACTACGCAGGATGTAGCTTCTACGCAGGGGACTAGCTGCTTTCACTCAGCGATTTTCTCTGGAGACTCAGCCATGTAGCTGTGTGTATTGATTCTTCCTCCCATCTCCTCCTTTTTTTTTTTTAAATCAGTAAGTTACCAGTGGCCCCTCCTTGTCACTGACTTTGCAGGGCCTGACCAAAGAGCAGGCACCTGGAGGGACCCTGTAGCAGGTAGTCACTGATTGACCCTTGAGAACCTCCAAGACACATGGTGGGCAGGGGCTGGAGTAGGTTTTCTGAAGCCACTCAACTGCAACAGAGCCCCAAAGAGCCGCCAAGGAAAGGCAGGACAGCCCTGCCTCCTGTCCCTCCCTTTCTTCTTGGTACTTGCCACCGGCCTGTTGGGGCAGCCACAAGCCTCAGGCTGGCCCATTTCCTGGGGAGTTCCTCCCTCAGGGACCTCAAGGGGCAGAAAGAAGGCAGCTTGGAGTCTGTAGGCTTGGCAACCAGGGCCATCATTCTCAGCCGTGGGAACTGGCCAGCACAAGCCCGGAGGCCGGAGGGAAGCTGCCTGCTTTGTTCTTGGTTTCCCCATGGCTGAGGTCTGTCAGGTATGGAAACCTCTCTGTGGCTGGCCTTCACGCAGAACCTGTAAACAAAGTGAGCAGGCCCTGGCTGGGACTCCCCCGCCCCCTCCCCACTGCCACCGGCCTCTCCAGTGGGGGCTTAGCCTGGACATTTCCTGCAGAAAGTGAAATAAACAAGGCCATAAATAATTCTCTCCTGGTGAAACTGAAAGACAGAGGGCCCTAGATAGAGGTGACAGGAGATGCAGGGCCCAAGGGGGACAGCAAATTTTGTTCCATGGAGTGGAACTCAGACAACAGAAAGATGGCCACTGTGTGGGATGGAGCCAGTTACCTTTCCAAGGGCTATGCTCACAGGAGGTGATGCTGCCCTAGACCCAGCCACCTCAGCCTGAACAGAGGCATTCCCAGTGCATGGCCCTGGCCCCTCACTGTCCTGCTCACCTGTGGACCCAGCCAGGAGAGAGCCATAATGTCTCCCACCAAGAAGCCACCCTTGCTTATTCTGTGCAGCATGGAGACAGGTCTCCTGCCTCATCTTCCCTCCCTTGCCACTCCTGGGACATGCTCTCCCCATTCCTGCTTGTTCTCTGGATCACAGGAGAAACACTCACAGAAAGTCATCCCCAAATGAACTGCCTGAGATGCCAGTGCATAGTCAGACCAGGGTTCAAATCCTGACTTCAGTGCTTTTTGGCAGTGTGACCTTGGGTAGGTCTTTTTCCCTCTCTGGGCTTGTCTCTTGTCTGTAGAATAGGAATTTGGTGTGTGTGTGTGGGGGGGGGGGGGGGCTAAGCAATCACTGCCTTCTGGGGCCTCCGAATCTGGTAAGATGAAGAGCACAGATTGCATGTGCTGAGACCCCTGAAAGGATGACTCGGGGCTTTGGGAGATGGTGGGGAGGAGAGGGAGGGGAGAGTAACTCCCCTCCTAGGTACCAGAAAAGGCTTACAGAGCTGGGTCTCTAAGATCAGGAGAGATCAGGACAGCCCAAAGGAAGGATACTTTGGGTGTGGGTGTGGGGATGCTCAGCTGAAGTTCAGGGACAAGAATTCACCTAGGTGGTCCAGGTCAGCAGATGGGCTGGGATCTGCTTGAGAGGTACCATGGCAGGAGGAAGCAGAGGCTGTCTGTGGGCTTAAGTACCTGAAACCCACCCCCAAATGGCCATCCATCCAGGGGCAGCAGTTGGGAGTGCCCCCTTCTTCTGTCTGCCAAGGGGTGTAAAGTGTGCAGCCAAGTCCCCTGTAGGGTAGTCTTTCCTTCCCAAGTGATCTGGGCCTGCCATATGCCTGGGTGAAGGTACAGAGGACCTCTACTCCAGGGCAGAAACAGGAACTCTGAATGCCGATGTGACCATCCTCTGGGGCAGGGGCAGCTGTGATAGCCACCTGGAAGCAGCCAGGTGGGTGAGAGGCTGTGGTCAAGGGCTCCTGCTTCTGCCCTTCCAGAGCTTCCTGACTGGGCTCCTCAGGGACTCTGAGGCTGGTCAGTCCCAAAGGAGACATCTCAGAGTTCTCTCCCGGGGAAGGATATTTTAGGATTGTTGGGATGCTTTACTCTCACAGGGCTGTGAAGGGACCACTGAGTTGGCAGAAAGCTGCTCTCCACGAATCCCCATAAAGTGTCCTGCGTTTCTACGAACTCATTGATCTACTTGTTTTCCCAGGCCTGAAGATTTCTTAACTGTCATCACAAGGTTAGAAGAATTGTGAGTTGGAAAACTATGCAGCATATTAAAGTCAGGCTGAAATATTGCCACAATACAGAGAAATATTTTATATTTATTCTCTTTTAGAAATTGTTATAAAGGGAATATAATGAGAATGTTGCAAACGAGTGGAATATTTTCTTCTAACCTGACAATAAAAATATGTCAAAGGGATGCGTGAAACTCTAATAGGGAGCAGCCAATGGCCCTGGGAGTGGAAGCATTTAGTAAAGATTTTACTTGGTGCCTTTATGAGCCCACAGGGCACAAAGGAGGCTCCTAGAGCAGGGTTTCCTATGGGTGAGGATTGGGGGAGGGTCTAGGTGATTGATCAGGGCCTGGCTCTGGTCAGATTATAGACAGGCTTACAAAGACCTGAAGGTACAGAGCCTCCAAAAAGCAGAAGCATAGTATCTCATTACTATCCTCTCTATCATCACCCCCACTATCATCCCACCATGATTGCCATCATCCCCGACATCATTACTGCATCAACATCAGCATCAACATGCCCACAGTTACATTTCATCGAACACTTACCGATGTACTGTGCACTGTGCTTAAGGCAATATATAAATGATCATATTTCAGCCTCAAAACAACCACATGAACTACTCATACATTTATCAAATATGGAAGCCAAGGATATGGGACCTCCAGAGTGGTTTAGAACTTACTCGAGGACATACGCCCTGTAGGTGGGAGAGCTCAAATTGGAGCACAGGCCATTCTGGCTCCAGCACTATGTTCCAAAGGGAAGGGCTTTCACGGAACCTGAAAACACTGTCATGAACCGCAGAATGGTGAGGGATCTTCTCTTTTTAAAAAAGTTCATGAAGGGACCAGCAGTTAGTGTAATGGCTATGTCGCTGAACTCCCATGTAGTTAACCGTGGTTCGAGTCCCAGACCTATTAGCTTAAACTCACGCTGGGCGCGTGTGTGTGCGTGCCCAAGATCCCAAGAGGAGAATGGAGGAGAAGGGATTGCGGCGTGGCCATCCCCCCCGGGAGGGGGGTGTGATTTCTCGCTCTCTGTCTCTCTGTCTCTCTCTGTCTCTCTGGCAAGCGCATGAGCCCTGTAGCAAAAACCTCTCAAAAAAAAAAAGTTCATGGAAAATGTGTATTATGATGAAACTATGCAATGATTTCAAATTTTTTTGTACCAAAATAAACTCATATTTTAACCTCATTTTACCATGAATTTTTTGAAGTCCCCCCAACACACACACACACTCAAACACACCATGGGCTAAGATGGCTCATGTCATCACTACCAACATCAGGACCACAGGAAATTCCATTCAGTAAACACCCACAATGTGCCAGGCACCAAGGTTAGCGAAAGGAATCAGACACACAGCCAGCCAGCTCTAAAACAGATATGCCAAGACCCTGTAACAAGATGTGAGGATAAGCGGAACATTCTGATTCAGTGCGAGGATGGGGGTGGTCAGCCTTTAGGAAAAGGGGTGCAATGATGCACGTGAAGGCCTGATAAAATTTTACCAGATGGATAAGGGACTGGGGCAGGTTGTGGAGGTCAGTGTAGACTAGAGTTTCTAGAATATACAAGAGTTTCTTCTGACTTTAGAAGAAGCGTCCCAAGAGGCCAAGGTGGGGGACACTGCTGGGAGGTGAGGCTGGACTGCAGTGAGCCCCGACCCAAAACCTATATGGAGAGCAATTTGGACCTGACCTTGTTGCTGTGGAGCTACACAAGGCAGCAGGCTGGATGAAAGCCACAGTCCCTGGTTTGGTGAGCAGCCTTGGCAAAGTCTTAGGGGACAGCAGGGTACGCCTTGCCTGCCTGCCTGTCCTTTCCGACAGCACAATGTGCCTATAACTCTCCAGGGTCTCTCAGGTGTCACTGGCCTCCCTGCCCCCATACTTCCTCCAGATAGCACATTTCCACACTGGCTAGAACCTTCCAGAGACATGATGTTTTCCACCCCACTGACTCAGATTTGTTAACTATTTCAGGCCCTTGAGGAGCTGGAAGGGGAGGTCATGTGTGGGTGGGGTGGGTCTCCACAAATCATGGCCCCACCTTTGCTCTGCTTTGGGTCTGCTCTTTAGCTCCTGGCTCATCTCTGCTCCCACAGGAGGGCAGTCACAAAAGGAAGGGATGAGTGGCGAGAGGGCTGGAGAAGACTCTGGAACCCAGGGCTCACTCTCCCCCAGGACCAATCCTAGAGGACCTGCAGCATCCCAGGAGCCCAGTGGCCGGCAGCAACCCACCGTTCCCCAAAGGATCAGTGGGGATTATAACTCTTCTCTGGGCTGAGGAATGTGTGCAGAGAGGGCAGGATGGGCCATCCCAGGGGAAGGCTTCCTCAAATTGACATTCAATTTCCCATTGCTAAAAATATTTCTGAAGCCAAGCCACTCAGGATTATAAAAGAGATCAGAGATTGAAAATTAAATACATATGCACTCAGTGTTGGGAAGGATTTGACCTTCAAAACTTCCTTTCAATGATTTCCCAAATAAAATACTATTTATACAGCTTAAAGCAAATTATTGTGTAGCCCTGTACTAAATCTTCACACTCCAATTTAGACTCTGCAGACCTTCCTGGAGCTTGGATATACTGGCAAGAATGACAGAGAGTGCTTGAGAAGGTCTTTTTAAGTCCATTGCTGTGGAAATACCAAGTGTGGATTGCTCACAATCAACTTATAAATATTACATTCATGTTCCCCAAACCCAAATAGCTGAGCATTAATCTCTTACGATTAGTGACTAAATGTGCTGGAATTCACAATGCACAAATAGGAACGGAGTTTTTCTGACATTTGTGGGCCACTTAGGAAGCAGCCAAAAGGTCGACATCATTGTGTTATTAATTTTTTATCAAAGATGGCCAAGCTCATTTTCAGGGTGGTAATAAACAGCTCTTCTTGGCTCAGACACTTCCTGCGCCCCACCTACCGGAGCTCTTACTTGTCCTTGAGCCTGGGGACACCACCTCTTCAAAGCTCTAAGTCTACCCTGCTTCTAGAAGATTCATCTAGGATAGCTTAAGAGGGGATGACACCTGAGAATGTTGAGTAAGGAAAACACGATTCTAAATGCCACCGCTGAGCAAAAAAGGCCTTACTGGTGCCCTGATGAATTACCAAAAACACAGGCCAGATTTAAGGACCAAATTTAATCTCAACCTGCCTCCCAGGAGGACAACTGTTCAGATCTTTTTAAGTCTGATTTTGCAATTCTACGAAAGCCCTTATTTATAAGTCACATGCAAGCTAATGTGCTGAAACTAAGCACAAAAATGATCCAATTCGGAACTCCCACTTCTCCTAATCTCAAAGCTCTCCTCCCCAAATGTGGTGAAAGAGGGGGTTTCCTCTGCCTTTTCCCCACCTCCCACCCTCTGCTTTTTTGCAGAGTTGTCACAGCCCCCAATTACAGAAGCTCTGAGCCAGGCTGATTAATTATGGATTTGCCAAACCTTGAAGCTTTCACTAAAGTTAATCTTTTAAACGATCTCCATGTAAATCAGGCCTTGCTCAGCCCGTCCAAGGCCTCTGCTTTATCTAACAAATAGTATCAATTGAATCAATGCAGTTATTTAGCAGATAATGGGCTGCCAGGTGGAAAGCCCAGGTCCGCAGTTTTGGGGGAGAGCACTCCTGCTGGTCTTTGGCATGGTGGAGGTAGACAGGAGTTGATTCTGCCCCAGCCAACCTGCCCTTTCTGGCCCTAAGCCAACAGGTGGGGCACCCAAGAAGACTCTGAGGGGATAGAGAAAGCTCCCAGAGATGTCCTGAGCTTTGGGCTGGGCAATGCCCTCTGGCCCCAGGCACTTGGTCTGTAGTTAAAGAGCAAGCCCTGGGGGAGGTGCCCTTGCCTTTTTATGCTTTCAAATGTCAGGCTCAGGGATGGAGTAGCTGCTGGGCTGAGGGTGGAGGGAGGCCCCTTCAGATGCCAAGAGCCCCTTGACCCTGCCACTATTCCCCAGGGCTGTAGCTCACCCAAGTGCACAAGGATGTGAAATACTTATTCACTGCAGCCTCCTTTCTCAGTGCCCGCACGAAGCAGGTCATCAGCAGATAAATGTGTGATGAGTGAATGAAAACACAGACCATGGCCATCAATGACTGGCCCTGTAACTATCCCAGAAGGGCAGGGAGAAAGTGGGGAGCCTGGGATCACACTGTGGCAACTCTCACTGTAGAATGAGACCAGAGTCCATGTGTAAGGGAGACCCAGAGTGCCTTAGGTCTGGTACCCTCATCTAAAAAGCAAGCAGGGGCCTGGGACGCACCCTGCTTGCCAACCTCAGCAGTGATGTGAAGTGGATAAGCCCTGCTGCCCTGGGGAGGCCCTCAGCGTATGGTGGGGCCCGGCCATGTCCAGCCCCCCTGGGCTATGGAGACAGGTATGCGTGGATCTGGGCCCTCCTCTGACTGTCCTCCAGCAGCAAGTGGCTGGCTCTTTAAATCTCCCAACCCACAGTCCCCTATACCCAGCAGCCTTGCTCACGTTCTCCCTCCATTTAGCAGGAAACAAGGCCTTGTCCCTTTCCACCAAGGGCCACTGAGGATGTGCCCAAGGACCCTGGCCTTGCCATACTCACCCACCCTAGGCAAGCTTCTCAAGAGGACTGTCCTCCTGCCCCCTGCTGTGACTCAGAAGATGACTGACCTGGGGGTAGAGGGAGGGTCCCCTTCCCCAGGGTCTACACCCAGCCTGAGTATCCAGGCCACAATGGCAACAGCTGCCAGGCCTCCAGGGTACTGCACTGCCCTCCTCAAGACTCCCAGAGGACCCACAAGCAGCGCGTCCTTCGTCTTGGCATTTCCTCTTGGTGCAGAAAGTCTTCTGTCTGAGACATCGAGTACGGGTGGCAGCCAAGGCCCACAACACTCTCTGTGGATACTTCAAGACACACAGGTGTGGGGAGCCAATGCACAAGTTTGCTTTTTATTTCTGGGGACTAGGTCCTCAGTCCAATTCTCAAATACATTCAAGTTCTTCCAAAAGTGTATAAGCAGTACTGTAAGGTCTAAGCGCATCTATCTGATTGCCTGGGCTCTCCTGGAAGTAGCTTTAAAGCCAGCTCCACTTGGCGTCCCTCCCTTCCCTATGCAGAGACACGATCTACACATTGTTATTTTCATTTCAGAGGAGAGCGGATTATCAGGCTTGGGAACGGCATCCTTACTGCAAGTACCAGACTGTACTGAACTCAGCCTCATACCCCTCCTGCCTTGTTGAGCTGTGACATGATGCCTTCGGGCCATGCTTTCTGGTCTCTGAAGTCACCTTCTGTGTCCCAGGAGCCTGACTCATGACTTGGCTTTAGCCTGAGACACAGGGGAAAGGTGTGGGAGACTGAACACATAAGAAAGTGCCTACAATGCTGGGTGCTGGGACCTGTTCTCCTTCTCCCAACCAGCTGGCTGCACGTGGCTGTCGGGTGTGCTTCCATGGAGTGGGGTCTAGGTGGAACCTCTGTGGATGAGCCCCACCAGGTCCCCTTGCTTCTCCCAGCTTGACCAAAGAAGGAATGTTTCTCACATGACACACTGCAAACCGATGTTTCCAAGATCTGGCAGAGAGTAAGAAAAATCAAAGCAGCTTAATTTGTAGAGCAGGGAAAATCAGGAGTAAGGGGCTTTTAATTCAATTTCTTTTAAAAAATGTTTACTCATGTTTATATGAAAAATGACTTTCAAATGCTTCTTAATGGTTGAAAAGAGAGAGAGAAGGAAGTTCCCTGTGCATGGATGGGTATATCCAAGAGGCAGCCCTCTGTATGTGGGGAAGAGATATCGAAGAGAAGGTAGCACAACTGCAGAGCAAATGATCTGTCCCTCTCCATCAAGCTCCCACCAGGCACTGACTGAGGAAGCAGAGAGCTCCCCCACAGGAAGGCACGGGTGATACTGGTCAACACCTCCAAATAACCTGCAGAGCGCCCTGAAGCCATGTGGAGGAGGTGACGTGGGGCACAGTCTTGAAGGATGATAGGAGACTGCCTGGCTGTGAAGCTGTAAAGAGCATTCAAAATCCCTTCCCTTCTTCTGCTAAGAAAAATAAATAAATAAAAGAAAAAGGAAAAAGAAAGTACTAATAAATATCTGATTTCAAGAGGGGAAATCAAGCAAAGAAAGTAATCATGAAAGAAAAAAGATGGATTTACATAAGAAAAGTTTCATAAATCAGCACACCAGTGATGCAAACAAACATGTGAAAGCAGAGCAACTAAAAGAATGGACCAAAACAAAGTCCCTTCCCTTCTTACCCACCATACCCCTGCCTCATACCCTACTCTGCTTTCCCTCAGAGCACGTTTCTCTGCCTGCTGCAATATAAATTTATTTACCTCATGAGTAAGTGAAAAAGAGCACTAGGACCAGCAGTTAGCATAATGGCTATGTCGCTGGACTCCCACGTAGTCGACCGCGGTTCGAGTCCCAGACCTAGTGGCTTAAAACTCACGCCAGGCGCGTGTGCGTGCGTGCCCAAGATCCCGAGAGGAGAATGAAGGAGAAGGGATTGCGGCGTGGCCAACCCCCAGGGGGTGATTTCTCGCTTTCCGTCTCTCTGTCTCTCTGTCTCTGTCTGGCGAGCACACGCGCCCTATAGCAAAAACCTTAAAAAAAAAAAAAAAAAACAGTTGAAACCTAGTTGAATAAACCAGGCAAAAAAGAAAAAAAAAAAATAAAGAGCACGTGTAAGATCCTGAAAGCGTCAATACCCAGCAATATTAAGTCCCCACTCCCCTCGTTATAAGAGTTGGTCCATCAGGCAAGGAAAGCAGTGGCCCATGTTGTTGATAAGGAAACTGAGGCAGAAAGATGAAACAATTTGACCACTGCAGAACTCGTGTTAATTGACAAAAACAGGATACAAAATTGAAATATGGAGGCCCAGCCATGATGGTACAAGTGATAGGGTGCCCCTATGGGAGGCTGAGGCCACATGAGAGGCTTGGGTGTGGATCCTAGACCCACCCAGCAGGCTGGATGCAGTGATGCGTGCCTGTAACCTGAGCTGACGGGGAGGCTGGAGCAGGAGGGTCACAATGGTGAGAGCCTGTCAAAAAATACCTCTCTCTCTTCTTCCACCCTCTCCTCATCCCTCTTCTCTCATTAAATACACACACACACACACACACACACACACACACACACACACAATTTAGTATCACCTCAGCTAAAGTCTAATAGGTACAGACTGAGGTAAATATGTAAAATGCTAAGGGTAGGTTTAGCTCCAGGAGGGTGGGTGTGAGTCATTTCCATTCTCTGAGATATAATTCTGGCTGCTTTTCAGCAAAGCATGCCCCGCCCCAGAGGAGGGGGTAAATGCAGCAGGCACTACCTGCCCTGGTTCTAAACCACTTAGGGAGGTCTGCAGCTCACCAGGCTCCCACCTGGAGCTGTGAAAGTCCCCTCACCCTGGGGCTTTCTCTCCCCGTGACTCCACCTTACTCATGCTATGTCTTCATGAGCCTTATTGGTAGTAATCAGCTCCTGACAGAGATTAAAAGAGAAAGTATTTTCAAAACACTTAACTATGCACTTGCATTAATCTATGCTCTTAAAACGAATCTCGAGGGGCAACCTCTGAAAGCTGTTCATTGCGATGTCAGTTATCCAGCAAGAGTTTGCAGAGAGTCGCTCACATCCATGGCCAGCCTCTGAGAGCCAAAGGCAAGGTTGTTCTCAGCTTGTGCTTGTGGAGATGGTGGCCCTGGGCTGCCTGGGCCAACATGGAGGGCCCTGGGGGCTGCAGATGTCCCCATGACCAGGCAACATGGCATCCTCATGCTGGAAACTGCCCAGGGAGTAGGTGAGTGTGGGGGCCCAGGGTCAGACTGGCCCTGCTGACGGCTGGTCCATTGGTCATGAGCTGCCTATACTTCATCTGAACCTCTTTGACCCTCACTTTCCCTACTTGTAAAAGAGGGATCTGAAAAGACTTAGTTTTTGTCCATTGTCTAACAGTTGTGTCTTCATCATAGCATCCCACCCCGACAGCCTTCTGTGACCAGGAGCAGAGCCCCTAGGCAGAGGGCTGTAGCTAGCTGAGCTGTCAATCCCTTCTTGCCCATCATGCCTATCATGTCCTCCTGTCTGTCCTCAAGACCCAGATCCACTATCTCTTTCAGGGCAGCTTTCCCCATTCTGAAGCCTCCTCTCACCCACTCCAGCCTACCCTCGCCAGGCCCTCCTTGGAAGCCCCAGCCCCTCCTCTGACCCTCTCTTCTTGCGTGGCTCCCCACCACCTCCTTTCATCTCCTAGCATATGTACACAGACCTGTGGCTGCCCTTTGAAACTGAGCACCTTGAAAACAGGAACCACACCTGAGCGTATGATCTACAGCACAAGTCTGGGCACAGAAGAGGGCTCACTGAGTACCTGTAGAGCACCTAGTCTGTGTTCACTGACTCGCTCCTCACTGGAGCACCCTAGTGACAATAGTGTGGGGTTGGGAGAGCAGGTAGGTTAGATGCAGACGGCCCTGTGGGCACGGGAAAGGCTGCTTTCTATTATACATGTTTATGCTCCCATAGTTTCTGATACATGGCACTTTTCTCTCTAGGTTGATTGTAAATATCCTAGGGACCTTGAGGGGGTACCAGGAATGCTCTGAAGACCTGTGTGTTTATCCATTCATACAGTCATCGTACACTGACAGAGCACCTTCTCATGCTACGTCAGAGACATGATGGAGAACAAAGCTTGCCAGAGGAGGCTTCCTGCTCTGTTGTATCTCACCTGCATCATGGGCCTGCAGTGGGCTCTGAGCCATGGGTTTGCATCGCCCGTTGACCACAGGTACACAACTCTGGGACAGCAGCTCTCCTGCCTTGCTGGTCCTTGCTTCCCATCTCTACCAAGGACCCCGTCTGATACCACTGAGATGGTAAAAATAAGCACTGGCACGTAAGGGCCCTCTGGGTGCCAGGCTTCAATCTAACCATCTCATATCCACAGATTCTCACAGCACCCCAGGGGGGATTCTGTTTTCACCTCCCATTCATGAATGAGGAAATAGGCTCAGAGAGGTTCAGCAGCTTATGCAGGTGACCCCAACAGTAAGTCACAGAGCAAACCAGCTCTAGTTTCCACACTTAGCCATTCTACTCCATGCCTTCTGCTTAGAAACATTCAAACAGTACACCTTGGACACTGTGGGTACCCAGGCACTATTCTAAGGGCTTCTGGGAGTGACTTGGATGAAGGTCAGAAGGAGACCAGAAGAGCAGCATGGTGGTTTTCTTGAGTCAAGAGATAGTAGAGACTTTATTCCCAGGTGGCCTCCCCTGAGAAGTGCTCCTCGGCCTGTGGCAACTGACAGGATCCCAGAGACCAGGCAGCCCCAGCCTCAGCATGCTCCAGGCTCCAGTCCAGGGGCTGAGGCCCCTCTGCCCATCTGGCTGAATACCGTCCTTGGAGGGGCTGCTGCACAGGTGGATTTGTACTAGAAGAGCTGACAGCTCTCCACCAGCTTGGAGGCTCAAAGAGTATGCGGCTTTTAGCTCAGCCACTGCTGATATTTGCACTGCGCGGTTAGGTGTGGAGACTGAGTGTGGGGCAGAGGCCGCATTCCAGCTTCTCGGAGAAGCGGGTTGGGCTGGGGCTCAGGGTGGGGGTGAGGCACTTGCAAGCCAGAGCCATGCAAAAGGGAAACCCTCCCCAGCCTGCTTATTCACTCATCCTCTCACCAGACAATATTTCCTGATGCCGCCAGGGCCAGGCGCTGTTATAGGCACTGAGGATACAGCAGCAAACATATGTAGCCCATAAAGCGCTGTTCTAGTGGTGAGACAGACAGCAAACAAACAAGTACACACAGAGTCTTCCAGCTGGTAACAAACACAGTGGAGAAAAACAAGATGGTGCAAAGTGTGGGGAACACTTGACTGCTGGTCAGGAAAGGCTTCTCCCCTGGAGTGACAGATCTGAGCAGACACTGTAGAAAGGAAAAAGAAGGAGGGAGCCACATGGCTGAATGGGAAGGACAGGCAGGTGTTCCAGGCAGATAGAATCGCTGACGTGAAGACCCTGAGGAGGGGCTGCTTGGTGAGAATAGTGTAGCTTCAGGACAGTGGGTGGGCCAGGTGCAGGGGGCCCTGGAGGCACTGGGAAGGTGGGAGTTCTTGCTCTGAGCAAGCTGTAAAGCCTCTTTGTGGCTTATGAACAGAGAAATAGCCTGAGCTGAAGGCTGCTTAGTCACAAATAGATCAAGTGGGGCTGATGACAGAAACATGAGGCTACTATGGTAGTCTGGAGAAGCAGGACAGCCGAGTGGTCCAGAGTGAGAAAGTCAAGGGGGTGCTGAGAAGTGAATACTTTGAAGAGACAGCCAAGGCGGGAACCAGCAGTTAGCGTAATGGCTATGTCGCTGGACTCCCACGTAGTCGACCGTGGTTCACGTCCTGGACCCGGTGGCTTAAAACTCACGCCGGGCGCGTGTGCGTGCATGCCCAAGATCCCGAGAGGAGAATGGAGGAGAAGGGATTGCGGCGTGACCATCCCCCCTGGGGGGTGATTTCTCGCTTTCTGTCTCTATGTCTCTCTCTGTCTGTCTGGCAAGCGCACGTGTCCTATAGCGAAAACCTCTCCAAAAAATAAAAAATAAGAGACAGCCAAGGAGGTCTGCTGATGGCTTAGAGGTGGAGAGGAAGAAGGGGAAGGTCAACGATGATGCTGGGGTTTGGGGCCTGATGACTGGCAGGTGAGACTTGCCATTTTCTGATGTGGGGAGGAATGCAGCAGCAGCATGCTGGGTGGTGACTGGGAGACAGGCTCAGTATGAAATATGCTAGAAATATGCTAAGTTTCATATGAAAACACCCTGGTAGGAGGTTGAGTATACACTTAGGCATCTGAGTATAGATTGCAGGGGCAAAGAGTAGATCCAAGGTATTAGTGTAGGAGTCATCAGCTTAGAAATGGTATTTAAACTCAGGAGACAGAAGGAGCTCACCTAGAGAGAGTGTGTAGCAGAGTGGAGGTCCAGGCAGGGAGCCTCAGGGACTCCAGTATCCACAAGTCCAGATATTAGGGTGATGTTAGCCAAGTTGACTGAAAGGGGTAGTTGGAAAGACAGGAGGACAATGGAGAGGCTATGGTGTCCTGCAAACCAAGTGGAGGACATGATCAGCCATGAGGAGTGCTGCAGACAACGTGGGGTGACTTTAGTAATATGTTGGTCTCCAATGACAAGCCTTCGAAACTGAGTGAGCTGGGAACCATGCAGGGTTTTGAGCAGGGTAGTGACCTGACCCAACCTGTGTTTGAAGATTAGTCTGGCAGCAACTCTGAGAATCAGTGTGAGGGGTAAGCTTGGAGGCCCACAGATCAAGGAAGAGGCTACTGCCATGGTTCAGGTAAGGGAAGACGGTGGCCCAGACCTGGACAGAAGTGGACGTAAAGAGCCAACAGGAGTCACTGACATAGTAGAGGAGGTGAGCAGAGGAGAAGAGTCAAGGATGCCCCAAGGAGCTTGGCCTGAGTCGTGAAGGACAGAGTTGCTGCTGATTGGGATAGGAATGCTGTGGTTAGCACAGAAGTGGGTAGGGGAGAGATCAGGAGTTCAGTGTTGGACATGTGACACAAGACATTTATTAGACTACTAAGTGGAGGTATGGAGTAGAGAGTTGGATGAGCAAATATGAAATTAAGGAGAAAAATCTAGGCAAGGGATAAACATTTGGAAGACTCTGGCATGGAGATAGATTTTCATATCATGAGGCTAGAGGGGACAACCAGGATCGAGAGGACCAGGAAGCAGGTTCTGGGCACTATACCATGAAGAGTGAGAATTTGGGAGGCAGGAGGAAAGCAGGGAGAAGGTGGTGTCCTGGAAACCAAGTTAAGGATGCCAACCAAGAAAAGGGAATATCCAACTGTGCTAAGGCTCCAAGGCTACCCGGGAAATGGTGAAAGGGGAAAGGGGCCTGGGGGTTGGCACAGGAGGAGCCTATGAGCCTAGGTCTTCAGAATTGCTGTCCTAAATCATGGTAAAAAGCTGGCTTTATTATATAGCATTCATTCATTCATCCATATTCATTGAATTCTAACATAAGTTTCTCTTTGAACTAGTGCTTTGTCACAATCCAAAACCAATGGGATCTGTTGGTGCTAAGGATGGCCTCAGTCTTCTGAATCATCATTGAAAAACAAAAAGAAGAGAAAGAAAGGAGCCCCTTCCAGCTGGCATTACTTTTAGCTCTTTAATGTTCTTTGACTTTATTCAATAATTCTTTAAAGATCAGTGATTCTCATAAAGTCAGTGAGCTGCTTCCAGAAGACGGCCGCCAAGCATAGTGGAGGCGTGCCCACGTAGAGACAGAGACAGAGTGAGTTCCTGAGTGCCTATGTGTGGAGTGGTGGGTGGGGAGATCTGGAACCATCCCCGTATCGACCTGGGACCTGACCCAGTCATCGCATCAAAGAGGAATCCCTGTGCTCATGTGCCAGGGCTAAGAGGAGCCGGGGGCTTTGAAATGACCAAAATGACTGTCCCAGGATCTGACATGGCCTCTGCCAAGGACTGATTCATCACGTTGCCAAGAAAGAGCTTGAAGATCTGTTTCGAACCAGTTGGCTCGTTATCCCAAGGAATAGAGCAAGATAACTGCCTAGAAAACCCCATTTACTGTGGTGAGACTATAATGCATTGTGGAATATATTTACTTCTCCAAAATGACACTATAATGTGTGTGCACACTCCTCCATGCATGTTAGGAGTCCAAAACCCCTCCAGGGCACGGACACTCTCCCTTGAATCGAGTACGTGACACATTAGCAAATGGCTCTCAGCAGAGTGTTTAGTTTGGGTCTGGAATGCCCTGGTTTTATGCAGCATCTGTGTTTTGGTGGCATTAAGAAGGCTGCAACTTTCATGGCTCTGTATTTATAGTCCCACCATGTTGATTATGGATACGTCATCAAGTGGTCTACACTCAAGGACTCTTAGGTCACAATTTCTTCAACCTGAACTGAGAAACACACATTCAGAAGTCTGTAGTCATTGGTCATAAATATTCACCAGGCCCCCTCTCCCTCTTTGGTGACAATGTCTTTTTTTTTTTTTTTTTTTTTTTTTTTTTTTTTTTTTTTTGCCAAGACTTACTACTTTTATGGTTATCAAATCTTTGAAGATGTTGCTGAATCAGGGATTGTGGTTAAGCCTGTTTAAACACAAAGCCATTGGACAGGCTTCGATTGTCAGTCTACCCCATGCAGGCTCCTGACCACAGATGGCTGAGGCTCTGGCCACTGTGAGGCTCATGCCAGGAGAGGGTGAAGGCTGAGGTCAAATTTAGTTTCGTCAGGAGACCTTCTTGTGCTATAGGCCCTGGACCACCATACAAAGATCTTCACAGAGGTCTTGCCAAGGTCTCTGGTTCTGCCTCCTCAATGCGTCTCTGTTCCCAGATCCAGACTACACTGGAGTGAAAAACTGCCAATCCCATCCTTTTGCATTCTGCTTTACAGAAGTCTACCCATTTACTTCTTACTTGAAAATCAATGGTAATATATCCTCACTACTTTCCTTCAAGGAGGACAGAGCAATGAGATAAAAGACTTGAGCCACATCCTCTGTTCTTTGTCTGAAATACAAAGCTTCAAGTCATCGTCCCCTTCAAATCTCCTTGTCCCAAGACAGTGGCTAAGAGCTCACAGAGGTGGGGCAGCTGACTCTTTCCTGCTCAGTAATCATCTTGGTCCCTGGATCAACAAGAAAGTTTTCCTGAGCTCAAAATGCCATGCAACAATTTGTCTGACACAAAAAGAACTTGGATGTCACCCCACTGAGGCACCCCAGAAAGAAATCTAAAATGAGGATTTGGGTGTTTCCCCTCTGAGAAGCAAAAATTTATTTTGCATTTGAAAGCTAAATCTGGTATCCCGGTCTCTTGTTCTGGACAAAGTACCTTACTTCTTCCAGGTCCTAGCACGTGACCTTGGGCAGGTTAGTTAGCCTCCCTGAGCCCTGTGTCTTCCAACAGAGATATTAATCCCTACCCCAGCAGAAGGCTTGGAGAGTGGTGTTCAGCTCAGTCACAGAAAAAATGCTGAGGCCAGTCCCTGGGGTGATGGTCATGAAGTGCCAGCCGTGGTCTGAGAAGCCCTTGGGAATCTGCAAGGGGAGGCCTCAGCTGGTGAGGTCCTTACGCTTGACCTTTCCTCAAGGGCAGCATGGCAAGGGTTGGGCCTCAGTTTGCACTGGTGGGGTTGTCTGCCAGCTGTGAGGCTAAGGGACCGGTGAGTAGGCTGCAGGGTCGGAAGCCTTTCCTGCAGGACAGAGGGCCAGATCCAAGGGGGGCCAGAGGCCTCCAGACGGCTTGGGTTGGCAGTGGTCTCCTCTCTTTCTAGGTAGAAGGGTTCAGCCAAGTAGGTAGCCCTGTCTTTCCCATCCCTCTTTCAGTCCCCTCTGTGTCTCCATCTGAGACTACCCAGCAGATGACGAGCAAAACCCAGCCTGTGGCCTACTTGCTAGATAGGCTCATCTTCCCCTCTCACACCTGGAAGCTTGCTGCTGGGAGGGTGGAATCACTAGGTTCAGGATGTAGCTCTTTCCCTGAGGGCGCCATTATCAAGACCTTGGCAAGAAGGCCATGGGTCCAGGATTTGAAAGAGCTCCTAACTATGTCTGCTTAGGACTGGGGAGACTGGGCATGAGATTTTTCAGGGCAGGTGCTGGCCTCTGTTGCTTTAACCTGGATGGTTGGGTGGTCTGGGAAGTTGAGGCAGCTGTACAGCTGAGCACTGAGGCCCCATGGAGCTGCAGAGGAAAGGGTGGGAGGGGGAGTCCTGAGCTCTGTCGCTCATGAGGACAAGAGTCGGGGCCTCTGTTTCCCCATGTGCCAAATTAGAGAGATGACCTAGATGATCAATAGAGTCCTTCTAGATCTGAAGGTGGCCTGGCAGTGTGCTGTGGAGGCCAGAAGTCCACCTGCTGCCTAGGGCTTACTTTAGACATCAGTGCCAAAAGCCAATGGCTACCTGGGCCCTTCACCAAGGGTGAGAGCTGCCTGTGGGGCTGTGGCTCACCAGGGAGACTCCAGCCAGGACAAGGTGTTGCCCAGAGCAGCTTCCTCCCCTACACCCTGCCCATGCCTCTCTGAGGTTCCCATGAGGGTCTCTCTCAGTCACAGAGAGCTGACAGCATCAGAGGCTCAGGTCAAGGAGAGCTAAAGCAGACTAGGGTGTGAGGGAGGGAAGGCAGGCATGGAGAGGAGGGAGGAGGGGTTGCTCAAGCTGCCTGTTAACCCCATCGTCCTGACTGGTGCAGCTGCTGAAGCTGCCTAAAGAAGGGTTAGGGGCTCCCCTCTTGCATTTTGAGCAGCCAATCTATGCCCAATCCTATGCTGGTTGCTGGGATGAAGCTAAACCAGACACATTCAGTCTCTGTTCCCAGACACCCTTGTCTGGCTCTCATCGCCAAGCTGGGGCCCTCATCTCTGATTTCCCTCTGAGCAACTTACAGCCACCTGCTTTAGATGTGGCCCAAAATAGGCCAGAGCACCACTGAAAGCCCAGCAACTCCCCCTCCCCACGTCCTCCCAGCCTTCTGGACAGGCAGGCAAGATGGATAGGACATATTCTGGAACATCACCCAGGAGGAGTGACCCCAGAGTGCCAGGTCTGCTCTGACCTCTTTCCAGGTCAGCTCCTGACCCACTCTTAGCTGGACAAAGTCAATCCTTCCCTGGTAGTTGGAAGAGCTGGCCCAAAATGCAGGGGTATCTCAACACAAAAATGGGACATATTCCTATGGATGGCCTTTGCTCCTCCTTCCTGGGATACCATTCCTGGATTACCTAGATCCACGTGTGGCCCTCATCCATGCATCAGACTCCCTTATAAAACCCACAACCACCTCCTGGGTGTGGGCTGTGGGCTGGTGCAGGTTCCCCAGTGCACTGGATGGGGACGCCATGTCTCAGCACAAGTCAAAGCATGACCAATTCTCAAAACCACAAGGAATCTAGAGGCTACTTTTCAGTCATCCCCCCAAAACTCACCCACACCCTTTGTTACTAGGGATAAGAAAGTGGAGCCAACACAGGGAAACAACTCCCCACCATCACTCCGATCTCTGGGAATGCCTCAGGCCCTCTCACCCCTAGGGGCAGCCTCTTCAACCCTGAGACTTCTGGCTCCAGGGTAAGGAGGAAGGGCCCACAGGGAAGGGTCTTTTCCAGCTGCACTAGTCATGCACTGCAGGTGCCTGTACACATCCTCCCAAGCCCAGCCCATGGCCCCAAGCCCTAGCTGGGGTCAAAGGCCCTGATAATATGTTTCCTTCTCCGCACGTTACTCCCCAGCAGCTGAGAGCCAAGGACCAGTTTCTCCAGCAGCCCTGGTAGCTGAGGGCACTTTCAGGTCATTGGGTAGAAGTATTTTATTGAAAACTTATGCGTGGGATTGAGCCATGACATCACCAAATCCATTTCAGAAAGGTTTATTCAACCCATCTGCCTTCAGTTCATCGAATGGTGTTTAGCAACCGTATAAATAACTACCTCACTCAGTGCAAATCACATGACCAGCTGGGGTGGGGTGTCTGCCTTAGAGCCCAGGAGATAACTGGTTGGGTGCAGAGATGCAGAACTGACAAGGCCTCAAAACTTCCCTCTTTCAGTTGAATGTACATGCCTGGGAGTAGTTTCTGCACATATAACTCAGAAATAAAACGGGCAGAAATTCAAGTGAGGTTTTTTGAAATGACAAAATAACTTTATCTGTTGCTAGGGCAGTAGTGGGCTGTTTGGGGAGTCTGTGGCCCTAGATTCTCCTAGGCAAAGCTGCCACCATCAGCCTGGAGCCTCCAGATGTGGCCCATTTCCATGTGTACCCATGTGTGCCCATGTGTGAGTGCGTGTGCATGTGTGTATGTGCGTATGTGTGTGTCTGCATATGTGTGTGCGTGTGTGTGTGTGTGCATGTGTGTGTGTTAGAAGCACACATGAGTACATAAAGATAATGAGAAAAGGCAAAGCCAAAGGCATTGTTGGTAACTCAAGGACCTTTCCCAGTGCCCCGTATTAGAAAAGCCTCTTCAAAACTCTCCCCATCCTGGCTGTATATCTCAGACTTGGAGAATCCCCTAAACAGTGGCTTCTTGCTTTTCCGAAACACTTGCTGTGGTGTGAACCGTGCCCTCAAACAGCCCTCTTCCTGGTGAAGGGCGCCACTGTGAATGCCAGCTCCTGCTCCCTGGGCCTTCTCGCTCCTCTCTCTGCCATGACCAAGGACCTTGCATGGCTCCCCTCCTGGTACAACTCTTCCCTCCCTTGGTCCAAAGCAATCTGGACATCGGATAAGATTTACTTATCACAGTAACTGGTTCCTACACTTTAATCTCTTCCCAGATTCTTCTCCAACCTCCTCCTCTGCAGTTCTGAGGTCTGGGCACGAAGAACAAATGGTGAAATTCACCATGACAACAGCAAGATATCCCCAAATCCCCAATAATGGGGCCGCTGAATATAGAATGATGCTCTCTACTGACCCCCAATGGCTGGGGAGGTGCCATACCAGCAGCACCCAGTTTCCCATTCAACATTGAGTTACACTCATTATGCCTTCAGGGCACCATTCTGCATGGACCCTCAAGTTCATGGATGCCCTCACCACCTGGTGTGGTGTTATACCCATTTATAAATCAGAAAACTGAGGCTTGGCAAAAACAGCTCCCATGTCCAAGGTCAAAGCTTGGTGTTGTAATTAGGGCCCAGGCTTTGAGGCCCATCTTGTCCCCCATGTCTGATACTCTCTTGGAGATATCTGACTTCATCAGTTAGAAGAGGATGCTGGCAGATGTAGAAGCCTCCAGAAGGACACATTCTACTGACCTGCAGAAGGCAAGAGAGAAGGGAGGGCCCAAGAAGACCTTGGCCTCCAGAGACTGGCCCCAACAGACCCCTCACCTGCCCTGAGTACCAGGAGCAATAGGTATAAAGTTTAGTGCTGCCTCCATCTTAACAATATTTTCACTTTGGCTCAATGGTAAAAGTAATGGATAACTTATTATTATACTAAAAAGACCTTTATTTTATGCTGATCATTAACTAGGGAGGCTTCACACTCCAGATTAGTTCTATTAGAGACCTGAAATTGCTTACATCAATTTCCTTGTTCTGCAGAGACTTTCTCAAATGTGTTTTAAATTGTTTTCCAGCTGCCCCAAAGAAAGGCTGGCTAGCTCTTCCTTCCCTGTAAGAAGAGTTGGGCAACCAAGGGTGGCCTCCAGTGTCTCAGAGCTTAGCTTCTTACAGGTGGCTGTCAGCGAGACTCTGGGGAACCCAGGACTGGGAGAGTGACATTGAGCCTGTCACTCCAGCTAGGGATGGGGCTCCTGAAGTCCTAGGACAGTGAGGTTTCCACCAATCAGGCAACACAGAGAATGTAAGCCCTCCCAACTTGAGAGCTCGTGCTTTCAGTCAGCTTTGTGCTTGGTGACAGACTTGAAGGAAAGCTTGCACAGAAGGGCAGTCTTTGCCCAGGTGGCTCGCCATCTTCTTGGGGACACTTGAGAGTCATCAACACCAATGTTTAAATGCACATAGAAGCATACAAGTGCAGGATAGAGTATTGGAGGATGCCTTTGGAGAGGCCCAATGGGAAGGGTGAACTCCAAAGGCAATGGTGATGGGAGTTTCTGGGAGTGGGCACCACCCGAGAAGGAATGTGGTATGCTTGTTGGCCAGAGGCACTGGCTCGGCAAGGGACAGCTGGGTGTGGGCAATAGGTAAATTAAAACTGAGGTCGATAGGGGACCAGCAGATGGCATAATAGTTACATCGCTGGACTCCCATGTGGTCAACCATGGTTCAAGTCCTGGACCTGGTTGCTTAAACTCACGCCAGGCGCATGCGTGTGCTTGCCCAAAATCCCAAGAGGCGAAGAAAGGAGAAGAGACTGTGGCGTGGCCATTCCCTCTGGGGGGGTGATTTCTCACTCTCTATCTCTCTGTCTCTATCTATATCTCCGATGAGTGCACATGCCCTATAGCAAAAATCTCTAAAAAACAAAACAAAAAGCAAGAAACAAAAAAAACTGAGGTCCAAAGTGTGATGTCAGGTGAGTCAGAATTCATGGCAAAGAGCAAAAAATGTGGCAAAAAAGATACTTTATGACTTATAGTGTGCAATTCCTAGTGGCAATACAACTGTTAGGGACCAAGTAAACAAAATAACTTTCAGAAGACAAACATGAAAGAAAATGGGAAAAACAGAAACCCAGTAATGATAAGAAACTTTCATCCCTCTTTTCAGTGCAAGATACATAAAATAGATATGTAAGGATATGGAAGAGCTAATGAGATATAGTCGTATCTTGTTAGTTATAACCGATGAACAGAAAAATTACCAATGCATTTACCCTCTGACCAAGCAAGCCCATTTCTGGAACTTACCCTACAGATACGCTGTGCTAGCACAGAATGATGTGTGCACAGAATTGTGGCCTCCAATACTGTCTGACACAGCAGGATATCAGAAGCAATAATAAACAATGGTACATCCATGCAATGGAACACTATGCAGTATTAGAAAGAATGATAAGGCATAAAAAAAGAACGGGACCAGCAGTTAGCGTAATGGCTATGTCGCTGGACTCCCACGTAGTCGACCGCGGTTCGAGTCCCGGACCCGGCGGCTTAAACTCACGCCGGGCGCGTGTGCGTGCGTGCCCAAGATCCCGAGAGGAGAATGGAGGAGAAGGGATTGCGGCGTGGCCATCCCCCATGGGGGGTGATTTCCTGCTTTCTATCTCTCTGTCTCTCTCTGTCTGTCTGGCGAGCGCACGCGCCCTATAGCAAAAACCTCTCCAAAAAAAAAAAAAAAAAGAACAAGAAAATTCTCTATAACTATGGAAAAAATTATCTGGGATATATCATTAAATGACAAAAGCAAAGGTTCAGAATTCTTTTTATTTATTTTTTATTTTTGGAGAGGTTTTTGCTATAGAGTGCATGCGCTCGCCAGAAAGACAGAGAGATAGAAAGCGAGAAATCACCCCCCAGGGGAGATGGCCACGCCGCAATCCCTTCTCCTCCATTCTCCTCTTGGGATCTTGGGCACGCACGCACATGCACCTGGTGTTTTAAGCCACTGGGCCCAGGACTCAAACTGTGGTCGGCCACATGGGAGCCCAGAAACATAGCTATTAAGCTAACTGCTGGTCCCAAGGTTCAGAATTCTGAGCAAGGAGACAAGAAGTGAACGAAAGGGGGAAGAATGTATATTTACATTTGTACAAAGAGATATTCAAATAATACAAAAGAAATCAGTATAAATATACAATGTATACTTCTTTTTATAATATCATTTTTATTTTTGAACCATGTGATCATATAGGAATTTCAAAAAGTTCATGGAAAAATAGAATTAAAGTATTTATTTTGATGAAAAATTTTTTCATAATATGCATTTTCCAAGAACTTTTAAAAAATCCCCATGAAGGGACCAGCAGTTAGCGTAATGGCTTTGTCGCTGGACTCCCACGTAGTCGACCGCGGTTCGAGTCCTGGACCCGGCGGCTTAAACTCACGCCGGGCGCGTGTGCGTGCGTGCCCAAGATCCCGAGAGGAGAATGGAGGAGAAGGGATTGCGGCGTGGCCATCCCCCCTGGGGGGTGATTTCCTGCTTTCTATCTCTCTGTCTCTCTCTGTCTGTCTGGCGAGCGCACGCGCCCTATAGCAAAAACCTCTCCAAAAAAAGAAAAAAGAAAAAAAAAATCCCCATGAATACTAATAAGGTAGGCAAAAATAACGACCATTCAGAAATGTCCATGTTCTAATCCCAAACCTCCGCATTTATTACCTTTCATGGAAAAAGGAATTTTTCAGACTTCATTGGAATTAGGGTCCTTAAAATGGGAGTTTATATTGGATTATCCAGGTGGGCCCAAATAACCGCATGCATCTTTAGAAGTAGAGACTCTTTTCTGGCTGTGGTCAGAGGAACATGTAACTACAGAAGAATGGCCTGAGAGATGCCAAGGTGCTGGTGGAGGGAGGGGCAGCAGGTGGCATGGTAGTGAAGGCGCTGGATTCCCTCAAGGCGGATGCAGTTCAGGTCCTGAACCTGGCAGCTTGCTTTCTTACTTTCCCTCTCTCTCTCTTCCTCTCTCTCTCTCTCTGGTGAGTGTGTGTGTGTGTCCTGTAGCAGATTAAATAGTAATAATGATAAATAAAATTAAATAAATAATTATTTAAATATAATGGCGGAAATGGTGGTGAGTCAATAAATGAATACAGGTGGCTCTAGAAGCTCAAAAAAGGCAAAGAAATGGGTTTCTTTCTAGAGCCTTCAGAAAAAAAAATGCATTCTGCACACACCTTGACTTCAGCAATGGGACTGTGTTTCTCTACTGACTTCCAGAACTATGAGATGATCAGTTTGTGCTGTTTTAAGCTGCTGAACTTTTGGCAATTTGTTATAGCAGCCATAGAAGACTAACAAAGTTACCTATTTTAAAAAACACTACATTGAAAATATCGAAGAGACATGGTTTTGGCTTGTCCCACTGGTCTTGGATACTTGGATACTGCTGATGACAGGAGATCGCTAGGTCAAGGCTGAGTAGACACACAGATTGCTGGCATGCCCTCGCCTCCCCATCCAGAAAGGACAGGTCGAGCGTGAGGGGTCTGGCTGCCTCGGCCTGGAGCTACTCTGAGTGAGGCATGGTCCCTGAGAACCATCTTGTCCTGTTGACTGTTCTTAAAGCCCAAGACCACCTGGCACGTGCAGTCAGATTAATTAAGGGCTGTATCCCCGATGACTCCTGGCATTAAGCAACCTGTGACCTCGGGCAGCTGCCATCACCTGGAAGCCAATTCTCCTTTGGAAATGTAAGGGCTGGCCAGATGACTTAAGTACAAGAGCTTGGCAGTCATAACCCAGAGGTCAAATCCCACCTGTGTGGCCTTCCTGACAGCAGTTAACCCCTGGAGCTTCCGTGCTCTCATCAGTGAAATGCAAATAAAACCACTCACGTGTAAGATTGTGAGAATGAAATGAGATTACAGATGCCAGCTGCCTAGCCCAGCACCAAGGCCACAAAAGGTGATCAGTGATAGCATTCTTCCCGCTCTGGCCTCCAGGAGCGCTCGCAGCACTCGAGATCCCACAGTGCGCACAGGTCCGGCTCCACCACTTAGAACTGGACACCTTCGGGGAGTTACCACACCTCTCCGTGCCTGTTCCCTCACTTGTACAATGACATAACTTGCATGTCCCCCAATGTCCCCCGGGGCACAGGGGTGAGGACACAAGGGGGAGTGTGGAAAGCCTTAGGCACAGCGGCCACCATGTATAACTCTCAGTGACTTCTTGCCATGGAAAGTCAACCAGGTTCTCTGACTGTCCCAGTCTGCAGGGCTGACCCTTCAGTCCTATGGCTGGTGGGTGTCTTTGGCCACAGAAGGAGGGCACACCACAGGCAGGACTCAACCGGCTGCCTGAAGCACCGCCAAAGTACCAGTTTCCCACTCCCTAGCTCTGTTTTCCCTGTGCCTTTTCCCCTTCTTCTCCTATCCCGCACCAACACATGACCAGCTCTTACTCATCACTGAAAGCTTAGAGTCACCTCCTCCAGGAAGGCTTCCCTGGTACTGTCCTCTCTCCTATACACACCAGATGAGATCTTTCCCATGGAACACACTCACACGGTGTTATTTTTATTTTTGTATCTGCTTCCCTCACTAGGCTTTGAGGTTCTTGAGCTAATGTAATTTCATATTCATTCTAACATCCCAAATACCTAGCATAGTGCCTGGCACATAACACATGGCTTTTCATTCACTCATTCATTCAACAAATGTTCTCAGTTATTAGTCTATGTCAGGAACTATTTTGTGAATGAAAGAATAATGAGTGGATACCAGTTCTGTCTGCTCCATTCCTCCTGCCGAAAATGCTTTGAGAACATTTCCTACTGACAGGGTCTGGGCAGGGTTGCTGTCAGAGAGAATATTCAGGAACTCAGGAGGATAAGGTGATATATACTGGACTTCTCTTTCAGTGTCAAAAGTAAGGAGATGCTCATTCCAAGTTCTCCTTCTGCTCACTACCTTCCCTTGCCAAAGCCCCTGCTCACTTCACCTGCTTGTGCTCACTGTCAATCCCAGACGAAAGCCCCTCCCAGTCCCACTGCAGTCTGTGAAGAAAGGAAGGGAGGAAGTCAGAGACCAGAGAGAGGCGTGGCTCCCACCAAACCATGCATGTAGTGGGCCTTACAACAGGCCACAAAAATGACCTAGCTTCCCTTCTAATGTCCTGGTCTAAGGGCTGGGAAAGACAGCCACCCCAGTAAGGACAGAGTGCTGCCTGTCATGGCCCCACGGAGATGCCGGGAGCCAGGTGACAGCACACAGCAGACGAGGCCAGGAGAGAAGCCTCAGACTGGGTCTCCTAGATGGGCAAGGTGAGGGAGAAGGTGGGGAGGACAGGCAAAACAAGGGAAGCCCAGTGGTCTGCCAAGATCGGTGAGAGAGTGTGGGGAGGAAGCGGGGGCCCTGCAGCGTGTGAGTAGCCATCTTCTGACTCATCTGTCCATCCACCTACATTTTCCTTCCCCATTGTGCAAATGACAACACCACCTGGATTTGGGGAGGAGGTTACCTGGGTCTCGACACATCAAACTAATCACTTGGGGGCCCAGCTGTCTTAGTCACTCATCTTTAACATTCCTGGGAATGATGAGAGAAGCAGGTGGTTCAACTCTTGTTCTAGGGAGAGGAAAATTACAGCAAGAGAAACTGGTGACTCACTCCTTCAAGGTGACTCGGTAGGATTCAGGGACCATAACCCAGTAACCCAGTTCCCAGATCTTGCTTCTGCTGAAGAGACAGACTGGAGGTGGTGGGTGGGAAGGTGGGGCTGGATATGCAGCCATAAAGACTTGAGCTCGGTCAATATACAACCACCAAAAATCAATCGCCCTTCTATATAATAGCAATGTGCAGTTGGAAATGAAAATAAAAAGTATCATTTACCATAGCAACACAAATAAACCTGACAAAACACATGTAAACTAGAGGCTAAAAACTACAAAGCACTCGTAAAAGAAATCAAAGGAAACTAAACAAAATGGAGAGACATACTATATTGATGAATCAGAAAACTCAATAGTGATAAGACGTTGATTCTCCCCCAAACTGGCCTATAGAGTCAACAGTTCCAATCACAATCCCAGCAGGGTATTTTATCTTTTCTTTTCTTTTTCTTTTTTTTTTTTTTTTTAAAGAAATCAACACATCTATTCTAAAATTTCTATGGAAAAACAAAGAAAGAATTACTAAAACAATTTTGAGAAAGAACAAAGTTAGAAGACTCACACTACCTGATTTCAAGACTTACTACAAAACTACTGGGCTATTGGAAAAGTCAGGATGCATTTTAACATAGAAAAATATGTCGTGACTTTTCCAACAACCCAATATAATAATCAATACAGCATTGATTTGGCAAAGGGGTAGATATCAGAAAAATACAGTCCAAAAATAGAACCACACATACATGGTCAATTGATTTTCAATAAAAGTACAAAGACAATTTAATGGAGAAAGGATAGTCATTTCAATAAATGGAGCTGGAGAAATTGTATACCTATAAGTAAAAAGAAGAACTTCGATCTATATATCGTGCCACATGCAAATATTAATACAAACTAGATCATAGATATAATGTAAAATCTAAAACTATAAAACTAGGAAAAAAGCATAGATAACTTTTGTGATCTTGAATTAGGCAAAGATTGCTTAGATACAAAATTAAAAGCACAATTTACGAAAGAACAAATTGATAACCTCCACTTCCTCAGAAATGCGAACACCTATTCTCTGAAAGACACTGTTAAGAGAATAAAAAGAAAATAAGACAAAAGCTACTGACTGGGAGAAAATATTTACAAATCACATACATAGAAAAGAATTTGTATTTGAAATATATAAAGAACTCTCAAAAAAAAAAAGTGAAAAATGGGCCTTTAAAAATTGGATACCCCCCAAAAAATAAACACACAGATAACATAATCAAAGGCATGAAAGAAACATTAATTATTAGGAGAATACAATTAAAATATCAATGACATACTATTACGTGCCTACTAGACCAACTTAAAAATTACAGTGCTAGACGTTGGCAAGGATGCATAACAACTAGAGCTTGGCCCTGGACGTGTGCTATTGTGGCTGGGCTTGCGACTCTTACACACTCTGATGAGAATGCAAAATGGTACAATATCTGTGTAACAGTGGTGGTTTCTTTTAAACATAAACATATATACCACATGACCTGGCAATCTTTTTATTATTTATTTATTTATTTATTTATTTATTTATTTATTTATTTATTGAGAGGTTTTTGCTATAGGGCATGTGTGTTCACCAGAAAGAGACAGACAGAGAGACAGAAAGTGAGAAATCACTCCCCATGGGGGGATGGCCACGCCGCAATTCCTTCTCCTCCACTCTCCTCTTGGGATCTTGGGCACACACGCACACACACCTGGCATGAGTTTAAGCCACCAGGTCTGGGACTTGAACTGTGGTTGACTACATGGGAGTCCAGCAACATAGCCATTATGCCAACTGGTTCCACAATCTTTCTTTTTTTTAAAGAATTATTTTATTTAACTTTATTTATTTACTTATTTTAATTTTTTAACCAGAGAGGGACAGAGCAAGAGAGAGAGAGAAAAAAAAAGAGAGAGGGAAAGTGAGAAAGCAAGCCGCCAGGTCCGGGTCTCAAACCACAGTCAGCCATGTGGGAGTCCAGTGTCCTTAGCCACCATGCCACCTACCAGGCCCTGGACGTGGCAATCTTACTCCAAGGTGTTTACTCAAGAGAAATAAAACTGATCACATAAAACCTATATGCAAATGTTTATAGTCCTTTATTTATTTATTTATTTATTTATTTATTTATTTATTTATTTGAGATTTTACTATAGGGAACATACACTTGTTGAAGAGACAGAAAGTAAGAAATCATTCCCCAGGGGAAATGGCCATGCTGCAATCCCTTCTCCATTTTCCTTTCAGGATCTCGGGCATGTACACGTGTCCTACGTGAGTTTCAAGCCACCAGGGTCTGGGACTTGAACTGCAGTTGACCCTGTGGAAGTTCAGCACCTAAACCGCTATGCCACCTGCTGGCTTTAGTCCTTTACTTTTAACAGTTCCAAACTGGAAACAGCCTAGATGTCCTGCAACAGGTGAATGTTAAGCAAACTGCAGTATACCCATATGTAGACCACCACTCACCAATAAAAAGGAAAATCTTTTGATACATGTGACAACATGGATGAATCTCAAGATCTTTATGCTCAGTGAAGACAGACTCAAAATTCAGACTCATACATAGTGCAGCTTTCCATTTATATGACATCTGGAAAAGGCAAAGCTAAAGGAACTAAAATCGGATTAGCAATTGTCAGGGGCAGGAATGTGGGGAGGGCTTGGCTAACCAAGTGGTCTAGAGGAAGTTTCTGGGTAGTGAGAGCATTCTGTGTCCTGATTGTGGTGATGCTCTCATGAGTCCGAGCCTTTGTCAAAGCTCTCAGCAGGAATTTGACTGTATGTTAACAATAACTCCAGAAGCCCTGGAGACCAACATCTTTTAGCTATGTGAACTGGGCCAAGTGACTTAGTCTTTCCAAGCAGCAATTTCCTAATCTGTAAAAAAGGAAGTGGCAATAAAACGGACAAACCTGGAAGATCAGCTGAAGACATACACACACACACTAAAGGATCACATAAAATATCTAGACACTTGGATACTGAAAATGCTCCTCACCCCCAGGGAGCCAGCAAGACATCACCCAGCCCTTCTGCCTGGGTGAGACTTCCTGCCCACGAGAGAGAAACGGCAGAAGAGGTGCAGGTCCCTGAGGGCTTGGTGGACCTGCAGGGTCCAGGGACCTGCTTAGGCCTGGGCAGAGACTTGGCAGTGGCACAGATGTCACCAGGGCTGCAGGCTACTTGTTCCCTGTAGGGACATGAAAGGTGGTTTTGCTCTTTTTCTTTAGCGTGGAGTGGATTCGTTTGCCTCCTCCACTCTTTCATTGGCACCGAGTGGCTACCACAGGGTATATCTCCTGCCAGGACCTTGTCATAGATTGATGTCTGAACAGCAGGCCTGGAACATAGGCACCATCATCATCCTCACTTTAGACAGGAAGAAACCGAGGCCCAGAGAGGAGAAATCACTTGTGGGATCCCAGGGCTAGTTAAGTGGCGAGGCTGTGCTCTGGTGCCAGCCCTTGCCCCTGCCCATGGCCTGCCCAGGATGTGCGAGGCAAGGGACAGCATCGCTCACATGGGTCCAGATGGAGTTCCAGGGAAGCCCAGTCTAGAGCCTGGAGCTGGGGAGCCCACCTGGAATGCACCAAGGACAGCAGGTCCCTGAGCTGTCCCAGATGCTCCAGGAAGCAGATTCCTGGGGCAGGTTGTGTCACCCACTGGCTCCAGTCCGTCAAACCCTAACCTCTGTAGCTTAAGGGCCAAAAGTATGGTAGCTCCCAGGTGCCTAGGCCCCAAAATGCAGTGGGAAGTGACTGGACAGACATGGGAAGGGACCAGCCCTTGCCATGCCTGCACAGGTAAGCAGCAGGTAAGGAAGAGTCACTAACTTACAGCTGCGGGCCAGGTAACAAAGAGGACTACAAAAGTTATTGTGTTGTAAAATAGTGACCAGCAGTGCCTGAGGACTTGAAAAGCAAACCTACCTGCTGTCATGGCACCCCCACTACAACCTCAGCGACCCTGCCCCAACCATCCCCATTCTGGGCTGTCTTATCTTCTCTTCCAAGGCTCTCCTGCCTGGGTCCCTCCCTTCCTTGGCCTCACTCTGCCCCTCTGAGGACCCTTTGCTTGGACTCCACTCTCTCCCACCTAGACTGCTATGAGGGGATTTTGTCAACTCCTGGAGAAGCAAGCTTTTCCACCCCAGCTCTCACCTCCCCATGCTCCCTCACACTCACACCTCATAACAAGCAAGATGAATTACCCACCCATAATCTGTCCCACGTATCTCAGTGGAGTCTCATTTAACCTTGTCTGAACGAGGCCACCAACATCTGTTTCTCAGGGAGCAGCCACGGCAGATCAGCAGAGAGGCTGGGTCTGGGCTTGGCCAAAGTGCTCAGATGGAGCCACACACCTGCTTCCTGCTGAGCTTGGGCCAGGCAGACACTCCTTTCTGCCATCTCCCTGGTCTGGACAGGGGACAGGGTCATTGGCAAGCAGTGCTTAGGGACAGCTGACTGTGTGAGAGCAACAGCCTGGGCACTGAGCACTCGAGTGCCTGGAGACTGGCACGGCTGCCACGGGGCCCTGACAGAGCCTAGAGAGGATGAGGCTACTGTAGGGCCCAGCACCCACAACAGGTTGAGAAGAGAGGCTTAAGGGACAAGACCACACCTTTAGGCATTTGAAGGGTCATCTCAAAACAGCAGGAGAGGGAACCAGCAGTTAGTGTAATGGTTATGTCGCTGGACTCCCACGTAGTCGACCGCGGTTCGCGTCTCGGACCCGGTGGCTTACAACTCACGCCGGGCGCGTGTGCGTGCGTGCCCAAGATCCCGAGAGGAGAATGGAGGAGAAGGGATTGCGGCGTGACCATCCCCCCTGGGGGGTGATTTCTCGCTTTCTGTCTCTCTGTCTCTCTCTGTCTGTCTGGCGAGCGCACGCGCCCTATAGCAAAAAAAACCTCTCCAAAAAAAAAAAAAAAAAAAAAAAAAAAAACAGCAGGAGACAGGCTCTGCATCTGTGTGCTGCGGAGTCACTTTCCCTAGTGCAAGCCAGGTAGCCAGGACACAGCAGCCAGGTGGTGGGGCTGGGGCTGCCTGCCTCACCCCACTCTCCCTCACTGTGGAGCACCTTCTCAGCGCTGTGAGGCTCTGTGAATGGCACAGGGGACAACAGTGTGAAGTCACAGTCCTTGTCTTAGGCAAACTCAGTTAGCAGCGAGACCAGCCCCAGGCAGACATGCCCACCCTGACAGAGGGGGAGTCTGAGCAGAAGACCCTGCCCCAGAGTGTGGTTGGAGTGTGGATCCACAGCTGAGGCCCTTCCAGCCCTGGTCTTAGTGTCTGTGCCGGCCAAGGGACAGACCCCTCCTAGTAGGAAATGGGAGTTGTCAGTGAGAAACAAGAAACTGGTTCCACACAAGTGGGCAGGCGCTGTCCTGGGAGACACATTAGAGTCAGAACCGTGAGCTGTCTCTCGGGGCTCAGGGGATGCAGGCTGTTGGCCAAGCCCCCTGGACTCAGAGCCTAAGGCCTGGACATGATATCCAGCAAGGGCCCCCTCCCACCAGCGCTGGGCTCCAAGGCTGGGCCACCTCCCTCCAGCTTCCTGGCACCAATTCTCCACGAGCACAGCCTTCTAGGAGAAGAGGGGTGTTGGTCACCGCTTTCCATCTGATTGGTTCAGACAGTCTGAATAGGTGGGGAATGTGAGGAGCTGCACCAGAAGGCTCTTGGTCAGAAGACTGCTGGAATGAAAGCGAGGACGTTCCTCCTTGTCTGGCTCATGGAGGACAGTGGTGTCCCCGCCTTCCCTCTCTGCAGCACAATAGCACCAGGCTGGGCACCCTGAGCGCTGTGGTGTGAGCAGGACCTCTGAGGGGCAGGGCACATTTGCAGCCTTGGGCTCGCAGTCACAGTGACCATGACAACAGAAATATCAGGTCTGTTAACGGGCAACATTTCTCTTGTGTCATTTTACTTAATTTTTACAACGATCCTAGGAGAAAGGGACTTCTAACCCCATTTTACAAAAGGAAAGTAACAATAATGATGATAGTAGCAAACAATCGGTCCTTAGAGTGGTCATTGGATCTGAACCTGAGGCCCTCTGAGATCAGCAAGTCACAGTCAGAGAAAGGCCTGCACGTCGACCCAGCAGGGAATGGGAGGCTGCAGTGGGAAAGGAGATGGATGTGGATTCTGAAGGTCTCCCCCATAAAGGGCTCCGACAACAAAAACGGCTTTCCACGCATTATCTGCAAACAAGCTGAGTGAGGGGAAGGGAGGAGAAAGGCAATCAAAGCAAAGATCAATTGTGTTGCAGACAATGTGGCAAGAAGACAGATCTAGCTGGAAATTCCTTCTGACTGGACTCTGCCAGGATCAGAGTATTTTTCATTCCAAGATTAAGCAAAATTCTTTCCTGTCATAACCTCCTACCCATCTGTGTCCAATCTCCCACTATCATTTTTATATCGTGCACATTTAAAAAATCTATTTTGTGGCTTTCTCTGTGTATTAGTTGAAGCTAAACTGCTCCCAGATTTAAAAAGAGCAGAGGAGCCTGGGAGGTCTCAGGAAGCACACAGGGTGGGGGAGCCCCAGGCTGGGACTGTGGTCTGACATTGACAAGGGGCCTGGGCGGCTGGGACCCCACCTGCTGGCAGGGGCAGCTGCTGCCATGGAGCTAAGGGACCCCATGGCCTGGCTTAGACAGAAAGAGAACAGATGGGAGAAGAGAATTGAGAGTTCTTAATGAGGGATTAGATGTGGAATGTGCGAGGCAAGGAGAAATTAGAAATATGAAGTTTCCTGGTTGGGGCAACTATGTGGATAGTGAGGTTGCCATTGACATGGGAGAGAAAAGCCAGGTGCTCAGTGCAGAAGGAGGTATGTGGGGCATGGGAGGTAAGAGGGTTGGGTCTGAGCACGTTCAATGAGAGGGATTGACAGCACACAGAGGTAAGTGGCCCAACCTGGAGAGATCGATGTATGAGAGAGAAGTCTCAGAGGGTAGGCTGGAGCCATGGGAGTGGATAAGATCTACCCAGGGAAAGCAGAGATGGAGGCCATGGTAGGGTTCTAGGAGACTTTGATGTCTAGGAGTGCAACAAAGCTAACTGGGAACTGAAGTTTAGAAAGACCAGAAGGACCAGAGAAGTAGCATCATGGGAACCATAGCAACGAATCTCCAGACAGTGCTAAACATCATGAGATGGGTGCAGCAACAAGGACTGAAGTCACAGACTTGGCAACTGGGACTTCTCGCAGCAGTTTCGGTGGCCTGCATGAGTGTCTGAAGCGGGTGGAGGGAGCCAAAGTATCCAACAAAGTATTTTCATGCATTATCCCTTCAGCTCCTCAGCCCTGTGAGAGGAGGAGGTTGAGGCTAATTGACATTAAGTTACTTGCTACAGGCCAACAAGGCTGGTAAAGGTAGGGCTGGGCCTCGAACTCCATTTGACCACTGTCAAAGGGTGTGCTTCTCTTAGGAGGAAGAAAGGCTATCTCCAAGTGGGAGGATGCTTTTGGAGCCTTTTAGGGAAAAAAAGAGAAGTCCAAGAATGTCCACCCTGAGGTAAGGAACACAGGCAGGAGAAGCTCCACTGAGCAATGTAGGGGACCCAGGCATGGCTGGAAACTGCCACTGGACTGGAAGCCCTTAGTAAGGCTGAAATTGTCCCTATTCACTGTCCTCTGCTGAATGACTTAATGTTGCAGCTTCCCAGAAGGCAGCACTGCAACCAGATTTTAGGGACATCATGTCCCCCTCTATGCCATGCAGCTCCACTGGGTGATGGTGGCTGCCCAAAATAAGAACAAGGGTATCTATAGGACATTGGCACAGGAAGGTTAACTGAGCTATGCATTCCAGGTTTGTGAAGTCAACTCAAAACCGTGTTCTTGGCATGAATATGGACAATTCAGTGCACAAGTATCTCTGCTTGAACAATGGTCACTGTGAACCTAGATTTCCCACGGCAACCACTGCCTTCAATTTCCAGGGAAAGCAGAGGAGCCTGGGGAATTGACAACAGGTTTTGGGATGCCCATTGTAACAAGAGAGGTGGTGGGGCGGTGATGGGGTGCTGGCATGATGCTGGGGCAGTTAGAGACACACACAGCCTGACTGGTCCCCTGCATGTGGACTGAAGCTCAGAACCACATGTATGGCGAAGAACTGCCAGCTAAGCCATCGGCTCCCATCACATTCAGGATGCTTGGAACCAGGAGGGCCAATGGATGGAAGAAGCTGGCAGAGTGGGGCCAGAGTGAGCTTTGGAGGAAGACAAAGGTAGACAGGGCACTCCAAGGTCGTTTGGAAAACCAGGGGGTATAATGCCTGCTGAATATCCTGACAGGACGTCTCCAAGGGGCCTCAGGGCTGAGCTGGCTTCTCCAGCCCCATTTTGCCCTTGTGTCCTGCTCTTCTTCTGCAGCCACTGCTTTCTCTGGCTGGCTCAGGGGTGCAGAATGGCCTCTCAGGGCCCTTTCTGAGCTGTCTGGTTCCTCCCACCCCAAGTACTGGACTGTGAACAGGAAATTTAAATGACCCAACATCCCCTAGAGATACTATTCAAACAGCAAGGCCAAAATAAACATATTCAAGTTGAAACGTATAATGCCTAAAGCAAATGTCTATGCAGCTTTATTTGTTCTGGAAATATTGCTTGCTGCTGTCCAGCAAAAACCAAGTGTTGTGTTAATAGCAAACAGACAAGAGGGATGGGGTAGTGAGAAGGGCCGAGGGCAGGGCGTGGGATGCAATCAGGGAGGCCATTCTCTCGTGCTGAGGCTGGGTGTGTGCTCCCTCCCCTGGGACACATCCTGCAGCCTGAACTCACAGCAGGAAAGAAGAGGGCTATGAGTCCTGGGCTCAGCCACCTGGCTGACCCAGCCTAGGGCCGTGGTGATGACTGGGGAGGAGCCACAAGCTCTCACTGGCCCAAGAAGTGGTCAGACCTGTCCCTGGAGTCTTCCCATCAGAGCTGAACCCCAAAGCCTCAGTCCTGCCCCACGCGATCAGCAACCATGCTGCACACTTGTCCCATACTGAAGTGATTTACGACATTTTATGGTCCGTGATTTAGCACACCTAGACTTGACTACTTCTATTCTAATTAAATTAACAAAAATTAAGAGTGACAAAATGGCAAAGCTTTACTGATTTATCTAATGTGTGCCCTTGCTGCTTAGACGGCACAAATGTCTTTTAACTTTGAATAAAATTAAGGGGAAGGATCAGTCATTTGCTCTACTTGTTTGCAAATAAATAAATAAATAATTTAAAAAAATAAATCAGCAGTGGATTCAGAGAATGCTCTCTGAAGTCCACACATTCCCTTGTAGTGATCATTGCACACGGCACTGGGGCCTGGGGGCCTGCATAGCTGTATGCAGAGCCAGACCTGGGCATGCAGGATCAGCATGCAGGGGAGGTCGGAAGCCCTCGAGTGCCCAGGCTGACTTACTCCCCTTTCTTGCCCCAGTCCAGTTTCCCTGGAAACCCAGTGACTGAAGCCACTGTGTAGCTGTGGCCACATTCAAACCTCTGGGAAAAGCAGTGAGTACAAACTGTGCTATAGGTGGTACTTCCAGTCAGACTCAACCCCTACCTTTCACTTTGTTGGCCCAAAGCTCATACCCACTGCAGAGAAGCCTTCCCATGGGGTTTCCTAAAGGGAAGCCACTACTTTCCTATTCCTCCTCTTCCTTCCCAGGACTGACCGTCATGGAGCATGGGGCCAGTAGACCAGACCAGCTCCTCACTGTGCCTCAGTGGGGAGGGAGTTCCATGCCTTCCCTTGAAGCCCTTCATGCTGCCCACTGCACTTACTCTGCCCTGCAAACAGCTTTGACGTCTTTGCTACCACTATGCTGGAAGAATGGAGGCAGATTCTCTGTTCTCCTCTGTACACCCTGCACTGAGGGTGGTGGCTGGCACACAGCAGAAACTCGATGATCCTCTACGATCATCATCATCCACAACCTCATCTTCACCCTCTTCATCATCACTGTCGTCAAAATCCTCCTCCTCCTCCTCCTCATCTTCAACCTCAGCAGCAGCAGCACCAGCAACACCATCACCGGCACCATCATTATCAGCACCAAGGTCAGCACCAGCATCATCTTCCTGAGCTAATGCTTACATAGGGCTTCCTTTGTGTTGTTATGTTCCGAGTGCTTTGTATCATATGTCATAGCTCACTTTAATCCTCCCCCAAGCCCTATGAAGTAGGTACCCATTTTATAGATGAGAAGACTGAAGCACAAAGAAAATAGCTGAACTGGTCCAAGATTAGTTATTGGGCAGACTACCAAGATTTTAGCAGAGTTAAACTCCTAAGTCTGTATTTCAATTGATAGACTACACATAAGTTCAATGGGTGAGAAATGAACCAATAAGCATTGGAATAAGTACCTGGATGAATGTTCAGTGGCTGTCAGGGAGCCTTGGGGAATAAAGGATGCTTTTCTCACTATTTATATTTGGCAGTAACGTTAGTCTTGGCCCTCTTTCTTCCTTTCCTGTGGCAAAAATCTTAGTGTGTTGATAATGTAGGAACCCCTGCAGGGTTGGGACCCACAGTCTCCTGGCACTGTGTCACTTAGCTATGCTGTTTACAAATAAGCATGCCCCTGTTTGGAGAGTATGTGATGATCTTGCTTCTTCCATCACAGAACATGCAGTTCATACCACTGGTTTTGTTCACCACTATTTTACCATATGTGCATGGTGCATAGCACAGAGGAGTTGCTCAGTAAATAGAGACTGGTTGCATAAGTAAGTGAACGAGCAGCCAAAAGAGAGGGATTTTTCTCACATTTCTTAGATTTGACCTTTGGAAGCTATAGGAATATCTATCTATCTATCTATCTATCTATCTATCTATCTATCTATATCTATCTATCTATCTACCTATCTATCTATCTATCTATCTATCCATCCATCCTAATAAATCACTGCCACAAAGTAGCATGTACATAACGTTTCATGTCAAAGGCTGTTTTCCTTTTGTTCTTCCCACCTGCAGGAGGGTGCATTAATGGATAAAGGAATGAAAAGAGCACTGGGTTTGACAGCCTCACTACAATGGGGGCAAGAATACCTACCACATGGATATTTATGGAGTTCATATGTGACAAGGTGTATAAACTACAAAGTGTAAAATAAATTACTTGGTTTACTAATTCCCTATGCCAGTAATAGAGCCTGACCTCAGACTAAGAGAACAGGGAACTGATGACAATGCTTACTTTTCTTCTTCTTCTTCTTCTTCTTCTTTTTTTTTTTTTTTTTTTTTTTTTTTTTTTTTTTTTTTGGTTATAGGTTGCACTCACCAGAAAGAGACAGAGAGAAAGAGGGAAAGTGAAAAATCACCCCCCAGGAGAGTTGACCATGCCACAGTGCCTTCTCTATTCACCTATTCACCTACACAGATCTTGGACGCACACACATATTTGCTTAGCATGATTTTCAGACTGTCAGGTCCAAGACTTGAACTGCAGAGTCAGCTATGTGGGATCCGGTCACCTTAATCTCCACACCACCTGCTGGCCTCGCTCTTCCCGGATTATGAGCCCTTGTCTATATCTGGCCCTGCACTAAGCATCATAGAATGATTATCTCAAGTAGTCTTCACAACACCACTATCAAGCATTTACTTGATTTTATAGATAAATAAATGATATTCAAAAGACACATCCTAATTCACTCAAGACAGACGAGATTTGTATCTGGATCTCGATGGCAGAGATGGCAACTGTTCTCTTCTTCTTTATGTTCTAGGACTCCCAAATTTAGCTAGGCCACTCAGAATGAAGACATTTCCCAGCCTCTTCTGCAGTTATATGTGGATGTAGTTGCACTATGGTCAATGAAACGTAGGCAGAAGTGTTCATCTCCCTTTTTTTTGATGGCAGGAATATAGGCACTGTGGCTTGAACCCAAGCAGCCATCTTGTCCCATGAGGTAGAGACTGTACGGGGACAGTGGTGCTGCATTGTGGGAGGTGGGAACTCTGATCCAGAGACGTACAGGTGCTGGATCTACTAACCAATCTTTTTCAGCCAGAAAAATGAAACTACTCTAGATAAAGCGCTGCTATTACAGGGTTTTGGTCACTTGTAGCTGCACTTATCCTAACTAATCTATTATGTCTGACTCCAAAGCACATTTTTCTTTTTTTTGGAGAGGTTTTCGCCATAGGGCACGTGTGCTCGCCAGACAGTCAGAGAGAGAGACACAGAGACAGAAAGCGAGAAATCACCCCCCGGGGGGATGGTCACGCCGCAATCCCTTCTCCTCCATTCTTCTCTTGGGCACGCACGCACACGCGCCCGGAGTGAGTTTTAAGCCACCGGGTCCGGGATGCGAACCGCGGTCAACTACGTGGGAGTCCAGCGACATAGCCATTACGCTAACTGCTGGTTTCCCAAAGCACGTTTTTCTAACCACTTTCTTCAAAAAGCAGCTAATCTCTGTCATCATTCCAAGACCATAGGCCATAATTATAAAGCCCTTGGCAGTGTCTGGCTCAGGCTGAATATGCAAAAGAGACTAACCAGCCACTGCTATTGCTCTGTGGCTAGTGCTGTGGCTATTGTTGCAAACATGTGCCACACTGACAGCTTTGCTTAGCAATCGAGATCAACTAGGCTGGACAAGGTGGTTTTCATGAAGTGCCCATCCCTGCCTGGCATCCGAAGGGAAGACTATTATTTTGGCTCCAGAAAGAGTCTTCAAACTCTGTACCAATCCTGTATTTATGCCAGAGTCTTACTCAGGCACAATGGAATCAGGCTTTAAAGAAGAAGAATCCTTTCAGCTCAGCAGCCACAGTGGGAGGGTGGCCACGAGTGGTGAAACCTGATTCAACTGGGCAACCATCTTAAGGATACCCAAGGAGATGGACATGCTGGGCAAATGGACAGTGGCTTTCTGAGTTTGCAGGAAAAAAAAAAAAAAACAACTAACCCAATGGTCTCTTGGGAAACCCTTTCCAAAGAGCTAGATTTGCATATAAATAATAGACATGTCAAAACATATGATGTCTGGATTTGGTATTCATCTGAAGAATTGAACGCACAGTTTGTAATAATTTCCTCAAATTCTGGAGACATTCCTGCAGACCCTGTCTTCAGCACTGGCACTGGGCAATTAATTAAATTGCCATTATATTTCCCAAAGTGCAGACTGCTGATTAAGAACCGCCCTTTCTACGCACTGCTCACTTCAGTGGTCCTGTTTCTGCTTGGCCACATCCTGAGCGAGGCTCTGCTACACAGCACAAGGCAGACACATGCAGACAGGCTTTGTCGGCTTGCCAATGGTGTACAGTTTGAAAATAAAAACACCAGGGAACATCTCCTTAAGAGAAGGAGGTGAGGAGAGGCATCCAGGAGGCCCTAAAGATCAAAGTGAGGAGTCAGAAACAGAGAGGGCGAAGGAGTTCAATCCCCTTTCAATCCTGTCTGCTAGTTCAGGCAGCCGCTGCCCTTGTCTTCTAGGGAATTCTGCAGAGGAGAGGCTCTGAGGAGCTCCAGAAAGCCCTGATGAGAACCCAACAGGAAGACGATCCATAGACAGAGAAAGTGCTTTGTTTTACAGTTTCCGGGCACTGACACCAGCAGCCTTTTCTGCCAGCAGCTCGAAATATGAGATGCTGGTGTTTTTTCCTGGCTCCCTGAATTTAAATTACATCACCAAAGAAGAAACTTCCCGAAGGAAATGAATCTCTGCAGATAATGATCCCTTGCAATGGATTTCAAATTGTAATAAAAATATAACTTGAATGTTAAAGGTGAATTTCAATTAAGGATTCCATCGCAAATTTTGCTCCAGACCACAATAAAAAAACGTATTTCACTGCCAACAGCCAAGTCTCCTGTGACATCTTTTTGAAAACCAACTATTTTTGAAAGCCAACTTAGAAAAACACATGTGCTCTAGGGTATAAAGAAAGAGGCATTGTGTATAAAATGTAATACTGAGAGGTAGATCTTAGGATATTGACATTATAAAAACGGGGTAGCAATGGGAAATGATATTTTTACAAAGGTGGCAAACATGAATGCCAAACCTGCAGGCAAATTTATAGACCCCGCCATGCACCATGGCACTTCACTGCCGGATGCTAAAGAAAACCAGGAGAGAGGAGGCCCGCAGGTGCTACCGGAGGCAGACAAGCTGCTGTCAGACCACTCCTGTGGGTTACTAGACCACAGGGAGTCTGGACATGGAGAGTGCCTTGGAGATAGGAGCTCAGGAAAAGCTGGAATAAAGTCCCTCCCAGGAAGCCAGGCCTTGGTGCTCAAGCTCCTTTGAACGGATACTCAGCCCATAATCTTTCTCTTAAGTCTAGTGCTGACTCAGTCTTTGATTTTCCTTTTTTTTTTTTTTTTTTTTTTTTTTTTTTTTTTTTTTTTTTTTAAGTTTGTTATAGGGCACTTACACTCGCCAGAGAGTGAGAAAGCACTCCATCAGGGGGCAGGGCAGGGAGGGGGAGCTACACCACAATGACTTCTTCTCCATTCTCCTCTTGGAATTTTGGGCAAGCATGCATATATGCCAGGCATGTTTTTCTTTCTTTCTGTTTTTTGCTTTTCATAGATTTTTGCTGTCGGGTGTATGTGCTTGCTGAAGAGACAGAGAGACAGAAAGCAGGAAATCACCCCCCAGCGAGGATGGCCATGACACAGTCTCTTCTCCTCCATTCTCCTCTTGGGATTTTGGGCACACACCTACACACATCTGGTGTTAGTTTCAAGTCACCGGGTCCAGGACTCGAATCACGGTGGACCATGTGGGAGTCCAGTGTCCCAACCACTACACCACCTGCTGGCCCCATTCCTGCATGTTTTTCAATCTGCCAGGACTAATCACACAGCTGGCCATGTGGGATCCAGTTGCCCTACCCACTATATCACCTGCTGGCCAGATTGTTTTTAATTGAGATGAAGTTCATACAGCATAAAATCCACTATTCTAAAGTGTACAATCAGTGGTGTTAGTATATTCACACAGTTGTGCAACCATCACCACTACCTAGTTCCAAAACGTTTTCATCACCCTAGAAGAAAATCCATGTTCATTAATTAGTCCTTTCTTACTCTCCCTTGTCCCCAGGCCCTGGCAATCAGAAATCTGTCTCTATAGATTTGTCTATTCTGGAAATTTCATATAAATGGAGCCATCCATAGTGTGGGTTTGTATGACTGACTTTTTTCATTCAGTATGTTCTCAAGGCTCATCCCTATTATAGCACTTATTACTACCTCATTCCTTTTTATGGGTAAAGGTAAATATTATTCCATTGTATGGATAAACCACATTTTGTTGACCTTTTCTTCAGTTGAGGGACATCTGGGTTGCTTCTACCTTTCAGCTATTCTTATTATTTAATATAGCTTCATTCTTTCTCTCTGAAGTTGGGATCTCCTCAGTAGAACACAGGAGGTTAGTTACATATAAGGCCATCACGCTTCATTTGCTGAATGAATAAATGAATAGAAAGCATGACAATGACTAGACCGACTGCCTTTCAGCATTATTCCACACTATTCCTGTTCCCATTATATTACACTCACATGAGTTGAGAGAATTCCTGTAATGCCATCTCCTAGGATAGACCCAAATGTGTTTTAAGCCAGGGGGTGGCAAAGTTCTTCTGGAAAAAGCCTTTTCTGTACATATGTTTGGCTTTGTAGGCAGTAGTCTCTATTACATGTTCTTCATTCTAGCCTTATCTCGTAAAAGCAGTCATTCACAATACGCAAGCAAACAGGCACGCCTGTGTTTCAGTAAAACTTTATTTACACAAACAAATGGCAAATTGGATCTGGTCCATGGCCATGTTTTGTCAAACCTTAGTCTAACTATTGGGATGTTGGAAAAGCCATGATATATTTTTGCATAGGAAAACCTAGAAAAATACATCATGACGTTTCCTATGACCCAGTAATCAAATCCTTCTAGTAGTCACAGTGATTGGCTCAGAGTGGTCATATATATAGGCCAGGACTTTCTACTCAAAGGGTGGAAAAGAGGTTTTTCTCCCTTTCAGGCAGTAGAATGTGTGCCTGTGAGGCCATTTTACTCAGATAGGGAAGTCAACCTGAGGACAAGGGGCACCCAAGGAAAAGGGAAGCAATGGAAAAACCACAGGGAATAGAATCAGAATCTGGATCGAGCCATGCCAGAATCCCCTGGATTCGCCATCTGTATCTGGATGGTTCCCTGTCTAACATACGTGTTGCCTTTGCACATTTTTCACGAGCTGCCTCTCTGTTGTGAGGATGTTGATAACTGCTGTATTCCCAATGCTTTGTACATTTCAAGTCCTCAGTACATATTTGCTGAATGAATCAACTCCTGGAGAGGGTCAGATCTCTCCTGGAGTAGGGAGGCAGTGTGTGTGTGGGGGGGGGGGATGGAGCAGTTCACACTCCCTTGGGAACTCAGCCAGGCTATGCTCCCTATGTGCTGGGATTGCAGTGGGGGCTTGTTTGAAGGTTGTTCTGTCATGGCTGAGCCCTCTTCCGAACGTACATGTGGTGGTGGGGGAGGGGCCAAGCACTTCGAGATTGATCCAAATCTGAGCTCATTCATTAGAATATTCACACACAGGCTGAAGATAAAGGAGTTCGAGAAAGCAGCACCCATCTGTGAGGTGGTTTTGTTTACATGGGGAGGGGGTAGAGGGCAAACGGTAACCAATGCTGGGCAGACAGTTCCACTGACTTTCATCTCCAGGGCAAAGGAGGCACTGGAGTCAGGACAATGGAAGATGTTTACCATCAGATGACCAAGGTTGGACCCTCAGCTCTATCTACTCCTAGGTACATGATCTGGGGATGCAATTTCTTCTCTCTGGCCTCTAGTGTAACATGAGTATAATATCACATGCCTTTTAGGAGGGTGTAAGGCATACTGATTCCGCAAGGGATAATGATGGAGGGAAACGGCTTATGCCCCATCTGTATAGAGGTCCAAGGTCCAAGAATGAGCCAGGGACACCAAGACGCCAGCACACTCTGGCCCCTACTCGTGCATGCCCTCTTTAGCCCCTGAACTAGCTGAGTCCTACAGGTAATGCAGGCCTTGTGCTTCGATGTTCCCAAGCGGGCAGGGAGATGTCAACAGCAGGCAGCACCAGAGTGGCCAGAGCAGAGCCACTTGCTGCCCAGATCCATCTACTGGGTGGAGGCAGTGAAAATAAATAAATTCATAATCAAATAAATAAATAAAGAGCTGCTTTCTTCCTATTCATACTTCTGCAGTTTGAAGCATTTTGAGACTGAGGTGGCCAGGATGCTGTAAATAAGTAAGACCCAAGGGAGCCCTTAGGTGACCTTGAAATATTTATTTCGTCTCCCCATTAGTGTTTTATAAGCTTAAGACTCAACAGCTCTTAGTCCGAGGCCAGTAAGGGAATTAGGCAGCTGGGAGACCTCTTGGTAGGGCTGCTCCCCCAGAGGAAGAGCCCACCTAGGGAAAGCAGATGTCCCTGCCCTCAGTCCACTTTATCCTACCTCATTAGGAGCCTCTCCCTGTGCCGCTTCCTTCTACTGTCTTTGCTGACAGAGGGCAGCTTAGAGGAGGATGTCTCCACCAAGCTTTAATATTCACATTAATCAATGGAAAGGCCATTATGGCAGAAAACACCCCATTTTCAAATTCACAAATAAACATGAGTCTCACCTCTCTTGCCTAGAATTGGGGCCCCAATATTTATTGCCATCCTCCAGCCTGAATAACCACAGAAACACAGGTTCCCTAATGGGAGGAACTGGGCCTGCATGGGGGAAGGCTGAGCCCATTGCTGCTGGGGACAAGAAGATGGATTATGAGGGTTTAACACCTTGGCAAACTCATCTGTCCCCACTGGGTGCTGGTCCCGTGCCTGGCATTTTTTCTTTCTTTGCCAACTCACTCATGTGTGTCTGCCTCAGTCCCCTGATGGCAACCCAGGGAGCTCAGAAGACCTGGTTGCTATAGCAACAATTACTCTTTGGAAAGAATTTTTTCCTACTTGGTAAGGTGATCCGAGGGCCCCATTAGAGTCCCTGAGGTGTGGCCAATGGTGGGCTAAAGGGCTTTGGGGTGGACCAGGGCAGAGCCAAGTGATCCTTTGTTTGTTGGTTAAAGGACAAGAACAATGGCCTTTCTTGCAAATATATGTCCCAAAGTGCCCTTTTTCACAGAAGGTCATCTCAGCAATCCCAGTGCCCCAAATAGAAATGATCCAGACCACAAAATCATTTGTCCTGTGCTTCCAGAGCCTTCCAGGAACACACAGCTCTACCAACAAGTCCCCTCCCTGCAATCAAATTGCAGATGACCCGAGAGGGTGCAGAGAAGAAAGGCAGCAGCGTTCTAACTCTGGGCCCACCTGGGTGGCCATGTGTTGGTTATTTTAGCACAGGTAGCAGCCAAGTGGCTGGTACGCAGCCCAGCAGGCTCCCTGAGCACTCAGCTCCACTACTGTAACTCTCAAGTATCCTGGCCTCTGGTGAATAGGTGCACTCATCACTCAGGAGCCCCTCCCCTCCACACCCTCCCCTGCACTTAGATCCTTCTCAAGTTTAGTCTAGAAGCCATTCCACCAATAGGTATGGCATCTCTAAGTCATCACTCTGTTCTGAGGAAGGCCAGAAGAATTCTCAAACCTTCTTCCCTTCTGCCCAGGCAAGGCTGAAATAGAGCAAACCATTTCTGTGTTCAGGAGAAACAGCTATTCAAGATTTCTTGGTTGGGACCAGCAGTTAGCGTAATGGCTATGTCGCTGGACTCCCATGTAGTCAACCACGGTTCGAGTCCTGGACCTGGTGGCTTAAAACTCACGCCGGGCATGTGTGCGTGTGTGCCCAAGATCCCGAGAGGAGAACGGAGGAGAACGGACTGTGGCATGGCCATCCCCACTGGGGGATGATTTCTCGCTTTCTGTCTCTCTGTCTCTCTCTGTCTGCCTGGCAAGTGCACGCGCCCTATAGCATAAACCTCTCCAAAAAAAAAAAAGATTTCTTGGTCATTGTCCACAGTCCCTTCCTCCTTTCTCCACACCTGCATCCTCCGCTAAGCAGCGAGCTCTTCCTGTTTGCCCTAGGATTGCAACAATTCCCTTTTGTGTTGAATGTGAAAGTTCTTCCATCTCGAGTTTGAGGCTATTACTCTTATTTCCCCTCTCTCAGCAGTCTGTGAATTTTCTAATATGGAGAAAACAACGAGCCGGCACGCACACACGTGCTCAGGACTTGCCCATCCCCGCGCTGTGGTATTGAATAAAGGCTCTATTAGAGTTTCATCTTGGCGTAGGAAGGAGCAGTTGGGACAAGCGCACTCTGGCTGTCTGTGCTGAGATGGGCGGTTTTCCATCAGGGACCCGACTGCTTCCTGGGCAATTTGTCAATGACATGTGCTGAATCTGGGCTTCCACCGGAGGCGGCGGCTGCCAGCAGGGCCGGGAAGCAGGCTCCGAGGCCTTCTCCCTCTGCAGGGGCTGCTGGTCAGGACCCCTTCCTGCTCTTCTCGATTTTGCCAAGCTCAGAGCAGCCGGTCGCCCCTGTTCATCCCATCCGTGGGAGCATTCTTTATTACCCAAGGAAATTGAGGATGTCCAATAGTGAGGGAGGAATAAATCATTGTTCTCAGCTAAATGGAGTAGTGCAGATCTGCTGAAAATGCTGCCTTTTATCAACAGTGCAAATAATGAAGATTCCATGCGCTGAGAACAATGAAATGAGCCACTGCACTATTGATGGGGTATTTGTACAACTCTGTGAGTTATGTTTCAAAACCAGGCTCTATTAAAGATGCAGAACCCTTTTCAGAAGCAAAAAGACTAATATTGCTCTCCAAATAATTTATAAGTTTCCCCACAAGGCAAAAAAGCAAAGTTGTCTGGAAGCAGGCGGTCGTTGTTCTGGGTTCCCTGTTGTCTCTCAGCTCCTCTGCTCTACTGGGCTCTGATGGAGTCTGGGTGCAACACAGCCAGATCCTTGGTGTGGAGAGAGGGGTGGTGCCCAGGAAGGGATGGTGGAGGAGGGTGGAGCATTGCCGCTGCCTATGCACAGTGTCCAGGCCTGGGCTTCACTTCGTTCAATTGCAGCCAATTTGGTTTAACTAGGTGGCTGGAAGAACTGAAACCCAGAGAGAATAAAATCTTGGACTTTAGTAAAACTCCATACACCAGAGCTTCAGCAATGGTTCTTGACTCTAGCGATTTTGCCTCCTAGGGGACAATGTCAAAGTCTGGAGACAGTCTTTGTCTTCCCATAGTCATGGCTGGTAGGAAAGGGGTGCTACTGGGTAGAAAGCCTATCCAGGAGGCCAGGGATACTGCACCAGGTAGCCCCCAAAACACAGAACAATCTAGTCTAAAATGCTGACAGCACCAAGGGTGAGGAACTCTGGACTAACATGACCATTTGCATTTCCTCCTCCTGTCTTCGTGTCTCTTGCTGGCAGAGTAGAGGTAGGGGAGCTGGCAAAGACCTGCAGAGCCTCCACCTGTGACTGTCCACTGTTTTCAAACCAGTGAGCAGAGCCTCCACGGAAGCACTTCTCAGCTAGCCCAGGGCCACTTCAGCTGGACCAGGTCCCCTAGACACATGAGAGTGCAGCCATTGAAAGTGAAAAACCATGTAGCGTAGTGGCTCAGAGGGTGGCTCCCGATGGTGGTTTGGGGTTCAGATTCCGGTCTGAGCTCTTTGACCTGAAACCATGTGTCTAACCTCTCTGCTCTCATTTCTGTGCAGTGAGGGGACTAAGGGCACCCCTGTCTATGGGTTTCTGTGGGTGTTCCATTAGCTCTTACATGCAAAGTCATTACAATAGCTCTGGCATGTGTGAATGCTCAGTAACTTTGGGCTATTGTAATTATTAACAGGACGACAATGACATTGACTGAGAAACACAGGAAGCATTTCTGTGTAAGGCTAAGAAGGAAAATGAGACTCATAATCATGTACTCATTATATCCACAACCCCTCAGTAATAAGCCTGCAACAGACCCGGACCAGGAAGGACACGCAACCATACCAGACAGTGGTGAGGGTGTAGACTTCTAATACTGTGTCAGCTTTTGAAAAAGAATTGAAATGCTAATTTAACTAAAAAATAAACAAACGGCACACACATACATGCATAGCAGGGATCATCACCAAGAAAATGACCAATATTTGCAGTCTTACCCAGATTTGCATTGACTGGTATAAAGCAGGTCTACACTCTTCCTGGTTTCACCAACACAGGATGAGAGAAGGCAGCTACTAAAGGAAGGAGAGCCAGCACAGACAGAATCGGCCTTGAGGAGGCTAAAGATGAAGGGATGTGAGGGAGGGATTTAAGATAGGAGAGGGGTCAGCAGATGGCGTAGTGGTTACATTGCTGGACTCCCACATGGCCAACTGCAGTTCGAGTCCCAGATCTGATGGTTTGAAGATCTGATGCCCAAGATCCTGGGAGGAGAATGGAGGAGAAGAAATTGTGGTGTGACCATCCCCTCTTGGGGAAGGCGGTGATTTCTCTCACTTTCCTTCTCACTGTCTCTGTTTCTCTGGTGAGTGCACATGCCATAGAGCAAAAACCTTTTAAAAAAAATAAAAAAAAAAATAGGAGGGCAGCCAAACCCAGAAGCCTCAGCCTGGGTAGACCCCAGCTTTGCTTGCTGCTGTGGATCCAAACCACATAAACAGTGGCAGAGATTTCAGAGATAGGCCAGAGCAGGACCGGTCCAACAAAGAAGAAAGACACACACTCAGCCCAGGACTTTCCCAAGCTGGTCACTTGGGTCTGGACTCCAGGAGGCTCTTCCTCCATCTGACCACCGCTGGCTGTGTAATCAGAGGAAGGCACAGAACCTCTCTGGAGCTCAGCTGCTACCAGACACCAGGAGCACCATCCCCCGTGCTCCAGTCTGTACAACCAAAAATGTCTCTGGTTGGGGAGCCTCAGGAGGAACCACTGAACTAGAAGATTTCTAGGACTTCTTCGACCCTCAGATTTAAAGATCATAGAAACAGATTCATATTTCAAAAAATGATTGGACATACATGCGAACTTCTGTAGATAACTGCTTTACTGCCAGCAGAGGCACGGTTGTTCCAGAGAATTCTCCATTTTGAGACACAGGAACAACTGAGCAAATTTGGTGAGAATGACCAAGAAATATTAAAAGACAGGGCGATTGAAAACAGAATATTACAAAGCATCATATCCAAGAACTCGGAGCAATCTCTAAGACATTCTGGAAAATCACGTTAGTGGTGAGGACGATGTGGATGTCTAAGATGCATGTGAGAGCATAAATTTTTCATGAAATATAAGAATGACAAAATGTGTATTATTTCTTGATTTTTATATTAATTTATGAAGCATGTGATTTTAAATATATATGAGTAAATGCATTAGCAAATAGCAAGAAATCCAACAATGCTGAGTATTAAAACCCTGCCCCAACCACGCTTTTCTTTCTCACTTAGCAATATATTAATCCTTGAACAATAACACATGTCAATAAATAACAGTCTGTGGAACATGAAATGTTAAAAGCATTCCCAGTAATGTGTGTCTTCCCACGAATCTGACCTAGACCATAATGGATTATTTTACTCCATTTCTGGATGTGCGTGTTTCTTACGTATATTTTAAAACCCTTGGGTTCAAATGTACCTTATTACGTTTTAAAGTCTTTGGATTGTAGCAGAAAAATGTTCTGCTCTATAAAACATAGAGCATAGTTGAGGTTTGATGGGTTTGCTTCTATTTTCTACCCCACAAAATGCTTTCTAAATGCCATTAAAATTTAGCATACACCATAATAACCAAGCTGCATTTGTTCCATGTTTAAGTCAATTGACTTCTGAGCTTTATTTCTTAATATACATCAAGTCAAATAAAGTTGTTGCCACAGACAGAGGTGAGGAACACAGAGGCCAGTCTTGTGCAGACCAGTCCTTGCTGTCCTGAGAGAGGGCTGGGGGTTTTGGAGAAGATGTTGCTTGGGGTGGACAGAATGGATGGGCGATTAGTGGTGCTGAGAGTCAGAGGAGAGAAGGGCTGGAATGTAGGTGAAAGGGCCTGTGCACTGAAGCTGGAGCTGATATTACCTGTGATCCTAGGAAGGGGGGCGAAGTGCCTTGAGCCCAGATGAGAAGGGTCCTTTAGGGAATAAGTTCAAATTTGATTCTGTGACACTCTCTGAAATAGTGCTGTGCTTAATATAGACTGATCCTCTCCCAAAGACAGGTCCAGAATTTGCTCTGGGCTCTTAGGAGAGCTCTAAGCTAAGAGTGCCTTTGTTCAGAGGCTTTGGGCTACACCAGACAGTCTAGCAATGTTATAGGCAAGGGCGTGCTTTGGGCCACACACTGTATCTGTTTGATCTCAGATGGAGACTGACGTCAGAGATGTGGGTGACTAACCAGGCCTGTATGATGAGCCCCAGAAAACACTGAGCACCAAGGCCTGGTGAGCGTCCCTGATTGGCAGTACAGTTGCACACTGCTGATGGGAAAAGTTAGTGCTGTCCATAACCCCATACAGAGAGAAGACTGAAAGCACCAAGTCCCCAGTGTCTCTTCCCTTAGCTGGCTTTAATCACTGTCTTTCACAGTAATAAACTGTAACCATGAGCTTAAAAGATTTTAGTGATTGTTGTGAGTCCTTTCAGTGAATTATCAAACCCGAGGGTGGTCCTGAGGACCCCTAGACCTGCAACTAGATCAGAAATGAGGGTGATATTAGAGTCCCCCAAACTCTGCAGTTGGTATCAGAAGTGTGGGTGGTCTTGTGGATGGGTCCCCTAACTCTTAGACTAATTAAGGAATCCCAGGTTCAAAGCTGAACTCGGTTCTGCCCTAACCAGTCTCATAACCTTATGCAGGTCATTCAATCTTTCTGACTTCCTGCTCATTTAAAAAACAGGAAAGCTGCAACAGACAACCTGCCTGCAGATAGGACCTAGATTGCTCTTAGGTCCTGGGTTGAGGGCCCAGCTCAGGCACTGCTCACTGAAGATAGCACCCATCTCCTCCAGGTCTCCACGATGGGGGCGGAGAAAGGGCAGGATACAACCCACCAACCCAAGACCTGGCCCAGCCCCCTGGGCCTTTTGCCTTTACAAATTCTCCCCTCTAGTCTTTGGCAACTTGTCAGCTTTGATTGAACCCCCAAAAATAGAGACAGGAGAGGAGGGGGAGATACCTTGTATCAAAATGCAGTGTGGCACTCATGGTGCAATGGGGAGTAAAGAAAATACAGTGATTGTGGTATGGGTTTTGCAGTGGATCAGCCTAGAGCTCAAATCCAGGTTCTGTCCGTGAACAGCTGAACAACTGTGGGCAGGTATGTATCTCACGTCTCTCATCCATTTAACCAAAGTGTGTGAACACCATGAGCTAGGTACCACGTTGGGTGCTAAGGCTAGAATGGCAGAAGAGACAGAAATGGAGCCTCACTTAGAGGGAGGGCAAAGATGTAAAGAAGCAAAGACAGTATAGGAGGCAAGTGCCACCCCAGGGTAGAGGGCAGGAGAGCCACAGGAGCCCAACCTAGGGGTGGGAGGTGGGGTCTGGGAAGCTTCACTGCCTGTGGTGTCACTTAGCTCACTTTCAAATGAACAAACAGGGCTGCTCTGTGTGCCATCTGTCTGGACCCAATCAGACAATGAGTGCCAAGTGTTTGCTTGGGGTCTGGGGCAGAGTGAGAGCTCAGTGAATGGCATCTATTGTGGTGTTAGCATCTGAGGCCACACACCTGGGCCACTCATTCTTGTAATGGCCTAGAACTGGGGGAAACAGCAGAGGAAGCAGAATGCCCACTGGCTCAGCTTGGGCCCCAGCCCTGGGCAACAGCTCTCCATGTTTCCCCAAAGATGCCATCTCACCCCCTGCCCAGGGCCAGGTGCAGGCAGAGGACGCAAGCGCTGGTGTCACCTGCAAGGTGCTTAGCTCTTCCTGTGAAGCTGGCCTCACCAAAGGAATGTGCAACCCCCCTAATGTGTTATGACAGGAAGGAAGTACAAATAAACATAATAAATCTAGCGGCATGGCCATTATGATGTAGAGTCTGCAGCAGAGCTGAGGGCGGGGGCAGTCGGGTCTCCTTTGTGTCAAGGGAGCTTACAGCTAGCTCTTTCGTTTTACCTGGGGCTCTGTTCTTTACAGCAAATTGGACCTTTCGCTCTGAAAGAAATAATTACTCTCCGAGGAGAAGAGAGCTGGTCATGAATGCTGATATGACACACAATGTCACCTTGCCAGTCAAAAGAGGTTCCAACTCCTCAGCTTGGGTCCCGTCCAACTCCCCGTCTCTTTCTCATAATGGAGGTCACCTCTCTATAGAATTTGTTGATGATCTCCAAAATGACAAGTTAGAAAGCTCCTGTCAGCAGGATATTTTTTTTTTTTTTTTAAGAGGGAAGAATGGCAAAGAGATGAAGCCAGCAGCAGCCGTGGAGTTAGAAGGGGAGGGGCCCTGAGACTAAGCCAAAGGTCAGGTTTTGCATAACCAGAAGCCAGGGTGACTATGAAATCCCATCTAAAATTAACTTCTGGAACCAGTGACCCCAACAGATTGGCCATATCAGAAATAGGGTGCTCCTACTTGTCCATTCCAGGGAGCGAACCTGCAGAGAGCTGAGGAAGCCAGCGGCCAAGCGGCAGGTTACTGCAGTCTCAGGTCAATGAGAAAGCCAGGCACTGGGTGCGCTGAGTCCTGGCCTGAGACCTTCACTTTCGATGCATACACTTAGATGCTGACTTGCCTGGGGAAATAAAAATATCCACAGCCACACCATCGAAGACACATTGGTGGGGCTGGAAGAGTTGAATGTTATCATTAGCTCTCTGCAAGAAGAGAGCATCTACTTCACCTGCCGTAAGCCGTCTGCAGAGCAGGGAAATATTGGCCCTGCTGGTTGTAAATAATTCCATCTGCTGAGAGTCCAGAAAAGAATTCTAACCACATGCGCACCCATCCAGCACCTATGGGGAGGTGGGGGCGGGGGCACCGAGCTATTCTGAGCGTTCTCCATGCAGACTGCAGCCTTAGAGGAGCAGCCCTTAGAGAAGAAGGGGCTGTTTGCCCTCAGGCTGTCAACAGCCAAGGACAGGCAGCTCCTTCTTCCACCTGCGATGCCAAGCAGGACCTGGCCCACCGAGTCTCTACCACCAGCTGAATCCGAGGGCTTTGCATCACATGAAAACAGACCCAAGGTGTGCTGGGGATGGTGGTGGTGGGGGGAGCCAGGCAAGAACAAACTGGGGCAATGGAGGAAGGTGGCATGCCAGAATTTACCAAGTGGTATGTCGTTGGCATGGGGGACAGAACCCTGCTGAAGACATTGCCTTTGTCCTGAAGGAGTCATACGGCCACTTGCAGAGAACCCTTCCCCAAATCATTTTTTCTGGGTGCAGATGTGAATTCAGCCATCCACCTGACAGATATTTTCTGAGTGCAGCGTGCCAACAGCTGTGCTGAGTACACCATGGGTCACAGAGAACAAGCAGAATCTTGGCGGAGAGAGGGAAAGTCATCAGGTGATATTTACGGCACAGTGGGCTAGGCATACGCCAGTGCCAAGTAAGCCAATGACTGCGGGGGAGGGGAGAGGTGGCTTCTAGACAAGAGGAGGAGTCTGCCAGAGAGCAGCACTTCCCACCTACTCCCAGGCCCCGGGTCGAGCCCGCTCGCCTGGCTTCCATCAATCAGGAGAAAAGCCAAATCTGCCCAGCTCTCCCAGAGTCATCTGCTGAACAAACACAGAGCTGAAGTCTCAATCCAGTGGCCACAGGAGCAGCCTGTTTTGGTCAGAATGACAATTAAAATCCTATGATGCATCTGAGTCAGAAGGAGAGGAAGGGACTGTCTTCTCCAAGAAGGGGGTTCCAGGAGACCCCAGCATCTGGATCCCACAGGGCTGCCCTCTGGTCCAACTTGCCCAGGCGAGTCTACTCCCAGGCATAGGGCCCTGAGAGAGAAGATGCTTAGCTGCACATTCATACTTTTAGAAGGATGAAAAAAAAGAAAGGTCTGAAATTATTTTTAAAATATGAACAGGAGGTTTTAATCAGAGTAGGAGAGAGGAATTCCTTCCCAGTAATAGCCAAGTAATAGCACTTCCTAAAGTAATGAGATTTCAGTATTCAACAATAAAATGTGATCTATTCAGGATTCAAGGAAATAAAACTCTAGACATAATTTTAGGGTGATTTTCAGATGTCTGAATTGCTGTTGCAAGTTCAGACCATTAAGCTCATCCGAGGGGGTGGTAACCAAGTGCTTGCCGTTTGAAGGCCTCCTGACAGGAGTTGGAAGGCAGGGTCCACTGAGGGACTCCTTCCCTGTGACCCGGGGGGCCTTGGACCGATCCTCATGGAGCCCTGCCTGGAGGCCAAGTGTAAGGTTGGATGGATGTCACAATTGCTCCTGGGCTTGGACTTCCGGAGGTCACAGGAGATATTCTTCACCCCCTAGGGTCACTTTCAGTTCTTCAGCCACACGTATACCAGAAGTGATCCGCTACCATCACCACCATCCTCTTGACTTGACTGGATAAAACAGCTTGATAGATGGTTCCTTTGTCCACTCATTCACTCAGTCAGTATATGCTGAACACCTGCTTTATGTCATGGATTATATCAGATACTAGGAGCAACGTGTGTGATGGTGCTACTGGGCTTATCCAAGCGCCAGATATAGACGCTATCTTTGTTCCCAAGGCCCTTCTTCCACCACCCAAAGAGTATCTTACTCATCTCCTTCATGTCTCCTTTAAATATCCCTTCCTCAAGGAAGCCTTCCCTCCCTCCTGCTCCCATATGCACCATCGCAGCCTCCTTCGTGTCTCCCTTACAGCTATGTCATTGTGCACTCATAGCTCTGTTGTGTAGACAAGAAACCCAGGATAGCAGGAATATGGCAACTGCCTTGCTCCTGTGGTGTCCCCAGGATGTCGCACAGCACCTGTCACAAGTATTTGCTTATGAACAAATGACATATATCTCAAAAAATCCTATGACAGAAAACACTGGCCAAGGAGACCAGAGTTTCAAGATTCAAGTAGAAAATCTGCTTTAGCCACTTGGCTTTTGTGAACCTGAGTTCCTCTCTGTAAATTTGTAAGGCTGGACTAGAAAGAATTTTGGTTTTATGGTCTTAACCTTCAGCAACTTTATGGTTCTGTGATTCTCTAACGGGCATCTGTCTCCAGTTTCCAGTTCCTGTGATGATGCTCTGGCTTGCTGTGTCTTTGACGGGGACTAGCGAAACGAAAAAACTTTAGCAGAGGGCTCACCTACAAAAGCTCTTTTGAGATACCCTGGTGTTACCATACTCCATACATGGAGAGTCCTGCCAGGGTCAGCTGGGCTTCATCACAGCCAGAAGGAGACACACATCAGAGTTTCTCCCTTTCACATTCAGAAGGCCAAAAATAGACCTGCTAATCACAGGGTTTAAATCCTCCTGAGGGACCCAGAGGCAACTGTACAGGCTGATCATTCTGACGTCATCCATCCTGTAAAACATCACTCATTGGCACAGACCAAACCACCTGATTTGCAAACTGCTGTATCCTGAAAGCCAGAAGACAATGTAAAAGGAAGGATTAAGTGAAATTCGGCTGACAGATGATGTTCTACAAAAGGTCACCCCCCAGATCATTCTTGCATTCATTATTTATTAACAACCTCCAAGACATGAGCGTTACATCAAATGTCCAGCATCAGGAAGATGATAAAGTAATATTTTATAGCTAGAGGCCTCTTAAAGGTGTTAACAAAAAGCTTGCAAAGTGATTTCAACATGTTACAAAATAATTTATTAAGTATTCGCTGCTGCTGAACATTAAAAAAGATATTAATCACCAAGTGAAACGGATACAAGAAAAACAGACCAGTCCATTGTCCATGTCCATACGATGTGTGTGCCATATGCCCGTTGATTTAGTACTTGGGTCAGACGAGGGCACAATACATACTAGTCCCCTCTTGTGTAACTCAAACTTGGCATAATGTCAGCATTAAATATTTTTTTCACAATCGTGTTTGTTCTGTAGGAGAGCCTCCCTCAGCTTGGTGGGCTGGCAAAATAGTCATGTCCCTTCAATGTTCTCTTTGTCCCATACGCACCAACCCCACCCAAGTTCACCAATTCTACCCACACCCACCAACACTACCCTAGTTAACTAGCTATACCCAATTCCACCAACTGTACCCAACTCCACCAACTCTACCCTAGTCCATTAACTCTGCCCATGTCCACCACTCTATATACTCCAAACTCTACCCACGTCTATCAGTTCTACCCTGGCCCACTAACTTTATCCAAGTCCATAAACTCTACCCAAGTGTATCAAATTTACATATACCCACCAACTACCCTAGTCCATCAACTCTACTCACACCTACCAAGTCTATCTTGTCTACTCTAGTCCACTAACTACCCAGGTTCACTAACTCTACCCACACATACCAACTCTACCCAACTCTATCAATTCTACCCAGCTCTATCAACTCTACCACAGGTCACAGGCCAACTCTACCCAAGCCTACCAACTCTACTCACATCTACCAACTTTACCCCAAGTTCACGAACTCTATCCATGACCACTAACTCTATTCTGTCTCATTAACTCTACCCAAGTCCACCAAATCTATCAAACTCTACCAACAATACCCAGGGCCACAAACTCTACTCTGGTCCATTAACTCTACCCAAGTCCACCAGCTTTACCCAACTCCACCAACTTCCCCCATATTCACCAACTCTTCTCTAGTTCACTAACTACCCATGGCCACCAGCTCTACCCTAGTCCACTTACCCATCTATGCCCCCAACTCTACCCATGCCCACCAATCATAAAAGAAATGCTAATAAGACAGAATAAGCAGAAGTTATAAAATCATGTGACTGGGACATGAAGTAAGTAGGAAACAAGGATTATTTCTTTGTGAGTTGAGATTATTTGCAAATAGACTTTCTGACCCTGCCCAAATAATTTCAAGGTTGTTATTCTAAAACATATAGATTATGACTTACACATTTGTAGAATATTAAACTCCTAGAGGGTTTATATCAGGGATTCTTCCTTAAAGAGGAATAATGACAGAGGGGCTTATGGGATCAAGTGAGAGTTGCAGAGGGAGAAAAGGGAAACAGATAATCTCTCTTACTGTCTCTCCAATGAGCACACACACCCTATAGCAAAAAATATCTCTTAAAAAATGATTAATATAGGGACCAGCAGTTAGCGTAATGGCTATGTCGCTGGACTCCCATGTAGTCGACCGCGGATTGAGTCCCGGACCTGGTGGCTTAAACTCATGCCGGGCGCGTGTGCATGTGTGCCCAAGATCCCGAGAGGAGAATGGAGGAGAAGGGATTGCAGCATGGCCATCCCCTCTGGGGGGGTGATTTCTCGCTTTCTATCTCTCTGTCTCTGTCTGTCTGGTGAGCACACGTGCCCTATAGCAAAAAAACCTCTCCAAAAAAAAAAAAAAGAAAAGAAAAAAAAAGATTAATATACATGGACCCAGTCTGGAGGAAACCTGGTGTCACTTGCCATGCAGATGATGTGAGAAGAGCCTCACCAATGAAGTTTTCACCCCAAATTCCTTTAACTAGTAGCAAGTCCTCTCTTGCATAAGAAATTGATTGCCACACATAAAAGTTTAATGTACCCCAACCTTCCAGGTTAATATTTATTGCATGAAATGAGATTCACCTTGACTTTTTAAAAAGTCAAGCTGAGGAAAAGTCACTTAGGTGACTGGATACATAGAACCTGTAGGTTCTGTCCATGAAGTAAACAATGAGAATCACAGAAGCCCTTTAAAGAAGAAGGACACAGTTCCTCACGTGGTCCAGGCTTTTCCAACCTTCCCTCCTGGCCCAGCCACTCTGACTCACACATCATATGTCAACTGGAGGCCACTTCCCCAAGGAATCTCGTTTCTGGCTGCCTCCCACTCCTCTGAAGATTCTCTGCTTAACTCTTAGTCCCATGAAGCTGGGGATCAAATCTGCCCTGCTCACTTTTGTATCAGTAGTACTGGCAATGGGTCTGGCCCAAGCTATGAGCGCAGCGGATATTTGTTGAACAAATGAATGAATGAATGTGCAGAGAGAACTGGGGACCCACCCCTGCTGTTCAATCCAATGATGACAGATTGTTATGATGAGGGACCACAAATTTCAAATGGATATGATATCCCTGCTATTTTGTTGTTGAGGACAACCCCTTGGCCAGATAGCAGGCAGCAGCCAAGGTGCTAAACCAAGCTTTTATTACTAAATCCTCTTGTGAGCTGTGTCTCTTCCCAAGGAAGAAACATCCAGAACCACACTCTGACACCCACAGCCCCATTTTCCAGGGGCAAGTTCCATTAACAATGGCTGGTGTGCCAGCCACCCGGGAACCTCAGCCGAGCAGGGACAGATTTATGTGCTGCAGAAAACGACCCTATTAAGTTCAGCAGTAAACTCCCTTCATCCAAGCCGTGGTGTGCCCTGACTGCCAAGTGGCTGCAGACAAATCCAACAGAGAGAAGGTGGCAGGCTCATCAGGAGAGAGATGGCCTCTTCTTTTCATCAAACATTCTTCCCTCGCCACAAATCCTTGCCCCTGCGTGGGCCAGCACTGCCTGACCACTCTACCAGGACAGGCGAGAATGAGGCGAAGGGGGACACGATAGAGAGAAATGGTCTTGAGAATCATACAGTCTGGGGTGAAACACACAAAGACGTGAGCACATGCCATGTTCCTGGCACAGTGTGAGTACACTGAGACTTCTCATCTGTAATCTCTCCTAATTAACCCTCAAGGTGGTGGTGTTAGCCCTGTTTTACAAATAGGAAACTGAGCTTTAGAGAAGTTAACTCACTTGGGCAAGGTTATACACGGGTGGACAGTAGACCTGAGATCTGAATTCAGTTTATATAAGCACAAAGACCATTTTTTTCAGTCCCACACTCAACTGCCCCAGTAGGAGGGTCCTGCTGAGACACATGCATAGTGGGAACAGTCTCTCTGGTGAGTCCTAGCTCCCATGTTAGTAGGCTGTATCTCCCTTTCCAGAACTGTTATGGATTATCTTAGCACACCACCCAATTCATTTGCTGAACTCCTAAGCCCTAGGATCTCAGAAGGTAACCTCATTTGGAGATAGTCGCTATAGTAGTAATCAAGATCTTAGGGTGGGTTCTAATCAAATATGACTGTGTTTATAGAATGGGGAGATTGGAATACAGACACACACAGAGGGAAAGAACATGATATGAAGATGAAGGCAGAGGTTAGGGTGATGTGCCTGCAAGTCAGGGGACACCCAGGAAGCACCAGCCTCCAGGGAAGAGGCATGGAAAGAGTCTTCCTCACAGTCTTGAGAAGGAATCAACCCTGCCCACACCTTGATCTTGATTTTAATCCTCCAGGATGTCAAGACAATACATTTTGGTTTGTGGTCCTTTGTTACAACGTTGTAGCAAACTAATACACTAGCTTGGAAAAATTCCCAGAGGCCTTGGTTCAGGAGAAGACATGATTTTAACCTTCCCTGCTTACCATGCAAACACCCTGCCCTCTTCCCTCTCAGAGCTCATTATCCAAGAACACAGGCTGGAGGCCAGGCACCAGCCTAAGGAAACCAACACATTCGGGCAGGATCTACAGGTCCATTTGTAGACTGCCAAACCTCTGCAAGTAACAATGATCAAAAATGTTTCTTGCCACAGAAGACCTGGAAACAAACTGCAAAAGGAGAGCAGGAGAGAGAGAGAGGTGAATTCTAAGTAAAGGCACTGAGAAAAGGTAAGTCGATGGAGGCTGGGAGGACGGGGTACCTGAGTCACTGCACCCTGGTGGGTTGGTCTCAACACAGGAACACAAAGGGGGCCAACAGAAAACGGGGGAGGGGTATTGCTGCCTCTTCCAGAGATGAGGCTAACGATCACCTTCTCTGCTAGGACAGGAGCCATCCACCTGCTTAGCTCTTCTGTGAAGCCTGGGACTCACAGTGGCTGCAGCACACCCTTCACAGACCTTCCATGCCCCTGCATATGGATCAGGGATGAAGAAAAGGTGGCTAACCCTTGACCCCCTGTGTCCCAGGTCTCACTGGAAAGGGATCACCTGGCACCCATGACTGATAACAGAACTATCCAGTCAGAGCAAGAGCAAACAAGCCCCCGTCCCACTGGGCCCCTCTTACACAGCGAGCCTGCACCACCCCAGAATCCATGGACAGGGCAAGCTTCCCAGAACTTTTTAAAAGAGATTCCCACTCCTGTGGACTGCTGAAGGGTGAGATTTTACCACCAAAAGCTGCCAACCTACAGGCCCCCAGGGCTTACAACTCCTCCATCTCTTTCTCAATTGGTAATGCCAATCACAGACATGCTCCCTCGCCACAGGGCTGAGGAGACAAAGCAGGGGCAACCGGCCTGTCCATAAACAGCACACTGCACGGCAAGGAGCCCGTTAACAAGGCCCTGAGGCCTCATTTGGTCTGGAAACAGCAGTCCTCCCCCAGACCACGCATCTACTGAGTCGCATGAGGGCGGCTGGCCAGTACAAGAAGGAGGCTGCAAATCCCTTTCTCGTGAAGGAGGTGGAAGGGAAAATATCTATACTCAGCACCTGAGATTTACTTGTGCAAGCTCGGGGAGGTAGCCAAGTCTGAGTTCTGTGATCGAGGTGCAGCAAAGGCAGAGTGTGCAGGGTAGCTCTAGGGCTCGGAGGGGCAGCTGGGCTCCTGGAGGAGGAATAAAAGCCCTGCCTCGTAAGCGGCCCCACCACAGCCTGCCGTAAGTGATGGCCACCTGAGCATGACGACATCAATAAAAAATACAAACAGTGTAAAAAGTCATCAAGCAGAGACGAGTTTATTACTAATTATGAGAAGCTTGACATGCTCTGACTCCTCGTAAAATAGATGAAGTCCATTTTTAATATCTGCTTCCATGACTTCTAGATAATAGGTGGATTCACTTCAAGGTCACATCTCATTTATCAAGTGAAGGTTTTAGCTACAGATTCAGAAAGCAACAGAAGATCCTACCTCCCTGGCATCAGAATACAACATCGGAAGGACTTGGGGCTTTCTCCCATGACCACTGGCTCCAGCCTTTCCAATTAACTCCTTTATTGTTAAGTGAAAGAAACTAAGGGAGCCTGGAAAAGTGGCTGGTCCTCTGTCTCCACTAGCCTTCCCATATCTGGACCAAATATCTGGCTTCATTTTGAAAATAAGCCCATAAACTCCCTCATCCCCCAGCACATAAACAGCCTCTTAGCACAGCCCAGAAAACACAACGCCCTGTTTGTAGTCATCCGAAGAGTCACCAAGGGTGAGAACTGCCTTCTAGTGAAGAGGAGGATCTTTTACCTCATTCCAGAGGGGTGAGAAGGAAGAAGAGAACAAGTAGAAACAGGGACTTCAGAGTCCAGAACTCAGGTACCCTGCTCCGTCACTAAATGAAAAATCTTTCCCGGAGATTTCCCTAAATCAAAAGGAGACTGTTGCATAGAAATTTCCAGAATCACTAACTCATAAGACCCTGAGGAGGCCACACATGAATTGCAGATAGGAGCTGCCTTTGAGAGGAGGAACAGGAAGGACAACAGGCTGGCTCTCAGCACGGTTCGGCCAGCCGTGGAGTCCCTTCATGGGAGCATCAAGTGCAGCCCACGGTCATCCAAAATGAAGAGGGAGCCTCAGCTTAGCCACCAAAAGCAGTCACAAATGGAAGTGGTATAAAAATCCCTCCCACTCCACCTTTGAAGCTACTTTGAAATGGTGGCATATTTACTGAGCAAGTACTGGGAGCCAGGAATCAGACCTTGAATCCTCATACTAAGTCTGAGTAAAGCAGTATTATTATTCCCATTTTCAGGTGTGCAAATGGAGCGTAAATAGCTGGTCTAAGGTCAGAGCTAACATGTTGCAGAGTTGACACTCAAATGCACGTCTGCTTGGATAATGCTTAGCCTCTGTGCTATCTCAGGAAGGAAGCCAGAGAGGAAGAGAGGGAGGGAGAGGAGAGAGTGAGTGAGTGAGGAAGGAAGAAAGAAGGAAGAAAGGAAAGAGGAAGGAAGAAAGGAAGGAAGGGAGGAAGGGAGGGCAGGCGGGCGGGCAGGCCCGCCCTGATAGGGGGTATGTTTTGTAACTATGCCAGTAGAGGTAGGCAAGACTCCCACTCACGTTTTCTGCTGGGAGACTCTCAACAGGACAAGTCGAATGGAAGGATGAGACAGTGGAAGTGGGAAGACATATGATCTCAAACTCAAAACCACTTTTTGAAAAATTCAGAAACAATGAGCTAAGAAATGAAATAATAATAATAATAAAATTTTAATAATAAAATAATAACATAAAAATTTTAAATTCCCTGCTACTGAACTCAAAATGCTCTGAAGTTGATTATATTAAACTGGTCAACTTTAACTCACTGTGTCTAAATTCAATAAAAGTGCAAAGAATCCAGCCCTGAGTCAGGTTTTCCTGCAGATTGGCAGGTCTTGGTTAGTCAGCATGAGAGCTGGGGTATGCCCAGAGCCCTCGTCCACCCAGTGCTCAGGCACACAGGGCCCCTCAGCCTGTGGCAAAGACGTGGCCTAAGGAGCTGCCGCTGAGGATGAAGGCCTGTCCCTGAGCTTGCTCACGGCTCTCACTACGGAGAGCTGGCTGCTTGTCCAGCAGCGATCATCACCACGAACACAGTAAGAGCAGCACTCCTGAGCACTTCCTGTATGCCGGCCACGGCACCGAACACTCGGCGCACACTGTACGGGGCCCTCGCGATTTCGTTTGTTCTTCACCCAGAGTGGGGATAATTTTTAAAGAATTATTTTATTTAACTTTATTTACTTATTTATTTGTTTATTTATTTTAATTTGACCAGAGTGGGACAGAGCGAGAGCAAGAGTGAGAGAAAGGGGAAAAAGGAGAAAGCAAGTTACCAGATCTGGGATTTGAACTGTGGTTAGACATGTGGGAGTCCAGCGCCCTTAACAACCATGCCACCTGCTGGTCCTAGGGATAAGTTTTTAAAAATACGCATTGATAATGACATTTCCCTGTTTAAAATATATCTTTGATTGAGTTGATATACAGTGTATTCTAGATGGGAAAATTAATTTTGTATGCTGTAATGATAATACAGTGAATAAATGTAAAAAATAAAATTAAAAAATAATAAAACAAAAAACAAACCAAAGCCTTTCTGTGACTTTCCAGACCCCTTTAGATAGAATGAAAATGTAAAAGGGATCACTCAAATTCATCCCTCTTAGCCCCAGCTCTGTCTCTCTCACATTCAGGAAGTGAAAGAACGACCATTGCTAATGAGAGTCTATTTCCACTTCACACAGGGACACAGAGGCTCCGAGGTTAAGTGACCGGCCCCAGGGTGCCCAGCTGGGAGGGGAAGTGCCAGGGCTTGACCTCAGCAGCCAGGTTCCCTTTGGCAGCTCACTGCCACCGTCTCACCAGGAGCCCGGGTGGCCAGTCCTGAATGAAAAAGGACATGGCTTGGGAAGGGAGGCTGAGTCTTGGGCTCTTGGCAACTGCTACCCTCTGCAGTGTTAGGGGGAAAAGATTTTAAAGAAGGAAAGGGGAGGTGGAGAATCCCTAACTGCATTCTCACCTCACTGGCTAGATGCTTCATGAGGCTGGATAACATCACAGGGTCATTAATTTCATCCTCTAATTTCCTGAGCCAAGAAACCCACCAAAGCACAAATAGGGTCTCTGCATAGCAATATCCTTCTCCTGGACCTGGAGATGCCAGAATGCGTGGACTCAGGGAGCCTCTGCTTCAACCAGGAACGGGCTGAAAAGCCATATGGGGAAGGAAGAGGAGAGGCAGCAGCCAAGACAGAGGTACGGTGCTGGGTGTGGACAGTCACAGCAGCAGCTAACATGGACTGAGGCTCACTTGAGGCTCAGGGCTTTAAGACAGCCTGTCAAATCCTCTCCCACCCAAGAGGCAGGGACCACACTGGCAGGAACACAGAAAAGGAAACTGGGCTCAGGGAAGTTACACAGTCTGTCTTTGGTTACATACCAGTAAATGGAAGGAGAGGCAGGATTTGAACTTATGTCTGAATGACTTCAAAGGCTCTGTTCTTTTTTTTTTTTTAGAGAGATATTTTTGCTATAGGGCGTGCATGCTTTTCCAGAGACATACAGACAGATAAGAGAGATAGAAAGGCCATGTTCATAACCAACATGCTACCATTTCTCTATAAAAGCAGTTACCAGAACAGAGTAGATGGGGTTCCTGCAGAACCAAGCCTCGACACCCTGGAGGGATCCCCATGGACGCTAGCCTGTTGATGGCCCACAGGTTCGGGCTTGTCCTTGACCCAGATTTGGGGATTTGAGGAGGACGTAATAACTGAAAAACATTTCCAAATTCCTCTGAACCATGTTAGGCTCTACCATGAAGAGAAAGAAGCTTGAAGGCTCTAGGGAAACATCTTTTTTTATTGAGAGTTATTTTTTTTCTCTATAGGGCGCATTTGCTCACCAGAAAGACAGAGACAGAGAGACAGAAAGCGAGAAATCACCCCCCAGGAGGGATGGCCACACCACAATCCCTTCTCCTCCATTCTCTCTGGATCTTGGGCACGCACGCACACGCACCCGGTGTGAGTTTAAGCCACCGGGTCTGGAACTTGAACCACAGTTGACTACATGGGAGTCCAGCGACGCAGCCATTATGCCAACAGCTGGTCCCTAGGGAAACATCTTTTAGAAGGCAGATTTCATTCATGATCACCCAGTGAGGCCTAAACTGCAGGATGGAACCAAAACAACATCAGCAAAAGCCCAGTGCCAGGCCATCAAATTCCATAGTGCATGCTCAGGTGTGGTCCTGGGTGGCTCCCTGGCATGTCTGCCAAGGGTACTTGAGCCCTGGCCCAAAGCCTCCAGAGACCCCAGAAGAGTATGGAGGGTTCACCTACTTTTTCATAGGCATGTCCATCCAGGACAGAGGTGCAGGGAAGCCTGGGGCTCTCAGAGTCCTGCAGTTACTGAGAATAACCCTCCACCCTCCCACCCACCAAGAGCAACAAGTCTGCTAAAGTCAGATACAACTGGGGCCTCTAACCCACCTCTCCCAAACCTGGCCCAGCATTTGCCCACAACAGCCCTGTCATGGGGTCTCGATTATTTCAACAGTCACTGCTTGAGCTCTCTGGCCTTCTGGATGGTAGGTGAACTGTCCTGTTCCCAGACCATGCATGGTGATGCCATCCCCATAACTTCCTGGGGGACAGAGGGGAGCATTTGGGCTTAGTCCTGCATGAGTGGAGCCAGCCATGCAAAATCTGGAGTAAGAGTCTTCTAGGAAGTCAAGAGAGCATGTGCAAAGGCCCTGGGGTATGACTAGATGTGGCAACCCCAAAGACCCAGCAAGAACGCTCAGTTGGCTGGAGCCAAGGTAGCGAGAGGGACTCTGAAGTACAGAGTAAGGCAGGAATGCAGAGCTGATCAGGGAGGGGTATAAGGCCACAGGCAGGAGTTTGTATTTTGCTCCAACCACAAAAGGAACCATGGGGGCATTTTATGGAGGGAAGAATCATGATCTGATACATAAATTTAAAAGGTCACACTGGCCGCTGAGGGGAGGACAGTCTGTGAGAAACTCACTAAAGGGTTCCTGCAGTCGAGGTGGGAAAAACCTGGGTGGTCTTGAGCTATATTGAGGGCTAGAGTTGTGAGACTTGGTTGGGTGATTAAATGAGAAATACAGAAATTCAGGGTGGCTTCCTGGTTTTTAAAGAAAATGAATAGGTGAAAGAGAGGGAAGATTTGGAAGGAATGAGTTTAGTGGAGATTTAGAGAGTTCCAGTCTGATTGCATTGAGTCTAGGAGGCCTGTCAGACACCCAGGAGGGGACATTCTACAGGCTCTGGATCCAGGTGCCTGAGGTTCAGGAGAAAGGTCAGAATTGGAGATATAAACTAGGGGGCTGGGTATAGAGGTGGCATTTGGTGCCCAACAGAAGTCAGCTACTTCACTTTGATGGGGACCAGCAGGTGCCATCCCTATTCTCCTTTCACTCATTGTGCAATTCTGGTCTCTGTGTTATTGATGAGAAAATTGTCTTGAAGAAATTGGGCATCTGATATGACAAAGCCATGCTAAGGTGTTGACCCCTGGGTTCTGTCTCCATCTCCTTCACCAGGTGGCCAAAGGTGGTGACCTGGAGCATCTCCCATGGGGCCTGTAACCTATAGATGGCCCATGGATACCAGTAGACATCCTGGAATAAATGCATTAATCCCTGGGGCTGGAGGAGGCTCACTCTGGGCCTCCCTCTCTGTTCCCTGATGAAGCTGGCTCACTGGAAGGGGGAAGAGATGTTTACTCCGGATTCCTGGCTTTTTCTCTCAAGATTGAGGTCTTGCCAAGAGTGATGGGTCCAGTTAGGGAGGAGGTAGAACTTCGGAGTGAGATCCCTGGAAAGGTCTCCACCCAACTTTAGACCCTAGCAGGAGCCCACACTGAGACCCCAGACCATTCTCCTTCAACAAGAGGGCCCCTGCACTTGCAGGTGCTCACTCAGGAGCAGGGGCTGCTGGGCTGAGGTCAGGAGGCCCAGAGACACACGGCTCATTACCATCTACTTTAAAATTGCCTTTCCTGGGAAGGGAACCACGGTTTCGCAGCTCAGGAGTCTCCCCTGGAGAAGAAATCAGTGAGAATGACTTCAGAGGAAATACCAACACACCCCTGGAACTGACAGTCATCAACTTGACTATTTTGTCCCCACTAATACCCTGACAAGATATTAGCATCCAGGGGGCTTTTATGCAGACTGCAAGACAGAAACAGCAGAGAAATCCAGAGCACATGTCCCCTACATACAGCCTGCAGGGTCTGCTTGATGACCCTTTTTAGGAGGTGTCGAGACACAGACGTGACAGACCCTCTGGATGACAGAAGCAATGCTCCTTCCCCTGAAAGGACCAGGAAGCCCACATGCATAGGAGCTGGAGAAAAAGCCAACACTGAACGAGTTACTCTAGAAACTCTCTGCTCTCACACCCACGGGCCTCCTTCTGCCTCCTCTTCTCTTCCTCCTGTGTTTCTCCTCTTTCTCTCTTCCCTCCCCACATTTCCTTCTCTCTTTCTCCTTGTGTTCCATCTCTCCTCCTTTTCTTCCTCGCCTGCCCTGTGTCTTCTCTTCCTCCCTCCCTCTCTCCTGGAATCCAAGCCCACCCCTCGGAGAGCGAGCCAGCGCCACTTATTTCATCTGCGATGACTTTTGTCTTGGCTGCCCCAGACCTGGCACTTTCCTGATGGTTTCAATTTTCTGCTCTTCGCTCTCCTGTTTTATAGCGGCAGTATTAAAAGCGGGAGCATATCACTTTGTTCTCTTTTGTATAAAAACTCCTCACTTGTGTGCGCTCTCAGCGCTGCCTTCCTCTTGGTCGGAGGCTCATGATTTGATAGTAATAACGCTCTGTTTATACTTGCCATAAATGTCAAGCCCCAATAATATACTGCAATCGCATCTTATCCTGCAACACAGGGATTTATTTGCAGCCCCAAAGGCAGAGCCACAAGGCTTCCCAGTGACTTTCGCTCCTTCAAGGGCCTTTGATTGATCCCACCCTGACCTGACAGGTAGGCAGAAGGGGATGAAGCTCTGGACGGAAAATGGCTGTGTTTCCCTGGTCTCTATCCAAATTCATCACCCTGATCGGCCTGCCTCCTACAGATGCTGGGCTCAGGGCATGTGCTCAAGTCATTAACCTACAGCCAGGCAGAGGCCGCCCTGATGTTTCTGCTGAAGGAAGGCATTCCTGGGCGATGAGACTCGCTCCCTCTTGGACAAGTGACCTCTGCATCCTAGGAGGTGCTGCAGCCCTTCCTAACACACGGCCTCATCTCTCCAATCTGCATGTGGGCCAGGTGGGAGGCCGGGAGGCATTTCAGGCCATCGTTCTGCTAGAAGTTCCTCCCTGGCTATTTCCAGCTTCTGAGTGCCTGGCACTGCACTAAGATTAGAAGGCAAGACGCTTCACCAGCTCTGCACATTCCCCAAATGAAAGTAATTCCTCAGACAACAGGATTTGTGCCTGGGAAAAGCATGAGGCCACTTGGATCCTATCACTGAGAAAATGCTAACTTGGCAGGTGGCCTTGTCTGTGTCAAGTCCCAGGGGTCAAATAGCCCAGCCTCACAGTGTCTAGGTTTCCTATGGGGCTGAGATTTGCCACCACTAACGTGTTCGGGGGGGGGGGGGGGAGGCTCAAAGGGCCACAGCAGGAGTGAGCTCTACCCTGGAGCAGCTGGCTGCATAGAGGTGACACTGGCTGCAAAATGACTCACAGCCTTAACTAGCAACAGTTACTACCTCCTCATCCAAATGAGTGAGATGGGACCTGGCAGAACTAGAAGGGACAGAGACCTAAATCTAGTAAGTACTCTATATTATGTATGTGTGTGCGTGTGTGTGTGTGTGTGTGTGTTGTACATACACAGATACACAGAGGTATCCAGATGTTCATGCACACAGATCCATACATCAGGATTTTCTTTATATTAAAACCCTACAATTCTATACCAACCATACATGAAGTTAGAATTCCTAGTAGATAGGTTTTAGCTCATTATAAAGAAATAAAATAAATAAGAAAGCAAATTTCTAACAGTTGGAGCTTCCCAATAAAAGCATGGGCTGCACCGAGGAGTAACAGGTAACTAACTCATCACTCAAGGTCTTCGAACAAAGGGCAAATGGCTGGCTTCTTATCTGTGATATTACAGAGCTGGTGAGATCACACCTATTCCACCTTAAATCCTTTGTGGAATAAGATAGGATCAAATTCTTAAAATTAAAGATAACACTTCAGACCTCATCCAAGCCTGTGATTGTGTGGTTATGTGTACAGGGGGCTTGGGGAAGTGGGGGTCTCAGAGGACCTGGGGGGCTGAGAGGCAGAGGGCCGTATGTGAAACGGCATCTCCAGGTGGTTGCCGCCCTCCCTGGGTTCTACTGTCCTGCTGCTGAGGAGTGCACAGTGAAGGGGAGGGACACGCGGACACAAGGCCAGTGCTCGGAGCATCCAGAAGACAGCACCCCTCCCAGGCTGGGGCCTCATCAAAAGTCATGGGCCTAGGAGAAGATCCCTGGGTGAGACTCTTGGAAAGAGTTCCCACCCTCCCTGAATCCATGTTCGATCCTACCTGAGTCAAAGAGTCAAAGCTGGGATTCCACTACACTTCCCGTCAACGGAAGGCCTCCCTGCTATTACAGGGTCCCATGCAGTTAGTGGAGGGTGGGTGCTGCAAGACTGAGCTCTAGAGACACATGCCCATCATGCTGACTAAACATAAGGTTTAGGTGTAATGCGATGAATTGTGCCCTCCTCCCCCCCAGAGGTTGAAGTTCTAACCCCACTACCTGTTAACCTGACCTTATTTAGAAATAGGGTCTTGCAGATGATCACATCAAAATGAGGTCATTAGGTTAGGCTTTAATTCAATATGGCTATACTTATAAAAAGGGGAGATTTGAATGCAGAGACAGACACATGCAGAGGTAAGATGACAGAAAGACACAGGGAGAACATGGCTATCTGCAAGCCAAGGAACACCTGAGTTTCCTGAGGCTCCCCAAAGCCAGGGAGAAGCCTGGAAAAGATTCCCCCTCACAGCCTCAGAAGGAACCAACCCTGCCCACACCTTGCTTGCAGAGACGGTAAATAATTGTTGAAGCAGCCAGTTATGGCCCTTTGTTATGGCAGCCTGAGCAAACTGAAACAGGTATCAGTGTTACAGGCACCCCATCCTGGCCTGGCATCTTCGTTCAATTTGCAGAAAGGGAAACCAAGAAAGCCAGGATGGGATAAAACCTTTGTCCTAAGTTACACACGAATCAGTGGCAAGTTAATATAGTGACCAATGGCATGGTATTTAATATCAAAAGAGCTAGGTTCAAATCCTACTGCACCACTTGTATGCTGTGAGACCTTAAGCAATTTACTTAACTCCTCTGAATTCAAGTTTCCACATTAGAAAAAAAAAATGGGTGTAGTTTACGTAGTATGTCCTTCCCAGGGCCATAGTATGGGTTATTAAGGAATGTGTGTAAATAGTACAGACTTTGAAAAATACCCACTGTACATCCCCATTTAATATGTACTGAATGTCTGCACTCTATGGCTGAAATTGAGAGATCTGAAGACAGTAGAGAGGGTAAATGTAGATACCAGAGACAGTAAAAGAGGGGAATAGGTGGTAGAGAGCAGGTGGTAGAGGGCGGGTGGAAGGGGAAAGGGAAGAAACATTTAGCAAAAGAACGTAAATTTCTCTGTGGAATAAAATGTCCTATAATTTTTGCTTTATTAAAAATTAAAATTGGGACCAGCAGTTAGTGTAATGGTTATGTCGCTGGACTCCCATGTAGACGACCGTGGTTCGCATCCCGGACCCGGTGGCTTAAAACTCACGCCGGGCGCGTGTGCGTGCGTGCCCAAGATCCCGAGAGGAGAATGGAGGAGAAGGGATTGCGGCGTGACCATCCCCCCTGGGGGGTGATTTCTCGTTTTCTCTCTGTCTGGCGAGCGCACGCACCCTATAGCGAAAACTTCTCCAAAAAAATAAAAATAAAAAATAAAATAAAAACAAAACAAAACAAAAGATATAGTACAGTGTCTGGCATATAATAGTTGGCCAACTGTTCAATTTAAGAAAGAATTTTATTCTAGTACTCCGACGGTTCCTGACACGATGCATGACCCTTGGACGTCCACTCGGCCCCAGTATAGAGGACTCTGCTGTGCTCCTGAGGGCTGGAAAAGTTGCTTATGAACCATCTGATTCTTTCTGAGGAGAAACAGGACAAACTTCACCCAAAAGAAGAGGGACCATGTGCTGTACTGTCCAAACCAAAATAACTTTGCAATAGCTTTACAGCTGAAAATTACACGAGCCCTCCAGGCACAGCTGGGAAGTTTGGTCCCTCCAGATGAAAGCAGCTCTATAGAGAATTGAACTGGCTCAGAAAAAGCTGCCATTAGGCCTGCGAGAATTTGTTGTGTGTTACAGGCTGAGTAGTGGCCCCCCCAAATTCATATGCTTAAGTCCTAGCCCCAGTTCCTTCGAATATGGCTGAATTTGTAGAAAGGATCTTCTAAGAGGTGATTAAGGTAAAATGAGGCTATTAGTGTGGCTTCAATCCAATCTGACTGGTGTCCTAAGAAGAGGTGATGAGGACACACACAGGATGACCATAGGGAAAAGGTGGCATTTAAAAGCTGGGGAGAGAGGCCAGGAAGTAGGACCAACCCTACTAAATACCTCCATCTCAGAGTCTCTTCTCCACATCGTCTTCTCTTGTTCAAGCCCTGTCTGTGGTACACAGTGTAGCTGCCCGAGCAAACACACACGGGCGGGATGAGCCCTCAGAGACGGAACAGAGGGCACACACTGGTGCCAGACGGGTCGGGGCTGCGGAGGGACAGAGAAGACAGGCAGAGGCCGCGTTTTCCTCTTCAATCCCCAGAAAGAGGCTAGAGTGAATGTGGGGCCCAGCATGCTCAAAGGCAGTAATTAACAGTCGTTGCCTCGTCCCCTCCTCAGATGCTTTGGATATTGTACAAGTCTCCATTTTGCTGACTTTGGAGAAAAGAACGGCGATAAATAAATGTAAAGCACACTGGTGATGGTGTGAAATGATGCTTCATCTAATTATCACTATTCCGCGGTGTCGTTAACATACACTCGAGGAGAATGGTAATGACTTTTACGTTTTTATCACAGCTCGGATTTGCCATCTTAAGCCCATAGTACAGGGACATGATATTCCCTGGGACAGAATCTTACAGACAAACGATAGGATCACACGGGTAGGTAAGAAGAAATGACTCACTGTTGCCAAATTGGAAACAGCATAGTAATAACATCCGGGATACCAGGAAAATCTGAAGACACTCGGAAGGTCAGCAAATGAGGAGCGGAGAGCGAATAGGCACCCTGGGGGTGAGGTTGGAAAAGTTGTCCTCAATCACAGATACCCCTTTCTGCCAATTAGGTCATAATACAGTAAACGTGGGTGGCTCCATCTTTTCTTTGACGCTTAAGGGACCGTGGCATTCCTAAAATTTGTAGTTCTGAATCTAAGAGGTAAATAAGACCTGAATTAAGGTTTAAAACCCCCTTTTATTACAGGCTCATATCATCTATTTCTCTTTTCTCTCAAACTGGAATAAAACTGAAAACATTCCAGTTAGCTGACGATTTGACAATTTCACTTAATTGGATGCCGGCCCCTTGAGTTCTGCTCCTGCAGGCTTCCTAACCTCTACCCCATGCCTCACACTTTCCTGCTTCTTCTAAGGGACAGGCAGGAGTGGACGAACTTGGTGGCACAGCTCTATCCAGCTGTTTGGACCAAGACCATTAGTTGGGACAACCAGCTGGCAGGCCGGTCTAGAAGGTGTTATTTTGGTTGATGTGAAAAGATGAGCTCGGCCAGTAAGATTTGCTCTCTCAGAAATCACACTGGGAAACAGCACAAGAATGAGGCCATTAAAGCAGGAAGTGGAGCAGGGGAATTGCTGAAACAAAGGCCAGAGAATTGACATGGGACCAAAAGAAATGAAGGCAAGGTTTGAGAAGCAGAAGCCATGGACAGAAAAGTGAAATATAGAGAAAGAAGGGCCCAGTGGGCAGGGAGCAGGCTGGGAGGGGACAGGCTAGGGGGAGGGTGGGGGGCATGCTGGCAAAGGCCAAGACAGAGACTTTGAATGTCAGCAGGTTGACCACGACACAAAGGCTGAGCCAGTGAGCACAGTCAGCCCCTCCCCATAGCTGCCTCTGACCCGTAGTCTGGCTGCAAGGGAGGTCTAATCCCCCACCACCACCACCACCACCACCTGCCTCCGGGCTTACCAAACCACATTTCTCCTAAGAAGGATGATGGCCACCAAAGTCACATCCTAAACCTCAGAACCTACGCATATGACTTAATTTGGAAACAGGGTCTTTGTACGTGTACTTAAGGATCTATTGGATTGTCAGAAAAGTCATGACGTATTTTTTCTGTTTTTCTATGAAAAATGAGTCATGACTTTTCTGACAACCCAAGAGATGATATCATATGGAGAAGACACAAAGAGTGTCCTTGTTAGACGTGGCAAAGGACACACAGACATAGAGAACATCACCGTGTGGAGACAGACGCAGAGCCTGGGATGTGCTGACGGTTCTAGGAACCCCAAGGCTGTTGGAGACATGCAAGGAACGGGGTCTCCCTCAGAACTTACGGAGGGAACCGATCCTGCTGACGCCTTGCTTTCAAACATCAAGTCTCTAGAACTGTGGATACATGTCTATTGTTTTAAAACCCCTGGGTCATGGTAATTAGTTTTGGAAACTAAGACAGGTGATCAGAGCAAATCCAGTTCCTTGCACATGAAGGTGGCGATTCAGGAAGTTGGTATGGCTGGGTTCTTCTGCCTCAGCACAAGTCCACTCTGTGGCCTTGGGCTGGCCACTTCCCTCTCTGGGGCTTGGCTCCCATTTGAGAACACAGAGTCTGCCGAGAAGCCCGTTGACTATGTCCTGACAGAACAGTCCAGGTCTTGCTATAGATGTCTATGGAAAGGAGACAGGGACAAGCCAGTGATGCAGAGGCCAAATTCTAAGCCACTTCCCAGAACCATGCGCTACGGTCCTGACCAAGGGACACGAGTCCCACCAGCATTAGGGACGAAGTGGTTGAGGATTTCCGTAAATAATGCTGAATCTCTTTACCATTATTGTGCAGATAGTTTGGAGAGAAGCAATGCAGTCCTTCAGAAGTCGTCCCCAGCAGCTGCGCTGTGTAGGACAGTCACCCGCAGAGTCAGAGAATGACCTGTTAGTGCTGTCTGCCATTTGGGCTTTAGTCTGTGCCCACTGAGGAGCATAGCTGGACCCTTGGCTCTCGGCTGTAAGGCTAGGCCCACTGGGTACCCAAAAACCTTGGTCAAGGAGCCTGGCCCCTGAGATGAATGGTTCTGGGTACCTGCCAGAGGTGCCACCTGATTTTTAGACCTGGGCCGGGCAAACCCAAACAACCACCTTCAGCTGTCAGGAGCTCCGAGAAGGTTGCCTCTGCCAGGCCCCAAGGGGTGGGAGGAGGACAGGTCTCCCACATGCGATCCCACCTTCATTTCAGCAGCGTAAGCTTAACTTTCTACTCTTTTCCCTGAAAATGCCATTTTAAATATACTTTAGATTTTCAAAACAATACTCAAAGATTGGTACAGTTCCCAAGGGAGGAAATCTTATTGGCTGAGCCCATTTTTTATATAGCTCAGGCAACGCTTCCCCAGCCAGTCTGGTGATTTTAAACAATGAGGAGGTATATTATTATCTTTTAAAGCTCACCTGATTAAGACACAAGCCCTCGGTTCTTTATATTTTAGGCTAAATCTTGGGCTTTTCTTGCTCTACTTCCAGGCAGCTCAGAGTCATCAAATGTCGAACACCATCATAGATCCAATATAAAGATCCAGAAACAGTGAGAAAGAAGAGGGTTTAAAAGACTATCTAGGCGACTGATTGCCCCTCCGTTCCAAAGAGAAGTCACCTGAGGATCAGAGAGGGTGAATGACTTGTTCAAGGTCACACAGCAAGGCAGATAGGAAATGGGGCCAGAATCTAAGACTCTGTGGCATTCTTCTCTTCTCAGTTCACACCTTCCTGAGAAATATGTTCTGACCCTTGGATAAGAGACAGACTAACTTGGGACCAGCAGTTAGTGTAATGGCTATGTTGCTGGACTCCCATGTAGTTGACTACAGTTTGAGTCCCAGACCCAGTGGCTTAAACTCACACTGAGCATGTGTGCGTGCATGCCCAAGATCCCGAGAGGAGACTGGAAGAGAAAGGATTGTGGTGTGGACATTTTCACGGGGGTGGGGGGGATGATTTCTTGCTTTCTGTCTCTCTCTTTCTGGTGAGCGCATGTGCCCTATAGCAAAAATCTCTCCAAAAAAGAGAGAGAGATAGACTGACTCACCCCAGGGGCTTCTAAACCCTAACACCATTAACCCCATTAAAGGAGAGACTTGCATTACCATTGCACCCAGCCCTCTTTAGCTTAATTCCCAAGGCAATTACCAGCTGTGCTGTCCCACTACTCCGTCAGGGACTCCCCATGCTGAGGGTACAAAAGCACATATCCTCGGGATCCCACAGTCCTCATATTTCTCAGGACCCGGGGCACCCTCCCTCTGTCTTTTCAGACAGATGTGATGGGAGCAGGAAGGCCGACAGATCAGGGATATTTTAGCCAGGGTGACTGTGGCTATTGTTTAAAAAGTAAGCCTAGTGACTCTCAGGTCTTAAGCACAGATCAAGTGCCAGGCCTGGACATCATTAGCTAGATTAAATCTTCACAGTAACCCCATAGGAGGGTCTCAGCACTTGTACACAGGCATTGAAGCAGCTGTGCTTACCAGGAGTGGCTCATCAGAGAGAGCAAACTACGGGGTTTAAAAACAGCCTCCTCAGCCAGCCTCATAGCCTAGTAGTTAAGGGAGCCAGCTATAGTTTGAATCCCAGCCCCAGAGACTTAAAAAACATGCCAGGGACCAGCAGTTGGTATAATGGCTATGTCACTGGACTCCCACATAGTCGACCGCAGTTCAAGTCCTGGACCCAGTGGCTTAAACTCACGCCGGGCGCGTATGCGTACGTGCCCACCAAATATCCCAAGAGGAGAATGGAGGAGAAGGGACTGGAACGTGGCCATCCCCCCTGGGGGGTGATTTCTCACTTTCTGTCTCTCTGTCTTTCTGGTGAGTGCATGTGCCCTATAGCAAAAACCTCTAATCATAATTTTTTAAAAAAGAATATGAATGTTTGTTTTTTTAAGAAATTTTAAAAAAGCATGCCACAGGGCCAGCAGATGGCGTAATGCCTTACAGCTTCCACTAGTCATCCTAGAAAACACTCTGGGAGCCATGAGCTGCCATGCAAGGAGAGACCTGGGGAAAAACCACGTGGAGAGAGAGATGCCAGGCCAGCTCTCAGCACTCACATCACCCCAGCTGAAGTAGTGAAGCAAAGAACAGTAATCCCCTTAGCTTAGCAGCAACACCCATGATTGTGGTTGTGCGGGCTGATTTGTTAGACAGAAATAGGTAACTGGACCACCCAGCAAAGGCACTCCTAGGAAACACAGTTACATATGCAACTAATCTCGGCAGTAAAAAACGGGAAGCAATAGATGGCCACAGGCAGAAGAGTTAAGGAAACTGTGGTAGAGACCCACTGTGGAATACTATACAGCTATAAAAATGAACTACAGCCACATGCCAACAACATACATGAGTCTCAGGGGCATCATGTTAAACAAGAAAAGCTAATCCTAGGAGATCACATAAGGTATATAACATTTAAAAAATAAAGTTCAAAACCAGGCAAAACTAAATGATGTTTTATTTACTACAAGTATAATTGATAAGACTCACAATAGGTGAGGAAATAGAAGTGCAAATTCTTCCTGATTAACTTCGGAAGATGGAAAGGCAGGGCAGGGAGGGAGGGATGGAGAGGAGCCAGATGCAGCTAATTGTAATGTTCTGGTTCCTGGATTGGCCAGTAAATCGTGGGCATTACTTGTTCTAATGCTTAAATAAACACTCTAAAGTATATAATAACAGTGTGTCACAGACTAAAGATTATAATTAATCGAATTATTCTAATTCATCCTTTGTTTTCAAAACAAAACCTCAATGGATACACAATCAAGGCTCCAGCTCTACAGGGCCACAAGGGGTTGGCCACGCTGGCCCAGGTAGAGGATTTTAGCTGTGGATGACAAAGCATAAAGTCTTCAACCACCCCCATGTGCCATGCACCCCATAATCCATAGGAAATGTGGCACCGTAAAAGGCAGCCTTCTGCCTGCACATCCCCAAAGTCCTCAGAGTCACCGGGCCTTGCATTTTATTTCACAACTGTGTGCCTACCACTTAACGCCGAAAGATATTACTTATAAAAGATGATTCCTGAAAGGAAAGTTTGGGGTTTTATTATGCCTCTGGGCTAGATTGGGCGATCTTTGAAGAAATAAGGTTGTACCCTTTTCATTTGCTATCCACAGGGCAATATTTTAGCAGTGTGCAGGGTCAAGGAGAAGAGCCGAGGGCCGGCACCGTATGATGCACGGCCGCAGAACCGGCGCCCATGGAGCGTGGAGGGCACTCATCTCAGACGCTAGCAGGAACAAGGAGATCCATCTGATTGATGGTCCCAGGGAAAGTTGGAAATGCCTCTGGAAGGACAGGCGTGGGGTTGCAGAAACAGTCCAGGAGTGGACAGTCTGCCCACCGGCCAGCCAGGGCCCAGGTGCTCAGACTGAGGCCCCAAGAAGGCTCACAGCTCTCCAGAAACCTGCCAGACACTTGGACAAAGTCTTCCCTTCTTCCTTAATCTTTCTCTTAATTCCCATACTAGCATGGAATTACTTGCTCCCCAATGTGGCTCTAGCCCTATGTTCTAGGATTCTAGGAGTTGAAGGACTTAAAGAAATGAGGACTGCTCTTCCAGGGCTGCAGTGGGCAGCCTGCTACACCATGGAGAGTCATTTCCTTCCCTCCCAGACCTCAGAGCCCCACCTCTTCCCCATGGCCCAGAGCCCACTCCTCCAGGCACAAGCTGAGCCGGTAACATGTCCATTCCCTGCAGGTAACAGGTTAGCAGGGGAAGAACTTGAATACTGCTGCCCTGCCCTATAATGGCTCATCAGGGCAATCCTGAAATTTCAAGAGGAGTTGGCAGCTGGGTAGTGCTGGGAGAGTGGAAGCCTTGCCATCCCAGAAAGCCAGAGGACCCTGGGCCCCCTCTCCATGAGAGGCCGGAGCTTTTCTGAGGTCACCTGCCTGCAGCAACCTGCCCTCCACTCTAGGCCACTGGAGACTGGGGGCCACTCCCAGAGATGGCCCCATGTAGACAGACTTAAAAGATTGTATGCCCATTTTTTCAGATGAAGAAACCACTGTGTGTGTCAGTTTCCTTACTTGTAAGATAGGGTTCATATTGGTACCGACCTCATAGGCTGAGTGTAAAGACACAGTGAGGTACTGCATGTAAAACAGCTCCTCGGATGGAGCAAGCACAAGTCCATGGCTCACAGTAACACTGACTACTGCCGCTGTTATCTGCTCTCTAGCGTGATGGACACTGGTGGTCGGAGGAAGCAAGGAAGACAGGCAGCCTGACCTGCCCCTGCTCCCGACTCTAGCTCCTCAGGAGACTGGCCCTGGAAGACCCCTCTGAAATTCAGTTCTGCTTCCCAGTGGGCACAGCATCCAATTACCCTATGGAGAGGAGGCAGTCACGATTTTGAGTTCTGTGAAGAGAAAGCTCTGGACCCTGGCCAAACGGCTGAGCCCAGCCTGTCTGAAGATAACGCACACACAGATGATGTTTATGGCAGAACAATCACGCAGACACGAGGCTGGTGGCAGCCACGGGAAACCCAGGCTGGCTGGGGTCGCCACCACCGCCTGGCTGGGCAAATGCCAGGTGGGCGGCTTTCATTGTCGTTTGCAGAGGAGCCAGCTCCAAACTGGGCGACAGCTCAATTCTGGGGGAGAAATGGACTTCCAGACAGAGAGAGCTCGGCTTACTTTTCGTTACCAAAAACAATCTCCGACCTACTTTGTTTGCTCCTTCATATCAAAGTGAGTGGAAATATTTTCTCTCTCTGGACATATTGACAGCTACACCCCAGCTCCCGGAGGGTGTCCTGCTCTGCCCAGGATACAGAGGCTGCTCCCTGCTTCCACGAGTGGGAAGATTAAGGTGATTCTCTCCACTCCCCTACGCCACGTCTACCAGACACTCCTCCGCATGGCCCTCACATCCTTGGGAAGGAGCCCCTTCCTGTTTCCAACCATGGGGGAGCTGGGGGCCCGACAGGGAAGCTCCGTGCCCAGCAGCCACACTCCAGAGCTCAGGGTGCAGGCTTCCCACAGCCCTTCAGGAAGAATTCCACCTCAGAGACCCACTGTAGCCTAAGAGCTGGCATCCTGAGAGAGTGGTCTAGTTGGCTGTTGGGCCAAATCCTGACTTGGTCTAAAAAGGAAGGGACTCCAGAGTGACAAGAGCCCTCCACAACTGCCCAGGCCACTCCCTGCCATCGCTGTGTCACAGCATTCGCGTTGCTGGTTTGTAGACTGTGTCCACTCAGGCTGTGAGCTCCTCGAGGGCAGGGACTGCATCCTGTCCTCCATTGCATCCCTGTGGCCTCATTCAGTTTAGTACAGAACAGAACTTACATGTTTGTGAATGACACAGTGGGTGGACAGATGGATGGAAGCGTGTATGTATGTATGTATGTGTGTATTAATATGCAAAGTGTGTGGATGGATGTAAGGAAGGGAGGGAGGAAGGACAAGGGGAAGGGAAGGGGAAGTGAATAAGTGAATGGGTGACAGCTCAACAGCTGTCCACGGAAGAAAGAAACCATTCAGGCAAGGGCTACCTCCTGGGCCCTCCCTTAGCGCAGGCCTCTCCACAGAGTGGAGCGTGTCTGTGTCTGACAGGGGTCTCCTGCTTCATCCAGTTCCTCTGGGGGAATCTGGCTGGATGACACAATCACACACCTTTTCTTGGACACAAAAGGGGGAAGAAGAATGTACCAAGCCTTCCTCCTGTCTCACCTTTTCCAGAAAGTCTTTCCAGAGAAAAGAAAATGACAAGTTATACCAAAGATTGGCAAACTATGACCATGGGCCGAGTCCAACCTGCTGCTTGTATTTGTAAATAAAATTTTATGGGAACCCGGCCACATTCATTTGTTTACATATTGTCTATGACTGTTTTTGTGCTTTAACAGCAAAACTGAGTAGTTGTGACAAAGACCATATGGCCAGTGCAATCCGAAATACACACTAACTGGCCCTCTACCAAAAAAGTCTGCTGGGGTAGACTACTGTTTGGGGCCCTGTCATCGGCCTAGGACTGTGTGTCAAGACCTGGAAGCCTATTTCTCACCATATCTGCTGGGGAAAAAGGATAGAAAACAAGGATGCCTAGAACAGAACAGAGCAAAGGGTATCAGCATGAATGTGCTTCAAGAAGAGGGGAAAAGTTCTGAATGGCCAAGTAGACAGGACGGACTTTGGAGGGGGCAGGCCAGGATTTGCATCTTAGACCCGCCACTTGGCTCAAGTTGCTCCATCTCTTTTGAGACTCACCCAAAGAATCATGACAGCAATTCCTCCCAAATATCACATTCTCGAAGAAGGCTTCCCTAATTGCTGTCTAAAATGACCCGTAATCCCCTGGCTCTATCTTTTTTTTTTTAAGAAATATTTATTTTAATTTATTATCATTATTATTTTTAATTTGCTATAGAGCACATGCACTCACCAGAGAGAGAGAAAAAGCGAGTTTCCAGGTTTAGGACTGAAACAGTGATTGGCCATCAGGGAGTCCAGGTTCCTAACTACCACACCACCTGTTGGCTCCTATTTTTTTTTAACAGCTTTTTACATATAATTCTCCCATTTAAGGTATACAATTGAGTGGTTTTTTAGAACATTATTCACAAGAGTTGTGTGACCACTGTCATAAATACATTTTAGAACATTTTTAAAGAGAAAATGTATTCTATTAATACATGGTGATCACTGTTCAAATCCCCCACCTCAGTAGGCTAGAGACATGCCCAGCACACATGTGAGTCCCCAGGATTCTACAGGCTGGAGGATTGGAGGAAAGTGACCATGGCATGACCAGACCCCGTGGAGGGTACTCGTCTCTCTCTCTCTCTACCAGGTGCACTACAGGTGCTTTATCATGAATAATAGAAAAATGAATATATTATATAACATTTTAAATTGGGTTTCTAAACTATTTTTAATTTTAAAATTATCTTAAAAATACACATAACATACAATTCACTATTTAACCATTTTTAAGTGTACAGTTCTATGGCATTAAGCACATTTACATTGTTGTGTAGCCATCACTCCTGTGGCTCTTTCTGGCCTACTCTATTTCATGATGCCTAAACTTACCTGAAAGATGTATGGGGACCAGCAGTTAGCATAATGGCTATGTCGCTGGACTCCCATGTAGTAGACCGCGGTTCGAGTTCCCGACCCGGCGGCTTAAAACTCACGCCGGGCGCGTGTGCGTGTGTGCCCAAGATCCCGAGAGGAGAATGGAGGAGAAGGGATTGCAGTGTGGCCATCCTCCCGGGGGGTGATTTCTCGCTTTCTGTCTCTCTGTCTCTCTCTGTCTGGCAAGCGCACGCGCCCTATAGCAAAAACCTCTCCAAAAAAAAAAAGTATCAGTACTTCTGTTTTGTTGGTTGAGTGTCTTTCCCATGTAAACTTCATGTGGGCAGGACTTGGTCTTATTCACTCATTATATCTAACACTTGGAAGCATGATAGAGACATGACAGGTGCTTAACAAATGTTCAGATAAGTAAAGAAATAAGTCAATGACAGGGTCCATGTGCACAAGGTGGGCTTTACGGAAGGCCTAGTGATGGGCCTGGCATAGTCTGTACATAGTTCAAGGCGCAAATAGGTCCCTGCCAGAACTGGACCAATATCTGTATAGCATCCCCAGTCCCTGTGAGCAGCCTTCACCCTTGTTACCCGGCATTAACCTGTAAGTAGCATTTTCACTTGTGAACAGACTTCCATGGGAAGGGGTTTGCTTTTCTTATCTCTTCTGTGCTCTTTCTTTTCCTTCTTGCTTTCTTTTTCTTTTTTGTTTTGTTTTGTTTTGAGAGTTTTTTTTTTTGCTATAGGGCGCACGCTCTCTCCAGACAGAGTCAGACATAGAGACAGAAGGTGAGAAATCAGTCCCTAGGGAAGATGGCCATGCCACAATCCCTTCTCCTTCATTCTTCTGTTGGCATTTTGGGCATGCACGCATATGTGTCCAGTGTGAGTTTTTTTGCTTTTTTTTTTTTGGAGAGGTTTTTGCTAGAGGGGTGCATGCACTTGCCAGAAATACAGAGACAGAGAGACAGAAAGAGAAATCACCCCCCCCCCCCCCGAGGGGATGGCCATGCCACAATCCCTTCTCCTCTATTCTCCTCTTGGGATCTTGGGCACACACGCACATATGCCTAGCATGAGATTTAAGCCATCGGGTCTGGGACTCGAACCATGGTTGACTATATGGGAGTCCAGCGATGTAGCCATTACGTAATCTGCTGGTCCCTGTTTTGTTTTATTTTTCTGAGACAGCTTTTATTGCTATAGGGCACATGTGTTTGCTGGAGAGACAGAGAAACAGAGAGACAGAAAGTGAGAAATCACCCCCTGGGTGGATGGCCATGCCACAGTCCCTTCTCCTCCATTCTCCTCTTGGGATCTGGAGCACACATGCACACATGTCTGGCCTGAGTTTTAAGTCACTAGGTTCAGGACTTGAACCATGGTCAACTACATGGGAGTCCAGTGACATAACCATAATGCCATCTACTGGTCCCAAGCAATTTGTTTTAATCGATGCCTTAACCTCCCACAGAGGACAGCACTTTTCTGTCCTTTGAAAACATTGCCCTTCTGTGCTCTTTCTTCTGGGACCTAAGAGGGGGCTGAGATGTTGACTGGGTATCTATGCAGGAGGGTGACTGCGGTATCAAACAGAACCCCAAAATCTAGAGGAACCACTCCTTGTAGTAAGCAGGATTCTCCAAGTGAAACACAAGACATACACACACACACACACACACACACACACACACACACACATGGTCTTCAAAACGTTCATGGCAATGTGATCATGAAGAAACTGAATAGATTTCAAAATTTTTCTGAAATAAATAAACGTGTGCTTTAATTCCATAATTTTATTCTTTCCATTAACTCTTTTAAGTCCTTCAGGGGTGTGTGTGTGTGTGTGTGTGTGGGTGTGTAGAAATTTATTTTAGGACACAATTGATTGCTGACAAGACCAAAATTTGTAAGGCAGATAAGTAGGCTGGAAATTCAAGTTAGAGTTGGTGCTGCAGTCCTGGTCCAGTTCCATAGGGCAACAGGCTGAAAACTCAGGCAGTGTTCCTAGGTTGCAACCTGGAGGCAGAATGTTTTCTTAAAGAAACCTCAGTCTTTGCTCTAAAACTCTTCAACTGATTGGATACGGCCCACCCACATTATGCAAAGCAATCTGCTTTACTCAAAGTCTATTGACTTAAATATTAATCATGTCTACAAAACACCTTCACAGAAACACCTAGACAGGTCAGGTGGCATGGTGGTTAAGGGTTCCACACGGCTGGCTGCACAGATCAGGATACTTGAAAAACGTGTTGGGTATGTGTGCATGAGTGCCCAAAATTCTAATAGGGAAATGGAGGAAAAGGGATTGTGGTGTGGTTGTCCTCCCTGGTTGGTCCTTTACCACTCCCCTCCTCGACCCTCTGATTTGTTTCTCTCTGTGTCTGGTGAATGCGTGTGCTCTATAGGAAAAAAAAAAATCTAGATTGTTTCTAACCAATATCTGGGTACACGCTTGGTCAAGTTATCACGTGAAATGAACCATCACAATCCCCACTGCACACACGCTCTTCCCATAAAGGCAATGAGGCAGTTTGGAAGGAGATTTGACAAAGGCCACAGAGGACACAAGTCCTCAGTACCCATCCCTGTCACAAAGTGACAGGCATTGATGACCCCGCTCCAGGCCAGACATCCCAGAACCAGTCAGTGACTAAAGACTCACAAACACTCCGCTCAATGAGCTGTCAGAATCCACATAAACACCAATTATTAGGCATTGTACTCAAGTCATTTATTGGTGGTTGCTTTCATAGCCTCAGGAACATAAACCAAAGAGAAAAAATGGCTTCCAGGCCCTGTCATTGTTATTTTCTTTCTTCTTAGTAAAGACCTAAATGTTATCACCCAAAGGAAGATAGAGAGTAGGCTTTAGGTTTTGGGTTCTTTGGGACATACACCAAGATTCAGGAACAGTAGCTGGCAAGAGAGAAAGCCGCGGCTTACTCCTGAAGCTGAAGCTTTGTGGACTAGGACCAGGGCTAAGCTCTGGAGAGAAGGTTCACAGTGCTCCTGCCCTTCTTAGGATAGCAAACATGGAAACACAATATAAAACTAGGCTGTCACCCTGTGACCTTGATGGCCCTGCTGAACTCTGTCCCTCCGTCTTTCATTTTTCAAGGGACCTTTCTGAACTCTTCAACCCAAGTAGTTTATGTAAAGAAGCTCTGTATCTTCTTTGCTCTGCTAAGTGTCCTTTCCCCACAATCACATCTACACATACACACTCTTGGAAGGTGAGGATGGTAATGGGAACACAGGCCACAAGCCAGAGCCCAGGAACCCAGGAACTTTGATTCCCATAGGCTAGCCAAAGAGAAGCTACTTCTGCCTATCAGGGCTTCTCTTTCTCCCTGAATCAATACAATTTGACACACGCTCTGCCAGGAATGTGCTGCCTGTGAATTTCAGTGCTATTCTGGGTTCCCATGTTTATTCTAGCATGACTCCTCCAAGCCAGGTATCCATGAAAAAGCCCCCTTCCCCACCCCTGTCAATTTCTGCTATGCAGGTGAACTGTCTAAGAGGCCCAGGCCTCCAGGTTATGATGAACACACCCACATTCTACATGGCCCAGACCACATGCCAGAAGAGCTACTCAATTCAACTTGGGGGTTCCCTTGAGGCCAGCTGGGCTCACTCCCTCTTTGAATGAACACCATGCCAAGTATCCTAGTCGAACACCTAGTCCAGGTGGGCAATAGCCAGGCAGATGTTGGGAGGGGCTGCTCAGGACAACCAATCCAGGCCTTCATTATTTTGTGTTCCTGTGGGACAATAAATGAAAAATAAAATCACAGGTGCTCAGCAAAGGGCTGCTTCTTGAGCAAGAAAGCCCGGTTATCAGAGTCGATGAGCCAGTGGTTACATTTTAATTAGTTTGATAAATAATTAGGCCTCTGAGACACCCAATCTGCCTTACAGGCTCTCTTCCCACCACCAATAAATTAATCTTATTTAACCACATTTTACTTATTACTCAAGCCTGTGTTCTATGTTTAAAATACCAAGGTTGCAGAGGTCTCATTTTCAACGCTATCTATAAACACATCTACCTCTACTGACTGGCAAAATTTCTGCCCTGTAAGTCTGCCTGGCGGGCTCCACCAGGAGGACACACACGTGTGTGCTATTGGCGCTTCTCTGAATGTAAATTCTGGCCTTGCTCAGCCTGTGTGAAAGCCTGGCCTTGGTTTTCTCTCCAGAGCGAGATGTATATGACTCTCAGGTGCAGGGCCATCTTTTTATCCAAAGCGCCAGGTAGCCTGAAGCTGAAGCCCCAGCTCAAGGGCACCAGGCGGGAAGCTGGTGATGTGCAGAACTGAAAGCGCTCGGCTGCTCTGATGGGCGTCTCCGGGACTGCTGATGTCCCAAGATACTGACAGGTGGCTGCTGGGTAAACTGTCATTTGACCTGTATGTTTGCTTTGATACACGCTCTGACAGGAATGTGCTGCCTGTGAATTTCAGTGCTTGGGAAAAGAAAGAGTCCTTTGATTCCCAAAGACATTGATTCCTTGCATTGTATTCCTCATCCCTCAGCTTTGCAGGGCAAGCCAGGACTACACTAGGAGTCTGAGATCTAACTCACTTCAAACTTAACAGGAACTTGCCTAGAAAAATACACACAAAAGCCCAGAAGGGTGGCCTCAAGGTCTAACTTGCTTAAGCGACAGTGCCAGTTCTCCTGTGGCGAGCGCTGGACGATACTTCTCCTCCATACTATATGGGTCCCATCAAATTATGGCAGCCATGTCTCAGAGCCTGGATTCAGTTTAAAAAATGGTTTGTCCTAAAGGGAGCTGTATGAGCTTCAGCAAGCAGATTCATCAGTTTAAATTGTCTGCGGAGTGCAAAATGAGAGCTTCCTCCTAAGTCATGCTATGACATGTTCTAGTTAGGAAGTGAGCTTTCCCGCACTCCAGATGCCAGGTGATAAGAATTACTGATGCATTGCTTTCAAAGCAGTTGGTTTTATGGCTTGGCAGGGCTGGCTTTGAGATTCTGCTGGGCTTCATTTGCATATGGAATGGCAGCCTAGGAAAAGGCGACCCTAAGGCCTCAGACACCATCAGCCTCTTCCATCTCTGCTGCCAGTGATAGGTCATTTTAAACCAACATCTGGTGAGTGTATTTTTAAACCGCATCTGTAGCTTTAATTAGGGATCTCCCGGGAATGGCAGGGAAAGAACCAGAGAGACATCCCCAGGGGAAGATTAAAACATTGGCAGTTCCGCCGATGCAAAGCCCTGGAAGCTGCCTTGGCCCGGTTTTATTATATTCTATGATCAACTATGATAGGAGAGCCCTCTGCACAAGAGGATCTTAATATTAGCTACATGCTAGGATAAGCAGAAATCCTGTTTCCACATCCAAAAGAACCTCTCGCTTCCAGACAGTGGCTTCTGTGCCCCAGCATCTAAGTGGGGTTTCCCTTTCCGCAGTTACAGAACCTGAAACAGACTATACGCCACCAAGGAGTTGAGGCGACCTCAGAACTCTCTTGTCAAGAGCATTTGTGACAAAGAGTCAGTCAAAGTCCTCTGTCCTGCTGCGGAGGTGGGTTTTTACCCTCCTTTCTTTTCTGTAAAGACAATTCTTCAATGGTAACTCATGAAATAAAACAGACCGTACTTTCCACATAGACAAATGAGATTTAAATATGCATTGTTCATTTCCCTCAGGGATGTTTGAGATCTAAAATACTATTTTAAAAATCTGTAAACTCTTAGGTATGTATATTTTAAACCCAAATAAAAATGGCCTCTCCTTTATGCCTGTCCAGCTAAATAGTGCACTTTGCTTCCACCAGGCTGTAGCCGCTGATGAGCAGAGAAGCCCAGCAGCCTAAAGACAGGCAGCCTTGTCATTTGGTTGTTTCCATCCCCACCTCCTTTCTTGATAAATGTAAGTAATAATAAAAAAAAAAATCCTCCATTTCACTGGAATGCCCATTAAAATGTAAACCCAGAGAGAGGATTTTGAGTAGGCTACAAAAATGCTTTATTCAAGAGACTGCAAAAGGTAAAGCAAATCTAAAGTTGATTTTTAAACCTAGTATATAGTATGTAAAACAGGAGTCCCAGTTCCTAAGCGGTACACAGAATCTACGTATTTATTGGAAAATCTGCAACACGGTGTCAGGGTGCTATCAAGACTCCTGTAAAAACATAGGTTCGGCCTTTTTCCGTTACAAGTTGTCTCCCTGGATCAAATACAAAGATCCTGAAGCCTACGGCTGAACGCAGCAGGAGCCCATGACATTTCTCACTGATGCAGCATAGGAAATCTCCCAAAGAAAAGGGGATTTCAGAGCAGAAAGAATGGCATGTTCTGTGTGTGCCATTCCTGACGCGTTTTTCTATGAAGACACACCTATGTGAGTGTTGCCACTTACCTGGAGTCCAGTGTCTGATGACACTCAGCCAAGGCTCTTTTCCTCACTGGCAGGAATGACAAGTCTATCAAACTCATGCTCATTTCACGGCTCAGTGACAACTATCTGGAGAAGTTCAACAGGGATGCTCATGTAACCTGTTAGGTTGCCTTGGGACATGGTTGCCATTCCTGCCCCAAAACTGCAGAGAAGACACCATCGAGTCTTCTCTTATTTCAGCTCCTGAGTGCCTGAACTTATCGCTGGGTGACCTAACAGAATTGACGAGGATTCTGTGATTTGTGCCATTTCAGCCAGGTGCTAGCAGAAATGGCTGCAGAATGAACAGGAATAGAGCATGAAAGTCTTCACACCTGCCCCTTTGCTCCTAGTTCCACCAGCTCTCCATAAGCTCACAGTCCTAGAGAGAGGTGCCTGGGGAGTCCACTGTAAACCTAGAAAGCATAGCGTCAGCTTTCCCGGTGTCTCTCTGCAAGGCAAGTTCATGCTTTTTGCAACCGAGGGGCTTACAGATCTACGATGAGTACTGTTTGTGCATCTGTGTCTGTGGATTTGTGCATCTTTATATAATGTGTGAGTGTATTCTTTATTTTTACTGCCTGCTTTGCTCAGACTTTAGACAGCACTAAGATCATCAGCAGTCTCCTAAATTATAGATCGGCTCACCAAATACACTGTGTCACTCATTAGCTGCATCATCTTGCAGCTCTGCACAGCAATAAATTAAGTAACACAATAGCTACAGGAAAATTAGGTGAATAATTCTCACATTAAACTAAAAAGTTTTGGACGCCTTTGGTTTCTTTCGTGCTGTTCCTAAGACAATACGGTACCATGAATAGACAACAGACAGGACTCTAAACTCCAAGGGTACAATTCTTCAGCGCAAGTTAGGTGTGGTTTACATTAAAAATAGAACAGGCTCCCGCAAACAGACTTGTATTTATATAGAATGTTGCGACAACTGTCATTTTACATTAGTCAGAGAAATCCCACAGGACTGGTGTAAGTATTAAATGTGGCAATTTTTTTTGTTTACCGACAAAACATAATAAAAAGAACACAGCCTCCTGGATGACATTCTGGGTGATTTTTTTCCCTCTTTCCCTGAAGTCATTCATAAAATAAACATGTGTTCCCAGTCCTCACCGGCCTTCTTTATGAGCGTCTCCTGATAGTGCACTAGGAATGATGGGCAGAGCCAGCCCCCCAGAGACCCCAAACTAGTGGCTCCCACTCCAGGCCCAGCTGGCTTCTTGCTTCATTTCCACGTGCTGCCCAAAGAGCGACCACAAAGCATCATTCCAGAGTCTTCCCTGAACAGTGAAACAAAGATGGAGTCATAGGGACATTTATACCATAGGAAAAGTCATCTTTCTCCACAAAAAAGGGGCCAGAAGTGGCTAAGTCATGAGTCACAGGTCTACATAGCTTGTGACGTGCTTCTGCTGCCAAGATAAGAGAGTTGAAAAGAGCCCCATACTCCATGCACCCACTCGAGTGAGAAAAAGGCACATTAGGGACAAGTAAGCTGCTCAGATACAGTCAGCTTGGCGGCTGCCCTTCCCCTTGTCCTAATCCATTGTGAATAAAAAGGTTAAAGAGGCAGAAGACACAGAGCAGGAGGTCACCTCTGGTTTGCTGGCCAAGTGATTTTGACCAGTGCTCCCTCTGGTCAGCTGCCTGGTGGAGGGCCTACGGCAGGTCTACCAGGTAGGTCTAGGGGTTCTACACAATCCTTGCAGTCGTGCCAAGTTAAGGTTTGCCTTGAGTGTGCAGCAGCATTTTCCAGAGGTTACTGGATATGATGATGTTGCTCTGGAGACTGGACTGCACGATGCTTGTGTATTGTTGCATTTTGAAGTTTTCTCACTTTGACTCAAATACAGTGAATATCCTATAACCTGTAGAATCTACAGGAACTTTAGGCAGGGAAGGACAACAGACTCGCACTTCCCCAGTGTCAGCTACACCATCAGGCCTCCTCCTGCCAGCATGGTCGAGTCAAAAGAACTCTGGGTCTTTTGGTCCATTATTGCATTGTTTAAAAAAATACAATTCTGGTGGCTAGAAAGTCCAAAGGCGTAGGTTGGCATTGACAAGACTGCAAAAGCAGAGAGGAGGGCAGTATATGCAGAGACTGAGACCCGGGGAGAGCTATCTATTATAGTAACCCACTCTAACAAGAACTAACCATGTGGAACCAGCAGTTAGCATAATGGCTATGTCGTTAGACTCCCATGTAGTCGACTGTGGTTTGAGTCCTGGACCCAGTGGCTTAAACTCATGCTGGGCGCAAGTGCGTGCATGTCCAAGATCCCAAGAGGAGAATGGAGAAGAAGGGATTGCAGCATGGCCATCCCCCTGGGGGGTGATTTCTTGCTTTCTGTCTCTCTGTCTCTCTCTGTCTTTCTGGCGAGTACACATGCCCTATAGCAAAAACCTCTCAAAAAAAAAAAAAAAAAAAAAAAAAAAAAAAAAAAAAAAAGAACCCACCATGACAGCTAAAACTCACTGGGTCTCCCAAGATATCATGAATCCATTCGAGCGTATGCCTTCATGATTCAATCACTACTCACAGACCTCACTTCTTAAATTTCATTACACTGGGGACCAAATTCCAAAGTGTGAAACCTTGGGGGTACAAATTATTATCCAAACCATAGCACTGGGTTTAAGTCCTATTACGATTAACCATATGGCTGTAGGCTGACCATTTGTCTTCGGTGCTCTGTCATTTCACTGTAAAGTGAGATACTATTAGGTATCAGGATCAGGAAAGTCATCAAGTATTTTTATATGTTTTTCTATGCAAAAATGCATCATGACTTTCCTGACGACTCAATATATAGCTACCTCTGTGAGTTGCTATGAGTAGTAGAGGAGAGCTCATGTGTAGAGCCCCAACATTGTACCTGGCCAACAATTAACACTCAGTGCATGGAAGGTCCTCTCCTTCCATTCTTAGAAATAATGACCCAAAGCTGAACCCCACAGCCACCAGTTCTATTCTCATATCTGCTGTCTTTATATCTGTTGTCAAGAAGCCAGAATAAAAAGCATGAGTGAAAAGGGAGCACCTCCCACCCCAGGATAGCCTGAAAATCCATTTGTGATGATTGTACCACTGAGCATAGGTCTGGAGCCAGCCATGGAAGAGAGACACTCTTTATTGCATCTCTTTTGTACTGTGTCTTTGTATTAGAATAATCATAACTGGAACTTTGTTTCATTGTCTAGCCTGGATATTATAGAACTTCAGTAGCAGTGTATTTGGGGTTATACATAGAAGAGAGAGGGCCTTATTTCTGTAATCAAACATTTCTCCTGTCCCCCACTCCATCCCAATACCATCACACACATTCAGGGTATTTATTAGGAATCACTCTTTTTTTTGGGGGGGGGGGGGGGTTTGCTGTAGGGCGCGTGCGCTTGCCAGACAGACAGAGAGAGACAGAGAGACAGAAAACAAGAAATCACCCCCCAGGGAGGATGGCCACGCTGCAATCCCTTCTCCTCCATTCCCCTCTCGGGATCTTGGGCATGCACGCACACACGCCCGGCATGAGTTTTAAGCCACCGGGTCTGGGACATGAACCACGGTTGACTACATGGGAATCCAGCGACATAGCCATTATGCTAACTGCTGGTTCCAGGAATCACTCTTCATGGATGGTCAGTGATCAGTTTTTAGGACAAAGCGAACCTCTAAGCCCCTTCAGCTGTCAGGTCTCTGATTATAGAGAGTTTAGCCATAGGAAAAATGTAAGAAGGAGTTTTCCAATTCAGAAAAAATCTGAAGACAAAACACTTTTTTTAGGTCAATGGCAGAAAAATTTGACACCATGGAGTGGCAAAATTTTGAAAGTAATCTTAGAATCTCTTGGTTCTAAGTTTGGTTTAGAATTTTGAAATTTGTTTTAACTAATGAAAAAGTTCTTAAATAAAGGGGGGAAATGATTAATTATGAACAAAATTGCAATGTCCTAATTGTTAAAAATATTATATTTAATTATTTAGAAAACATTTAGTCACAGTTTATGTTCATCTAGGGAAGGAGATTTTAAAATCCCAACATAATTAGAAATTACATTAAGTTATTAATTTAGAGTTCAGGACTTTTTTTTTCCAAGACGTTACTTTAACTTCTTTAGCTTAACACTTCTGCAACCTAGAGGAAGGAAAAGATAACCACACTCCTTGGATTTTTAAGGGCAGATACAAGAAGGATGAAGATGCATTAAGTAGAGTTAAGGCATTTGGATTTTATCTCTGGTGCAGCTTTTGGAGCACAAGGTCATAAGTAAAGTCACCAAGCCTAAGGGAAAATAATCCTCCATAAGCAAGAACCAGCACAACAACAACAAGAAGTTAAAAATCAGTTCTACAAAGACTCAGATATTGGAATTATCAGAAACAGAATAAGATTAGTTTGTTTAATCTGCTAATAGAAAAAATAGGGGACAAAAAAAGTATGATGAGAGAAATAGAGAATTGAAAAACCAAATAGCAGATGGGGGGAGTAAACAGAGCATCTAGAAATAAAAATATAATTATTAAAAATTTAATACTCAATGTAAAGAAAATATTAGGCAATCAAAAAGAAGACTTGTGAAATAAAGACAGTTCAAAAGAGGCCCTTCCATGATGATTCAGTCAGTAACGTGATGCTGTGGAGTGCTGGTAGCCGCATGACCATCTGCAGGTTCAAGTCAACTTGAAACTTGCCAAGAATGTGCACACCCAAGATCCAGACTAGATAGAGGGCTGTGGAAGGGGATCTGGGCATGATGAGACCCTATCAAGAGCGTCTATATCTATCTCTCTCTGTCTCTCTCTTGCACAATGCACACACTCTCTCTCTCATGAAAGAAATAAAATTAACTTTAAAAAAGATCATTCAAGAGATATTACCAAGAAAGTCAATACTGAGAGAAAATGCTGACAAATATGAAATATAAATAAAGTAGATTACAATACAGGTGAGCTGAGTTCAAGAAAGGGGAAAAATGGGGCAGTGGCAACAACTGATCTTGAGAATTTTTAGGACTTCTGAAAGACAGTCAGCCATCCCAAGTCAAGAGGACCAAGTGAATCCCAATCATATAAAGCAAAAACAAACCCTCACCTAGTGTATCATAGTGAAAATGCAGAACACAAAGTTAGAGAAACAATCTCAACAGCAATCAGAAGAGAAATGACAATTAGAGTGACAGCTGATTTCTCAACTGCAACAATAAATCCCAGGAGACACTGGACTAATATTTTCAAGTATTTGGGAGGCGGGGAGGAACCTGTCAATCTAAAACTGTACATCTAGCAAAACAATCTTTCAAGAATAAAGATGAAATGAAGATATTTTCAGTAACAAAACAAAATCTGAGAAAGTTCACTTCTATCAAGTCTCTATGAAGGTAGGTTCTCAAGAATATACTTTGGAAAGAAGGAAAATCATCCCAAAAGGAAGGCCTGAGATGTAAGAATTAATGGTGAGAAAAGAAGTGGTGGAATTGAGAGTAAATGCAGGCTAGTTATCCCTTATTTAAAATGCTTGGGACCAAAAGTGCTTTAGATTTCAGATTTCTTGGGGGGAAGAGGGGGATATTTGCATATGCATAATGAGATATCTTAGAAATGAAAACCAAGCCTAAACACAAAATTCATTTATGTTTACTATACATCTTAGTTTTATTTTTTCCTTTCTTTTAAAATTTTGTTATTATTATTATTATTATTATTATTATTATTATTACTATACACCTTATTCACATAGCCTGAAGGTAATTTTGTACAATATTTTTGTATTACAGTATTTTGACTGCAACCCATCATATGAGGTCAGGTATGGAATTTTATACTTATGGTGCCATGTCAGCACTCAACATGTTTTAGATTTTGGAGCGCTTCAAATTTTGGATTTTCAGATTAGAGGTGCTCAACCTATAAACAGTCTCTCTTCCCATACACAAGCTCTGCTCTTTCTTGCCTAGTCAGAAACAGTCCTTCAGCAGTTGTCTCCTCGTCTCCTAACATTATCGATATTCTACTTTCTTCCAGACTATTCCTATTTGCATGCAAACATGCCATTATTTCTACCTTCTTACAAAAAAAAAAATCTTCTCCCCTTTTCTCCAATACTATCACCTCATTCCTTTCCAGTTATCCCTAAAGTAGCCATCTTTACTTTTTGTCCCTTCTTTCTTTTCTCCTAATCTCTTAAGTCAACTCCAGACAGACTTGCACCCCTGCCAGCTCACCAAAGCTACTCTTATCCATGACCTCTTCATTGCTGAAGTTTGGCCTGTCCTAGTCCTCCTGGAACATGGCCTGGAGGCAGCATTTCATTCTTTCCACTCTGATAAGCTTTTGTTCACCTGGTTGTCGGAAAGCACCTCTTCCTATCTTGTAACCATGTTTTCTTCAACTGCTTCTTTGGGTGGATCCTGTCTTTTCCTGACAAAACTCAGAGCTGATCTTGGTGTTCTACTTTCAAGCTCAGTTTTCTCACAACAGTTTTCTGGGGTTGCCATAACAAAATATCATAAACTTGGATGACTTATAACAACAGAAATTTATTTTCTTGCAGTTCTGGAGGCCAGAACTCTGAAGTCAAGGTGTTGGGGTCAGGATATGTTCTCTCTGAATGCTCTAGGGGGAGGACCCTTCCTTATCTCTTTTTTCTGGTATTTGCCAGCATCCCTTGGCATTTCTTGGCTTGCAGGTGCTTCACTACACTATCTGCTTCCTCATTTCATGTCCTTTCCCCTGTATGTTGGTGTTCAAATTTCCCTCTTCCTAATCTAGTCTGACCTTAACCTGATAACATTTGCAAAGACCCTTCTTCTAAATAAGGTCACATTTTTCAGGTACTAGAAGTGAGTTAGAACTTGAATACAAGCGTTCCTCAGATCTGGGGAATTACTTCCAGGACTCCTTGTGTTCTCTGTTTAGGCTGCAGAAGTGTCCAGCCCTCCCTAGTAAGAGCTACCACATTTCTATTCTGGAAAACAGTGCACAGGCCTCATGCCTACTGGTAACTGGTGCCCCAACTCAAGATAAGTTCTCACTTTCCCTACTAAATACTGGGCCTACAACTAGGATTCGGTAACAGCATAATCTAGTGATAAGGAAGGAAAGGGACTATACATCAAGAAGCTGCATGTTCTAGCTGATAAGTTTTGCCAAAAAGGAGGAAAGACACAGCAGAATGGATTTTAGGGTGCTTGATCAAGGGGGCTTGACGATCAAATTGAGTAGTGAAGAGGGACTCTTCCTGAGATCTACTACCATGGAAAGAACCCCCAAAGGTAATAAACTTACCATATATCACCAGAAAACATGCAGATGAGTCTGTTCCATGGGAACAACCAGAGGCCACACTCTTCCTAAGTGTTAAGGAATATGCCAGTGCCCAGTGTCACTAAAACATTTAGTGTTGGCCCTTCTTTGTAGGCAGGGTTGTGGGACTAATAGAAGAAGAAGCTACTAGAGAACTTAGCTTGCTGATATCAATGGGATGACAGAACCCCAAAGCAGTAGAGGCTAGGTGGCAGTGCTTGACCACCAGGAGTCAGGGGTCACAATTATTGAAATGAGCACCAAGGTCAGAATGGCAGCAAAAACCTGCCGAGTTACAGAGAAAGTCATTAGGACATGGGGCAAAATAGATGGACAGGCAATAAGCTTGTTAAGCAGAAAGAATCAAACATGGGTGCCTGGGAGACTGAGGGGAATCACTCCAACAAAAAGTTACAATCCCTTACCCAATCTCTGGGCCTGGGTCAGTTTTTAGATCTGGAACCCACTGGAAAAAGAGATGGCCTAGTGCCCAAGAGAACGAACCCTCCAATTCCACAGCAAGCATGTAACACACACTGGGGTGATTCTCCCATTTTCCCCCAAAGGGCCATTTATTTGGATATCTGTGCACTGGGGAATATCCAGATATTATAAGGACCACAGAGCTCAAGCTAGACACAGAGATTCTAGCCAGCTATTTTGTGATTTCCCTGTTAGAGTAGAGACCTGCTAAAAATTGGAGTCCTACCCAAAGTCCATTTACAGTGAGTCCCCTGGGTCTGTGGATCCATGTGAGGTCATTTTCTCTGTCCTCAAATGTACAATAAGAACTAACTTCTGTGGTAGTCCCACATTGGGTTCTTGGTCTATGAGGTATGATAGGAGATGGGCAAGTAGAAGTCTCTGAAATTATCTTGTCACCATGATGGTTAACGTAGCAAACCAAAAGTAAGATCACATTCCAGGGGGGATGGCAAAGGTTAGTGCCATCCTTAAAGTTCTAAGCAAGCATGGGTAGTGGTCCCCATTAAGTTTTCACTTAATGTGCCAGTGTTGTCTCTACAGAAACCAGATGGATTGTGAGGGATGACAGTAGACCATAGCAAGCTCAACTGGATAGCATCTTAGATCAATTAAATCCACCAGTTAGATGTCTTTCCTAGAGCAAATCACTACAGCCTCAGATATGTGGCATACAGTGACTGATTTGATGACTATGGTCTCATACATCTCAATCGCAAGTTGTTTTTTTATTTTTCATTCACATAGAACAGATAACAATATCCAGTTACAACAAACAAGCAAAAACCTTCAGCAAGCTTGTAATAGAAGAGAACTCCCTTAATCTGATACAGAATACATACCAAAACCTTATAGCAAATTATCACAATTAAAGGTGGATTATTGAAAGTCTTCTTTGTGAGATCAGGAGCAAGACAAAAATGTCTATAATCACCATTTCTATTTGATATCATGCTATCAATAGACATCCTAGCTAGTGTAATAAATAAGAAAAAGAAATCAAAGACATAAGATTAAGAAAGGGAGGGGTACAAACTTACATTATTTGCATAGGACATGATTGTATAAATAGAAAATATATAGAATTTTACAAATAATCTATTAGACTGAATAAATAAATATAGCAGGATGCTAGGTAAAATGTCAATACACAATGATTTCTCTATATCAGAAGCCACAAAATATAAAGTGAAATTTTTTGTATACCATAAAAGGTTTAGGATAGCATCAAAAATACCAACTCCCGGGAACCAGCAGTTAGCGTAATGGCTATGTCGCTGGACTCCTACGTAGTTGACCACGGTTTGCGTCCTGGACCCGGTGGCTTAAAACTCACGTCGGGCGCGTGTGCATGTGTGCCCAAGATCCCGAGAGGAGAATGGAGGAGAAGGGACTGTGGTGTGACCTTCCCCCCAGGGGGTGATTTCTCGCTGTCTGTCTCTATGTCTCTCTCTGTCTGTCTGGTGAGCTCACGCGCCCTATAGTGAAAACCTCTCCAAAAAAAAAAAAAAAAAAAAAAAAAAAAAACCAACTCCCTAGGAATAAATTTAACAACAACAACAAAAAAACACTTCACACTTTGTTTCAGGTTCATTTAGGACAAGGATATTATTTTTCTTACTGTTGAACCTCTGCAGAATTTGGAACACATCTGGCACATGAAAAGTGCTAAGTATTTGCTGAATGAGTGAATGAATTAATTAATATTTATGCCCATGGTATTTTTCTTCTTTACTATCTAATATTCCTTCACATTTCCATTTAAATGCACTCCTCAAAGACCTTTCTTTCTTTCTTTTTTTTTTTTTTTTTGGAGAGGTTTTTGCTACAGGGTGCATGTGATAACCAGAAAGACAGAGAGAGACAGAGAGACAGAAAGCGAGAAATCATCCCCCTGGGGGGATGGCCACGCCACAATCCCTTCTCCTCCATTCTCCTCTCGGGATCTTGGGCATGCGCGTACATGTGCCTGGTGTGAGTTTAAGCCACTGCGTCTGGGACTCGAACTGCTGTCAACTACATGGGAGTCCAGCGACATAGCCATTAAGCTAACTGCTGGTCCCCTCAAAGACCTTTCTTTACTTCTATACCAAGTCAGTCCCTGTTCTCAAACTTCTTTTTTGAAGTGCCCACCACAATTGCACTTAAGTAATTAACTATGCAGCTCGTCATTCTGTGTGTACCTCGCCCACCAGATTGTAGACTCCATGAGGACAAGAAATGTACTTGGTATAGGATGTGGCCCAAGATATCCTTTGACTGGTTGAATGAATGTGCATCACCTGCTACTCAAATAAGCTCTTGGAGATTCTTCAACCATGTTTCCACTCATCCAACACATATGACTTTGTGCTGCTTCCACATTTTCCTAGTTTCCTCTAATGGATATATTTCATTTGTCTACTCTCATTCATTTACTCATACAATGAATATTTCCAAGGTACCTGCCTGTTCCAGGCACTGTGCTAGGATCTGAGGACCCAGGACACTTGGCACCGAGAGCTGGCTATCATGGTACAGGTTGAGACTCTGCACAACAATAAGAAATGCCTTCTTGGGAACCAGCAGTTAGCGTAATGGCTATGTCGCTGGACTCCCACGTAGTCGACCGCAGTTCGAGTCCCGGACCTGGTGGCTTAAAACTCACGCTGGGCGCGTGTGCGTGCGTACCCAAGATCCCAAGAGGAGAATGGAGGAGAAGGGATTGCGGTGTGAGCACGCCCCCGGGGGGGGGGTGATTTCTCGCTTTCTGTCTCTATGTCTCTCTCTGTCTGTCTGGCGAGCACACACGCCCTATAGCAAAATCCTCTCCAAAAAAAAAAAAAAAAAAGAAAGAAATGCCTTCTTGTCCGGCTCCAGAGGAGAAGGGTTCTCCCTTTCTACAACACTTTATGTAATCCCCAAAAGTAGCTAGAAAAAACATTCCTCCCCTCCTATTTGTCACATCCAATAATCCTCTCACATGGATTTCCAATTTGGTAGCTTTCAGCTGAGTAGTCATCTAAGGAAACCCTATTAATATAGTCAGAGCTTATACCAGCTGTGAGTCATTTAATACCAAAATGGAGGAGAAAAATCAATAATACTTAGCTCTCGTCACATTACCTTTTTTAAAAAAGAAAAACAAGATACATGTGTCTTGTAAATATCGCCCCAAAATTATGAAACCCACGGGCCCCGTTAAGTTACCCAATACCATATTTTATTTCTGATGTACCGGGTGACCAACCAGGGGAGTCTCCAACTGTTACTGACCAAGCTCACTGTCCACCAGGGAAGCTTTTACTGAGTCAACGCATGAATTCAGAAAAGCGCCACGTCCACCCGGTATGGTATCATGCTCACTTGTGTTTGTATAAACAGCGATGCAATGGGGCCGTCCTCTGAGCAGCAGTGAATTCTGAGCCGGGGTGGGGCCTTTCTGGCACTGCCTGGGTGTGTTGGGCTCTGACACTGCCTTTCCCTACCCCCTTTCTTTCCAGCATGCTAGCTCCACATTACCTGCCCATTTCTCCAGGGTTTCCTCCTTCCTGCGATACATGCACGGTACTGTAGCCACAGGGACCTTGGTGGTAGGAAGGGCCTCTAGCAGCAAAGCAATTACAATTCCCTACAGCTTTAAAAGGATCAAGGAATGTGCCCTAGGCAGGGCGAAGATAGAGAAAAATCAACAACACTTTGCTCTGGTCACATTAAGTTTTTCATTAATGAATTTAAGTGTCTCTCGTAAATATGAAACTCACTGCCCTCTGCTCCCTTATTAAACTGCCCAACAATGTGTCCCATTCCAGATATGCCAGCTGACATGTCACTGACCCAGGGCCTGGGCTCAGATAGGACACCCACATATGGATGTCATCTGACTCACCTTCCAGGCTTCTACCTCCCCTGTAGGAAGGCATTAGCACAACGGAGAGAGCACGGGCAAGTTGTTGTCAGTTCATTTTAAAACCCCTTTGACTAGGCAGTCTACTTAGATAGCAATATGCGTGCTTGCTTTATCTGGCATTGTTCTCAAGGTTGCAGATGCACTGACTCATTTTTTAAAAATTATTTATTCACTTCTATTTGTTATTATCATTTTATTTGACCAGAGAGAGAGACAGAGAGACAGGGAAAGTAAGAAAGCAAACCACCAGGTCCGGAACTTGGCCATGTTGGCCAAGTCCACTGTCAGCCATGTGAGAATCCAGCTCCTTTAACCACCACGCCACCTGCTGGCCTCTATACAGATCCATTTAACCATCAAAGCCATACTATCATTGTTTCCATTTTGCAGATGACAGGAAGCCACTGAGAGGGTAAGTGACTTCCTCAAGGTCACACAGATTGGTCTGAGATTATTCATCCTGTCAATGGCTACAGCTAACAGCTAAACCGGGCAGCTCCAAGGCTCGAGACCACAGGCTAAGTATGGTCAGATTGTCTGTTACGGGGCCAAGCACATCACTGGGAACACCTTGACCACCTTGCCACACCTGCAGGCCTGTTGCTATGCCTTCCTACTCTCAAGCCTTCTCCCCGTGCCGCCTGGCAAAGCAGTGCCTTCCCTTCACAAAGGATCCATCTCTAGGCAGGGCTGTGCTCCCCAAGGCAGGATGCTTGTTCAGTTCTAGGAGTAGGGGCCACATACTAGCTGTTTGTTTTTCTGCCATCTCCTCTCACTCAGTGTCAGGACAGACCCCATCATGGCCACCAAGGGAGCAAATGGATGCTCTTTCACTTCTCCCAGCTCTTCCACACTCTCAGTTCTTGGGAGCAACACCTTAGAGTCTCAGCTGAAAGACACCTCCTCTGCAGATCACTCTGATTCTCCCAGGAGGCCTCAGAGCATCTTCCTCACGGTCTCCCCTGGCACACATGGCCTTCTTTACTGTCGTTATTTTACTACAGGCTATTACAGTTGGCACCCCTTATCCAAGGTTATACATTCCAAGACACCTTCCCCAGTGGATGCCTGAAACTGCAGCTAGTACCAAACCCTATACATTCTATGTTTTTTCTAATACATACATCCCACTGATAAATTTGTAAATTACTCAGAGTAATAGATTAACAACATTGACTTGCTATGTGTGCCCCAAATTTCATGTACTAAAATCTGGTGAGTCATTGTAATGATGTTGAAAGGTGGGACCTTTGGGAAGTGATTAGGCATCAGGGTGGGGTCTCCAGGTTTGGGTACTTTAGGTATCCAAAAGACACAGACATGAATGTGCTCTTCTCTGGTTAAGCTCTTGTCATGTGATACCCTGAACCTCCTTTTTTTTTTTTTTCCATCCAAATTACACTATATATTGTCTCAATCAAGCACATCAACAAACATGTTATTGTCAGCAAATGATCTTCCATTTCTTGTCTTCTGTATGTTTTGCTTTTTCCCCCCATCCTAGATTCTCTATCTCTTACCCTCTGCCATCTCCCACTCTCCTCCCACAGTCTCTGGTATCTATGTTTGCTTTCTATACTGTTTTCTCCTCACATTTTATTGTAACGCCAAAGACCCTAATCAATCCAAATACCCTCATAGCAAACACAGGTGATACCCACATTTCCATGAACACAAGTCTTACTTTACGCATCCTATAAAGTAGCACCTAGCTGTGGCTACATATCCTACTGCAGTCATTGAATAGATATATATTTTTTTTTTCTGAAACTTTTTTTTGTAACTCAATTTACATTCCTTCCCCGATACCCTGAACCTCCTTATGACTCCACTAACAAGACCCTCACCAGAGGCAGGCCCTTGATTTGGGGTCATCAAATCCATGAGTTAAAAAATTCTATTCCTCTTGGGCTAGCCCATGAGCTGGTGATTAAGGCGGCTAGATTCCATATGGTCAACTGCATAGTTTGAGTCTCAGACCCAGTAGTTTGAGAAACACACCAGGCACATGTGTGTGCATGCCCAAAATCTCAAAAGGAAGGAGAAATGGAGGATAATTCCTCGTGGGCAGTACTTTCATACTTTCTCACGTTCTCTCTCTGGTGAGTGCATATGTCCTTTGACAAATTGAAAAACAACAAGGACTAGCAGGAGACATAATGGTTATGTCATTGGACTTCCATGTAGTTGACTGCAGTTCAAGTCCCAGACCTAGTGGCTTAAAATTCACACTGGGCACATGCGTGTGTGTACCCAAGATCCCAAGAGGAAAATAGAGAAAAAGGGATTGTGGCATGGCTATCTTTCCTAGGGGGTAATTTCTTGCTTTCTGTCTCTGTTTTTCTCTGTCTCTCCAGCAAGCGCACATACCCTATAGCAAAAATCTTTCAAAAAAACCCACAAAAAAACAAAAGCAACAAAATACCTCTATTCTTTATAAATTACTTAAACTCAAGTGTTTCTGTTACTAGCAATGCAAAGGAATAAAACCATAATTAATAATAAAATAGAATTTTTTAATTGTTTTATTTAACTATTTATTTATTTATTTTAATTTAGCAAGAGAGGGACAGAGTGAAAGAGAGAGTGAGAGGGGTAAAGTGAGAAAGCAAGCCACCAGGTCCGGGACCCAAACCACAGTTGGCCATGTAGGAGTCCAGCATCCCTAACCACCACGTCAACTGCTGGCCCCCAAAACTGAACAATTTATATAATATGCTAGCATCACTGCTCTTGTACTTTGGGCCAGTATGAAGTGAAATAGGGGTTCCTGAACACAAGTTCTGTGATGCCATGACAGACTACCTGGCAACTGAGACAGCTTCTGAGTAACTAGCAGTGGAGTGGCATAGACAGTATAGACTTACTGGACAAAGGGATGATTCATGTCCCGGGTGGGACAAAACTAGATGGCATGGGATTTCATATTTCTAAGAATAGTAAGCACTTTAAAACTTATAGTTTCTTTCTGGAATTTTCCACTTAATATTTCTGGACTACAGTTAACTATGCACAAATGAAACTACAGAAAGCAAAGCCAAGAATGGGGCGGAAGGGGCAGAATACATAGTAGTGTGTCTGCATCCCCAGGTTGTGAGTTCCTTGAAAACAAGAGGCCAAGGCTTACTTTCCTGTGCCTGCAGCCTAGAAGGATGCCTGGGACACAAAAAACAGCAACTAAAGGAATGAGCAGAAACCTTATTAATACTGGAAGTAATAGTAAGGCACCTAGGTAAGACTCTACAAATGGTACAAACACTGAAAGGTACGTAACAATAGTAGATACCACTTACTGAGTACTTACCAGGTGTCAGGCATTATGCTACACATTTCACATGTATTATTTAATTTATTCTTTATTTTTTTTCTTTTTTTTTCCTGTAGGATGCATGTGCTCAACAAAGATAAGGGGAGAAAGAGAAAGAGGGGGAGAGAGAGAGAGTGAGAGAGAGAGAGAGAGAAATACCCTCTTGGGGGGATGGCCACACTTCAATCTCTTCTCCATTTGGGATTTTGGGAACTTGTTTTTTTAGTTTAGTTTAGTTTTGTTTTGTTTTTGGAGAGGTTTTTGCTATAGGGCGCGTGCACTCGCCAGACAGGCAGAGAGAGACATAGAGACAGAAAGCGAGAAATCACCCCCCCAGAGGGGATGGTCACACTGCAATCCCTTCTCTTCCATTCTCCTCTTGGGATCTTGGGGATGCACGCACATGCACCTGGCGTGAGTTTTAAGCCACCAGGTCCAGGACGCGAACCGCGGTCGACTACATGGGAGTCCAGCGACATAGCCATTACGTTAACTGCTGGTTCCCTGTGCACTTGTTTTTCAAGTCACTGGGCCTGGCACTCGAACTGTATAGTTGACCGTATGAGATAAATTGCCTTAAGTGCTGTGCTACCTCATTTAATCTTTAACTTAGTTTTACTGGATTGAATAGTGTCCCTCCAAAATCCATGTTTACCCAGAACCTCCAATGTCACCTTATTTGGAAACAGGGTCCTTGCAGACGTAACTAGTTAAGATGAGGTCATATGAGATTAGGGTGGGCCTTATATCCAATGACTGGTGTCATTATAAGAAAGTCAAGTGAAGATACAGAAAGGAGGAGATGATGTGAAGACAGGAACACATGTACAGAACACCAGACTGAGTGTCACATCTACAAGCTAGGAACCCCAAGGATTGATGAAAGAGCGGAGGAAGGATTCTTCCCAAGAGCCTCCAGACAGAGCAGGCCCCAACAGCACCTTGATTTTGTATTTCTGGCCCTCAGAACTATGAGACAACACTTTATGTTGTTTTAGGGTACCCAGTTTGTGGTCCTGTGTTATCTTCTGGCATTCTCAAAAGATAAAAACAGAGTCCAGAGGAGCAGAATAGTGCAACTGGCAGGCTGAGGCTCAAGAGAAGTTTACAGTTGATGTTGACCGTGCTAATAAGTGATTAACCAGGGTCAAGGCCAGGCTTTGATGCTTCTGAAGCCCCCCTGAACCAATGAACCAGTATGCACTGGGGCAAAGAAGTGAAGAAGTAGGGACCAGGAGTTAGCATAATGGCTATGTCACTGTACTCCCATGTAGTCGACTGTGGTTCAAGACCTGGACCCGGTGACTTAAACTCACACTGGGCGCGTGTGTGTGCATGCCCAAGATCCCGAGAGGAGAATAGAGGAGAAGGGACTGAGGTGTGGCCATCCCTGCTGGGGTGATTTCTCGCTTTCTGTCTCTCTGTCTCTGTCTTTCTGGCAAGCGCACACGACCTATGGCAAAAATCTCTAAAAAAATTAAAAAAAAAAAAAAAAAGAAGTGGAGAAGTAGTGAAGGTAACCGCCCTGCTACCTCATCCATGGGTCTCAAATCCTTGGCATAGAAAGGAAAATGCTAAACTAAATTCTGTCCCCAACCCCCACATGGGTCCAGGCCAAGCCCTCCCCTGTGGGTGACAATAGGAATAGTGTCTATAGCTCCAAGTCCTGTACATCCCCGTTACCAGCAGCACAGAGTCCTAAGGTACACGGTAGATTCAACATGAACCTTGGTCCCAGTGCTGCTCTGTAAGCCAGCAGTGGCCAATTGCTTTCCAGGAGAAAGAGCAATGAAATTGAACCTCCGAGCATGTTCTCATTCACTCTTTGTGTCTCTGACACCCATCACTGACCCTCGAGTCCAAAATCCCTTCAACTTCCTCATCTCTACTCTCTCTTTCTCCAAATCTAATCATTCTTCTTGTTGATGTCTCAAGGTCATGTCTGCCCTTCAGCCAGAGAGTCTCAGGATAATTGAAACTTCAAATTTCCCTTTGGGCCTTGGAAGGAGAGTTGGGTTCTCTGGTGGTCATGGGGCTGTTACTGACAGGTCTCAAATGTATAGCAAAGCACTTTCAGGTCTCTAGGGGTGTGCCTGAAGCTGAGCCTCATAATGTAGAATTGGGGGAGGGAGAGGAATATCCCAGAGGGGGAATCTGTAACTGTCAGAAATGTGAAAGATTTGTCACTCGCACCTGAAATCAGCCACCTCAATTTGAAACCTAAGTCACAATTCCATTTGTTACACGATGACTTAAAACCACAGCTCTCTTTCTTTCTCACTGTTCCCTTTTTCTTTCCCATCACAGTCTCTCTGCTCCTTTGGTTTAGAAGTATTGGGGACTATCACTTAAGACACCTAGGTTCCATGATGAAAAGAAACAGTAATACCCAAACTGGAAATGGTAGTTCCAAGTACCATGGACAGTGCCATGAATAACACTGAGTGAGTGCAGAACAGCCCCCCTGAGAATAAAAACTGACTCTCCATCCTCGAGCACATGCCTGAGACTATGCCAAATCCAAAATCCTGAGGCCCTGGTTACAAGGCACAGACACAAGGTGGGTCCACCCAGCACTGCTGTCTTCTCCAAGGCTGGCAGGAGAGGAGTTACTCTGTCTTTGAGTACTTGAACATCTGTCACATGTGTGGTGAATTAAAGACTTGGTGGACACCAGACTGGAGAAGAGCACCAAGTAATAAAAGTAATTGGAAGGGACCAGCACATGGTATAATGGTTACATTGCTGGACTCCCATGTAGTTGACTGGAGTTCAAGTCCCAGACCAGGTGGTTTAAAAAATTCACAGTGCGGGACCAGCAGTTGGTGTAATGGCTATGTCACTGGACTCCCACGTAGTTGACTGCAGTTCGAGTCCCAGACCTGGTGGCTTAAACTCAAGCCAGGTGCGCGTGTTTGTGTGCCCAAGATCCCGAGAGGAGAATAGAGAAGGGATTGCGGCGAGGCCATCCCCCTGGGGGGTGATTTCTCGCTTTCCGTCTCTCTGTCTCTCTCTGTATTTCTGGTGAGTACACGTGCCCTATAGCAAAAAGCCTCTCCAAATAAAAAGACTCATGGTGGGTACGTGTGCATGTGTGCCCAAAATCCCTAGACGAAATGGAGAAGGTATTGCAGCATAGCCATTCCCCCAGGGGGGTGATTTCTCACTTTCTGTCTCTCTATGATTCCCTGTGTCTCTCCGTTTCTCTGTTTCTCTGGTGAGTCCATGTGCCCTATAGCAAATATCTCTCTTAAAAAAAAACTGAAAGGCAGATTTTATGCTTGTGTGAGAACTCACCAGTAACTCAAATTGCCCAGCCTGGAAATGAATTCCTCCCAGTGAAATGAGCTTCCTGCCTTTGCAAATAATAGTCTCTTATGGATATTGGGGTTGATTGCCCAACTGCCTTGGATGGGAGTGTAAATTTCTGATACAAAAATACCCTTACAACATGTAATCCCTAAATGAAATGGCCCCTAGTGCCTCCAACATCCCTATCTGCCTTCAAATGCCCCCCTTCCCTGCCTCCCATCTGCCTACCAAGGATGACTGATGGTTACAGCTAAGTAGCCCACACTGCCCACCTGTCTTCCTCCACGTACTGTCTTCCCACATACTTCTTTCCCAGTACATAAGTTAAATTTATTTTAAAAAAAACAGTAAGGACATCTAAGACTAGCTAGGGCAATTTGGTAATGTGTATCATATTTTAATAATAGTCCACCCAAATTCTGTCTTTAATATGTGGAGTAAATATGATGTTACCTCTTCTCCTCTGGGAAATCACCCATGACAACAAAAGAAATACAAATTTAGGTCTGATGTCCAGAAATTATCTCTAATCTCTTTTAAAAGTGTCTGGAGAAGGGCTGACCAATGCAATAAAGGTCTAACTGGGTTACAGGAAGACACCTAAAGAGATGTCTACAATGCCAATCTCAGGCAAAGCCCAGAGAGTGTAGTTCATTATAACAGAGTGCACATGCCCTGAGGCACGAAACCAACAAGACTGTGTTTGGAACAAGGGAAACCGTATTCATAGACTGGCAGCAGAGAATTGGATATGAGAGAAGATTGGAGAAGAGGGGAGAGAAAAGAGAGTGCATTGGTAGCACCCCTGCAGCTGCTGACTTCTATTGGCTGGGGAGAAGGAAAGGCTCACAAACAGTCACATCTCTGTGTCCAAGGACCTCTGCGACTCAGGGGAAATTCACTCTAACCAGAAACCCTACCCTAGATCATCCCCCTTAGGAAATTCCTTCAAATAGCAGATCTGGCAGTGGAGGAAGGGACAAGGACAGGCGAATCCGCTTTATTGAAAGAAAGAAATAACAGGAAAGAAATCGCAATTTAGATAGTATAAACATACAGAAAAATGTAGGAATGAAATAAAAATAAGCAGATGAAGAACACTTTCCAGAAAAATGCCCTGAAGCCATTAAAAATCATTGACTAAACATTATCACAAACCTAAAACAAGTGCCTCCAATCAAAATTCAAAGCAGAGATACAAAAGCTCAGGAAAGGTACAAAATGGCATCCGAGGGGAATAAAACATGAGTTGGCAGAGCTGGAATAAGAACAAAATAGAGCCATAAGAACAGGAAGGCGACTGCATTCGTCTGTTTTATGTTGCCTTAACAGAATACCACAGACTGGGCAACTGATAAAGAACAGAAATTGATCTGGCCCATAGTTCTTGAGGTTGAGAAGGTGAAGAGCACAAGGCCGACATCTGGTGAGGGTCTTCACGCTGTATCACCTCAGGGCGGAAAGAGGAAGGGCAAAAGTATGAGAGCAAGCAAGCAAGGGTGGGCCAGACTGTTTGGATAACAACCAGATAACAAACTCACTCCCATACTAACAACATGAACCCAGCCATGAGGGTGGAGCCCTCGTGGCCTAATCACCTCTTACCAGTCCCACCGCTATACCTCACAATGGCAATTAAATTCAACATGAGCTTTGGAAGGGACATTCGAACCATAGCAGACAGGAAGGCCACATTGGAAGCAGCCCAAAGGAAAACAAACCCTGCCAAGAGACAGTAAGAGAGAGGACAGCACCAAAAAAGTGAGCAAAAGTACATGGAAACAGTTCTGGCTCTGGGCAAGAGGGAATGAGTATACTGAATGAAGCTATAAAACCCAACAGATGCTGGAGCAGCAATTCGAGAACTCAGAAAAATAAATAGTAGCAGGCAGATTGGGGGAGAAGACAAGAATTAAAAATATCAGTGAAACAGCCATACACTCCCATATTTCCTTCATTCCTGAGCCTGGACCTCAAGGCAGTCTGAAACTAGAACTGGGCACCACAATATGGAAAGACAGAGCTCTGGGAGATCTGGCCGTAGCTGAAGGAGAAAGAAATGGGGTCTCCAAACACTCGGAGAGAGTGGAAGGAATCCCCTGGGCAATCCTGTACTGCTGATGGCAGCAACAGTGGGTCCTACAGGTTCCTAAATCCAGGAGCAAAATGAGACTTCATCACCAACAGGAAGACCTGTGGTCCAAAGAGGGTAAGGCCAACGCTTATTGCTTCTTTTCCTCTCTCTGACCCTCTGCCATGGCCCCAGTTGTGGGTGCAGTAATGGGCTCTGCATGACAGAGCCAGTAACTAAAACGCAGCTTTCTGGACAGAGGCTGGAAGAGACCCCAGAGAAAGGGGAAAGGGAGAATCCCATAAACTCTGGCTCCACCTCCATATGCATGGTTCTCATCTTTACGGCATGCCAAGGCTTGGAGAACTGAGCTCTGAAACAGATAACTGCCCATGAACCAGGCTGGGCACTGGCTGGTACACACACAGGACAGCTCCGGGAGTACGACAAAGACTTGGAGAACAGAACTAACTCTACAATCGCAATCCACAGGGGCGTGCTCAAAGCTTGCAGCCTGAGCCCCTGGCCTGTTGATTAAGGTGGCTTGAAAAATCACACCCGGCTCATGGCTATAAGTGCTCAAAATCCCAAAGGGAGGGATAAATGAAGAGGAAGGGATTGTAGTGTGACCATGTCTTTTAAGGGGGAGTTTCTTACTTCCCCTCCCCTTCTGTTTCTCTCCAGTGAGTGAATACGCCCTCTGCACTCGCTCCAAAAAAAGAAAAATCTTGCAACTTGGATCCAACTGGGTTAGTTATCTACTAAAACAAAAATATCAGCATTCTCTTTCAGATTTAAACAAGACCTAAAATCTTAAAACATAATATTCAAAATGTACAGAATCTCATCCAAAATTGGCTGGCATAAAAATGAGAAAATCTCAATTTTCATAGAAAAAGTTACATTCCAGATAGATGGTAGAATTATCTGGCAAAGACTGAAAAGCAGCTATTATAGAAATGTTCTAAGAAGTAAGGGTAAACAGTCTTAAATGAAAAGATAGAAAGTCTCAGAAAATGAATAGAGAATATAAAGAAGAACCAAATGAAAATTTTACAACTGAAAATTACCATAACCCAAACAGAAAACTCACTGGGTAGACTAAACAGCAAGATGAAGGACTGTAGCATAGAAGAAAAGTGGTTTTTTGAGTAAATATTAACTGAAAATTTTCCAAATTTTTCAAGACATAAATCTACAAATTTAAAAAGTTTAGTAAACTCCAAACAGAATAAAGCTAGAAATCTGTAATAAGACAGATCAAAATCAAACTGCTAAAAACCAAAGACAAAAAAAAAAAATTCTTGGGACCAGCGGTTAGCGTAATGGCTATGTCGCTGGACTCCCACGTAGTCGATCGTGGTTTGCGTCCCAGACCCGGTGGCTTAAAACTCACGCCAGGCGCATGTGTGTGCATGCTCAAGATCCCAAGAGGAGAATGGAGGAGAAGGGATTGCGGTGTGGCCATCCCCCCCCCGGGGGGGGGGGGATGGTTTCTCGCTTTCTCTCTCTCTGTCTCTCTCTCTCTCTCTGTCTGGCGAACACACGCGCCCTATAGCAAAACAAACAAACAAACAAACAAACTTTAAAAAAAAAAAAACCTCTAAAAAAAATTCTTTAAAGCAGTCAGAGAAAAATAACACATTATATATAGGGCAGAGGTCAGCAAACTAAGGCCCACAGACCAAATAAGGCCTACTACCTGCTTGGTAAGTAGTTTACTAGAATATAACCATAACCATTATTTTATGTATTATCTATTGTTGATTTAATGATAAAATAGCAGAGTTAAGTGGTAGTGACAGAGACAGTATGGTATGCAAAGCTAAACACATTTACTATGTGACCCTTTACAGAAAAAAGAAAAATTACTGACCTCTTTTATTAGAAAACAATTATTTGAGTGGCTTCAGATTTTATATCAGGAACTATCATGGCTGGGAAGAAGTGATACAACTTTTTTTTTATTTTTAAAGAGATTTTTGCTGTGGGGCATGTGTACTCACCAGAGAGAGACAGAAAGTAAGAAATCAACTCCCAGGGGGTATGGTCACACCACAATCCCTTCTCCTCCCATTCTCCTCTTGGGATTTTGGACACGCGTACACACACACAAACCCGGCATGAGTTTTAAGCCGCTGGGTCTAGGACTCGAACCAGGGTTGACTACATGGGAGTATAGTGATGTAGCCATTATGCCATATGCTGGTCCTAACACAACATTTTTTAAGTGATGAAAGAAAGAATTGTCAACCTGGGATTCTGTTGGAATAGATTTACAAAATGAAGGTAAAATAAAGATAGAACCATATGAAAGGAAACAAAGAAAATTAGTTACCAGCTGACTTTCTCTAAAAAATTGCTGCAAGAGAGACCAGGCAGTAGTACAGTGGTAACACAACTGGACCCACTAGGAAGAGTCCTGGGTTCACATCCTGAGACCCTCCTGAGCATGCAGGGCATGTGTGTGCCCATGTTCTGGGCTAGCTGAGGCCTGAGTTGTATCGCAGCCTGCAGAGACTTTGGGGGTGCCTGTCTTTGTCCTTCTCTCTCTCTCTCTCTCTCTCTCTCTCTCTGTAAATAAATAAATAAAACTTTTTAAAAATCACTAAAATAACTTCTTTACATGGGAGGGGAATTATATACCAGAAAGAGATTTGGAACATTAAGAATGAAGAAATAACTAAACTAATGAACACAAATATAATGGACTATTATCCTCTTGAGTTCTTAGAATACTTCCCACAATTGAAAGCAAAAGTGATAACATTGTCTCCTGGGGTTTTTTATGTAGGGGGACATAATATACAAAACAACTAAAATGCAATGGGTGAGGAGTAAAGAGATCTATATACCAAGTTTCTACATTCCACTTGAAGCAGTAAAATATTGATTCTGTTATGTAAAAAGTGGAAAATGTGTATTGTAATTCATAGAGCAACCTCTAAAAATCTACACAAAGAGACATAGTCAAAAATACAACAGATTGGGATCAGCAGTTAATGTAATGACTATGTTGCTGAACTCCCATGTAGTCGAACACAGTTCGAGTCCCGGACCCGGTGGCTTAAACCCATGCCGGGTGCATGTGCATGCGTGCCCAAGATCCCGAGAGGAGAATGGAGAAGGGATTGGAGCATAGCCATCCCCCACTGGAGGGTGATTTCTCGCTTTCTGTCTCTCTGTCTCTCTCTATCTTTCTGGTGAGTGCACGTGCCCTATAGCAAAAGCCTCTAATACAAAAAGAATACAACAGATAAAATAAAATACTAAAGAAAACATTCAAATAATAGGAAAGGAAATAGGAAAGAGGAAACAAAGGAACAAAAACAGAACAAACAAAAATATATTAAAATACCTTATTACATCAAATATAAATTGTTAACGAACAATTAAAAGATAGAATACCAGAATGGATGATTTTAAAAAATCAACAATATGTCCTTTATAAAAAGTTTACTTCAAATATCATATAATATGAGAAGGATAAAGTAAAAAGATGAAAAATATATACCATGTAAATATTGAGAAAAATAAACTTCAAGGAACTAGATTAATATCAAATAAGATAGACTATAAAGAAAATCCACCAGGAATGAAGAGAGACATTACATAATTATTAAAAGAGTAAGACATAACAACAGGTTAAAAAATATATGAAGCAGAATATTACAGAACTAAAGGGAGAAATGAACAAATCCACACTTTCAGTTGAAAACTTCAATACTTATCTCTCAAATATAGATAGAATGAGTAGGCAGAAAATCAGCAATGACGTTGAAAAACTCAACATCAACCAACAGAATATGATTGATACTTAGAAAAAGTTCTACCCCACATCAGCAAAACACACATTCATTTTGAACGTGCATGTAATATTCACCAATATCATATTTTGAGTCATAAAACAAACTTTTAAAAAGTTAAAAGAATTGAAATCATGCAAAGCATGTTCCTTGACAATAATGGAGTTAAACTAGATACTGATATCAGAAAGATAACAAGAAAATTTCCAAATCCTTGGAGATTAAAAGAAAATATTTCTAAATAACCCACAGATCTAGCCCACCTGTGGGGACACTACAGAAGTACATTGCTCTGCAGTGCTGGAAGCCATATGGAGGATCAAGGTTCAGTTCCCAGATTGACTTGTGCATGACAGCAGGCATGCTTATTATGCCCATGAACCTAGCTGGCTGGAAGGATGGGAGATGGATCATGGCATGAGACCCTGTTCAGGTTCTTTTAAAAAGTAAAATAAAATAGATACACTCTGGCTTCTCTTCAGATCCTATAGATCTTTTGCCTTTTACTAAAAAAATAAAAAGTAAAATAAAGTAAATATTAATAATCCATGGATCAATGAGAAAGAATCAATTTTTTTTTCTTTTTTAGTTTCACTATTGGGTATATTTCTTTTTTTTAGTTTGCTATTCGGTATGCACATGCATGAGAGGGAGAGAAAGTGAGAAATCACTCCCCAGCAGGGATGGCCACACTGCCATCCCTTATCTTCCATTCTTTTCTCAGGATTTTGGGCACAAATGCACACATACCCAGTGTGATTTTTAAAGTCACTGGGTCCAGGACTTGAACCACAGAATCAGCCATGTAGGATTCATCACTTTAACTTCCCCACCACTTGCTGGCCCAAGAAAATGTTTTTAATTTACCCAACAATAAAAATATGACACCAAAATTTGTGAGATGTAGTCAAAGCAGTGCTTTGAGGGAAATTCTTATCATTGAAAACAAGATCTTAATAATATAAGCCTCTTTCTTATGAAACTAGAAAAATAAGAGCAAATTAAACAGAAGCAAACCAAAAGAGGGAGCTCTTAAATGTAAGAGTGGATTGTAAATGAAGCTGAGCTAGAAAAATAATAGATAATATCAAAGAAAACAAAAGCTGTTTGCCAGGACTAGACAGTGATACAGCAGCAACACAAGGCTCTGTGATGCTGGGCTCATATGGGAACATCTAAGTTTCAGTTCCTGAGGCCTCCTTGTACATATTGGATACACATGCAGGTGCCCATAATCTAGGCTGGATGATACAGGGGTTGGACTGAAGTTTGTGGACTCTGATGGGAGTACCTGTCTCCTTCTGTCTCTCACTCTCTCTCTCTGTCTCTCTCTGTCATAAAAGAAATGCAAAAAATACACCTTTAAAAAATCTGGTCTGCTGAAAAGATAAATAAGATTAATAAACCTCTACTAAGAAAAAGGAAAAGTACTAAGAATATCAGAAATGAGAGAAGATATATCAGATCCCATACACATTTTTAAAAAATAATAAAATAACAAACAACTCTACATTCATAAATTTAACTTTATGAATTAAATAAATCCTTGAAAACCACGAACTACTAAAATTCACCCAAGATAAAAATAGATAACCTGAATAGTCTTATTAACTATTAACTAAATTAAAAAGTACTTACTTTTTTTCTGGAAAAAAAAAAAGAATTCTCTATGCCCAGATGATTTCTCTGGTAAATTCTACTAAACATTTAAGTAATAAACAATAAATGTTTAGTGTCAACTCTACACAATTTTTTTCAGAAAATAGAAGAGGAGGGAACACTTTCCAATTCATTTTATGAGACCAGCATTGCCCTTACACAAACACCAAAGATAGTACAACAAAAGATAACGACAGACTAATATCCCTCTGGATCATAGATGCAAAAATATTCAACAGAATATTAGGAAATAAAATTCAACAATATATAAAGAGAATAATATATCAAGATTAAATGGAATTTATCCTAGGAATGCAAAGCTCATTCAATATCCAGAAATAAATCATTGTAACCCAACATATTAACAATCTAAAGAAGAAAAAGAAAAAAAATACACACATGATTACATCAATTGATGAAGAGGAAGCATTTTTACAAAATTCAACAGCTACATACAGAAAAATAAAAAGGCTCAGTGAACCAAATGAAGGGCTTCTACTAAAAAGAACCCTATAACTAACATCATAATTAATGATGATAGACTGAATACTTCTCTCTAACATCAAAAACATGGCAAGGATGTCCACTCTCACTACTCTCAGAAACTCACAGAAATCCTAGCCACACACATTTCCCACAATAAGGCAAGAAAAATATAGCCAATCAAATTGTAAAGGAAGAAGAAGTATAGTCACTATTTACAGGCAACATGATTGTCTATACAGAAAATCCGAGAAGAGCAGAACCAGCAGATGGTATAATGGTTACATGACTGGACTCCCATGTAGTTGACCGTGGTTTGAGTCCCAGACTCAGTGGCTTAAAACTTACACTGGGCACGTGTATGTGCATGCCCAAAATCCTGAGAGAATGGAAGTGAAGGAATTGCGGTATGGCCACCTCCCTTGGCAGTGATTTCTCACTTTCTGTCTCTTTCTCTGGTGAGTGCACACACCCTGTAGCAAAAATATCTCTTAAAAATAATAATCAGAAGAAAATCCTAGAAGAGCTGGCTGGCTCCATGGCCTACTGGCTATAAGAGCTGGATTCCATATGTCCATCTGCAGGTCAAATTCTGCCCCAGTGGCTTGGAAAACACAACAGGCACATGAGCATGCATGTCATAAATCCCAACAGGATGGAGAAATGGAGGAGAAAGGATTATAGTGTAACCATACCCCGTGGAAAGGTGGGGAGGATGCTTTCTCTCTCTTCCTGTCTCTCTGGCAAGTACATGTGCCCTCTAGCAAAGGAAAGAAAAGAAAAGAAAATCCTAAAAAATTTACAAAAAAGAAAGTACTCCTAGAATTCAAGCAAGTTTAACAAGGTCACAAGATATAAACTCAAACACAAAAATCAACTGTATTCTTAATCACTGGCAGTGAACTATTGGAAGTCAATTTTTTTAAATGCCATTTAGGGGCCAGCAGGTGGTATGGTGGTTAAGGGCCCTGGACTTTTACATGGCCGACCATGGCTTGAGTCCCGGACCTAACAGCTCGCTTTCTCACTTTTCCTCTCTCTACTGTTCTGACACTCTCTGGTCAAATTAAAATAAATTAATTAATTTAATTAAATTAAAATATAACACAGCATATATAGTATATGTATGCTAAAAACTACAAAACACTAATGAAAGACATTCACAAAGACCTGAATAAATAGAGATGCATTAGAAGACTCAACACATTAAAGATTTTGCATTTCCCCCAGAGTGATCTATTGATATAGCACAATACCAGTCAAAATTTTAGCAGACTTCTCTATGTAGTCATAGACAACTGGTTCAAAAGTTGAAAGGCAAAGGAACCAGGATAGCCAAAACAATTTTGAAAAAGAAAAATAAAGTTGGAGAAATTAGATTATCCTATTTTAAGGCTTATATAAACCTACAATAATCAAGACAGTGTGCTATTGGTGACATGGTAGGCACATAGATTAATTGAACAAAATTAATCCACCAGAAATAGACCCCACAGATATGGACAAATTAATTTTTTTATGGAGGTACAAAAACAAATTCAATGGAAAAAAGTTATTTTCAGTTAGTAGAACAACAGGACATCTATATGCAAATAAGCAAATAAATGTTCTAAGTCTATATCTCACACTTTATACAAAATTGATCATAGTTTTAAGTGTAATATGTAAAATCATACAAATTTTAGAAGAAAACACAAGAGAAAATATTCATGACCTAAAGTTAAACAAATATTTGCTAGACATAACACCAAAAAGCAGAATCTATTAAGAAAACTGATAAATTAAACTTTATCAAAAATTTAAAACTTTTATTCTATGGAAGACATTCTTAAGATAATAAAAAGTTACTGACTGATTAAGAATATAGAAAAAAATCACATTACTGACTCAACAGCAAGAAAACAATCTCATAAAAAGTGGGTACAGGGACCAGCAGGTGGTGTGGTAGTTAAGGCACTGAACACTCCCACATGGCCAACCACGGTTCGAATCCTGGACCTGGTGGCTGGCTTTCTCACTTTCTCTCTCCCTCTCTCTCTCTGTCTCCCTCTGGTCAAATGAAAATAAATGATGAATAAATAAAATTAAATTTAAAAATGGATACAAATTGAATGAATACTTAAGAGGATATAGAAGTAGAAAATAAGTATGTGAACAGTTGCTTAACATCATCAATCATTAGAGAACTACAAATAAACCATAGCAAGATACCAGTATACACTGATTAAACCAGCCTAAAACAAGACACACACACACATAAACTAAAACAATGAAAGACTTTGACAATTTCTTATAAAGTTAGCTACGTATCTACCATATAATACAATAATCCCACTCTTGGGTATTTCCCCCGAAGAAATGAAAACTCACACAAAAATCTATATACAAATATTTGTAGAAGCTCTATTCATAGCCGCTTCAAACTTATTTATCCAGTGAGTGGACAAACTGATACAGGCATACAGCAGAATAAAGAGGAATGAACTATTATATTTATTCATTCACACAGCAGCTTGGGTGAATTGCAGCAATGCTGAGGTAAATGAAAGAAGCTAGTTTCAGAAGTTTCCATATTGTGTAATACTATTTATAACACATTTTCAAAAAGACAAAACTATGGTGTTGGAGAACAGATTAGTAGTCCTGGGTTTGAGGATGGGAGAAGAGTATGGCTACAATAAAAAAAAAAAAAAATACCAACCAGGTTTTGATTAGGTTTGGTTGTAGATCAGAACTCTAATTTTAAAGTTCATTAGAGAAATAAACAAACAAATAAATAAAAGTAGCCCAAGAACAGGAACAGCCTCTTAGCCTAGTGGTTAAGGGAGCTAGATTTCACATGGCTGACCAAGATTCAAATCGCAATGCCAGAAGCTGGAAAAATATGTTGGGCACACATCTCAAAATTTCAAAAGGATGGAGAAATGAAAAAGATTTGTGGCATGACCATACTTCATTGGAGGGTGTGTTCTCCCTTTCTCTCATTCTGTCTGTCTCTCTCTCGTGAGCACATGTGGCCTTTGGCAATTAAAAAATAATGGGCAAGAATACTCTGGGGGAAAAAAGGAACAATAAAGATATTCTTCCCCCATGAATATGAGTATGGCAGTAGAATGCGAATAAATAAGACAAATAATTGAAATAGTCTAGAAATAGATCTAAATATAATTGAAAATTTAGTACACAATAGAAAATATGCATACCTACCAGCAGAAAAAAGAAATAGATTACTCAATAGTTTGGGGACACTTGAGCAACTATGAGATATAGAAAAATAAGACTATTGGGTCATTGGAAAAGTCATGACACATTTTGGATAGAAAAATACATCAATATATACTATCCATACCCCTTCTACCATAATATATTCTAAATCATTTAAAGATTAAAATTAAGAACAAAATGGAAACATAGAAGTATTACAAGAAGTTTTTGGTATTTGGGGGGCCAATGTCCTCTCACTCTGTCACATATCTTAGAAGTCATAAAAGAAAATACAGATGAATCTGACTGCTTATAAAAAATTTTAATATCTAGAAAAAAGAGAGAAAAACCCACAAAATTAAAAGCTGAGGAAACTATGAGTATCATAGAAAAGGACCTAATTTCTGTAATATATCAAGAGCCTCTGGTAATTAATAAGAAAAATACTAACAGTCTAATACAAAGAATTATAAATATTTGAATAGATGGTTCATAGAAAAAGAAATATGTTCAACTTCATTAATAGTAAGATTAGAAAGTAAAACTATGTCAACCATTGTATATGTCAGAATGCAAAACTAAAAAACTTTTTGATAACACAATGTTTTGGTAAAGACTCGAGGAAATATAATATCACATAGTATCAGTTGATATGTGATTAAATTCAGCACTTAGGGAGGGCAATTTGTCAATATCCATGAAAATAAAAAGTCACATAGTCTATAATCTAAACATTTCCCTCTAAGAATGATTTATATATACATATATAAAACATTGATGTCAGATTATTAAAATATTGTTTGTTTAAAAAAAAAAAAAACTGGGACTAACCATTAACAGAATGCTGGTTAAATTAAGTGCAGTGTTTCCCTTCCACTCAATACAAAACTCCCATCTTAAGGCCAATTAAAAGAAAAATAGAGCAAAACCAGCTGATGGTGTAATGGTTGCATTGCTGGACTCCCATGTAGTCGACTGTGGTTTGAGTCCCAGACCCAGTGACTTGAAACTCACACTGGGCTTGTGTGCATGTGTACCCACCCAAGATCCCAAGAGGAGAATGGAGGAGAAGGGATTGCGGTGTGGCCATCCACCCTGCAGGGTGATTTCTCATTTTCTGTCTCTCTGGCATGCTCACATGCCCTATAGCAAGAATCTCTTAAAAAAAAAAAAAAATAGAGGTTGAGAGCCAGCCATATAGTCTAATGATTAAGAGAGCTGGATCCCATCTGGTCAGCTCAAATCCCAGACTTGGTGGCTTGAGAACCACGTGGTACACATGTGCACATGTGCCCCAAATCCAGATAGTGTGGAGAAATAGAGGGGAAGGAATTGCAGTATGACTATGCCCCATTGAGGGATGATCCCCACCCCACTGGTCTGTCTGTCTCTCTCTGGCAAGCACATGTGCCCTCCAGCAATAAAAAAAAAAATACAGGTAGAACATATATGCCATAATAAGCATCTTCGAGTACACTATTCAGTGGCATTAAAGACATTCCCATTGCTGGGCAACCATCACCACTTCCTATATCCAGAACTTTTCATCATCTCAAACAGAAACTCTGTACTCATTAGGCAATAACTCCATTCTCCATCTCCCTAGTTGGTACTCTGTATCTCAATGACTATCTTTATGAATTTGCCTATTCTTAGATATCTGCTAGAAGTAGGACCATAAACCCATTGACTTCCACAATACTGCTTACTCCAGCTCTTTGCAATCCTCTCACTTCAGGGAGCCCTTCCTGCCCATTTGATTTTAAATCGCACCCAGTCCCAATGCCTTGTCTCTGTTGTATTTTTCTCAGTGACTACCACAACCTTATGACATACTATATATTCTGGATTTTTCTCCATCTCCCTCTCTAGAATAGGTGTCATCAAGGTCTACTATAATACATCTCCAGCATCTAGACATTGGTTTTAGTAGCTTCTCAATAAGCACTTGCTGGATGAATTAAACGATGCAAATAATGTGACTATTCAACGATAGGATAAGACACCACGATAGACCACCATGTAACTGTTAAAATGCTAATTTTTGTATGATACAAAATAATGTACAAAATATATTTAAAGGGTTAAAAAATGACACTATAAGGGATCTTTAAAAAGTTAATGGAAACCGTGTATTATGAAAAAATTATGCATGAATTTCTAAAATTTTTTGCATCTAAAAAATTCATATTTTAATTCCATTTTCCATGAAGTCCCCTCATATAGTACAGAGTCATTTTATAAAATATATCTGTATGTATTGCATGCATGTGTGTATTCAAAGGATTTAGGGGGAACTTTTACTCTATAAATGTTTGTATTTTTATAATAGGTTATTTTTATACAAAAATAAGACATTTCTTTTTTTTTTTTTTTTTGGAGAGGTTTTTTTTGCTATAGGGCACATGCACTCGCCAGACAGAGAGAGACAGAGAGACAGAAAGCGAGAAATCACCCCCAGGGGGATGGCCACGCCGCAATCCCTTCTCCGTTCTCCTCTCGGGATCTTGGGCACGCACGCACACGTGCCCGGCGTGAGTTTTAAGCCACTGGGTCCAGGACGCGAACCGCGGTCGACTATGTGGAAATCCAGTGACATAGCCATTACACTAACTGCTGGTCCCAGGAAAAATGTAAAAATAAATAAATGAAAGAAAAAAAAGGAAAAAAATTAAAAAAAAAAAAGACATTTCTGGGACCAGCAAATGGTATAATGGTTACATAGCTGGACTCCCACATAGTCAACTGCGGTTCAAATCCTGAACCCAGTGGCACAAACCTCACACTGGGCACATGTGCACGCATGCCTAAAATCCCCATAGGAGAATGGAGGAGAAGGGATTGTGGCGTGGCCATCCTCCCTTGGGGGGGGGGGGTGATTTCTTGTTTTCTGTCTTTCTGTCTCTCCCCGTCTCTCTTGTGAGCACACGTGCTCTATAGCAAAAATCTCTCTAAAATAAATAAATGAATAAGACATTTTCAGTTTAGGGAAAATGTAATGTCTCTCTCATTCTCTCTTTCCCTTTAATTAATTAATTAATGTATTTATTTATTGCTAGCATGTGCTCACCAGAGAGAGACAGAAAGAGAGAGAGCAAGAGGCAAAGTGAGAAATCACTCCCCCCCCACCCCAAGGGGTATTCCCACGCTGCAATCCCTTCTTCTCCATTCTCCACTTGGGAGTTTGGGCACTCACGAACATGTGCCTGACATGATTTTCAAGCCACCAGGTCTGGAACTTGAACCATGTAGTCAGCCATGTGGGATCCAGCTGCCTTAACCTACACACCACCTACTGGTCCATACAATGTCTCTTTAATTCAAACCTTGTGGTGCTGAAGCCATGTTCTAGTCACTATGTCCACCACTATGGGAGAGAAAAAGAAATCAATTAATAATAACAGTACTTATACTGGTTAATATTTACTTATTGGTTAATTTGTGCCAGGCACTGCTCTAAATAAACATGTCACATGTTGTAACTCATGTATACTCCCAAAAGCACACAGAGAAAGCTGTGGGACCACCCCCACTCACAGACTAGGAAAATACAACACAGAGAAGTTTCAGAGTTTGGTCCAGGTCATCACAGCCCCCCACATCGCCTGGCTCCCTCTCCCTTCTGGCTCTCTTCACACTATACTCTCATGACTTGAGAATTTGTCCATCTCCCTAGACAGACAATGCACAATTTGGAAGACTAATTCAGCCTACACAGGTCTCAAACACGGTGGATGCTACTGAACCATGGTTATTGAGTCCATACCTCTTAACAATAGAAAAGGTTCCAAGAAGGGAAGCACCTGAGAGAGACTCCCCAACCCCCAGCCTCCCCTCAAGAGGAAAGTTCCTCATGAGAAGCTCTCCAGGAGTGAACACCACAGGGGTCCTGGCTGGAAAACAGATGAAATCTCTCAACTTCTCCCAATTTATAGCACATGCACGTGGAATTACAAATCTTATAACTGCAGATATTATAGGTGCATATTTCATTACTCTCGGCATTGCATATTTATAATTTAGCGGTGTGTAAAAATTTATAAAGGCACAACTAGTGGTGGTTAATGACAGCTACCATGGCAGCCCATATTTAGTGTGTTTTTCATGTCCCAGAAATCTGGCCTAAAACAGAATGCCACACGCATAAAACAGGTGATGAAAAGTGAGGAAATGGGCTGGAGGTTTTACCACAAACCATTCTGAGACTCCTGAAGGCTGTCACCTCTATCGTCGGTGAGAGGTGAGCTGCCTCAAAAAGGAAAAGTAAGGCCAGATGCGGGAGGGAGTTGAGGAGCAGCTCTTGATGAACCAGATGCACATAAGCCCAGTGCCAGCCAGGCTTCAAAGAGAAAAGCTTTCTGATGGAGAATAATTAAGGCAAGAGACCCCCAAGAGAAAGCAGTCGATGCTATTGCTGTATTGACAAATGCATAATTTTATCTTGGAAAAAGAAATCCCCTGCCTTTCCAAAAGTGAGTCCTAAAATAGCTGCCTTTCAAGGACCAGTGTCCTAATCGAGTTTTTATTCATCGGTGGCTGCAGATGAGCCAGAGCAGGTCCTGGAAGTTTACCCCCGAAGCCATGGCTCTGGTCTCACAACTCATCAATTCCATGTGCTGGATGACAGGGGCCAGGCCCAGGGGCCTGGGAAAGCCCGCAGCCTGTTCTGAAGCTCAGAACAGCTTGGCTCTGGGTGGGGCTATGCAGAAAGAGGCCTTCGTGCTGCAGATAAGAACCTGCTGGACAGCAGGGAGGCCAGACTGCCCTTGAAAAGAGGGACTAGAGCAAAAGGCACCTTTGTGGTAAACCTCCTGTAAGCACCCGCCACTGGTTCCCCAGAACTCACTCTCCAGAGATGATGACAGGGCTTGGACTCTCTCCATCCTATCTGTGCTGGAAAAGATCTATCCTGTCCATAGACACACTGCCAGGCCCCACACAAGTAATCTGAAGGTCATGCAGACCTTGAGGCACTGCCTCTATAGTCCCAGGATTCTCCTCAGGCCCCTAGAGCCATCGACAAGGGCTGGGAAATGATAAGACCCCCTGGTACTTCCCAAACACAGAGTCAAGGAATTTGATAAACAGAGTCATCTATTTTCACTTAGTGCAACAATTAAAGCAGATCCATATTTTCAAACTATCACCCTGAACCAGTCAAACCGCACTACAAATCAAAAAAGAATAATTAAAACCTACACTCCTCACAATACCACCGAGTAAGGCAATTACAAGACACTTCTAATGAGCAATTTATGTAATTTAAAAAGTCAGATGCATAATATGCAAAGAATGCTTCAAATGAATTACTGCCAGTGACGTGGTGCACTTTGATCCTTGTGTCTGGCCCCTGCTGGCTGTGGCTTCTCTGTCACCCTCTCCTCGTATTTCTGGGCTCCTGGATAATAGCCATGGAAGATTTTCTACATAAGCTCAGGCTGCGACTCGTATTTAGAAAGCACATTTAATACCGACTTGCATAAAGGATGGTGGGTAATTGCTGCTCGAATCCAATGTGTGTGCTGTATCTCATCTATGATACGCAATTTAGAAGCTATATTCTAGTAAGAGAACTTTATGACTTGCTGTCATGATAAATAAAAGTTTATGGCATAATGGAATTAATATTTACTCTGAGTGCAACACAGACTATTCAAATAAAGTTGCTCTGGAATCACTTTAAACCAGGAGAGTTAGAAAATGTCGCCAGCTGACAACAGGACTTGAATTCGCTTCCTCTCATTGCCTGCCAATTATTCACAATCTTTCAATTTTCTGGTTCAATCAATTTCTATACAATTTTCTAAACAATTATTGTAGTTAGAAACATTGCTGCTGGATGCAATGTAGTAAATATGGAGGGTATCTGCGGAGCCCGGTGGTGTGAGCAGCAACAGGCCAGGAGGGGAAGATGAGAAGGAGACGAGGCAGGTGTGAGGGTGCAGTGGTGAGTCTGCGCCAGGGTTGGAGGGTGACGGTGAAGGACTAAAGGCAGCCTTCAATGAAGGATGACGGAAAAGAATGCTTTCTGAGAGACTCCCACTAACGCAGCTGTTTTCAGATGGGCATTTGTGACTCAATGGACATTCAGTTTGTTGCTTTATTGTGAAGGAAATTAAAAAGAAAAAAAAGAATGGCATCACAAATCTAAATTACACAGTCGCTGCTCAATACTAAAATAAATATACAGCAAGTGATTCATTTCACCTTATTCTAAAATATAATATATGTAAGGTATAGGAAGCAGTTATCCTGGATCTTAAACATATTAGAAACAACAGGTTTACTGTGAAATTAAAGGAATTTTGGCTTTGTGAGGGAACCCCTCACATTACACAGGCCCTTCTAAGACTCTAGGGCTAGTTTTGTGTCTATTATTTTATATTGTTTATCCATATATAGGCCTCTGTATTGACTTCAGGTGCCATAAAATGGGGATCTGCCTTGATCAGAAGTTAAACCTACATTTTAAAATAGAATGAGACAAGCTAATAAATAAGAGGAGCTGAAAATCCTGTCCCCATGTAGGGCTAGAGGATCCCCCAACACCCCTAACCACTGGTTTTCAGAAAAGTGTGCTATCCTGGGCATGCATCTCATTGAGGGGTTAGGATGGCGCTGCCTGAAGGTGGCCAGGGAACAGATGGAAGTGGAGGGCTTTATCAGAAGGTTCCAGGAGCCCGAGACACAGGGTCAGTGTCTGACTCAGGGGAGCTGCTGGCTCAGGGTGAGGTTGGAAGCTCTCCGAGTCTGAGTCATGCAGCAGCAGGAGGCAAATTGCCCAGACTATAAACAAGTGGGAGAATTCCAGAGAAAGCATGGATTAGTGGGGTGGGCAAGGCCCCCCAGCCCCCGCCCCACTCAGTTGGTACTGAGTCACATACAGGATTGTAAGGGGAGAGACTGCTGACAATGCTGCCTGCAGGGCTTAAGGGTGAAGCTCTTGCTCAGAGGCTGAGATGATTTTAGTAACATTTTTAGATTTACAAAGTGCCTTTCATATAAAGAAATCAAATCATTGTCGTCTATGCTGTTTCACTGTGAAGAAGTGATATCTTCTCAATGACCAATCCATGAAAACACAGAAAGTACTAGCAGGGTCCCCATGTCTAGTTGTCTCTGTCTCATATTTCAAATCAGAATTTTCAGAGATTTTGAATTTTTAGAAACCAGGTTCAAAGAAGAGACCGTACTTGCGTAAGGTCACACAGTAAGTCTGGAGAGGCAAGATGCAAATTCAGGACATATGATTCTATTACATTAACCCCTTAGTTAAAGCAAATGACTTCCTTACTTCATTGCTGTGGAAGGAACCAGTTGTAAATTCGGACACTTTGAACCTGGTCAGCAATGGGGCAGCGGGGAAGGAGATTAGAATGCTGACCCCTCAAGGCTTTGACCCCTATCTCAGTATATCAGAGACAGACTCACTCTATCACTGAAATGGTCCCTGCACATATTCCCAGGACCCTAGGTCAAGGTTTTGGGTGACACAGAACCTAACATAACACCTGACATGTCTTAGATGCTTAATAAGTTTGCTGGATAAATAACTTAATAAATACTATATAATGTACTGATAAACACGTATGTCATCCTCCCTAGATAGAAGTAATAAAATTCTAATATAAAACAGACTTTGGTTATTGGAAATCCCTTGAAAACAAAACTCTAGAATTTCCACTGTAACAAATGACCAGAATCTCTTCGAATGAATGGAGAACATACTCGTGTGGATGGATGCTCATCAGATAAGGCTGCCTGTACCAGGGCAGTGAGAGTTACTAGGGTTCTCTTCGAATTCTTGGCTCATGGCTACAGAAAAGGCAACCACTATTTCCTCAGAGCAGGAAATACATTCCTGAGTACTCTAGGAGCCTGGACGAGACCTATCAGTGATTTTTCTAGAGCAGAAAAGTTTATTTAACATGAAGAAGAATAGCTGTCCTGCATAGGTGTGCTCTAGGGGGACTGGGCACCTCTAGGGAAGGCTTAGGTAGAAATGCAACCCCCGTGCTGCACTCAGGGACCCTGCCTTGTTCCTCTGGTTCTTTCCCTGCACCTTCTGCAGGAACCCACTCTCATATTTAGTCCTGTAGCTCTCTGTTTAGGGACTTTGTATTAAATAATCCTTGAGAATCCTTTCTTAGGAGTCCCCTGTAGACAGAAGCCTAAAGAGGCAACTGAAGTCTTTACAATGGTCTTTGTTCATTTCAGATTACAAATTGTTTGGCCTGATTTTATTTCAACCAAAAGGACTGCACCGTATCACACTACAAAACACACCAAACTGTCATTGATAAAGGTGATGAGCTAGTATAGGGGGGTGGGAAAAAATGGTAAACATTAAATCAAAGGGACACTGACTTCAGCCACAATGAGTGACTAGTGTTAGACTTGCCCTCCCACTGTAAACAACCATAGAACTTGACCAAGATATTTAAAGTTACTGTTTCCAGGCATGAGACATCAGGCATTTGAAGTCTGTGATCCTGTTAAAAAGAAAATATGTAAGGTAAGCTACATGTCTACCCAGCTTTCTGGACCATTATGTAGGGGCATGGGACAAAGCTGCTTTCCTGATCAGAGAAGGAAAAAATCAGAGTTTGGAGCTGCCAAAGCAGCTAGAACTTGCAGGTCTAAGCTCCAGAGAGAAAAAATGCAGTGCAGAAGGGAAGCCCTGGAGTTCTTTCTGGAGGTTTCCTGTATGTCCTTGAGTAAGGGTAGGGCTACTCACCTGCAGGGCAAGACTCCATGGCTGCTATAGGACTGAAAGCTAAGCAAAGACATTGGAGGTTATACAGAGCTTGAGGACCTCTGAATTCTGGCCCAGCCAGTATGAAGAATCTTTGCAGAGTAGTTGAAGCATTTATTTAAGACTCAGAGGCCAGCAGGTGGCACAGTGGTTAAGCTACTGGACTCCCATATGGGCAAGTACAGTTTGAGTCCCAGAACCAGTCAACGGCTCACTCCCTCTGGCTCTCCTCACTTGTTCACTCTGATGAAAAAAGCTGCCGTGTTGTCAGTGTGCCATAGAGATGTCTACATCACGAAGAACTGAAGGTGGCATTTGGTAAACAGGTAGAACTGAAGCTCTAGGTCCAGCAGCTCATGAGAATGGAATCTTCCAAAAAACCAAGAGAATGAGCTTGGAAGAGGATCTTGCCCCCTGATGAACCCTGAGATTACTTAGTCCTGGCCAGTAACTTTTTCACAGCCTTGTGAGAGACCCTGCTTGGAGAATCCTCCTAAGTCATGACTGATCCCTGGCTCATAGAAATGATTAGATAAGTGTGTGTTGTTTTAAACTGCTACCTTTTGGGATGATTTGTTACGGAGAGACAGATAACTAATATGCCCTGCTTGGCTTTCCTTGTGGCAGTGATCACCTCCTGAGAATGTATCTGTCCACCGTCAATCATCCTCCCTCCATGGCAAGGATATTGTCTGTCTTGTTCATTTCTGAATCCCCAGGAACTAGAACCATGCCACAGCAAGCACTAAATAAGTATTTGTTGAATGGATGAATAAATTTCACATAGTGGGCCTTTTCCCGTGTGACTGTGTGATATTGAAATGATGAACACCTGGAATAAATTTGGAATATACATCTTAATCTTTACTCCCAGACTCACTACATCACAAACCATCCAATCAGCCAGCATATCCCCTGAACCCTCACCAAGTACCTAGAGCTCCACTAAATGCTACTATGCTGACCCAAAGAAGCAAACAACAAACTCTCCCCTCAAGGAGTTACAATCTATTTAAAAGGAAAGGTTAGCCTGTGAAAATAAGTAGGGGGGTTTTGTTCTCAATTATAGGGTGCTGATGGACACTTCATAGACACACAATGTAAAAGACAGTACTGAAATGGGCTCCTTGATAATACGAGCACATGCATTTCCAGCACATGTGCTTCCCCATTTAAACCTCCAACTCTCAGATAGGTGTCACTAGGACCCCTGTTTCACAGGTCAGAAAAGCAAAGCTACATGTTCAGTAACTGTTTGGTCCACATGATAAGTAAATGGTGGTGCCAGCATGTGAACACCTGAAGTCTGACTATGAGCCAGTGCCCCCAACACCATATAACAATTGGCCAGGCAGCAAAAAGAAGGCAGCATCTCTCTCTTGGGGCTTGTCAGAGTGTGTGGGTGGCAAAGTCAACACAGATTGATATGGAAGACCAGGTCAAGTGAGGACAGGAGTCATGAAGCAAATGAGAGGATCCAGGAGAGTGGAGGACACACTTGTGATCAAAGACCTTGACCCTAGACACTGTTTAAGGACAGTCTTCTCTTTAACCAACTTCATAAGATACGGGGATAAAAATCACCATGCCCAGAGCCAGCAGGTAGTGTAGTAGTTACGGCTCTGGACTCCCATGTGGTCACCCACGATTCGAGTTCCAGACCTGGTGGCTTGAAACTCTGGTTCAGTGAGAGACACCACTCCCTTTCGAGGTGACTGCACATCTCTGCGTTTTCCTAATACTCAGAGAGCTGCTAAATTTCCCTCCCACCAGCTCTTGGGAGAGATGCACTGCATGTAGCGCCCTGCTATGGTTTAAACATGTTCCCTAGAAATTCAGGGGCTGGGACTCGACTGTATTATCTGTATTGTAAAGATATTAAGGGAAAACTTACGTCCTTCTTGATGTCCCAGGGTGAGCCCTAATGTGTGGTGGTTGGTTTGTGGTGAGTACATCGTGAATAGATTTGTGTCTTGTGAGACCCAGTGAGTTCTAGCTCTCATGAGAAGGGGTTAATTCTTGGGAGAGCGGGTTGTTACAAAAGAGAGATCAGTCAGGATCTCTCTCTCTCTCTACACATGCCCACCATCCTCTGGGCTAGGATCAGCTAAGTCATGGACACAAGACTTTGGACTTTCCAAAGTTGTGAGTTCATGAGTAAATTTCTATCTTCTTTATAAAAGCACTCAGACTTGGGTATATTTCATTAGCAATTCAGTAACAGATTAAGACACTGCCCCAAATACTAATCTTCAACAAGAGTTAAACAGTGCAACCTTCAGAAGAGTCATACCCGGGCTGAACAGAATAGTGCCTTCACTAAACCCCACAGTGGAAGCTTTCTGCCACTTCGAACCTCTGCTGCCCTGGCCTTGAGCACCCCAGCCACTGTACTTCCAGGGTAAGCTTGTTCTGGGGTGACCTTCTCCAGTGGGCTCCAGAATCAACTGCACAGAAGTAAGGAAAGCCTGGATTACTATGGCTTGAAATGCAGCTGCGTTTCCCCTGGGAAAATGTGTGCTGATGGTATCTGCACGCTTTAACAGGTGGGGAGCGTGAAGCTGCTAGCACAGTGCAGAAAAAGGATTACAAAAGCCAAATGCTCATTACTACAAAATCTCTTCCAACAGGCCCCAAAGAGGCTCCATGGGGCATTCCGAGGTTTTAGAGGAAGGCGAGGGCCATTGCAGAGCTGGCAATCCTGAGCAGCCACCGGGAGGCAGCGGCATTATAAAAACCAAGATGCCCCCTGTCCATCTGTATCCTCAGTGAAACCCCAGGAACTTGAAGTGTTCAGCTGTAATAATTCATATCTGAATCCCCCCACTAAGCATCCTAAGGGGGATGCAATCTATTTTTACATAACCCCCAATCTTATTGCAATACTGAGCATTTCACTTGTAGTAGATAAAAACAGAACAACAAATTATGAAAACCATGGTGATAAATACATTGCACAGTGGATGGCAAGAGAGCGAATGACAAACAAACAAAACCAGGGACGCAGGCAAATGGATCACAGAACAATCTGGGCCTTCGCCCCACAACACTCGGTATGCTCTATAAATCGGCTCATCGTGACTCTTCTGTCTTTGCTGACAAACGACCAAATGGGTTTTGCCTACACTGAGCGCCAGAGAAATGCCAGCTCCTAACGGCGTCCAGGTGCAGGAAGGAATGATTCTCTCAGGCCAGAAGCCTGCCAGCGTACTTCATCCCTTGTCACAGTGGGAGGTGGGGTCCTCTCATTTCTGGGACAAGCTGTGCATGTGTTCCCCATCCTATACTAGCCGGATCTCTCCCCTCTACTGGAAAGCAGTGAGTGGGTGGGACACAGCCGAAAAAATCACCACAGAAATTAACCTGGGCTTAGAACTCCCAGCATCAGCAGGGAGTCAGACATCGCGCAGAAGGAGTGCTCATTGCTCCTTAGGGTATTTCTCCCCCAGGATTCCCAGGAGAATGGGGTAAGGATATGCTTTCTGAGAATTTCTGAGAAATCATTCCCAACGTGCGTGTGACACGAAACCGGAGGTGGGGTGGATAGGTGAGCGCTTTGCAGGAATTCTCTGCCTCCTTCCTAAAGGGGAAAGCAAACCTGCAGAAAACACTGGGCTTTGGATCAGCAGTCTTCTGGAAGGGAGCGCAGCATGTGAAGGGCAATGATGTCAACTCACTTAGACAAAATGGCTGAGGTTTTTCAGAATGGTCAGTGGGCACAGAATAGCCTACCAATGCGCAAGAGGTGGCAGGATCCCCTTCTAGGAAGAAACAGAACAGCCCTTCGTGATGCTTAAAGGGCTAGGAGCAGGTTTCTGCAGGAGAAATTCAATCAGGGATCAATTCAGAAATTTAAGGTAGAGCTGAGTTTGAGCTTCTCTCTCCTGAGTACTGAGCACTGGGAATTCAGCATGTGGGCTGACATTCCTAAGAAAAAAAGCAGCACCAGTATGTATCATCTTTCAGGAAATAATTAAGTCTTCAGGATGAATGGCGAGGCTGGGGAGCGAAGGTTAGGTAGTTTTAATGCCGCAGCCAGCCTCTCCGGAGTGTTCAAGCAATTCCCATAAAGATCCACAAGAGACACACATATTCACCGAAGCTGAAATACAAGGTGGCTTCAAGAAAACACAGAATATTGGCTCTGCCTGCTAAATAAGTTCTTTCAAAGAACTTTTTTTTTTTCTTTTGAAACTGCCAGGACCTAAGAGTAGTTCAGAATTGATCCCCAGAGAAGGCTCTGTCCAATAAGCCTTCCCTCCAGCTCACATCCTAGGAAGCCTCAGAACAAGCCACCGCTTCAGCAATTCAATCTCCATATATTTTATTTTTAAAATATTTCATTTCTGGCCACCAGCCCTTAGATCGCCAATTTGATTTGGTTTCTATAAATGGATTTTTTATAGTGTAGGTAGAAAGTATATTTAATTGTAAATTTCTGCAAACTAAAATATTCAATATAAATGTCAGAGTGTGTTTGTGCCATGCATCCTCTCAGTGAAGCACAAGCCTGCTTTGAGATGGGCCACGTACTCTGGGACAGTATTCTCAGCTGTTTGCATTTTCAGAGCCCAGTCAAAACAGCGGGGGAAGCTGGCATCTGGTTTTATTTCCTGCACCACTTCCTGTTTCCAGACAGTTGTTGGAAAGAGGAATGAGCCTCTAGAGTTCCAGCTAAAGAAGCCAAATGTGGGCGACAACCAAAAATGTCTGAGGGCCATGCCACCAACGTAATGGAAGCAGGCTGGCTGCCCAGTTCACACCAGCCACCCACTCCTGGGCTAAGCTCTCTGCCCTTCCATCTCTACCAGCAAACAAAAGCAAAGGCATCAAACCCAGTGCAGGCTGTAGCTGTGGTACCAGCCTCTAGAGCTGAAGCAACCCCAGGAAAGAGCCCTCCAGCAGCAGCTAATTCATTGCTAAAAAATAACTTGGGTCCAGAAGACAAGACAACCATTCATGAGGTGTGGTACAGAGTGCATTTAGCAGAATGGTCATTTGGAAATGGGGCTTAACATACTCTGTCTCAGAATAACTCATAGGAGTTACACATTGAAACTCCATTTCAGATGAGGAGACTGAGGTTCAGAGAGGCCTACTATTGTTACATAGCACTGTATGGCAGAACTCGGTCAGGCTAACTACACCATCCAGGTTCTCCCTATTGACATGGCATTCTTCCTGTGAGGCAGTGTTCTATAGAGATTCCCCGCTCCAGTCAGAAGACTGACCCCGCCAGAGCCCAGTCTCTACCCTGCCTCTTAGTAAAAATAAAAGCTGAGAAAAGATGTCTGGGGTTTTCTGGCAACTAAGAGCTTCATTCCATGGATTCAATCAACATGAGAGTTTTGTCCTCTCCTCTATCAGAGAGGGTAGCTGAGAGTCATTGTAGTGGCCATCATAATGCCGTAATGAAGATGATGCTGATGATCACTGTAATAATGATAGTAATAAAACGAGTAGTAATATGAGTAGAATTTGTATCCACAGCAAGTGAAGAAGAGCTGGACAGCAGTTTATATAGAGGGAAAGTATTAAAAACGTGTCTTGATGCAAGTACTCCTGGAGTGAATCTCACAGTGACTATTGCAAAAATGTTTGACACTCAGAGAACTAGGAGTAGGAGTTGCAGCTCCAGCTTCGATGTACTTCCTACAAATCTGATGAAGGGATTGAGCTAAACTCTGCATGCAATCTGAAGTCCTTAGAGTCCTTTTGTCCTCATTTACAGAGGAGAAAACTGAGACTCAAGGTTAATTAACTTAGTGCCTGAGGCCTCCCTACTCAAAATGTGGAGCTGGGATTTTCATTCTGGCCTATCTTCTCTCTATTGAGCTTCAATAGCCCCATGAATATCTACATCATTGACTATTAGGCAGGAATATCAGGGGTCACTTAAGACCTTCACAATCCAAGCATAACATACTGAGATATGAGACCCAGTGCTCTAACCCACTGGCTCCAAATATCTTTACTCTTATAGAAAAACACTGGCTACCATAACATGGCATAGAATGTTGATTATGTTCATTAACCTCAGTCATGTATACATCCACCCATTAGCACATCTCAGGATGACTGTCCTGCACCTTTGTAATTTCAGGCCAAAGAGAAGAGACTGGATGTTATTGCCTCAAACACACCTGGTCATGGAAGATTTCTGTTTGAGCTTTTGAAATGCTATAAACAGCTGAAGAACCCCATGACTATCTTCTGGGACCATCTGGAGACACCAGATATCAAATCTCTGCTCTAGAAAATTTAAAGCAAGCCAGGTACCCTGGAACCTTGGCCTCCTTGCCCATGCTGTTAACCTGCCAGTTGTCCAATTCTGCCTATCCCATCTCCCTGACCCTTCAAGATTCTGATCACAAGCTAATCTCTTTGTGAGGTCTTCCCACCAGAAGACTCACCCATCAGAAGACTCACCCACCTCTTGGTACTGGGGCTGTGAGTGCCTCAAAGGCAGAAACCATGTGCCATTGGTCTTGGAGTGCTCAGAACCCAGCAAGGTAGGCTGCACCACTAAGTGATGAATCCATCTAAAATAGCCATTTTGGAGAAATCATGGCAGAGGAGCAGATTTCTTTACTAACCTCTGGGCTTTGAAAAGGACTCATGTACCTTGTGAATTTGCTGCAGATTTAGAAATGTACATGGTTACCTGCATCATGAACCCTCCTGCTGGTTCTAGTTTTTGCACTGTGGGACTCTCATCCATCGATGGGGCTCAAACAAGTGATGCATCACCACAGTGACTGCTGTGTGCCCAGTTGTCCTTATGAGGCCAATTGACCCCTGGGAAACCTACTTTCATCCCACAAGGAGGCTATGTAAACATTTGATTTAGTATAAAAAGATGGACCAGATCTGAGAGCTGATTCATCAGAGCACTGGTTTGCCTTCATGCAATGCGATGTTTAGATCAGGGTGTTCTATTGTGTCAATACCTTTAAAATAGCTCAGCATTGTATAAGGCATTGTAGTGTTGTCTGTATCTAATAATGAAAAAAAAAAGCAACCTTGGAATATTTGTTCAGATGAACTGCCATCAGATGACCAAGGTGCTAGTGGCTCCCCTAGAGAGAACCATGGATGATCCTTGAGGCACCAGTCAATAACATCACAGGCTAAAATGTTCCCACAGAGGCAACACCATGGTGAGGGCCAATCTACATATCACAGTACTTCTCGAATAGCATCAGGATAACTATGATAGACTGCAGTGTAAGTTGGCCAGAAAGTTGCTCAGACACTCCCCCCTCTGGTATGCAATCACCTGACAAAAATTCTGTCTTCTCTCAAAATAAAAGAACAGGAAATGGATTCCTGTTGATCCATGTTCTCATTAGCAGCTTGGTGACAGGAACAAGGTTGTGCAGAAGTAAGCTGCCTAACATATCCACCTTCTGGGTCTCTCTCCAGTCAGGCTGAACATCTCTCACTGGACACACTGTGGCTACCTGACCAAGAAGCCCTTGGGATGGCCATCCACCAGAGGCTACCGGGAATCCTGTGGGGAAGCCTTGAAGGAACAATGAGTTACAAGAAGACTGTTGAAGTTGCCTTCTCTCCTCGTATATGGGACTGGAAAAATCGAGAGATCTACTCTCCCACATCATCCTCCCTTGTACACATTCTGTGGGTTTTCTGAAAGGAACACCTGACACGAGAGAGATGCAGCCCTGATCATGAGGCCAGAAAGCACTGTAGAGCTGAGCCCTGAAGAATGGACTAGTTAGGTGAAAGGAAGAGGGAAGTGTTCCAGGCAGACGCAGAGCATATGCATGGGCCCTGTGGTGGGTGGGCACACGGTGAGCACAAGAAACTGAAGGAGGCAGGTAAACTCAGGAAAAGAAGAAGCATGTGGCACAGGATGAAGCTGGAGGGACATTAACAACAACTAACATTAATGAAGGATTTGCTCTGTGGCCCATAAGCTTGTGAGCATGTTGCCCATGTTAACTCATGTGTTGCTTACTGCACTCCCTTAACAAAAGCAAAAAAACAGTAACGACAGCAGCGAATACTAAAATATCATTTTTATGTGTCATGACTGATCTAAGGATGCTAAATGTGATCAATTGACCCAATCCTCACAGAATACAAAAAAACTGGAGCACAGGAGAATGTGTGTAAAATGCATCTGGCCCAGGCCAGCAGGTGGTGTGGTGGTCAAGGTGTGTACTCCCACATGGCCAACCACGGTTGGAGTCTCGGATCTGGCAGACTTAGTGGCTTGAAAACCATGCCAGTGTGCATGCATGCCCAAAATCCCAGGAGGAGAATGAAGGAGAAGAGATTGCAGTGTGGCTATCCCCTACTGGGGGATAATTTCTCATTTTCCCACACATTCTCTCTCTGGCCCTCTCCAGTGAGCATGCACACCTCATGGGGAAAAAAAAAGCTTAAAAAAATGCACCTGGCCCATAGGTAGTAGAAAAAATGTGGAATCAGCCTGGGCAGCTAACTCCTCATTGTTCCAGTACCTAGTCAGATATTTAGAAATCTCATCCTAAGAAGTAAGCAGGGAATAATGGAATTTGGACTTTGGAAGGACGTTACAACTTCGGTATGGAGAATGGAATGGGGCAAGAGTAGCAACAAGCAGACAATTGAGAAGGATAACACGGTAGCTTAGTGATGGTAGCTAGACTAGTGTGATGACCGAGGCGACGGAGGAAAGGAATGAACTTTGAGCCTCAAGAGGTTTCTTAGTCCATTTTCTGTTGCTATAACAGAATACCACACACTGGGTAAATTCGTTACAAACAGAAACTGGGCCAGCTGGTGTTGTGGTAAATGTAGCTGGATCCCATGTGGCCAACCATGCAGTTCAAGTCCTGGACCCAGCAACTTGAAAAACATGCCAGGCATGTGTGTGTATGCATGCTCAAAATCCTGAAAGGAGAAATGGAGAAGGGATTATGGCATGACCATATCCTTCTGGGGGGACTTTCTCACTTTCTTTCTCTCTCTCTCTCTAGTGAGTGCATGTGCCCTCTAGTAAATAAAAAGGAAAAAAAAAGACAAACAAACCATAAATGTATTTGGTTCATGATTCTCCTTGTCTCTTTCTGTCTCTCCGGCAAGCACACATGCCTTATGGCAAAAAATAAATAAATAAATAAATAACACTTTAGAAAACCAAAAAGTGGAATGTCTCATTGTTAAGGTGGAGTAGAAGCGTATATAGTGTATAATGTATGCAGGTCAAGAAAGGGAGACTGCACAAAAATCTTTTTTTTTTTTTGAGAGGTTTTTTTGTTATAGGGTGCATTCGCTCGCCAGAAAGACAGAGAGAGACAGAGAGATAGAAGGCGAGAAATCACCCCCCAGGGGGGATGGCCATACCACAATCCCTTCTCCTCCATTCTCCTCTTGGGATCTTGGGCATTCATGCACACACTCCCGGCGTGAGTTTAAGCCACCAGGTCCAGGACTTGAACCGCAGTCGACTACGTGGGAGCCCAGCGACACAGCCATCATGCTAACTGCTGGTCCTTGCACAAAAATCTTAAGAGCAGTGATACTGGTAGATGGCGTAAAAGGTGTTTTCTTTTTTTTATTTTTCTTTATGTTCTTCTATATAATCATTTGTTCAGCAAATATGTGTAGAGCACTATGATTTATTTAACTAGTTCCTTATTGCTGGAGAGTTAGGTTGTTCTAAATTCCCACCATTATCAATACTGCTGTAATGAGCACCTTTGTACAAAAATCTATGGCCATTAAGTCATACTTTTATCCTACTCAAAAAGTACAGTTGTTCCCGATGGCCCACGACAAGTCCAAACTGCTCTGTTCCCTGCAGTTATCGAAATGCTCATGACAGTATTCCACCGACCCTTCCCAGCCCATGTCCTTTATTCACGGCAGGCTTCTGAATGTGGGTAGCCCCAGTCTTCCTTTCCAGCATGGCCTTTATTCAGCCTTCAAGTGGATTCAGTCTAGAGTTTCACACCTAAAGACAGTGGTGAGAGAGTTCACCAAGACCAAAATTTCTGGGTTGATGAAGCCAAGGAAAAGGAGTTTGAAGAAGCAGGCTGAAAGTACTTAGATTATTTAAGAAACTGTGTGATCAATAAAAAGTCGGGGGGAAAGGAATGGAATACAGACATAGGGGTACATATAAATATATGTATATATATGTGTATATATACATATATATGTGAAACTAGAAATGGAAAATTATTGATGATAACATACATGAATAAGACACTATGCAGTGTATTCTGGATGGGAAACCACTTTTTGTATGCTGTGACGATGATTAAGGGATGAATGTACATTAATTAATTTTTAAAAAGTTTCAGGAAAAAAATGCATTATTTGATGAGTGCAGTAAGCTATATAGCCCCAGCTAGGTGCTACTTTATAGTATGTCCATTCTACTCACTGAGGTTTATGCCTAAAGTCAGACTTGTGTTCATGGATATGTATGTATCAGCTGTGCTTACTATTGGAAATATTTAGATTAATTAAATTCATTACCAAATCAATAAAATGAGGGGAAAGGAATAGAAAGCAACCATGAATACCAGAGACAGTGTGAGAGGAGGGTGGGACATGGCAGAGGGTGAGAGATAGGGAATCAAGGATGGCAAAAAAAGGAAAATATACAGGAAACAAGAAATGGAAAACTATTTGTTGACAATAACACGTATGTTGATGTGCTTGATTGAGCCAATATACAGTACATTCTAAATGGGAAATCTCATTTTGTATGATGTAATGATGTATAGTGAATGAATGTAAAGAAATAAATTTAAATGAAAAAAAGAAGCAGGTTGAGATGAGCTGTTATCAAGTGCTACCAAAAAATTCAACTGTGATGAGGAAGGAAAACTATACATCTGACTGAATGAAGTGGAAATACTAGGCCCTGCCTACTCAGGGACTTTGCTCTTCTAGATCCAGGGGCAAATATCAGAGAGAGAGAATGAGAAGGAGGCTATGTAAAAGACACAAAAGGCTGGATACCAGTCTCAGAGCTTCTGGAGAACCAGAAAATTTTGTTGTCAGGAGACTCAAGGGTATTAGGGCTGCAGGAGCCTTGGAAAAGCACACTTAGACAAGTGTCATTTGGAGTTCTTATCTGGCATATGGGGGTGCTTTTTATCAAGGTCTGTGTGTCAGAGAATCCACAAGAAATGAGCCTCCTTAAAACTCTCTTTCTATAATAAGATGGCATGATCATCTCCCTGTATTATAAAATGAAGGACTAAACTGGACGGTCTATGGGGCTCCGGTCTGTGGGGCTCCTCTCTGTTCTCAGACTACCTTCCAGAGTAGATAAACATTTCTCAGGATAACACACAGGGCTCTGGCCTTGATGGCAAAGCCCCCAAAGGAAAAAAATATTAATTCCTGGCACCACTGTCAAGAACAAGGGATTAGTTATTACCTATTCCACAAATAGAAATTTGAATTTAGACTCATTAATCTTTCTCCTTCACACACACACACACACGCGCGCACACACACACACATGTACATGCATTTCTTTCTTCCTCCTTCCATAAACAACAACAGCAAATACATAAATTTGGAAGATTTTGCGATGATAATTTAAAAACCACTTAATACCCCATGAAATTCAAGCTGGTAAATTGAATGGACAGTGATATTAAAATATTTCATTAGATGTTTTTTATGCCAAATTAAGCTGCTGCAATTATATTGATATTCACAGTCTACATTAATCTAAAACTATTTTAATACTTTTTCTAATTTAGCATGATTAATTCTTTCATTTAAGAACACACTCATTTTCAAGTTTAGATTGTTTTCTACATTGTTGCTTTGACTTCTCTTTGCCTGAATATTTCATTCAGAAGGGATTCATATTCAAGGGGATGGAATCCAATTTTTTAGGACACTTAACGTATCTGGGAATGAGGTTCTGCTCTTGTTTCTACAATAATTATTTTTTCTGTGTGGCAGACCAGGCCTTTGACATATCAACTGTGAAGCACTCAATTTATTAAACATTTACCTACAACCTTGAAACCCAGAAGGCCATTTTAAAAAGAGATTCTTGAGTTGGCTTGCAAGATTAATATTCTACCTAGTTATAAAGAAGAAAAGTTACAAGTCTATGGTTTTATAAAACTAAACTAAGATATTTTATATAATATCTGCTGCTAATAGGGGGGCTAGAAATACAAGAACCCTGTGTTTAGGTGAAAATGGCTTACTCAGTGAGTAAAAAGAGAATTTCTCTGTTTGCCAGCACCAATAATTTTTCTGTAGAACATTCATTAATGGAATAATTTAATTCTATGTTTGTGAAGAATTTGGCTCTTTAAGTCAAAACAAATGTGTCACATTTTGGATTCTTGTTTATGAAATATTTGTTTTTGCTTTTCAGCAGTTCTCTCCTAATTTGGTTTTAATAATAAAAAAAGAAAGTGTACAAGTTGCAGTGCCAATTTCTTTCTCCAAGATGTGCCACGCCATTGTAGTATCAATTACTAAGACAATTTCCATCCATCCAGACACTAATGTCATTAGTCCATGGAGAACCCTTTGAAATAATTTACATAGAAACTGCCTTTACATGCTAAATGAAAAATGTGCAGCTATAGTCAATGGAATTTGAATTACAATCCCACCACATGCAGGTTGGTTTTATTCATGCTATTTATTAAACAGGAAGAAGGTGATGCAGTCAATTACAAAGCAATTACCTGAACAGTTACTGCAAACCTGTGCCACACGGCAATTATAATGCTGCCTCCCCAAGAAGAGCTTGTCCTTGATTGCTCTATTTGGCATCCACATGGCACCCCGAGCCCACCGTGAGGGTCCTACCACCATCATACTTAGCAGCTCACATCCTCTCGTTCTTAATGTCGTAACCTGCTAACCCCAGGGAGCTCGTGCTTGGACCAGAGGTCTCACCATTTAAGATGGGAGTTTGGGATACATTCCAGCCTGCTCTCCAATGAGCCAAGGGAAAGCTGACTAGATAAATTCTTCAGTGCTCCTTCCCTGGTGGGCACAATTCAGAAAACCAGAGGGCTTCTGGCTGACTGGTAAGCCAGATGGAGCAGAAGAAATGAGTGTGAGACCAGGTTTCCTGGTGGGCAGGAGGCGCAGATATGCATCAGGCTGGGAAGACCATGGCCACTGGGTTTTTATTTTGTTTGTTTGAAGGCCAAGCGTCTCTGATGTTAGTGGGAAGAAAGGCCTCAAAGAGGGCTGAGTGGCCAGCCTGGGTTTCTCAAGGTTTCTACAGCAGCCAGCAGGTTCCTTCCTCAGTACCATTCACTTCCTCCCCCTCTGGGCCTATCTGGCAAGGAGACCACTCCCTGCTCCCTCTTCCTAACCAGGGGACTCCAGGAGACTAAGGATCCCTCTTGGGATCCACTGGCAGTAACTAGAGGCTGTAACACAAGCTGCCTCTCATTTCAGGGAACACACACAGCAAGAATGACTTGACTTGAAGTGTTTTGCATTCAGGCTCACAACATCCCAAAGCCCCACACTGTGGGCTTTGGAAGTACCAAAAACAGATGCCGGAAGAGAGAGCCTGGCCCACAGCACCGTGAAGTGTGGGGCTGGAGGCCAGGAGGTTATCTCTGCAGAAGCCTGACCATTTTGTTTATGGTGTTCTGACAATGCTCAGAGCCGCTCTGAGCAGCTGCTCCTGGTACCAAGCTGCTTGACATTCTGCCGAGAAGGTAGCTGCGGCTCTGGAAGGATGACTTGTGTGACATTGACAGCTTTTGGGGCCTATGGTCCCCTGGCTTCATTGCTCCAAGACCCTAGCCATCTGTAGCCTCTCACTTCTTAAGCCTGAGGCCCAGAATGTTAAAAATAAAACAGGGAGAAAAAAATAAATAAAAGAGCCAGGACCACCTGTTTTCAACATTGAAAGGGAAAGTCCCTCCTATTTGAATCTGCATCCCACCCTCAGTCAATCCATGCAGCAGCCTAAATGAAGTTTGAAAACCGCTAATCAGATCCCCTACTTACAGCCTTCCAATGGTTCCCATTGTTTTCATGGTAAATTCTAAACACCTCACACAGCCCTGGGGACTTCTGAGTCAGGATGTGTTAGATACCCATGCTTCTCACCAGCCTTTCTTCATCACTGCTCCCTTCAGGCTCTGAACTCCGACATACTAACTGGTCTTCCTTCCTTCGCCCAGCTCACCACGCCTCTGCATGCCTCGGGGGCCTTTGCATAGCTTTGTCTCAAGTGTCTTTGCCCTTCTCAGCCCTTCCTGACTAAAATTCTCAGTTAAGCATCACTTCTTCAGAGCTGCCCTCTCTACTCCCCAGATTAGATCAGATGCACTTTTCCTTTACGGCACTAGTCATAGTTCCTTCATACAACTAGTTAATTAAATTATGTTCCTCCACCAGACTGGAAGCATCACAAGGGCCAAGACTTTGTCTATGCTCCCTACATAGCTTCTTCTGACCTTTGGCAGGTGCTCAGTATTTCTAGAATGAGCCAGTTGGCGGCACTGGGGTAACACAGCTGGATCCACATGGGAAAGTTCCTGGGTTTGATCCTGGAAACTCGCTCAGCATGCAAGGTTGTGCACTTGTGCCCATGATCCTGCCAGCTGAGACTGGGGGTGGACTGTGGCATGAAGACCCTGTTGGGAGCAGGGCTCTTTCCTCTCTCTCTCTTTCTCTCAAGAAATAAGTAAACTTAAACAAATATATTTCCAGAGTGAATGACTAGATGAATGAACCCTAAAGCCAGGGTGATTACGAAAAGAAAGATTTACAAGTTGAAGGTGAAAATCCATGATGGGAGTTAGAGAACAAGGCTGTTCGTGGAATTAGGATGCTTAGCATTTGAATCGCGGCTCTGTGATGAACTAAGGGGCAAATATGAAACCTCTTTGCGCTTCAGTTTCTCATCAGTGAAACACTGCAAGGCTGTTATAAAGCTAAGATGATGTGTGAAAAGCACTTAGCATAGTAAACAGAAGTATCCATTTTTTTTTTCCATCGTTGTTGCTATTGTTATAAAATGACTGAATGGTAGGCTGGGAAACTCTCTACAAAAACTCTGAGCACACCCTGAAAGTAAACTCTATAGTTCCTCCCTATGAGCTAGATGAGTGTGTTACACACACAGCCACAGTGATTGGTACAAATAATTTTTGCTGAACCAAAGGTCTCGCCCATCACTAAGTGCATAACACTAGGCACCAAGTGTGTGCCCAGTCCTGCACCAAGTCTTGTGGAGTGCGGCACACTTGGTAAGCAGCAGGACCTCTCAAATTCATCTACTAGTTCCATGTAAATTAACACGATCTTTCTGAAGGATGATGGGAGTTATATGTATCTAATTTTTAAGTGGATGTACCCTTTAACCCAGCCTTACTATTTCATTTATAGGAATATACCCAAGAAAAACAACTGTACAAATATGAAAAGACTAACACATAGTGAATCCTCATATAAACAATGGTTGAATAATTACTGAATAAATACAAGGATGGGACCAGTAGGTGGCATGGTGGTTAAGGCATTGGACTCCCACATGGCCAACCATAGTTTGAGTTCCAGATCTGGTGGCTTGAAAAAAAAAAATCACACCGGATGTATGTGTGTGCATGCCCAAAATCTCAGGAAGAAAATGAAGAAGAGATTTCACATGGCCATCCCCCCTGGGGAGGGGTGTGATTTCTCATTTTCCGCTCTCTGTCTCTCTCCAGCACATGCATGCACCCAATGTCAAAAATCTAAAAGGAAAAAGCATACATAAATAAAAAACAAGATGTTGCAGTGTGATTTCTAATGGCAAAGAGAAATAATATCCTCAATGCCTAATGGTAGTGAGCCGCCTAAGACTATGGCATCACACAATGTCATTTAAAAACGTGTAAATCACTATATATATATAATTTTGCCAGAGACTATGTGAGCTCACTAGAGAGAGATACACAGAGACACAGAGAGAAGTAGAACACAATCCCATCACCTCTATTCCTCCATCCTGTCTGTCAGGATTTGGGGCATGTACACGCATTATGCCCAGCCTGATTTTCAAGCCACTGGGGCCGGGATTCAAACTGCAATTGGCCATATGAGATCCAGCTTCCTTAAGCACTGGGATATAGGGACCAGCCCCCAAATAATGTATTTGATATAATCCCCATTTTAATAATAAAAAAAAAAGTGTGTGTGTATGTGTGCTTGTGAAGAATTTAGAAGGATATGCATCATAGGTCACTATATCAATGACCCTATATTTTTTCAACAAATATATATAATATATTCATTTTGAAATCTTAAACAAGGGAAAGGTGTTTTTATTTGAAAAGGAAGAGACAGAGGAGAAAATGATACATAGTCTCTGCCATGTCTGCTATTGGGGGTTTCTTGGAATGAAAATGAGACAAGGAGTTTCTCTCTCTCTCTCACGACTGCTGGAGAATATCAATTCAGTCCTCTAGTCTAACTCCTAGGAAAGTCCGAAAATGAAACCAGAAATCTGCCTACTTAGAACATCTTCTCAGTGACACCGATACCACACTGCCTTGACTATTGTAGCTTTAGATAAAGTATTGAAATCAAGTAGTGGAAGTCCTTTAACTTCATTTTTTAAATCATTTTTATCTATTCTAGGTCCTTTTCATATTTTGTGTAAATTTTAGAATCAGCTTGTCAATGTCTACCACAAAAATGGAACAATTTCTGTAATTTAAGAAAAGCCTGATGGGATTTTGCCTGGGATTGCTTTGAAGCCTATAGATCAATTTGGAGAAAACTGCCATCTGAACAGTATCAAGTCCTCCAAACCATGCACATGGTCTATCTTTCCATTTACATAATTCTTCATTAACCCATATCAACAATATTTTACAGTTCTCAGTGTTCAAATCTTACATACTTTGTTAATTTTATCCTAAAATATTTCAAGTTTTTGTGCAATTGTGAACTACACGTTACTTTACCTTTATTTTCCGAGTCTTCACTGTTATATATTGACCTTTGTCCTTGTGACCTTCCCATATTCATCTACCAGTTCCAGTGATTTTTTTTTTCATAGATGTTTTTGTGGAGTTATTTGTACATGCTCATGTTATCTGAGAATAAAGAGAATTTTGCTTTTTTCTTTCCCATCTGTATGCTATTATTTCTTTTCCTTGTCTTATTGAACTTCCTAGGACCTCCAGTACAACACTGAATAGAAGTAGTGAAAGTGGATCTATTGACCATTTTCCAGTCTCAGGCAGAAGTACAAAAACACACTATTAAGTATGATATTAGGTGCAGGCTTTTTATAGATGTCCCTTTATCAAATCGAGGAAATTCCTTATATTCCTAATTTGCTGAGAGTTATTTTTTTAAATCATGAATGGGTATAGAATTATGTCTTTTTCTGCATCTGTTGAGATGATTATATGGTCAATATCCTTTGTTCTGTTAATACAGTGAATTACATTGATTTTCAAACATTAAACCAACCTTGCATAACCCAAATTAACCCCATTAATCATGGTGTATTATCCTTTTTACAGATAGCTACATTCCATTTGCTAATATTCTATTAAGGATTTTTACATTTATGTTCATGAGAGATGTTGGACTGTGGTTTTCTTGTAACATCTCTGTCTGATTTTGGTATCAAAACATTAAGCTCATAAAATGAACTAAGAAGCGTTCAAGCAGCTAGTATTTTCTAAAAATAATTGCTAAAGTTAGCATTGTTCTTTTCTTAAATGTTTGATGGGATTTTTCCATGAAGGAGTATTCTTTATAGAAAGTTAATTACAAATTCAACTCCTTTAATAAATATAAAGCTATTCAGATTTTCCATTTTTGAATCAATTCTAGTAATTTTTGTCTTTTAAGAAATGCTTTCATTTCATCTAAGTTGCCAAATTTATTTCCATGGAATTGTCATAATATTCTTTTATTATACTTTTAACATGTATTGTATCTGTAGTTATGTGCCCCCTTTTCACTAATAATATTAATAATTTGTACTTTTCTCTTTTTGATTCTTGATTGGACCATCTATAGATTTTTCAACTTACTGATCTTTGAAGAAATACAGCCTTTTGTTGTATTAGTATTTCCCACTGTTGTCTATTATTCTGATATTATCTTTTTCTAATTTGATTTTAGTTGATTCTTCTTTTTCTAGCTTCTAAATGTGAAAGTTTGTATCATCTTTTTAAAAATTGTTAATATGGATTATATTTGATTTTAATGTAAATACAACATAAGCATGTAAAACTTTAAACTTCCTTCTAATTAATATCTGCGTTAGCTGCATCCCACAAATTTCATGTGGGGTTTTAATTTTAAATAATTTCAAAATACATTCTAATCTCCTTGGTGATTTTTAAAATTTTACCTCAGCAGTGTGTTGTTTAATTTCCAAATATTTGGGAACTTTTCAGATACCTATTTTGCTATTGAATTCTAAATTAATTCAGCTACTGTCAGAGAAATAGATGGTAATCCTTTTCAATGTAATGAAACCAGTATATGGTCTATATAAGTAAATATTCTATGTATAGGTGAAAACAATGGATATTCTGCACTTGTTGGGCATTTGTTCAAGAAATTGTCAATTAGGTTAAGTGGTTTATATTGTTAGCCATGTTCTCAGTGTCCATACTGATCTTCTATTTATTCTATGAATCATTGAGAAAAGAATGTTGGCATATTTCACTACATTGTGAATTTGCCTATTCTTTCTTTCCATTCTGTCACCTCAGCATGTGTTTTAAAGCTGCATAAGTAGGTGCACACACGTGGGACTACTATGTCTTCCTGATGTACTGACTCTTTTATCATTATGAAATGTTTCTCTCTATCTTGAGTTCTTGTCCTGAATAATATAGTCATGTTAATATAGTAACACTTGATAATACAAGCACTTGGCTTTCTTATGATTGTATTTACACACTATCTTTTCGATCTTTTCACTTCTAACTATCTGTGTCTTCGTTAAGGAGGTAATATTGATGTAAAATACATTTTACATCACATTAGCAACATATACGGGTGCCCATTTCTTCCCATGCTTGCCAACACTTGTTATCATATGTCTTTTTTCGTTGTTGGTATAGCCATCCTAGTGGTTGTGATATGGTATATTATCGTGGTTTTAATTTCAGTTATGATTAACGATGCATTTGAAAATCTTTTCATATGTTTATTGGCCATTCATATGTCTTCCTGAGGGAGCTGTCCAATTCAAATTATTTGTCCTTGTTGCTCTTTGTTAGATAGCATGTGTGCTTGCCAGAAAAGGTTGAGAGAGAGAGAGAGAGAGAGAGAGAGAGAGAGAAAAGCATTCTTCACCAGTGGGGAATGGTCACGCTGTAATCCCTTCTTCATTTCTTCCTCTTTTCAGGATTTTTAGCATGCATGACAAAAGAGAAACAACCACACACCTGGCTTGTTTCTCAAAACTACCAGGTTCAGGACTTGAACCACATGGTTGGCCAAGTGGAACCTTCAACCACCAGGCCACAGAACTAGCTGTGTCTATTTTTAAATGAATTCTTTTTCTTTTTAGTATTAAGTTGTAAGATATATATATATACACGCGTGTGTATATATACATATACGTATGTGTGTGTATATACATACATATATGTATATATACACACACAAGTCCTTTAGCAGATACATATTTTTGCAAAATTTCTCTCCCAGTATGTTGGTTGCCTTTTAACTTTCTCAATGGCATTTTTTGAAACACAAAAGCTTTTCATTTCAGTGACGTCCGACTCATCAATCTTCTGTTTAATCACCTGTGCTTTTGGTATCATACTAAAAATAATCATCTCTCAACCTAAAATCATTACGATTTATTCGTGTTATCTTCTAAGATGTTTATAATTTTAGCTCTTACATTTAGGTCTATGATCTACTTTGAGTTTATTTTTGTGTATAGTGTGAGGCAGGGGCCCAAACTTCTTCTTTTGCATCTGTATATACAATTGCTCCAGAAACTTTTGTTGAAAAGATGATTCTATACTTATTACATTGTCTTGGCCCCTTTGTCAAAAATCAATTGACCATAAATATTAAGAGTTTTTTCTCCTTGGACTTTCTATTTTATTCCATTGATCTATATGTCTAGCCTTATGCCAACCTCACTGACATAATATTTTAAATTTAACATCTCTACTTGTTTTATGTCTATTCAGATTCTCTACTTCTTCTTGCATCATTTTCAGTAATTGTATCTTTCTAAGATCTTGTCCATTCCATCTAAGATATCTAATTTGCTTGTACACAATGGTTCATAGTTTTCTTTTTGTAATCTTTTTATCTTTATAAGGTCAGTAGTGACATTCTCTTTCATTCCTGATTTTAGTCACTTGAGTGTTCTATCTATCTTCTCTTTGTCACTCTAGCTAAAGGCTTCTCAATTTTGTTGATCATTTTGAAGAAGCAACTTTTGGTTTTATTAATTTTATTTACTGTTTTCTACTTTTTATTTCATTTATTTCCATTATCTTTATTATTTAATTCTGTATCAGTCTGCTCAGACTGCTATAATGCCACAGATTGGGTGGTTTAAACAACATAAGTTTATTTTCACACAATCCTAGAGACAAGGAGTCATGGTCAAGGTGCCAGTAAATTTAGTTTCTGATGAGAGTTCTCTTCCTGGATTGCAGATAGATGCTTTCTTTTAATGTTCTTTCTTTCTCTCCTTTTTTTAAAGAGATTTTTTGCTATAGGGCAAGTGTGCTCACCAGAGAGACACAGAAAGCAAGAAACCACCCTCCAGGGGGATGGCCCATGCTGCAATCCCTTCTTCTCCATTCTCCTCTCAGGATTTTGGGCATGCATATATAGACATCCAGCATAAGTTTTAAGCCACCAGGTCTGTCTGGCACTTGAACTGCGGTCAACTTACGCAGGTGTTGAGTGACTTAACCATTATACCATCTGCTGGTCCACCTTCTTGTTATGTTCTCACATGGTTTTTCCTCAGCACATGCTCAGGCAGAAAGAGAGAAACTCTCTTATTTAATTTTATTTAAACTCTTTAATTTAGTTTCTGATGAGAAACTCTTCTCATTTAATCTTAGTTACTTTCTTAAAGGTACCATCTCAAAATACAGCTACACTGAGAATTAGGTCTTCAGCATAATAATTTGGGGGAGGAAGAGGACACATAAACATCCAGTCCATAAAACCATCCTTTGGCAGACTTTGGGTTCAATTTGCTTCTATTTTTAAAATTTCCTACAGTGCAAGATCAATTTTTAGGATTTTTTTCTCTCTTTAAATGAAAGCACTAAGACTTATAACTTTCTCTAAGTTTTAGTAATGATATATTCTTTACTCTTTTTTGTTTGTTTAGTTTTTTGTTTGTTTTTAGTTTGTTTGTTTGCTATATGGTGTGTGTGCTCACCAAAGACAGAGAAAAAGACAGTGAGAAATGCCCTTTAGGGAAATAGCCATCCTGCAATACCCATTCCTCCAATCTCATCTTGGGATTTTGGGCATGCATGCACATACAGTCAGTGTGCTTTTTCAAGCCACTGGGTCCAGGACTCAAACCATGCAGTTGGCCACGTGGGATCCAGTGCCTTAACCTCCATACCACCTACTGGCTCTGGTACTTATATATTTTTTAAAAATTTGAAAATCGGGGACCAGCAGTTAGCATAATGGCTATGTCACTGGACTCCCACGTAGTCTACCGCGGTTCGAGTCCTGGACCCGGTGGCTTAAACTCACGCTGGGCGCGTGTGCGTGCGTGCCCAAGATCCTGAGAGGAGAACGGCGGAGAAGGGACTGCGGCGTGGCCATCCACCCTGGGGGGTGATTTCTCGCTTTCTGTCTCTCTGTCTCTGTCTGTCTGGTGAGCGCATGTGCCCTATAGCAAAAACCTCTCAAAAAAAATTTTGAAAATCAACGAGAAAGATATTTTATGCATATATTTACCATTTCTGGTACTCGTCCTTCTTTTGTGTAAATATGAATTTTTGCCTAGTAACATTTTCCTTCAGCCTGAAAATTTTCATTTAGGGCCAGCCAGATGGCATGATGTGGATCCCGCATGGCTTACTGCATGGTTTGAGTCTCAGACCTAGTGCCTTGAAAAACATGCCAGGCACATGTGCGTGCATGCCCAAAATCCTGAAAGGAGATGGAGAAGGGATTGCAGTGTGGCCATACCCCCTCGGGGGGTGATTTCTCACTTTCTCTCTCTTCAGTGAGTGTGTACCTCCTAAAGAGAAGAAAGAAAACTTTGTTTAATATACTATATAGCATTAGTCTGCTAGCAATAAATTCTCTCGGGTGTTTTGTTTTGGTCTTGGTCTAAAAATGTCTTTGTTTTATCTTCATTCTTGAAGAATATGTTCATTGAATATAGAAATCTAGATTGAGGTGGGGTTTCTTTTGTTTTGTTTTCCTTTTAGCAATTTAAAGATGTTACATTGTGTGTTAGCTTGCAATGTATGATGAGAAATTAGTGGTGATTCTTATCTTTGTAATGTGTCTTTTTCCTCTGCCTAATTAAAATATTTTCTCTTTGTTGCTGGTATTCAGCAATTTGATTATATTTCTTGGTGTTCTTTTCTTTCATCCCTGGTCAAGTTCATTAAGCTTCTAGAATCTGTGACTTCATAGATCTCATAAATTTTGAAAAACCTTGATCATTACTTCTTCAAAGATTTTTGTGCCATAATGTCCACCTCCATGGTCTAGGCCTCCATTTATATATATGTTAAATCACTTAATAATGTTCTATAATTTACTGAGACTCTAACTCTTTCTCCTCCCTTTCTTCTCTGGATGTTTCAGTTTGAGTAGTTTCCATTGCTTTAACTTAAAGTTCACAGATTTTTTTCTTTCTACTGTGTTTAATCTGCTATGAAGCCCCTCATGAAAGCCAGACTCTAAGATGGTCCCCAGTGAAATAACCCTCAGTATCCATTCCTTCATGCAATTTCAATTCATTGATTGGGGGCATATTGGTGACTTGATTGAAACTATTAGGATATGTCATAGATGATGGGATGTCACTTCTGGGATTATAAGAGGCTACTACTTCTGTCTTACTCGCAAACTCTATTGTCTTTTTTTGGCTTGTACACTTTGGTGAAGCAAACTGCCATTTTGGAGAGGTCCGCATGGCAAGGAACTGAAGGTGGCTTCTGGCCAACAGCCATCTAAGAACTGAAATCCTTGAATCAATATCTGCCAAGGAACTGAATTCTTACAACCAAGAAAGCTCAAAAGAAAATTCTTAGTTGAGTCTTTGGATGAGACCTTAGCTCTGGCCAATAACTTCATTTTATCCTTGTAAGAGATCTTAACATAGAAGACCCAGCTAAACCGTGTCTGAATTCCTAACTTTCAGTAACCGAGATAATAAATGTGTGTTGTTTTAAGCTACTAAATGTGTGGCAGTTTGTTAAATATCCATAGATAATTCAGCTGCGGAAATTTTCATAGTAGGTATTAGATTTTCCAATTCTAAAAGTCTTATTTGGTTCTTCTTATTTATTATAGTTCTTCTCTCACTCTGTTTATAATTTAAATAATTGGGGATATTTATAATAGCTGTTTTAAAGTACTTGTCTTCTAATTCCACAATTGTTATTTTGGCTTCATTCTACTGACCGATTTTTTTCTCCGTGTTTAATAACTTTTTAGGCAGGTCATTGTGAGTGATATATTGTTGAGTGTGGATTTTATTGTCTTATTTAAAACAACGTTGAATTTTTGGGGAGGGGTCAGGTACATTATTTGCATATCAGTTTGCTTATTTTGAGAATTATGTTTATGTTTTAGGATAGGTCTAGAATATTCTTCCTCTAAGAAGAATTTAGTCTTCTGGGGTGGTCTCTACTAAATATCCAGGCATTTAACTTTTTTTTTTTTTTTTCACACAGGTTAATCTGAACTTGAGTTCAGAGTGAGCTCTGAGAATTTTAAATTTCTAGCTTCCAGTGTTTATAGTTTATGTTTGTTTGTTTTTTACCTACTCCTGGAGTTTACCTTACCCATATATGCCTTAATATTTAGCCAAAGGCTATATATTATCCCTTTTCCTCTATACTCTGCAGTGCTCTGCCCTATAAGTTCCAGTTTTTTCAGCCTCTCCAAATGCCAATATCCATCTCCCCAAGTCAGCTAGACTTTTATGCTCTGCTTGGTCCCCATCACACACCCATTCCTAATCTACTGTCTGGAAAATGCCTCCAACCAGAAAGCCAGTGCCCCCTTGTTTATCTCCTCCTCTCAGATATCCTAACCTTGCACTGCCAATTGTTCAACAACTGACACAATTGTTATATATATTCTGTCCAGTGTTATAGTTAGTTTTGATGGGAATGGTTAAGTTCACTGCCAGTTATTTTGTCATTGTCATTGTAGTTCTTTAGGCATTTTCAGAGATGTGTAAGAGAGAACGGGATTAGCACTTACTTCACCACTTGGGTTTTTAACTTTGTGCAGATACTCAACTGACTTCCTCATTTGGGAAAAAGACTATAGGTAGATATGCATCAGAAATTCACTTCACCAACTGTGTCATAGCTCCAAGATCCCAAATCACCATCAGTAGTGCTCATGACAGCCAATTCCTTTGCCTTCTCAGCAAATAACTTGTCAGTATGTGACATAAATCTCTCAGAAAGTCCTTCAGTCTACCATGGATTTGTCTATTCTATGGGTTGTATGAGATTGCCCATATGCAAAGTGATAGGACCATAAATTCTGAACTAAGACTCTTGGTCTAAAGGTATGTCTAGATATTTGAACTGGGAATGGTCCCAGGGAATCCTGTTTGTCTCAGGTATCTGGCACACTGTTATACAGATAGCTTCTGGCTGCCAGGGTTCTTTGTAACCCCTAGTAGAGCACAAAATCCAGAAGATCTTGAATTTGGCTGTTATACTGAAGCAATCTCCTAAAAAGCTTCTAAAACAAAATCACAAATGGTCAAGTCTCCGCCCGGACCTATTGAATGAGAACCTTGGCGCTCCACAGTGGCTCCCTTACACAGCCAAGGAGCATTCTGTCCTCTTGTATCTTATGAAGCTGAAAAACTCATGGACATGAAAGCTGAAGACTTCACAGTAATGTCAGTCACTGGTAAGCTATCCACAATCAGTCCCAGGGCACATAAAGGTGACTCAATTCTAAGAAGGGGAAAGACTGAACTCTGTCTGACTCATGGCATTTTTAAATAAGAAGGAATCTTAGAGAATGTTCTGGCCAACCTCCTTCACCTCTCCCAGTCTTCCTACTTCATAGATGAAGAAACTAACACCCGGAGGACTTAAGGAGTAGGTCTAGTGTCATTAGCCCAGGGCAGGGCTAGCCATCCGAAATTTTCCCCACTACTTCCCAGACCTCTGCTATAATCCTGTCAATGACTTCTCCTGACCCTTAGAACCAAATCCAATCTCATTCCCAAGGCTGAGCTTCCTTCACCACCTGGCTCCTGGTCCCTGCAGTACCCCTTCCTCCTACCCTCCTTTTGTCCACTGCTCTCCAGGCCTACTTAGTGATCCTTTTCTTTCCTTCTTTCAATTATTTATTTAATTTTATTTATTATTATAATCTTTTTTTTTAAATTTGATCAGAGAGAGGGGGAGAGACAAAGTGAGAAAGCAAGCCGCCAAGTCTGGGACTTGAACCATGGTCAGCTATGTGGGACTCCAGCACTTTAACCACCACACCACCTGCTGGTCCCTCTACTGGTCCATTTCTGTCAGTAGAACAACCAAGGTCTTTTCAGTGGTAGGGCATCTCCCTGTGCTATCAGCAGAGAATGTCCCAGTTCTTCACAGTAATGACTTACTCCTACAAGTTGCAAGTTGAACGCTCCTGCCTTGTTTAGGCCCTCCTGGACAACCAAAAGTCAGTGCCCAACCGGTATTCTCCATCTGGGCATGTGCCTCGTGTGTCACCCTCCAGCATTTCTCTCAGGGTATCCTAAGGCTTACTGCCTACCTCTGTTCTGTCTGCACCCCCTCCTCTTATTGGGAATTTCTAGAAGGCAGAGCTACCTGTTTTGTGCATCACCGTATGTCCAATGCTTAGTAATATGTCTAGCATACAGTGGGCTTATAATCATGTTTCTTGAATGAATGAATGGAAGAATTAATAATTAATCACCAGCTGATACATGGCAGAAATCCCTTTGTCTCTAACCTCCCAAGTATTATACAGGCTTCAAGGTCCCAGGCTATGCTTGCGGTGAATGCCATGGCAGCACTCCCAGACAGAAGCCCTACTTGCATTGGGTATGCCCAAAGTCCCAAAACCCTGGCACATGGCAAGGCATAGTCACCTGAAATTGTGTTCCTTGCTTCCCCCTCCAACAAGCACACTCCCTCCCTACAGACCTGCCTTGGGGCAGGCCTGCTCTCCTGCCATCCTACTGAATCTGTATAAATGATGATGTAGAATTTAGGATTCACCCGTTTCCACTCTGAAACAATCTGGAAGCTGGCTTCCTCCATCCATGGGCAAAGGCTTTCCTTTTAAGCCAGAAACAACAGCCATATACTGTCAAGGGAAAATAGTTCCATTTTCTTAAAGCACATTGTTCTCCTATGTGCCCTTCAAATCTTCACCCAAACTGTCTATAAGATCTAACTGTTTTACTGTGCCAAATTCTGTCTGGTGATGAGTCAGAACCTGATGCAGGACTGGTCAAAGAATGAGAATCAGAGTCTGAATGATGGATGTGCTTGAGTATCCTAGTGTTCAGCTTCTCCATTGGCCAATGGCCCCAGTACTGTCCAATAGAAGGATAATACGAACCTTGTTATAAACTTTCTAGGAGTGACAGTACGGTAAAAAAAAAGAAAAAGCTAAAGCAAATTCAATAGTAAGTTTTATTTAGCCAATGTATTTAAAATATTATTTCAATATGTAATCAGTAAAAATCTAAATGGGTTATTTAAGATTTTTTTTTCATAGTCTTTGAACGGCACATCACAATTCAGCAGAGCCATGTTTCAAGCACTCCACAGCCACAGGTAACTCATGGCTACTGGTTTGGACAGTGCAGAGAACGTTCAACAGCTGGTAGATCACATATCGGGGGCACCACAGCACCTACCCCGACCTGCCTGAGAACTTTTCCAGCAGAAAAGATAGAAAGGAGGTTTTGGAAGGTTGTGTCCCCTCCCAGAAGCCCCTTTCTTCACGTCCTAACCCTGGTTTTAGCGGAGGAAGCCTAGACCACCGTGCAGAGCTTTCTCTTGCTGCTTGGATTAATTCACTTATATATTTATTTGGCTTTTTATAAACAAAAGTCAAACTTAATGCATTCCATTCATCATGAGGAAAGGGCAGTACTCCTAAGGGGATCTGTCAAACAGATGCTCTTTCTGTAAATAAATAAAAAGATGACTGTGTAGGAAAGGAAAAATGTATGGAACTGAAATCTGGGATATTTTCTCCCCTTTTAGATCCACAAGCCAAAATATTGTTAAGGCTTTTTATAAACAAAGATAATGAGTTGTATAATTTATGTAAATTAACTAATGCTGCTGCATTTTCTAAAAGTAACATAAACTGCATTATTTATTTGATGTGCTTTTTGGAGTAAAAAATAATTATAATTGGATATTATACCTAACAGGTTTTTCCTATTGTTTTCTTATTAGCATTTGTGGTTTTGAATATAAAACTAGAATCACTGAGCGCACTACACATGTGGTTTTCCTTTTGCAGTCATGTAAATGAGGATGATCTTTTTGAAAGACAGGAACTTGACCAAAGCCCTTGACCACAACTTCTGTGCCAGAAGGAAATTGGCTGAGTCAGAATGTGTCATGGGCATGGCTTAGTCAGCAGGTATTGGTTATTTTCAACTAGCATGGGATCCTAGCTGATTAATACCTGTGAAATACAACTGATGCAATGTACACTCCCTAATGTCTTCCTATCTCCTCGATCCACAGCAGCATCTGTGCCACCGGCTGCATCAGCCTCACCTGAGGGCTTGCTACGAATGCAACATCTCTGGCCCTACCAAGATCAACCAAATTAGAGCAGCCAAGGGATCTATGTGTACACTAAAGTTTGAAAAACACTCTTCTATGTCATTTGCAGTGAAGGTCCAGCCCCCTCCTGGGCCCATCCTAGAGGAGATAGCTCTAGCTGCAGACAAGAAAGGCACTGGGCTGGGCTTCTCAAGTTTGTTCTCAGTTCACAGTATCAAACCATGCTTCCCCTCATGTCTAACATGTGTTGAAATGAGCACTACATAATCGCACACTGCAATGCTTAATATTATCATATTAGGGGCATTAAAAATGCAAGAAAGGATAATTAAGCAAAATAAATTAAACAAGGATCTTGAAATACACAGCCTTGGAAGTACTTTTGCTGCCTAAATGCTCAGTAACATCTGTTGGCCTCTATCAGCCTTGCAATCCTTTTCTAATAATCAAAGCACAAAATGCAGTAAAATATCCAGTGTAAATAGTTCTGATTCGTAACCTTGTTTACAAAGCAAAAGATGGCCCTAAAGTGGAAAAAGGAATTGTATTGAAAACCCATTGATCTTTGGGGGGATGATCTTGTTTGGGAACTGAGATCTGCCTGTCCCTCCATCCCCCTCCCCAAGGAAGAAGGCTCATTTACTCACTTCCAGGGGTAAAGAAAAACAAAACAAAAACATCTCAGGCCAAAAAGGAACGGAGGGTAATTTACTGAATTTATTTCATCTCATCTCCCTTAATCATGTAAAAACAAAATCCAAAAATGTTCTACATTCTGGTTTGTGTCCAACACAATGTGCAAACTAATTGAGTGTGAAAAGCGTTGCTTTGCATTATATCAGTTAAAGTAAGTGTAACAATTGCTCTTCCTACCCTCGAGCTCTGTTTCATTTCTGTTTTTGTTATAATTCAGTCCATTCACAATATGTCATTGCAAACACTATTTGCAAAAGAAAGTATAAAAAACAGATTCTTTATTTCTTAGTGCATTTATTTTCATTTCCCCTTCTCAGCCTTTCTACATTTATACCGTGCTTCCATCTGGAGGGCTTAAAAAAAGTTATAGACGAAGTTACTATACATAATGAAGCACACACTCATCTGGTATTTAGCCTGAGAATTTTATTGCCAGGTGTTGTGAAAGGAAAAAAAAATATGGCCAAAAATACTGTGTTGCATCTCGTTTCCAAACATTTCATATCGTGTCTAAAAGTACTCATTAATTTGCGAGAGAAGCTACTTCAATAAGGTTTACTTAACCGCCTTCCAGCAAAAGGCAAATGCGATCAGTTCTGTAAGTGGATTGAAGCTGCTGGCACCCAACCCCACTGCCAATGTCAGATGGTGTCCCCGCAGCACGAGTCTCTGCTCCACCGTGGGTGAGAACCACCACCCTCCTTTGGCACTAGAAACTGATGTGCCAGCTCTCCAAACATTCAGTCAGTCATTCAGGAAATGTAAGCAGAGGGCCTACTACTTCGCTGGAGCGGAGAGACAGAAGTAAACCAAGCAAACAAAAGGGAAATGGTCTCACTGTCCAAACTGAGGTCCCCTTTAAGGGGAGCTCTCAGTTTCCTATAAAGGGGAAGTGAATTCGAGAACAGAACAACCAAGTAACAGCCCCGCTGGCTGTGAAGAGACAGAGGGAGCCTCATTATGCCCACCTTTTAGGCGGAGGCTATCATTTAAGGCTCTTTCAACTATTTCACAGCAATTAAAGAATTAAAGGTCAGGCAGAACTCACTTCCTCATAGACTGATTAGTCCTGTAGAAAGCCAAGTAGATTCTGTTTGTAAGAAATAACTGCTGAATAGTTCAGTGTATACTCTTTTGGGAAACTGATTTTAGTATGGCATTATATTGATAATTAGGCCCAATTCCATGTATAAAAGCACACCACAAATAAGGGGCTTAAGTAAAATATCAGTGTCGGGGCATCAAGCCATAGAAAAGAATTAAGCAGTTATTTCAGCTGCGTGCTGCACAGGGACAAAGGAGGAATCTTGGGGAAAATAAGGAGTGGTGGGAGCTCCCAGTTTAGTTTCCCACAACTGCCAGTGGAAAACATGACAGTATTTAATATCCACATAATATTTTGAAAAGAAAGGGAAGTCATGGAGTATTTTGAAACTCAGGCTGTCAGACATCACAGATACCTTTGAAATGTCTCTATAAGGTGTGTGGGCTTGTAATCTGTTACTAAACGTCACCCCAGAGCTCCACCTGTATGGTCTATCCTGAGGTGGTGGGCATTATGACACACCTGTGCTGCCTTCAGAAGCCACCTGCCCTCCCCTCCTGACTCTATGTTATTATTATTATATTTTAGAGACATTTTTGCTATAGGGCACATGTGCTCACCAGAGAGACAGAAAGCATGAAATCACTCCCCAGGGGGATAGTCACATGGCAATCCCTTCTCCTCCATTCTCCTCTCAGGATTTTGGGCATGAACACACACATGTTCAGTGGTTTTTAAGCCACTGGGTCCAGGACTTGAACTGCAGTTGACTTCGTGGGAGTCCAGCAATGTAACCTTTATACCATCTACTGTTCTGGCTCTTTGTTATTTGAGAACAGAACAGCCCCAGAACCCAGTGAACCCAGTCTCTGGACCTGCTGTCCATGGTCCTGTCATTAACTCTCTTGAGCTTTGCTATCCTGTTGGCCTCTGCAAAAATTAGTTCAAGGTCACATCCTACAGCCTGCATGAGCTAACCAGACTTCCATCCAAGGTCCATGATCTAATAGTCACTCAAAATGTCCTCCAGGGCTTAAATGATTTTTTTTAGGACATTTCAAGCAAACTATCCTAGTCTGCACTGGCATCTCTCTCTAGTGGAGCATCTTCATGATTAGGTGCTAAAAAACATAGACCACAGCAGAGATCTTTAGCATTAAAAGTCAGAAATGGGAAACAACAGTATGGTGAATAAAAATAAGGGGCTTAAGTAAAATATCAGTGACTATTTTATGAATATTATATGAATATGCAATATTAATAAATATAAATAATAAATATAATGATTATCATATGAATGATATCTACTATCTAAGAAATGAAAAGAAAAATAATCATCAGGGCCAACAGGTAATGTGGTAGTTACGTCACTGGACTTCCATATGACCAACCAAGGTTTGAGTCTTGGACCTGGTAACTTGAAACTCGTGCTGGGTGCATATGTGTGCATGCCCAAAATCCCAAGAGGAGAATGGAGAAGGGATTGCAGCATGGCCAGCCCCCTTGGGAGGGTGATCTCTCACTTTCCTTCTCATTGTCTCTCTCTGGCGAGTACAGGCACCCTATGGCAAAAACATTAAAAAAAAACATCAATGAGTAGAGGATGTAAGGAACCCAAGGGAGGAGAAACTCACAGCTACTTGCTGTGGAATTTATGTTTCTGTAAGTGAAACATTAGAATTCTCACATAGAGAAGAAATTATTGATACATGTGTTCCCTTAAGGAAGACTTCTCAAGAGGCCCATTCCAGATTTAATAATAATCCATATTCTTTCTCTGAATTGGCAAACCGAATCTTTGATTTCCTTATCACCACCGCAGATACATGAATCATTAAGCTGCAAACCAGCAGAGGTTCAGTTTATCATGCACCACCTAGAATATTTAATAAAATAAATTCTAAATAATCAATTCGTGAAGAGTCAACATTTCTTATACTTTTGTAATAAATGTCTACCTCTCCCATCCATCATAACACAGTACGTAAATTGTGTCAGCAAAGATGAAAGAGAGCCTCTCCAGTTTTCTCGTGCTGTCATGTAAATACTTAAACATGGACAGATAGCGATTGCACCTTCCCCATGGTCAGTGTCATAGGGGGGCTTTGTTACATCCAACATGCGCAGGGTTCTTTCAAAGTACTGCAGGCCTAAAGATGTGAGCAGCTCAGCCTTTCTACCTTTCTACCTTCTGGGACTTCCCAGTCCTTTCCCTACCTGGTTTCAGCGAGATCACACACCACTGGCTTGGCCGTCCCACTGGATAAGGGAGCACAAAGAACATCACTGAGGTTTGTGTCCTCCCCCCAACTTCCACAATGCCATGAAGCAGTGCCCTAAGCTCTTGGGGAGAAACAGGACGTTTCCCAACTCCCACTTTCAACTGCCCTTTGCAAGAACTATCACTTAGCTTTTCAGGCTGAGGACAAATTAGGATGAGTCAAAAAAGCTTATGTGACATGAAATTTTTGCCGAAAGGAAGAAGGAAAGAAAGAAAGAAAACCAGCCAGTCAGCCAGCTTGACCTCACCAGGTACGTTGTGAATGAAAGTATTAGTTCGTTGCAGAAATGTAAGCTGAGTATGAACACCATCAGGCTGCACATGAGTACTAGGACACATCATTGTTCAGGCTGAAACCCCTTCACAAGTTTGTGGTGAGTCCTTGATCATCCCCCACACACTCACTGGTTTTCATAGCACCCACTCCTAGAAACAGCTGCCATAATCTAGAGCAGGGGTGGGCAGGCTACGGCCGTAGTCCAAATCCAGCCTGCAGCCTGCTTTCGTTGTAAGTGAAGTTTCCTGGAACACAGCCAGGCCCATTCCTTGACTATTGTCTATGGCTGCTCTCACGCTACACTAGCAGACTTGAGTTGTTGCAACAGACTGCCTGGCTCACAAAACCAAAAATATTTACTGTCTGGCCCTTCACAGAAAACGTCCATTCATCCAAAATTCACTCACATTCATATTGGACACCAAATGTACCCAGCACCAGGTACCATGCCAAGCACGGGGCTATAGCAGTGAACAGACAGGCGAGTTCCCTGTTCAGAGGAGCCAAAGAATACAAGAACAGGGCTATTTCACCTGGAGAACAGAAGATTGAGAGAACTGTTTCGTTATTGCCCATCGGTGTAGTAATTGTGGAAACCTGCTATTCTCTATCCTTCGTTGACAAAGGCAGAAAAAGGAATGGTAGGCTTAAGCCATATAATCACAGTTTCCAGTGAGTTTTTTTTTAAAGTGTATTTCTTTCTTTCTTCCAAGAGCAAGAGAGAGAGAGAGAGAGAGCACCCCCACAGGGTCCCTGGGTCACAATCCACTCTCAGTCTTCAGTCAGCCCTGGATCATGGATGAGCATATGCCCAGTAAACTCAGGAAGGTCTCTGGACTTGAACTGGGGACCTTCCCAAGTAAGGTTGCAGACCACTGTGTTTTGTTTTTTTGTTTTTTGTTTTTTTTTGAGAGGTTTTTGCTATAGGGCACAGGTGCTTGCCAGACAGACAGAGAGAGACAGAGAGACGGAAAGCGAGAAATCACCCCCCCCAGGGAGGATGGCCACGCTGCAATCCCTTCTCCATTCTCCTCTTTGGATCTTGGGCACACACGCACACGTGCCCGGCGTGAGTTTTAAGCCACCAGGTCCGGGACATGAACCATGTTCGACTACATGGGAGTCCAGCGACATAGCCATTACGCTAACTGCTGGTCCCCAGACCACTGTGTTTTAGCACTGTGCCAGTGTCTGGGTCCTCAGTGAGATTATTTTTAAAAGGTACTAGGAGTCAAGTAATGAACTCCAAAGCAATGTATGAATTTTTTTCCTTAGGATATTTTTCTTAAGATAAAGTGAAAACAAAAAGACAAATAAAAAACAATCAAACAAATTTGGAAATTATCTGCCTGGGGGTGAGGCACTGAGGTAGGACTACCAGCAGCAGAAAAATGGCCTGTGTCACGACTTTCCAAGTGAGGTGCTCGTGGGTCACAAGGAGATCAGACTTGGAGCCAGGAGACCTGGATGGAGCTTGAAGGCAGCACCAACAGGCTCCCAGGCGATGCTGAAGATCTATAAGCCACACTGCGGGTGGCAAGGAGCAGCACGCCTGCTTTAGTCTCTGTGCTGGTCTCGGGTTTTGCATGAGTGGAACGTGAGATTCTTTACAACAGGAAGTAAGCCATACCCTGAAGGCACACGACATTACAAGGTGTTGGAATTAAGAAGTGCAAAGAGGAAATGGAAGGTCATTTCATCTGTCTCGGAGAAAAACTGAAGAAGCAGAAAGGCTCTTTCATGAAATCATCTGCTTTCTATCTACAGTTTCAGCCTGGCATCGAGGGAGGGCATCCTAGGGAAGCTTAGCGGCCAGAAACCCAAACAACCATATAGGAAAAATAAATAAATAAATAATGAAAACAAAACAAAACAAGAGGCCAGAGCCAGCCACTGCCAAAGCAAGCCCAAGCAGAACAGCTGCATGAATAGCTACTCCCTTCTTTAATTTGTCCGGTAACATTTCTCTCCCCTACTCCTACTGGTGGCAAAAAAGCCCTTCACCTGTACCTCTATTTTCGCTACATTTTTTTGCTGCAATGAGAGAAGCAGACAGACAAGTCTGCTTAGACACAGGCCTAGTTAGTTTGCAAACTATGTTCCCTTTGCTGGTGACTAATTCATGCCAACTAAAGTACTTTGGGTGGGACTCTCCAAGGAGCAGGCTGAAGATTTGTCCCATCTGAGCATGGCCAGCTCCCACACGGACATAAGCCACAGCAGCCAGTGATGAGAAGAAATTTCTCCAGCAATATTAGGGAATCAAAATGCAAAGATCAATATTTCATGATTCCGTCAAGTGAAGGCCAGAGATATTCTTTACCCAATACAAATAACCATGTCTAGCAATTTACTGGGTGGTGGGGGATATATATCTTGTTCTTATGATATATATCTCCAGGTTCTAGACACAGCCATAAATTGTGTTTCCAAATATCCAGGTGGTATAGCCTGGGCACCACCTCACCCTGTGCCTGCTGGATGTTGGGGTCTAGACAGACAGTGGACCCGGTGAATTTTGACAATGGTATTCATGTCATAATTGAATATGCTAAAATTTCCATTCATGTCCTTGTGGGCTAATCTGCAATGATGTTTAGGGACTGTTATGATAATAATTAAATACAAGTTCCGCATACCAAGTTGAAATTTTACCACTTTACCTTCATTAGGGAGTTTCCAGCTTAATAAGGCTCAAATCAAGCTTAGAAAAGGAAATTACAAAATATTTTTATATATTGTCATCTCTCAGAGATATAAGTAAGGCGCAAACAACAATCACATTTCTTTCAGAACCTTTCTGGCATCTTTCACTAACAACCTTCTCTCCAAACACCACTGCAGAAGGCCTGCATTCCTCAGGCACGGCCTCTGAAGGTTCCACCTTTGGGTATCCAGAAGTCCTAGTGACTCCTGGGTGCATTTCAAATAGGTACCTAGGAGTCACTTTTTAGAGGCAGCAAGAGAAGTTGTTGACAAACAGCCAGGAAGGCCTAGTCTCCCTTGCAACGGCCCGTGTTTTTTCTATGATTCCTGTGTCAATAATGTGTCTAGAGATAAACCAACTCACTTCTTTGTGTCTTCAGTGAGACAATAGCCACAGCAGACAAATCTCAAAGGAAATGGCTCTGGTGGTCAGAGGTTATCAGATAAAATACAGGTGCTTGGGGAATTGTGAGTTTCAGATAAACAATGGATATTTTAGCTTAAGGTTGTCCCGTGTGACTTACGTTATCCATCGTTTATCTGAAAGTCACATTTCATGGGCTGTCTTGTATTTGCTTGCATGTTAAATGTGTCCAGCACACACCAACTCTGGCTCCCCTACATAGCAAGAGTGTTCACACAGAAAGTATATCTCAGAAGCTTGAAGACTCCAGCTTCAGGACAAATGGAAATGGACAGTTCATGTTGGGAGTTGATAAACAACTTGTTACCGCTAAGTGAAAGTTCGCATGGGAATATAAAAGGCTCCAAAAAGACTTGGATCAAATCACAGCTAAGCAGTGACAGCTGGTTATGTTCAGGATGTGGGGGGGGGGCCAACTCCCAACCACTGAAGTGCACAGCAAAGAGCCCACCATGTCTTCTCGCAGTCCCTGGATAAAAAGAGCATGAATAACAGTACCTAGGCATAGGGATGCTGCCAAGAAACCTAATGAGATGACGGACACAGAACGAGGGTCACAGGAACAGACAGTCAGCAAAAGCTCAATAAACAATGGAGTTACTGTTGCTATTATTATTACTTGGCTATGGCTAGAGAAGGATCCTTAAAAATATGCAATAGACTTAATATTCGTGTCCTCTCAGGACCAGCAGTTGGCGTAATGGCTATGTCTCTGGACTCCCATGTAGTCAACTGTGGTTCGAGTCCTGGACCCGGTGGCTTAAGCTCATGCTGGGCGCGTGTGCATGCGTGCCCAAAATCCCAAGAGGAGAATGGAGGAGAAGGGATTGCGGTGTGGCCATCCCCCCCTGGGGGGTGATTTCTCACTTTCTGTCTCTCTGTGTCTTTCTGGTGAGCACATGTGCCCTATAGCAAAAACCTCTTCAAAAAGAAAAAAACAATTTTTGAGTCCTCTCAACATTCACATGTTGAACCCCAGTCATGGTGGCATGGGTGGGAGAGCACTGCTGTGTGAGGCTGAGGCCACATGGGAGGCCCAGGTTCAACTCTTAGTTCGACCTAGACAGGCCAGTTGGGGTGGTGAGGGGTCCTTGTGGTCCCTGCTAGCTCAAAGCTGGGACAAGAAGGATCGCCATGTGGCAAGACCCTGTCAAAATACCAAGATCTCCCTCTCTCTCTCCCCACCACGTGTGCTCTCTCTCATTAAAAAAAAAATCATGAGGCCTAGCTACTGGAGAATAAGCAGGAGGGTGCCATCGTACCCTGGCTGAGGCTGCTTGGGAGGCCAAGGTTGGGTTCCTGACCCAGCCTGGACCGGCTGGATGCAGGAGTGTGCACCTGTGGTCCTCGCTAACTTGGAGGGCAGGGCAGGAAGAATCACAATATGACAAGACGTTATCAAAACACCTCGCACTCTTTCCTACTTTCTCGTCCTTTCTCTTTCTTTATTTCTCTTCCTCTCTGTTTTTTCTTTCCCTTCCTCCCTTTTTCTCTCTCTCCCTCATTAAGAAAAATCATTTGCTGATAACCCCCTATGTGATGATATTTGGAAGTGAGGCCTTGGGAGGTGATTAGATCTAAGAATGGAGCCTTACTAAATGGCATTAGTGGCCTTAGAAGAAGCTCAAGAGAGACCCCTTGCTCCTTGCACTGTGAGAACATAGAAAAGGCAGCCATCTATGAACTAAGAAACAAGCCCTTCACAAACATTGCCTCTGCCTGTGCCTTGAACTTGTACTTCTCCAGACTCCAGAACTGTAGAAATCAATTTCTGTTGTTTAAGCCACCTAGTCCATGGTATTTGTTCCAGCAGCCTGAGTGGACTGAGACAGGAGGAGAAGTAAAACCACCACCTTGTCAGGCCTGCGTTAACTCAGAGAAACGTGAATGGAAAGGACTGCTGTTGCTACTTCAAAACTCAGCTAGCTTAATGTTATTTATTAGTTGAAATGTTAATTATATGAGTTGAGTAGAACATGTCACCAGGGATGCTAAGTAATTAGAGAGTAAGGAAATACTATGGATTTGTGCTCCTAAATTGATTCTACCAAAACACATCCAGGTAATAAGAAAATAAATTTTGATTTGTTAGCATCCTAGCAGAACATTGCACAAAAATTCAGATGATGAAAAGTCAGCAGAGAGCCATGAAAGATTCTCCAAGGTGTTGCTGAACAGACTGGCTTCCTCCACCAGAGACATCATGAGAATTGGACACCTCACCTACCAGCACTTGAAGCCAGACCAGAGAGGCACGCCCAGATCTGAAACAGAAACCTAGGTTCAAGTCCCAGATATGCAACCCATGGGGACAAAAATACCTGCCACAAATGAATTACATGGTTGGGGTGAGGATGAAATAAGGAGTTGGCCGTGAAGCATTTAGAAATTTAGCTGATCTCACTGCTCACAGCAAAGTCTGGGTTGGGGTATACAACATCTTAATTGATAAATTGGTAATTGTTAAAATTGTTAAATATCCAGTTTTGTAATTGTTAAAATTGTTAAATAACTGGTTTTGTTTCTGTATGTTTTTCAAGTATGATGTTGTGTGATATTTACCTCACATGTCCTGTGCTTAACAGGTTATCTAGGACCTACTAATAGATACCAGATACAGGCTTTCTAGTATCTAGAAAATATTAAATACTCAATATGTCTTTATTGAACGCAACAATACTGATATAAAGTCAAATTATATGAAGTCAAAGTAAACACTTCCTTAGGAAAGGCACACTGGGGGGCCCAGTTCCCAGGGTATAAGCAGTAGTGTGCCGCTGAGTGAGGCTGGGAACGTGAGAGGTCCTGAGTTTGAATCCTAGACCAAACTAAAATCAGGCCGTGCTCACTACTGCACTTGTAATAATAGTGAAGCAGGAGGCTGGGGCAGAGGGCTGCAAGGGCAAGACCCTGTCAAAAATGCCTGTCTCTCTGTTGCTCTCTTACTCACTTGTGCATGCAGTTTCTCTATCTCTCAGAAAAAAAAAGAAAGAAAAGCAGAGAGTAAGAAAGGTACAGATAGAATGCTATGGCAATTGAGAGTAAAAAATAATTATTCTGACTGAGTATATCAGGGGAGATAGATACCATGGAAGAAGCAGAAGCTATAAGACTAAGACTTTCTGAACACAGACATGAGGAAGAACAGGTTCTGAAGGGTACGAATGCACAGTGAGTCTAAGGGGAATGAAGTGAAATGATACATCTAGACCAAAGACACATGATCATTTACTAAAAGCAAAAAAAAAAAAAAAAAAAAAAAAAAAAAAAAGTATCTATGTAAAAAACACATGGTGACAGCATGCCGGCTTGTTTGCTCTTCGTGAGCGTATGCTGCTCAGTCGTTTCATTAGCTTACTTCCTCCTTATCTATTCATTACTGTTTTCTAAACTTGATTTGGGCACCATACATGTGTGTGGCTGCCTATTTAAAATATTTCCCATCAGCTGCAAGCAAGATACCTATTTATCTTATGGCTGCAAGCAGAGCTGAAATGATCTGGCATTGCCACGAGGCAGACAGTTATTTCATGCCCTGTTAATTCCTAATGCAGTAACTACAATATCATTCCTACTTTTAAAAGAGGGGCTTTTTTTTTTTTTTAACTGTGTGGCCTAAGTGCACAAATAAAGAACATCACTTCTAATGGGGCCAAGTCCCAAAACATAACCTTGTTACCACTGCTGCCATCCTAACGCCAGGCTTCTATTAGCTTTAAGCTGGTTAATCAAGAAGTCAAAGAAACTTTTCATTCTTTTTAGGCAACATAAACAGGCCAGCAAAACTAAACTTTTTCTTTAAGTCTGAAAATTATAATCAGAGGTGGCGGGCTGATTTTTCTGCCTGAAGGTGATTCAGGCCAGGCTTCCTTCTGCTCTATAACGCACTCCATCGGGGAAGGAAGTCTTTGTCCGTGAGACTACAACTGAGCCAACGGCTTCTCTGCCATGCCTACCCACCAAGTCCATAGGCGGGGGGATATGCAAGACATGCCTTAGACCAGAGCAGTGAAAATCCCATCCCTGAAGAGCAAATATCTTGCCTGAACATGGCTTAGAAAAATCCTGACATGTCACCTGTTGCTTAAGGCCACATGAGTTGCTTTTCAACAGACTCTATTATTGTCCATTGATATAATAATTACTCTATCATTTCTCTTTCCTACCATATTACATGACCAGCTCCCACCATGCCTTGGTACCCCTCCTGCACATCCAGCATGGGACCTTGTCATTCCTTCATCGCAGGCTTGAGAACCTTGCATTTCAGTTGCATAATTGGTCTCCCCCAGAGATTAGGAACTATAAGCACTTGTTTGCATCACTACATCCCCAATACCTATCACAAAACTTGCAGGCAGAAAGCTTTAACAACTAGCAGATGCATGAAGGGTATGTGATGAATAAATACAAGAGTAAGTGCTGACTTGACTTGAGAAAAGTCACAGACCCCACCTATATGCCCAGGAAACACCGGTACAAGGACAGGAGCCTAATTTATAGAACCAAATATACCTGGGCTCAAGTGCTGGCTCTGCCATGATTTGTGCTTGGTTTGGGGCATGAGAATTCCTCTCTGAGGCTCGATTTCTTTGTCTATAAAATGGACATAATAATATGTACTTTGCATGGTCATTTTTTGAGGACTAAATGAGATGGCATACCTACATGACATGGTACTAAATGAGATGGTACTTACAAGACTCAAGAGCCTGTGACTATCCCTGTGCTCAGTGTATGGCTCCCATTTGTTGTGGGAACCCCACAGGGAAGGAGGGGATGCAGACAGCCCAGAGCTGGCCTATGTTCAGAGACGACTCAGCACTTCCAAGAGATACAAACCCAAACATAAGATAGTCCTGCAAGCCTCTGGGGCCAGAGAAATGTGTCATGAACTTGGAAGGAAATCTTCCAGCGCTGCTCGGAGAACAGCATCACCACTGGCTGACCTCATTCAGCTCAACCGACCACACAGTTCTGTTGATCCTGGAGGCACAATGATGCTTCACATCTGGCTCTCTGCTCACAAGGAATCTCCCACCCTCCAAGTTCTTCCTCCTTGTCAGGCACCAGAGAAGCAGGCCTAACTCTGCATGGGAACAGGACCAACTTCAGACCTCCCACGATTTCATCTTGTGAAACGTTGACATCACAACCACCTTCTTTCTCCTCCCTGCCAACCTTTGTCATCCCTGAAACCTTATCGAGCTAGCTTCTCCTTGGCTTACAGACAAGACAACTAATCATGGACTTAACAGCTCGTCAGCTTCAGAAGCTGCTGCCCCCTTCCTGTGCCTGGCTGAGAAAATCAATGTGCCTTTGAGTTGCCATGTCTACCAAGGGCCCCAGCCTCTGAGAACAAAAGGAGCTAGACTGCTGAGCGGTTCCCCAACACGGCTAGAAGTTTTCCTGGCCTGAGGGAAGGCTTATAGCAAGCGATATGTTAAATGGTAAATCCAAATATCTTTATCATGCCCTTGAACTCAGGAAACCAGCTCAGGTGGTAGAGAAATCACAGCTCTAAGACCAAGTGGGAGGCTGTCTGCTCCATCCAGTGGAAGGGGCAGCTGGCTGGCGCCGTGCCTGGCATGATGTAAGTCCTGAGCCAATGAGAACTGCCTGAATGAGTCAGCTGAAGGAGGAAATAGGACCCAAACTTGGAAGCCCCTCATCCTGTGAGATGCAAAGCCCCCTGTACCAGTATATCCCCATTGTGATTTCCCAGATGGCAAGGATGACCTCAGAGCACACCCACTGGACTTCCCAGCCCCCGGACCAGACCAGAACTAATGCAGGAGGAACACTGGTGACACACGGGAGCTGATCTTGCCTGAAAAGTCCTTCTTTGGAGCTGTTTAAAAATCCATGCCTGTGAGAGACCAGTCACAGCAAAAGACCCTCATTAACATAAGAAGGTGCTCATCCCCCACCAATAAATAAGAAAAACTCAAAATCAGACTGAACAGGATACCATCTTTCATTTATCAGTGTGCAAATGGGGTGAAGAGAAATGAAAATTTCTAGTGCTGGTGGGTATGTGATTAGTATAGCTTCTTGGGAGTAGTTCTGCAGGATAAAAGTGAACATGCTTATCCCTTACAACCCAGCAGTTCCAGCTCCAGGTTGCATTTGTGCACAAGAATACATGTGTAAGGATATTTATTGAACCATTGTTTGTAATGCTAAAAAGCTAGAAAGAATCTAAAACTCCACCTATAGGGGAATAGCTCAAGGGTTTATACAGTGAAATATTGTAGAACTGTTAAAAGGGATGGAAAAGATCTAAACATCAATATAGCTATTGCTCAGGCCACAGTGCTAAATGGAAAAAATAACCTACAAGATGTAAATGACACACACACACAATCCTACCCGACTTTAAGAGCTCAGCTTATACCTCACCTCACCTAGAAAGCGTCTCTGAACTCCTAGACATTTACTCTAAGAGTTCCAACTTCTACACTTCTTGGCACAGTTCATGACCTTCTTATATAGCCACAACTGTCTCTTCAACTTGACAGTGAGTCTGTGGGTCACAGAACATGGCTCCTCTTTTCTCTGTAGACCCCACAGGGCTCGCACAGGAGGCCCACAGCCATTATTTGCTGACTGACGTACTGGGAAACTCCCTGCACTCGATAGGAAAGGCCATCACACAACACATAGCCTTAGCTGGCCTCCCTCACCAAGAACCTGGAAGTCAAGGTTTCCCCAAGCTCGCCTCCCATCCCTACCACCGCAAAGCTGCCCATGCCCAAAATGTCATGACACCGTCACCGTCCTGTACCTTTCCCTTCCTCCATATCGGAGAGGCCAACTGTAGCCTGCAAGTGTGAGAGCCATGAATAACTCCAAACATAAATATGACCTAAAAATAGCCATAAATCATTCTGATTCCATCCAATGACAATTCTAATTTATAACATGAGGGGAGAAAATAAACACTGTGGCTTTTTTTTTCCCAAGGCTTATGAGCTGCTGCTCAGGAAGAATTTCAGTCTGCTGTTACTTACAACCAGAAGTTCCTGATTTACATACTACTAAAGATGAAATATACCTGGGGCCTCTGGGTGCAGGGGCTGTTCACTATGGTTTTAGCATGAATTCCTGCAGGCCCTACTTGCCCCTCTGTGAGCGGCCTCCTCACTCTGAGCCCTACCCAAGCCTTTTCTCACTTTGTACCTACTCCTCCATTGTGAGAGATGAGGTCCTTCCCAAAAGAGCAAACCCACCTCCCTCAGTTGGCTCCCCGCAATGAGGGCTAATGTATTGGTACTAGCACTAGTCTCGTCCTAGAGGTGGCTCCAGAGCTGCAGGTTTGCAGTAATCTGCATGTTAATGTTCCATGCAGTCAATTAAACCATGCTGAGCAAACACTGAGCACAGGAGAGTGTAGGGAACTAGAATTTCTCGGATCGGGGCTTTTCTTTGTTCATCATCGTAAAGTATTGTTATGAGGTATAAAAAAAGAAAATACATAAAACAGAAGTTATCTTTCTCTGTGGGGTAATATAATAGAAGTCATTTGGTGCTATTTTTAACAGCCATAAAAGCACATGATGAATACAGAAAAAGTCGTAACGACAAAGTGCGTCACAAAAAAACGTCAGCATAGAAGGACAACTCGTTGAAACTCAAGTGGGTTTACGGTTTTAACATGCTGGCGGGCCTAACATGCCAACACACTGCAGGATGCCTCCCTTTGACCAGTGTGAACTACCAGGTGGCTCACAAGCCAGCTTCTCAGCTCCTGGCCTGAGATGGCACTCGCCATGCTCCTTCACAGGATCAGTAAGACATGCAGAGAAGTAGGTGCTTAGAGCTGGCCAGCCAAGAACTCACCATGGGTCATGCCCTCTCCCTCTACTGTGGCGAAACAGGGCTCAGGCCGTCAAGGAATGTGAAAGAGAAGAGAAGGAATTTCTCCATGATTGCTCTCGGTTGAGAGTTTGTGGGGTCAGAGTGACAGCAAGGGAACCAGGCTGCATCTGAGGGGCCAGAACCCAAACTCTGCCCATAGTCCTGAGATGTTTCTGCAGCGCTCTGCCTCCACCCCAGCCCTGCAAGAATCACACCCATCTGGTGATCCCATCTAATTATCTTTAACCTCTCCTGAAGTGGAAATACCCAGAGGGAGATGGATGGGTTTATCAGCAGCAAGAGTGAAGCCAGGTTCTGGGTGAGTCTTATCAGTTCAACAGAGCCAGCCTGGGCTACCTTAATGGGGAGATTCCTCAGACTACCTCCATATTCTTAGTGCCTGCAAACTCTCAATGCACCCACAGGCTCTTCCATGATAAGCACAATAAATGGTCCACAAGAACCTTGCAGACCTCCACCTATACACCAACCACTCCCTAGAAACAGGAGTGCTTTAGTTGAATCCAGTCTCCCTGGCAACTTGAATGGAGCCCACGGGGTAAGAAGGTAGGGAAAAAAAAAAAGTGAAAACCATAGCCTGGGCAAACAAAAGTTCTTTTGACAGAAGTGACTGGCATCGAATTACTCCAAAGCAATTCATTCTCCATTGCAGCCCAGAAATGACATTTGCGGAACAAGAGAACCTTTTCTGCTCTTTACCTCTACTCCCTGGACTTTGAGTTTCATGTGGTCCTCTCTGGTCGTTTTCCCATCTTTCCTCTTTTTCCAGCAATACCCATCTTTCCTGTATTTCACTTTCTTCCTGTTGTAGAGTATCATTGAGCCATTCTGTGGTCTGGAAACAACAAATGGTTAAGTTACCAAGAGAACCAAGCAGAAGAAAAATTTATGAAGAAAGATATCGTAGACCAGTAAAAGTCTCTACAGAAAAGCAATATTCCACATTTGCTGGAACATAATTTTTCACCTTTTATTGCAGCTCCCTGGATTAACCATGTTTTATGGCCAGCCAAAATTTGCTTGTGGATTTGGTACCTAATGAATTAAATGTGTCAATGATCGGCTTAAAAAACATCCCCTTAGTAATATCCACCAACTAATCAGGATATACGATGTGGGGTGCCCGAGCTCTGCACTGAAAAGTAGGCGAAACAGAGAGAGAAAGCAAAAAGAGCCAGGGGTGTCGTGGCAGCCTGCAATATCTTATCTCTTGTAGAAGGATTTTCTACACATCTTTTAATCCATCACCCAGCATTAGGAAATAAATAAGTTTAACGCAGACGCTAGATGACTATGTTAAGAACAGACCAATGGAAGAGCTAGTCGCCGCGGCCAAATGCTCCTGATTCATTGCCTGCATTTAGATTACCGCTAGATACTAAAGAGCATCTCCAGTCCTCCTTCTCCAGCAAGCTAAGTACCTGATCCTTTCCCATTTAGGCTTCAGCTGTCAGAGGTCTCAGAGGCTGCCAGTTAAATTCATCTATTAGTCCTCAGCCACAACGTCTTAGGAAAATAGTTGCCTACTTGCTAAATGCTAACAGCAGGATGGCCATTCTTGTGACACTTTAAAAGAACCTTGAATTTTCCCAAAAGAAAACACGCATCAACCACAGAGAGCACAGGATTATTTAGCACATATGTGTAGTTGCAGTGGCCCCAGATTTTGGTCTGGAGACTCGGAGATGAGAAAGAGCTAAACCTCTCTGGCAGCTGAGGATGAACGCTGTGGGAAACTGACTCTTAGAGCAACTTGTAGCGGGTTGGACAGACCCAGCCTTCCAGGAAGATTCCCCTGAGAGCTGCCAGCACACCGCCCAGTGGCCAGCTCTGTCACTCTGCATCTGCCCTTTTGGCACAGGACAAAGCATGCCGCTGCTTCTGTGCACCCCAAGGCCAGCACAGCCATTCCATCTCCCTCAACCCAGGTGAGAGAGCTCTTTACACAAATAAGGTAAATGAAGTGGCTGCTGCTGCAAGATGGCTTGTGTTCCTCCGCTGCAGCAGAGGTGAGGAAGCGATCAGCCAGCCATCCTCCACGTGGCTGGGGCAGGAGTCTCCAAACCCTTTCTTTTCTTTTTCCTTTGAACAATGGGTCATTTCACAATCGGGCACAGAACATTGGCTATTGATGGCTTAATATTCCATTGTCTGGAGGAAAAAAATCGCACCAGGATGACTGCAGCTAATAGTGGTTCCCACCCAGCCCGACGATGTCATTCAGTGGCAATATGATGACTAAACAGCAATTCCATCGGAAATTACAGACGTTCAGCAGTGACTCCCAACACTTCATTGTTTCCCGATCAGGGTGCAATTGGTTTGTGTCAGTGCTGGTTTCCTCCCTGAGTCTGTACTGACTAAAACAATTGGGAAACAGCTTCATGCTCTTGTCACAACGCTGTCACCTGACGGTATCTTTCTCCTGCTTACGAATCTGCATTGAAAACCTTACAATTCGCTTCCATTTCTCAATGGCAGGGAGGCTTGTATAGGAGACCAACTAAGCCTTCCTGGCTCTACTTACATCCCACTTTAGACATTTGGCCCTGATCTTCAGAATGCTATGAGCTCTCTCATACCCTCAAAGGCCCAGTAGAAGGCTCCCAAACTACTGTGCTTGCCTAAGGAAAAAGCAAAGGAACATATCTGATCAAACAGACAGGCTCTGCGCTTGCCTTTTCCCCTCCAGAGAGGAATCATGAGAGCACGGCAATAACACCCTGGTCAAAGAATGTACCTGCCAAAGAAGCCCCAGCATTAATGTGCAGCTTCTCCTGAGATAAGGCATGCATTGTGATTTGTTCTATCCCTTGCCCTTTCTACACGGGGTCAATAAACTTCAGCAGCACCTTCAGGCCTGGTGTCCCCAAATTCTAAGTGGCATGATCCAGAGAGTGGACTCTCCAGAGCAGTCATATACACAGTCATAATCACAACTGCACCCACCCAAGGACACCCACCTTCCTTCAGGACCCCGCCCTTTGGCATATAAAGAACAGCCCTACCTTCTGACACTTTAAGCAAGATACAATCCCACAGGGAACCTAACTGTCCAACTTAAATGGCTTTAATAAATGGAATCATCATTTTAACTTGCAATAATGAGCAACCTAATAGTGTTTAATCCACCAATCTGATTTTATTAGAACTTGCTTCTGCTCTGCGTGAGCGAAGAAGGTCCTTACCATAGCTCAGAGTCCTACAAACTACAAAGGGAAGAAAATACAGGGTGCAGAAGAGCCATGTACCCCACAAGGCAAACAAAATGAGGCTGTGCTGTCAGCCCAGGACCTGGTCAAGAATGAGTCAGAGCTACTGGGAAGAGATCAGGAAAGGAGGGAGGTGGGCCAGGCCACAAGAGGCATGTGGTGGGGGGCTATAATATACTTCTTAACTGCATAAAAAGTAGCTCCACTTGAGAAGAGCAAGCAGATGAAAGTGAAGTCATGGACATAGAGGATAATGGGGACTACAGGGAGCGTTGGGCACCCTAAATGTTATAATGCCACCAACTTCCGGATATTGGCCATTCACTGTGTGCCCAGGGCAGGTGGAACCCATCAATGCTTATCTGTATCTCTACCTGTACCTGTATCTCTGTACCATCTCCCCAAAATACCATAAGGTAGGTGTTATTGTCATTCCCAACATATAATCAAGCCTTTCTAGACAGAAAGCCTCCAGGCAGGATACATTCTGACTCATCCTGACTCCACCTGTGGGACGGCTGATCCAGACTGTAGAGCCAGTCTGAGTTTGAACCCCAGTTCTGATCTACTAGCTGGGTGATCATCAAGCCCTGAAAGCACTCCTCCCCCAATGGACAGGGACTTGGTGGGTGATCCCAGCTTCTGTGTTCTGTGGTTGGAATAACTCTGAGGCTATCCTCACTCTCCTGCCCTTCAGCAGGAATAATTCTGTATGTTCTATATGGTCTCTCAGAGTTCCCTTCTGGTAGTATCTCTGGTTGCACACAGTGATGACTTGCCAAGTGGAAAGAAAAAAAGTCCTTTATTTGCATTCTTCCTTCTTTTACTTCCACACTCTCCTATGGGTATTTCCTGGAATTGCCTTTCAGACAAACTTCTTGCACTCAAATCCTCATCTCAGAGTCTCTTTATGGGAGAAGCTGAACCAAGGTTGACTCTAAGCCTCAGGGAAACCTCCTGGCACCTCCATTGTAACAGGGCAGAGGAATGCCAAGGGAAAATGTGGGCAACAGAGAGCTTCACTCTAACCAAGAAGGCACCTGGCCAAATAACACTTTTCTCTGAGACTAGCAGCTACAAAACAGTAATGCCCAGTGCACTGTGGTAAAAAAATTTATGGGTTTCCACAGAAACCTACTATGAATTACAACAGTAAATAAGCAGATATAAAATTAAGATATAGTTACTAATTTGATAGCTAGATAGACAAACAAATAGAAGGAATGATGGAAGATCTTATTACCACAAAAAAAGGAAAAAATCAGTATTTAGGCAAAAAAGTAACAAGAAATTTCTAAATTCTAAAAAGAAAACAATAAAAACCTTTTTAAAGAAACAGATTTTGATACATGCAAAAACACAACATGTCTTGGTTAGAAAGAGCTAAGATCATAAAAAGTCAATCTTTCTTAAGTTAACTAATTAATTACTTTTTTCTTCACTGTAAGAGGATACATGTGGCCACTAGAGAGAGAGACAGAGAGAAAGGAAGAAAGTACCAATGGAGCGTGGTCATGCCATTTCTCCTCCATTTCTCCAACTTGCTGAGGTTTGGGGCATGCATGCACAGGTACCTTGTGTGTTTTTCAAGCTGCCAGGCCAGTATTCAAACCATGGTCAGCCATATAGGATCTGGTTCTCTTAAACACGAGGTTATGAGGCCAGTCACCACAAGCTAATTTATAATGTGATAGAATGACAATGAGAACCCATCAGGAGTATTTTTCTGAATAGAGAAAAAAATTTTATTATAAAGCTTATTTGAAGGGAAGAAACACAAGAATAGCCAGAGAAACCCTACTACAGAAGGCCATCTGTTAACACAGACTATAAAACCCCTATATTTTTCAAAAGAACAGAATTGACAAATAAATATATAGACAGACCTATGGAAGAGAATAGAAAATCCAGAAATATTTCCATTTACATATCCAAAGTTAATACACACAATTCCAGTCAGTGGGGGAGGGAACTGACATGTTAATAAAGAATTTGGGGAAACTGGATAGGCATATGGAAAAGATGGAGTTGAATCTATTCCTCACATCACATAGCAGCTTGGATCCAAACGGACTGGAGGTTTCAAGGTAATACATACAATTAAACATACTCTAGAAGAAAATGTGGGTGAATTTCTCCCTAAGCTAAAGTTGGAGAACACTTCCTTAATCACAATTCAAAATCCAACAACAATCTGTTAAAGATAGGTACATCTAATTATATAAAAATAAAACTACCATTCTATTTTCCAAAGTAGCTAGACCATTTTACATTCCCGCAGATTTCCGTTTCTCCACATCTTCCCCAACATTTGGCATTGTCTGTCTTTGGACTGGAGCCATTCTAGTGGGTGTGTGGTAGTTTTAATTTGCATTTCCCTAATGACTAATGATGCTGAGCATCTTTTCATGTACTTATTAGCCATTCATGTAATTTCTTTGGTGAAATGTCTCTTTGAATCTTCTGCCCATTTTTAATTGAGTTGTTTATCTTGTTTTGAGTTGTAAGATTTCTTTACAGATAATCTGGATATAAGTACTTTACCAGATATATAATTTGCAAATACTTTTCTGACAGCCCATGGCTTGCCTTTATTATTATTATTTTTTCTTAATGGTTTCTTTGAATTAGCAAGTCTTTAATTTTGGTAAAGTCCAACTTACTTTTTTTCTTTTCTTAATGGCGCTTTTAGTGTCATATCTAAGAATTTTTTTGCCTAACATAAGGTCACAAAAAAAAACTTTTCTTATATTTTCTTCTAAGAGTTTTATTTTTTAGTTCTTATACTTTTTAAATCTCTTTTTTATTATTTATTTGTTATTATTATCTTTAATTTGACCAGTGCGAGACAGAGAGAGAGAGAAAGGGAAAGTGAGAAAGCAAGTCATCAGGTCCAGGACTCGACCCGTGGTCGGCCATGTGGGAGTCCAGCACCTCAACCACCATGCTGCCTGCTGGCCCCAGCTCTTATACTTTTTAAATGTATTTAGTTTTTTTTTCCCCCGTGTGCGTGTGTATGTCTGTGTGTGTGTGTGTGTGTGTGTGTGTGTGTGTGTGAGAGAGAGAGAGAGAGAGAGAGAGAGAGAGAGAGAGAGAGAGAGGAGAGAGAGAAAGACTGATAGAAAGATAGCACTTCCAACAGGGTCTTGACCCTTCAATCCAGTGCCAGCTTCATACATGCTGGCATACTTAGGAAGGTCTCTGGATATGAACCTAGGACCTTCATATGCAGAACAGCCTTGGGGAACATTGAGTTTTTACCACTGCATCACTGTTCAGCCTATTTGGTCTTACATTTAGGTCTATAATCCATTTTAAGTTAATTTTTGTGTATAGTATGAGGAAGGACTAAGTTTGATTTTAGCATGTGGATATCCAGTTATCACAGCATAGTTTTTTTAAAAAAAGCCTGTCCTTTTCCCCTCATTATGTTGCTTTTGCACCATTGTTGAAAATATATTAACTATAAACCTAAGACTTTATTTATGGACTTTATATTCTGTTCCATTGTCTATCTGTACACTGATACTAGTTTGTCTTGATTGTTGCAGCTTAATAGTTTTCTTTCTTTCTTTTTTTTTAGGGGGGGAGGTTTTTGCTATAGGGCGCATGCGCTCGCCAGACAGACGGAGAGAGACAGAGAGATAGAAAGCGAGAAATCACCCCCCAGGGGGGATGGCCACGCCGCAATCCTTTCTCCTACATACTCCTCTTGGGATCTTGGGCACACACGCACACGCACCCCACGTGAGTTTAAGCCACTGGGTCCGGGACTCAAACTGCGGTTGACTATGTGGGAGTCCAGCAACATAGCCATTACATTAACTGCTGGTCCCGCAGCTTAATAGTTTTGAACTCAGGGATTGTACATCTTCTAACTTTGTTCTTCTTTTTCAAAATTATTTTGGCTATGTTAGGTTTTTTTATTTCCATATACATTGTAGGATTAGCTTAGAAATACCTGGGAGAAAGAAAGCCTGTTGAGATTTTGATAGGAGTTACACTGAATCTAGAAATCAATTTGGAAAGAAATGCCATCTTAACAATATTGAGACTTCCAATCACTTCCAAGTGCAGAACACAGACTGTCTCTATATCTACATAAATCTTTAATTTCTCTTAATAAGACTTCATAGTTTTCAAATTTTGTAAATTAAATTTATCTTAAGTACTTAATTCTTTTTCATACTATTGTGAATGGGACTATTTTCTTAATTTCATTTTTTGGGTCATTCACTTCCACTATAGACAAATAAAATTGTTTTTCATACACTGTTCTTATGCCCTGTAAACTTGCGAAACACATTTGGTTATAGTAGTTTTTTTTTTTTTTTTTTTTTTTTTTTTTTTTTTTTTTTCATAAATCCTTTAGGATTTTCTACACATATAACCAACCTGTGAAACCTGTGAAAAAAGATACTTTCACTTTCTCTTTTCCACTCTGGTACAATGCTAAAAAGAAGTGGTGAGAATAAACAGCCTTATTACTGATTTTAGAGGGAAATAATTTGGTCTTTCAACATTAAGATGACTGTATTGGGCCCAGCAAATGGTGTAGTGGTTATGTAACTGGACTCCCACATGGCTGACTGCGGTTCGAGTCTTGGATCCTGTGGCTTGGAAATCACAACAGGCATGTGTACATGTGTGCCCAAAATCCTGGGAGGAGAATGTGGAAGAGGAGACTACAGCATGGCCATCCTCCCCAGGGTGATTTCTCACTTTCCTCTCACAGTCCCCTCTCTCTCTCCAGTGAGCTCATGTGGCCTAAGGCAAAAATCTCTTAAAAAAAAAAAAAAAACCATAATTGTATTGGAGTGAGCAGGTGGTGTGGTGGTTGAGGTGCTGGACTCACATGGCAAACTGCAGTTCAAGTCCCAGACTGTGAATCACAACAAATAAAAAGATAAATTAATAATAATATTAATGAAAGATAACTGTATCAAAGACTTAATGTGAAAAGAACTCAGGAATCAGTTAGAAAAGGCTCCAACTGATCAAAGATGGGGACAATTTGAGCATTAATAAGCATATCAACTACAATGAACCAAAACACATTAAATACTGGGTTGTCAGAAAAGTCATGACATATTTTTCGATGTCTTTCTATGCAAAAATACATCACTTTTCCGATGACCCAATATGTTTAATTCATGAGTTTGTAATGATCCTAAAACAAATGAACAATAAACTAATTTCTCATTCTTAGAGAATGTGAATTACTTAACACATTATTTTGAAATTAAAAATAAATGGATAGGGATATAGGATCGAATCAGGCATTTGCCATATCGTCTCGTACAAACTGATCTTGAGTTACCACATAAGAGGCAAGAGGACTTTTCTTTACAAAAGTACTCTAATCAATACATGAAGAAGAAATGATAGAATTAAAATATCCATTTTAGTTAGAAGTTTAATTAAAATCACCATTATGTAATCCACAATGAATTAATAGATTTGGATATGGGTCATCAATGGTGAGTGCTATTGTTTGTATTCCCTAAAAATTCATGTTAAGATTTGGTTATGGGGGCATCAGGTGGCATAGTGGTTAATGTGTTGGACTCTCACATGGCCAACCACAGTTCAAGTCCCATACCCAGTGGCTTGAAACTCATGCCGGCATATGTGCATGTGTGCCCAAAATCCTGAGAGGAGAATGGAGAAGGGACTAGAGTGTGGCCACTCACATAGGGGGTGATTTCTCACTTTCTCTATCTCTATCATTCTGTCTCTCCAGTGAGCACATGTGCCCTATAGCAAAATCTCTAAAAAGAAAATGATTTGGTTATGCAGGTATTAAGAAGAAACTTAAAATCTTTGTGGTATCAAAGGTAGGGTTTAGGGAGTGATTGAATGATTAAGGTGGGGCCCCCATAATTGAGTTCTGGTGGGTTATAAGGAGAGGGAAGGAGAGAAGAACAGAGAAACACATGGTACAGAGATTATGCTCTTCCACCCTCTGCCATGTGATACATCTGAAGATGCCCACAAAAAGTGGCCTCTGGGGACCAGCAGTTAGCATAATGGTTATGTCGCTGAACTCCCATGTAGTCAACCGTGGTTCGAGTCCCAGACCCAGTGGCTTAAACTCATGCCAGGTGCATGTGCGTGCATGCCCAAGATCCCGAGAGGAGAATGGAGGAGAAGGGATTGCGGCATGGCCATCCCCCAGGGGGTGATTTCTCGCTTTCTGTCTCTCTATCTCTCTCTGTCTTTCTGATGAGTGCATGTGCCCTATAGTGAAAACCACTCCAAAAAAAAAAAAAAAAAAAAAAAAAAAAAGGTGGCCTCTGTACTGGGACCTCCAAACCATAGTGAATAAAACTCTACTTTTATAAATCACATGGGTTTAGGCATGCTCATGTTACTAGCAACAGAATGGACTAAGACAGTGGCTGACATTACAAAAGAGAGACAACCATATGTATATGTCCCCTGATTTAAGTACATTTTGCTGTTGGAAAAAAAAAAGAAAGGCCTTGAAATTATTCAGACTTCTTGATCTAACCTCCACTTTATAAGATCCACAGAAGTTATTGGAACATGGTAAAAGATATCATGGGAATGTAGTCAGCAAAATCCAGACTATGGAAAATTCTAAAGGACAAATGACCTGGCTTCATCAACCAGTTGTCTGAGAAAGAATGAGTGAGAATGCAAGCAGGAAAGTGCTAGTGTGGGAATATAAAGATTAAAGAAGACTAGGAAATGTATGAACCAACTGCAATTGGTAGATCTTACTTGAATATTGAGGCAAACAATTTTTTTTAAAGTATCTGTGAAGTAACTGAAATTTTGAAGACACTGTGAAGACACCATAATAAAATGCTATTTAAAATTACAGGTTGAATGGGGCCAACAGGTGGCATGATGCCTGAGCCTCTCCTACATGGTCGACTGCAGTTCAAGTCCCAGAACTTGGCTTGAAAATCATGCCAGGCATGTGTTTCTGCATGCCAAAAATCCCAGGAGGAGAATGGAAGAGATGGGACTGTAGCATGGCCATCCCCACTGGGAGGCGATTTCTCACTTTCCCTTTCACTGTCTTTCTCTGTCCCTCTCCAACAAACACATGAGACCTAGGGCAAAAATCTTTAAAAAAAGGAATTACAGGTTGAATATCCCTTATTTAAAATGCTTTGAGACCAGAAATGTCTCAGGCTTCATATTTTTTTCATATTTTGAAATATTTGCATATACATAATAAGTTATCTTGGAGAAGGGACCCTAGCCTAAACGTGAAATTCACTTACGTTTCATATATACTTTATACGCATAACCTGAAGGTAATTAAATATAATGTTTTGGTCTTTTGTATTTGACCACAGCCTGTCATATGAGGACAGGTGTGGAAATTTCCACTTGTGGAAAAGTTTCAGATTTCGGAGCATTTGGGATTTCTGATTTTTCAGATTAGAACAGAAGTATTTTTTAAAAGAAGCCTTATCTTTTAGAGATATATACTGAAGTATTTTCTGATGCAATTATACACTGTTTGAGATATGCTTCAAAATAATGTCATGAATAATGGATGAAACAAACTGGCTAAGCATTGGCCATACTTGGAGCGTGGATGATAAGTACACGGGAATTCATTATACTAGCTGTCTACAATTGTAGATGTTTGAAATTTTCCATAATAAAATGTCTTTTAAGAGACGATGGCCATGGAATTTGGAGTAAGATCTAGGTCACATTTTAAATCTTGGCTCTGCTCCTTATGCACTGTGTAACCTTGAACAAATTACTTGGTCTCTCTGTTGTAGTGGACGAGATATACACAAGGTGTCCAGCATGCTGCCTGCCATAGAGTCCATGTTCTTCATGACTGGTAATGGTCACAGACGTGGCCCCTTTGTCTAGTGTTCCCCTGCAGAGAGCAAGTATGGAAGGCTATGGAGTAGAGCTAGGAGACCTACTCATGGGAGCAGTCATCCCCTAAACACTTGAAGCCCATGACTCATCCACCACTTTAGGATGTGATACATTTTTTTAATTAGGTAGATAAAAGACCATTAATTACCAAAGATCAGAAGGGTGTTATGTTCTTGAAAGGTTTTGTGTGTGGATATTATATCAGAATTTATGGAACAACTGGGGGTTAAATCCAAGACTAGGTTAATTCTACAAAATGAGAAGTATGGACATTCTTTCCTGTATTTAATCTTAGAAATCAATATACCCGAACAGGTATCTCCTTCTAAAATCCCACATTCCACATTGCCCAGCATTAACTGATCATATCCAGAACTTCAATAACCACCAGTTTCGTCCAAGCAGACAACTGAGACCCAGCCTGCTGTTCCAGTGAGCCACAGGCTCCTGGGGACCACTCTCTTACCAGTTCCTTCTGCTAGCCCTGGCCTGGAGGCAGCACATTTCTGCAGGAAATTCTGTTCAGGTTGACCAGTTGTTCCTCCATTGAATTCATAAGCTGTGTCTCTTATAGCTTTCCTTCAAGAACAGATGATGTCCTTGCTCCTCGTAGGACTCCACAAGCAATCTCTGGATGGCTTCTAAATAGCAACCATCTCCCAAGAATGCCATTTTATGAGGGACCAGCAGTTAGCGTAATGGCTATGTCACTGGACTCCCACGTAGTCGACCGCAGTTCGAGTCCCGGACCCGGTGGCTTAAACTCACACCGGGCACGTGTGCGTGCATGACTAAGATCCTGAGAGGAGAATGGAGAAGGGATTGTGGTGTGGCCATCCCCCCTGGGGGGTGATTTCTCGCTTTCTGTCTCTCTCTGTCTGGCGAGAGCATACACCCTATAGCAAAAACCTGTCCAAAAAAAGAAAAAAAAAAAAAAAAAACAGAATGCCATTTTACCTTCAGAACCCAAACCCAGGGGTGACTCTTCCCTTTCTTTCTATTGCTTTTGGTCCTATACCTCCTGCCATAAGGCACACTGAAGGGCCTGGCTAGAGTGAAATGAAGTCCGTGCAATTTTAACTGCCTCACACCCTGACCCCAAATGTAAAACAGACTCCTGTGACAAGGCACAGACCACAGGGTCCTGAAGCAGTGATGCTATTCCCGCGGTCAGTGCTAAATCTTTGTGCAAGTGGGCAGTTGGAAAATGAGAAATGCCACACTTAATTGCAGCATACATACTTTATGTGCCCTCACCTTTCTTTCTGATTTTTCCAACATGGAGTGGCTTGATTTAAGTGTACCATTAGAGACACGTGGCCTAGACTAAGATGTCGATAATAGCCATGACAGCCATGACAACTATATGACAAGAAGAGCTGTGAAGGATGCGAGTTAGACCCCTTTACATCCATTTCTCATTTCAATCCCACAGTAACTTTAGAAGGTGGGTATTGCTATCCTTATTTTATAGGTGAGAGGACTTGGAGCACAGAGAACTCCAGCAGCTTTCTCAAGGTCACACAGCTAGGAAGGGCAGAAGCAAGAAATCACCCATTGTACCCCTTCCTGAGGTCTTGCTGCAAATCCCTGGCACACCACAGCACCCCCACCCCTTCTTTAGAAGCATCAACTGAAGGCACTTTCAGGGCCCACAGGAGCTGCCTGCGGCAGAATACTTCACATAAAGCAGGGACAATCTGCACGTGACTGAAATTGTTCCTATAGTTCTTCCTTTTGTTACAAGGGGAGGAAAAAAGTGTGGTGAAGGAATGTCTCCTCTGCTTATCTCCCTCTCACACAAACCCAGCGAGAGTGGTAATTGATGGCCAGTGCACAGCAAGGTTGACAGAACGCCAAACGGAACCCCACAAAGCTATAGACACAGCCCGGATCTCACAGGAAGGAGGCGGTTTATGAACTTTCCGTATGGCATCTTCTTCTGACTTGTTTATAGGGTCTTCACAATTTGGGGGACAAGGAGCGAGGAAGCTGGTCACGATGAGGATTCAGAGTTCTCTCCCCCACCCTCCCGGTCGGACCACTCCAAGCTATTTATGGAACGATAGGGAAGAAAGGGCTGTCAGGCCTGGCCGAGGCTGCAATCTGCCAGATATGAAAACCAATTGCTTTTCATAATAAATTCCAGCTGGAGCCATAGAAATAATAAGGACGAGGAGAAGGTAACACCAATTTGCTTTATTTGATTAGCTCCTTCTTGGGCGGTCCAACCCTGGCTTCTTTTCATTAAAATAAGGGCAAATTGAAAATCGTAAAAGAGGCTTTCTTATCAGAGAACAAATGGCTGGGTAGATTCATAGGCCTAAAAGCCCCCACAAGGCGTCACGATGCCTGCTCTTACTGCTGAGGGTGAGCAAGTCCCCAGGAACCAGTGCTCCAAAGAGCTTCATTTGAGGACTCCTTGGTGCATGTTTTCATTTTTCTGAATAAAAGTAGAGACAGCCAATAGCACTGCCCAGTAGCTGGCACTGTATGTAATCAATCTCGTATCATCCTTACTACAACCCCATGAAGGAGGCCGACTGAGCAGCCAAGCAAGAAGAAAATCTCCCAGATTGGGGTTCTAGATCCCTAGATTCTCATCTCTAAGGCCAGAATATCTCTGTGGGGAATTGAAAACAGAAGGGGGGTAGCTAGATCTTCCAGAACTCAAAGATCATTAAAAACAAGCTGCTGGGTCAGTGGCATGGTGGATAAGGCACTGGATCCCACACGGCTGACTCTTCATTTCGAGTCCCAGTCATGGCATCTTGAAAAACACACTGGGGCAGCAGGTGGCATGGTGGTTAAGGTGCTAGACTCTCTCAGGGGTGACCATGGTTTGAGCCCAGACCTGGTGGCTTGCTTGCTCTCTCTGTCTCTCTCTCTCTGTCTCTCTGGTGAGCACATGTGCCCTGTGGCAAATCAAAAAATAATAATAATAATGGTAAATAAAATTTAAAATGAAAGAAAGAAAAACATGCCAGGCATGGGTGTGTGCATGCCCAAAATCCTGAGAGAATAATGGAGGAGAAGGGATCGCTGTGTGGCTATTCCCCTGGGGGGGGGTGGGTTCTCACATTCTCTCTCCCTCTCACTCTCTCTCTTTCTCTCCTGCAAGCACACACACTCTATGGCCAAAATCTAACAAACAACAACAAAAAAGCAGTCTGCTAACCACAGTTCACACTTCTGTTCCTACAAGTTATAGCTGGAAATCACTGAAAATGAAAGGCTATTCACATAAAGAGAAGATAATGACCAGAATCACTCCAGAGCAGTTTTGGGGGGACTCATTATAAGCTCCATTCCTGGAGCTCCCAGAGGCTCAGCTTGAAATTTAGATATGACACTCAGTGATACATTCCGTTAATATTTATCGAGCAGCTATTATGGCCAGGCGTCAGCCTACAGTGCTATGCCTCCTTACACCTTGCAATCCAGCCAGAATAGAGCAGTGACTGTCAGGGGCCCATCTGTGCAGGCCTGGGAGCTGGATGAGGAAGAGGAGACCCACAGGAGATAACAGAGAAGCACATTCACTAACAGCTGGCAGAGGGGTGGGGACAGACGGCCTCAGGGGCCTCTCCCAGGATGCAGCATCTGAGCAGAAGCCAAGGCCAAGGCAAGGGTACAAACAGCTCAGCGGGAAGCAGCTAGGAAAAAAGCAGCAAGTCTTGGGGCCTGGGAAATATGTGCTGGTGTGGCTGGAGGGTGAGAGCAAAGGTGAGGAGAAGATGGTACCAGAGAGCTGGCTAAGCCCAAGTTGAATAAAGGGTGACTTCATTCAAGTGTGATAGATGAAAGACACAAACTCACCGGGGAATACACCTGAGTTCGTGGCAGTGAAGGATAAGTGAAGACCCTAGATTTGAGTACAAGTGTGCCACAAAATGCAAGCTAACAGAAATGAATTCTAAGTGCAACCTGGTAAGTGTACTGAAGGAAAAGCATAGGGTACATGAACAGAGAGACACTGCATCCAGATCGGGGCAGAGAGACTATTCCCCCAAACTCTCTGTTCCGCCTCCAGCCCCAACAAAGTGATATTTAGGCTGAGAGATGAAAGAGAGTAAAACTTGGCCAAAAAGTACAAGAAGAGGCACCTTCCAGACCTGTAGGGGCCACATCCTAGGCTTATGGGTCCTCTGGGAATTCTAAACTTCACTCTAATGGGGGTGGGATGCAATTAAATGTTGCTTTCTTGTTTGTTTGTTTGTTTTGATTTACCAGAGGATACGTATGCTCATAGGAGAGAGGCAGAGAGAGAGAGAGCAAGTCAGTAAGAAAGCGCCCCCCTTAGAGCACGGTCACATCACAATCCCTTCTCCATTTTCCCCTCCTTTTTTTTTTTTTGGCAAGCACACACATGTGTACAGTGACTTCCGGTGTGTTTTTCAAGCCACAAGGCCTTGAACCACATAGTCAGCCATGTGGGATCCAGCTCACGTAACCCTACCAGGCCATGAGCTGGCCCATAAGTGAAAGTTTCTAAGCACAGCAGTGGGTTGATCATTTAGACTTGACATGTCTGGCTCGCCCAAACTGTAGCTTGTTCTGTCTCTTCCTCCTCTCATAACTTGTAGATATCAAGCACTCCATAAATGCTTAGCAAATGAGTGAATTAATCAAGGAACTCAGCCTTTCTTAAAACAAACGGAAACCATAACTTACTTTTAAATGGATCAATGAGGAGGCAAAGAAAAAAGAAGGGTTTCATATGAGAGAATAAATGGCACCCCCTTTCTTAGGACGTGATATTATCGGAAAGTACTCCTGCTGCTTGGTGCAACCAAGCTCCAGGAGCTGGAGCCCAGCAGAGCAACAGTGTCACTCAAACGCCGCCCAGCAAGGGCTCATGTTCAAACCCGCAGCAGTCTCTTCTGGCCAAAGTCCATGCCTCCTAAATGGAGCTGGGCGCTTCCACAGCCCCTCACTTGTCACATTCCAACACCGATATTTTATTAATAATCCAATGTAAATCTGCAGGAAAATTAATGTGTCATCTCCTAGCAGGAAGGACTAAACATCTCAATGTGACGGTCTGTTAGAGTTGTCATTTATCATTAGCATGCAATTCAAGGCAAGCTTCCCATATTCTGGTGGGAGCTTTTGAGACGATGAATCTCTGGGAATTAGCTTCTGGTCCAATTATTCCATTCCCCCCTCCCACCTTCCTACCCAAGAGATAAATTCTGTTTTGATGGGAGGAACGGAAAAAAAAAAAAAAAAAAAAAAAAAAAAAGAAAGAAAGAAAGAAAGAAAGAAAGAAAGGGGGAAAGGAAAGGAAAAGGGGGAGGAGGGAGGTTGCTATTCTCCTTCCTGGTTGAAATCAATTTTTCTCAAGGAGACAAGGCAATATTCATTTTGCGAGCAGGGAATAAGGCTGTACGCTAAAGGCCAATAAATGAAGCCGTTCTGATGAAAACTTCCTCAAATCAAATGTAGGGGAACCTCTTAATGGGCTTTGTTCTTCTCTTCCATAATCCATAACTATTAAGAGAAAGATGGGCAGGGAGAAGGTACCACAAAGGAAGTTCTGTAAACATTCGGCCGGTCATCTTCCAGGTAGCTTCAAAGAGGTCACTGCGAACACTGGCCTGACCATCCCCTCCACATGCTTCGGGTGGAACCCTACATGCCATGCACTGTTGTAGGCTCTAGGGACACAGAGCTACAGATAAGCATGTCCTGGTTCTCAGGACAGGTCCTGCAAGAAAACAGGCCAATAAACCAAAAAATTATAAAAATGGACCAGTACTATGAAGAAGATAACTTCGAGATCAGAATTCTGTGCATTAAAGTAGAATTGTTTTGTCTAGTAATTTTTTTTAATCATTAAAGTATAATAATATTCTGGTGTAAATCACTCTTCTGGTTCCAAAGTAAACAGGACAGTTGGGATGATCAGACAGGTGAGTTTCTCCTGGTTGGCATGAGCACTGGGAAGCCTGGGGCTGGCCCTCCCAGGCTCACTGCACCATCTAGCACAGACACAGGCGCATCCACACCTATGGAGTGTGCAAGGACCTTGGTTTGGTTACCATGAGTGGAATTTGAGGCAACTACCCCTCCATGTGCTGGTTGACCCGTTGAGTCCTCCAGCATTACAGTCAACCCCAGCCCAGCAGGATGGAGACAAAGGGCTAGAGGGCCCTGGACTGGAAAAGTGCATTCAGACTCCCCATCCTTCAATAGGTTCTTCCCCCTGCTGTGCACATTCCCACTGGAGTGCTGTCTCCCATGAAAATGGATCCCTGCCATGCCCTCCTGTGGCATTGTGTGCATCCCCCATCATGACACTGGCAGGCTGGGCTGTCCCTGCTCTTGAAGTCTCATGAGGGTGGAGAACATGTTTGTTACATTTGCGCTAAAAAGAGCCTCTCCTTTGATCTGCACAGCCCCACAGGATGGGTTTGACAGAAGAAGAAACCGCATCTCAGAGGCTTGGCCATGGCTCGAGGTCATGGAGCTGCTGAGTAGAACTGGCACTTAGCCCAGGTCTGTCTGCAGATAGACAGGAGCCTCCGCCCCATCTCATTACTTGGGAGTCACACATTGGCTTTGATTGGAGGTCTTGGGCCACATGCATATTAGCAGAGCACATGACAAGTGTGCTGGGACTGCATGACGCCTGAATATCCCACCCTGCCAGCTTGTCCTGCTAATTCTCAGACCTGGCATAGAGGACTATGGGCTACTTCCAAACTTCAAACCCACCATCAACAGATGAAGATGCTGAGATGCTACCTGGGCAGGTACCCCAAGTGCCACTTGCCCTCCTCAGGGAGGGCACCCATAGGTGCTCCCAATTTGATTGCACCTGAGGTGGAAGCTCCCTCTCCACCTGTCTGCTTCTTTTTTCACACCAGGTGCCTCAGGACACAACAATGACTCCTATTCCACCTGCCACATCCCAGACACCCAGGGGCCCCTCTGTAGTATATTGGCTCCCATGAGCAGTGAGCATGAAGCCAGGGATAGAGACCTTAGAGAAGGAAACCCACTTGGGCTTTGATGGCCTCAGTTGTCAGCTCTGACAGAAGTCAATGCTCGAGCCCCTGTGCCAAGTTGCAAACTAGCATGGCTCCCAGGGACTGTGGGATACAGCCAGGCATCTTCTCAGCTGCCCTGCATGGCTGCCCTTAGCCTGGGCCAAGATGTAATGAGTCTCTCCCAGGTCTCTGAGGCTTGGATTCCCAAGCAGAAGAGCCTTGAGCAATAGCCTTGCACCCACAGTCAGGACCCTTAGCCTTCACCTCTGCCTGGGCTGAACAGTGACTCTCTCCCATGCATAGACCCCAGCACACACTGGCAGGACTAATACCAGAGTCGGGAATGACCTTTGGTGCAGATGGAGGGGTGATGAGGCAGAGAGAGTCAGGGGTGTTCCAGATGGCAGCAGATAAGCAGGAAGGACACATTCCAGAGGAACGCCAGCCTGGGGAGGGCCGATGCAGGGCAGGAGCCCAGGGCCAGTGGAGCTGAGTGGAAGACACATGGAGAGGATGCAGGACCTGAGCTGGGGCAGCTGGCTCCCCTCAAGGACTTTTTTCTTCATTCGCTCTCCTCTCCCGATCCCGACCACTGATCCTGCTTCCCAGAGCTCTCATAATCAGTTTCCCAGGAGGGCTCTAGCAGCTAAAGCCCAGAAGTACAGCTGTGGGTCACTACGCTGTCAGTTCAGCCTAGAGCTCTGGGGTCACCAGGATTCAGGCCAGGCATCCCTTTTCCCAGGTGGAGGGGGTGTACCTCAGGAACACTCTTTCTGGGTGCCCAGCACCAGCTCCAGAGTCCTTACAGGCTCACAAGCCTCAGCCTCCTCACCTGGCTATTCAGGAAGCCATTTTGGAGATGAGAGGATCCCTGGGGATTCTCTTGGGGCCTCACAAGGACAGTCCTTGGAGCTCCAAGGCCCTACCCAGCCTCCCAAAAACACCCAAAAAAATATTTGGACCAGAGTGAAAATGAATATTATTGATAGGTCCATGTTTTTATCAACTTGTTAACTGTGAACCAAAAGACAATAGGGGTCATTTTCTTCTTTTACCACTGTGTATTTCAACTAGTCTATAATGAACAGATACCATTTTATTATACTATGCTATCATAAGTGGAGTTGGATTCTCGAGGGGACTTAAGCCGACCCCCTGCCTCTGTGGCCCCATAGCTCCCTCCAGGCCCGACCCTTGCCTTGTTCTCCTTCCTACAGCCACCACTCAGCTGCCCACTTCTGACTGCCTCGTGCTTTGCATATCTGTCTACTTTTGCTTTCTCAATTCCTTGAGATCAGGGTCCACAGTGCATGCAAGGCCATATCGGCGACTCTGGCAGCGCAGGGAGGGCCTCCCACTCTCACCTCCTCTGCCCCAGGCCTTCATGCTGCCCACCTGGGGCCAACCTCACCACCTCCTCTGGACTCTTGGAGGCTGCCTTCTTGGCTCCCCTCCACCTGATCCCAGGCACCTTCCTCACACTCAGGTCATGCCCTTCTAGTACCCTGTGAAGGGCAAGTTCTTCAGGGTGCCGTGCAAAGCCCTCCACCATCAGGCTCAGCCAGCAATCCTGCCTTTTTCCATACATGTCTTTAAGTCCTGTGTCCCAGCCCCCTGGTCATCCACAGGATATGCCCTTACACCTTGGTGTCACTGCATATGCTGTTGTCTTAGCCCAAGTGCCCACAAAGTGCAGCTGTGAAGCACTAAGCTGCTATTTCAAACCCACAGCTTCCTCCCCTGGCCAAAGTCCAAAATCCTGTTCAGTTCGTCAAGGGCCTATCTCAAATACTGCTACCACCTCTTTCTTCACCTAGAGGAATTAGATGTTGCCTCCTTGACCCTGCCATAGCACAAGCTGGGGCCCCAGTCTAGACCCTTCCTGTGTTTGGCCCTGTATTATTACAGCTGGTATCATAATCTGCCTCCCCAGAAGCCTAGACATTCTTGATCAGGGGCTGTATCTCTTTATCTTAGGGTCTTCTACAGACCTAGAAGAGTGTCTTAGGTCTCCAAAAATATCTCCAATACAACCTCCTAGAAGTCCCATAAAAGCCAGCACATACTGAACACTAAGTTAGCATCAGTAACTATAGCAAGGGCTTACATGCACGCATATGTTTGATTTTCACGTGAGAATGTAGGTGATACTATCATTCCTCTTTGCAGGTGAAGCCACCAAGGCTCAGAGAAGTAAACAGTTTGCCCAAGTTCACAGGACAATGGTGGGAATAACAGGATTCCGAGGTAGGGAGGTCTGACTCCACTCCATACACATTTTAACCACTGTGCCATGCTGCCTTCCTCAGAAGATGGTTAAGATGTACACAGAGACACGAATGCCTACCAAACCTTCAGAGTGCTAGGAAAAGGTCTGTGCCCCAGCACTCAGAGGAAGCTAGTTCAATTATCTTATGTGCTAAATCCCCCCAAGTCAAACATATGTCCTCCAAAGACCAAAATAAGTACTCTAGACTTTACAAAGAGCCCTTCACACCACCCTTGCTTTGTATCATCACAGAAGCTGGACTCTAACTTCCATTCATTATAACACGGATTAGGCTGAAGGTGTTTTGGTCAAGAGACCTCTGCTCCTCCCTTCTCCAGAGTTTATGTCAGAGCCCTGTGGCCTAACAGCCTGATGTTCCCCTAATCGTGTTACTGCACTATTAAGAAGGCTGTTTAATTCAACCAGTTCCTTCTAAATTGTCACATAAAAAAATTGGTAAATGTCAGACACATCATTTAATAGAAAATGATGTTTTACTGCCAGGGGAACTAGGTGGATGAAAGGAGGAGTAAAAAAAAAATCCAGTGATGACCTCAGGCAGGCTTAAGGGACAAGGTTCCCCTAGTCTGAAACTCCCGTCTTGGGCCCATTTTTCCTGGCAGTGGGCAGTCATCCTCAGATTCTGATGTGTGCAGGACACTGGGCAAGGATTACTGGGGAGGGAAGGGTTAAGGTCAGACTTAGAAAGAAACAGTATTTCCTGTCCTCATGCAGCCCATGCAGGGCCTTCAAAAAGTTCATGGAAAATGCCTATTATGGAAAACAATTTTTGGATTTCATGGATTTCAGAAAGTTTTTGCACCAAAACAAACTCATCCTTTAATTCCAATTTTCCCACACACTTCATGAAGTCCCCTTGTACAATCTTGCAGCAAGAAAGAACCACTAGATTTTCTTGGCCACTGGTCACTCCTCACAATGCCCCTTGTCATAAAGGATTACTACCCCCACTTTCAGAGGCCAAGACAAGCTGCCAGGGATACCAACCCACATATAAGCAACTTGCCATTTACAAAGGGATGGGTTCACATGCAATAGCATGAGAAAATAAGTGTCACGTAATTGGCTTGGTGGGGGGCTCAGCCTCAGGGGCACAGTCCATTGCACACGGGACTGCAGTGTCAGAAGCCACAGGGCTGCTGTGGGTTTGGATCTCTAGTTGACCTAAAATGCACTGGAAAAGCACGTGTGTGTCCAATAGCCTGATCAGCTAGGGGGCTAGAGATAGGGGATTGAGGCATGACCAGACTTTGTCAAGGGGTATCTCTATCTCTGTCTCTCTTTCTGTGTCTCATACATATAAACACTGTTATGAATTTTAAAAATGAGGACAGATCCCACCAATATTGGCAGACGAGAGCACAGAGATGCAGAGCAACATGTACCATGGCCTTGTTTATGACAGGAGAAGAGTGGACACCACCTAAGAATTGCTTCAGTTAATTGCTATCATAAATAAACCATAATATACGGATATAATGGAATAGTACACAGTTATTAGAAAGGATGTGTATATCTATATTAATTGACATAGAAAGAGCTCCATCTTTTTTTTTTTTAAAAAAAAGCAAATTGCGAAACAGCATGCATGGTAGGATCTCATTTACGTAAAAATTATTTACACACCCAGCACTTATATTATCTCTATTTACATGTAGAAAAGTCTGGAGAAAATAACGTTCTCTAAAATGTTGGCCCTAGCTATCTCGAAATAGGATTTCAGGGGATTTGGGGCAGGGAGAGGGGTATCATGTCTTTCTATGTGGTAAAAATGTTCTTCAATGAACATGTACTATCTTTGTCAAAAAGGACATTAATTTATATAAAATGAAAGGAGAAGGATTACTAGACCAACTCAGAAAGCATTTACAGAGTACCACTCTGTGTCCAATCTCAGGGATACAAAGATGAATGAAACTCATTCATTGCCCAGAATGGAAACCACAAATAATAAACAGGACCGGCATTCTGTGAGAGGCAGTTGACGAGAGGGAGACGAGGCAAAACAAAGATCTGAGGAAGTGGCAGGAAGCTCTGTGTTACCTCTTTTTTCCTGTTAAAATGCCCAGTCTGTGCAGCCCTAAATGCAGGTTTTTCAGAGGTGGTGTTGATCCTGAAGCAGAGTTCTCACTGAGCAGAATAAAAGGCTCCTTTTACATCCTCATGGGATACAGGGACAACTGAATTTGAAGCCAGAGACCATATGCTCACTTCCAGGGCCACATATGGCACCTCGTTGAACGTGCCAGGCTCTTGTGATCCCTGCAAGGTGTGTGTTCGGATCTCGACTTCAGAGATGAAGAAACGGAGGCTCAGAAAAGTTTCTGAGTGGCAGGGACTCTGCAGAGGTGGGTGGAAGGGCTGGGTGGAAGGGCCACACACAAACACGTAAGAGGGCGCATTGCTGTCCCTTGCCGTCTTCTGGCAGCGGATGCATGGCCTTTGCCAGGATACAGTGGAACCCGGGCTTCTGCATGGGAATAGCACTCTTGAGGAAACGCAAAGCCAACCAGTAATCCATGATTATGTACCTGCAACCTTCTCCTCTCTGGAAGCCAGGGCAGAGAAGGGAACCCCAGAAATCCCGCTAAATGTCCTGAGATTCTCCCCATTTCCCTGGAGTAGCTTTCAGCTCTACTGGTACCTCGCCCTGCATTGCCGACCTCACCACTCCTACTCATGGGTGGTAGGTGGCTAGGGGGCTTGATCCTCTCAGTTATTCTTAGAATTGGCCCTCAGGGAAAGACAAATTCCAAGCCCCATAAAACAAATGCATTAGCAAACAATTCCACTGAGAGTCAGAGAAAAATTTTCCAGACCTCTCAGGATGTTGTTGTGAATAGAGAGCAAAGGATGACAGTAGAGGGGTGGGGGGCTTTGTGGGAGAATGAGAGAGACCTGACTGTCAGTGGGCGTTTTCTCAATCTGCAGCGCCCTGTCCAGCTGGCACCTGTTGGCTTCTAGACTCTTTTCCAACCTCCTCATCTTAGCCAAGGAGAAACTGGAGCAGGGGTGTGGTAGGGATGTTTGGAGGGGTTTAGCATGCTTTCTGTCACTCAGCTGGCTGAGGTGATGAGGATACACCTTGTGTGAGGGCTCACCACAGCAGCCGCTGTGTAGCGACAGTAAATGAAGGTGCAGTGTGGGTGGGCAGGGTGCCATCAATCTAGCCACAGGACCCCAAGTAGCTGCTAGATCAGGCCGTGGGTGCTAAGCAGAGGGGCAAGGGGAGTACACCCACCAACACTACCACATCAAGAATCCAGGGATGCCGGGAACCAGCAGTTAGCGTAATGGCTACGTTGCTGGACTCCCACGTAGTCGACCGCGGTTCGCGTCCCAAACCCAGTGGCTTAAAACTCACACCAGACACGTGTGCGTGCGTGCCCAAGATCCCGAGAGGAGAATGGAGGAGAAGGGATTGTGGCGTGACCATCCCCCCTGGGGGGTGATTTCTCGCTTTCTGTCTCTATGTCTCTCTCTGTCTGTCTGGCGAGCGTACGTGCCCTATAGCGAAAACCTCTCAAAAAAAAAAAAAAAAAAAAAAGAATCCAGGGATGCCTAGGTCAGTGCCTCACTGGCCCTAGAGCTTTGCCTTTGACAACTGACTGACACCGGAAAGGAGGCTCCATCCCTCCACACCTCCAACCTACTTCCAGAGGCACGAGGAACCCACTCAAGCAGCAGAAGCCAAAACATAAAAGCTCAAGAGTTTTGTGCTCCCTTATAAGCTGATGATGCTTAAAAAGAAACAAGTACACAGCAGATTTCCTTAAAAATAAAAATAAAAAGATTCTCAAACGTTGATAAATATCATGAATTTCTACTGGGTAGTCCTCATTAATTTCTTCACTTGCTATTATGACCAACTCAGGGCCTTGGGTGCCTATCTCCTCAAAAATAAATAAACAAATAAATAAATAAATGAATGAATAAATAATTTTTAAAGTAACAACAAAAAAGAACACCTTAATTTTAGCAAGTGGAAAATAGTTTTAGAAAAGTATTTTGTTTTGTGTTGTTTTCTATCTTGAATCTCATTGGGAGTGTGAACACAGCCCGCTCAGATTCCACTGGCTCCTGGTTTTTCTTCTTCTCTTTGAGCAGAAGCTGAGCCACCCCACTTTGGTGGCTGTGCCAACTAGGATGAGGGCCTGCAGACTGGTGCAAATTTAGGTCATCCAGTGGAAGGCTCACCAAGTGCCTCAGACATTGGTTTACAGCTTGACCTTGAGCAGCTATGACACTTCCAAAAAAACCACCAGTCTCTCCTATAGTAAAACGAGGCCAACAACACCTAAGGCCTAAACCCTGTGGGACCTCAGCCTCTCCCCAGCAGGTGAGATGCAAGAGTGCCTTGAGCCCTCTTGCTTTATGTGAAGGTGTTGCTGCAAAAGTCAAAACGCTGCCTGGTATATGCAATCACTCCACATCGTGGTACTTGGTAATGACCATAATTATAATTATTCTGTGACCATAATAAACCCAGAAGATCCCTGGTTATTTGGGCTGATCCAGTTATTCAGGCATCTTCCACTCTATTCTCTGACAGCCCCATGGAAGACAGGATGAGGTCTTTGCTAAACTTCCCAGAGATCCAAATGAAACACTAGCTCTAATAAATAAATTTAAATACCTCTAATAAAATAAAATTTGAGATTAAAAGGAAGTTGGCTTGCATATTCATGAACCATGTGAAAACTCAGATGAGCTCTTTTAAGCTCCTTATTCATGGGGAGTCAGAGATTTAACATGTGCTGGGAAGATTTCTTAGCAAATATAAGCCTGGCAAAGGCACATTCATCCATGAATTCACTCAACAGCATTTATTAACTATCACTTTGCATTACTATTTATTTTGCATATTCATCCCTCTTTGTAACCCCAGAGAAATGGCAGGCACTTAATTGACTTCTTATGATGATGCTGGTTTTCTAAGGCCCTATAAAACACAACCTGTGGCCTCAATTTACTAGTATCTGGTCAAAGAGGTAACTCATTTCCTTTAAAGCCTTTCTGGTCCCACAGGACCATATTTGGTGACTCTGGTATGCATTTTCCTTGTTCTCCCTGTCAAGCACCACTCCGACACACATATGCTCCTTTCTGTTCACCTGCTTGTTTGCCTCTTATGAAAGTACCTTGATACAACCACAACAACAAAAAAAAAGCCCACGAACTTTGAAGTACAACCAAGTGCTTTGTGTATGTGATTAGGCATCTCTAGTGGAGTGCCTGTGTCAAAGAACTTTGTTTCAGTGCTTTGCTGTGTGAAGTTAGGAACAAATTCTAACATGCTTCTTTCCATTCATCTGCCTGTTTGCCACTTAGCAAAGTATGCTGATGGAACAAAGAAAACACCAACTTTGGAGTACAACCAAGTGCTTTATATGTGTGGTCAACAAAGGAAGACATTCTAGAAGAAAAGGCTGGTGATCTTAAGGGAAGTTAACGACTTGACATAGGGAGTGAGCTAAGATTTTCTGATCACTTCTGTGCCACACAGCATGGTGGGCATCTCATGAGTATTGCATTGGATCCTCACAGTCACATTTGAGGCAGGTATATATCCACATAGAGGGCGAGATGAGACTCAGCCAGATAACCCTGCACAATTGCAGAGCCTGCATGCAGTAAAGTCAGGATTGCAGATCCATGCTGACCTGACACAAGCTCCCTTCATGATGGTAGGAAAAACAACAGGCCTTTCCTGGTCCACCATGGGACTGCCACCATGAAGAAAGAGGAGAGCACTCTGTAAGGCACCTTTGCAGCGGGGTACAGGGGTGAAGTTGCCAACATAGCAGCTGGGTCCCTTGGAACAAAGAGCAAGAGCTTGGGGCTGTCTGGATGGGCCCCAGTATGCATGACCCCTTCCGGTCCCCAAAAGCACAAGCCCGCTCTCTGCTCAGACACACCCACTACTTCATGGATGGGGGGCAGGGAGGAGAAGTGGGTAGGGAGGCAAGGACACTTTCCTAAATAATGTCTTACTCTTGGTTGACAGAGTCAGGCAGGAGAAAGAGAGAAAGGCAACAGGGAGGAGGAGGAAGAGAGCAAGATGCAGAAAGAATTGAGGGTTCCATAAGGATCAAATCTCTGCTTCCTTCTGCAAGTGCATTAAGACACAGAGCACAGGTCCTCACAGCCAGAGGGGCCTAGACAATGTATCATCACCCGAGACGAGGACAAAAATAAAAAGACAGCTACGCAGGGTCCCACGGCCTGTCTGACACAACACTCAAGGGAGTTTCTCAAAAGCATCATCTATTTAGCTGATGGCCCTGAAGTGTTTCATTTAGCTGGAAATCAGTCTTGGTCCATTTCCCAGATCTAACTGACATTATAAGAAGCCTGCACAATGTGTCTGGCAGCAAAGCAGCTCAATAACCCATCACCTTGAGCCAGTCCTGCCACCCCCCACCCCCCCCATTTGGGGAGCAGACAGCTCAGATGACTTTTAGAAGGCAGAGTCACTGCTGCCTCCCAGGCCAGGATTACAGGAAGCCTGCGTGTGTGTATGCACTTTGAGGAAAGGCAGGAGTTACCACATGGCACAAGGCAGTCACTATCCTCTCTGACCATTGGGTAAGACTTTCCAATTCCTTTAGCTTCTTGAGTCCTCCCACTGGGGCAGGAATCATTATCCCCAAAGCTTAAAGGGCTCACATAGCGCAACCCCACAGCTAGTCAGGAGCAGAGCTATGATTTTAACCCAGGTCTGTCTGAGTCCAAAGTCCAGGCTCTCGACTGTGACCCCAGTGTTTCTCATCCCATTGACCTGGAGGAGCATTATACTATGCATTCACAGGCCTGTCTGGTGCAGTATAAGGAAGAGCAGAATTAGCCAAATCCATTTGCATAATTTTCAGGAAAACAAAACTGAACAAGTTTACTTCTGGAGGGACTTGCAGGAGCTTTTCAAAGACTAATGCACACTGTGAATCCCGAAGCAGGTCACCACTCTGTTCTTTACAACTGCCGGCTTCCTCTGCAAGTGCTTAAGGTGTAAAGCGCAGACCTGGGTCCATCTCTGATTCTCTGTGTCCAGCACAGCTTTTGGCACAAGGTAGAAGAATGTAATATTCATGAAATGTGTGAGTGAATAAGTGAATGAATGAATAAGTGAATAAATGCCATGAATGAAAGTTCTGTCAAAAGATATATTGTTTAAAAGGCTCTGGGGAAAAGACCACACTGTCTGCTGCCCTGGAGTATTTCCTGTCACCTACAGCTCCTCTGAGGCCCTTCCAGAGCCGCCTCCAGCGGTTCCACATGATGGATTCAGAAAGCACCACACCATTAATTCACACTTGTGCTCCCGCTGTGTGCACTTTCCCACCTCCTGCCTCTGGGACCAACAACAGGGCCTGAAAGAGACAGAAATGCTCGGCCAGACTGGAGACGCCTGATCAGGCAGGAGGCATGAGACAAGAGCCCAAAGGATCCAAGAGTCTCTCGTTACAGACCTGCCACCCTCACACCCTCTTAGCCTTGTTCTCTCCCATGTCCAAGTGCTCACGGGAGGTTAAGACCCAAAGCTAGACCCCAGGTGCCAAGCTCGAGGGACTGGGAGGTGCCATCCAGATGCCAGAGCACAAACTCTTCACCTGACTCACTCTCCATCTTCAGTTGCTCTTTGGGCAAATAGGCTGTTTGTTACATGGGTATGGGGAGAGAATGTTTTTTCCTTGTTCAACCCAGCCTCAGACTTGCTCTCATTTTCAAAAGGCAGCTCAGACTCCGCTGTCACCTATTGGAGAGACTGGTTGACGCCCTCACCCTTTCTCTAGAGGGGCCGTAATCCACAGAACTGAGGTAATCCCTTTTTCTGGAAGCCACTGAGAACAAGAGAAGATGGGACAAATCTGGAGGACTCCATGTGACAAGTCTCATCAGTGATCTCTGGAAACACGGATGCTGTCCCAGAGACCTGTTTGCTCCTGTGAATTGGGTATCCATCCAGAGGGAATACTGCCAGGCCAGGTCAGGCCAGGGTTCACGAGCCATGGGAGGGGATGTGCAAATGGAGTTTCCCTAATGTGCTGGGCCTCTCCATATTCCTCTGGCCCAAAGCACAGACACTTTTGAAGCTTGCCCTCTCCTTCAAGGGGGCTTGGGCTTTGTCTACTATAATAATTCACAGGCGGTCTACTTTCAGAACAAAGATACTCTACTCATTCAATGAATGAATTAGGCCCCTGCTGTGGCAGGCACTACACTAGCTCCCTCATTCATACAAAGCTGAATTCTACTTGGGTTTTGAGTTCTTCACGAAAGCCTTGTAAAAATACAGTGGGATGATATCTCAGTAGCTGAAGATGCCATAATGAAGTGCCATAGACCATCTATGAGTTATAGTAGAAAAAGGCAAAGCCCCCTTGAAGGAGAGGGCAAGCTTGTGAAGTGTCTGTGCTTTCGGCCAAAGGAATATGGAGCGGCCCAGCACACTAGGAAAATTCCATTTGCAAATCCCCTCCCTTGGCTCATGGATCCTGGCCTGGCCTGGCCCATTTTCCTGCTGGATTGATACTCAATTCACAGAAGCATCCAGATCTCTGGAGACAGCTTCCATCTTCCCAGAGATCACTGGTGAGTCTTGTCACTTGGTGCTGAGGGGCTTAAATAACAAACATTTATAGGGGTATCAGGGAAGTAATGTTGCAATTCTGCATAGAGAAACATAGAAAAATATGTCATGACTATCCCAACAACCTAATATTTATCACAGGTATGGAGGCTAGAAGCCTAAGATTAAGGTAATTTAGTTCTTGGTAAAAGTTCTCTTCTTAGCTTGCAGATGGCCACCTTCTCCCTGTGTCCTTTCAGAGCAGAGAAAGCGAGCTCTAGCCATTTCCTCTTCTTATTAGGATACAAGTTCCATCTGGTGTCTCATCCTCATGATCTCATGACCTCATCTAAACCCAATTACTTCCAAGGGTCCCATCTCCAAATGCCAACACGTTGGAAGTCAGGGTTTCAGCATATGGATTTGGGACAGACACAAATATTCAGTCCACAAGAGACAGTGAGTCTCTTCTTGGTAAAGACCTACACACAAACACACCCCATGGCCCCTGGATCACACTCACCTCTAGCAATAGAATGGCAACACCTTCTCCAACATGCCACACAGCAAAGGCCTCATGGTGTCTAGCCCAATATGTGGCTACAGTATCTATGAAAAACAACTAGCCAAACAGTAATAGTATAAATAATCTTATGGGGGGGGGGGAGATACTTAACATTTGTAAGAGAGCATACCTTTCAAGCATGTTCTCAAGATTCATTTGCATATAATTAACATGCGAAGACCATTAAAACAGGCTTGAGTTATTATTGTACTTGAAAATGATATAACTGCACAGAAATCTCTTAAAATGCTATGTAAGGGTCTTCCCAGGAGCCAAATTATGTAAAGGTGGTCTTCTCAAGAGCCAAGTTAGGTGAAATCTCTCAACAAAGCCTCCAAAAACTACAGATCAATAGAAGAACAAATAAAACCCACAACTTTAACATGACTAGAAGACAGAGATGCTATACACATCAAATTACTTACACATAGAAAAATAAATGCTAATTTCCTGTGAAGTTTTCTTTTCTTTCTTTCTTCTTCTTTTTTTGGTTTGTTTATTTTGCTATAAGATACATACACTCATCAGAGAGAGACAGAAGAAAAGAGAAAAAGGGATAAAAGTTGCCAGGTCCAGGAGTCAAACCACACCGTCGGCCATGTGGGATCCAGCTGCCTTAACCACCATACCACCTGCAGGCCCAAGTGAAGTTACTTCTTGAGTACCCACCCAAAACTTTTATAAAGAGCAAAGAGTGGGACCAATCCAAAAGAGACAGACAAGAAAGGAGGATTTAGAGTTAAATTAAAATTACCCGCAGAAAAAGGAGGTACACCCTAAGTGGAAATTCCTAGAAATGAATCCAATAGACAAAACCATGGACTAGAAGGAAGGACTTTAAAGGTGCAGGAGCCCTGGAAAGCAGTTTGTCAGGGGAGAAGAGTCCTAAAGGATGGACAGGCACCATTCTGAAAGTGTGCAGGGTAGGAGATAAAACCAAAAGGTGGACATGCAGGATCTCACAGAAACAAAAACAATAATGAAACATTTCCAAAGACAAACAACTCCTCTCACCCCTTCCCCCAAAAGACATCCATAAAGAAACTGTACTATGCTACACTGACAGAAGAGGGGGCTCTTGAACTAAAAATCATATAAACCATGTAAGCAGTCTTCATCTACATGAGGCTACTAAAAGAAGAAAAAACAAAAATAGGGATCCAGAGTTCAGCTGATGAAAATTACTCCAAAAATACAACCAGAAAGGTTGGAGAGGGGCTGTAACATCACTACAAACTGAGTTAAAAACCTCAAAGAAGCATTTGAAAACCACTCTCACAGCCTGCAAATGTAAAGATCAAATAACTTATAAGGGCAAGAGATTTAGCAACCTACAATGCAGAGTATCATTTTCATGAAACTCAAAGATTTTATATCCAGTGAAGCAGACCTTCAAAAATCAGAGTGTAGAAAAAGAGTTTTAAACAGGGAAGAATTGAATGCTTAATGTACCATTGAGCCCTCCTTAAGGAGTCTTCTAGAGAATTAACTTCGGGGACCAGAGGATGGTGCAGCAGTGAAACACAATGCTCTGTGCGGTTCGCCTACTAGAAGGCTCTGGGTTTGCATCTGTAGATCTTCCTAAATGTGCCAGGCACATGCCCGCCCATCATCCAGGACTGGATCAGGCTGGGAACGAATCACAGCATCAAGATCCTATCAAGACGGACCAGCAGTTAGCGTGATGGCTATGTTGTTGCACTCCTATGTAGTCGACCGCAGTTTGAGTCCCGGACCTGGTGGCTTAAACTCACGCCGGACACATGCGTGCGTGCCCAAGATCCCGAGAGGAGAATGGAGGAGAAGAGATTGCGGTGTGGCCATCCCCCCTGGGGTGTGATTTCTCGCTTTCTATCTCTCTCTCTCTTTCTGGCGAGCGCACAAGCCCCTATAGCAAAAACCTCTTCCTGCCAAAAAAAATCCTAGCAGGGATTGTGTCTCTCTTTCCCTCTCTCTGTCTCTCGGTCTCTCTCACACATGGAAAAAGTAAATAAACTTAAAAAAGAGACTGGGGACAGCAGATGGCATAATGATTATGCCACTGGACTCCCATGTAGTCAACAATGGTTCAAGTCCCGGACCTGGCGATTTTAAACCCACACTGGGTATGTGTGTGTGTGTCCACGTCCAAGATCCCAAGAGGAGAATGGAGGAGAAAGGACTGCAGTGTGGCCAAACCCCCATCACCCCCCAAGGGGAAGATTTCTAGTTTTCTGTCTGTTTCTCTGTCAAGTGCACACACCCTATAGCAAAAACCTCTTTCTCTAAAAAAAAAAAAAAAAAAAAAAAAAAAAAAAAAAAAAAAAAAAGAGCAAAAGTTAACTTCATCCAATCAGGAAATGGCCAGGGACTCTGGCAAGTAGACTTATGAGGAATATTTAATATATTTAATTACAGGCCTAAATGAAATGTGTGAAGAAGGTAGGACAATAGCACTTAGATGTTACATATGTTGTCGACTACAAAAATGCAGGCAACAAAAGAGGGAAAGACAAAACCAGTCTATGACTGCACAGGCAACACACGGGAGCAAAGGAGTGTCAGTGACACCTGACCAACAAGATAATGAAAGTTAATAAGGAATTAAAGAAAATTTATATTTTTTAAATTTGCTATAGGGCAAGTGTATTCACCAGAGAAAGAGAGAAAATGAGAAAGCTAGTCCGTGGGGGAGGAGTGGTGGCCATGCCGTAATCCCTTTTCCTTCATTCTCCTCTCTGAATTTTGGGCACACACATGTGCCTGGCATGTGTTTCAAGCTGCCAGATCTAGGACTCAAACCATGTAGTTGGCCATGTGAGATTCAACTGCCTTAACTTTCATGCCACCAACTGGCCCTTAGGGAACATTTTAAAGTTAATAAATACAAAGATAACCATTAGAACAGCAATGAAAACTTCTTATATATCAAAAGAAATTTTTAAAAGAACAAAGAAAATGCATCAGATAAAAAAGTACAACAGATAAGATATAAAATACATATAAAGGGACTTTGAAAGGTTCATGTGAAAATGGAACCAAAGGATAAGTTTATTTTGGTGCAGAGAAATTCTGAAATCCTACACAGTTTTGTTTTTTTTTTTTTTGGAGAGGTTTTTTTCGCTATAGGGCGCGTGCGCTCGCCAGACAGACAGACAGAGACATAGAGACAGAAAGCGAGAAATCACCCCCCAGGGGGGATGGTCACGCCACAATCCCTTCTCCTCCATTCTCCTCTCGGGATCTTGGGCACGAACGCACACGCGCCCGGCGTGAGTTGTAAGCCACCGGGTCCGAGACGCGAACCACGGTCGACTACGTGGGAGTCCAGCGACATAGCCATTACGCTAACTGCTGGTTCCCCACAGTTTTTCATAATATGTATTTTCCATGAATTTTTTTGAAGACTTCCCCATAGTATTTACTGCATAAAATATGAGAATGTAAAGGACAAGAATATCAATCATATAAATATTGGACATACAAATAAATGTGAATGGGCTTAATTTACCTAAAAAAAGAAAAAACTTTCAATATAGCTTAAAAAGCAAGATTCAACTATATGCTGTATGAAAGAATGTACTTTAAAAATTTATTTTATACACTCAATTACTATACATCACTGCAGCTTGTAAAATGAATTTACTCAACATGAATACACTTCCTACCAGTTCAGTTGAAGATATAATTTTAAAAAGAGATTCAGAAAGGCGAAAAACAAAAGGATGGGCAAAGATATATCAGGCAAATAGAAATAACAGAAAAACAAGTATTATAATCTTACTATCAAAGTAGAATACGTAGAACTCAAAGAAAAAGAGCACTGAATGTGATACACTTTCTAATGCTAAAAAGTCACATTTTACAACAAAAATACAGCAGTAATAAATACTGATGCACCAAACAAGATTATAACTACCTTTTTAAGTAGAAATTGTTGAAAATGAAAGGAAATTTAGATGGAAGCACACTAATAACAGTGTTTACCACATCACATTTAGCACAAAAGAGATTAGATATACAAAAAATACAGAAGCATTAAACAACATAATCAATCCACTTATTTGACAAATCAAATACATTTGTCACATTTAATGCTTTTTCGTTGAATACACCCCCCTTTTTTAAGGGTACACAGAATACCCACAAAATTGATGTGTTAGGTGACAAATAATCAAAACATTTCAAAAAATGGAACTAACACAAAAGAATTATTTTCTGATCATAGTATATAAAGCTGGAAGTTAGTATTTAAATTTTTTTAATTCTAGAATAACAGAAATTCAAAAATGCATATACTGGGTCATCAGAAAAGAAGTCATGACACATTTTTGCATAGAAAAAACATGAAAAAAAATACATCATCATTTTTCCAGTAACCCAATATTATCATTAAAACACTTATATAACAGAATTTATGGGATATACACAAAGCAGTGGTCAGATAAAAATTCAGAGCCTTAAACAATTATCTCAATAAAAATGAATGAATTAAAATTTTTAAATGCCCTGTTCCAAAAGCTTTTAGACAACAACAAAAAGAATTATAACAAAAGCACAAGGAAGGGAGTTAGATGTACAAATTAATGAGATGGGCCAAATTAATAAATCAAAATTCTACATTTTTATCAACAAAATAGGATAACCACTGGCTAAACTTAAGAGTATGAAAGCATAAATATACCAAATTAGAATGACAAGAGGCAAGAGTATCTGCACAATAACCTTTCAAACAGAAGGTGGCTTGTTATATAGATACAGTTCTCAAGTCTGCAGGATCAGCAAAGGAACAGACACATAGACCAATAGAACAAAACAGAGAATCCAGAAACAGACTGACACAAATATGCCCAAATGATCTTTTTTCAACCTAATTTTTATTTTATTATTATTTTTAAAATTTTCTATAGGGCACATGTGCTCACCAGAGAGAGAAAGAGACAAAGAGAGAAAGAGAAAGTGAGAAAACAAGCCACCAGATCTGTGACTAAAACCGCAGTCAACCATGTGGGTGTCTAGTGCCTCAACCACCACACCGCCTGCTGGCCCCAACTGATAATTAACAAAGGCACACAATTAATTTAATGGAGAAAGAATAAATGGTACTGGAGCAACTAGGCATCCACAGGCAATAAACACACAAAAGAACAAAAGCAAACAAATAAACAAAACACCTCAACCTAAGTCCACTCATCTACAAAAATTAACTCATAATGGACAACAGATCTGAAACAAAGGAGAAAGTTCAGGAGGTAGGGATTGAGAAAGAGTTCTTAGACATAACACCAATAGCAGGATCCATAAGAAGAAAAATTGGTTAACTGGATTTCATGAAAATTAAAAATCTGCTCTGTGAAAGACATTATTAAAATGAAAAGACAAGACACAGATTAGTAAAGAATATTTCTAAGTCATGTATCAACGGACTAGGATCTTGGACATATAAGGAATTCTCAAAACCAAACACTAAAAATAAAAATGAAGTAATCCAATTAGAAAATGAACAAAGGATTCTAAGGGCATTTCACCAAGGAGAATATACAGATGTAAAAAAAAAAAAAAAAATGAAACCACGAAAAGATGCACAGCACCATTAGCCATAAGAGAAATACAAGTTTAAACCTTGATAAGGTATCATGACACACCTGTGGAATGGCTAAATTAGATAACAGTGACAACGGCCAATGCCAGTGAGTGCGGGGAAACCAGATTACTCACACATTGCTGGTGGGAATGTAAAGTTTAGCTACTTGAAAAGTACTTGGGTAGATTCCCAAAAAAACTAAACCTGTAACTACCAGACAACCCAGCAATTGCACTCCTAGGCATTTATCCCAAAGAAATGAAAATCTATAGTCACACAAAAGCCTGTGCACAAAGTTTATAGCAACTTTATATGTAATAGCCAAAACTGGAAGCACCCAGATGCCCTTCAATAGGTAGGTGATTAGGGACCAGCAGTTAGCATGATGGCTATGTCACTGGACTCCCTTGTAGCTGACTGCAGTTCAAGTCCCAGACCCGGTGGCTTAAACTCATGCTGGGTGCGTGTGCGCATGTGCCCAAGATCCCGAGAGAATGGAGGAGAGACTGCAGCGTGGCCATTCCCCTGGGGAGGGGGGGGGGGGGGTGATTTCTTGCTTTCTGTCTCTCTGTTTCTCTCTGTCTTTGTGGAGAGTGCACACGCCCTATAGCAAAAACCTCTCAAAAAAAAAAAAAAAAAAAAAGGTAGGTGACTAAACAAACTGTGGTCTAACCATGCCACTGAATATTACTCAGGAATAAAAAAGAACAAATTATTGATGCATGCAACAATCTGGATGAGTCTCCAGAGAATTAGGTCAAGTAAAAATAACCATTCCCTAAAGCTTACTTACTGTATGATTTCATTTATATAACCTTCTTGAAACGATAAAGATACAAAAATGAAGTCCTATAGCCTAGTGGTTAAAGAAACCTGATCCCACATAGTTGAAATTTGAATTGTAGCCCTAGCAGCTTGAAAAATATGCTAGGGGCTGGGTCATGTATGTGAGTGCCCCAAATATGGGTGAGATAAAGAAATGGAGAAGGGGTTGCAGCATGATCCACCCACTTGGGGCGTGCTTTTTTCCTCTCTCTCTCTCTCTCTGGTAAGCACGTGAACCTTCTGGCAATCAAAGATACAAGTTATCAAAACAAAAAACAGATTAGTGGTTGCAAAGGGTTAAAGAGGATGTAAGTGTGGGTGGGTAGGATGTGGCTAAAAGTGCCACAATCAAAATCTGGGGGTGATGGCAATGTTCTGCATCTTGACTACATCAGTGTTCAGTATCTCAGTTGTGATACTGTGTACTATAGGGGTTTTTTGGTTAAGAATTATTCATTTATTTAATTCCATTTATTATTATTATTATTTTTAATTTGACAGAAACAGAAAGAGAGAAAGGGAAAGTAAGAAAGCAAGCTGCCTGGTCCAAGACTCGAACTGCAGTTGGTCATGTGGGAATCCAGGCCTTTAAATCACCACACCACCTACAGGCCCCCTATAGTTTTCAAGATGTTACCAACAGGAGAAACTGCTTAAAGGGTACATATGCTCTCTGCATTAGTCTTTTTCTTTTTTGCCAGAGGGTATGTATGTCTCTCTCTGTATGTCTCACCAGAGAGAGAGACAGAAAGAGAGAGAGAGATGGAGAAAGCACCTGCCAATGAAGTATGGTCCTGCTTCAGTTCCTTCTTCATTTCTCTATTATGGTGGGATTTTGGTCACACATACACACACACCTGGCAGGTTTTTCAAGCCACTGGAGCCAAAATTCAAATCACATTTGGCCATGTGAGATCCTGCTCCCTTAACCACAAGGCTACAGGACTGGTCCTCTGTATTATTCTTAAGACTGTGAATTAACAATTTTCTCAAAATAAAAATCTTAATTTAAAAATAAAGCAGTGTGCAAAGGAGTCTCTATAGTAGCTCCATTGTGTGTAAGGAAAAAAGAAAATAAGACAATACATGTGAGCCCTGCTTGTCTTAGCAAAGAAACACAAACAAAAAGAAATAAATAAAACTGGTTATCTACAACCTGGACAACAAGGGGAAGTGACACTTCTATGGGTCTCACTGTTTTCCATTGTTTTGACTTTCATAAACATGTCAATGTTTCACATACTGACCAAAAAATGTCAACACGAATGGAAGAGACCTTAAAATTAAACAAAAACAAAAATGAAAGAACATAACCGTATTTTATTCCCAGAATAATATAATCAGAGTGAAAGGGGGTAGGGAAAAGGCAATTAAACCAGAAGAATTAGAACACATTATTTCTATTATAGGTCATAGGACTACAAACAAAAAGTTCTATAAACAAATTTTGAACTCCGTGTTTTCTTCACTGTTACTTAACTACTTCACATGTGGTTTAGAATTTAGACCATAAATAAATACATCCAGAAAAATTTCTCCTTGTTGGAGAGGAAGTGCCATATGTGGAAAGATGAAAGGCTGAAATGAATTCTGTGGTGTTGGACTAGAGTTGCTATCATCATGAATACCTATTTTACACACACACACACACACACACACGCACACACACACACGAACACATATGTATAGAAATAGATGGAGAGAAATACATTTCTTAAGAGCGTATGGGGAACCAGCAGTTAGCATAATGGCTATGTCGCTGGACTCCCACGTAGTCGACCGCAGTTCGCATCTCGGACCCGGTGGCTTACAACTCACGCCGGGCGTGTGTGCATGCGTGCCCAAGATCCCGAGAGGAGAATGGAGGAGAAGGGATTGTGGCATGACCATCCCCCTTGGGGGGTGATTTCTCGCTTTCTGTCTCTATGTCTCTCTCTGTCTGTCTGTCTGGCGAGCGCACGCGCCCTATAGCGAAAAACCTCTCCAAAAAAAAAGAAAGAGAGTATGCTGAAGCAATGGCATGCCAGTAGTAATGAACATGCCTGGAACCCAGAAAGCATTCTCTACTGAAAGGAGTTGGGGCTCCCTGGAGACAGAGCTAGTTCCAGAGTTGGTGCAGGGGAAGACTGAGGCGACTTTGGAACATTCTGTTGTGCCAGAAAGTCAGGAAGTGCTCAAAGAATGATGAGAGAAAGGAATGACTGAAACAATCAGCATCAGGGATGAATCTCAAAATCATTGATGAGTAAACTTATCGTCACCCAAAAGAATGTGTACTGTACATGCTCCATTTAGATGAAGTGCTAGAAAGGCAAAACTAGGGCTGCTCCCATAGCACAGCAGTTAAATCTTGTGCATAGAGATCCAGATCCCACATAGCCAACTACAGTTCAAATCCCAGCCCCAGCAGTTTGAAAAACATGCAGGGTGCATGTGCATGTATGCTCCAAAGCCTGATGGAAAAATAAAAGAAAAGGATTGTGGTGTGACCATACTCCATGGGGGAAGGGGTGGGGGGAGTGTGCTTTCTACACTCTTCCCATACCCATGTGCTTTCTGGTAATAAAAAAAAAAAACTGAGGGACCAGCAGTTAGTGCAATGGCTATGTCGCTGGACTTCCATGTAGTCGACTGCGGTTCAAGTCCCAAATCCGGTGGCTTAAAACTCATGCCAGGAGCGTGTGCATGCGTGCCCAAGATCCTGAGAGGAGAGTGGAAGAGAGGGGACTGCGGGGCGTGGCCATCCCCCCTGGGGGATGGTTTCTCACTTTCTGACTCTTTGTCTCTCTCTGTCTGTCTGGTGAGCGCATGCGCCCTATAGCAAAAACCGCTCCAAAAATAAAAAGAAAAGAAAAGAAAACTGAAAAGATAAAAAGAATGGAAAAGGAAAAGAAAAAGAAATAAAAAAGAGGGACCGGCAGGTGCCATGGTGGTTAATGTGCTGGACTCTCGCATGGCCGACCATGGTTCATGTCCCTGATCTGGGCAGCTTATTTTTTACTTTCTCTCTCTCTGTTGAGTGCACATTCCCTGTAACAAATTAAAAAAATAATAATAACCATATAAAATGTAATTTTATAAGTAAAATTAAACAACTCTTTATAAAAAGAAAAGGCAAGACTAACGCAGGAAAAAACTTAGAATAAGGTTGCTACTGAAGGGAATGGGAAAAGACTGAATAAAGGAACAAAAGAACTTTGTTGGCAAAGGTGATATTCTACATCTAGAGAGGTGCTTAAGTTACACAGATGCATGTTGTGGTCAAAGCTCATTAAATGGTACACTTACTATTTGTGCTTTCAGTACTTAAGTCTCACCTAATAAAAGGAACTGTAAACAAACAATGAACTACACAGTATGAGCCCTGCCAAAGTGCTCACAGATGAAGTGTACTGATGTCTACAACTCACTTTGAAATGCAATTTTAAAATAAGATGGATTGCTGGATGGATAGAAGGATGGAGAGATGCATATATCTGTAATAAAGCAAGCATGGGAAAAATATTAATTAAAATACCTAGGTGATAGGTATATGGGTATTCACCAAAAAAAAAAAAAAAAAAAATCTTAATTTTCTGTGTGTTTAAACTTTTTACAATAAAATGTTGTGAAAAGTATTATGGCAATCTGTCAAAAGGATATAGCAGCCAAATTGAAGGGGTTCCCACTTGACAAATCTGTGGCAATTTAAATATCAAAATAATTAGATTGTAAACCATTGGATAAATACATAACCCCTGAATATAACTTAGTCAACGTAATTTAGTCAGTGTAACCTACTGACCAAAAGGTAATCATAGGTACCAGCAGGTGGCATGGTAGTTAAGGTGCTTATTTCCCACATGGTCAATTGCAGTTTGGGTCCCAGACCTGGAGGCTTGCTTTCTCACTTCTCTCTCTCTCTCCCTGCCTCCCGTCTCTCTCTGGTGAGCACATGTGCCCTATAGCTAATTTAAAAAAAATAATAATAATTAATTAAATTAAATAAATGATTCTTTAAAAATAGGAATCATAGCATTATTGTGAGTATAAATAAATGATAAACAAATGCACAAAAGCAAAAAGCTCTTCAACATACTATAGTAGAAAGTACTAAACAATAAATTTAGAAAAAAAATTACCATCTGGCAAATACTGTAATTGATTCAGACAAGGATTATCAATGGATACTAAAATAAGTGCATACAAGTTAATTTAAAAGAAAAAATATTTACATAGACCTAAGCTATCTCCCCACAAAATGCTAATTCTATATAAAAGGAAAACAGCAATAACTTCACACCAGAGAAACCTAGCAGATACCATCTCTACCCCCACCCCCAGTTTTGCTATAGGGCATGTGTGGTCACGAGAGAGAAAGAGACAGAGAAAAAGAGAAAGCAAGTAAGAAATCACCCCCACCGCCCCCTCCCACATACCCCACCCCCCTGCCAGAGGCCTGGCCACACTGCAATCCCTCCTCCTTCATTCTCCTCTCAGGATTTTGGCCATGCACACACTCCTGCTCAGTATGCTTATCAAGCCACTGGGTCCGGGACTCGAACCTTAGCTATGTGGGATCTAGCCACCTTAGCTACCACACCACCTGGCTGGTTCCCTAGAAGATACCATCTTAACCAATTATCAGAATTAACTCCAGGAACAGGATAGACCTTATATCTTCTAATAAGATGCACTGAAAAGGACACAGCATCATTTCTGCAGTCTTCTTACCAAAAATGCATTTTCCAAATCTAGTCATCAGGAAACACAGGACAAACCCCAAACTAAAAGACCAACTACAAAGTAACTGGACCATATGCTTCAAAAATGTCAGAGTTATTAAAGACGAAGACTGAGGAACTGTTCCAGATTAATGGAGAGTAAAGAGACATGAAAGCTAAATACAATGCGAGACCTTGAGTTGGATCTTAGGACAGATCATTATTATGATGATTACATTTTGCTTTAAATGACATTATTGGGACATTACTGGTTACAGAAATGAAGTCTGTAAGTTGGATAATAATATTGGGTCAATGTTATTTTTCTGATTTTGGTCATCACACTAGGGTATGCAAGAGAACATCCTAGTTCTTAGGATACACACATTGACATATTTAGGGTTAATGGGCATCTAAAAAAAAGTAAGTCTGAAACTTACTTTCAAATGGTGGTGTGTGAGCATTCACAAACACACATATATACACACAAACAACAATCTCAATATGACAGAATGTAACAATTGGGGAATCTGGGTGAAGGGCATATGGGATTTCTTTGTTCTATTCCTACAACATTTCTGAAATATTGAGATGATTTAAAAATATAGTTTCTAAACCATAAAGTACAAGTAAAATGTCAGAGAATGTCAGAATTCTTTAATTTTGACTAGTCTTTCCTGGTCCAAAATAGGGATTGAGCATTTCTGAGGCTATTTAACGCTCACTGAACAGATCATAACATTCAAGGCATGAACTGGAAGCTAACCAATCAAGGTGCCCTGCAGAATAGAGAGGTAATGCTCTTGGGCTGAGAAGCGAGGTTGTTTCATACGTGACTTTGGCCAATTCCAACAGATTGTTGCTGACAGAGCTCTGGGTTCTCTCAAAGAGAATGCCAAGGAACAGTCCTGACAGCTGCCTCCCCCTGCCAGTTCTGGAGCCACCATCAAAGATGCAATTAATAACCCAAGGGCAAGACTCCTCTTTCTCACACAGCCTCGGATATGAATCAACCCCAAAGTGTTAATAGATCAACAGTTATCTCTAATACTGAATACAATTTGCATTTGAGATGACATCTGCAATATTTTAAAAGCCAAAGTCTAAAACAACAAACTTGGCAGTTTTTCTGAGTAGCAATTAACACAGTGACTAATCCTATCAAGAAGACAGTAATTGGCATGGAGATATCCTTCTCACACCAGCAGCAGGTTGAAAAACTTAATCCTAACCTCTTTTTAACAGCATAGACTCTAGAGCATCTCTGCTCATCAAGGAAACTAATGCAATTATTAAGGACAAGGGTAATTACCCTACAGCTTCAACAAAAAAATAAAAGTGTTCCAACAGCAGTCGCACAGGAGGATGAAGGATTGAATCATGATTGAGGACTATTTCTGTGTCAGCCAGACCAAGGCTAGGGTATGGCACTTCCATGGCTGGTCCAGGGCAAAGAGTCAACCACAGCCTCATGCCAGCCAGTTTTTCCACAAGCAATGGCCACTTTAGGCCACAGCTTCCTATACAAAGGTCCCTAGTGGTCAACTAGTCAAGTAGGAGGTCTCAAAGACATGACATGTGAAACATTTGACATATATCATCAAGTTGGTCTTTTCAACATCACTAGAACCCCTATGCTTATTCTCAGCACACTTAGTCAAATTATTCTTCCCAAGTCTGATATCTTTTCCTAGAATCTATCTAGAGTCTATTCATCCTTCAATGCTCAGCTCCAGTTCTAGGAAATAACCTTAAACCACCTCATCCTCAGTGAACATAACGATTTAATCCCCTTTCCTCCAACCTACAATAACCAAAACACAGAGGGGCACATGTCAACTCATTGTTTCATGTAGGCTGACTTGATTTGTACCCTCAACAGAATCACATGGTTTTCAAGAGTCAAGACCCTAGGCAGCCTTTGGATCACCCATCACAGTGGTAGACAGACAACTTCACAAGTTCTCAGAAGCTCAGAGATACACAATACTCCATGGAGTAAAGAGAGAGAGGTTCTGTGTGTGTGTGTGTGTGTGTGTGTGTGTGTGTGTGTGTGTGTTGTGACTAATCAGATATTTGCTGAAGTTTCAATATACTCCATGATATTTGTTTACCAAATAAACAAATGAAGGGATTGAATACATAAATGAACAAACAAAAGAAGAAACCAACTACCATGGGCCTGGACCCATTTATTTGGTAGGTTAGCAAGTAGACCTAGTAAGGTCAACACTGCAGACAAGACGTCTGCACAAGCCAACCAACCTCTCCTAGAAAGCAGAGCATCAGCTCAGTCTATTCCCACAAGCTTCCCAACTGCCTCAAGAGTGTGCTCTTGACCACAACAGGATCAAGCAGTAGAGACAGAGAGTCTGAAGTAACTTGTTACTTTTTTAGATGTAGATGAATTAACATTTTATTGAGCATGGAAACTTCCCACCCATGTACTACCACCAAATCTTGGTCACAAACCAGGTTTTTAGCAGGCAGCAGAATGAAGGAATTGGCAACTGAGGAAATGCCTGACCCTGGGGTAAGTAAGAACTTGGTTTTGAGAACTTCTACAAAGGTGGCAAAAGCCCCAAACGCCATAGGAAGGGAAGATCTCTGATCTCAAGAACAGTAGAGAGATCAATGCAAGTTTCGGATGCTGAAGGTACCAGAGGCTCAGAATAAAAGGTACTATGGACAGGAAACACAGAACCAATGATTTGGTCATAAGAACACAACTGAATCAGCCTCTGAATTCATTCAAGTTTCAGAATCCTGAAATTTACCCTCTTAAGGATAAAGTTGATACTAGATCTACCCACTAAATGTAGAACTCAGCTCAAAGGTGAAATTTAAGTTATTGCTGATTGTACAGGTTGGAAAGATAAAATGGATTTTTCAGATGATATATACATTTTTATTAGGATGTATTTAGTCTGTTTGAAACAAGAATAAAAATTCAATAACAGCTATTCCTCCTGAATTTGTAGTGTAACATGAAGAAAGAGCTATACTCTTTTCTTTTTACATTTGTTTTATATAGACAATGTTGTCAGCATCAGCAATCAGGCACTTGGCACCCTTATTAGCTATTGCTGGCATTTTCTAAAGGTATGGTCTAATGTAAATATGTCTTTTCTTCCAATTAGACTAAAAGCCACCTGGAGGTGGGTTATTCATCACTAAGCACTATACAGAGCCCAGCAAAGTACCAAGTGTAAGTTGTTCATAATTATGTAACAGTTTTATATGCAAATAAATTGGCAAAGAAAATTCCTCTTGGAAATCTTTTCCAAAGGTGGACATTACTGAACGAATAAAGGACAGGTTTAATGTCTATAGAAGCGGCTTTCCCTCTTAGGAGGTTATAAATGAGGCATCATAGTTCCTCATTCCTATCAGCAATCAAGTTCTTTTGAGTGAGAGGAAGGCACTTAGAGGACACAGATAATGGAGGTGCACAATCCACAGAGACCATGTTCATGTGGGAGGGATCATTTGAGTTAGGTTTCAGGAACTGAAAACTAAAGAAGAGTTGCTAAGAACCATGTTTCTCTACTACCTGCTACCCCTCAGACTGACAAAATTTAAAGATTGACAATACTAATATTGGCAAAAATATGAAGCAGCAGGAATTTACAGACTACAGAAAAGAGGGGGAACTAACACATCACATTTTAAAACTACCTGACAATTTTAACAAATAGGAAATGATCTAAATGTTTACCTACATATGAACAAACATCGTCTATTCACACAATGGAATAGTATGCAGCAGTGAAAATAAATTTGAGCTATGGACATTAACAAAGATGAATCTCATGAAAGTATACTCAAAAAATCCACATATATAGGTCAAACAAGTAAAAAGGATTTGCTAAAATGGAATAATACAAAATTAACATTTAGAAATTAATACCATGAATAAAATCCCATATATAATACCAACAACAAATATAAACCATTTAGGAATTCATTTAGTTAGGTATGTGCAAAACCTCTATGAAGAACGTTTTAAGAACTAACATAGGAACCAGCAGATGGCTTACTGGTTACATCACTGGACTCCCACATAATCAACAACAGTACAAGTACTGAACCCGGTGTCTTAAACTTCAGGCCAGGTGCATGTGTAACAGTACAAGTACTGAACCTGGTGTCTTAAACTTCAGGCCAGGTGCATGTGTATGTGTGCCCAAGATTCTGAGAGGGGAATGGAGGAGAAGGGATTGCGGTGTGGACACCCCCTCTGGGGGAGTGATTTCTCACTTTCTGTCTCTCTGTCTCTCTTTGTATCTCTGGCAAGCACACGTGCACTATAACAAAAATCTCTCTTTCTCAAAAACAAAAGAATTAATACAAAACACAAAAATATCCTTGAACAAAGGGGGAGACAATAGCTCTTCTGGGATTAGATAATCAACATTACAAGGATGTTGGTTCTCCCTAGGATAATTTATAAATTTAATGAAATCTTATGGAGCTATACAAATTAATGCTAAAGTTCATGTAGAAAAATAAACCTTTAAGAATAACCAGTGAAACAATGAAAGAGACAAGCCTCACCGGGGGCATAAGCCCTACCAGATATTAAAAATACTGTGAAGTCTCTAAAATTAAAATAGTGTGGTACTGGTACATAAAAAGACAGAAAAGTAGAGTAGAAAAGGAAGTCCTAATATAGACCCAACTGCATTTAGAAATTTAACATATCATAAAGATAACTTTTCATATTATTGCAGCAAAAATATTTTTAAATAAATGTCACTGGTCAACAGGCTAACAATTTTGGGGGAAAATTAGATCCATATCTCACACCAAACATGAGAAATTTGAAATTAATCAAAGATGTAAATTAAAAAAAGAGAGAGAGAGAGAAACTATACACACACTAGGAGAAAATGTGAGTAAATCCCTTCACAACCTAAATGGACAGAAAAGTCATTTTTTTTTTACTATGACTCAAAAATACAAATACAGTAAAAGGAAAAAAATTGATAAATATGACAACATATAAATAAAAACATTTTGCACAGGAGACATGGTTTACCTTCAAAAATACAAAAGGATTGAAAGTAAAATGATTAAAAAGATATATCATATAAAAAGCAATCATAAGAAAGTTAGAATGGCTATACTAATATCAGATATAATAGGCTTTAAAAGAAATAATGTCACTAGAGATAGAAGCATTTCATGAGAAAAAAAGGGTCAATTCCTCAGGAACATACAACAATCCTATATACATGCACTCAGTGGCAAAGTACCAAAATAAGTGAAGAATAAAACTGATATAAATGAAGGTATAGATAGAAAACTTAATAATAGTAGTTGTGGAGGCTTCAATATTCCACTTTAATTAATGGATAGAACAATTATATATATTCAATAGATACTGACAAGGAAATAGAAGACCTGAACAACAATATAAACCAACTAACCCAACAGACATCTCTAGAACACTCTACCCAATGACAGAAATATACATTCTTCTCAAAGGTACATGTAGCATTATCCAGTAGAGATCACAAACAATGCAATAAAACCAACCTTGATAAATTTAAAAGCACAGAGTAATACAAAGTATGTTTTCCAATCACAACAGAATAAAATTAGAAGTCAAGAACATGAAAAAACTAGGTAATTTAAAGATATGTATAAATTAAACAACACACTCCTAAATAGCAAATGCATCAAACAAGAAATAAAATGGGGGAACCAGCAGTTAGCGTAATGGCTATGTCGCTGGACTCCCACGTAGTCGACCGCGGTTCGCGTCTCGGACCCGGTGGCTTACAACTCACGCCGGGCGCGTGTGCGTGCGTGCCCAAGATCCCGAGAGGAGAATGGAGGAGAAGGGATTGCGGCGTGACCATCCCCCCTGGGGGGTGATTTCTCGCTTTCTGTCTCTCTGTCTCTCTCTGTCTGTCTGGCGAGCGCACGCGCCCTATAGCGAAAAACCTCTCCAAAATAAATAAATAAATAAATAAAAATTAAAAAAAAAAAAAGAAATAAAATGGGAAATCAGAGAACAGTGAAATAAATGAACATGAAGACATTGCATAGCAAAACTATGGGACTCTTTCAAAAGAGCTTCTTCTCATATGAGAAGCCTAGAGGGAAATGTATAGAAGAAGAAAAGTCTCAAATTAATAACTTAACCTTAAGACTGGAAAAAGAAAAGAAAGCTAACCCTAAAGCAAGCACAAGGAAAGAATCATACAGTGCAAATTTATGAAATATAAAATAGAAGAAATATAAGTGAAAACAGTAAATAATCTTTAACAAGATTGGCCAAGAATAAAGATTATAAAGGAATATTATGAAATATATACCAACAAAGTAGATAATTTAGATGAGCAAATTCCAAGAAAGACACAAACTACTGAAAAGGACTCAAGAATAAATAAACAAGTAATATACTATAGCAAATGAAAATTTGCATAAGTAACCAAAAAACTACTCACCAAAATAAAAGCCCAGGTCCAGATAGCTTTATTAATAAATTGTACCAAAAATTTAAGGAATAATTCATACCAATTCTTTTTTCTTTTTCTTTTTTTTTTTTGGAGAGGATTTTTTGCTATAGGGCACGTGTGCTCGCCAGACAGAGAGAGAGAGACAGAGAGACAGAAAGCGAGAAATCACCCCCCAGGGGGGATGGTCACGCTGCAATCCCTTCTCCTCCATTCTCCTCTCGGGATCTTGGGCACGCACGCACACGCGCCTGGTGTGAGTTTTAAGTCATCAGATCTGGGACGCGAACCACGGTCGACTACGTGGGAGTCCAGCGATGTAGCCATTACGCTAACTGCTGGTTCCCTCATACCAATTCTTCACAAACTCTTCCAAAGACTATAACAGAAGAGAACATTTCCCAACTCACTTTATGAACTCAGCATTATTTTTATATCAAAACCAAGACAAAACCACATAAGAAAAAATTATTCTCAAATACATCTTATGAATATGAATGCAAGAATTCTCAACAAAATATCATCAAACTGAATTCATGATATTATGATTATGTGAAAAATATATGAAAAAATTACATACCACAACCAAATGAGACTTATCCAAGAAATGCAATATGGGTTCAGCATCTGAAAATCAACTAAGTAATATATCATATCAATCAATAAACTAAAAAACAAAAGTTACATGATCATTTCAATAGACACAGAAAAAACAATTTGACAAAATCCAACGCACTTTCATAATTTAAAAAAACAAGCAAGCAAGCAAACAAACAAACAAACAAAAATACTCAACCAGAAGAGAACTTCCTCAACCTGATAAAGGGTATCTACAAAAACCCCACATCTAAGATTACACTTAGTAGTGAAAGACTGAATGATTTCCCCTAAATCTGGAACATACGAGAGTATCCACTCTTACCACTTCTATTCAACATCGTGCTGGAAGTTTTAGTCAGGGAAACTAGGCAAGAAAAAGCAATAAAATGCATGCAGATTAGAATGAAATAAATAAAACTAACTCTATTCACATATGAGATGATCTTTTATGCAGAAAATCCTAAGGAATCCATTAAAAAGCTATTATACCCAATAAACAAGTTCAGCAAGGTTGCAGGATACAAGATCAATATACAAAAATCAATTGTATTTTTAAGCACCTGCAATGAATAATCTGAAAATAATTTAAGAAAACAATTCCATTTACAATTGCATCAAAATAACAAACTACTTGGGAAAAATTTCAACAAGAGAAGTGCAAGATTTACACTGTGAAAACTACAAAGTACTGTTGAAAGAGATTAATATTTATATAAATGGAAAAACATCCATGTTCATGAAAACTTAACAGAAAAGTTAATATCATTAAGAAGGAAATACTACCCAAACTGCTCTAGAGATTCAGTACAATCCTTTACAGAATTCTAGCTTACTTCTTTGTACATATTGTCAGACTGACTCTAAAATTCATATAGAATTAGAAGGAACACAGAACAACCAAAAAATACTTTAAAAAGAACAAAGTAGGAAAACTTGTATTTTCTGTATTCAAAATTTACTACAAAGCAATAGTAATTAAGGCAATGCAGTGCTAGCATAAAAACAGACATATATATCAATAGAATAGACTTGAGAGTCTAAAAATAAGCCCATACATCTATTGTTAATATTTTTTTCTTTTTTTTTTTTTTTTTTTTTTTTTGGAGAGCTTTTTCACTATAGGGCGCGTGCGCTCACCAGACAGACAGAGAGAGACATAGAGACAGAATAGAGACAGAAAGCGAGAAATCACCCCCCCAGGGGGGATGGTCACGCTGCAGTCCCTTCTCCTCCATTCTCCTCTCGGGATCTTGGGCACGCACGCACATGCGCCCGGCATGAGTTTTAAGCCACCGGGTCCGGGACGCGAACTGCGATCGACTACGTGGGAGTCCAGCAACATAGCCATTATGCTAACTGCTGGTTCCCGTTAATTAATTTTTGACAGTGGTGTCAAGATCATTCAATCAGGAAAGACAGATGACCCTAGAGCAACTAGCTAGCCACATCAGAATGGAAGTGGACCCTTAACTCACACCATATACAAAAAAATTACTAAAAAAAGTGGATAAAAGAGCTATTTGGAAGAGCTAAAATCTTAGAAGAAAACACAGGTGTAAATATTTAGGGCCTAGATTCAGCAAAACATTTTTAGGTATGACACCAAAAGCATAAGTGACAAAATAACAGATAAATTGGACTTCATGGAAATTAAAACTTTCTGTGTTTCAAAAGACACCATCAAAAAAGTGAAATGACAACCCACAGAATATGAGAAAACTTTTGCAAATCACATATCTGATTAAGAACTTACATCTAGAATATATAAAGCACTCATACAACTCAATAATAAAAAAAAACCTAATTAAAAAATAGGCAATGTGTCATCATAGACATTTCTCCAAGGAAGATATATAAATACAGTCATGAGTCACATGATGATGGTTTTGGTCAATGTCAAACTTTGGTCATTGGAAAAGCCATGGCGTATTTTTGCATAGAAAAATATGTCATGACTTTCTTGACAACCCAATACATATACAATGCTGGTTCCACAGATTATACCATATAACCTAGGCATGTAGTAGGCTATAGCATCTAGGTATATGAAGGTACACTCTGTAATGCTCACACAACAGTGAAATCACCTGTTAACACATTTCTCAAAATATATCCCTATTTTGTTGTTCTTGTTTTGTTTGTTTCTTTTAGGTTTTTCCCATAGGGTGTGTTTACTCACTGGAGAGAGACAGAGAGATGAAAAGTGAGAAATCATTCCCAAGAAGGGATGACTATGCTGTAATTCCTTCTTCTCTTGGGATTTTGGGCACACATGCACATGGTCCCAGGGTAATTCTCAAGCCTCTGGGTCCAGGACTTGAAGCATAGTTGGCCATGTGGAAGCTCACCACCTTAATCACCACACCACCTGCTGGTCCCTGTATCTCTGTTTTTAACGGATGCATGACTATATATACAAGAAGACATTCAAAATCATGGAAATGCAAATCAAAATCACAATAAGATATCACTACAATGCCACTAGGATGGCTAGAATTTTAAAATTAGACAGTAACAAGTGCTAATAGGGAAATCTGAACCCTCATACACTACTGGTGGGACTAAGTAGGTGCTGCCACTTTAAAAACTATTCTGGGGTCAGCAGGTGATGGAGGTTAAGGCACTAGATCCGTATGTCTCACTGCATGGTTCAAGTCCCAGACCCAGCAGCTTGAAAATCACACCAGGTGTGTGTGCGTGCATGCCCAAAATCCAGAGGAGAATGGAGGAGAAGGGATTGAGGCATGGTCATGCCCCCTAGGGTATAATTTCTCACTTTATCTATCTATCTTTCTTTCTTTCTTTCTTTCTTTCTTTCTCTCTTGAGTGCACCCTCTGGCAAAAACTTTTTTAAAAATATTCTGAATTGGGAAACCAGCAGTTAGCATAATGGCTATGTCGCTGGACTCCCACGTAGTCGACCGCGGTTCGCGTCCCAGACCCGGTGGCTTAAAAGTCACGCCGGGTGCGTATGCGTGCGTGCCCAAGATCCCGAGAGGAGAATGGAGGAGAAGGGATTGCGGCGTGACCATCCCCCCTGGGGGGGGTGATTTCTCGCTTTCTGTCTCTATGTCTCTCTCTGTCTGTCTGGCGAGCGCACATGCCCTATAGCGAAAAACCTCTCCAAAAAAAAAAAAAATTCTGAATTGTAGTCCTCAGCAATTAAATATCAAGTCACCCTGTGACCCACCAATTTTATTCTTTGGTATATATTCCAAGAGAAATGAAAAAAAAAAACTATGTCTACCCAAAAACTTGTTCATTAGTGCTTAGAATAACATGACTCATAATAGCCAAGACATAAAAACAATCCAAATTTCCATTCACTGAAGAATGCATAAATAAAATATGTTATGTTGCTATAATGGAATATTATTCAGCCATAAAAAAGAACAAAGTACTGATACATGCTATGATTTAGAAGAATTATGCTAAAAGAAAGAAGGCAGACACAAAAGTTCATTGTTATATGATTTCATTCTTATAAAAGTCTAAAATAAAGAAATCTAAAAAGATTGAAAATGGATTAATGATTGCAGAGGGCTGAGTAGGGAGATAGGCCATGGGGATGAAGAGGTAATGGAGTGATACCTAAATAAGACAAGGTTTCATCTACAACCATACCACCCTAAACGTGCCCAATCTCGTCTGACAAGGTTTCTTTTTGAGGTGATGAAATGGTTAAAATTCATTATGGCACATATTTGTGAATATATTAAAAACCACTGGGTTGCATGTACACTTCAATTGAGTAAACTGGATGGTATGTGAGTTATACTACAATAAAGCTGTTTTAAAATGTTTTTTAAGTTTGATAAGCAACTAGATATCCACATAGTCCTCAAGTATCACATCATAAGCTATATATTAAGTGCAAAAAAGGAAAACAACAATGTTACAGTAGAGCAACCTTGCAGGCACCACCTTAATTAAGTGATCAGTTAACATAGAGTAGTAATGGAAAAATAAGACCAGATACTGCTGTGATTTGGATAAGAGTTTGTCCTCCAAAGGTTTCTGTTCTTGAAACTTGGTCCTCAATGTATGGTCCTCAGTGTAATGACTTTTGGAGATAGTGAGACCTTTAAGAGGTGGGACCTAGTGGGAGGGCACCAATCAATCTGCTGGGCAGCATGAAAGAGACAAACTAAAGAAGTGGGAAATTCTGTTTCTTCTCTGTGCCCACTTTTCTCTCTGTCAGCCATATTGAGATGTAGCTCTGGAGGCCACCCAGATGTCTGCCCCATGACTTTGGACTTTTCAATCACCAGAATTGTGAGTCAAATAAATCTCTCTTCTTTATAAATCACCCAGTTGCAGATAGTCCTGTTTAGTAACATAATAATGAACAGAGGGGTACTGCTTGGTATGATGGACTGAGAAAGATATAACATCACCTCCATGGTATTTTGGACAAAACTGTGTAACTCAAGCTAATCATGAAGAAACATAAAACAATTTAGCACTATGGGGCATTCTACAAAGTATAAGATTTGTATTCTTAAAAATTGACAAAGAAAGTAAGTCTGTGAACTGCTCCAGGTGAAGAGACTGAAGAGATATGACAATTAAATGCAACCTGTGACCCTAGCTAGGATCCTAGACTAAAACCCAAGAAACTATTTGTTTTTCTTTTGCTATAAAGAACAACATTGGTGGTAGGGCCAGCAGGTGGCATGGTTGTTAAGGTACTGCACTCCTACATGGTTGACTGCAGTTTAAGTCCTGGACACATCAGCTTGAAAATGATGCCAGGCATAAGCATGTGCATGCCCAAAATCCCAGGAGAAAAATGGGGAAGGGATTATAGTGTGGCCATTCCTCCTGGGAGGTGATTTCCTACTTTCCCTCTCACTATCTGTCTCCCTCTTTCCATCTCTCTCTGGTGACAACTTAAAGAAAAAAAAAAAAAAAAACTTTACAAAATCAGAAATGGGGACCAGCAGATAACATAATAGTTATGCTGCTAGATTCCCACATGGCCCACCACAGTTCAAGTCCTGGACCTAGTGGCTTAAAACTCACACTGGCATGTGTTCACGCATACCCAAAATCCCAAGAAGAGAATGGAGGAGAAGGAATTGTGGTATGGTCATCCCCCTGGTGGTGGTGGTGGGGGGGGGGGTTGATTTCTCACTTTCTGTCTCTCTGTCTTTCTCTGTTTCTTGATGAGCACACACACTCTATTGCAAAAATTTCTCACAAAAGAAAAAAAAAAAAAAAACAGAAAAGTAAAACTACCAAAACAAATAGTAACCAACTGAATGTAAAAAAAGAAAACAATAATAATTGGCAGTACAATTGCTGAAACTTCTGTAACATAGGAGAATAAAATAATAGTATTATATCAATACTAATTTCCTGATTCTGATTTTTATATGGTGGTTATGTACAAGAATGTCCTGGCCTTAAGAAACACATACTGAAATATTTGGAGTTAAGAAAGACCATGTTTTTATAGTATTCTCCAACGTCTCAGAAGAAAGTTAGCATGTTACATATGTACGCTATTTCATACACAGAGAGCGAGACAGGGAGACAGAGAGAGAAAGGAAAAGCAGAGTAAGTAAGCACATGTAGTAAAGTGTAAATAACTGAAATCTGGTGAATAAACAAAAACTTGCACTATTTTTGAAGGTTTCCAACTTTCTAAAATTTTTTAAATAAATATATTTATAAAGCTTATTTGCAGTGTGATGTCATTTAGTATAAAGTTCTAAAACTTAGGAAGGGAAGTTATTCATGGACACACATTTGTAGCAAAGGTATACACACTTCCATAACAGTGGTTACAGCTGGGGAAGAGGTAGTGGAGTATTCAATAACGGTGTTTTATTTCCCAAGCTGGTGCTGGGTACAGAGCTGTCCATTTTGTTATTTCTATTTTTGCATATTTAAAATACGGCATAATAAATTTTAAATTAAAAAAAAAAAAACCACTCCACTCCCTGATCCACAATCCTCCTTTTCTCCAACATTGAAGGACTGCCCAGGACAGTGAGTTCCTGCTTGTCCCCAGATAGATTTTGACAGCATGAGAAATTCTCACTGCACACAGGGAATGGATTCCCTAGAGAAGGGGACAAGGAGCGAACACCACATGTGCATAGCTCCCCTTAGAGAAAGGAAGACGTCTTCCACACAGCAGCTGAAGATTTTGCAAAAGGCAGAGGAAGGGAGGGCTGGGCACCAGGCAGGGAAGTCACTGGGGGCTGATGGCTTCTCAGCCTTGAGCAGGAGCTCGGAGGAGGTGCCTGGGTCTGGGCAGCAGTGTGGGGTTCCTGCTGCTGAAGCCAGGATTTCCAGTGATGCTGAGCCAGTCTGCGTTCTGCTCCCTAAGGTGGGGCTAACACCACCACCTGCTGTGGCTGATGAAAAGGAAGGCAGCAGCCTCCTGTTTGGCTCACAACTGGCCCTCTGGCTTAAAATGACAACCCCTGGCCACCACGCTGCCCCCACAGTCAGGCTAGAGGAGCCCTCTTTAGGCAGGAAACCCAGTAAACGGAGCAGGAAATGTGGGCTTGACGCTGAAGCCAGGGCAGGGCAGGCCATCAGGCCAGGGCTAAGGGCAGCCTGGATGTGCCCTCTGAGCAACACTGATGAGTGTTGGAAATGAGGACATATTCATATTCACACCCCAACAAGGAAGGAGTGGGTTCTGTTACGCACCACACAGTCCCAGGCTGTTAGAGCCTGGAGAGACATGGGGGGCGGGGCAGAGACCTCTGCAAGGCCTCATGAAAAGGTCAGGGAAGATGGTAAAGAAAACGAACAAGTAAACACATCTGTCAACTGATAATGAGTGTTGAGAAGAAAAATATGGGCAGGGACAGGGGATAAGAATCTGAGCTGGGGGTATAATTTCAAACAGAATGGTCAGGGAGGTCTTGCAAGGAAGGAGATTTTCAGCAAAAACATGAAGGGATGAGAGAAGACGTGGGCACCAGGAGACAGGGTTCTGAGCAGAGGCAACAGCAAAAAGCCTAGGAGTATAGCCTGTCACTTGCCTCTGAGAGGGTCCTCAGGGAAGGTAGTGTGGCTGATAGCATGTGTCTGAAGGAGAGACCCTTTGGGATGAGACTACAGAGTCTTGGAGTTAACTCAGAGTGGGGTCAGGGGCACCCAGGGCTTCTGAGCAATGGAGTGACACCAAAGAGGCATATTCCTGAAGCTTTCTTGAGTGTTTGTAACAGCCATGTTCAAGGGGACACAAGGCATGGATAGGGTCCATGCTTGCATCTAGAAGCACCATGTGCTTCCCAGGAGAGTCAGGTCTGGAACAGCTAGGGGCAAGTGAAGTGCATAGGACACAAACTGTAGGGGTCTCCTCTCAGTGCCCCCTATACTCAGGGTCAGCCTCTGAAAGTCCTGGCTCTGCTAAGTGTGCTGAGCAGGGGCCATTAGAAGGAGGTCCATGTGCTTAAACGATTCTACTTCTTCTGCAAGAGAAAAGCAAGGACAGACGCTGGATTCCTGGGTTTAGAGCACCACAATATCCTAAAACTTACTGAGATGCTACGCCTTGGCCTCATTTTGATTGAAAAGGGGCATGGCCTGGATTTGAAGACTGCTCTGCAACTTCCACCTGAGTGACCTTGGGCAAGATTTCCAATCACTTAGAGTTTGTCTTCTCAACCACGAAAATAGTCCAAAAAAAAGTCCAATTATTGAGAGAATTCCATGAGACAATGAATGGATAAACAACAAAGTCAGTCCCCTGAACGTCCTAACCGTCCTCTCTCTCCTCACCTCTTCCAAGAATACCCCGTATTCTAGTTCCTTAAAAAGAGTCTTGTCATCTCTCAGGTCCCAGGAAGCTGTGAGTCCTTGATTCCTCAGGAAATGAGGCTAAATCCCCAGCTGTGAGAAATGCCTGTGTCTGTGAGAATCAGGCATCCCCTGAACCTAGCTCGGGCTGCTGGGGGGCTACTGCTCATCCCTGGGAACGCCATGAACTCCTTCCTGCATTCCGTTCAGGACAGTTATTTCTCATCCAGGTCTAGCCGGGACATGCAGGCCCCATGCCTCACCTCTTCCCTGAAGTGATTTCAGTGTCTACTAACCCCTGTGGTCCTTCCATTCTCTAGACTGGCACACATTCACACGCAGCTTCAGAGTTCTCAATGGTGTCACAGTTTAATCTGCCCATGAAATTTACACTTCTAGAGTTCAGAAACCACATACAGATTCTTTTTTTCTGTATTCTCCAAGGCACATGGCACAGTGCCAGAATATCAGTATGTTGTATAAAACGTACTTGTGAAGCTGAAGATAATAAAATATATATTCATTTAAAATTTTTAATTAGAGAAAAGAAACAACTAAAATTTAGATAATGAAAGTCCTGCCTCACGTACTGAATTTGAACTTTTTCTAGAAATCCTTTTTTGTTATGGACTTTACAAGGAACAAAGCAATTAATGCCTTTTCATTACAACTTAGGACAGAAACTGGAATATTAAAATTGCCGTTCAGTGGAATGTGCATGAAATGCTGAGCGTCTCCTGGTGAATAATTCCTGGTTATAATGACATGCTATAGACTTAAATCTTACTCTTAGACATGAAAAAAGACAGTTAAATCAACTTTGTCCATTTAAATATCATTTTAAGATATCTAGAACCCATCTCTTTATTGCTCAACAACCCTTAGCAATTTCTTTTGCCCTCATTTATTTTTGGTTCTCAAGGGAATCCTGTCTGATTTATTGGAAATTAGTTCTTACAGCTAGTAAATGCTTTAAACTGTTTTCATATAAATCACTCCGAAATCTGTTAGTGCACTGAAGCCCGGTCACAGTGATTTCTTTCAGCAACGTGGAGTCTCGCCACACCCTCTCCTGCTAATAGGCACAGAGCTCCGTGGGAGCAGGCGGAGAGAGCTCTAAAGAACATACATGTTCTTCCCACACACGTTCTCTAATTAGGCCACCCTATGCCCTCCTGTTTGTGGACAGTGATTGGTAGTATCAGCATATAGTGAGCCAGTGTACTTGTGGGAGCTCAGCTGTTTCCAGCACAGTTAGGGTAGCTGGGTGAACGTGAGTACACCACGGGTGATGGGAGAACGTTCCCTTCCCATTGGCATTGCCAGCTGCATCTGCCTTATCCGTCAGGATCAGTTAGGCTGTGCTGCAGTAACGATAAAGGTTTAGCTTTTGCTCAGGCCACATGTCCATCATGGATCAGCTGGGGGTGCTGCTGCTCACCATCCTCACTCAGAAGCCAAGCTGACAGACACTCATCTCCACACGTACTTCTGCAATTGCCAGCATAAAGAAAGGAGTGCTGTGAATGACACTGGGACTCTGACCATCTTTGTTTTGAAGTGGCACATGTCATTCCCACTCAAATTTCACTGGCCAAAGCAAGTGACATGATCATGTGGCCAAACATCAAAGGACATGAGAAAAAGGAACCTCCCCCCACCATAGGCCCAGAACAGCACTAAGGACATCCTAACCACCCAGCCCCTCCCTCTGTTGTGTGCACTGGACAATAGAAAGCCTCCAGCCTTTCTTGGGTGTGCTGGTGAGTGTGTGTGCATGTGCATGTGTGTGTGGGCATGTGTGTCTGTGTATGTGTTTTCACCATAAAGCCTTATTTTACCTAGCCAGCAGGCATCTTCCTACACTGAGAAGTTTGACAGTTTGCCACATTTTAGCCCAGGAGATGCCCAGTGTACTCTCAGAGTCAATCTCAAAAACAAATGGTTGTTATCTAGATAACTATGAGGAATAGAGAGGGAGCTCTTCAAATTGACAGAGAAGGAGGAAGAGAGGAAGGAGGCCTCGGAGGCATAAGTAGAAAATGAAAATCACAGAATTCCGAGACTCTCAGCAGAAGAAAAGAACTGGATTCTTCTTTTTGCCCCGAGCTGCCGCTGGAGCACAGGAGAGCTGGGGGTCGGATGGGGTGTGCCTGACCCTACGCCACCTCACTGGGCTCCCAGCACGTGAAGACAGAGTTCTCCTCCTTATCCTCTCCCTTCTGCTTCCCACAAATAAAGTACTATTTTCAGAAGAAATCCTCCAAGTATTGCTGTAAAACAGCACGATATAATATTCACCACAATAACAAATGTATGTAAAAGATCATCTGTAGAAATCATTTTTAAGTTGAGATATCTTTCAAAGGCAAAAATGATCTATATCCTGAAAGACAGTGCTCATATATCTTTTGGAGAAATGATAGGGCCTTATTCAATGATTTAAAGAACAGCACCATAAAAAAATCCACATATAAATATTTAAATATAGTTTATTATATTCAATACCTGTCCAAATATATCCCCCCTATAGATCTTTTCCAACTGCTCTCAAAGCTATGGACTCTAAGAATACTAGGAAGTATGTAAAACCATCAACTAGAAAACTTTGCTATGTTTTGGGGAGACAGAGCTTTTTTTTTAAGTGTATATTGATTTTTTTTCTTCTCATAGGAAGTGTGCACTTGCCAGAGAGAGACAGTGAAAGAGGGAAAGTGAGAAATCACCCCCAGGAGGATGACCACACCTCAATCCCTTCTCCATTCTCCTCCATTGGGTACATAAGCATATGCACCCAGCATGATTTTCAAGCCTCCTGACTGGGACTTGAACCATGAAGTTAGCCACGTTGGAGCCAGAGCCTTAACCAACACACTACCTGTGGGTCCAAGGTATTAATTTTATTTCTTTTATAAGCAATAGAAACAGAGAGAGTGCGAGATAGGAGGATTTGGATGCTCTACTCCACTCTAGCCTTAGCCAGCCCCAGATCATGGGTACACATACAGCAGGTATTCAGGCAGGTCTCTGGACACAAACCATTACGTAAGCCTCACGAGAGCATTGCATTTTACCACCATCTGGCCCCCAGAGCTGTTTTAAAACCATCTTACCAAAACAGTAGCCATATTTTGACCAGATATTGAGGAAAAAAGGGGACTGTACAGGGAAGAAATTTAGCATAAGTATTTTTTTTATTTTCATGTCATGCTTCTGAAGGCCACATTTCATAAAAATACTTGATATTATTAGGTACAATGTCATTTTTAAAATGTATCCTTTAAAGTCAGCCAGTGGCATGGTGGTAATACAAGGCTCTGTGACGCTGGCCCACTGGAAAAGTCCCAGGTTCGTGTCCCAAGGTGAGTATACCCACAACACAGGCTGGCTGAGGCTATGATGGATCGTAGTATGAAAACCTTGTCAGAGGTCTCTCTCTCTCTCTCCCTCTCTCTCTCAATAAATAAACAAACAAACTTTTTTTAAGTATTTAAATTTAGGTCACACATGCATATGTATATGATATTTCCACACATGTGTGTCTGTGTATCGATGAGATGGAACCAAGAGCATGAAAGATATTGAATAAAATACAGGTCACCACTTATTCTTTGCTGTCTTTGAGGCTCTGTCATTTTGGCCTCAGAGATTGTGGGAGACATTAATGGAAATCTGACAGCTAGTGACAGCTTTAGGCCGACAGCTCCTCCTGTCACATCTGTCTGAATACCTGAAGGAGCACTAAGAAAAAATAATTTTCCAGACCTCACATTCTCTTTCCATGACATTATAGAATCCTGGGCATCTGAAGTGCTTACACTCTATCCAGTGGTGTCACATTCAGGAGAGCCACCACCTGGGCTCAGAACCAAACCCCGGGGTGTGTGTGACCCGGGCGTCTATGCCCCTCTCCCGTGGGTGAGCACACAGGGGTGTAATAATTCTGTGTCTCCAGGGTCTGTAACCTTCACCCTCGCCCCCCGTTGATGTCCCTTCTCCTACTACACACCCCACCCGAAGTTCAGTGGAACTTACGTACTGTTTTCAGAAACAGCAACAGTTTTTGAGAAGCAGTTGCAATTGAGCTGCAGTAACCTACTTAAGTACCATAAATTCCAGAAGGCACTTGGCTTTCATGGAAGACTTGTGACTTGAAAAATGACACATTCTCTAGAGAGCAAATGGCTATTTTTAAAGGACCATCAGAAGACATTGGACTCCTCAAAAAGTCTCCACATCTGTTGGGAGGCGTGGGGGTCTGGCCTGGTATGAAGCCCCTGCCAGTGGCACCTGGGCGTGAGCTCTCTCTGTGTACAGAAGTCAGATGCCTGCCCCTGCAAGGCGTGCTGGTGCTAGGAGCTCTCTGGTGTGATGGCTTCTTCTTCTTTTTTTTTTTTTTTTGGAGAAGTTTTTGCTATAGGGTACGTGTGCTCGCTAGAAAGACAGAGAGAGACAGAGAGACGGAAAGTGAGAAATCACCCCCGGGGGGGGATGGCCACAATCCCTTCTCCTCCATTCTCCTCTCGGGATCTTGGGCATGCATGCACATGCACCCGGCGTGAGTTTAAGCCACCAGGTCCGGGACTCAAACCACGGTCTACTACATGGGAGTCCAGCGACATAGCCATTACGCCAACTGCTGGTCCCGGTGTGATGGCTTCTTTACAACCTGGAAAGAGAAGGCAGATGACTCCCATTTCGCAGATGACAAAGTGAGGTTCATGGGGTTATGTGACTTGCTAAAGGTCACACTGAGATTAAATGCGGAGGGAGAGGGGACATAGGAGAATCTGAAGGTGAGGTCTTGGGCAAGCTTTAGGCTGAGGTACTAAGCCAGGCCCTGCAAGGATGAGACTGGCCTGTGTCATCATCTTTCACCCCTCATCATGTGGTGCTTACCTCAACAGCTAGCAGCAGGCATAAGCCCAGTGCTTCCAAATGAGCTGTGCTAGCCTCAAGGCCTAGCTCTAACTCATAAACTACCCAGTGCTTCTTTCTATTAGGTTGTCTAGAAAGTCATGACGCATTGTTACATAGAAAAATACATCACGACTTTCCTGACAATCCCATATAATGGCCTTCTCCCGACAATGACTGCTTTTCTATGACCAGGCTATCAGCCTCAGTCCTTCTCACACTGAGATTTGCCCTTAAAGTACCAGCATGTTCCTCAAGGAGAAAACATAAAGGTTTATGGAGTTTGCAGCTGTGAGCATCGAATCAAGTGGTGCTATCTAGGCTGAAGGTCAAGCGCCATGGCCCTCAGCCGGGTCAGACACCCCAATCACAGCACAAGAATAGCCACTAGGGCTGGTCAAACCTTGGCCTCCAAATAAAGAAATGTACAGAGGAAGGGGCTGACTGCTAATACTCACACAACATCATGTCAGTGTCTTACAGACCTGATCCTGGAGTCCTGTCTAGAAGAGCCGAAGGGCCAGGAGTCAAGGAACCAAGAAGACAGTCCAATGCATATCAACACATGCTTATCCAAATAATGCACCTCACATTTCTCCAATAGCTCCCGACAAAAGGTGGCTATACTCCTCCACCAACCACCCCACCCCTTGACAAGCCCATTTCACAGGTGAGGGTGTTGAGGCACAGGACAAGAACTTGTGTCCAGAGTGACACACGAGTTCCTAGGGTTCTCAGTGGGCCCTGTTCCCTTGGTGCCTAGCTGTTCTGTACTGTCCTTCTCGCCACAGGAACAGAACTTTCTTAGAGAAATAATGCAGGGCTTAATGTCTCACCAGGAAACATATTCCTGGGGGTTGCAAACTAGCAGTGCAGAAACCGTCAATGACAAAGTGTTTCCTCGCCATCCTTTGCATTTGTTATCGCCACTTCTGTCCTCATCCCCCATGCCTTGCAGCTGTACCAGATGTGGAGAAAATTACGTGTTCCCTGAAACTTAATGACCAAATTTAAAGCAATTTCGAACTAATCAGGGTTCTGTTAAGCTGATTTTATTAATTTAACAGTTTTAAGAGTTTAGCAAAATGATGCACTTGGAAATCTTTGTTGTGGAATCTGTTCATTTAGGTGCAGAAGAGATGGTGTCACCCAAGAGATCCTATTTCAAAGAAAAGGATGATTTGTAAAGTAATTAAATAATGCTTCTCAAAAATGTACAATTATTGGAAATGTGGTGCATGACGGGATACCATACCCACCATCTAGACTGTTAGGAACAATTTATACATGGTGCTCAGGCAGAAGGCAAATCAATTAGACACTTATATCCAGAATTTGAGAATTCAACAGCAACTTCAGAATACTTTGTCAAGGCTCCATCTACAACTCAGATTCAGAATAGGCTATGAGGTTTCCTACTTAGCAATTCTTTTCATTTAAAATAGAAACACAGAACTGTTCATTTCTGATAGAGACTATTGACAAGTTCCTGGCAACCTTCCTATGCCCAAGGTCTCTTATAAACAGAGTTGTATTCAAATTAAGCCAAACAAATAAGTAACATGCTAGACCTTAATGATCCTAGGATCACAAAAGCACAGTCTGTCATATCTCATTATTTTTAAAGATAAACCAGAACTTAAAAATCTTTATTTTAAAAAATTACCAGTATATTTGTCTAGAAGAAAGAAGTACTAGCATTTAAGAATTAAATATATACTACTCATTGGCTGTGTGACTTTAGGTGAGTAACTTAACCTCTCTGAGCTTACTTTCTCACGTGAAAAACATGAGCCTATTTTCTCATGTGGAAACCTCTTTCATACTGTGATTTGCTGGGGTAAATGAGTTACTTAAAGTGCTTAGAATGAAGCCTGCTTCCCAGTAAGCATTTGAATAATATTAACTATTACCATTATGTGTATCTGAAGTGGGACCATAATTGTGTGTGTGTATATATATATATATATATATATATATATATATATACACATATATATATATACACACACACACAGACACACACATATATACGACATACATAAGAATCATTTACATTGAACATATGCATCCTTACACATGTCATAAATGATACAGATACACTTAAACTCATATCTATGCATTATGGCTTTTTTTTAATGTTATTCTATGGCTTGCTTTTTTCCCTCAGTGTATCTTCAACCTCACCCAAAGTCAGCACCTCCAAATACAACTCTTATTTTACACAGTGCATGGTATTTCATGATATCTGTGTGGTGTACATCATCTAACGTTTCTTTTACTAATTGGGATCTAGGTTTTTTTTTTTTTTTTTTTTTTTTTTTTTTTTTTTTTTTTTTTGAGAGAGGTTTTTGCTATAGGGCATGTGTGCTCACCAGACAGACAGAGAGAGACATAGAGACAGAAAGCGAGAAATCACCCCCCAGGGGGGATGGTCACGCCTGAATCCCTTCTCTTCCATTCTCCTCTTGGGATCTTGGGCACGCATGCACACACGCCCGGCGTGAGTTTTAAGCCACCGGGTCCAGGACGCGAACCACGGTCGACTACATGGGAGTCCAGCGACATAGCCATTACGCTAACTGCTGGTTCCCTGAATCTAGGTTTTTTCCAGCATATACCTGTTAAAAATCATGCAGAAAGGACTTTGTGTACAATTTTGGGCACAAAGTGTCAATAATTAAGTGAGGCCACCAAAAGGGATGAAGCAAAAGAAAGGATGGGATTCTGGATAGAGAATGGATGTCTCTTTTGCATATTACCTGCTAATAAAATATAAAGCCTGAAGTGTAATGATTTGATAGTACTTCACACCCTCTGGGATGGCTATTACTAAAAACAAACAAACAAACAAACAAAAAACCAAGATAGTAAGTGTTAGCAAGGGTATGAAAAAATTGGAACCTTTGTGCATGGCGAGTGAGAATGTGAAATGGTGCAGCTGCTATGAAAAACAGTATGACAGTTCCTCCAAAACCTAAATATAAAATTACCATATGATCCAGCAAATCCATTTTTGGGTGTACACCCAAAAGAGATGAAAGCAGGCCAGTCATGGTGGTGTAACGGTACACAATGTGTCTCAATGCTGAAGCCACATTGGAGAGTCACGGGCTCTCCCTGTGCACACCTGGTGCACGTGCATGCCCATGAGCCTTACTGGTTAGGTCTGAGCACAGCTCACAGCATGGAGACCTTGTTGGAGGTATCCATTTCCCCTTCTATCTTTGTCTCTCTCTCATGGGACAAAAAAAAAATAAAAAATAAGCTTTAAAGAAAAAGAAATGAAAACAGTGACTCATTTTTTACCAAGATTATTCACAATAGCCAAAAAGTAAAAACAGCTCAGATGTCCATTGGTGGACTAATGGATAACCAAAATACAGACTAGACTGGAATGTAACGCAGCTCTGAAAAGGAAGAGAACTCCGACATAGGCTACAACATTGATGCACCTTGAAGACATCATACTAGGTGAAATAAGGTAGTCACAAAGGGACGAATAAACACTGTGAACCCATTTGTTATAGAGTGTTCTATTCTGCTCTGTTGCTTGTGGAAAATACTTGAGTCTAGGTAACTTTAAACAATATAGGTTTATTCAGCTCAGCGTTTGGAGGTCCAAGGTCCAGGGGCCACAACTGATAAGGGTCTTCTGATTGGGTCATCACAGAGTAGAGAGCTAGAGAGCGTACATCTGTGTCCATAGATCTCTGTCTGTCTCATCCTTTCTTCTCATAAGCCCACCAGGAGGCAATCGCAGTACCCCTGCTCCGATGACCTTAATTCTAATCTCCTCCCCAAAGGCCCACCTTTCAACACCATAGTTAGATTAACTTTTCATCTGCTTAATCCCAGCACAACCAAATTTCAATACATGAACTGGAAAGGGAGTGGGGACAGTCAAACCATAGTATAGTCAAGTTTATAGAGACAGATAAAGTAACAGCAGTTACCAAGGCTGGGGCAGAGAGAGCACTGCTTAATGGGTATAGAGTTTGCGTCTGAGAAGAGAAAACAAGCTTTGCTGCTGGATGGTGGTGATGACTGCACAGCAATGTGAATACACTCAATGCCACTGAATCACACCCTTGAAAACAGTTAGAATGGTAAACGTTATGTTGCACGTATTTTTCCTCAATTTTCTTTTCAAAGGGCAATGGTTTGTTTTAGGCTCATCTCAAAATTCTCTGCATCAAAAGAGTTGCCTCGCAAAAGCAGCTCCCAAGAGCTCTATCAAAGTAACTGCATGGAAGCACAGGATCTGCCCTCAAGCCCCTCTCATTCACTCTTGGGCTGGGGGAGCAGGAAACAATCACCAATAAAAATGAATTTGGCAACAATAACGAAGGCAACGAAAAGAAGTGTAGGCTTTTCCGAACTGATATCCCTCTCATTCTCTATCCCTTTCTGTATATTTAACATATTGTGTAATTGTTTAAGTGGTTTTTTTTGTTTTGTTTGTTTGCTTATTGCTAGAGGACACATGCACTCACCAAAGAGACAGAGAGGGAGAAAACACCCCTGTGATGTTGGTCACACCACAATCCTTTTTCCTGTTTCTCCATCCCGTCAGGATTTCGGGCATGCACATATATGTGCCTGGCATGTTTTTCAAGCCACGAAGGCTGGAATTCAATAGAGATCTGCCATGTGGATTCAGCTTCCTACGCACAGGGCATGTAACTATTGGGCCAGCCTGAAAAATTACATGTTTTTTTACTGGAAAGTTCCATGAAACTTTATTCAGGAAGTCTAGGTTCCCAGCTGTTTAGATTTTATGATCCAGTTTTTAAAAATTTAATAGGGAGACAAATATAGGATTGACAACTTTTTATTTTGCTAAGTAAGAACATTAAAAAAAGTTGCCATCTGCTTTCAATATTATTTCATAAAAGAAGGTTGCATTTTCTGTTAAAAAATGCACTAGGAGATAAAATACAGTCCTTCCCAGGAAAGAGGAGTTAGCAATCCTTCCCAAAGGGTATTCAAGCCCTGCACTGTCCCAATTTACCATATTTTTCCAAAGAGCAAAGGAAACAGTGCCACAGGCTAGCACTCGCCCATCAGGGTACCTGAATCTGGGACCACTTCCCCAGCTCACACTCGTCACCTACAAATCTGCAGTCATTTTCAACCAGCACTCAAATGCCCAGCCCTCTCCTGCCCTGTGTTCCAGCACCTTCCCAAACCATCAAGGTGAGTGGCCATCACAGCTTCACTCATTATCCCACATTCCTCTCTTCACAGGGGGGGCAGCACCAGCCCTCATACTAGACCAAGTAAGCATGAACTGCCCAGGGAGACTGGATTCTCCCATCCAGGAAGAGTGAATTCCACTAACCAAGGAAGACCCTGAATCACACCCCATCAAGGAGACTCCAAATTACATCCCACCAGAGTGAGCTCCTGTTAACACCCTACCACAGAGATTCTGAATTATCCCCCAACAGGAACAGTCCTGAGGTATACCCCACCAGGAAGACTCCAAATTATAACCCACCACGGAGACTTAGCATTGTGCCCCACCAAAAAGGTTCCTGAATTATATCCACTAAGGGTACTCCAAATAGCACCCACCAGGAAGACTCCTGCATTACACCTCACCAGGGAGATTCCAAACTACACCCTAAAGGAAGACTCTGAGTTCTAGCCCCCAAGCAAGACTCCTGAATTATACCCCTCTAGAAAGATTCCTGAATTACACCCCACCAGGAAGACTCCATATTACATTCCATCAGGAGATTTCTGAATAATATCCTACCAAGGAGACTCCAAATTGCATCCCCCAGGGAGACTCCAAATTACACCCACATGGAGACATCTGAATTAAAACCCACCAGGAGACTCAGAATTACACCCCAGCAGGAAGATTCCTGAATTACATTCCACCAGGGGGATTCCAAATAACACCCACCAGGAAGACTCCATATTATACCCTACCAGGAAGACTCCTATTTACACCCCACTGAGGAGACTCAAAACTACACCCTACCAGGAAGATTCCCGAATTGCACCCTACTCGGAAGACTCCTGAGATACACCCCCACCAAGGAGACAGAATTATACCCCACCAAGGAGATTTGAAATTACACCCCCCCCCAGGGAGACTCCCAAATTATACCCCTCTGGGAAGATTCCTGAATTACAACCCACCAAGAGACTCAGAATTACACCTCACCAAGGAGACTCGAGATTACAACTCACCAGAAAGACTGAATTACACTCCACCAGATGGACTCAGGATTACACCTACCTGGGGAGACTCCAAATTACACCTCACCAGGAAGATTTTTGAATTACCCCCACCAGGGAGTCTGTGAATTACACTCTAGCAGGAAGTTCCAAATTACACTACTCTGGAGAGACTCCATATTACACCCATTCTGAATTATCCCACACCAAGAAGACCAAATTTCACCACACAAGGACAACTCCTGAATTACGTTCCACTGGAAAATATGGTTGTACATGTTTTTTTATACCGTTATTGTATGTATTTCTTTCCCCTAAAATATAGTGTGTCCCCAAGGACCTGGCTTACTGCAAGGAATAGAGCTAGGCACATCATTTCCAATAATGCTGCTAAAGAGTGAATAAATTAAATAGTGAATAAATGAAGTCCATTTTAAAGGAGGTCTATTAAGAGATTTTTACCCGACAAAAGAAAAAAAAAAGTTTAAATGGGAGCTACTGCTTGTACATCCTCACTCAGATTCCTGAAAAGTTAACATATACCTCATTTGGTTTCTTTACCTCCTCTTTGTCTCTGTCCCTCTCCGTCTTCATGCCTCCAGAAACACACACAAACACATCCACATATATACACTGTTTCTGAACTGTTTAAGAGTAAAATGAAGCCACAATATCCCATTACCTGTATATGTCCTAAAAATCAGAATTTTGGTTTTTTGGAGAGGTTTTATTTTGCTATAGGGCGCATGCGCTCGCCAGAAAGACAGAGAGAGATAGAGAGACAGAAAGCGAGAAATCACCCCCCGGGGGGATGGCCATGCCGCAATCCCTTCTCCTCCACTCTCCTCTCAGGATCTTCGGCGTGCACACACACGCACCTGATGTGAGTTTAAGCCACCGGATCTGAGACTCAAACCGTGGTCGACTACATGGGAGTCCAGCGACATAGCCATTATGCTAACTGCTGGTCCCCAAAATCAGAATTTTTTTAAAAAGATTTTTGCTATAGGGTACACGCGCTCACCAGAGACACACAGAGAGACTGAGAGACAGAAAGCGAGAAACCACCCCCCTGGCTCCTGGATGGCCAAACCACAATCCCTTCTCTTCAATTCTCCTCTTGGGATTTAAGGCACGCACGGACACATGCCTGGCATAAGTTTCAAGTCACCAGGTCCAGGACTTGAACCATGGTCGGCCATGTGGGAGTCCAGTGACATAACCATTACATCATCTCTGGTCCCCTAAAAATATGAATATTAACATTGACATAAAACTATTATGTAATCTACAGACGTTCAATGTTCACCAATTGTCTTATCCTTTAGAACAAAAAAGAGAGCATAAATTTGTCTGGCCCAGCATCGCAGTAACCTAGTCCCTTTAGTCTCCTTCTATCTGGGACAGTTCCTCAGTAACTTTTTATTTCATGACGTTGACATTTTTCTTAGAATACAGGCCAATTATTTTGTAGACTTCCCTCAGTTTGGGTTTGTTTGATGTTTCCTCACAATTACTAGGTTGTTGGGGACGTCATGATGTATTTTTCTGTTTTTCAATGCAAAAAATGCATCATGACCTTCCTTACAGATTGTTTGTACACCTTGGTCAGGACTACCACAGGCACAGTGCGGTGTCCTTCTCAGTGCTTTATAGCAAAGTCACAGAACGTCTATTTGTCTCACATGAGTGTTGATAACTTTTATCAACTGATGAAGGTAGTGTCTGCCTTATGTCTCCATTGTAAAATTTCCCCTTTTAAACCAAAGAGAATTTTGTCAGGAGAAATGTTGGCACTATATAAATTCCTTCTATATTGTCAACCTACTATACAGAAGCATTGTTCCTGCTTGCCCATCGCCCACTTATTGGTATTAATTTTGATGCTTAATTATCCAGATTCAACCAAAGGGAGCCTGTCTCTTATAAATTTAATCACATCTCCAAAATTATTTGAGCACTTCTTCACTTTTTTAAAAAATTTTTTATTAGAGATCATGTGAACTTGCCAGAGAGAGGGTGGGAAAGTGAGAAAGCACACCGCATGGGGAATGATCATGCTGCAATTCCTTCTCCATTTCTCCCTCCTTTCAGGATTTTAGGCATGCACATGCACATGCACCTGGTGTGTTTTAGAGCCACCAGGTCCAGGACTCAAACCACACAGTTTATTTAGTGCACCTCAGTCAGTTGCCTCAATCATCATGCTCCAGGCTAGCCCAAAACACTTCTTTACTTTATGATCCAAATTGTTCCAGGCTAATTTGCATTTTCTCTGTCCCAGCCCTAAAATTAACCATATCTTCCAAGATCCTTGGTACCTTTGAGTGGAGAAATTATTTGGAAAACAAGATGTGGGTGCTGTGTTTGCTACTGGGATGTCATTGTATCTAGGCACTTTCGAGGGACAGATCTATATCAATACATACATACATATTTCTGTATTTCTCTCTCTCTCTCTCTCTCTCTCTCTCTCTCTCTCTCTCTCTGTGTGTGTGTGTGTGTGTGTGTGTGTGTGTTCATGCTGATACCTCAAATTAAGAGTAAAATGAAGCCACAATATCCCTTTACCTGTGTATGTCCTGAAAATAAGAATTTTTTCAACAGCCCAATTCAACAACACAGGACTAACTCTAGCCCTCCACTTTTCCATATATGTAACTCCCTTCACTGAAATGGAGAAAAATGGCTCCCATTACTCACAATACGTTTACACATTTCTTCAGTCTTGAATATAAATAACATAATTTCAGATTTGTTAATCTATATCAATTAAAAAAAAACTTAAAAAGTATAAAACAAACCTAACTGAAGTAACCATATAATTTTTTCATGGTTTTTCATTATTGTTCTTATTAGCCGTAGGGTATACTGTCAGAATAGTCCAGAATTACTTGGGGAGTTGTCTCCATCTTTCAGTGTGGTTTATCATCTATTTGAAATATAGCTGGCTTCACTTGTTTCTGTTTTTATTCCACATTGGGTTTGGTCTCTAGTTCTCAGTGGTGTTTTTTAGTTGTTGTTTTGTATTGTAAAATGCTGACATGGTTATTAAGGTCAAAAGCATACACAAAGGTATTTTCTTACCATATCAATTCTAGTCATAAATAGATTATCCTCTGGAGTAATCTCACTAGATTCTAATTTACCCTTATATATATTTTTTACTAAAATACACAAATATGTGGGGTTTTATATTTTTATTTTCTTTATTACACAACAGTAACATACTAAAAATGTTCTCTTAACAGTTCTGTTTAGATAAAATTTTCATGCCATAAAATTCACTCACTATACATAGAAAGTCTGATGAGCTATTAAAAACACAGTGAGCTGGGCCAGCCCTGTGGCCTAATGGTGATCATATCCATCCTGCAAGCCGGGGGGTGGGGGGAGGGAGGGTGCTTTCTCCTTTCCCAGTCTCTTTCTCTCTCTTTCTGGCAAGCACATGCACCCTGTGACCAAAATAACAAATAAAAATGTAGTGTGCAACTATCAGTGTCATCACCACAAAAAGTCCACTCGTGTTCATCTACATTTACTCCGTGATCCCATCCACTTCCAAATATGCCTTTCTGCACGTTGCTTTTGTCACTTATCAGTATATTTTTTAAAGAATTATTTTATTGGGACCAGCAGTTAGCGTAATGGCTATGTTGCTGGACTCCCACGTAGTCGACCGTGGTTCACGTCCCAGACCCGGTGGCTTAAACTCACGCCGGGCACGTGTGCGTGCGTGCCCAAGATCCCGAGAGGAGAATGGAGGAGAAGGGATTGCGGCGTGGCCATCCCCCCTGGGGGGTGATTTCTCGCTTTCTATCTCTCTGTCTCTCTCTGTCTGTCTGGCGAGCGAGCGCATGCGCTCTATAGCCAAAACCTCTCCAAAAAAAAAAAAAAAAAAAAGAATTATTTTATTTAACTTTGTTTGTTTGTTTATTTATTTTAATTTGACCAGAGAAGGTCAGAGAGAGAGAGAGAAAGCATGGGGGGGAGGAGGGGAGGGGAAGAGAGAAAGTGAGAAAGCAAGCCACCAAGTCTGGGACTGAAACCATGATTGGCCATGTGGGATCCAGTGCCCTTAACCACCATGCCACCTGCCGGCCCTTATCAGTATATCTTAGAAGTCACTTGATTTCAGTTCACAGAGACCTTCCTTTTCCTTTTGCACAGTTACATAGTACTCCACTGTTCTATGTTCTCTGTCTTATTATCAACAGTATTCCACCACTCCACCATACCTGGACATTGAGGTTATTTCCACTATTTTAAAATGAAAAATAATTCTGTAATGAATAACCTGTACATGGGTATTTTACACTGTTGCTGTTCGTCTTCAGAGTTAATTCCTAGAAGTGAGACTTCTAGGTCAAAATGTCAATGCAAGAGTAATTGTGACAGATACAGCCAAATTTCCCTTCAAAAGGGTTATACCCATTTGCATTCGAACCAGTAATGTATGAGATTGTCTCCGCACAGCCTTGCCAACAGATGTGTTGTCAAGCTTTTCAATTTTTGCCAATCAGAAAGGTGAAAAATGGTATCTCAGAGTCATTTTCATTTGCATTGTTCTAATTATGACTGAAGGTGAACATCTTTTCATACATTTAGAGGCCATTTGTATATTCTTTATGTGAATTATCTTTCATGTCTTCTGACAGTTTTTTCTATCAGGTCTCCCTCCTCAATTTTAACCATTCATTACACATCAGTGATATTAACCCTTTGCATCCAATGTATATTAAAATACAAGAGGACTATTAAAAGTTAATGGAAAAATAGAATTAAAGTATAGGCTTATTTTTGGTGCAAAAAATGCTGCAATCTTTGCATACTTTTTTCATAACATACATTTTCCATAAACTTTTTAAAGCCCCTGCATATTTTCTTCCACAGTCATTTGCATTTTGACTATGTTTGTGCAGTTTGTTGCCATGCCAAAAGTGTCTAGTTTCATGTAATCAAATTTATTGATCTTTTTTACTATATCTAGATTTTGAGTCATAGTTAGAAAACTTTTCCCTACAGTCATGTTATAGAAAAAATTCATCTATGTTTTCTTCTAGTATTTTAATGACTTCACTCTGATATTTAGATCTCATAACCATTTGGTATTTCTATTGTGTATTATGTAAGGTGCATTCATTTCATCTTTTCCGAAAGCCTGATTTAATTTATTATTGCATTGCTAACAGAAATACCTGAGTGATTTTATAAAGAAATGTAAGTTTATTTACTTTACAGTTTAGAGGTTCCAGTCCAGTTTCTGGTCAGCTTCAACGTGGCAGAGGGCAGGCTTGTAAGCAGGACAGGGCATGGTTTGTATCCTTGTAGCTTTCTCTGTGTTCTAGCCTCATTCCTTCTTATATCCTCACCAGAAGGCAATCAAGGAGGCCCTGCCCTAGTGACTTTATCACCCACAAAGGCTCCACTTCTGACGCCATGTTGGCTTAAGTCTTCACCCTCTTTGTTCTGTTCCAATGGCTAAACACACAAATTTTGAGGGGATGCATTCAAACTGTATCACCATCTGCTTATCCTGGCACAATGTGCTGAAAAGTTTATCTCTGCTCCAGTGACTTGAGATGGTACTTTGCTCATATACTAAATCTCCAGACATAGTTGTATCTATTTCTGGACCTTACAAGTATTTAATTATAGTACTATTTGTCTTTTTATGAACTAAAATCACACTATTTTAACTACAGAAGTTTTACAATTCATTGTCATGTCTGGTAGAACTATTGTCCCTAGTGGTTTTTCATGACTATTACATGGTGTTTGTTTGTTTGTTTGTTTGTTTTTCATGTGACCTTAAGTATTGATTGTCTAGCTTCAAAAAAAGCTTCTGGGTATTTTTACTCGGATCACATTAGAGTCATAAATTAACTTTGGGTGAACTGGCTTTTTTTAATGATGTTAAATCAACCCATTTAAGAGCTTTCCCTCTATAGATTTTCACCATATCTTTCTGAGGTCTTTGCTGTTGTTTTGTGGGGGTTTTTTTTCCTAGTTAAAGGTAGACAGAGAGATATGTTAAGTGAGAAATCACCCCCTGGGGGATGGCCATGCTACAATCCTTACTCCTCCAGTCTCCTCTCGGGATTTTTGGGCATGCACACATATGCACCCTGCATGCTTTTCAAGACACTGGGTCTGGGCCTTCAACTGTGCAGTTGGCCTTGTGGGATCCAGCACTTTAACCTCCATGCCATCTGCTGGTCCCATGGGTTGCTGGGTTTTTTCCTAAGTATTTTACTGTTTTACCTTCTTTGTTGCTACTAAGTCATCTAACTAATTCTTATTTGTATATAAGAAAGTTATTAAGTTCTATATGTCAATTTTTAATCCTGCTACTTTAACGAGTTATTTTATTATTTACTTTTATCATTGATTCTCTAGGGTTTTGCAGTATCTATCATATCACATGCAAATCGAGTTCATTTTGATTTTTCTTTTCTAATACTTATGCTACTAATTGATTCCTCTTATCTACTTTTTTTCCCCAGATTTTGGTCACAAGGTGCATGCACTCACTGGAAGGAGACATAGAGAAGGAAAGTGAGAAAATGGGTCCTTTTTCCATTCTCCTCTCAGGATTTTGGGCATGCATACATAGGTACCTATAATGATTTTCAAGCTGCTGGGTCTGTGACTTGAACCATGGCTAAACATATGGGAATCCAGCACCTTAAGTACCACACTAACTGCTGGCCCTGATCTTACCTAATCCTAATACATCCTGTATAATTTAGAGATACTAGTGGAGATAATGGGTATTCTGGCCTTGATCCTGATCTTAGTGAAAATGTCACTAGAGTTTTCTCATCAAAAATGATCCCAACTTTAGGATTCAGGTATGTAATATATTTTATCATGTTAAGAAAATATCCATCCATTCCTATTTTATTTAATGATATATCAAGCATGGGTACTGAATTCTTCGAGAAGTTTTTCAGCTTCTATAGGGATCTTTTCCTTAGATCTATTAATACGATGCAGTTATATTCATAGATTTCCTCATATCGAACCAACCTTGCATTCCTAAGAGGGAAAAAAACACTATTTGGTCATAGTGTGTTGATGTCTTCTTTTTTCAAAAGAATTCTTTATCTTGTTTTATTTATTATTATTTTATTTTATTTGCTATAAGGCACATGTGCTCACCAAAGAGAGACACAGAGAGAGAGAGAAAAAAATGAAAAAGCAAGCTGCCGGTCTGGGACTCAAACCACAATGGCCATGCGGGAGTCCAACATCTTCACCACCACACCACGTACTAGCTCCATGCAATGACTTCTTAATGTGGTGTCAGCTTCCACTTAGGAATAATTTATTTAGTATTTTATTTCATATTATAAGTGATTTTATTCTATAATCTTTTTTTGGTATTGCTTTTCAAATTGAGCTATCAACATAATGCTTTCAAAACAAAATGAAAATGTAGTCCTTTATTTTCAATACTTTGAAATTACTCATAAAGAATGGAGAAGATCCAGTCTTTGAACATTTGGTAGGAATCCCCTGTGATCCATCTAGGTCTGGTTTTTTTTATGGACTAATTTCTTAATGACTTTCTCTAGATCTTTCATGGAAATCAGCTTTTTAAGCTTAGTGTATTAAATTGAACTATTATTTTTTTAATAATTATTTTATTTAACTTTATTTATTTACCTTTTTGTTTGTTTTTGTTTTTTGGGTTTGTTTGTTTGTTTGTTTGTTTTAATTTAACTAGAGAAGGCCAGAGCAAGAGAGAAAAAGGGAAAGTGAGAAAGCAAGCCACCAGGTCCAGGACTCAAATGGCAGTTGGCCATGTGGGAGTCCAGCACCTTTAATCACCACACCACCTGCCAGCCCCACTATTACTATATTTTATCTAGGTTTTCATAGTTATTTTTATAGAAGTCTGCAAAATAATCTTAATTTTTTTCAATTTATTGTTTCAATGGTTATGTTTCCCTTATCATTCCTTATCTTACATATTTGTGCTTTCTTTCCTTTTTTAATTATTAACAAGAATTTTGTCCATTTTGTCAATCCATTTGGGATTATTAATTAGATCTACTGTTCTATTCTCTACCTTACTTTTTAGCTTTGATCCTTACTATTTCATTTTTTGTGCTTTTTGGTTTATATTATGGTTCTTTTCCTAGATTTTGGAGCTGGGGATTCAGTTTTATTCTTTTTTTTTTAACACGTTTTATACAAGTGTTTAAAGATGTGAATTTCCTCTCTTCATGACTTTAAATGTCTCCAAAAATTCTGGTAGGTAGTGTTTTTTTATTGTTACTGTTTCCTTTTCATTTTTTTTCTGCTTTTATCCACGAGTTATTTAACAGAAATTTTCTTAAATTTCTAGATCAGAGGAGTCTTTTGTTATTGTTAATGTTCAGTGTTAGCACTTTGTGATCAGAGATCACTGTTTGTAATATTTCTACTTTATAAAACTTAGTGACATTTTCTTTGTGACCTAATCTGTGATAAATTTTTGTAAATGTTCCATGTACACTTGAGAAGAAAGTATATTCTATATTATCATGGCATAAATGTATACATACACATGAGGTCTTTGAGAAGTTCATTGAAAATGTATATTGTGAAAAAAATTATGCATGGTTTGCAATTATTTGCATCAAAATAAATTCATACTTTAATTCTATTTTTCCACAAACTTTCTGAAGTGCCCTTAGGTGTGCATGTTATATGCACAGACACACACAATATCTACCTTATTTTTATGTGTGTTTTTTGTCCACTTGATTGGGCTTATGCTCTTGTATTTTATGCTCTTGTATTTAGTAGAATAAGTTAAAACTTCTCCATATTAATATGTTTTTTCAATTAATTACTTTATTTAACTTTATTGTGAGAGTCCAGTGCCCTTAATCATCACGTCACCTGCTGGTCCCTTAATGTGTTTTTATCTAAGTCTCCTGGTTTCTTTTGTAGTTTCTGACTTATAAAGTGGTTCAATTTCTGCCTTATAAAAGTGGTTCCTGTGTTATTTCATGCATAGATGTGCATAATGCTATGTAACTATTGGGTTGATGGAAAAGTCATGATGTATTTTTTTCTGTTTTCCTATGCAAAAATGCATCATGACTTTTCCAAAAAACAAATATTTTGCATTGTCATTAGCCTCTTTTTTCCTGAATGCTTTAATTAAGTATCTGTTTTGGACAACGTATGATCCATATTGTTTATCTTTCCATGTATCTGGGTGCAGTGGCCACAGAGCGGCACAGAAATGTTTTACTTTGGTTATGAAGACACCCTACATCTCAAGAACAGGCATACCTCACTTAGGGAACCGACTGTTTCAGGAAATACTCATTAATCCTGGGCTGTCCCATCTGTTTACTCAGGCAGCATCCTAGACACCTTCACAGCCACTGCCAAGCAATCTACTGCTGCTAAGAGTGGCTGTTTCCAATCCACTCATGTTTTTAAAAGATTAACATGCTCATACATGTACACACATACACACACACACACAAAAAAAAAAAAAATAAGCAAAACAACAAGGAAATCTGAGGTTATGCCTTCTCGAAACCATGTTGTGTTTAGATGAACTATGGCTTCTTTGGAAAGAGGCTGAGGAGGGCTGTATTCAATAAGCTCCAGAACCGCTCAAGAAAGTCTGCAGCCTGGCTACCTCACCTATTCAGGAAGAGAGATCCTTCTACAAGAACCGCAAGGCAGAGAGGCACCTTCTTGGGGCACTGAAAGTAATTTGTAACCAAATCCTGCAGTAGTTGGCTAAGAGTCAAGTCAGGATATAAATGCAGAAAGAACCAGTTAGATTTCATTGATTAGCAGAGTAGGATACAGGCCTCACATGAACCTAGGGTTAAAGCAGGCTAGGAAAGGGGTGTGGTTTAGTTCAATGCCATTAACAGGTGTTCCCTCCTTGCCCCAGCACACAGTCAAAAATGTTCTTACAATTTGCCAGCCTAATTACATACGCTGAACCTTCATTTGGTAGACAATTAATAGTCACTGGAAATATGAAGAAGGGCAGAAACACAAATGGGCAATAACTGTTCACAATCCTTTCAAAAGAGCCATTTGAAAATAGCAGCAGAGATACAGCCTGCCTAAGCACAGGTGAGGAGGGACCTTTTCTATGGACCCACACTCTGAACCAGCTCTGGCAGCCCTGGGCACAGAGACAGGAGCAAAAGCTACTGAGAACAGACCTCCTTGTCCTTTGAAGTGCTCAAGTCTTTCCTCAGGGGAGACTTCTCGGGAAGAGAGTCATATCAATATGTGGGAGAAGCCTGTATGTCATATCAATATGTGGGAAGGGACTAGCCTATTTCCTGGCCCATCCCAGGTACCCCATGGTGTACATGCTAACCAATGTGTTTTCCTCTTCCTTCCAGGCACATTGCTGAACTGTGTTTTCCAGCCCTTCTGCAATCAGGTGGCACATGTGACTGACTTCTGCCCAGTGGAATGTGGCATTAGTGATATATGCCATGTCCAAGCCTGGTCTGTCTGTAGCAATCTCTCCTAGGCCACTGCCCATCAAAAGGCCTGCCCGAGATAGCACAGCTCATGGGTGGCCCGGCCATTACTATAATTCACATTTTTATCACTATACTATATTGCTTTCCAGTTAATCTAGTCTTACAAATATTTCTTGATTAATACTGTATGGTAGGGTCTACTCTAAAACGAAATGCCCTATTAGTAGCTGCTCAGACAGTGGGTCCTGGACTGTTAGCTATAAGGTCTGCCCTATTCCTATTCCTATTCCTATTCCTGACCCAGGCTGATGAAAATGTACCAATAGACTAGAAAGTCCTAAAAACTAGACCTGAAGCTGACAGCAGCTGAACTCAAAAAGCAGCAGAACTGTAGCATGTATTGGCCTGATTCTGCAGCCTGACAACATCTTGTACATGACCTAAGGGCTTGGTATAGACCTCTCTTCCAGAGCTCTTCCAGAAAAGCACCAATCCCAGACACCAGCATGGAAGGTGTTAGCAGCCTACCCTACCCCACTCTAAGCTACCCAGGGCTTTTGCATTCCCTAAGCCTCTCTGGGTACACCCAAGTATACCCACTCTTCCTGGTTTCCACAAAGTTCCAAATTCCCTGAGGTTTTTTTTTTTTTCCTCTTCAGTTTTGCCTCCATACCCATCCTCCTGCCCAGGCAAGAAGACCCAACTGCAGTGACAGGCATATCTCATTTTAAGAGGGCCCTTGCTGCGAAAATCTGATCTGACAGAATGCAGCAGGAGCAGCTAATCCCATTACAGAAGGAGTCTATTATTTTAATATGAATCAAGCGATGTCTATCCCCACCCTCACCCCCACTTCCAAAGAGGAGGAATCTGGGGTCTGAAGACATAAAGGAGGGAGTTCATACTTAAGGCCAGGTACTGCTGAGGCCTCATCAGGCCAAGACCCACCTTCCCTGAGAAGTGGCTTTTCTCATCCATTTCAGCATCTGCCTAGGGATTATTTGGGAATATGTGGGGAACAACCGACAAGATCGATATCAACAAAAGTAACACATTTGTGAAATCACAGTGTTCATCAGTAGGGAAGAGATTCTTCTAATACTTGGCTTTCTAAAACCTAGGCAGAGCCTGCCAGCCCAAGACCTGCAGATGGCCAGAGAGAGTCTGGGGAATCATGCCTGCTCCCCTCTGCTGACTACTGCCTAGAAGGAGGAGAGAGAAGACTCCAGTCAGGGACAGGGCTTTAAACAAAGGTGGTGTTCAATGAACTGGGGTTTGACTCAGAAAAGTATGTTTGACTCCTGAAGACACTCCCCCCACTTCTAGCGGTGCGGGTGACTACAGGATACATCAGGAGGGTTTTCGAACTTAGGTTTGGCAGTGCAGTGGCTCTCGCCAGGTCCCTAGCTTGCTGTCCACCATGTACCTCACCTACTCGGTCACTGTAAGGAAAAGCACACTTTGGAAGGGTTGGGATTCTGCATTTTAATTCTGATTACAACTTAATGCAACACATAGACCGTTTGGCGTGGTGCCTTTCTGCTGAATGTCTGAACATTTTAATGGAATTGTGTTATCATGCGAATGTGTGGCCAACTGTTCAAACAAGATACTCTATCTGCCTTTCTTGAAGAGCTAAGCAGGATGCGGGAGAACGAAAAACAGAAGAGCTGTAACTCCAGTATCGGACATTTGTATGTGGGAAAAAATCGCCATAATTTTATTGACATGCATCTGTCTCCATCACATATTCTATGACATTAACACTGCTGGCAGCACCACCGTTAGGTGTCAGTGACCCTGTCTATCTTCCTTCCTAGTGTCTTGGAGGTAAGAAGCAAAGTCGGACACCTGAAAACTGCCAGAATCCAGGTGTGTGCTTCGGTCCCTGGACCAGAGTGCCATCTCTCTCGGTCACATCTCCAGCTTCCCTCACATGCACATACACAGAAAGTGCCAAAATAACTTACGAATCTTTTTTTCTAAGTTTTTAATTTCCTAAATTATGTTTTAAAATAGTTTAGAAAAGAATCCCACTTTAATCCTAGAGAAAGGTAGCCTGATGCCCAAAGCCTGACAGGAGGAGACCTGCAACTGAGGCACGACAGAGCATCTGACGGCAGGCCGTTCCGCTCTGTTCAGCCTCGACAGTTCCCGTAGACGCTGTGCACCCAGCAAGGACGAGGCATCCTTCCAAGACCTACAAGCCTGCTTGAAGAGGACTTGGAGGACAGATCTGCCTCTGGGGCCTAAGCACCAATAATTTGCTTCTTCTTCCTCCCCCCAAATGCTCCTAGCTCCCTGGGCACAGCAAGTTACTGAGCTGGAAACCAGGCCTCAGGGGGTCTACTTCCTTCTGCTCACCCATAGCCTCTCCTAGCCAGGAGCTGCTGGGCTCCTCAGAACTGGGTCCAAGGTCTCCCCCAACCCCTTGCTCTAACACAGCTCTCCTGGTGTCCCCTCAACAGCAGTCACCTAATCCCCTAGCCAGGTGTCACTAGTGGGCTCATGACAGGCAACATGCTCCCACTTCTGGTCTGGGAGGAAGGAATATGCTCTCAGCCCTGAGTCATGGCTACAACCCTTCTAGAACCTTCCAGTCACACAGGCGATTCGGGTTAGCTCTCTCTCAACCCAAGGCACCTGTAAACAGCGACTTTTGAAAAAGCACCTTGTATATTTTTATGTACCCAAGATTTATGGAAATAATTAAGAAATTTGATTACAATTCCATTGTGGCTGTTTACTCGGAGAACAAACCTTTTTCTCGAACGCTTCCTCACACTGACGAATGCACTTGAGTTTCTTTTTATTTTTAAAGCATAAATTTTCCTTGTTGATAGTGACTATGTATAGCGGTTGCAGCTGGGGCTGTTTTTACTAAGTTTCTAATCTAATAAGTTCTGCAGAAGAATAATACAACTGTTCTCAGTGCCTGACAGCGCTGCTCCTTCAGGGGATGCAAGCCAGGAGAGCTTTCTTTGCATGGATCTTGGATGGGCCATTTATCCTCAAGAGAGGAGGTGGGAAGTAAAGAAAGAAGTGGAATGGCTCCCGTGTGAATTGATTAGAGGTTTTTGACAGTGATGATAACAAGGAAAGGTGCTTGAGCATCTTGCACTGTAGGGGTGGGGTAACCAAGATAACCTGCAGTAAAGGCTGGGCCGTGTGGATTCCACTGCCTTCTGCTGGTCCCTGCCGGGTTCTGTAAGTTCTACTGGGGCCAAATGGGCCATGCTGGTTTGACTGCGTTCTGCAGGAAGAAAAGCTAACTGTTTTCTTTCTCCCCACACCTCTCACTCCACCACTAACCAAAGGATCATTCAAAGAAGTCTAGAGACAAATAATTCTTTGTAAAGAGGCATGCTGTTCTCCTACACTGAAACGAAGATTTAAGGATGGAACCAGTGTTAACTCGGCATCTCCCAAGCTCGGCTCTGAGTAGAGCTCCCCCTTCTGTACCTCATTAATCTTCACCATCAGTGTAAAGATGCAGGGACCAGCCTTGCCAGTTCTGGTGAATGCATCGAAGGTCACAGGACTGGGAAGCGGTGGAGGTGGGATTCAAATGCAGACAGGTCGACCCTCACGAGGACAGAGGACGCCAAATGCTATTTCTGTCTCCTCTAAGGAAGGCACAGCTGAAGGGGACGGAAGGGACACCATGTCCAGCAGCTTGTGATTCTGAGCCTTGCCCTGAGCCTCCTACCTAGCTGTCACCAGCCACAGTTTGGCATGGGATGGATGGACAGAGTTGGCCCATCCTCCCCGAGGCACTGAGGAGGGAATCTAATTTTAGCTCTCAGAGCCTAAAACTGCTGGTGCAGGAAAAGATCATTAAACACGCGCTGTTCCCAAACTGAGGAATCACAGACGGAAGGTCTGAAAAGACCCACACAACGAGAGGAGCCAGTGCATTTGCGTCACCGGCCCTCACGCCTCACTGCCCAGGGCCCTGGGATGCCGCCACTCACAGGCGCTATCCTAGGAAGCAAATGTCCTTCCTGCTACTGACAGCAAGTGTCCTCCTGGCTCCCGGGGGAAGGCCTGGCTGGGAGTTGCAGCTGTATGGTGAGGCAGTTGTGTAAGGATCAGGAGAGTCCCCAGCCTCGGCCTTCCTCACCAGATGTATGCATGGAAACTCATGCTCTCTGCACTTAATTCCTTCAATACCTTCGCCTCCTTCACTGGCCTTTATAATTCACAAGTCAGTGGCTTCTTCCTCTTTCTGGCTCATCATATGGCTGGCTCAGCTCCCTGACACTTTCCAGAGGCTCTTCTGGAGTATGAAGAAATGGGCCCACTAACCTCTCCCTGACTCCGCAACTCCACCACTCTTCCCAGTCCCAAGTAACCACATTCTACTCTATGCTTCTTTTTTTTCCTCTTTCCTTTTTTATCTTTTAATATGCTATAGGGTGTGCACACTCCTCAGAGACAGACAGAGAGAGAGAAAGAGAGGGAAAGGATAAAGCACCTCCCAGATGTATAGCCATGCCACAGTCCTTTCTCCTCCATTCTCCTGTTGGTATTTGGGCATGCACACATACATGCCTGATGTGATTTTCAAGCCACCAGGTCTGGGACTCAAACCACACAGTGAGCCATGTGAGATCCAGCCGCCTTAACCTCTTTGCCATAGGCTGGCTCTCAACTCTCTGCTTCTATGATATCCACTTTTCTAGTCTCCACATACGAGTGAAATCAGGTGGTAGTGCCTTTCCAAGTCTGGCTTATTTCACTTAATTTAACATCCTTCAGATTTATCCTTGTTGCTGCAAATGATGGAATTTTATTCTTTCTATGGCTGAATAGTATTCCACTGTCTAAATGTACATTCGTCTGTTGAGAGACACTGATGATTCCATATCTTGGCTATTGTGAATACTGCTGCAGAAACATGGGAGTGCAATATCTCTAGAACATACTAATCCCATTTCCTTTGGCTACGTATCTAGCTGGAGAATGGCTGGATTACATGAAAGTTACAGTTAGATAGGAGGAATAAATTCTAGTATTCCATTGCACAGTGGGCTGACTGCAGTAATAACAATATGCTATCTTTCAAAATAACTGGAAGAGAGGATTTAGAGTGTTCTAACCACAAAGAAATGTCTAATGTGATCAATATGCTAATCACCCAGATTTGATCATAACACATTGTATACATGTATCAAATATCACACAATAACCCATAAAGCTGTACAATTATTATGTATCAATTAAAAAATAGATATGGTCTAAAAAAAAGAATGGGAGAAGAGTTCCATCTCCATTGGATTCAACCTGAACCTGTCCCATGACAGTGAAAAGCGAAATGTTGAAGGAGGGGGCCAAGTGAGAGGAAAGGAAAACTGGGACAAGGATGCAAAATAACTCAAACATCCATCGATGGATAAATGGATAAATAAAATGTAGTCCATCCACACAATGGATTAGTATATACTATAGCATGTTTGAAAATGTTATTTAAAAGAAAAGCAGTCATAAATGTCACATAGTGTATGATTCCATTTATACAATTTGCCTATCCAGAACAGGTAAAACCATAGAGAGACAAAGTCGAATTTTGTTTGCCAGGAGCTGGGAGTTCAGAGAAATGGGAGGGATGGCCTAATAGCTACAAGGACGTACTTGGAGATTATGAAAATGTTCTGGAACTAGATAGAGAGGTTGTACAACACTGGGAGTGTACTAAATGCGATTGGGACCTATACTTCAAAATGGTTAATTATATATTATGTGAATTTCACCTCAATAAACCTTGTTTTGTTTGTTTGTTTGTTTGTTTTAGGTTTTTGCCACAGGCACATACACTCGCCAGAGACAGAGAGACGGATTCAGTGAGAGGAAAAATGAGAAATTGCCTCCCAGGGGAGATGGCCATAGCACGATCCCTTCTCCATTCTCCTCCTGGGATTTTGGGCATGCACACACATGCACCCAGCATGATTTTCAAGCCACGACTCGAACCGTCGTCAGCCGTGTGGGAGTCCAGCACCTTAGCCACTACGCCACCTGCTGGTCCCAATAAAACTTTTTTTTAAGAGAGATGTGATTGAGTGGGAGGAATAATTCATAGGAAGGATTCTTAGAGGGTAGAAACTATTTCAGCAATAAATATTCATTGATCATTTACTCAGTATCAGGTCGGTGATACTGCAGGAGGTAGAAATGGAAACAATCATTGGGGAAAAAAAAGGTTCACCAGTTGGACCAGGGTAGGGGAAGAAAGTAGTAAAGGCTTTCTGGGCAGACAGAACTGCAGTAAAACCACAGCGTTCTAATTGTGTAGCCATACTTTTAAATGAACACAAATGAACATTTAACTGTTCACTGCTGCTGAAAATGATAGATGTGGTTCCAACTTTTCCTGAACTGGCACTGGACACATGAAACAAGAAACAAACTGTATTTTCCAAGAATTCCAGGAGAACAGATTGAAAATAAATTTATCAAGATGTAATATAGTCAGGCCAGCAGGTAGCATGGTGGTTAGGGCACTGGACTCCCACACGATCGACCATGCTTCATGTCCTGGGGCTGGTGGCTTGAAAATCATGCTAGGCACGTGTGTGCCCAAATTCCAAGAGGGAAATGGAGAAGGGATTGCAGTACGGCCATCACCCCAGGGAGTGATTTCTCATTTTCCCTCTCTTTCTCTGTCTCTCTCTGTCTTTCTTCAGTAAGTGCACATGCCCTATGGCAAAAAAGAACCTAAAAAGAAATAATGCAGTCAATAAAGGAAAGCTTTGACAGAAAGACAAGGAGAAACTAAAAGATCCACTACTATAATGAGAGATTTGGGGCACAACTTTCTCAGTAATTTATAAATCAAATAAAACTAAAATCAATCAGGATAAACAAAATTTGAATGATACAATTAACAAATAGATTTTTGTCTGGCAGGAGTTGGGAGGACAGAGACATGGAGAATGATTGCCTAATATTTCGACCATTGTACTCACAGAATAGATAATCCATATTCCAAATTTATTGGGATCAATGCTGTGTCTCAAAAATTTCAAAAGCATCTATAGATTATGTTCTCAGACAACAGTTAATTGAACTAAAAATCAAAAATTCAATTAGAAATCAGTAATTAGAAGATTCTAGAAAAATTCCCATATAAAGGGTCTTTGCAGTATGAAAAATGAATATTATGAAAAACTATGAATGAGTTTCAAAATATTTTGCACCGAAGTAAACTTTTACTTTAATTTCATTTTGAAATGTTTGAAATTCCTTGTAAGTTCAAAAATTAAGAAATTAAACAACCCAAAATGAAATCATAATGGAAGTTTCAAAATATTTAAGACTAAATAGTAATCAAAATACTACATATTAAAACATGTAGGACATAGCTAAAACATATTTAGAGAGGAACTTGTTAATTTGGATATTCATACAGTAAAGAGGAAAAGTGAATAATTAATGAGCCAAGCTTCCAACTTAAGACATTAAGAAAAAAGTAGAATAAGCTTAGAATGCAGAAGGTAGGAAATAAATATAAAAAGAATTTCATAAGACCAGTAGATGGCATACTGATTATGTTGCTTGACTCCCACATGGCCAACCACAGTTCAAGTCCTGGACCTGGCAGCTTCAAACTCAAGCTGGGTGTGTATACATGCATGCCCAAAATCCCAAGAGGAGAATGGAGGAGAAGGGACTGTAGCAAGGATGGCCATCGCCCCCCCAGGGGGTGGGGGGTGATCTCTTGCTTTCTGTCTCTCTGGCAAGCACATACACCCTATAGTAAAAATCTCTCTGGGGGGGAAAAAAAGAAAGAAATTGATAAAAAAAAAGAAACAACTATGAAATAGATATTAACAACAAAGTCAAAGTTAGGTTTTTTTGGGGAGAGGTTTTCGCTAGAGGGTGTGTGCGCTTGCCAGACAGACAGAGAGAGACAGAGAGACAGAAAGCGAGAAATCACCCCCCAGGGGGGATGGTCACACCGCAATCCCTTCTCCTCCATTCTCCTCTCAGGATCTTGGGCACGCATGCACACGCGCCCGGCATGAGTTTTAAGCCACCGGGTCCAGGATGTGAACCGTGGTCGACTACGTGGGAGTCCAGTGACATAGCCATTATGCTAACTGCTGGTCCCCAAAAGTTAGTTTTTTGAAAAGAACAATATACAACACATTTGACAAAACCCCAATGCAAAAAGGACAAAATTAGGAGTGTGAAAAAACATAACCAGAGAATCTATAAAGATTTAAAAGTTATTGAGGGGCCAGATACTGGTGCATTTGTAATGCAACTGGACCACATGGGGCGGTCCTAGGTTCCCGCCTCAGGCTTCCCTGTGCGGGCTGGAAGTACACCCACATGACCATGACCCAGGCTAGCTGAGGCTGGACAGATCTCAGTGTGAAGACCATGCTGAGGGTAACTGCCTTTTTCTCTCATGGAAGAAATAACATATAAACTTTTAAAGTTACTGAGAAGATATATGACCAACCCATGACAATAAATTGTCAACTTAAATAAAATGGCACATTCTAAGAAAATAAACTTATCAAAACTGTCTTAGGAAAATATAGAAACCTGATATTCTTATAAACGCAAAGAAAAAAAAAAGAAGAAGAAGAAGCAGTAGATAAAAATACCAGGCCCAGATGGTTGTACCATTCTTTTTTTTTTTTTTTTTCTTTTTTTTTCTTTTTTTTTTTTTTTTTTTGTAATTTGCTATAGGGTGCATGTGCTTGCCAGAGAGAGAAAGCATCCTGGGGAGATGGCCACGCTGCAGTCCCTTCTCCTTCATTCCCCTCTCAGGATTTTGGCCATGCACACACATGCACCTGGCATGTTTCTCAGGCCACCTAGTCTGGGACTCAAACTGTGAGTCAGCCATGTGGGATCCAGCTACCTTAACCACAATGCCACTGGCTGACCCTGTACAATCATTCTTAATAGCTGCATTAAAGGATCTAATATTTCTTTTCTTTTAGAGATTTTAACTATAGAGTACATGTGTTCACCAAAGAGACAGAGAAATCACCTCCTCCCCCCAGGGGGGATGTCCATGCTGCAATCCCTTCTACTCCATTCTCCTCTTTGGATTTTGGGCACGCATGCCTTGTACCCAGCATGAGTTCCAAGCCACTGGATCCAGGACTTAAACCTCAGTCAGCCATGTGGGAATCCAGCACCTTAACCACATGCCAACTGCTGGCCTCAGCATCCATCCATTCATGATTTTAAAAATTAAAAAAAAAAATAAAAACTTTAGCAAAGTAGGATCAGAAGGAAACTTCCTTGGCCTAATAGTTTATATAATACCAACTGAACAAACAACAAACAAAAACCGCTACAGCAACATCACTATTAACCAGCTTTGTACTGGAAGTCCTAATATGTACAGTAACCTAAGAACACAAAATAAAAGCTACAAGATTTAGAAAGATAGGAAGGACACTCTCAATTTCACAGAGGATGTGACTATCTATTGGGTCACTGGAAAAGTCATGACGTATTTGTCTATGTTTTTCTATGCAAAAATGCATCATGATTTTTCAGATAACCCAATACATAGAAGCTAAAGAATCCTGAAGCAAAGAGCTGTATTAAATCAAAAGATTTTTACCAAGATATAAAGTCAACATATAAAAATAACTTTTCTATGAAAGCAACAAAACAGAAAATATAATTTTAAAAGTATCACTTAAAATTGTGATTTAAAATCTGAACTTTCTAAGGATAAATTCTCAGGATTTATCTTAAGAATAAATTAATGAATAAAATATAAAACTTTACAGAAGATAGAGTAACGGTTGTGTCACTGAACTCCCATGTAGTCGACCGCAGTTTGAGTCCCGGACCTGGTGGCTTAAAACCCATGTCGGGCACATGTGCATGCATGCCCCAAATCCTGAGATGAGAATGGAAGAGAAGGGACTGCAGCAGGGATTTCTCACTTTCTTTCTCTCTAGCAAGTGCACGTGCCCTATAGCAAAAATCTCTCATTTGGGGGACCAGCAGTTAGTGTAATGGCTATGTCACTGGACTCCCACGTAGTCGACCGCAGTTCACGTCCCGGACCGGGTGGCTTAAAACTCACGCCGGGCGCGTGTGTGTGCGTGCCCAAGATCCCAAGAGGAGAACGGAGGAGAAGGGATTGCAGCGTGGCCATCCCCCCCTGGGGGGGGTGATTTCTCACTTTCTGTCTCTCTGTCTCCCTCTGTCTGTCTGGCAAGCGCACAAGCCCTGTAGCAAAAACCTCTCCAAAAAAAAAAAAAAAAAAAATCTCGTTTTTTAAAATATATAAAAAAGTTTACAGAAATATATTAAAAATGGCTAAAATGAGAACAAACTTCAAAGAGTTCATGGGGGCCCAGCCTGGTGACGCAGTTGGTAGCAAATGAACTGCAGTGCTGGAAGTCACATGGTCAATTGTGAGTCTGGATCCTGTGTTGGCCCGAAAACACACATGCCCAGAATCCTGATGAGTTGGAAGACTTAGGAAACGGGATCACAGCATGACAAGACCTTATCAAGATTGCTTCTCTCTCTCTATTTCTCTCTCTTGAATAAAAATAAACTTGGGGTCAGGAGTGGTGTAGTGGTTAAGGCTCTGGACTCCCACACTGGGTTCCGGAACCAGTGGCTTAAAAATCACACTGGATGCGTGTGCATGTGTGCCCAAAATCCCAGGAGAAAAATGGAGAAGATGGGATTGTGGCATGGCCAATCTCCCTGTGGGGTGATTTCTCACTTTCCCTCTCACCATCTCTCTGTCTTTCTCTCTTTCTCTCTGGTGAGTGCACATGCCGTATGGCAAAAAACTAAAAATACATACATAAACTTTTAAAAAAGTTTGTGGGGCTGGGGACTAGCAAATGGAGTACTAATTGTATTGCTGGACTCCCAAAAAGCTGACTGTGGTTTGAGTCCTGGATCCAGCAGCTTAAAACTCATGCTGAGCACATGTGCATGCATGCCCAAAATCCTGAGAGGAGAATGGAGAAGATGGGATTGCTATTTCTTGCTTTCTATGTCTCTTTCTCTCTCTGTATCTCTGGTGAACACGTGTGCCCTATAGCAAAAACTTCTCTAAGAAAAAAAAGTATTTGCGGGGCTGGCCCGTAGCACAGCGGTTAATCTGAATCTGACATTGGGAGCCATTTCCTACATGGCTGACCTCAGTTCAAATCTCATCCCTGCTGGCTTGAAAAACATGCTGGGTACTTTTGCATTCCTGCCCCAAATCCTTAAAGATGGAGAATGGAGGAAAAAGGATTGCTGTGTGACCATGCCCCAGTGGGGGTTGCTAGTTCTCTCTCCCTCCCTCCCTCTCTCTCCCTCCCTCTCTCTCTCTCTCTCTCTCTCTCTCTCTCTCTCTCTCTCTCTCTCTGGCAAGTGCATGTGCCCATTAGGAAAAGGAAAAAGAAAAACGAAAAACAAAAGATTATGGAAAAATTAAATTAATGCACGAGCTTATTTAATGTGAAAAAATTCTTAAATCCATGCATAGTTTTCCGTAATATGCATTTTCCACAAACGCTTTGAAGACCTCCCTCATATATGTGGAAGTATATCATGTTTAAATATAGAATATGACCGAGCCACAGTAGTGCACACCAGGTGTTGCTGCTTGGTAGGCTGAGGCTACTGGGAGCCCAGATTTGATTCCTGGCCCTCCCTAAAATGCCAGGTGCAGTGGTTTATGCCTGTAGTCCCAGCTACTCAGGAGGCTGAGGCAGGAAGACTGCAACACAGCAAGACCCTGTTTAAAAATGCTACACTACACGCACACACACACGACTCAATGTCATGAAAAGGTCAATTCTCACCAAACTGATAATAGGTTCAATGTATTTCCAATGAAAATTTCCACAGGAATTTGAGGACCTTGACAAGATTATCTTCTAATGTTCATGGAACAGCAAAGGCCAAGAATAGGCAAACTGAAGAACACATCTGAAGAGGACATATAAAGTGTGGGACATGCAGGTAGGGAGACCATAATCTACTGAGTAAGACTTATTGAAAAGCTATAGTACTTAAGAAGATGATGCACTGAAGCAGGAAAAGACAAACTGTTGGAATGGAATACAAAGCCCAGGAATAGACCACCAACATATAAGACAGAAGTCATATATGAAAGCTTAAAGTACTATAAAGATCATGGGATAGAGATGAACAATTCAATACATGATGTGGTGACAAATGATTTTTACATGGGAAAAAATGAGAAGTTTTCTACATAAAATTAATTCTAGATAGATAAAAATTTAAATATGAAAGCCAAAGTCCTAAAATTTTTAGAAGAAAATATAGAAGATAACATTTATGGTTGGGGTACAGAAAGATTTATTAAACAAGAACAAACGATACTAACCAACCATAAAAAATAAGATTAATGGTACCAGCAGTTAGCGTAATGGCTATGTTGCTGGACTCCTATGTAGTCGACCCGGGTTTGAGTCCCGGACCCAGTGGCTTAAACTCACGCCAGGCACGTGTGCGTGTGTGCCCAAGATCCTGAGAGGAGAATGGAGGAGAAGGGATTGCGGTGTGGCCAGCCCCCCTGGGGGATGATTTCTCGCTTTCTGTCTCTCTGTCTCTCTCTGTCTTTCTGGCGAGCACATGTACCCTATAGCAAAAACCTCTCAAAAAATGGTAATATTAATAAAAATTAAACTGCATTGAAAATAAGAATTTCTATCTAGCAAAAATAACATTCAAAAAATTGTAGCAAACACAATAATGGAAACTTATTTGTTGAGGATGACGTGTATGGTAATATCTTTGACCTGATTGACATACAATGTATGTATGCTTTGAAAAACCAAGTTGTATGCTGCAAAGGTGTACAATGATTAAATGTATTTTTAAAAATTTCTCAAAATGTAGAAGACATTTATATTATATATAGCTAGGTATCAGGATTTCATCAGTATAAAGAACCCCTACAAGTCAATCAATAACTAAAAGAGAAACAATCCAAAAGGGGAGAAAACGGGCAAAGGGAAAGAATAGCAATCATCGAAGAAGACACCCAAATGGCCAACAATATATGAGAAGCAGCTCAACCTCACTGGTAGCAAAGGACATGGAAATGAAGACAACAGTGAGGTATTTTACAATTTTCAGATTGGAAAAAATTTTAAAGTCTGTGATGGCAATGTGAAGAAATGGGAACTATCACATGCTAGTAGTTGGAAACATAAATCAATGCAATCATTTTGTAGAGCAATCTGACAATTGCTGAAAATGCATGTACTCTACCACCAAGCTGTTCCACTTTAAGGAATACAAGGGTATCTAAATAAAGACACACACACACACACACACACATAAATGTTAATGTAATGAAATTCAATACAGCAGTTAAAATAAGTAAGCCAGAAATATATATATTTCTTTTTTTTTTTTTTTTTTTTTTTTTTGGAGAGGTTTTTTGCTATAGGGCGCGTGCGCTCGCCAGACAGACAGAGAGAGACATAGAGACAGAAAGCGAGAAATCACCCCCCAGGGGGGATGGTCACGCCGCAATCCCTTCTCCTCCATTCTCCTCTCGGGATCTTGGGCACGCACGCACACGCGCCCGGCGTGAGTTGTAAGCCACCGGGTCCGAGACGCGAACCGCGGTCGACTACGTGGGAGTCCAGCGACATAGCCATTACGCTAACTGCTGGTTCCCTATATATTTCTTGTTATGATATATATATCTTTAAGATATTTGATACTTATTATATTTATGCCACCCACACTTTATATATATATAATATACATGTACATATATACACACACATATATATGAGCAATTTTGCAAGAGGCTATTAGACAGCCTCATTTATATGAAGTTTTAAAATCTGTAAAACAATACTATGTATTGTTAACAAATACATAAATATGTGATAAAGTATAAAAAATACATTAGAATGAAAAATATGCATGAGAAGAAAAATACCATTGTTGGAGCAGAAGGGAGGAGAATTTGGATCAAGATTGTATGTTATGCTTTATTTCTTTTTAAAAATATCAAATTAGCCTTTTGGCCGGAACCGCCATCTTCCAGTAATTAACCAAAATGACGAACACAAAGGGAAAGAGGAGAGGCACCCGATATATGTTCTCTAGGCCTTTTAGAAAACATGGAGTTGTTCCTTTGGCGACATATATGCGAATCTACAAGAAAGGTGATATTGTAGACATTAAGGGAATGGGTACTGTTCAAAAAGGAATGCCCCACAAATGTTACCATGGCAAAACTGGAAGAGTCTACAATGTTACCCAGCATGCTGTTGGCATTGTTGTGAACAAACAAGTTAAGGGCAAGATTCTTGCCAAGGGAATCAATGTGCATATTGAGCATATTAAACATTCTAAGAGCAGAGATAGCTTCCTAAAACGTGTGAAGGAAAATGACCAGAAAAAGAAAGAAGCCAAGAGAAAGGGACCTGGGTTCAACTAAAGCTCCAGGCTGCTCCACCCAGAGAAGCACTCTTTGTGAGAACCAATGGAAAGGAGGCTGAGCTACTGGAACCTATTCCTTATGAATTCATGGCATGATGGGTGTTAAAAATAAACTAATCTGTGGTCTATAAAAAAAATAAAATTAAATGGGGCAAAGAGAAAGTTTGATAAGCTAGTTGGTAGGTAAATAGGCCTACATTATATTATTCATTATATTATTTTCTATGCCTATCTGTAGATATCATATTATAAGCAGTTAATAATCTATTTTAAATAATGACCTTCAATCACTGGTTTATATATTAACAACTTTTATCCATACAAGGGTGATTCTGTAATCTTTACTAATTTTAAATGATTTGGCCAACTTTAGTTGATTTAGTTTTCTTCTTAAAAATAGATCTTTTTTTCGCCAGTAATATCTACTTTATTATTGTCATACTTTCATCATTTTTCAGTAATATTGTATTCAAGCAGCTTTTCCAAACACATTCTCATAAAGAAAGCGACAGTTCCAAAAGGGACAAAGGATGGCCATATTTATGTAGACTATTCCTAAAAGAAAAATACCATTATAGATTTTTTACCATTGAAAGATGAAACAGAGGGCATAAATATTAGATCACATCATTTCTGCTGGCATTCCAGTAATTACATTGTCCTAAATATACTCACACACAATTAGTGTTTGTCTCTTAGTTCAATTAATCATCCTTTATAAAGGCGAAATAAACATTACTGCTGAAATGCTGCGAAAACCAGGAACAACTCATTTTAATTTCCAAACAACTTGTCTGTTTCGACTTCTCCCTGGTTTCCAAAGGTGCAGCTATGAGTTCAGCACTTCCTGTGGGAGCTAACCTGAAGCCCAACTCCACACATGGCAAGGAAGGGCCCATTCTGGGCACGGGCACCGACCCCAGATTCTGGCTGCTCCATGTTGCAGGGGTGCAGCTCTGGAATTAATAAAGCACCAGGCAGGGTGAGAAATGCCAGCTCAAACACAGACCATGCTGGCATCCAGCCACCTGCCCATCAAACCCCTTTCTCTAGAATCCTCAGATTAAATAAATATTTGGCAAAATACTGCTAGCAAAAAGGATAATAAATTTAATTCAGTTCCCACCACAAACTGGCAAACTCCTTCAACAACTCACTCCAATCTGTCTGCCTCAACTTCCAAATAGCTAGTAATGGGGCCAGCTGGGGCCTGTGGGATCCCAGCAGCTCTAAGTCAAGATCTTATACCTTGTTAGTGGCCAAAAATACTGAAATAAAATGTTGGAAGGACTTAACTTCTACACGAGGGTCAGAATGAGAAGGAACTCAGAGCAGAGAATGGGAAAGCCTCTAATTTTATATCCCCTTCCCACAGGCCCTCAGCTAATTGCTGCTATATTTGCATTGGAACAGCATCAAGGAAAGGGTCTCAATCATTCTCCCATTCATCCAACAAATATCGCTGAGCACAGATGAGGTGCTAAGAGCTATGCTAGAAACTGGAGATAGAGCAGTGATTTAAAAAAGATACCCTGATAAAACAGACTTGGCCATCTACAGGGGAGGACAATTATACCAGTAATTATAAGAGAGTTTGATAGGGGTGTGACAGGTATTAAGAGCAGCCAGCTTCTTACTCAGACATTGTTCCTCCGTGCCCTGCTTCCCCTGACCTCCACGTCCTCCAAATGTGTCCCACTGCATCCCATAGACTGTCATCAACATACTGCCCAATACCATTCAGGGGTCTGGCCCTAGAAGAAACCTGCTGTTCCCCCAAACACCCTCTCTCTCTCTCTCTAGGCTTCCAAAATGCTACTTGGTCTCTCACACCCCAACTATCACAGAGCTGAAATGTGAAGCTCATTCCTCCTCGTTCACTATCGCAGTTCCATTTTCCCCACTTCCTTCTGCTGCCGTTCCAACCTGCTACCTCTCCTTCCTTCTTATCATAGCCACGTGCAGGCTCCTGGCCATCCTGCTCACTCTGGCCTGGTCTGTCATCCTGGGCGAATTCAACATCCTGTAAAGATCCTCCCTCCCTGTGGCCTCTCAGCTCCCTCCCACCCTTGGAACCCATGCCAATAACAGTGCCACCTCCAGGATCAACACTGCGAACCTTTCCTCCTCTGAGCAGCATGCACCCCTCTAATTCTCCTGTGCGAAGACAGACACCCAGTCGTTCTTACATGAAATAAGACTTCTAACCATCACTCCTCTCACAGCCTCAGTTTTCTCCTCAACTAGATTTCAGGGTCTGTTGTTATTTCCTCCTGAATACCTTGATCACCTTGGCCCTCTTCCACGATCCAATGAACTGGAAGAAAGAGGAGATGGAGAAGGAGGAGATAGAAGAGGGAGAGTAAAAACAAAAAAGAGAAGAACACAGGAAGAGAGGAAGGAAGGAATCAAACTTTTGGAACTTCACTCGGGCATCCAGAAAACGGACGGCAGAATGTTGCTAGGACTGGGACGGTCAGCTCTGCTGGTGGGTCTCAGGAAACGCACTATACTCATCCTCCTTTGGTCCCTGTAAGTTTACTTAGCCACCCCCAGAGGTGACCATGTCACACGCACCTTTCCACCCCCCAAACATCCAACATCACTCCGTCCCCTAAACATCGGATTCCCAGATGATGACATGCTTTTACATTTTCCTGAGAAAACAAGAGCAAGCGGTTATGAACTAACCCCCAACTCTCCCTCCACAGCCTACAATTCTTCCTACTGTGACACGTGCCCTTCCCTGCTCTCTTTTCTGTCCCTGCTCCTCAAAGACCACTGTTCCCCCTGGAACTGGTTGTGTCCTCTCTCACCTCCCTCCTCAAGAACTTTCCTCACCCAATTACCTTCTCTCCCCTGAATTACCTGGTTCTACTTTTCTAATGGTTTATTTCCAACAGTACAAAAAATCTGCCTTGCTGGGCCAGCACGTGACATGGTGGTTAAGGCACTGGACTCCCACAAGGTCAACCACAGTTTGAATCCCAGACCCGGTGACTTGAAAGGGCACATGTGCGTGCGTGCCCAAAATCCTGAGAGGAGAAGGGATTGCAGTGTGGTCATCCCTTCAGGATGTGATTTCTCACTTTCCCTCTCTCTGTCTCTCTCCAATGAATACATGCACTCTGTGATAAAAATCTAAAAAAAGGGAAAAAGAAGAAGAAAGAACGAGAATCTACCTTGATTTCACATGCCCCTACAAGAACCATTGTATTTCTCTGCCCACCTTCACAGCTAAATTTACTGAAAGAGTTTTACTGTTACCACTTACTTTCCTTTCCCTCTTACATTCACCCAAGTCATTTTAACATGCTCTCCATTCTGCTGAAATTGTTTCACTAAGGTCTCTAAGGCATGTATATGGCCACATGCGGTGGTCCCTTTTAGCCTTCGAATGGCCATGACTTTCAGTAGCACGTGACAGAGATGCCCATATACTTGTCTCTGTTGCCATGATATCTTCCCTAGTCTCCTGACTTTCCTCCTCTATTCATCATTTTCAGTCTCCTTTGGTGGATATTTGGTGGACCAGCCATCTGGCAGCCCCGAAGCTTTCAAACTTTTTTTTTTTTTTTGAGAGGTTTTTCGCTATAGGGCGCGTGCGCTCGCCAGGCAGACAGAGACATAGAGACAGAAAGCGAGAAATCACCCCCCAGGGGGGATGGTCACGCCGCAATCCCTTCTCCTCCATTCTCCTCTCGGGATCTTGGGCACGCACGCACACGTGCCCGGCGTGAGTTGTAAGCCACCGGGTCTGAGACGCGAACCGCGGTCAACTACGTGGGAGTCCAGCGACATAGCCATTACGCTAACTGCTGGTTCCCCCGAAGCTTTCAAACTTTTAAAACTATATCTCTGGTGTGAAAATAAAATGGTACAGCCACTTTGGAAAACAGTTTAGCAGTTTCTCAAAAGATTTAACATAGAGTTACTAACAACCACAGCAATTCCACCCCTGTGTATACAGTCAAGAAAAATGAAAACATGTCTGCACAAAAACTTATACATAAATGTTCACAGACGCATTATCCATAATAGGAAAACAGAGGAAATGATCTACATATTCATTAACTGATGACTGGATAAACAAAATGTAGTATGTCCATACAGTGAAATATTATTCACCTGTAAAAAGGAATGAAGTGTTGATGCATGCTACAACATGAATAAACCTTGCAAAAAAAATTGGTAAGAGAAAGGAGCCAGTAACAAGAGACCACATATTGTATGATTTCAGTATAAAATGCTCAGAATACACAAATCTAATTAGGACAGAAAATAGAGTCACGGTTGCTTTGGCTGGAAGAATTTGGGGAGAAATGGGAAGTGACTCCAGAGTAGAGTACAGGGTTTCTCTGGGGGTTAATGAAAGTTGATTGTGATTCTAAAATTGTGCCAATGGTTGCTCAATTCTGTGAATAGACTTAAAAATTATTGACTCAGAACTTTCATATTGTATTGTATATGAGTTGTGCCTCACTGTAGCACTCCCTTGGTTAAAACCTTCAAGTGGCTTCTACTGTACCAAAATAAAATCGACTCTTCATCGTGACCTACCAGATAATATTATGTCATTGAGAAAGCCATGATGTATTTTTATATGTTTTTCTATGCAAAAATGCATTATGATTTTCCTGACAACCCAATACATAGCCTTGCCCTAATCACCACTGGGTTCTGATAACCTCATTCTTCGTCCTGTACTCACCACCCCCTGGTCTTCTTTCTATGCCTCTAACTTTCCCCAAAAATACACTCACAGCCTTTCACTGGCTCCTTCTGTTTGGACTAGCCTTCTCTCTGATCTTTGCATGGCTCGTTTCTTCGACTTGTTCAGGTTTGAATTCAAATGTCATCAGGGGTAGCATGTCCGATAGTGCCAACACATACAAACACACGTAGTAAACTTTGTGCTACATGACCTTGCTCTATTTTCTTCTGTCGGAATCTATCATATCAATTGTTTATGCCCTTCCTCTCTTTCCCTCAATGGCTGTCAGCTTCCAGAGAGTAAGGACTTTGCTCTCTTTCTCAGCACTCCTTCTGCAGGGCCTGGACGGAGTAGATACTCAATGAATATTCACTGCATTAAGGAAAGAGATCAGAGAAGACTTCCTGTGGAGGTGGCAGCTACATTGGACACTAGAGAATGAGCTGGAGTTATCCAGTGAAAGGAGTAAGAAGGAGAATTACAGGAAGAAAGAGCCAAGATATGGAATCCTGCAAGGAAAAAGCACATAGCAGTGACAGGACCTGAGAGGTGGAAGGAACAGAGCGGGATGAGGCACTGCCTTGGGGACTGAATTCAGGAATTTGACATTATTTATTTATTTATTTATTTATTAGGCTCTTGTCCTAGGGTGTGTATGCCTGACAGACAGAGACAGACAGGCAGACAGAGACAGAGAGAGGAAGAGTGAGAAATAATCCCCCAGGGGGATGGCCATGCCACAATCCCTTCTCTTTCTTCTCCTTCATTCTCCTCTCAGGATTTTTGGCACACAGACACACACACCTGCCTAGAGTGAATTTCAAGTCACTGAGTCTGGGACTCAAACCACAGTCAGCCATGTAGGAGTCCAGAATCTTAACCACCATACTACCTGTTGGCCCCCAGGAGTTTGAATCATATTCAGGAGAAGTGGAAGGCACTAAAATGTTTTAAATGAAGGGATGACATATAATCAGAATTGAGGTTTAGAAAAATTTTTAGTCTTAGTAAAGAGAATGATTTGACGGAAAGCAAGAGAGGAAACAAGGAGAAGAATAAAAGAACTTTACAGTGGGGCTGGCAGCTTGTGTGGTGGTTAAGGGCACTGGACTCCCACATGGCCGACAGCAGTTCAAGTCCTGGACCTGGCAGCTTGCTTTCTGGCCCGTCCCCTCCCCACCACCCACCTCTCTCTCATTCTGTCCCTCTCTGACCAAATTGAAAATAAATAAATAAAGTTAAACAAAATAATTCTTTATTTTAAAAAAGAAAGAACCTTGCAGTAATCCAGAAAAGAGATAATAGAACTCTGAACTAAGATGGGTACAATAAGGACAGAGAAAAAGAATTTAATTCTAGTTGTTTAGGAGATAGAGTCAGCACAAGTGTTGATTGATTGTACATGGGAACTGAGAGACAGGGAGAACTCAAGCGGGTGGTTTCATACACTGAGACAGAGGACCCAAGAGAAGCCCATGTCAGGGGCTGGAGGAATTGGGAATTGGGTATATGGAAAGAGGTGTCTTTAGTCCAGTGTTTATCTTTCTGAAATGTAGGAGAACCATCAGGGCTATAGATTAAAGACTTGGTTATCATCATTGAAACCAAAAAGATTTTCAAGTAAGGAAAACAGAGAACCTTGGACTGAATCTTGAGGGTCACAAATATATATTTTTTAATTTTCACTATGTAATACTTAATATATTAAAAAATCTATATTCTGTATTGGTAGATTGCAAGATTTAAATAATGTATCATGAAAGATACATTGCTTACTTTTTCTCCATTTTATTATATAAACTATCAAACATACAGAAGGACTAAAAGAATTTAATTTTTAAAAATCCTTGTCAGGGCCAGCAGGTGGCATAATAGTTAAGACACTGGACTCCCACGTGGGTGACTACGGTTCAAGTCCCAGACCAGGCAGCTTGAAACTCATGCCAAGCACATATATATGGGTGCCCAAAATCCTGACAGGAGAATGGAGGAGAAGGGATTGTGGTGTGGCCATCCTCCCTAGAGGGTGATTCCTCACTTTCTGTCTCTCCAGCAATCACATGTGCCCTATAGCAAAACAACAACAAAAAAAAAAAAAAAAAAAACACTCTCCAAAAAAAAAAAAAAGAAAACCTTGTCCCAACATTTAGATTCTACAATTAACAGTTTGCCGTATTTACTCTATATTGTAACTATCCAACCAGCCATTCTTCTATGCATTCATTGATTTATTTTATCTTTGATGCATTTCAAAGTAAACTGCAGACACCAGTACTCTTCTGCAGACCTATCATTAACTAGAGTTCAGTATTTGTTTGCAGTTTTGTTTTAGTTTCATTTTTTTTCAGTTTGAGTTTCTTATTTAATTATAAATTTTAGGCAAAATTTACAGACATTGAATTGTATGCCTCTCAAATGCATCATGGAATGAATTTTGAGAAGTGCACATACCTGTGTAACCCCAAATCTATCAAGGTACAGGACATTGTAATAACCTACCAATGTTCTTCTGTGTCTCATCCCAGTAAATTATAGGCATTTGCCCAAAACAGAGGCACCTAGAGTTTTCGTTCTTTTCCACCATAGATTAGTTTTACCTATTCTAGAAGTTCATATAAATGAAATATATAACATGCTTTCCTTTGTGGCTGGCTTCTTTCACTCCACATGATGTTTTTAAGATTCATTTATGTGGGGACCAGCAGTTGGCATAATGGCTATATCTCTGGACTCCCATGTAGCGAACCATGGTTCAAGTCCCGGACCAAGTGGCTTAAACTCATGCTGGGTACGTGTGCGTGCATGCCCAAGATCCCGAGAGGAGAATGGAGGAGAAGGGATTGTGGTGTGGCCATCCCCCCTGGGGGGTGATTTCTCACTTCTATCTCTCTGTCTCTCTCTGTCTTTCTGGCAAGCGCACGTTACCTATAGCAAAAACTTATCAAAAAAAAAAAGGATTCATTTATGTGTGGTATGTATCAGCTATGTGTTCCTTTTTATTGCTGAGCAGTATTCCATTCTATGAGTAACCCTCTTATCCATTTATCCATTGGTGGACATGTGAGTTGCTTCCAGTTTTTAGTTATTATAAGTAAAACTGCCAAGAACATGCTTATATGGTCTTTTTGTGAGCATGGTTTTTTTTTTTTTTTGGTTTAAATTCTCTTTATTGTGATCGAGATACTTTTCCATTGAAAGCTCAGTTTTATCATCTGTAATTAGAAAATCAGACCTTTTTCAAAAGACTGTTGTGAGGGTTAGTTGGAAAATATGTACATCATGAAGTTATTATAGTAACTACCACATAGTATATTTAAAACATGCCTCAAATAATACAGAAAATTAGTGAAACCTGGATAGTTAAATAATTTTAACTATTTTTCAAAGTAGAAATAATGTTTAGTTTAGTCTCAGTGAGTTACATGAACTAATTTATTTGAAGATGTTTCTGTTAAATATTGATGACATGTGAAGGAATATTTATAACATGTACAGAAGACAATAAAATGAATGCCAATGTTCCACCACTCAAGTTAAAAGTAAAATATTAGCATACCAGTTCCTTTGATATATATGTGTGTGTGTGTGTGTGTGTGTGTGTGTGTGTGTGTGAGTGTGTGTGTTCCTTCTAAATAATTTTACAATTGATGTATTTTTCTTGGAGAGAAACAGAGAGAGTATAAAAGAGAGAGACAGGCACCATCAGTAGGTGTTCATTCCACTCTCCATCCTTAGCTACAGCCAGTTAAGACGAGGGGCATGTGTGTGCATGTACAGGGAGGCCATGGGATGCAAACTCAGGACTTTCCTATTTGGTCTCAGCATCACAGAGCTTTGCATTACCACTATGCCACCATGGCTGGCTTTTTCTTTATAGACATTTTGTTGGATTTTGCTTGCTTTTGAACTTCTTATACTTGGCATAATGTTATATGCATTCCTTTGCCACTTGCTTTGTTTGCTTAGCACCTATGAAGTCTCTGTGATTCATCTATGTTGTTATGTGTAGTTTCTTCTTTTTCTTAATGTGGCATGATTACATTGTAAAAGCATGTTTTCATTTATCCTGGTAACTATCCAAGAGATAAATTGCTGGGTCATAGGACAGACATATATTTAGATTAGCTATAAGAATCTGCCAGATGTAGTTATATCATTTTACGGCCCTACCAAAAATGTCTGGGACGTCCTATTGCCCTTACAAACTTTTGGTGTCCTCACTGCTTGTTTATTTGTTTCAGTTTTCTGCTTGTAAGACAAGGTCTTGCTATGTCACAATCCTCCTGCTTCAGCCTCCTAATTAGGCCTACAGGTGCACACCACTATCCTGGCTCTTCTTAACAGGGGTTCCTTATGTTTCCCAGGCCAGCTTTGAGCTCTTGATTCTCCTGCCTCAGTCCCCCAAGTTGCTGGGATTACAGGCTCATGCCACTGCACGTAGGTTTCAGATTAGTTCAGGAATTGAACCCAGGCCTCCCATATGGACCCATCATCTTAGCAGTGCACTCCACTGCAGCTGGACCTATCTTTTAAAATTTAGTAGGGTATATGTGTTGTGTATTTCTCTGTGCTTTAAATTGCATTTCCCTATGCTATAGATTTTTGATAGTTACATTGTATCAGGTTAAAACAAGGCCCTTCCATCCCTAACTTGCTAACAATTTCTACCATTAATTTTTGTGTTACATGTTGTCAAATACTTTTCTCTGCATACAAATTATTTCTGATCTATGACTCTTTAAGGTCAAAGAAACTGAGAATTTTTGCTTTAAAAGCCTCTATCTTACAAATTCTGCTGGTTCATAAGCCACCAGTGATAAGAATAATTAACAGGGACCAGCAGTTAGCTTAATGGCTATGTCGCTGAACTCCCATGTAGCCAACCGCGGTTCAAGTCCAGGACCCGGTGGCTTAAACTCACACCGGGCTTGTGTGCGTGTGTGTCCAAGATCCTGAGAGGAGAATGAAGGAGAAGGGATTGCAGCGTAGCCATCCCCCCTGGGGGGGTGATTTCTCACTTTCTATCTCTGTCTCTCTCTTTCTGGCGAGCGCATGCGCCCTATAGCAAAAACCTCTCCAAAAAAAAAAAGAAAATAACTTACATAGATAAGAATGTTGGTGGGAGGGCCAGACACTGGCACAGTGGTAAAAACAATGCTCCATGAGGCATTCTAACATGGGAAGATTCCCGGTTCAAGTCTGGGGGTCTTTCTGAGTACACCAGGCACATGCTTGCCTGTGATCCAGGGTCAGCTAAAGGCTGGAGGTAAATTGCCACAAGTGAACCCTGGTTTCTTTCTCTTTCTCTTTCATTCATGGATGAACTAAAAACAAAAAAAAAAAAAAAGAAAAATTAAAAAAAGAGGGACTAGCAGATGGCATAATGGTTATGTCATTGGACTTCTATGGAGTTGACTGTGGTTCAAGTACCAGACCCGGAGGCTTAAAATTAACATCAGGTCATGTGTGTGCATGCCCAAAATCCCAGGAGGAGAATGGAGAAGGGACTGTGGCATGGCCATGGGTAGTTTCTCATTTTCTGTCTCTCTGGTGAGTGCATGCATTCTATAGCAAGAATCTTTAGAAAGAAGAAGAAGAAGAATGATGGTAGTAGTGGTGGTCTTATCAAGGAAAAAAAAAATGCATTCGAGGTTTTATTTTTAAAACCTTTGCTTAGACCAATATCCTGAGGCAGTTCACTTATGTTTTCTCCTAATAATTTTATGGTTTCCAGTCTTACATCTAAGTAGTCAATCTATTTTGAGCTAATTTTTGGTGAAAGGTAAGGGTCTAATTTCATTCTTCTGCATACAGCTGTCCAGTTTTCCCAGCGCTGTTTACTGAAAAGACGACTGTCCTTTCCTGAACATTCACTGATTCTACTGAAGAATGTTCTTGAGATCTTTGTCAAATATTAGCTGGCTCTATGTTTATATATTTATTTCTAGGTTCTCTGTCCTGTTCCATTAGTCATTGGTCTCCGGGTCTACTCTGTTTTGCTTTTTTGCTAGTATCACATAGTTCGGGTTACTATGGATCTTAACATATCTTAAAATAAAATAATAGAAGAAATGATTTGGTCATTAGAAAAGTCATGATGTGTTTTTCTATGCAAAAATGCATCAGGACTTTTCTGATGACCCAATATTTGCAAATTATACATCAAACAAAGGACTGATAACCAACATATATCAGGAAGTCAAACAGCTCATGAGCAAAAATAAATAAATAAACAAACAAACCAATTTTAAGACGGGCAGAGCCAGATGGTGGCACAATGGTAATACAATGCTCTGCAATGAGGGACCCACATGGGAAGGTTTTGGGTTCAGTTCCAAGGCCTCCCCCGTTACACACTGGGTGTGCACACAGATGCATGATCCAGGCTGGCTAAGGCTGGGAATGGATCAAAATGTGAGCACACTGCTGGAGGTCTGTCCCTCCCTACCTCTCTCTTCGAAAACAATGATAAAGACTGACTTTTAAAAAATAAATAAAAATGGGCAATCAATCTGAGCAATTTTCAAGAGAAGATATACAAATAGCCAACAAGCACGTGAAAAACCGCTCAGCATCATTAAGCACTGGCAAATCAAAACCAGAAAGCAATATCACCTCATCCTAGGTAGAATGGTTGCTGTCAAAAAATATATCTGAAAGAATAACAAGTGCTGGTGTGGTCACAGAGAAAGAGGAACTCAAGCACTGTTGGTAAGAATGTAAATTAGTACAGCCATTATGGAAAACAGCATGGACATTCATCAAAAAACTAAAAATGGAACTAACCACTCCACTGCTGGGTATATACCCAAGGGGAAGAAAATCAGTATGGCAAAGAGAAATATGCACTTCCTTGCTCATGGAAGCACTATTCACAACAGCTAAGACATGGAAACAACCTAAGCACCCAGTAACCCATGAATAGATAAAGAAAATGTGGTCTATGCACAACGGAATACTATTTAGTCATAAAAGGATGAAATTCGGTCAACATGAATGAACCTGGAGGAAATAATGCTAAATGAAAAAAGGCAGCCACCGAAATATAAATACAATATGTCCTCACTCATTGGTGGAAGCTAAGTTATTTGATTGTACAGAAGTGAAGCGTGTAGGACCAGCCAGCAGTGTCAATACATATGCATATTCTTAAAAAAATAAACAACATATTATACTCCATAAGTTACACATTAGAAATTATAATAGAAAAAGGAGAAAAATCAAGGAATGAAGTCAATATTAAAGATACAAATTGACCTGTCAATAGATCTGAAATCACAAATGGTCTGCTTGCCATAAAAGTAAACTTTGGCCACAGAACAGTCAAAAGGATAGAAGTTATGCTGGGCGCAGACCATTACTGAAATTGTCTTCATCTTGGTATACAGTAAGCTCAAACAGGCTGAGCAAAGCTGTAGACAACATGTGAAAAATACACCTTCCAGTGTTTTGTATTCACCATGGCGCTTGGTTCAACCTGTTGCTAACAAGGTAGGTGCCCTATAATATCTGCAGTACAGTTGAAGAGTCAACGTCTGTCAGAGGAAGCTCATGTTGAAGGGAATTCTGTTCAGGTATCACCTCCTTGTTGATAGGCACAGCTAGACACGTTTCTCCCCAGCCTCACTGTTCTGCCCACATCACATTAGCACTAGTCATATGATTGTGTCCCCCACGTGAGTTCCTCGAAGACAGAGACCACTGCTATTCATCTTTGTGTCTCCTCTTTGGCTCAGAGACGCCTGATATATGTGGAAACGAATGAAATTAGTGGCAAATGTGCATTGCCCACTGCCACCACTCACAGGGCAAACTGCAATTAGGGAGATGTGTACTTTGGAGCTGGGGTTCACTAGGCTGTACAGGCATGAGGCAGGGAGAGGCCAGTCAAGTCCCTCCCACGGGACTTGGATCAAGCCCATGTGGCTCATTAACAGCTCTTGGTTCCTTTGGTCCTTGTTTCAGGCCACCGCTTTGCCCTCTGGGGGCTGCATTCTAACTCAAGCCTCTTAATGGCATGTGTACTGTCATTTATGAAATGCCCTCAAGACCTAGAATGCCTCCTTCTCACACGAGGGACCTCCAGAGGGAAGACCAAGAGGATCAAGAATCTGTAGTGCCCTTATGCAGGAAGCCAGCCCTAGGAGGGGCTCCTATCCCTCCCACCCACCGAATCACCTTATACTGATGGTCCCCTAGAGTAAGGGAAGACAGGAAGTGCCGCCTACTCACATCATCTATCTCTTTTCCCTCCCCTCGTGGTCTCCAGACTTTTCTCCTTGCATACTTTGCTCGTGTCCCTTGGTTTTTATTATTTCTTCAGATGGTCACCTGCGGTGGAGTGAGAGACAGAGCCTCTATCTGGTGTATGTAAACTTGGTGGAGGGTGGAGGCAGTAATCCTTTGGAAGCCAATGAAATCTGGAAATCACTTGTTTTGTTTTTGTTTTTGAGAGATTTTTGCTATAGGACGCTTGAGCTCACCAGAGAGACAAAGAAAGACAGAGAGACAGAAAGTGAGAAATTACTCCCCAGGGGGGGAGGGGATAGCCACGCCACAGTCCTTTCTCCTCCATTTTCTTCTTGGGATTTTGGGCAAACACACACATACACACACACACACACACACCCAGTGTGAGTTTCAAGCCCCCGGGTCCAGGACTCAAGCCGCAGTTGACTACATGGGAGACTAGTGCCTTAATCACTACGCCACCCCCTGGCCCCAGGAAGCTCGTTTTGGAAAGTATATACCTTTCAAACAGTAAACTAAGATGCTTCCAATCCATCTTTAAATTTTTTTCCTTACATCAAGTGACAAAAGATCATCCATTCCTTGTACAGAAGCTCAGTTTTACACTGCTACCAAGTTTCCTACATAGCAGGGACTTTGACTTTTCATGAATACAAAATCTTTCCATTAAAGGTCTACCTTTTTATTTTTTTCATTCTAAACACCACAAGAGACAGAACAGGGCTCGAGATCTTAGTGATGCATTTCCCACGATGCTTCTGCGGCAGAAGCCTGATAAACTATGGCGATTCAATATCGTCGCATCCCGCCTAACTTGCTTCAAGTGTCTATGAAATGACCTCGAGGCTCTTGCAGTTTCTGCTGCGGATGCAGTATGCAGATTTTACAAACAAGATTTAGCTTCACAGCTGGTTTTCAGAACAGCTTAGAGTCAAAGATTCAAAATACAGAACACGGTGAATGGGTTCTTATCAAAATGTCACAATCGATTTTGCCAGAAAACCTTGGCCTGAAACATCTGTGAAAGGTTAGGGGTGAGCACCACTCCCTCTGGTTCATACAGATGCCAAATTAATCAGAGCAAATGAAACATGACAAAGCCCCAAGAGGCTCCAGAGCTCTCCCTGAGCCCACCCACCTTCTTTCCCAAGAGGAAGCGAGTCTTGGGCTCTCGGGCTAGAAGGCAGCCTGAGGAACCTGCAGAAAGACAGAACATTCCACTGGAAATGGAAGGAGAGCAGAGCTCCCCCTTCTCCCTGAGGAAGGGTGTGGCGACCTCAGAGCAGGGGCTGGACATCAACCCTTTCCCAGCATGGCCTAGGTGAGAGCTCTGGCCCCATTCTCCAGGCAGGTAGCATCATCTGTTAAAAACAAAAGCTGGAGAAGTCTGAGTCCAGGGGCTTCAAGAACCCCCTCTGCAAATTAGCAGAAATCACCCCTGCCCTGTGTATTTCCAGGAGGGCTAGTCTAGGTGCGAGATACTTTACATGGAAGGAAGAGCTTTACGCCATTATAAAGAGGAAGGAGAGAAATAGCAGTAGCAGTGATAGAGAGGCAGGTCAATTTCAGAGGAGCTCAGACAAAGGGCCCCACCGCTCGCCCAGAGGCTCTGTGAGGCTCTGTGAACTGCCCAGCCTTGATCGTGTGTCGTACAGTCAGCATCATCTGCACGGTGTGGGCTTGTGCTGAGGTCAGAGCTAATTACTGATTCTAATTTTTTTTCACTTCAGACAAAATCATAACACTATTAAGATCTAATACATTTATTACTGTGATTCTCAACCGGGCAGTATTAAAACTTGTGAAAGTGACTTTGCAAATTACTAAACAGTCACCAAGCTAATGAAGCAGGACTTTTAAAGTGACTGAGAAATAATTCCTATATTATAAGGACAGCAATCTGTGAAGGGAGATTTGGTTTAAAAAAAAAACACATTATAACATATAATGGAAAATGTTAATCTGTGGTGAATCCAATCAGAGCCGGCTGAAGAGAAAAATATAAGGAAAGAGAAAATACAAATGAAGAGTGCACACTGGAGCCCCCGGAAGAAAACTTTCAGGGGAAGAGATTCCATGCGGGGCCTCCCCACCACTGCCGGGCACTGGACCAACGGCCTGCAATGGGTTCCGCTGGGAGATCCTCCCCAAAGCCATTTCCTCTGGAGGAGCCTCTACTAAGAAAGCACTCTGAGAAAGGCCCATGGACATGGCCACGAATGGGCTGTGCCCTCGTGGCTGTCAGTGTTGCATCGTTCAGACGATCTGCCAAGAAAGGAGCACACGTCTTAGGGGGTGGCTACACTTAGAGATCTGGGGGATGGCTACACTCAGAGATCTGGCTCCAGGCTAATGATATACCACTCTCACTTTCTCTCTCTCTCCCTCTCTTTCTCTCTCTCTCTCTCTCTCTCACACACACACACACACACACACACACAGACACACACACCCAAGGTCCAGACAGTCCAGTGAGGGAAATCCAGGGCTGCCCACTGCCCACTGCCAAGAGGAGACTGGGAACAGGAACGGGAGCAGGTGGACCCAGGTCTGCCTTAGTGCTAATGATGAATCACGCGTCAGTTAATTAGGCTCCGGTGTTCCCTTTCAGAAGCAGCTCTCTCCATAATGAAAACACTTTAGAAGGTGCCACATCAAAGCACAGAGCAGAATAAAGCCAAGGAGACAGGCGCGAACACCAACACTGGCCAAGGGAGAGGAGGCCCATGTTTCTTGTTAGCATTTGACAGCAAGCACCGTGTGCTACTTAGTGAACCAAATCCTCCTTTATGCAAAAGCGTTTTTCTCATTCTTGGCCCAGTGGTTTCAACGGGTGCTCCCCCCAGCAGATTTCAAATCCTATTATACAGTAAACATCTGTGGCATTAATTTTCGCCCTGTAAACAAATGCAGGCAGCTGCGGCAGATCATTTGATGAGTCAATCAATACATGAGCAGCACACTATGCCTGCTTTCTTTACTCGGGCAAAAGGAAATGGTGCTTTCCGAGACCGTCTGCAGCACCAGCCGGTAGTGACAAAATCCGGAGAATCAGACTTCCTGCTTGTATGTCCAACCAGGACCCGGGCCCTTTCCCTCGGAGCACCCAGAAGGAATGAAGGCAGCCCACACACATGGGCTCCACATCCTGCCCTTCCACACATGCCCAAATTCAATACTAAAACTGCTGAGAGTCCACATTTCTGTATCATGTAGAACAGTGGTTCTCAGTGGGAGTGATTCTGCTCCCCCCAAAGGGGCACTGGGCAATGAAGACATTTTCAGGTGTCCCAGCTGGGACAGGGGGAGGCTATTAGCATCTAGGCCAGGGATACTGTTCAACACCTTTAATGCACAGGACAGCCCCCCACCACCAGCAAAGACTTGTCCAACCCAACTACCCACAGCATCAATGGGTCTAGAGACATCCCCATATTTGAGGAAATACATTTTCCCTCCCTGATATGTCTCTTCTCCCTTCAATGAAGGGAGCTAGAATTTTGCTAGATGATGTCCTGGGGCTTCATAGCTTCCCTTTCCATTCACCAGTTAGAGAGGTAGTTATGTTCCTGCTTAATTAGCCACATCCAGACAGTCACATGGGCATATCTGGGCCAACCTGCAAAGGAAGGCCAGGGCCTCCCCTAGGCAAGCCTACAGTGGCAGCGGAGGAGGTGAGTAGCTGCTGGGGCCTGGGCAGAGGCTCTGTCTATACCCACCTTAGTCCTAGGCAACTGTGAGCAGTGGTCGGGGTCCTTGGAGAGGCATACAGAGAGATCCTTCGCTGGGGTGGTCATTGGACTGCTGGTAACTGTCAGGCAGGTGGAGTCTAATGAGACCCTTCCCTTGTTAGGACAGGGTCTTGACTGCCCTATATGAATCCTGGGCAATCTTTCCCCCACAGTGAAGTAAATGATATGGATACTCTCCTGGCAAGAACTAGAGACTGCCATTATTCCGTGCATCGTTTTCTAGATTTTTTTATTGCTATAAGATGGCTTGTTCCCTCCCCACACTGGCCATCTATCTCCCTTTGACTGTTCCCAGCATCCCCTCAGCCTGGGCACTATCGGCACCTCTGGCCCGACCCTGACCTGCTGGCTGCCTGCCCAGGCTGAGTTATTCCGAGAATTTAGCTGGACCTGCCCTGTCACCCCATAGCTCAGGGACAGCCATCCTTGGAAAACCGAGAACCCAGTGGGTTGCCTCCTGTTCTCAGCATGTGACACATGGTCCCTTGTGTCAGGGACAGGAAAGGAAATCTAGCCCAGCTGTTCAGAAATAACTCATGTCACCAACACTTTGCCTTTGTAGAAAGTAACTCATTAGCTCTTCCTCACAGCCCTGGGAGATAGGCATCTCATTCTAAGCCCAGAAAGCGAAACAATGGACCCAAGACCACACAGCCCCTAAGGAACCAGGCCATGAACCCAAGCTACAGTAGTGGCTGGAGAGGAGAAAGCGTCTCTTCTGCTACATTGGATGGCAACAGAGGGGCAGAACGAACGCAAACTGCCTACAGTGGGAGATCCCCAGCGGCTTAGTAGAGCCACCCCCGGAGCCTGTGTTCGAGGTCAGGCATTTTAGGTTACAGTTTGTGATCCATGGTTCGCCCAGTCAGACAGTATCTGGGTGAGCACACGGAGTATATGCACAAGCTGCTCGGAAGCAAAAGGCCAAGGTGCTCAAACAGGAAGATGCCCCTCCTCCAGGGAGGAGCACTCTGGGTGAAGGTGGCTATCTGGGACCCATGAATATCTCTGAGAAAAGCTGTCCATCCCCACCCAGCAGAGGCTTGCCTGGGGAGCAACAAGAAAGGACTCAGACCCTCCCCCAGAGGAGCCACTGCTGCCACCTTGGCCACATCCCAGGTTCTGGGGAGCTGTCAGGGAGGGCATCCCAGGGAGGTCCTGGGCCCCTTCCCCTCCCGCCTACACCCATGGGGCAGGAAGACCTCTCCACTGGGCATGCACATCTCCAGCTGCCAGCAAGGCAACAAGCAGTGCTGCGGCCTCCCGTGCTCAGCCTTGAGCACGCACTGGGCCCGGGGGACGGGCAGTGCTGCGGCCTCCCGTGCTCAGCCCTGAGCACGCACTGGGCCCGGGGGGACGGGCAGTGCTGGGGCCTCCCGTGCTCAGCCCTGAGCACGCACTGGGCCCAGGGGACGAGCAAGCCTGGCTCTGACCATGGGGCCCATGTGCAGCTGTGCAGAGAAGCAAAACGTCCAACAGTGGGGTGGCCACAGGCAACATGACATATACGGGGTGTATGTGAGTGTGAGGGACGAGGGGAGGGTGTGTGGTGAGGTGTGTGTGTACGATATATGTGTGGGGTGTGTTTGTTTGATGTATGTGTTGTGTGGGGGTGGAGTGGGTGTGAGTTGAGGTATGTGTGTATGGTATATATGTATCTGTGCATAGTGTGTGTGATATAGCTGAGTGGTATACTGTGGGAGCAGTATATGTACAGTATGTGTGGTGTGTGTATGAGTCTGAGGTCTGTGTGCATGGTATATACATGTGTATGCATGGTATGTGTGAGTTGTGTATGTGTGCAAGTCCTGTATATGTGGTGTGCATATGTGTAGTGCATATGTAAGTTGAGGTATGTGTGTATGGTATATATTCATGTGTGCATGGGGTATGTGAGTGCTGTATTTGCAGTGTGTGTATATGTGTGCTGTATGTAAAAGGGGTATGGAGTAGATATGTGAGTGGCGTGTGTAGCAGGTGGGTGGATGTAGTGTTGTCTGAGTGGTGTATGTGTGTTGTGTGATGAGTGGTATGTGGTTTTTGTGTGAGCAGGGTGATGCCTCTGTGTGTGTGTGTGTGTGTGTGTGTGTGTGTGGTTATGCATGTGAGTGGTGTACATGTGGTGTGTGTGGTTATGCATGTGAGTGGTGTACATGTGGTGGGTGTGTGAGTGGTGTATGTGTAGTGTGTGTGTATGTGGTATTGTTGAGTAGTGTGTGTTTTTTTGTGTGAGCAGGGTGGTGCCTCTGTGTGTGTGTGTGTGTGTGTGTGTGGTTGTGTGTGTGTGAGAGCAGTATACGTGTGTGGTGTGTGTGTATGTGCTATTGGTGAGTGGTGTGTGTTTTGTGTGTGAGCGAGGTGGTGCCTGTGTGTGTGTGTGTGTGTGTGTGTGTGGTATTGGTGAGTGGTGTGTGTTTTTTGTGTGAGTGGGGTAGTGCCTGTGTGTGTGTGTGTGTGTGTGTGTGTGTGTGGTTATGTGTGTGAGCAGTGTACATGTAGAGTGTGGGTGTGTGTATGTGGTCTTGGTGAGTGGTGTGGGTGTGAGTGGTATGCAGGGGTGTGCACATGAGAGAGAGGCTCTTATAAGCCCAACACCCATGTCCTCCCCCCAGTCAGTCCCAGCGAGCCCAGGCCCTGAGCAGTCTTGGCCCCCAGAGGCTGGCGTGCAGGGCTGGATCCGGGCTCCCTCAGGAGGAGTCATCAGGCTGCAGCAGGTGTCAGCATATGAGAGGCAGAGGAGGCGGCCCCCTGGGGCACAGCGTTCATGGGGCACAGAAAACCAAAGGACCTGTTCTCAGCAAACCAGGGAAACAGATATTCCTCGACAAGACTCTTGACAGGAGGAATTACTGCCTTTCTTAATTGAAAGATAACCTTCCTACATGTTCTTATCTCTTCAGTTCTCCTTTCATACGTGCTTCTTCCCCCTGCAGGGTCTGCGAAAATTGACTTCTAATATCTCAAGGCCCTGGCTGATCCTCACAAGCCAGGAGGGAGACTGGCTTGTTGGCAGGCTTGAGCGAGGGCTCTGCCAAGCTCCTGTCACATAGACCGTGGTGGGCAGGATGGTAGGCCCATCGGCTACTTCTGGAATGACCAGCACCCAGTCCCAGGGTAAGGAACAAAGAACTGCAGTTACTGAGCAGTTTACCCCCCAGGGCAAGACGCTCAGCTGGGCCTTTACAAACACGTCCTCATTTGTAGGAAATGATCCAATGAAAGTACTCCGCACGGCACCATACCCACAGTAAGTGTTCAATGAACAGGAGCTATTATTTACGTAAGCAACAACTTAGATGGCCAGTATTATCTCTACTGCAGAGATGAGAAGCCTGAAGTACAGAAAGATTAGGAAACTGGCCCAAGGTCAGACAGCTCACAAACAGTGGCACAGAGATTTAAACCCAGGACAATGTTATTTATTCCAAAACTGTATGCTTCAAGAACCCCTCATCCCTTTGTATTTCTCTTAAGGGTGACTTCTTCCTCCCATTCTCAGCTAGAGGCTATGTACATCCAAAAAGCTACTGGGTGCAAAGCATTAAGCTCTGAGAATGTGGGTGTCTCAGCCCCCAGGAGCTCACAGACTCGTGATTAATATTGGTCAAGGCTGTCAAACCAACTCTAGCTTCTGTAGCAATTCAACTCAGGGTCACTGGACAACAAGCTGCCATCCTTCTGTGCCTTTACCCTCTCGAGAACAGCCATGACTCCGGAAGGGCTTTCCCTGCCCTGAGCTCCACCACGTTCCAAATCAGCCTCTTTCCCAGCTCTGTGGCTTCCCTGGCACATCCATCCCTATTTCCATTTTCTCTCTTAAGTTACAGAACAGCCTCTGCTCCTCTTGTATTAAAAGCCCAATTTTCCCTGCACTATTAAACAAATTTCTTCAAAGATAGAACCTCACATTGAATTAAACCCTTTCTTGAATCTTTAGTGGTTTCCATAAATACAATAGATGAATAAGCTGGCAGCCCACTAAAACCCTTATTTAATGAAAGAGAAAGAGGCACCTGGAGCCCCACCTAAGCCATGGAGAAGCAGCCACAGGAAGGTGTTCCCCCAGCCAGGCCCCTGCAAGGTGAAAGGCAGAAACACGTAGGGGGAAGTTCCAGCTGAGAAGGGGCATCTCTGGCTCCTGGGGTTAACAAGCATTTTCAGAAGGCACAGTCCAAAGGGCCTCGGCCAGAGGCCTCGCTTTGCTCCTCACCCCCAAAAGACTGTTGGTCACGTCACTGAGCCTCATTCTCACTCCTTCCCAAGAGCAGAGCTGAGTGATGGATGCGGCACAACTGGACACAACTCAGGGAGAAAGTGAGCCCAGCTCAAGTCTGGCTTCTGCTACCTCTCAAATAAAGTTGGAGCAGGCTGCTTGGACCTTCTTGTATCTCTGTGCCCTCCTGTATAACATGGGACAAATAGGGAACCAGCAGTTAGCGTAATGGCTATGTCGCTGGACTCCCACGTAGTCGACCGCGGTTCGTGTCCCGGACCCAGTGGCTTAAAACTCACACCGGGCGCGTGTGCGTGCATGCCCAAGATCCCAAGAGGAGAACGGAGGAGAAGGGATTGCGGCGTGGCCATCCCCCCCTGGGGGGTGATTTCTCGCTTTCTATCTCTCTGTCTCTCTCTGTCTGTCTGGCGAGCGCACGTGCCCTATAGCAAAAACCTCTCCAAAAAAAGAAAAAAAAAAAAAGCCTACCCAGTGTTTATATATATTTTTGTATAATGGACTAAATTATATTTTCCTAAAATTCATACGTTGACACCCTCCCTCTCAATGTGACTCTTTTTGGAGAGAGACATTTTAGGATGTTATTAAGGCTAAACGAGGTCATAAGGGTAGAGTTCTAATCCAGAAAGACTAGAGGCCTTATAATAATAAAAGGCTCGCTTTCTCTCTCTCTCTCTCTCTCTCTCTCTCTCTCTCTCTCTCTCTCTCTCTCTTTCTCTCTCTCTCCACACACACACACACACACACACACACACACACACTTAGAAAAGGCCATATCAAGGCCTACCCACTGCAATAAAGTGGTTATGCAAGTGCCTACGAAACTGGAAGCCATATGGCTGACCATGAGTTTAGATCCCTGGGCTGGCCTGAAATCATGCTGGGTACACATGTGGGCACCCAGAATTTAGAGCTGGAGGGCTAGAATAGGGAGGTCATGGCATGATGAGACCCTGTCAAGGGCGCCTCTCTCTTGCTCTTTCTCATGAGTGCACACATACTCTATCAGAGAAAGGAAGGAAGGAGGAGGAGGAGAAGGAAGGGTGAGCCATACAAGGACACGGAGGGAAGGCAGAGAGCTCTCACCAGAACCCGGCCATGCTGTTACCCTGATCTCAGACTTCCAGCCTCTGAAACTGTAAGAAAATTAATTTCTGTGGTTTAAGCCAACCAATCTGTGGTATTTTGTTATGGCAGCCTGAGCTGACTAAGACAGATGGACAAAATTTCCAGTGCGGCATCATAACCTAGATTCAAAAAGTGATGTATCTCAAACAACAGAGAGGTGAACATGTCCCTGCGTTTGGTGACATGCAGAGTGGCTTCGCTGATGACAAGATGCACATGAAGAATTGGAACAAAACTATTTTGTGATGTGTAAGAATAAAAAAAGCCATGTTTCCACAAATACGTTAGTGTGTGTGTGTGTGTGTGTGTGTGTATCTTTATACATGTTCCACCACAACTAAATTAGTACATGTAGTATAAGTTGACATTTGACTATCTTATCTAAATCCCTAAAAGTCAGTATTTCAAGGTGACCAAAAATACATTTTTATCCCATCCTCAGGAAAGGGGGGATTTGCCTTATAGTTGAGGTCACACGCAGGAATTGCCCTGTGCTGACGCCTCTGTAGAGGGTGAGAAGATTGGATGAAATGATACACAAAATATCTCAAGTCCTCTGGGGAAAGGACCTCAGAGTTAGCCACAGATGCAGATGGGAAAGGAACTCCTGCCAGCAGGGAACCCTGCTCTGCCTAGCAGAAAGAATAATCAGACCAGAAAAGCCAGCTACATCCAGAGACAGGAGGAAGCCAACTGTTGACACTTAAGAGTGTGTATAGGTGTGCCAAATGTCATTAATTTTGGCTTCACACGTCTAAAATGTCTCCAAATAATGCTAACTCTGGAACATTCCAAAGTGTCTCAAGGAAGGTTTTTGCTTCTTGTGACTAATGCTTGAGAATGGGATTGACACTCAAAATGTGTAATAATTAGTTAGGATGGAGAACACCACCTGAGCGCCATGTCTTGACAGGAGCTCCGAGGGCTTGACTCTCAGATAAAATTGCCCCTGGAGTACATCTGAGCCTTCCCCCACCACCCTTGCTCTGACACTCTTTCTTCCCACCACAGGAGCCGGCACCCATGCCCTTCTCTGCACACTGCCCCCACTACACACACTGTCCCCCACGGCCCTTGGAGGAGCCAGTACTGAGCTCAGTAGCCTGTCTTTCCTCAGGGTCACCTGGTAGGAGAGAGGTCTAGGCCTGGGTTCTCACAGTGGGCCTTACACTGGCAAAACTAAGACTCGCATGTGCAGGAAACCCAAGTCAGAATTGATGTGCATGGTTCCACAACACTGGGAAAGCCAGAAGGCCCAGCCCTACAGTTTTTCGAGAAGGAACCAGAGGCCCAGATACATCACCTACCCACAATCACACACAAGGACCAGGTGGGTAGGGCCTCTCCCTGTCACTGCCAACTATCCACCTTCATCATGCTGTCTCCCTAATGTCCTCCACGTCCACCTTTGCCCTGTGAGGAGTTTCCTTCCTCTTCTGACAAGGGCAGCCACACAGCACCTTAACTGGAATCACAGTGAGCACAAGAACCATAAGGCAGCTAGTCACTATGACTCAACTTGACTGTCCCTACAGTCCTAACTCACAGTGATGCCTCAGCCAGTCACTGAAACTCACAGGATGACATGAAATACAAATAATGTCATTTGTATGTACACTGTCCTTCTGTCATCTTTTCCCTCCAACAGGCCTACAAACCTCTCAAGTACAAAACCCAGCATGAGGCTGGGACCACCTCCTGCCACCCCCTGCTCCCCGCCCCAGTGTCAGTATACCAACCTATCAGGAGCCATCAGGGTTCTCCTTCCACTTTACCACCTAAAAGCCAGGCTGCCTCAGGACTCATCTGCTCTTTGGTGTGTCCACCCAATTTTGCCACTGGTGTGGTAGATGATGCCTCATACTACCTGCCCCCAGATTCATATGCATGTGAGTGTTTTCCAAGCCTTCAAAAGCAGAAGTTTGGTTGGTCCTGAATCCCCAGAGAGTTTCTTCAGGCCAGTCTCAGAGCAGAATATTTTTATCACACTTTCTCCCAAGACTGACCCAAGTCTGATCCTTTGACATCCAAACATTGTAGTCTCCCGGGGCTGCAATTCCTGAATCCTTGCCTTCAAATAGCTTCAACACAACTATGCTCCAACATAAGGAGAGAACGTGGCATTCATGCTACAGTGTGTGCATGGTACTGGAAGCTTAGCAGGCCAGAGAACGCCCTCCCCAGCACAGAGGACATCAGATCAGCTGAGAACAGCCAAGTGACGAGGGAGCACGGGGCTACTTAGAGGAACCTATTCTGCCATGTCTTGGTGGGACGTTCAGATGAGGCCCTTCTTCCAGTAGTAGCTCCTATTTCTCTTCCTCAAAAATGGGGGCATTAAATGAGATGATCCCTACATTTCCATCTATGTCTAGTAACTAACAGGTCTTCTGGGCCATGTAAGAAATTATTTGTTTCCTTTCTTCCTGCCTATTGGCAGGGTCCAGAAGGATCCTTAAAGGGCCTACAAGGATCTCATTATAATTAGAATAATAAAATATTCATAACCTCAACAATAGCCAATATTTACTTAGCATTTACTGTGCCCCAAACTCGATGTCAGGTAAGTTGTAAGGACTGGTCTCATTTAAAAAGTAACACTGAGTGTGTTGACAGCTGTTCATTACCAACAGCCAGAGCCAACCTTAGGGAGAATTCCAGCGCCCAGCATGCCTTTCTGTGTCCTTTCCCCTCTGCAAAGGCCATTTCCTGGGCACCAGTATCCAGTGTCACTAAGGTCTTCCATGAAGGACTTGGGATTTTAGTCATAACAAGGTGTCAATGCCTGAGAATACCTACCCACTAGCCGTCTACATTTTAACAGAGAATAAACCTCACCTTTAAGGGATAACATTCTCAGGGGAAAGGGGGTCAAACATTAGAAAGTTAATAAGAAAGCTCTTTGGGGACAACATGTGCAAAAGGTCCTCCCCGGGACCCTGACGTGCCATTTTGAGAGCAGACATCATCTAAAGCCATCCACACCTCGCCAGGTCAGGAGAACCAGGCAGGCGTTGAATCCTACCTTCGCAGAGTCTGATTGCGTTTCTTGACTTGTGGAACTGACTAAAGGAGGTGAGAAGGTTCAGCCAACCAAAGGCCGCACAGCCTGGACCATGTCAGACAGGCAAGGAGCTACCCTTTGGCCTGGAGAGGGATCGAGCCCAGCTGAAGAGCCACAAAAATTAATATTTAATTGAAAAGTTATTTCCTGCATAAACATCCCCAAAGGTTCATAGAACAGTCATGCTGCTTCATTTTCTGCCGGTAAATTTTAAGAAAGAGAAGAAAAGGTAGCAGAGAGTGGGGCTGGTTCAACTTTAAGGTACATTTTTAATTAAAAGAAAAAGATCAGAGCTGTGATGCGGCATCATAAAGCAGATAATTTTACAGCTGGATGGTCTCCCTCTGATGTACTTGAAAACCATTTTCAAGCGACATAAAGTTTAACATACCGGTACATCTGCCTACCCACTAGATTCTACATGGAATTTAAAATTTAATTATATTAAAGCTTTGTTACAGTGTGCATTGCAAGCATGCTAACCAAGTGGAACTTTAACAAAATCTCCACAGATAGCTTTTTTTTTTCCTTTTAAACTCAGTTTTGTAGAACCCAGAGTTGAGTTGGACAACAGTTGATGATTCTGTCCAAAGTGTTTACTGCTTACATAACAAATCACCCAGGGCCCATTGTCAACTCTCTTGGGTGAATTCTCATGAGTCCGTCTTCTCTTTGCCTTCTCGTTGCTAGAGCAGAAAAGCAGCCAGTGAATGAAGAAGTCAGAAAACTGAAGTTGACCCTTTTTTTTTGGGGGGAGAGGTTTTTGCTATAGGATGCGTGCACTTGCCAGAAAGACAGAGAGACAGAGACAGAAAGCGAGAAATCTTACCCAGGGGAGATGGCCACGCCGCAATCCCTTCTCCTCCATTCTCCCCTCAGGATCTTGGGCACACACGCACACACGGCTGGTGTGAGTTTAAGCCACCAAGTACAGGACTTGAACCGTGGTCGACTACATGGGAGTTCAGCGACATAGCCATTACACTAACTGCTGGTCCCGGGTGCTTTCTACAATTAAAAATGCAACTAGTTCCTACAGAGAAAGAAATTCCATACAGATCGGATTCTCCAAGTTTTTTGTTTGTTTGTTTTAGTTTTTGTTTTTAATGACAGTGCTCTACCACAGCTAAATAAACCAGCAAGATCCCCTGATATACTGAAGTAAGAAAGTTCATGTCCCACCCAGCAAACCTGTACAAACTGAGCCATGAAGCACTGTGAGATATTGCTTAGGAAAAAATTAAAATAGTAAAAGAAAATGTAGTCCTTTCACTTTTGCATTTATTAATCCATCCAACAAATACCTGAGCCCATAACTATGGAAAATGCAAAATCATAAAAGTAACACACTACTTATTCCCCAAGGAAATTGTAATTTAATGAATTAGATAAATAAGTAGTGATGTTACTGGCAGAAAGGAGACAACAGAAGACTATGTGGAAAGCCCCTGCAGGCTGTAAAAGGGAAATGTCACAGACTCAAGAACCAAGGCTTTCTAAGGAGAGGCCTTTTTTTGTTTGTTTTTAATTTGCTGTAAGTTACATGTGCTCACCAGAGAGAGACAGAGAGGGAGAGAGAGGGAAAGTGAGAACTCACCCCCCAAGGGAGATGGTCACACCACAATTCTGTCTCCATTCTTCTCTTGGGATTTTGGGAACACACACACGTGCTCTGTGTGCTTTTCAAGCCAGTGAGTCCAGAACTAAAACCATGCAATTGGCCAGGTGGTATCCAGTTGTCCTAGCCATCATGCCACAACTGGTCCAAGGGCCTTTTTTTTTTGTTTTTTGCTATGGGGTGTGTGCACTTGCTAGAGACAGAAAGGAAGAAATCACCCCCCAGGTGGATGGCCACACCACAATCCCCTTTCCATTCTCCTCCTAGGATTTTGGGCATGCACACACATGTACCTGGTGTTGAGTTTTAAGCCGCCGGGTCCAGGACTTGAACTGTGGTCAACTACATGGGAGTCCAGTGACATAACCGCTAAGCCATCTACTAATCCCAGCAGGGCCTTTTAAATAGTGAGTTTAACAATTGGAACATGCTCCTGAAGGGAGGGAGGAGGTAACAAAGTGGAATCAAGGACAGTCTTAGAAAGTATATTCTAAAGTTCCAGAGGCACTAGCACAGAAAATCTTTGGTATATTTTTAAGTGAAAACAAGGTAAACTATATAGTACAGAAAGAGCTACCATTTTTAAAACATGTTTATGTGCATGTGCTTGTTTCCTCTATGCAGAGAAATGGTGTGCACAAAACTGCCCACAGAGGTCTACAACTCTGGAACGTGTGATGGGAAGAAGCAAGGACAGGAGTAAATGTGAAAGTCGCAATCTTTCACTTTTTATTATGCACTTCTGTACAGTTAGAGTTTCTCAGAATTAGCATAAATTGTTCTTATAATAATTATTAACCATAAAATGCACATTTAAATTTTAAGCAATTTATTTCAATTGAGTCATCATATTTAATTCTGAAATTTAAATTAATATTAAAGGAAGCCATGGGATTTTTATGTTTATTAATCAAGGACATGCACTAAGATATATTTATTCTGAAAAGATTTACTGAGTCCCTATGACAAACTGGACACTATTCTAGGTACCAGTAAACCAGAAAGTAAAAATACCTGCCCATAAATTTAGTAGAGGGGGACAGACACAGCAAATATATAGCCAGGTGGGAGGACAGGAGGGAGAATGACAGAAGGGACGAGGGAGCTGCTTTACGTAGGTGGTCAAAGAGAGGCTGCTGCAGGAGGTGACACTGGAGGAGGCACCTGAAGGAAGTGAAGGAGGGAGTCAAAGATGTCAGGGGAAAAAGAATTCCAAGCAGAGAAACAGGAAGTGAAAAGGCCCTGAGGCAGGAGCTCATGTGGCATCTTTAAGCAACATGGCTAGGGCAGAGCCAGAAAGCAGGAAGTGGGGTCACAAAGGTGGCAAGAGCCAGATCCCTCAAGAATTTATAGCCCTTGAGTAGAACAGGAGCTGCTGAGGGCTTTTGGTAATGTGATTGGATGTCAGTGTGGTAATGTGATTGGATGTCAGTGTAAAAGAAATCCTGGGGGAAGGGCCAGCAGGTGGCATGGTAGTTGGGGCACTGGACTCCCAGTGACTGACTGAGGTTCGAGTCCCAGATCCGGCAGCTTGAAAATAATACTGGGTGTATACGTGTGCACACCCAAAATCCTGAGAGGAGAATGGAGGAGAAGGGATTGCTATGGCCATCCTCCCCAGGGCAGGGAGGTGATTTCTCACTTTCCCTCTCACTGCCTCTCTCTGTCTCTCTCCTCTCTGGCTAGGACATATGCCCGATGGCAAAAACCTTAAAAAATAACCTAAAAAGGGATCTAGTGGAGATCCAGGAGAAAGATGAAGGAGGTATAGACTACAGTGAAAGCAGTGAAGGTTTTAAAGGAGTCAGAGCTATTTTAAAGGTAGAGCTGATGGGATTTGCTGCTGGATTCGATAAGGGAAGAGGGGGGAAAAAGGAGTCAAGGAAGATCCCCAGGCACTGGGTCTGTTGGATGATGCCTACTTGACATCCAAGTAGGTAGGTGAGTGTGAGGCTCAGGGGAAAGTTGGAGCTGGAACTGCAAATCTGAGGTCATCGGCTTATAGATGGTGTGAAAAGCTAAGGCTGGAAGACGGCCCCCCATCAGGAGGCTTCAAGAAATAGAGACCATGCTGTCTGAGCCCAGGGCACTCCAGCATCGAGAGTCTGGGAGATATAGAGTGGCTGGGGAGACTCTAAAAGAGCAGTCACTGCTGGTGGAGCAAGCCAGGAAAGAGCAGTTTCAGAGGAAGAAGCGACTAGTCGTATCACATCTTCTCGCAGGCCAGCAAGGTGAGGGCAGAGATGATTGCTGGATTTGGTGTCCTTAACAAGAACACATCCAGAACAGTGGAACAGAGAAAGCCTAATTAAGAGACAATGCAGAGAGGAGTGGAACCAGCAGATGGTGTCATGGTTATACCGCTGGATTCCCACGTAGTCGACCATGGTTCAAGTCCCAGACCTGGTGACTTAAACTCAAGCTGGGCATGTGTGCATGCATGCCCAAAATCCTGAGAGGAGAAGGGGTTACAGCATGGCCATTCCCTCTGGGGGTGATTTCTGACTTTCTGTTTCTCTGGTGAGAGCAGGCACCTTACAGCGAAAATCTCTCTTAGAGAGAGAGAGAGAACAGGGGAGAGGAAGCAAAGTGGATGAGTAAGATGACCATCCACGCTGCTTTGTGCAACAAGAAGTCAGGCAATAACTGTAAGGCAGGTTTTTTGTTTTGTTTTGTTTGTTTTTTTAAGAGAGATTTTTGTTACAGAGCACGTGCACTCACCAGAGAGACAGAGAAACAGAAATCACCCCCCACGCCACAATCCTTCTCCTCCATTCTCCTCTTGGGATTTTGGATATGGACATACATGCACCCATGGTGAGTTTTAAGTCACCAGATCGGGACTTGAACTGTGGTTGACTACATGGGAGTCCAGTGAGGTAACCATTATGCCATCTGCTGGTCCCGGAAGGTTCTTTTTTTAATTTAAAAAAAGAAAAATTTTAAGGTAGGGACTACTATAGACTATTTACACTGATAGGAATTACCTCAAAGAGAGGAAATCGCTAAGGTTGAAGGAGAGGGAATGACTGTAGAATGATGTCCTTGAGAGGTGAGAAGGAATGGGACCCAGCAGGCATTGAGAGGCTGGCTGTGTCTAGGAGTGCAAACAGGTACCCAGGGAACAGGAAGGAAGGCTGCCTGTATGGGTATAAACACAAGTAGTGGGTAGACGTGCTGGCAGGAACATGCAAAATTCTCTTCTGATTTATTCTATTCTCAGTGAAATAAGACACAAGGCTACAAGCTGAGAGTGAGGAGGAGGAAGGGGTGCTATTTGAGGGAGTGTAGTTTGGCACAGATATGGACAAAGTAGAGTCTAGAATCCCTGGATAGTACTAGGATCTGGGGGGTGGTAAATTTAAAATGACATCAGTTAGCACAGTATCTATTTCTCTCCAGCCACACTGGACTTCTTGGACAGAAGCCTTCAGAAGGAAAAAGGCTAGATTTAAGCTAGATTTAAAGAGGTATGGGGTTTTGCCAGGAAAGTACCAGGGAGGTGCATTGGATTTCACATAGGCAAGAAATAATCATGTATTGGGTTAAGCAACTGAGATTTTTAGGTTTGTTTGTAACAGCAGAAAATATTACTTACTGTAGCTAATACTCCTAGGTTTTGAAAAGATCTCTACGTGGATATTAAAAACCACCAACAGGTACAACAGATGTGGAGTTGGAAGGAAACAGTGATCCAGGCGTCATGACATAAAGTATATACTAAGGGAATATTTAAGTCCTGGACCAGGTCGTCTGAGAGACATACCAGGCATGTGGTGTGTGTGCCCAGAATCTCAATTGGAGACTGGAGGAGAAGGGATAGCAGTGTGGCCAACTCTCCAAGAGGAGATTTCTCACTTTCTCTATTTCTCTCTGGTGAGTGCACATGCCCTTTGGAAAAAAGAAAAAAACAAACAAACAAACAAACAAACAAACAAAAACTTTAAAGAGGGAGGAAAAAGAACTTGACCACAAGAAACACTCCAAGCCCAGCAGACTGGTATGTCACTGATGAATACTACCAAACATTTAAAGGGAAATAACACCTATTCTACACAAATTCTTCCAGAATATAAGAGAAGAAGGAACAGTTCCCAACTTATTTTATGAATTAGCCTTACTCTGTTACTAAAAACAGAGATAATTTAAGAAGAGAAAGTTACATGAACTAGTTGTGGCCTGGTGGTTAAGGGAGTCATATCCCATATGGCTTACTGCACAGTTCAAATCTCAGAATCTGGGACCCAGAGGCTTGGAGAACACACTGGGTGCATGTGTGTGCATGCCCCAGATCCCAATAGGATGAAGAAATGGAAGAGAAGAGGGAACCAGCAGTTAGCGTAATGGCTATGTCGCTGGACTCCCACGTAGTCGACCGTGGTTCACGTCCCGGACCCAGTGGCTTAAAACTAACGCCGGGCGCATGTGCATGCATGCCCAAGATCCCAAGAGGAGAATGGAGGAGAAGGGATTGCGGTGTGACCATCCCCCCTGGGGGGTGATTTCTCGCTTTCTGTCTCTATGTCTCTCTCTGTCTGTCTGGCGAGCGCACACACCCTATAGGAAAAACCTCTCCAAAAAAAAAAAAAAAAAAAAAAAAGAAATAGAAGAGAAGGGATTGTGGTGTGACCACACCCCATGGGAGAGGTGGTGCTTTCTCCTCTCCCTCTCCTTTTCCCTCTCTCTTTCTGTTTTTCTGTCTCTCTCTGGCCAGCACATCCACCATCTGGCAATTTAAAAACAAAAACAAAAACAAAAAGCTATAGTCCAATAAGCTTCAAACATTCACGCTAAATTATTAAACAAATCCAGCTATATAAAAAATAATATATTATAGTAGAGTAAAAGGTTGGTTTAACACTTAAAAATCAGCTAAGGCAATTCACCATATTAACAGACTAAAAGAGAAAAATAATATGATCATCTCAATAATACAAAAAATAGCATGTGACGAAATCTAACATTCACTCATGATAAAAACTCACAGCAGAAATCCAAGTAAGATCCGTAGGTCCAGCTGATAGTATTGTGACAATGTCAGTTTCCTAGTTTGGATAACACCCTATAACTATGCAATCTGTTAATATTGGAGAAAGTTGAATAAAGGGTACTGAAAGCCTCTTTGCATTACTTTTACTTCTTGAGGGTTTATAATTATTTTAAAAGTCAATCCCTTCCACCCTCCCAAATAAAAAAGAAAAAACTCTCAGCAAATTAGAAATAGAAGGAAATTCCAGGCTATGAAAGAAAGATATTGTATGTATCCACTTAATATTTACCAACTCTCCGCATTCTATGGTAGAGAGCAAAATACTGGAGAACATAAATGCAGTGAAAATACTTAATGAGAAAAGACAGTGTGGAATGGGGGAGTGAAGAGAAGAGGATAGAGAAAGATAGCAAGAGAACAAATAGAGAGGCATGACATTAGTGGGACACAGATATGGTTTGTTACCTGTTGATGATAACGTGTATAGTATTCTCAACTGGATTGGTCTGAGAAGTATTTCATGTTGGGTAAAGTCTTTTTACAAGCAAAATGAGAAATAGTGATTGATTGGTTAAAAGAATAATTGAAATAATAATAATAATGAATGGGAAAAACAATGAAAAAATATTGAATGATGAAGTGAGGATTTTAATGTCTCGGTATTGACTGACATGCATGGAAAAAAAACTATGCAATTAACTAATGAGGTACTTGAACAAATAGTGCATTTAGCAAGTTTTTAGGATACAAGGTCAATATGCAAAAAATCAACTGTATTGCTATACACTATCATTAGAGATAGAAAATTAAAATTTTTTAAATGCCATTTATAATAGTGTCAGAAAATATTAAATACTTAGAGACAAATTTGACCAAAATATATACAAAATCTATATATAACACTGCTAAAAAATAATAAATAATGTAAATGAATACATGGGGACAGCCCTGTAGAACAACAGTTAAACTCTGCATAGAAAGACAGATCCCATATGGCCAAACACAATTTAAGCCCTAGCCCCAGCTGGTAAGTGGACCAACCTGTGGCCTCATGGTTAAAGCAGCTGGATCCTACATGGCCAAGATCCTACATATCCAAGTTCAAGTTCCAAACCAAGCAATTTGATAAACACTCTGGGTGCATGTGTGTGAGTGTCCAAAATCCTAAAAAGAAGGAGAAATGGAGGAGAAGGGATTGCAGAGTGGCCATGTCCCATGGGGCGGGGTTCTCTCTCTCTCTCTCTCTCTCTCTCTCTCTCTCTCTCTCTCTCTCTCTCTAGCACAGGCACCTTCTAGCAAATTTTTTGAAATGTCAAGAGTGTGTATACATGCCCAATAGCCTGACAGAATGAAAGAATGGAGAAAAAGGAATTGGAGTATGACCATGCCCCCATTAGGGGGGAGGATGCTCTTTCTCTGGTGAGTGCATGTGCCCTCTGAGGAGAAGAAGGAACAAACGAAAAAGGGAGAAAGGAAGGGAGAGAAGAAGGAAGAAAGGAGAAAGAGAGGGAGGTGGGGAAGGAGGAAGAAAAAGAAAGAGACAGAAGGGAAAAAGAAAGAAAGAAAGAGTCGAGGGAAGGGAAGGGAAGGGAAGGGAAGGGAAGGGAAGGGAAGGGAAGGGAAGGGAAGGGAACCATATACCATGGTCATGGAAAGGAAAACTTAATGTTGTTAAGATGTCAATTCTCCCCATATTCACCTAGACACTCAACGTGATCATAAGCAAAATCCTGGGCCAGTAGGTGGTGCGGTGGTTAAGCACTGGACTTCCACAAGACCAACTACATTCAAGTCTCGGACCTGGCAGTCTGCTTTCTCACTTTCTGTCTCTCTGGTGAGCACATGTGCCCTACAGCAAATTTTAAAATAATACTAATTAATAAAATTAAATACATAATTCTAAAAATAACCCTATCAGATTTTTTGTAGATATTGATAAACTGATCTTAAAATATGTGCACATGAAAATAACTTAGAAAGGCTAAATTAGAGCTAGCTTTGTAGTGCAGAAGTTAAGCAGTGTTTAGTAGAGACTTGATCCCACATGGCATATTGGAATCCTGGCCCTTTGACAACACACCAAGAGCATGCTTGCGTGCCCAGGATCCTGACAGGATGAAGAAAGGAGAAAAAGGGATTGCTGCATAACCAGCCCCATCTCTCTCTCTCTGTATGTGTATATATGTATATGTGTGTATATATGTGTGTGTGTGTGCGTGTAAATAATATCTATCCCTCCCTTCTCTCACCAACCTCACACATGCAGACATGCTATCATGTGTAAAAATAAACTTAAAAAGAAAGTCAAGATAATTTTGAAATGAAAAATTTTTAAATATTTACAGGATGAGTACATCTTATAAAGCTACATCTATAATACATCTATAAAGCTATAAAATGTGGGGGGCAGGACCAGCAGTTAGCGTAATGGCTATGTCCCTGGACTACCATGTAGTCGACCACAGTTCAAGTCCCAGATCCGGTGGCTTAAACTCATGCCGGGCGTGTGCCCGCCCAGGATCCTGAGAGAATGGAGGAGAGGGGATTGTGGCATGGCCATCCCCCCGGGGAGTGATTTCTTGCTTTCTGTCTCTGTCTCTGTCTTTCTGGTGAGCGCACGCGCCCTATAGCAAAACAAACAAACAAACAAAAAAACACTCTCAAAAAAAAAAAAAAAATGTCCGGGGGGCAACAGGCAGCATAGTGGTTAAAGTGTTGGACTACCACATAGTTGACCATGGTTCGAGTTCCAAACCTGGTGGCTTGAAACTCACACTGGGCACATGTTCACGTATGCCCAAAATCCCAAGAGGAAAACAGAAGAGAAGGGATTGTGGCAAGGCCATTATCCCAAGGGGGTGATTTCTCCCTTGCTGTCTCTCTGCCAAGTGCACTCACCCTATAGTAAAAAAAAAAAACTCTCTCAAAAAATAATAAAATGTGGTATTGGCATAAATGCAGACATTAAGGGAACAGCAGGTGGCATGAGGGTTAAGGTGCTGGACATGCCCACATGGTTGAGCACGGTTCAAGTCCTGGACCTGGTGGCTTGCTTTCTCGCTTTCCCTCTCTCTCTCTTTCTCTATCTGTCTGTGTGTCTCTCTCTGGTCAAATTAAAATAAATTAATGAATAAATAAAATTAAATAATTCTTTAAAAATAAATAAATATAGACATAAAAACATGGAATGGGATAGAAAGTTTTGAAAAAGAACCACACACACACACACACACACACACACACACACTGTCAATTATTTTCGACAAAAAGGCCAAGGCAATTTGTTGGGGAGGATAATAATTTCAACGAATAGTGCTAAAATAATCAGGTAGCCATACAAAAAAATTAAGAGAAATTTGACCCTTATCTCACACCACATACTAAAGCTAACTTGAAAAGAAGACAGACTTAACTACAAGAGGCAAACAATTTCATTTCTAGAAGAACTTAAACATAGGGAGAAAAAAATCTTAATGAGCTTGGCTTGCTAAGAATTTCTTAAATGTGACACAAACATCAGAAACCATAGAAGAGTTAACAAATTTATTTCTTCAAAATTTAAAACTGTTTAACTTCAAATGTCCCTGTTACAAAAATGAAAAGACAAGTAAAAGACTAAGAGAAAAATTTGTGAAACATATATCCAACAAAAAATATTTATCTAGAATATATTAAGAACTCTTACAACCCAACAATAGGAACACAACCTAACTTTTTAAACAGGCAAATGATTTGAATACACACTTCATCATAGAAGACATATGGGTAGAAAGTTGGCACATGAAAAGATGGTCAACATCATTCGTCAATAGGGATACAACTACAAACACACTAGGTAAGCTGAAACTTAAATAAACAAACTGACCATACCAAGGGTTGGCAAAGATGTGGAGCAACTGGAACTCTCGTGCACTATAGGTGGGAATGTATGATAATCATGGCCACTTAAGAAAATGGTTTGGTGGTATCTTACAAATTTAAACATATACCTACCATACAACTCAACCACTCTACTTCTAGGTACCTACCCAAGAGAAATAAATACATATATGTCTACACAAAAATTTATACTTGTGTGTTCTAGAGTTTTGTTTGTAATAGCCAAAAGTTACTACAGAAAAATACATATGGTTTAGCAGATAAATATAACAGATAGGGGGAAATGTGGCATACCTATAAACTGGAATATAACTCAGCAATAAAAAGGCATGAGCTTTTGATATATGAATGACATAACGTAAATAAAATCTCAAAATAACTATGCTGAGTATAAGAAGCCAGATAGAAAAGAACACATACTGGATAATGCTATTTTTAAGACTTTGCTATAGGTATTTGCTGATGATGACATTTATAGTATTCTCAACTGGACTGGTCTGAGAAGTATTTCACGTTAAGAAAATTCTCTTTACAAGCCAAATGATGTATAGCAATTGAACATTTTTTAAAAATAAGGAGAATAAAAAATAGTAATAATAATCTTAAAAAAATGAAAAGCTATTGGCTGCTGATGATGTGAATAGTAGTGTCTTTGTCTTGACTGATAGGCTGAAAATTGTGCTGGAAAAAGAAATGTTATACACTGTAAAGATATATATGATTAAATGTAATATAAAAAATTTTTAATAAATTTAAAAATAAAAAAGAGCACTGGCCCATAGAAAAGAATCCAATCAAATTTATTACATAAATAAAAAGCAAGCTACATGTTTAAAGAAAACAAAAACAAAAAAAACACCTTGCTGTAGAGCACATGCACTTGCCAGAGAGACAGAAAGAGAGAAGGAGAGCATGCCCCAGGGAAGATGGACACCCTATGATCTCTCCTCCATCCTTTCAGGATTTTAGGCACGCACACACACGTACCCAGCATGTTTTCTTAAGCCACTGGTCCAGGACTCGGACTACTCAGTCAGCCATGTGGGGGATCCATCTGCCTTAATCACCACACTATCAGCTGACTCCTATAATGCTATTTGTATGTATAAAATTCTAGAAAATGCAAATTTAAGGGACAGAAAACAGATAAATGGTTTAGAGATGGGAGAAGGGTATGGATTACAAAAGGGCATGTGGTAACATTTGGAGTGATGAATATGATCATTATCTTAATTGTGATAATGTTTTCATAGTTGCACACATACATCAAAACTCATGGGACCAGCAGTTAGCATAATGGCTATGTCACTAAACTCCCATGTAGCCGACCGCGGTTCAAGTCCTGGACCCAGTGGCTTAAATTCATGCCAGGTGCGTGTGTGTGCGTACCCAAGATCCAGAGAGGAGAATGGAGGAGAAGGGACTGCAGTATGGCCATCCCCCCTGGAGGGTGATTTCTAGCTTTCTGTCTCTCTGTCTCTCTCTGTCTTTCTGGCAAGTGCACATGCCCTACAGCAAAAACCTCTAAAAAAATTAAAATTAAAAAAAATTCATCAAGCTTTATACTTTAAATATGGACAGCTTATTGTACATCAATTACACCTCAATAAAATTGTGAGTAAACAATCTTACTGATTAGGCATTATTACTATCCCCATTTTACAGATGCAGAAACTGAGGCCAAAAGGAACAAAGTCCACTTCCTGAAGTGAAAGCCTCACGTAGCCAGGATTCCAGCACAGGCACTCTAAACCCAGGTAGGACTCTTTGACACAAAGCTCTTCCCTTCTCCCTCAGTGGTGACTGCACCTACACTCTTCCAAAGCAATGAGCCCTAGAGAGATAACAGCTTCAAAAGAAAAGAAGAGATAGACAGCAACGGGGTGTGAGTGTTCTTGATGACCTTTCTAAAGAAGGCTCACGTCCTGCACATGTCTGTATTAAGGATCCAATAGAAAGAACCCAGAAGCCACGTGGACCTAATTCATGACAAGTTCCACCCCTGTCAGCTACAGGAGCCCAGGCAAGTTACCTTAGTTCTTTTATCGTTAAAAGGGGGCTAATCTTTGCTATCTTGTAGGGCTGCTGCAAAAATTAGAAATAAGGTCAAATCCAAATTCCTTAGCTCAGTTAAAAGGCCCAGCATGATCTGACCACATCTACCTTTCTAAGCCCATCTCACACTGTGCCCTCCAGACCAACACCCCTAACCACTCTAGCCTGTTTCTACTACTTCCTCGGTGCCTTTGCTTGCCTAGGATGCTTTTTAACAAACTCTGTTTCACCGTTACCATTCCTTAAGGTCTTAACCAAATGCTACCTCATTGAGGAGGCTTTCTCTGACCACCTATGTTGGGGGACCCCCAAGACCAGCCCCACATTTGGTGGTTTACTCCCAAACACAGATACAGTTGTCCTCGTAGCTAAGATTTATTACAGCAAAGGGTACAGAACAAAGCCAGCGAAGGGGAAGGGTGCAGGAGGTAAAGTCTAAGGGAAACCATGTACAGACTTCCAAGGGTCCTCTCCCAGTGCAGTCACAGAGAATGCACTAGTTTCTTCAAGCAACAGGTTGTGACAATATTCACAAAGTGCTCTCTGTTAGGCATGCACCTCAGAGACTCCAGTACTCAGGGTTACATGGCATCGTTTCCTAAGCGCATATCAAAGTTCCAGACTCCAAACAGGAGAGTGGATGTTCATACAAACTGCACTGTTCACACAGTTTAGCCACAGTAAGCCACTTCTATCACTTAGTGAAAGTGTTATTCAGTACAGGAACTATTTGCCGGTCTAGTCCCCAAATACCAGCCAAGGGCCAACTTTGCAAGCAGGGCTTTCTTAGCATAACTAGCAGGCCCACTCAGTTAACTCTTTTCTGCATACCACTCCAGGGTAGACTAAGTCCCCTTGCACATTTCCTTTGTAGCTTCAGTCACATCTGGAATTAATTGAGTTATGTATTAACTATTTGTATAGGTATTTCTTAACATCCATCTCCTCTTCCAGGCTGTAAGTTCCCCAAGTGCAGGTATGGTGCTTGTTCAGCATAGAGTTAAAGTTTAATAAATATGTGCTGAGTGAATGAATGAAGAATGAATGAATGTGAAGAGTCTAACAAATCAGCTACACATAAGCGACATCAGCACATGGCCCTTTTATTCCGATTAACTGTGTGATTCTGGAGCCTCCTTGAGAGCTCTGGGAAAATATTGATAGCCGTGAACAAAGAAAGTCAGAACTGTGACAGTGTAGACAGAAACAGGCTTGAAACTTAAAATACGATGGTCAAAAGTTCCAATAAGGGGGAAACAGCAGTTAGCGTAATGGCTATGTCGCTGGACTCCCACGTAGTCGACCGCGGTTCATGTCCCAGACCTGGTGGCTTAAAACTCACGCTGGGTGCGTGTGCGTGTGCGTGTGCGTGCATGCCCAAGATCCCGAGAGGAGAATGGAGGAGAAGGGATTGCGGCGTGGCCATCCCCCCTGGGGGGGTGATTTCTTGCTTTCTGTCTCTCTCCGTCTGTCTGGCGAGCACACGCGCCCTATAGCGAAAACCTCTCAAAAAGACAAATAGTTCCAATAAGGGACCTGGCAGGTGGCATGGTGGTTAAAGCACTGGACTTCCACATGGCCGACTGCGGTTTGACTCCTGGAGCTGGTGGCTTGCTTTCTCACTTTCCCTCTCTGTCTCTCTGATCAAATTTAAAAATAATAAATAAATTTTAAAAAATAATTCTTAAAAAAAAGTCCCAATAAGAAGCATAAAGGTGAATTTAAGGAGCATGAGAAAAGCCTTTGGCATAACAGACTTCCCATCTTAAATCCGGAGGAAACAACTTCAAGCCCAACAACAGCCAAAAAAAGTTCCAAACTCTCTCTGGCCTCTCCTTCACCACAGGAAGCCAGGGAAAGCAGAATGGTCTGATAATTCCCCTGGGGTTCACCCAGTGTCCAGCTGCTGGGCTGTCCCCACAATCTCCCCAGACCCCAAACTGTCCATCCCTCAAAGGAAGTGGAGTCCTGGGAGCGAGAGAAAGGAAGAGCACACACAGACCAACTGACACCGGAATTTCAAATAGGAGGTACAGGCTTTGCATTGGTTGAATCTTCAGATACTGGGAGCAACAAAATTATAAAAATGTACCAAGTGTAAGGAGGACTCGGTTATTTTAATACAGCCAGCTACTACATGATCAATATGAATCCTTGTATTTTTAATGTGAATCATTATTCAAAATATGTCACTGCCCAATCAATGCAAAAGTTAAAATTCATCAATATTTAAATTTTCCCAATTGACATACTATCAGTCTATCCAGGAAAGAGCTCTGCAGATCACAAAATCCATTGTTCAATCTTTCAAGTTTGCAGTTTGCAGAGTTCAGAATTAAACACCACTCTGTGTCATTAGCTGCCTGAACAGAGACTGGTGACAGATCAAATTACGGAGGAGAACAGAAAATGTGGATGGGGAAACCTGCTCCAGACCCAGATAGTCTATGTGGCCTCGGAAGACAGATAGGCATTTGTCTAATGCCTATAAGGTCTTTCGGATTTGGGGCTTTGAAGCTTTAGGAAGAAAAGGTAGAGAGAAGTACTAGAGCCTCTGCCACATGACCTGGCTGTAAACCAAAGCCAAACTCCTACTGTTAGTGACATATGAGACCCCCCAGGACCCATTTCCTCAACCTCCAGCCCCTCTAAACCTTACAATAGGACCCTACTGACTCTCGGCCTCCAGATACCACAGGCTGGTTCCCCTGCCTCCAGATCTTTGCAATACTGTTTGCCACTTGAAATGTCCTTATCCCACCTTCCTCTTCCCATTATCCTGGCTAATTTCTACTATTCCAAGTTTTTCCCAGAAATGGCCCCCAGAGAAGGTGACATCAGAGAGGGATGAAAGTCACTGCCTTTCTTTGAATCCAGCCTCTCACCCACCAAACCCCTGTAGAACTCAGAGACACAGAGTCATTCCAAAAGAGCAACCTACAATCACATCATGTCCCCACCTCCCCCATTGTCGATCCCTCACCAGGCCTCAACATCAACAACCAAGACCAGAATCCACCCACGGAGGTTCCAGGACTCCAATGTGCCACCCCTTCCATCTCAGGCTATGAACTACTACCCCAGCCAGCAGAAGGAACAAACAAGACACGGTCTTGTCCTTCATTCTAGCAGCCTAATCTAACCTTCCAATAACTCAACAGGGGACATGTCCACCAATGGCTTCTGAATCATCAGAGAAAAGTGAATTAATGGTCCATTATCATGGCCCTCATATTAGGTACATTTTGACTCGTGTACATTTTGACCTATAATTCTAAAAATTTTCTAATTCTTACATAAATGACCATTTCTATTGGAGAATATGTGGTTGTTCTCTAGTAACCAGAACATTCTGTTGACTAGAACATCAATTCCTGACCCAGTTAGAGTTCAGTTTAATCTGCCTTATTTAACCACTGCGTATTGGAAATTGTGGCTTTTTTTTTTTTTTTTTCCTTTTTTTCTTTCCTATTGAAACCCAATCCTGGGCCAGTCCTGGTACAAAGCCAGGGTGAGTCCATGGCATAGAATGCACAGAGATATTTGCTTCATACTGTGCTCAATTCTCAGTCCCTCTGCTTGACTTGCCTACTCTTAGAAGATACTTGTTTTCTCCCAGTCATGAGTACCAGGCCCTTAGGAGGCCATCTGGATGCTTGAAACCACTGGCAGAATCACTGGTCTTTCTTAGATGCCAAAAGTGAGAGTGTTTCTCTGCAAGACAACCTTTGCCCTTGACATCTCTCCTGGAAGCAGATTCACTTTCTTTGAAAGATAATTTTATAAAATGTGTAATTCTATACCTTATACATTAACCAAAAGTGTGGCTGGAGACCTTAATTCTATCCCTGATAATATCAGAGATGTAGAAAACAATGGAAACTATCACCAGAAACAAGCAGTCCAATTAAACCTCTTGGCTATATAGACAGTCCAAACTATAGTCAGTTGGGCCTTTTCTATCATGTTCAAAGGTAGCAAAGCCTGAGCATGGCCCTTGGTGTCTGTGGTGGACTGACTCTAAGATCTCCCCCAATTATTCTCACCTCCTGGTATTCATGCCCTTATGTAATCCCCTGCCCTTGAATGTGAGCAGAATGTGTGCTTTGCTTCTGACCAACACAATACAGCAAAGCTTATGAGAGGTTACTCCCATGATCAGTTTACGTTAGGTGCAATGTCTGTCTTGCTGGCAGATCTCTTCTTTGCTGGCTTTGATGAAGCAACCAGACACCTTGGAAGGGCCCATATACCCTGGAATTGAGGGTGGACTCCACCAACAGCCAGCAAGGAACTGAGGCCCTCTGTCCAGTATTCTCTGAGGAACTGAATCCTGCCAACCTCGTAACCTTGAAAGAAGATTACACCTCAAATGAGGTTTCCTATGAGACCACAGCCCCGGCAGATACCTTGATGCCAGTTTTGTGAGAGATCTTGAAGGAAAAGACCCAGCTAAGCTGGACATGGACTCCTGACCCACAGAAACTGTGAACGAACTGGTATGTACTCTCTTAATCCACTAAGTGTGGACAATTTGTTACACAGCAACAGATAACTAATATAAAGATAGATCTGGGTTCCAGTCCTCATTCTACCAATTACTGTCTGTGTAGTCTTTTTTTTTCTGTCTGTGTAATCTTAAGCTAGTTATTCAGTATCTTTTTCCCTCATCTATAAACTGGTGATCATAATCAGGGGGTGGTTGTAAAGATGAAATGAGACAACTGGTCAAAAAGGTTTGGCCCTATTTCATTATCTACACTCAACTGAAGTTCCCCAGTGAGTTAAGCCCTAATACCCTAAAGCATTTGTGAGAAATTTATCATAATTTCTCTCTCATACATCAGAATGGTACTAACTAGGCACCATCCTAGGAAGAACTGAGAAAGCTACACGAATCATTTTCTGTATGGCTTATCTTTTGTTACTGTTGTATATTATATCAGATACCCTGATTCTTCAAAGGTAGAAATTCAATGTCTGATCCACTATCAAGGGACCCTTCCTGAGCCCCTTACTCAAACTACAGAAACAGTTGCCTACTCTACCCACCAATTAGTTCAGAAAACAGAGCTCAGAGTGATTTCCTGACAACAGTATTTCTCACCAATATCAAGCATTTCACAATGTTTGGGGCTCAGGGAGGGTTTCATCCATGTTAATTCTCCAGGGCTCAAATTTGGCAGGACAGAAATAATGTCCCACCTCTGTTAACTGTAGTCCTTTTCCAGAGATTATATTGTTTTTGGATAGAAGAGCAGGGCTGAGGAGTTTAAGGACCCTCGTGGTTTGTGTCTCTCGTGTCTGATGCTCTAGAGTCACTCATGTTTTCTCCGCGAGGCTTCATCACCACCTTCTGTGCCAGGTTTTGTCTGGATCCCAGCTTAGACAACAGCTGGACAGAAAGGTGGAGTTTCAGCAATGCCGCAGTGGCTCTTGATTGGTTTTGGGGGAGATTGCACCAAAGGAATCATTGTAATGAAATAGATCAAGTGCGAGCAAGTCTTTGGAGAAAACAGAAAGCGTTTAATCCTTTAATTTCCGAAAGTTGAACTGACATCAGGGGTCCTTTAAGAGCTCTGTGAAGTAAGGCGATTCCTGTGCTCCAGACCCCAGGCTGCATGCGTGTGAACTGCATGGGTATCTGGGAAATTCAGAAGTTACTGGCTTAGCAAATTATTTCTCAATCCACACAAAGATAAACTCTGTTCATTACACATGCCACACTCTGCTCCTCAGCATAAAAATCAGCTTCTGAAGTCAGCTCCTCTTCTGACAAACACATCTTGTTATACAAATGGGTCTGTATTCAGACAGTCTGAATAGCAAGTTCTCCATTATGTTCCGTTCCCTTCAATCAAGGTCTCCTGCCTCAGTCCCTGACACACAAATGGTGCTGGTGCCACCAAACCATATTCCCCACTTAGGATGCTTAGTGCGTATTTGCAGTAGCAAACAAAGAGCTATTTATCTAACATACTGGAACATGCATTTTTTAACAATGAAAATTTTCAAACAATATGTAAAAACACAGTCATAAACATTTCTGACTCCAAAAAGCACCTTTTGAATAGAATCAAAGCACTGAAGCTCAAACAAAGTGGGATACCAGGAATCTGAAGTCTAATTCTGAGCCATCCTACTCCTGGCACTCGGTTCTGGAATTACTCACCAGTGACAGGAAGAGCAGTGGGAGGACCCAGAAAAATATTTTCCCTTAGAGATGGCTGTGTCCATCAACAGAGACAACCATGGGTTATGAGGATTTGAGCAATGGATGCTCTGAGACCCCGAAATGCCCACACAAGTCAGCCTGTCATCCAGGCTTGGAGGTAAAGAAACCTTTTGAAAGCCAACACCTTGGCTGAAAATGCTGATTAAATGAGTCAGCCAAAGGCCTAGTTAGTCCCTCAGGGACTAGAACACAAAACAGAGAAGTTTCATAGGAAGAGTAAAAAGCTAGAAAATTTCAAAGGGCTGTCTGAGCAGGTCAGGCCTGATAGAGAATTACTGATAGCCGATGGCAGCATGAAAGGTTTTGAGGACAAAACAAAAGAATGAGGGACGACTTGAAGAAGGGGGGAGGGTCAATACTCAGCAAGGATCAGGGATCACGAACATGAAAGAGGAGGAAGCTGGTTGCTGAGTGAAGATAAATCAGGGCTGAGATATGCTGATCTGTAAGAATTGTAACAGCCGTCATAATGGGTGTTCCCACCATCACGGAGTCAGGTAAGCGGGCTCTCTCCATTTCCTCTATAAATCTCAATGTCTGAATCCCACCGTCTGCTCAGTCCACAACAAGGGTAGTGGGCAGCAGTGTGTTGGAGTTAACTTGTGCCCTTTGGGGCCAGCCACTTGTTAAATTTTCAGGAAGTTTTTTTGAGCCAGATGGATTGTTTATTAACTTTGGTAACTTGAAATCAGTCACAGTGCAGGTATTTACACCAGGGAAATTGGCAAATGCTACAATTTAGCAAACCTTTCCACATATTTTGGCACACTGACCAACACAGGGACCTCAGGTAGTAATTACTCTCTAGGATATTGTGCATTTCTTATTCCATTGGACAAATTTGCACGTGTACAGAGAGTCAGTTAGGGGTATTCCAAAACCTGTGTTTGCTGACTACACTTTTTTTTATTATAATTATACAAATAAATAATATATAGGCTAAGGAAACATTGTATACAAAGAAAAAGAGTTGTTTCCATGAAAACTAAGTCATATTTAAAGAGATTTGATAAAAATCGCCTGAAGAATTCAACTTATAAAGTACTAGGGAGGTCAGAAAATTCTAAAAGGATTCCATACTCTAATTGCTTCTCAAGCATCCTTAAGTTTCCACTCTACTTTGTAGAAATCTAAATTAGACATTGTAGGCAAGAGATTATAAGGTAACCAGTGAAAAAGATGAGTGTCCCCATAAAATAGCCTCACACAAAGGAAAACTAAAAAACCTTGGCCCTACATCAAAATCTTGGTAAGTCAATACTCACACCTTGGTTTTAAAGTAAAATTCTTAAGCTATGTATCTATAATTATTATTATTCTCTCTTTTAAGTAACTTTTTAAAAAAAATAATAGATTTAATGTCTCAACCTGGCTAGGCCAGCAGTGGAGTGCCAGAAGTACTGCCATAAGACGATGAACGAATGCATGGGGATAGAGGAAGGACCAGCAAATGTAACAGAGAAAGAGGACTCCAGAGGGAGGTGTGATGGTTACTTTTATGTGTCAATTTGACTGGGCCATGGGGTACCAGATATTTAGTCAAAATATGATTCTGAGCATATCTGGGAGTGTGTTTTTTCATTAAATTAACATTTAAATTCATAGACTGAGTAAAGCAGATTGTTCTCCCCAATATGGATAGGCCCCATCCAATCAGTTAAAGGTCTGAATATAAAAAGGGTGGGGGGGAGGCTGACTTTCTCATGAACAAGCGGGAAGTCCTCTTGCCTGGTTACCTTAAGTAGGGACATTGGTCTTTTGGTCTTTTTCAACCTTTGAACTCAAACTGAAACATCAGCTCTTCTTGGGTCTCGAACTTATACCATCAGCTCTCCTAGTGCTCTCAGACCTTTGGACAAAGACTGAAACTACACCATTAAGTTTCCTAGTTCTCTACCTTACTGACTGCAGATCTTGGCCTCTGTCATCATATGAGTCAATTTCTTAAAATAAATCTCCTTGTTTACAAACTCACACATACACGCACGCACGCACCCTTTTAGTTCTGCTTCACTGGAGAACACTAACTAATATAGAGGACATCTGGGTGGGGCAGTGGAGCCTTCCCTACCAGCTACTGTCACTGTGGTCTGGGCATCTGTGACCCCATTAGACAGGGACCCTGAGGGTAGGTCAGAGCCTCGGCACAATCCGGGTGCTCTGTGGAGTCGACTAAAGAGGACTGACAAAGGGTCAGTGGTCTGTAGAGTCACATACTGCACAAAGGCAAGGGGAATGAGGACGGAGGAAAAGTCCCAGCACTGGGCATGTCAGCTGGTCACAGTCATCCCAGGAGGGGCTGTAGTAGCTGTGAAGAACCAGAAATGGTGGCTTATCAACTCATCAAAAGAGAGACCAATATGGCCACAAAGCCAGTGATTACCTCATTGGTTCACCCTGCCAGACAGTCCTGGACCAAAAGAGAAGAAAGGTAAAAACACCTATGTCAACATGACTTCACTTTTGCCAGGCATTGGGATGCAAGAAGCACTCACTTCTTCCTATCTGATACTTTTTTGAAGCATAAAATATATGGCTAAAGTGAGAGAATATCATAAAAGGTTAATTATGAGAAACTTAAAGGTTATTTTTGCATATCTCACCTCTTGGACAAAAGGCGCTTCCTCATTACCATGCTAGAATATAAATTAATCTGTAAAGCATTTAAAATGCCACAAACTCTTTAGCTTTATTATGATTTTAAATACCATGAATAAATATACGCTGCCATGGCCTGTGTGTGGTGGGAGGTCTGGCCTGAGACCCTCCTTCCTCTTCTGGATTCTTGGATGCTCTGACCTGAAGCCGCTCTGGCCCTAGGTCCTTTTCTCTAGACCTCTCCCAGAGGGCTGCGAGTCACAGCAGTGCTCTCCCTTCAGCCCCACCTGCTGAAAGGGGCCACACTGGCACAAGGCCAAGGGCACACACAGGACGCCCAACCCAAGCTCACTTGCCAGTGCTCTGCCCATGGCTAGCCATGGTCCTCTGGCCCCCAGAATCATCCAGGTCCCAGGGCCTCCCATTGATCCAGCCTCTGTCTGCAGCTTCTGACAAAAAAGGATGATTCCGGCCTTAATAAAGTTAGGCTGGGTTTACTGAATAATTTATCTGCACACAATGCATTTCAGAAAGTTGCTGCCTCTCCTGCTGATGCTACACTTCCCTGGGACACACTGGGAGCCAGTGTGAAAAGACCAGGAGCGATAGGGCCAGGGCCCCTGAAAAGGGGAACATGAGGCTGCCCAAGAAGGCTTCCACCGATAGGGTAAAAGGAAGATACACAAGGGAAATGCACCAACACATTCCAAAGGCTGCCCCAAAAGGCAAGAGTCTCATGCCCAAGGCACCCTGACACCCATGCAAATAAATGAGGTCTGGAAACAGGAAGAAATAAACAGATGGCCTCTGTAATCAAAGCATTATATCTTGATTTTCACATGAGAGCAATAGAAAAGACACCTGGAGTCCTCGGGCCCCTGAAAAACACAAGCCAAAGAGGACAATTCAGGAGAGGACAATTCACAGAGGACTGTGGCCCACTGTCCTTTGTGTATCAAGGACAGCAGGAGGCTGTTGGCCCCCAAAATGTTGTCACCAAGGGAGAGAGACAGAGAGAGAGAAGGAGGAATGTCCTGGAGCATATCAAAAAACAGTGTCATCTGCTGGGCTCTTTGCAGAGAAGGATCTAGAACCAACCCAGAGGGAAGGATGCTCAATATGAAGTCAGATCTGGGTACATGTTCAGTTCTGCCACCTACCAGCCATGTGACCTTGGGGAGTCATTTAAGTCTTCATCTTCTATCTGTAAAATGGTGAAAATATTTTCAACCTTCACCTGTGATGGTGAGGGAAACCAGGGAGACATGGCCAAACTCTGAGGTGTCTAAGAGAACGAACCACAAGAGGGTTATTATTAAGACTGTCCACAGGTACACAAAGGGAAATAAAGGGAAAGGTCAGTCTGTGTCCCTACAGGATATGAAATCCAACATCTTAAAAGAACGGGAATGGATTTGAATGAAGCCAGATGTGAAAGACAACCAGCAGCCAATGCCCCAAGCAACCCGCACACCCTTCCCTATGCAGGGTCCAGGTATAATATAATAGAACACAAACCCCCAGCTCCCAACAGAGAGATGTCTGCACACTCAGACTGAAAGCAAGACATGTGATGATTAGAGTGATAGCTATCCTCTATGGGTTTCTTCCTAACGCCACTCCTTTCCCACATATTATCTCACTTAATCTTTACAACAGCCCACGAGATAAGTATTTATAAGCCCATTTTACAGACATGAAAAAAAAAAAAACCTGGGACTCAGGAAGATGAAGAAACGTGTCCACTGTTCATCTGCTCTCATGTGCCCACCACCATTCTCATAGTCACAGACGGCATAACTAAGATGGCCCCAACCCTCTCTGTCCCCAAAACCCATGGTCTTAAAATTACATTGGACCGCCTGCTCAGGAAAGTGTTCAAAGGTTTTCATCTTGATAGCAAATTCCATAGAACCAGGAACAATACTTTCAGGGCCACACGAGGTGTGAGAAGCAGAATAATGACCCCCACAAAGGCTTTCCCATCCTAGTTCATGGAATTTGTATACCTTAGGTTACACAGTGAAGGGCAGTTAAGGTGTCGAGTTCAGTTTAGATTGCTGATCAACTGCCCTTGAGGAGGAAGATGGTCCTGGGTTACATAAGCGGGACCAACATAATCATCAGGGTCCTCGGGAGTGGAAGAGAGGAATAGGAGAGGAGGAACTGAAAGAGAGTCAAAGGGATGGCTCACTGGCTCTTACGATGGAGAAGGTATCACGAGCCAAGGAATGTGGTCACCCTCTAGAAACTAGAAGGGCAGGAGAATGGATTCCCCTCCCTAGAGCCTCCAGAAGGAACACAGTCCTGCCAATGCTTTGATTTCATCCCAGTGGAATCTGTACCTCATAACTAATATAGAAAACTGGAAGACAGTAGGTCTGAGTTGTTTTAAGCCATTAAGTTCTAAGTGATTTGCTACAAACACCACAGGAAAGAATGCACATAATCAGGGTGCATCTAGGAATAGGAGTCACACAGGAGTCTCCACACAGGAAGGACCTGAGGGTCATTATCTGCTAACACAGGAAGAAGACCAACCAAGGAGGACCATGGATATGCCCGAGGAGCAGTGCTGTCCTGAGATCAGAGGCCAAGCCAACTTCCTTGAAAAGGCAGGAATCTGACGCAACTTCTAAGAACACTCATTCATCTGCCTCTAAGTGAGCAGCAGCTGTCTGTAAAAATGACGCTGTCCTCCCAGGTGGCTGATTAAATATTACAAGAGGAGCACCCACTCTCCCCTACAGCAGGGCTGAATAATTCATGGCAGACTCATTTGAATGAAGCAGTAGAAGGCAAGGAGCTGAACTGGGTCAGGCTGGTCTGGCCTGCCTGAGCAACTCAGCTATTAGGTCACTTTAAAACAAAAGGATGAGCTGTTGCAAGGATTAATTATTGGCTTCTCAACTCTCCTGAAGCACAGTGGCTAGAAATCATTGCAAATCGATGTCTATTAAACTGCCTCTGAACATTCCAGCCCTTCAGGAAAAGAAACTTTCAAAATAAAAGGAGGGAGCCCTGGAAATTCTAGCCAGTTGGGATAAAGGGTGACATGGCCCAGAAAATGTGCTCCACTCCTTGTTAACAGGATGCCCCCAGCAGCTACTGGGAGTGCATGAAGGGGTGGTAGCAAGATTTCAGGAGAAAATTAAGCCATCACCTGCAGCCCGGGAGCACGATCCAGGAAGGAACTGAATGAATCACTTGAAAGTCAGATAAATTGAATGCAGAAACATCTCCGGCCACCTAGAGCTCATTTCCAGAATGACCTGTGCTCCCTTTCCAGCCCTTCATAGGCGAGTCACAGAGACAAGACCTGCCCCCATGAGGAACAAAACAGAAGATGTAGGGCTACCCCCATCCACCAATGAAAAGGCCACGTCGAGCTAACCCAGTGCTGGACTGCGACCCCATGGCTCCTCAACTGGTGCCCCCCATCGACCACCCCTTGTAGGAAGGAAAGAACTAAGCTAAGAACTGGGCCCCTAAATACCAAAGAGTCAGCTTTCTCTGTCTGGCCAACAGGAGGACAAACCATCTGCCTGTTTTCACGGTAACATGATGAGTGGTTAGAGGTACCATAACCACAGAATGTCCCCTTACAGGTTGTTTGCGAATGGCAAATGTGTTTCCACACAAGTGCTATCTCTGCTCAACTAGTGGTGGCCCTCTGAAACAAAAGCTGTGTTAGGGAGTTTCCTGAGGCTGAAACCAGCTTGCAGGAAAACCATATTGTGGTTAGTACTGGCTGCCCTGGGCACCAGTGAATCACACATATTTGCCATCCCTGAATCCAATTCAGCCATTGTAAGAAGAAGGAAACTGAGTCCCAGAAAGGTAAAGGTGCTTTGCCTGATGTCTCACAGAAATTGTGTATCGATGCCATGACTACCTCCTCAGCTCTGGCCTATTTTATCTGTGTCACCCCTGTCATCAGTCCTTTCATATAATGCAGGAGGGCAGGAGGCAGGATCTAAGTGATCCCCTAGGGATCTCTGCTCCAGAAATCATGATGTCCTTGTATGATCCCCTCCTCACAATGCTTCTAAGAAACAAACCAGAGGGACCAGCAATTGGAGTAATGGCTATGTCGTGGACTCCCATGCAGTTGACCACGGTTAGAGTCCTGGACCCAGTAGCTTAAACTCGTGCCGGGCACGTGTGCGTGCATGCCCAAGATCCCGAGAGGAGAATGGAGGAGAAGGGATTGTGGCATGGCCATTCCCCGTGGGAGGTGATTTCTCACTTTCTGTCTGTCTTTCTCTATCTTTCTGGTGAGTGCACATGCCCTATAGCAAAACCTCTCCAAAATAAAAAAAGAAAAAGAAAAAAAAAGAAAAAAAAACCTAACAAACCACAGCAAACATGATAGGATGTCACTTGGAAAATTAGTTTACAAAGAGTCTCTGGCTTTGGTCTTGCTCACCTTCTCCCATTCTCTTCCTAACTTGCTCTGATAAGGCAAGCTGCCAGGATGGAGAGGCCCATGTGGCAAAGAACCTAGGGAACCTCTGACCAACAGCCCCTGAGGAATCCTCCAACAACCACATGAGTGAACTTAGAAGTCGATCCTTCCTCAACTGAGTCTTCAGATGAGACTGTAGCCGCAGCTGACACCTTGACTGCAGCCCTGTGAGAGAATTTAAAGTACAGGCACCCAGCTAAGCTGTCCTGGACACCTGACCATCAGACATGATGAGATGAAAAATACTTGTTATTTGTTTTAAGATTTATTTTTATGTATTATTATTATTTTTATTATGATTATTTTTAATTTGCTATAGGGCACGTAGAGAGAAGCAGAGAGAGAGAAAGTGAGAAAGCAAGCTGCCAGGTCCAGGGCTCCAACCACAGCCAGCCACATGGGAGCCCAGCACCCTAACCACCATGCTACCTGCTGGCCCAAATATTTGTTATTTTAAGCCACTAAGATTTGAGGTGATTTTTACACAGCAATAGATAACTAATACAGAGATCAATAAATATGTATTGGATAGATTTTTTTTAAAATGAATCTGGGGCCCTTAGCTTGGCTTCATATGTACCTGTTTACTCTTTTGACAGGCACCTCCTATTTCAAACACTTCTGTTTGTTGAATATAATGATGTGGATTCTCTGAGCTTTATCTCTTCTTTCTTCTCTGAGCCTTGTTTCTCCCAAGGAAGAATGTAGCATTTTTTGGTACTCAAGAATGACATGAGACTTCAGGCCATCATTCTGTACAACTATGAAAGGAGAATCAGGGAACAATTGGGCTGTGGATATACAGAGCCCAGGACCATCTGGAACTGCTGCTAGGATAGGATTCCTGGTGAGACAGCCATAATAAGCACAGCAAAACACTGAGTCCTGGGTGCTTAGTTTGCTTCACTCATTTACTCCTCACAACAATAGGTGCTATAATTCCCATTATACAGAGGAGAAAACTGAGGAACCAAGGGTAGGTAACTCGCTGCTAATAAACAGCAAAACTGGGATTCAAATCCACCATCTGGCTCTTGATCACCATGCGCATCTGCATAAATTCTCTTGATTGACTTCTTGCCCTAGAACAGGTTTCTTGACCTTGACAGTATCAATGTTTGGGGTTCAATCATTCTTCGATGTAGGGACTGTCCTGTGCACTGTAGGATGGTTACCAGAGTCAATGGCCTCTATGCACTAGATGCCAGTGGCATGTCCCCTTCCACTGTGTCTCCAAACACAAGTGTCCCTTGTTGTGGGGTGGAAGGGATCACCCCAGTTGAGAAGCACCAGTCTCAAGTATAATAGAAGCAAGCATGATCCCAGAAACTCATGCAGGTGACCTCGAAACTATTTTATTCATGGTCCCATGGGCCACAAGGTGCAAAAAGACAAACAAAAGCTTTTGAATTAGACGCACATGGGTTGTTGTTCCAGCTTTGGAAGGTCCTCTTACCTCCCAGTGCCCATCCCGACGCTCAATAAACGGGGGTCGTGTTTGTGCCCTCAAGGGCTACTCTTCAGTCTGATAAGCCAGTCTGGCAGAGTCAGCTTTGCTGCGTGTTCAGCCCCTGCCAGGCTCCCCACAGGCTGAACACAGAAAGGACATTCCAGCAGCACCCCCCTCTGTAAAGCTGTTCCTTCTGGGATGCCTGACATTCATCCCACGTCTCACTTCCCCTGGCCTCTAGAACCTTATAATAATCCATGTCAAAGCCACCAGTGAATCTGCTCTCAGTGTGGCTTAAGGACGAGAAAAGTCCAAGTGTGGCTTCTCCTGTCCCTCATCAGGTACACCGTGCCCCACCACAGTTCACGGTTTCCTGATTGAAATTCACCCTTACAAATGTTGCTGTGCTGTTTTTCCCAATGAAATCAATTGAATCCAATTGATCTAGGCCCCGTTTTGTATTCCTCCTACGTCTCTGTGTATGTGCACAGACACACACACACACACGCCACACACACACACACACACACACAGGGCTCTACTGTGTGTGCTGTCTGGGAATTGCTCTCTAGTTATCTCAGATATGCGTGACTTGTCTCTCCAATTAGATTAGGGCCATGTTTTCTACTGCCTTTGTAACCCCATAGTGCCTACTACAAACCTATACACACCACAAGCACTAAATAAAGGCATGGTGATGAGTACAAGGCATCATGGTCTTGCATTTCCCTGCTCCCTCTCCCCAGCCCACCTGCCACCTGACATCCTGATGACACAGGCTGTCCCTGGTTTCCACATCTCCCTGGAGGCAGCTACTTCAATCTGCACAATAGTGACAGTACCTTATCCTCCAAATTAACAAGACCACTATCCCAAACCAGATCTGATCCCTGTGCCTCCCTGAGTCACACCAGAAAGTCAAGATATTAAACCATCTGCCTGTTGGAAGCCACTTTCCAAGCCAATTAGGGATAATTTTAGGAAAGCAGGTTCATGAGTTACAACATCAAATGCTCTCTTCTGAAATGAAGGCTTACTGTAGGATCAACTTCCTCAGAGCAAACAAGTTTCACTGGAAAATTATAATGAACATTTGGTGGTGCAGAGAAACACTTCTCCACAGGGTTATAAATGCTTCCATGTGCCACTACTCGGGGGTGGTTAAAATTATTTTAAAGCACTAAGAAAGATACTGAAGTTGAAAAAAGCACTCATATGTGAATCACAAAGACCTGGGCTCCAGTCCCAGCTTCGGTAACTAATTAGCTAAGTGACCTTGGACAAGTAACACAGTCACTGAGTCTCAGGTTCCTCGTCCAGGAGCAGAGAGAGTGGCTGGACAGAGATCTGGCTCCTCTGTGCTCTCTCTCGCGCTCTCGTTCTCTCTGTCTCTCCTTCCATCCCTCCTCCTCCCTCTCCACTCTCTCTTTCCCCCTCTCCCCATCTTTTATCCTCCTCCTTCTTTTTCTTCTACTTCTTTTTTCTCTCTGTCTCTCTCCCCCTCTTCCCACCCCACCTTCAGCATATCCCATAGGCATTACCTGTGCTGCAGGGCTGTTAAGAGGATTGAGATCCCAGATTTGAAGGGGCTTGCTTTGCAAGTTATAAACAGTCTATGAGGTCCTAAGAAACCTTCGGCAATGCTCTGCGGGTCTGCGCTCTGAGCAGTTTTACATATCAACATAAACCAGATCTAAAAGAAATCAGATAGCTACAAAACACAAATAAAAACTGGAACTGTGGTTTCCCCTTGACTGAGAGCATAAGGAGACAGGAAATCACTGCACATAACTCCTAAAACTCCATGGAGAAACCCGGAGTTATTTCAAAATTGACTTTGAGGCACATGAACTCATCATTCTTTGATCAGGATGTACCCCCTTATCACACCGGTTTGGGGCTAATATTAAATTGTGTTGCATTTCCTGACCAAACAACAAACAGCTCAAAGCAACAGCCTAGTGCTCAGGGGGAGGCAGGAAAGGGCCTGGATCCATCCCTCTTCCCAGGCCACCTCACCACCACCTGGATCTCCGTGACACCAGCGCCTATCACGGGAAGTCCCCAGCAGACTCGGAATTTTCCTAAACCGATGGCAATATTACTTCTGTGAATTCAGGCACTTTTCCAGATGATGAGCCCTAACTTTCTGGCAGGGGGTAAACTCACAAAGCAATGACCTTAACTTAGTAAATTAATTCCAAAGCACAATTGTTTTCAATCTTCATTTAAAATCAGCCTTCGTTAATCTAGATTTAATGACATAGGAAATGGAAATTCCCTTAATAAAATAAGTTATGAATATTTATCATCCTATTTTACCTGAAAATTGAATAATTCATCAATTAACTTTACTATTAATTATTTAATGCAAAATTAATAAACTGAAAAACTTGTACGTATCCTTGCAGACCCTCTGGCACTGGGTAAGGAAATTAAGCACCAGAGAAATGGCTTAACTATGGCTAATCCCAGACATACACTAATGGGATATGTGGGAGTAAGGCGAGATTTTTCTAGAAGAAGCTGAACCAAACTTCTTACTCATAAAGTGAAGGGAGAGATGTTATTTCTCACCTTGGAATTCTGCACTACAGCCAAAAAAGAAATCAGAAGTTTAGAGATTGTTTCCAATCATTCTCCCATGTGTTCTGTCTGCTATTCATCACCGTCATTATGGTGGTCAGCATGTTTTGTTTTTTTTGTTTTTTTTTTTTTTTTGAGAGGTTTTTCGCTATAGGGCGCGTGCACTCGCCAGACAGACAGAGAGAGACAGAGAGATAGAAAGCAAGAAATCACCCCCCAGGGGGGGTGGTCACACCGCAATCCCTTCTCCTCCATTCTCCTCTCGGGATCTTGGGCACGCACGCACACGCGCCCGGCGTGAGTTGTAAGCCACCGGGTCCGAGACGCGAACTGCGGTCGACTACGTGGGAGTCCAGCGACATAGCCATTACGCTAACTGCTGGTTCCCAGCATGTTTTAATGTGTAGATGGGCCCAGGATGTGACGTGATCACAGGTAACAAGGCTCCTACCCTGAAGTCTACTTCCTCTCCTGCAGCCTCATTCAGGACCCAGATGTGGGCATACTGGGGTGACAGAAAGTGTGAGTTAAAGAGCCCAGGCTGCAAGGGGATGATGAGCTGAGAGGGTGATGCCGCCGGCCAGATGCTCAGCAACTGACATTCAACAGGAAGCAATGCTTTCAACTCAGCTGCTGAGCTCGCTTTCCTCCAAGGCAGCCAGGCTCACTGAAAGTTCTTCTGCTTCCCAAAACTTGGAAGGTCAGACCCCACTTATCTTCTGGAGTGTCTGAGAGGACAGCAACTAACAGAACATGGATACCAGCAGAAATACCTCAATCTTCCTGTCAGTAAAATGGGTCTTTGCAGAGGCCTGTGGGAGCACCTGGGTTTCTTTCTTCCACTCTTGTCCTTCCAGTTTACTCTCCATCCCCAGGACAACAGGTAACATTGTTAACGACATCTTCTCATTTAACTGCCCTGTTCAAAATGCTCCACCAGGACCTCCCACTGTATCCAGCATTACCCCCAATCCTTATCTCCAAGGCCCTCCAGAGCCTCCTCCCTGCCTATTTCCCTACCTCCACTGTTTATCACTCTGCCCCCCTCACTGCCTCCAGCCACAGGGACTTTCTGTCCATTCTCACTCTCCCCTTACACTGTCCTGCCTCAGATCTGCTATAGCCACAGCCAGGGATCATGTACTTTCCTGGGAGCACATGTGCACTGCACACATCAGGACTCTACCCAAAGCTCAACCCCTCACGGAGGCAGCCCAACTATCCCTGCCAGAGCTGCCACCCCTGCTTGCCAGAGGAACAGCCTTTCCTTGCACTTGTCCCTTGTGTACTCTTCAAAACTGCAATCATTGTATGGGAGGCCTAGGATTGATTCCTGCCCTAACCCTAAAATATTGGGTGTACCTCTAATCCCAGTTACTCAAAGCTGAGGCAAGAGGATCAAGACATGGCAAGCTGGGGGGGGGGGGGGGGAACACTGCACACACACAATGATTGCAAATCATCTGTGTGGTTTATCCCTACATCCCGACACCCAGCACAGCACCAAGTTCATAGCAGGCAATCAAAAAGCATTCACTGAATAAATAGAGGAACCAATGCCAACCAACCACTTCGTGAAGGTGATGATGTGGTGTCATGCGTGCACTAACCTTTTATTTAGGGATAAAGGCCTTGCTTATAATGGAAGAAGGTGACCCTTCTCCGAGTTCCATCACCCCACCCCCCGAATCAGAGAAGCAGTGTTTCCCTCTGATGACTGGATTGCATTAATGACTGTGAGCCCATGACAAGAGAGGTAGAAGGCTGTGGATTTTTTGGTGTGAAATGCTGTGTATGCAAATAGCACATATCACAGTGTAGACTGTGCTCCCAGGGAGAAGCAAAAAAAATTCTCATCTGTTTTCACTCCTCCATCATTGCACATAAGTTTGTAACTTCCATAATTCTATTGTTTTCTCTACTACACTCCTTAAGCCTGCCAATGGCCTTATTTTTCTGATAGTTCAGCCTAGGCACCAGCTGCCATGTTGCATTCAGATTTAATTCTACAAAGTCAAAGGTCCTGGGCCAGACAGATTGCCCCAAAGAAAGAAAAGAAATTATAATAAATCTGGTTCAGAATCCCTACAGATCATTGGTAGGGGGATGATGGGAAGTCACCTAGCAAGCCCAGAACGCTTCAGTGAGCATCCATGTCCTCGGCACTGCCAGGGCATTCCTCTCCTGAATGCAGCTGTCCCAGCTCTGCATGGAAGTGTCCCCTTCTCCAGCAGAGTCACTTCAAACTCAGCAGGTTAATTAACAGTAAGTTCCCTACCAGCTGAGGCCAAGGATAGAAATAAGATAGCGTTTTTTTCTTTTAGGAGAAATTTCTCTCTACCCAAAAAAGTTTCATCTTATTAAATCATAGGATGAACAGAAGGAAATTTTTCCTATAAACATCTTCTATTTTTTTTTAGAGGTTTTTGCTATAGGGCACGTGTACTTGCCAGAAAGACAGAGACAGACAAAGAGATAGAAAGTGAGAAATCACCCCCCAGGGGGCATGGCCACGCCGCAATCCCTTCTCCTCCATTCTCCTCTTGGGATCTTGGGCACACACGCACATGCACCTGGTGTAAGTTTAAGCTGCCAGGTCTGGGACTCAAACCATGGCCGGCTACAAGAGAGTCCAGTGACATAGGCATTACACCAACTGCTGGTCCTGATCTTCTATTTTTTTTTTAAAGAGTCTTTTGCCTAAGGATGTGTCTGGATAGAGAGAGAGAGACAGAGACAGAAACAGAGTCAGTGGGGAGGGAAAGTGAGAAACTGCCTACCAGGAGGGATGGTCACACCACAATCCCTTCTCCTCCATTCTTTTCCCAGGATCTTGGGTACACACACACGCACATGCACACATGCGCATGCAATGTAAGTTTCAAGCCACTGGGTCTGGGACTCAAACCACAGTTGGCCATGTAGGAGTCCAGCAAATAACATAACTGCTACACCATCCGCTGGCCCTGAAATATTTTCTTACAAGGAATGACTAATACAAGAAGGTGTTTGTGTTTGTGTGGGCAAGTGGATGGGTGTTGTGTGTTTGTATAATGCAGATAATGTGTGTGTATGTGTGTACTGTGTGTCTCTATATCGTGTGCATGTAAGCATTGTGTGTTGTATATGTGTGTGTCAATGTGTGTGCATGTGTGTCATGTGTGTGTATTCTATATGGATGTAACATGTGTATTTGTGTATGTGTATGCAGCTGTGTCTTTTTGTGCCTGAGACTGTGTGTCTACATGTGCATGTATGCTGTGTATGTGTAGATCTACATCTGTGTAAGCATGCATTTAAGAATACACACAGAAACAAAGCAAACACTCCTGTGGAAAGTGAGAAATGCCATAGAATTGGAGAACCAGGAAAGATTTCCTTCTTTTGTTTTTGATTTATTTTGAATATTTTTAGAAGCTCTATAATAAAGGCCTGTGGAAAATCTAAGAATAGCAGACAGTACTACCTCCTAGCCAAACTGAGAACAGTGGGAGAGTCTCAAGCCCAGAATACCCTGAGGATTTGGTGATTACTCATTGCACAGAAACTTATGAATTGCAAACAGTGGGTTTTTCCAAGAGCATATCTTCTCACCTAGCAATGCCGCAAGGCATGTGGGCCAGCCCCCTTTCCCTGCAGCAAGCAACGATTTATTAGATCAGAATTGACCAGAGGAAACATCACAGATGCCAATCTGGGCCCATTACCGAAATACCAGACAATAGTAATTTTCCAAATCCAGGAGAGAGGAGTAAAGATGCTAAGAATAAACTGGTAGGTGCAGAAACAAAACAGAATCACAGTCAATGGACACCGACAGGGCATGCAAATACCTATTGACTTGTGGGAGCACGATGTCAGTGAGCTTTCTCATTCTCAGAAATGTTAGTCATTGCCAGGCTGTCCTGCTTAGAGATGCTGACAGGCATTATCCTAGGTTAGCCCAGCACCCCCTCACGCTTCACGGTCACCCTTACATGAAGCCCTACCTCATGAGACTTCTGTCCCAGTACAATTCAAGGAGGCACATTCAAAACCACATAAAGTTAAAAGCCATCAAGATGCCACTATCAGCTGACATGCATGGCATACACGATGGCCTCGTAGTCCCCCAAGACCCCTGGAATTCTGCCCAGGAAGAAGCCATACCAACCCCTTGTGTCCACACCCGGAGAGGCCCTGAACTAAGGGTGGTGCATTCAAGAAGGCAGGGAGGAGGCCAGTGTGGGGGTTTGGCATGGGCCATGGCTGCACACCTGTGTTTCACACGTTGGGAGTGTGTGTACCTCAGTCTCACAGGGAGGGTTTCTTTAGCCCTGAGTGGGTGGTATTAGGAACCTCAAAACTGCCCTTTGAGGTATTTATGTCTGCAGACTGGAAAAGGGAGAAAGGAAAGTAAACAAGAAGGCAATACGGTAAAGAGAGGGGTTGAGAAAACAAGTAGAGTGAATCCCACTTGGTGCAACTCTGGGTGGAGACCAGGGAGGAAGAGACGGGCCAACTCATACAGAGGATTCAGCCTCAACTGTCCTAGGCAATGACAGCAAAGGGATGAAAACAAGTACAAATCCACAAGGATAAAGCCAAGGGACATGAGACGATGTGGAGAAGAGAAGGCTACGCCTTCCATAGGAAAGTTCCATCATCACCAGTATCATCTGGTATTTCAGTAATGGGCCCATCTGTGATGTTTCCTCTGGTCATTTGTTACTAATACAGCTGAGGATGGAAGCCAAGCCCCAAGTGCCTCCAAGGGGACACCAGGACCACAGCTTGCAGAGCCCTAGAGATACCCAAGAGTTGGAAGCGGACAGTGCCCCAGAAGGTAGAGGTGAAGAAAGAGCTGGCAGACCCTCCCAGACCCTCCATTTACCCTGAGCATCCAGGTAGCCACCACCTGGCCTCTGCCCCCACCAGAGACACATTGATTCTCTGGAGAAAGAGATCCGAAGGACCCCAGCTTGGAAAGAGCAGAGAGCCAAGAAACCCAAGACATAAACTAGGAGAATGAAGTGATGGCTGTCATACCAAATGTGAAACTCCAGCACCAGGCCCACGGCAGCGCAAACCACAGGCAGCAGCACACTGCTGGATCCTCCTGTGGGAGGAACCTGAGTGGCCCTTGAGAGATCTGGAGATGCTGAATCTTACAGTCCTCCCACCAAAAGCTGGCTCCATGGTTACCAAGCCCCACCCCATGCCTTCCCCCAAGTACAGGAGAGCCGAGCAGCCAGCACAGTACATAGTCCTCACTCAGCCCATAAAGAAGTCCAAAGGTGGCGTCTATAACTGACAAATCAACAAATCACAGAATAAACATACTTAGAAATCTGGAGGTAAATATCAGAATCAAAGGAGTGGAAAGTGGCCCTCCTAGGAAATGGAATTGAGCTGTAGAGCAGAAAAGGCTGTTTTTTTTTTCTCATGAGTATTTTAGGATCATTTGATGTGTGTGCATGTAGGCCCAGCTCTGTAGTCTAGTGTTAAGGGAGCCAGATCCCACATGGCCAACCATGGTTCCAATCCAGTCCGAGTAGCTTAAAGAACACACCAGCAGCATGTGCATGTGTGCCCAAATTCCCAACAGGATGGAGAAATGGCGGGGAAGGAATTGCAGAATCACTTTAGCCCATTAGGGGGTGCTTTCTCTCTATCTGTCTGTCTCTCACTCTCTCTTTCCCTCTCCCCCATCTCACTCTAGCAAGCACACATACAGTCTAGCAATTAAACTTTTTAAAAAGCTATGTACATTTTTAATAAAATAATAATAATAATAATAATAAAGAAGGCAGGGGCGGGGAGAGGGAGGGCAAGAGCCAGAAACTGGTCACTGTCAAAGCTAGGGAGAAATTAGAGACAACAGCATCCATGCCTCTCCTTGACTTCCTTCAGGAGGTCCAGGCATGCATTCCTGAGTCCAAGAAGTGAGGAGGGAGATAGCTGAGGGTTGGCTTCAATTCTCCTGCCAGGGGTATGAACACACAGCTAGCCCTGTAACTGCAACAAGGGGTTAAGCCCAGCTGCAGACCTATAAGGCTCGCCCAGCCTCTCATCACAAACCCAGTGTGTGTGACAACCTCCTCCACTAGGCAGTGAGGACCCCTGCTTCGGTCACCTTCCTCGACATGGAGGAGGGGCCACCACAGGCTCCCTGGGCTTTGCCATTTTATAACTCATGATTCCAGATAAAGACCTAGAATCCAGATCAGACCCACTTCTACACAGAAGCTAGAGACTTCACTACCACTGTCAAGACACTGTCAGCCTCTGTATCAAGATCCAGGTCACAGCTAATTCCCCACCTCGTCCCGGAAATGTACAAAACCTATGTGACAGATGCCTTCCAGGGAAGCCCTCAAGCATCTGGGCTGTAAGTCCTGACAGACCCCGCACCCGCCAAATCCTTCATGCTACAGTTTCTCTTCCATTAATGATGACACAGTTTGGACTCAGTCAGGATTTGCTCAATACGTTAGGTAGATGCTGAAACGCATGTAACATGACACTTCGTTATGCTAACTTAAGAGCTGGTCCCCAGTTCAGCAAATGCAAAGTTCATCTACTGAATCAACTGCTAACCCATTGTGGGTTTTCTTTACTCTTCCAACACAGTCCATGAAGTGATCTGGATATAAGACTGTCCTCCCAAACCTGGACCATCAACAGCACCCCTACAAATACACACACATACACACACACACACGCACACACAAGTAACCCCTGCCAATCCTGCCCTGCTGTACATCTGAGAAAATGCTATAGAAACAATTCTGAGAGCTTTTATAGTTGTGGTAAAATATATATAACATACAATTTACAAATCTAACCACTCTTACATCTACACAGTTCAGTGGCATTAAGTACAAATGATCTTCAAAAGTTCGTGGAAAATTTATAATATGAAACCTTTTGGAGGCTAGCAGGTGACATGGTGGTTGAGGCGCTGGACTCCCCACACGGCCAACTGTGGTTCAAGTCCTAGACCTAGCGGCTTGCTTTCTTGCTTTCCCTTTCTCTCTCTGGTCAAATTAAAATAAATAAATAAATAATACAATTAAACAAATAAATTATTATTTTTTTAAAAAAAGCTATGCATGCATTTTCAAAAATTTTGCACCAAAATAAACAGATACTTTTTAATTCCACTTCACGTGAACTTTTGAACTCCTCACATACCTTCACACTGCTGTGCAACATCACACTCTCCATCTCCAGAACATTTTCATTTCCTCACACTGAAAACTCTGTACCCGCTTGATAGTAATTTCCCATTTCCCTTCTTGCTAGCCCCTGGAAACCACCATTCTACTTCCTGTCTCCGGATGTGACCATTCTAGATACCTCATGTAAGCAGAATCATACAATATGTGTCTCTTTGTGTCACTTACTTCAAGCTTCACCCATGTTGTAGCATGTGTCAGAATTTTATCCTTTTTTAGTTTTATGAGTGTTTTTTTTTAACTTGCTGGAAGGCACATGTATTTGTCAGAGAGACAAAAGGACAGAAAGAGAGAAAGGGAAAAAACACTCCCTAGTGAGGTGTGGTCACACTGTAATTCCTTTCCTTCCATTTTTCTCTCCATGCATTGGGCATGCTCAGGTGCCCAACATGTTTCTCAAGCTGCTACGATCAGGATTTGAACCACCGTTGCCACGTGGGATCTGGCATCCTTTAACCACTAGGCTATTTGACCAGCCCAGCTCTGGGAATTTTTCAGTCATCAAAATGAGATCCCCCATATTACTTTTGCATCTCTACTCTGGTGGCTCAAGTAGCCTCACCAGCAACAGGGGCTTTCTTGGAAAGTCCTGTGGCCAGCTGTCCCAAGGGATGTATGTCCCAAAGGCAGCCAGCAGACCACTCCCAAGTGCCTCTCCCAGTGGGGCTTGGCAAAGGCAGCACCAAATGACCAAGGACCAGCCTGGGGGCCAGTAAAACTGACTTTCTAGGTACAACCGTTGGTGCACAGACTGGTGCCACCCCGGGACCCCCAGGGCTCTCTAGGACAAAGAGCCCCACTGACTGCAGAGTCTGGGCAACCTGTTGCTCTGTGATGAACCCACACACTGCCCTCCACCCCCAAACCCACCAAAGATACAGCCTCCTCCATACATAGCTGTGAAGAGATCAAAGCAGCAGCATGATCTTATCCTTAGAGAACTCACCTTCTCACCGGGGAGGTAAGACTTATACACTCATGTGAGCTGAATTGCCAAACAGTGGGTGACAAAGCGAATGTAGGCTGCAGAAGCTGAAAGGGAAGAGGGCTTGCTATGAGTTGGTATGTTTGGGGAAGGCTCCCAGGAGGAGGCCGATTAGGCTGGATATTAGGGGATTTGAGGTGAGGTCAGTGGCGAAGTCAAGTCAGGACAAGGAGGATGTGTTAGGAGAGCAGAAGCAGCCCCTGCTGCAGGTACCTGGAGTTGGGAGTCAAGAAAAATAAACAAAAATGGGGAGTTAAAATGTAATAACCCTGAGTACAACACTAAAGAGTACAGGCCTACCGCACAGGAAGTCTCTAAGGTTTTCAGTTGGAACAACGATGTACTAAAAGGAATATTTGAGAAAAAACTGGAAAATGGAGTTCAGCTTGCAAAGGCGTAATAGGAGCTATCTCCATAATCCAAGCATGCTAGAGATGGTAAGGCCCAACCCAGCTGATCCTAGGAGGAAAATAAGGATGTGGATTACAGTTCGACATGCCGGCAGAATTGGTAACTAATAAAATTCAGGGGTCAAAAGGGAAAGAGGAGCCATAGGGAGCACAAGGAGTAAGCTTTGGCATCTTTTTTTTTTTTTTTTTTTGGAGAGGTTTTATCACTATAGAGCGCGTGCGCTCGCCAGACAGACAGAGAGAGACATAGAGACAGAAAGCGAGAAATCACTCCCCAGGGGGGGATGGTCACGCCGCAATCCCTTCTCCTCCATTCTCCTCTCAGGATCTTGGGCATGCATGCACAAGCGCCTGGCATGAGTTTTAAGCCACCGGGTCCGGGATGCGAACCGCAGTCGACTACGTGGGAGTCCAGCGACATAGCCATTACGCTAACTGCTGGTTCCCTCTTTGGCATCTTTTTAATTGAGTGGGGCTAGCTCGGTGGCCTAGCTGTAACACGCTGCTCAGGTGAAGCTGGATCCACTCGAGAGACCAGGGTTCTGTTTCCTGATCAACCTGTGCGTGCTGGGCATGTGCCCATTGTCCTGGTGGCTGCAAGGGCTGGGTAGGATCACAGCATGAGACCCCAGTGAGGGTGCTCCTCTCTCTCTCTCTCTCTCTCACTCTCACTCTCACTCTCACTCTCTTTCTCTTTCAAAATAAATAAGCTTTTTAAAAAACTAAGTAAAATAAATACATAAGAGGTCACTGTTAGAAGCCAGAAGATGAAACCAGAATGGAAGTTGAGCAAGGAGAAAGAAGAAAATGATGAGTTTGGGATAATAATCCAACATCTGGGGGCCAAGGAGGGAGACTGAGACTTGGAGAATGATCCACAGAGACTTATCAGTCAGACCATGGAGTAAGGGAGTCCCGAGCATCCTGGGAGAGAGAACACAGTATGAAAGCACAGAGGACCAGAGACTTGGTGTCCACCCACCACTGGGGCTAGGGAAAGGTCAAAGAACCTGAAGGAGCAATGGATGGAGGGAGTCCGGAAAAATGGAGGAGGAGGTGGCGTCTGTTGCCAAGTCACTGTAGTCTTCTTGAAACTCGGGGTTCATTTTTCTCCTCCTTTCCTTCTAGATGCCCTCCTTCTACTCGGCAGTTTTACTCCTTATTGACCAAAAAGCATTTAGTGTTCATTATAGGAAAATTCTATTACAAGACCTTTAGTGCTTCAGTGTTAAGGTGCTATCTATATCAATCTAATTAATTAATTAGATAATTAATAGCTTTTTCCAGCCTCTTTCTAACCAGTATAAACAGGATTCCTGGGAAGGAAATGCTTGCACGTCAATCTTGAGCTTCCTGTGTCCCTGGCTTCCAGGGAAGGCTGCATGTCTCCCAGGGGAGGAGAAATAAATTACTGAGATCGCTAAATGTTGCAGTCCCTGCCTGTGCTCTGCCAGGCTCTGCTCCCTGCCTGTGGTGAGACAGGCCTGCCAGCATGGGGCAGTGGGCAATTCTCTGCACTACCTGTGACAGGCGGGGGCGGGGTGCGGGAGTGCCCCTGGCTGGCATACCTGAGCCATGGTTGTCAGCAAGGAGAGGCTTTGTCTGGTGCCTGGATCTTTGGAGATAGTTCAGAATTCATAGAGATGAGAGGTGGAGGGGAACATAAGAGCTATTTTTTGGTCTACCTTCAGTCCCCATGTTCTCTCTGTTCAGTGGAGGTACAGCATAAAAGAAAAGAGTTTGTGCTTTGCAGGAAGATAACTGCAGGTCCAAATTCCAGTTTTAATGCTTACCGTGCAGCACTGGGAGGTCCCACATCCTCAGCTGCCTCTGGTTGCCTGGTAGAGCTGTCATGGGAATTAAAGCACAGTGCCTGGCCCATGGGGGTGCTCAGCCTCACAGAACTGGGTCAATTAGCCAAACCCAGGACTGGGTACAGTACAAGAAAAAAAAGTAGAGAAAACTCAGGTCTCTTCCTTCACAACACTCAGTCCCACATTTCATACCTCACTCTTACTCATTTCACAAGTATTTCTTGAGTTCCTACTACTTGTCCTCCACTGCGCTAGGCACCAGGGATCCCCATGAACAAGTCCACCTATAAGCCCGCACCCTTGTGGTACTTTACTTTGGAGCAGGGGATCAGATCACGAACAAATAAACAAAGAAACAGTGGAATAAATTGTGTGTCCACCATCAGTACGTGCTCTAGAGAAATGTAGAGCTAGAGGATGGGGGCCTGTCTGGATGGGGGTGTGACTTTACATCGTGTGACCAGGGAAGATCTTACAGAGAAAGGGACGCTCGAATCAAGGCCTGCCGGAGGAGCTGGAAGAATGTTCCAGACACAGGGAGGATGCTCTTCATTCCAAGATTCTAAATTCACCTGGCAGAGTGGGGAGAGTGGCATTCCCAAAGGTCTCAAGACAGTACTATGATAGTGCTGAGCACACAGCAAGTGCCAAATAAAGACATCCTGAAGGGTGATTTTTCAGACTGAAAGTCCCAGTTGCTGAGAGTACAATACGGGCTGTTTGAATATTCAGCATGCAGCCCTGTCGCAGGACCGCTGCCGCCCCAAGGCCCCCAACTCGCGGAGCTCCTTGTAGCACACCTCATTATTAAACAGGTGAGCCAGGGCTCCTGGGGCTGGCTCTGTAATTAGGGCAGTATCTGAGCAAGGGCTATATTTGTAACCCCTAGCCACCAGCCAGCCACAGAGACAAGCACTGGGTCCCCCTGCAACTCCTATACCAACATCTATATGTGAACTGATTACAACAATTAATTTAATAGGGATTCCTCCACACAAACAATGTATCATTTTATTAGGAAACTCTATAAATGTCAGTGGTGCAATTCATTTTTATTAATTTTCTAAAATGAAATTAGCAGTGGCGGCGGCAGCAGCAAACAGAAGTTGTATTGCCTTCTCATTCAGCAGAGTATTGGTGTCATTAATTCCTTAATACCAAGAGGCCAGTTTGTATGAACTCAGCAGTTAACTGCACCAATTAATTTCAATACTAGAGATGGGGGGTGGGTATCCAAACTCAACTCAACAACTAATTTAGGAAGGTCCTTGAACAACCACAGCAACTTTGCCTTCTCCTGGGACAAGAAGCTTTCAAGTGTAAACACAGAGTGGATATTATAATACTAATAGGAAACCTTCTGTCTTCACCCTCTGTCTTCAGGAAAGAAATCCGTCCTTCCAAAGCCTGGAGAAATCCTGGCAGATACCTCCTGAAATCAAAGCCTTCAGTGGGCTGGAGGCACTGGCCCTTTTAGACAAGAGGAAAGTGACACCTGGTACATGACACAGAACTTCCCAGCATGTGAAACAGGGTCACAAATATTTTTGCATTCAATCCTTATGGTGACTTGGTGAGGATAAGATCTGCATCAACTGCATTATCTATGCAAAGAAGAAAATATGGAGCTTTTCAAAAAGCTAAAATGACTTTCTCATAGTCATGAAACTATTGAGTGACAAAGCCAGGGCTCCAACCCAAATTTGTCAGTATCTGAAAGAAGCCCACATTCTCTCTTCTGCCACGCATGCCCCTGTGCCTTGGGATGAGAAGTCTCTTGGCTCTATTTATACTCCAAACAACTGAGTCAGGCATGACCATGAGTGACATTCACTTCTCAATTGAAACCCAAATTCTGAAGACTGAAACAGGAGGTAGAATCCCTGTCTTGAAATGCTCTATGGCTCTGTGTCAAAGGGTGGCCAAAGCACAGTATGCATCTGTGTATCTGCAATCAGATGTCTGGACCAGGAGGTGTTCCAGAAAAATCTCACTGTCCAGCTAAAGAGAAGCTCTTTCCATCCACTTAGATTCAAGGAGTATTTCACGGAGGAGTGAAGGGTGCATGGAGAGGTTGGAGGCTACTTGAGCTGGGAGCCACTGAGGGGAGTCAGGAAAGAGTACCAGGCAAAAATCAGACAAGTCTCCTTCTCCTCAAGGAAACTAGGACAGCAGTTCTCACAATGAGATCCCAGACCAGCCATAGCCCATCGCCTGGGAACTTGTAAAAAACAAGAACTTCTCAGACCCCACCCAGGCCTATTAAATTGAAAACTCTGGGGGTAGGGCCCGGAGATCAGTGCTTTAACAATCCTGATGCCTGCTCAAATTTGCGAATGACTGCTGTAGAAGAAGATGGTGCCCAGAAGAATGGAGAAATGAGTATTCTGAGCTTTCTACAGTCTATGAAGTAGCTATACTCACCACAGAGTAGACTGTGTTATCACTCACTCTGCTTTCCATCCTTGCCTCACTCTGTAGAAGAAGGTCATCAACCCCATTCTTTTTGGACTTGGCCTGAGACTTGTTGGGACAATGAATTTGTGAGCAGGCATGACCTAGGATACCACATTTAAGTAGGAGTTTTAATTGTGTCTGCATGGGCTGCCTTTGGCATTTAAGCCCCTACCCTCCTTCATGAGAACTAGACGTCTCAGACAGAGAGGGCCTCCTCGGCTAGGTCCTAGGACAAAAAGATTCATGGAGCAGTCCTAAAGATTCATATGGCAGTCTCAAAGCCACATCCAACCCACAGACCTATGAGCAGGAAGTAAAACTTAATTGTTATAAGTCACTAAGTTTGGAGATTATTTCTTACATCGCATTATCACAGCAAAAACTGACTAATACAAACCATATGATTTTTATAGCAAAGGAAACCATGGCCCCAGAAGGCCAAGGAGTTTAGAACATACTGTAGAGGGACTCTCTTTCAGATTGCAAGCTGAAAACTAAAAGAATCAGGGACCAGCAGTTAGCGTAATGGCTATGTCGCTGGACTCCCACGTAGTCGACCGCGGTTCGAGTCCCGGACCCGGTGGCTTAAACTCACGCCGGGCGCGTGTGCGTGCGTGCCCAAGATCCCGAGAGGAGAGTGGAGGAGAAGGGATTGCGGCGTGGCCATCCCCCCTGGGGGGTGATTTCCTGCTTTCTGTCTCTCTGTCTCTGTCTGTCTGGCGAGCGCACGCGCCCTAAAAGCAAAAACCTCTCCAAAAAAAAAAAAAACTAAAAGAATCAGAGCCCCCTGGGGATGGGAGCAACTAATCTCCCTTTCCTTAATAACCTCTAACTTCCTACAAAGTGGAAACATTTTGACTTCATCTAAAGGGTGCTAACCAGTAAAACTAATGAAGTAACAGTTCTTACATACCTTCTAGAATGAGTAAACATTATCAAGGAAGAGACTCTCTTTCCTCCAGCTCAGAAAGAACAATCAGGTCAAGCTGACAGCCAAAGGCACAGAGGACATACCCCCAACCCCTTTCCCTGGTAACCTCTTAACAAACTTGGAGAACTTGGTGCTTCTGTCCAAGGTAAAACAGACTGGGTGTTCTACCTCTTATACTTCAGCCTGCAGTCCAGTCATCCTCTAAGCCATGCTCCAGCTAACACCCGTCAGGCTAATAAACACCTGGCCCTGTCACAGCTGATAGAAAAGTTACAGCAATTGGGAGAGAGTGGCCATGTATTTCTGAAGCTCTAGAATGTAACATACCAAAAATAAAAACTTAGAGCTGGAAAAGAAGAGGCTGCCTTTAAAATAAACCTTAAATCCCAACTTCACCATTCTTCACAAAATAATAACATCACTTGTGCTGGCAGAACACAGGTTGACTATATTTTCACCAATTCCGTCTGTTCCCAAGTGGTGAGAGAAGTTAAATGTTCTTGGCAGTTAGTAGGTTCAAGGACATTTACTGCATAATAAACTGCAAACTTAGCCATTGCTTCTGATTTGGGGGATCATCTTAACACCAACCAAAAATAACTTGACTTTCAGTTTATAAAACACATTGAGATAAAAGTGGGTAGTTAAGCTAGTTTCTCTTTTTCAAAAGTATGTTTCTAGCAAATGCTGGTGGCAAGTGGGCACTTTCCCAAAATAAACTTGCTCCACATGCTCCTGCCCGGCCAGGCATCCAAGCACCTGGCCAAAGGATCCAGCCTCACACCATTAGGTTAAAAGTTCCAATTTACCTGATGGCAATAGCACTGTTTTTAGTCCATCGGATTGCATTCACTACCCTGGTTTTAGGTCAGTTAATGAGACTTCAACCTCAGAAGCTATCAAGCATGCCATGGCATTTTCAACTTGTTGCCCATGAGCTGACTGGCCAAATCAGGTAATCAATGAAAATCAATCCATTTACTGTACATATTTGAAAAACTGCAAGATCTAGGACATTACCTTGTCTTAGGGGATGTGGTTAGCCATTCTTCGTGTTTCTCAAATGTTATTAAATAAGCTGCAATTTCCTGAAACAGAAGAATAAAAAGATAATAACAACAATTAGCTCACGAATCCTGAGAAGTAAGAAAGTCTTTGTTGTTTCCCCGCCGCCGTCCTCCTTTGTGAGGCTGGAACTCCATCTCTCCTAGAAAAACACTCAACTTGGACTCTGTTTCTATTTTGGTTTTTTTAAGTCCTTTCCATCCAACCTGCCATACAATAATAATCAAAGCACTGGGTTTCAAAAGATGAGTCGGTGGCAAGGACAAAAATATTTCTCTGTGGGAGGAAAACATCAGACACCATTTCAGATTTTAAATGTCATTAATTTGAAGGAGGGAGAAACACATGTGAGCAACAGGTCTCCACTTATGCAAGGTCATAATTGGAAAGTTTAGTCTGTCCTTCTCTGAAGCTGGACGAATCTTTCATCTTTGTCAAAAGAGATGTCGCATTCTCTCAGCTTGATTCCCAAACCCCTGAGCCAAATCACACAAAGATTAAAAAGAAAAGAAAAAATAGAGCCACATTTCAGAAAGAGAGAGAGAAATAAGTTAACCTTTCCCACTACTGATAACTTAATCTATTGAGCAGTGCTTCAGAAAGAAGAGCAAAGTCAGCAGAGTTTAAGGCAAAGATGGAGAAAATGTGGGCACCTGAAGGTAAATTAAATATTTATAAACACAACAACATCACTGCAGATAGAATTACTGATTTATTAATAATTTCCATAAAAAGCCAGTGGGTGACATCAACATAAGTCAATGTTCCAGCTCTGAGGCATGATATGGCCCATTACTCCCAGCTCCAAACGGATCTGCTAACATGAAATTGGTAAGGATTGTAAGCTAAATTAAGGTTGGACTAGTACATGTTTCCCTTGATCTTGGTGATGATACAACACAGAGCTGCTGCCCTTGACTACCAGGAAAATGCAGAGAGGTAGCCTCCATCTCCCCTCTCTCTGCAGCCAGGGTTGAAATTGAGGGCTCCTTGAAATTGAGCAGCCATCTGCCTCAAGGCTAGCTGTCTCTTCTGGACTTGGACATAATGGAGTTGACACCCATGACCAGGCATGTTAAACTGGGCCTTAAGGAAAAGAAAGAGATTACCACCAAAACCAGAGAAGCAGACTGAGTTAAAGTAGAAAATACCACCCATGCCATCCAGTATGAGGGCCACCAGGCCCGGGTGGAGATCCAGGTCTCACATAGTCACGGGAACTGGCCCCTTCCATGAGGTAGCCAATGGCTGGGAATGGCAATCCCAAGCTACCTTGGTCAGCAGGCCTGGACCTTACACCAAGAACCTAGGAACCAGAATTCTTGACAAAAATAGAGTTGCTTCATTGTACAAATTTTTCTCACTATTGCAACTAAAAACTTAAATAAAATTAAGTAAGTAGCTGATCAACCAGCACATTGTCCTCTCATTCCTGAGCCTTTTCACATTTCATTTGCTCTCCTTAGAAAAATCTGTCCCTAAGGTCTAACTAGATAGAGCAACTTCTTTGGCTAGCCCTCCCTAACCATTCATGACAAGGGTAGCTGCCCAGTCTTCATGCTCCCATGGCGCCCACACCTTCTTCCAGTGCCATAGGATTTATCACTCTGCATTCTAATTGCTTGTTTACTTGGATAACATCTCCCTTTGGACCATGAGCAAGAGTAAGGAATATGTCATCACTGACGTATCCCCAGGACTTAACAGTGTTCTGGGACACACAGGAAGCACCTGATAAATGTTTATTAGACAGACAGTTGGACAAGTGGGTGCATGAGTGGGCAGAAGGATGGATGAATGAGAGGGAGGGAGAAAAGAGTAAGCATTATAGAAGTAAATATGCACACACGGGGAATTTGTGTCTATGTGTGTTCTGTACATGTGTATTATTACAGATAGTTGGTGTAGGAGCTTAAAAGCAGCAAAATGCAGCAGCTCCTGGATTAAGCCTTTACCAGTTATTTAATTAACTCTATGTCACTGTAGGAAAACAACATAGTAACACGGATAATAGCACATGCATTGGAAGCAAACAGACCTGGCTTTAGGTGCCAGCTCTGCCACTTATTAGCTGTGTCATTCTGACCGTATTACTCAACCTATCTAAACCTCAGTTCCCTATGAAACTAGGATAATATTCCAGCAAAACTGAGAGTCAGGGACCAACCCCATGGAATCATGGTTAAAGAAGCTGGATCCCTGATGACTGTCAGTCCCAGACCTGACAGTTTGAGAACTGAACCATGCTAGGTGTGTGTATACATGTCCAAAGTACCAACAAGATGAAGAAATGAAGGAGAAGGGACTACGACTCAACCACTTGCTACTGGGGAGTACTTTCTCTGTCTACGTCTCTCTTTCAGTCACCCTCCCACAATATTTTTTAATATTCATATGAAAACTGAATTAAATTTAAAATAAATTCAAATGAAATAAATAAGAATTTAAGAAAAAAAATTCAGAGTATAGAGGGTCATTGGAGCAAGGTAGGGGTGATTTGGGGAAGAAGAGGAACTTCATCATCTCTGTCAGCATTATCATTAATGTTCCCAATGCTAATATTGGAGAAGTGTTGTCCAGGGTCAGTCCTTCTTCAGGACTTTATGGGGAATCATCTCATTTATTCTTCATGAAGATTACAACCTATGAAGTAGGAACTATGCCAGTTTTACAGGGAACTCAAGGCATGGAGCAGCTGAGTGACTTGCCCAAGGTCACACACCAGTACCTGTAAAACCAGAATGAAAACCACACTTTATACCATTGTTCAGAATTTCTTAAAAAAATAGCCCTGATATGCTTGGATGGAGAAGAAAAGATGAGACTTGTGTGTGGGAAACTGAGTCTTCCCAGCTCAATCTGATGGTCTCCTGCTCACTACTGACCAGAGTCACTTCCTGGACCCACCTCCCTTCAGTGGGCTAGGATGAGTCTAGACTAAGTGTCCTTGCTATGGTTTAGATAATGGTGTGTCCCTCAAGGGTTCATGTGTTATAGTTTACTCCATAATGTAATGGCATTGGGAGGTGGCAAGAACTTTCAGAGGAAAACCGGGCTTCAACATGGGCATGAACCTTCCAGACACAATTGGCAAGTGAGTCAGTGGAATGAGAGAGGAAGACACACTTTCACTGTGGTGCCATGCTTCCTCTTTGTCCCTGCCATGCTCTCACCAACCAGTCGGCTGGGAGCATGGCAGGGACAAACAGGAAGTGGGAAAGCCTGCTTCCTCTTCTCTTTCTTTCTCTGCACATGGCTACTGACCTGCCTGCCTTTCTTATACAAGCTATGACTTAAGACCAGAAACCAGTCAGATAATGGGCCCGTGCTTGTGGCCTTTCCAGTCACTGGGATCATGAGCCAATTATATCTCTGTTCTTTATAAATCACCCAGTCTCAATTATTTCTTTTTAGCAACACAATAACAGACCAATGCAGAAAACTGGACTAAGACAGTGGCATTCTCTCTTTCCAGCAGGATCAGGCTCATTTCCACCCCAAAACCCTTGTCTGATTCATAAGATCATCTACTTCAGTGATAAGCAAAATTCTTTGTATCCATGGAACTCCCTGCTTAAAATATAAGGCAGATAAAAATGACTGAGAAGAGAGATATTCTAGCTGAAGATGGGCAGAGGTTGTGAAAAGAAGCATTTTCAGCCCAACTCTCTGGCTTCCTTCTCCTCTGAAGTGCCACAAACCAAGGACCCATGAAAACACGAATTTGGTCTCTCTTTTTCACTAAGAAAACTGAGGCATATAGGAGGGAAAGGACTCGCCTAAGGTCAGCATGTTTGTGGCTGAGCCACTCTAAGACCCACAACCCCCGACTCTAATGTATGCGTGCTCCTTGCCCACTCCCTGGCTGCCTCTCAGACTCAAGTCCAATCTGCCCAGAAGATTAACAGGATGCTCAAGCAAGAGAAGAGCATGCTCCAAAAAAAGTTCACAGCAGCATTACTCGCAAGAGCCAAAAGGTGGAAGCAACCCAAGTGTCCGTAGATGGTAAATGGTGATAAATGAAATGTGGTATATGCATACAATGGAATGTTATACAGTCATAAAAAGAAGGCAGGCACTGAAGACTATATATCATATGATACCATTAATATGAAATGTTTAGAACAGGCAAATCCATACAGAGACAAAATGCAGATGAGTGGTTACCAAGGGCTAGGGGAAGAAGACAATGGGGAGTGACTACTTAATGGGCATGGGACTTCCTTTTGGGGTAATGAAAATGTCTGGAACTAGACAGTGGTGATGGTTGCACTACATTATAAATGTACTAGGTGCCACTAATGCTAAGTTTTAAGCTATGTATATTTCACCACAATAAAAAGGAAAGGAAGTAAAGGAGAAGAGAGCTTAGACACTCAGCCAAGCCTGGTATTGGGATGAAGGACTTGCCAACCCTTCCTGCCCCCACAGAGACGCTGCACCCACAAGGCAGGCTCCCACACCTGCTGGCCACCATCAGCTCCTGGCTCCCTCCATGGTCTTCTCTTCCTGAATCCTAAATGCTGCATCAATGCTGAGAAGAATGACTCCATTGTCAAAATGAAGAAATTCACTGCAGGTTCCAAAGCAAAGACTGTGTAGCTTACAGATTTTAAATGTTTAGTTTGTCCTTTGGACGTTCAAATAGAAAAACTGCCGCCAAGGTACAATGTTTGTGTGTGGCAAGGGCTCAAAAGAACAAACTGGGAGAATCCCAAGGGTCCCTTCGTATTCACTTAGCATCAGGATTGGTCCCTACAGACTAGGGAGGCAGGTAGGCCCTCCTCAAGGCTTTGACCAAGACACACTGGGAAGGACAGAGTGAACAGCAACGTCACCATCACCACCTGGCCCCATGCTGTGTTGTCATGAATCTTTCCCCACCACCCAAAGGCATGCAATTTGCCCCCCATTCAATTGCCAGCTTTGTCCCCCAGACTTATGGGCTCTGATGGAGGGCTGCAAAGCCTATGACTGTTGTGGGGATGGGGAGGGCAGCAAGGTTGAGGGTCACCTTAGAAGCATCCCACTGAGACTGGTGGGTGAGAATGCATCGCAGTGCCAACCTGGCTCCTCTTGCCTCTTCTCACTTCAATACCCGTGCACCAACTCTGTGATATCACCTGCCAGACACTGTTCATAGCTAGCCCTCTGGGAAGTCTTCCCTGTCATCTCAACCCTGCTATCTCTCTACATAGTAAACTCCATCTTCTGGAACCTTCTCAGCAATGGCCAAACTCCTAACACATGTGATTTCTGTTGCTGCAGATATATGTTGGTGGTCCTCCCTTCCTGGTTCTACAGTACTCAAGGAAGTTTTGAGTCTCGGTTCTTTTTTTTTTTTTTTTTTTTTTTTTTTGAGAGGTTTTTGCTATAGGGCGCATGCGCTCGCCAGAAAGACAGAGACAAAAAGATAGAAAGCAAGAAATCACCCCCCCCCAGGGGGGATGGCCATGCCATAATCCCTTCTCCTCCATTCTCCTCTGGATCTTGGGCATGCACGCACACGTGCCCGCCGTGAGTTTAAGCCACCAGGTCCGGGACTCGAACCGCGGTTGACTACATGGGAGTTCAGCGATATAGCCATTACACTAACTGCTGGTCCCCACAATGGTTCTTGTATACAAAAATGACTACTGACACAGTAGAGTTGAATGAGAAAATGTAACATTTTCTTCCAAAGAATATAAACTTAAAAAGTGCCATGTTTGAGCCTCCCCTTGCTGTAAGTAACTAGAGGCCCAGGGCATGGTCAGATAAAGATACAATTGTCATCAACACTCAATGCCCCATATGAGGTTCTACAGAAATGTTCTAAGTCCTCCTCATTAAAGAGGCAGCACTTGGCCAAGCGTTACTGCTTCAACAGAACTGTCCAACAGAAACATAACAAGAACCACAAATGCAAGTCACAAGTGTAATTTTAAATTTTTGAGTTTAAATATTTGTGTGTGTGTGTGTGTGTGTGTGTGTGTGTGTCTTTTGCTTTTGAGTCCAAGTAATAAAAATATCTCTATGTTCTACACAATCTATAGTCTATACAAACGACAGAAAGAATTAGGGGAAGTTAACTTTCAAAATATATTATATAGTTGAAACTAATATATCCAAAATATTATAACTGCACTTATTTTAAAGCATAGCTATTTCATATTCTTTTTCTTACTAAGGTTTCTAAGTCCAGTATGTGTTTTCCATTTAATAGCCAATCTCAGTTCAGCTCAGCCATAGTTCAAGCACTCAATAGCTGGCTGCCATGCTGGACAGCCAGCTCCGGCCACAGACATCACAGTGACCTACAAGAAGCAACATGCCTCCTGGAGCCAAAGGCTGCTGCCCCACCAAGCCCTCTGCATACACACAGGCTGACTTGGAGCCCCAGTGTGAAGGAAGATCCTGCCATGAGCAAATGCTTCCTTTGTAAGGAGGACTCACTGTCCCATTGGTCCACTGCAGAGGTGAGGAGCTCGTATCCCACCTCTGCTGCGCAGGGAGGTTCCCATCTGTTTCAGATGGGATGTGGGATTTTAAGCAGAGCTGAATTCACCTGCACTTCTCAGTCCAAGCTTTTCATTGTTTCCATTCCCTCCCCAGAAGAAGCTACCCACTGCAGATGGTGCTTTTTTCTAACCCTAGAGAATAGTCCAGCACAGAGACATTGACCTCTCTTCCAACAATTTCCCCTGAAACAGCCCTTAGAAAAGAACAGGAGCCCCTCGCAGCTCTCTCAGACTGGCCATCTTCAACCTGTCTTCAAGGCATGGGTTCAATACCAGAAAAAGAAAAAGGTCAGCTAAGGAACCTTTAGTGTTTATTATAAAAACGGTTAAACAAACAACAAAAACAACAAAATACACACACACACACACACCCACACACAGCCATCCACCACATGTTTGGTCAGTAATAGAGTACATATACCATGGTGGTCCCATAAGATTATAAGAGGCTATACCATTAGCCTAGTTGTACAGTAGGCTATACAATCTAGGTTGTGTAAGTACATTCTATGATGTTTGCACAACACCAAAAGTCACCTAATAATTCTCAGAACATATATATCCCTGACATAAAGCAACACATAACTCTGTGTATGTGTGTGTCTGTGTGTGTGTGTGTGTGTGTGTGTGTGTTGCTCTTTATTCTCTTGAGTCCAAGTAATAAAAAACATCTCTATGGTCTAAACAATCTCTGATATATTTTGCATATTAAGAAATGGATTTTTCAAACAAAGGATCATTTTTAAAAGTTGGCTTTTTATGAGTTTTGCACAAGGGTTTTAACTGTAAGGGACCAAAGCTAAGGGGGAAAAAAAGCCAAGGCTCTCCTAGCAGCTGGCCCCAGCATCTGCTAGAGCCACAAAATGCAATTATATTACTCCCAAACGAGAAGTAAAAATATCTTGTTTCCAATACTCTTGGTTTTAAGACTCATACTTAATGTCCTCTGGGTATTTCAATGGTGCCAGATCTCTGCATTATATACTTTATTAGGGATATGTGAATGTCATATTAATGACTTCTAACCAACATGTTTACAGTGGAAGCAAATTTTCCCAGAATCCACCACTTACTGCACTTTACAAAAAAAGAAAAAAAAAGTAACTGACCTTAATTTAAATAAATAAATAAATAACCATGCCATACCCCTTTCCAGTAGCAGCTCTTACCTGGGAATCTCCCCAGGACACACCATATAGAAAGCTGGGAAGGTCTACTCCTCATGGTAAGTATCCCAACCCTTGGTTCGATAGTCTAAACGTTCCTGTCCTTGTGCCCTGATATACTTCCCAGCAACCCAGTGGGCCAGGCCAACACCCTGCATGGGATATTCTGAGTCTCCACCCACCAGGCAAAACTAACAACCCAAATTATGCTGTCAAAGTAATCAGCTTTTGTTAGAAACAGCACGTAGAACAATACTATATATATATATATATATAATTTGAGCAAGTTATAAAATAACGGTACTCTGACAATTTATGAGAGTATGGTGATTAAGATTTCAGGGATCCAAGGTTATCGGGAGGACTTTCTACAAAATGGTAAGCAGCAATTTGGAATAAACTTCTAACAGCCTGGACTTCTGAAATAAAGTCTGGCTCAGTTGGTTGTCTATTACTTAGACCCGGTAAAACATTCTTAATAAGTATCAAAGTGTCAATCAGGGATGAAGCAATGAACCACCATAAAAGCATTTAGGGACAGATTCAGTGAAGAAGCAACTCACCAGGCATTCATTCATTTACCCACTCATTGGTTCAATCATTTGGTGAATTATTGAGCACCTACTATATGCCAGCACTATGCAGGGCCCTAACGATATAAAGACATATGAGCAATGAATGGCCCTTGGAAATATGTACAGCTGGAAAGACCGTCAGGGCTGCAGGGCCAGGACTATTGTGACAAGTACAAACCAGAAAATGAGTGCTAAATTCACAGCATGAACCATGTGTTCATACTGATGAGAAGAGAAGGGGAGGTCACACCAAGGAACTAACATTTAAACTGGGTCTTAAAGAATGAGTAGTAGGAGGTTGCCCGGCAGACACGTGCTAAAGGCATTGAGGCAAGGAAACAGCATGGGCAAAAGCAGGAAAGTGGGAAAAGCTAAAGGTGTTCAGGGAAACCTGAGTAATATGAAGTAGGTAGAGACTGCAGGGCATGCAGAAGAGCAGCAGAATCCAAAGCTGAAAGGATAGGGAGGCACCAAACTGTGGAGGAATTAAAATGCCAGGCAAGTGGAGTTTTACCCACAAGAGCCAGGAGTCAGGGAAGGCTTTTAAGCGGAGGGGAGATACAAAAAGAGCTGCGCTTTAGAAACGCTCTTTGATGCTGGCGTGACGGAGAGGAGACTTACTGATAGGAGACTATGATTACAGCCCAGGAAAGAGACGAAGAGATCCTGCACCACAGCCGTGGGAGTGGGAAAAATGAACAAAGCAGAACATTTTCAAAAGCGAAATAAATGGGGCTTGAAAATCAATTGGCTGGAGAAAATGAGGGACAGTGAGACAGTAAGGATGCCTCCAAAGCAAAGGTCACAAACTGGCAGCCCAGAGGCCAAATCCACCCAGAGATGTGCTTGCTGTTCCACACAGTATTTTTCCTATTTGGTTTATTTGCCAACATTTAAAGATTTGGAGGCCAGCCACAGTGGTACAGTGGTAATGCAATGGTCCTCAATGCTGAAGCCATATGGGAAGGTCTGGGGTTCACATCCCAAGGTCTGTGTGTGTGTGTGACTGCCCATGGTCCTGGCTGGCTGAAGCAGGGTTGGACAGCAGTATAAAGACCCTGTTGGGAGTTCTCATCTCTCTCTCTCTCTTCTCTCTCTCTCTCTCTCTCTCTCCTTCTCTCTCCCTCTCTCATAAGAAATAAACAAATTGGGAGATGTGGATTTCCAGCTTCTCTCACAAAATGAGCTCTGGCAATTCTGGGCCCATATTCCTGCAGTGTATGCAGTGGGCAAAGCTGAAAAGCTACTGATCCTCTGGATAGGATGATGTCTCAGTGACCACCATCTCACCCAGCTTGCTTACTTCACAGACAGTTCCTGCTTGGACTTTAGGCATTTAGTCCTGGGCACCTACTCTGATATGAATGGCATTGGGTACTGGGTGAATTGTAAAACCATGAACTGATATAGGTTATCCAGAAAGAAATGCATCTAGTACATCAGATGTTGGAAGAGAGTGATATTAATCAGAATAGTTATTGTTCTTTAATACAATATTATTTGGTGATTAAGCTGAACCCAACACCGTCTTAATTCCTACTTTAATATTGTGCTGCCTGTCAATTTATTATTATCTCAGGAGTCAAATTTACCCCTTCTTGGTCTCGCTTTGTGATATGAAATCTGAACCCTATAAACATTTCTCCTTTGCTGGCTTAGCAAAATGCCAATCTCCATCAACAGAAAGCAATGAAGAAACCCTGCAAAACGACAGTAGCAAGAAGACACATTCCTTCTAGTTTCTGACCTCTGTCTTCATTTCTGTTCTTGCTTTTACGATAATCATCACTATTATTCAGAGCAGGAGCTCAGTGGCCACACCAATAAGCTCTATTAATGCTCTTTGCACACACTCCTACATACTGCAGGCCACTTCAGACCAGTTCTGTTGCCCTCAACATCCTCAAGCAACAATGAGCCATTTCTATAGAATAACTCTAGCCCGTGCCAGTTGGCAGGCAGTGCACTTCTTTGATGGCCATGCATTCTTTGAAGAGGTCTGCAGTTTAGCCAATGAGGTGGTGGGGAGGATCTTCTAGCCCTCAGTTTATTTAGTGCCCGTTCTTCCTTAGCCTAGCAGTAGTAGCTTCTGTTTACACCTGATACTTCAAGAACCCTTAGAATTCTCTTCTATCCCTATTAGTGGTTAACCGCCTTCTACTAGTTAGCAATTCTTTATATTTTCTCTCTTCAGATAACCAGTATGGTTTCTGTCTCCTGACTGGATCCTGACTGATACAAGAATCTGAGTATACAACTCTGAGGATTTGACAATCTCATTGATACGTCACCCTAGAATGAAAAAAACATTGCAGGTGAAGCAGTTTGTATTCAAGGGGAATATCCAAATTACCCAGTGAGGACTTTATAACAAGTTTCCTAGGTGCCAGCTAGAGAGTCGTTTGAAAGGCATTAGAGAAATGGACCCTATAGTTTGTGAGGTGATCTGAATCTGTCTATTTTGGGAGATAAAAATCATTTCTTCTAGAATAGAAACAAAATCACTCTATCTGCCTTTGGCTATATGATTTGGGGCAAGGCTCTTGACATCGCTATGCCTCGGTTTCCTCATCTGAAATATAGATTAGCCTGATTACATTAAGTAAGATAATATATGTAGATTCTTGGTACATAGTAGATCACTGGGTTAAAACATTTTTGTCTGGGGAACCAGCAGTTAGCATAATGGCTATGTCGCTGGACTCCCACGTAGTCGACCGAGGTTCACATCCCAGACCCAGTGGCTTAAAACTCACGCCGGGCGCTTGTGCGTGCGTGCCCAAGATCCCGAGAGGAGAATGGAGGAGAAGGGATTGTGGCGTGACCATCCCCCCTGGGGGGTGATTTCTCGCTTTCTGTCTCTATGTCTCTCTCTGTCTGTCTGGCGAGCGCACACGCCCTATAGCGAAAACCTCTCAAAAAAAAAAAAAAATTTTTGTCTGTTTTTTTAGTTTGTTTTTCTAATTTTTGTATTTTTTAGTTTTTTTTTTGTTTGTTTTTGTTTTGGGGGTTTTTTTTTGTTTTTGTTTTGTTTTGTTTTCTGTTTTTGTTTTTGCTACAGGGCATGTGTACTCATTGGAGACAGATGGAGAGAGAGGGAAAAGTGAGAAATCACCCCCAGAGATGATGACCACACCGTAATCCCTTCTCCTCCATTCTCCTTTTGGGATTTTAGGCACACATGCACATGCACCTAATATGTTTTTCAAGCCACCAGGTCCAGGACTCTAACCATGTAGTGGACCATCCAGCACCTTAACCATAATGCCACCTGCTGGTCCAAATCTTTTTTTCTTGTTATCAGCTTTATTGAGATATAATTTACATATGATAAAATGTTGTCTCCCCTCCCCCCTTTTTTTACAGTTTGCTATAGGGCACGTGTACTTCAGCACTGGCTGGCCAAAATGCATCCCATTTTAAATGTACAATTCAGTGAATGTTAAGAAACAAATATATATTTATTACCACATTAAAGATTTAAAACATTTCCAGGATCAAGTAAGGATAATTTCACAGAGTATAGAATTGTAGGATGACAATTTTCACCCTTTTTTGCACTCAGCATATTTTATCCTATTGTTTTCTGGCTTCCATGTTTTATGATAAGGAGTCTGCAGAAATTCTTATCTTTATTCATTGTAATTTATTTATTTTCTCCACCTCTGGTAGATGTCAATATGTTCTCTTTATCGCTGGTTTGAAGTAATTTGATTGTGGCATGCCTTACTGTGGTTCTCTCTACATTTATCTTGCTTGGGGTTTGTAGAACTTCTTGGATCAATGGGTTTTAGTTTTTATAAAATTTGGAAAACTGTCAGCTATTATATCTTTAAATAAAGAATGTTAGGCTTTGCTCTGGCTACATTTAAATTACTTGTGGATCAACTTGATCTTCTCAAGGCTTATTTTTAATCTTTGTAAAGGTAGGTCCACAGTGCCTTTTACACTAGAATTATTTTAGCCTTACTATTATAGTTTTTTCCTTTGGGAGTCATGACTGAATGTTCTAGGTATTCAAGGAGAATTCTCCAGTCTGGCTGATGAGAATTTGAATACTTCCCAATTCTGTATGAGCTCCATTAAGTTTTCACTTTACAGATCCTAGGTGCTTTTTTAAAGAATTTATTTAATTTTATTTGTTATTATTATTATTTCAATTCACCAGCCATAGAGAGAAAAAGTGAGAAAACAAACCACCAGGTCTAGGACTCAAACTGTGGTCAGCCATGTGGGAGTCTAGCACCTTAACCACCACACCAATTGCTGGCCCACTCCTAGGTGCTTTTTGAACAGCCTTGTGGAATTTCACCCTACACATCAACAGTTTACTATCCAATGTAACATCCCAGGGGAGCTATGTAGGTTCCAGAGCACTTTCTCTACAATGCCTTCTCCTCTTTAATATCTTACTCTGCAAATTCTGACTGTTTCAACTTCTCCAAACTTTGTTATCAGTCTCCTTAACTCAGCAAGGTCACTGTCCTCTTCTTGGGATACCTCCCTGAAACCATGGTCTTAAAATACCTCCAAAAATAAATACAAAGTGATTATAGGGTTCACAATCTTCTCGTGGCGGTCACAGTGCTATTCTGATTATTGTCTAACATCTGAAAATATTTATTTCATATGTCTCGTCTAGTTTTATAATTGTTCACAGCAAGATGATGAGTATAGCCCCTGTTACTCCATCATGACCAGCAGGAAGAGACTTGTCATACATTTTTAGATTTTTGTCCTATTCTTTGAGAGGTCATAAATCTTTGGGTGAAGGACATAGCTAGCCAATGGAAACAGGGTTAAAACTTTGAGGGTACCATTTTTATTCTAGAGAGAAGCTACCATGAAGCCTATGGGGATCCAGACTTTCTTAAATTTCAAAATGTGCCCAGGGACAACCCATGCTGATTCGGCCCCCCCCCCCCCCCTTTTTTTAAAACCATCCATCCTCTACCTCTACCCCCAGATGAAGATGTAGACTTGCAGATCTAATGGGTTCAGTGCAAAAATCAGAAGAGCCTAAAAGAGCATAGATTGTTGTTATCAGTCCTCCCAGAATAGTGATATAAACCCGAATATAAAACAGAAGAGTGTTGCAAGATTTTGGCTTCTTTTTCAACCTTGGCAGGATTCTATCTGCACAGAAAGTGTCACTGACAACCATGCACTGCCAACTCCCATTAAGAATAGGGACAAGGGATAAGCTATGCAAAAATATGCTGCATCCACTGGGTCTTTGTGTAACCACCACCCCTTGAGATAAACTATGAATCCCTGTTTAAATAAATCAGGAATTTATATCAAGTTGCGTGTGTGAGAGTGCGCTCTTCCCACCAATAAATGCCCCACCTACAGTTCTGAAAAGCACCACTAGTACCTGGGCTCTAACACATTAACCAATAAAGTCTTTTGGAAATGGGTCTTGAGCCATTCAAAGCGGTCAAAAATAGAGTTGACGGTAACACTGGCTTTTGTGCTTCAGGAACTGAGCAGAGGTGGTCATTTGCCTTGCTCCAAGTCCTTTTTGCCTCAAAGCAAAGCAGAGCCACCTCCCTTTAAGCAACTATATTTTCTTGCAGAACAAACACCAATACTTATACTAGCCCCTCCCCCATCACAAACCCAATAAAACTAATAAAAACAGAAGCAAGCCATCTTAAAATTAACACATCCAAGATACAAGAAGAAACCATGGATCAAAACCTCCTATCTTCCCTCACAGCCGACAGCTCTAGAGAAGCCCTAATACCCCATAATGGAATCCCATTATCTACAAAAGAAACTCGTTCCAGAGGAGAGTTACAAAGAGAGAATCAAGGGAGGTTGGCAAAAGGGGAGACTCCACCACTTGCCTCTGCTCCCATAGAAAGGGTACAACACTCAAGCTGAGAGACCCATTAGAACTGCCGCAAGAAGGGGCACTTTGCGTAAGTTGCAAAACTGAGTACAAAATTAAGGCAGAGTCCAGCAGGGAAGGAAGGCTTGACAGCCTGCTTCTTTCCATCTGTGCAAAAGCAGAATAGAAGCTGATTTCGCATGGGGAGAAAATAGGGTCAACAAATAACTTTTCTTAAATTCCAGAACTGCCTGCATTGGGAAAATACAGGGATTTCAGCTAAAGTAGGAAGCAAGTAAGATTCATTAGCAAATGCCTCAAATCCTTAATTCACACTTCAAACAAACAAGTTAATTGTGTAGCTAACAGAGTGTGACTTGATTATAGGCCACTGGTGGCCATTAATAGATGAAAGGTGTTTGGATTTCAATAGTGTTTGAATTTCATAACCCACCTTCATAAGAGAAGTTAAGCTTAGTCATCACCTCCATTTGCTAACACCTGTGATCATGAATCCCACATGACAAACAAGCACCCCAGCTCTGAGCTTTTGAAATTGAAGAGTAAACACGAGGAGAATTCATGAATTTTACAGAGGTAATTGTTCTACCTTGCTTTGAAGAGTAGTTGAGCTTGGTCTCAGAAGACCTTAACATATGCATGAACACAGCCTTCCTAGCTGACACACAACTCAAAAGGCCCACCGCTATGGTGCTTCAGCAAGGGTCCCGATGGGAAAGCAGAATGGGACCAGGCTCCAACTCTCAGATATTATTGATCAATCATGCAGATAACTCATTCTCAAAGTCACAAACCTAGGTCCATATGAGGATTTAATTAAAACTAAAAATGGTGAATGCATCAAAAAGCTGACCATTGATCAGTCTCTATCAGTCTTCCCGTTGACCAGGTGAGTCCTATTAGGTGAGTCCTATTTTCAGAATCTCAAATTCCATTAAAAGAAATAAAAAGAGGTATTCTTCCTCTTCTCTTGCTTCTTGATAACATCAAGCAGTAAGATGAAAGATAAGGAGCCCAAAAGCATTATACTGTGTCATCTGAAGAGCGGCATCAGCTGCAGGGGAAAAAACTCAATCAAATATATCTTCCTGAACTGTGATGTGATAATGCACATATGAAGGGACTTCAAAAAGTTCATGAAAGATGGAATTACAGTATGAGTTTATTTTGGTTCAAAAAGAATTTTTTTAAATCCATGCATAGCCTTTTTATAATATGCATTTTCCATAAACTTTTTGAATACCCCACTAATAAAGCCAAAACTATTTTTAAAAAGAAACTTGTTTTTCAAAGGGTAATAAAAGGATAACATCAATTGGAGAAAAACTGAATTGGTCTTTGTTTCTTTTTCTTTTCTTCTTCTTTTTGTTTTGTTTGTTTTTTGTTTGTTTTTGTTTTTTTCTGGTCACCTTAACAGATTCCAATGAAGGGCGGCCCTCCCTATCCAACATTATGATAGTCTACAAAGTCAATCCCAGCAGATCTGCAGGCAAGGACAGCTCTCCAGGGGAGCAGACTTGATGCAATGTTTTTATCTTCACCTAACAACAAGCTCCATTAATTCCTTGGAAACCTGGATGAAGCATTATAGGGAATATAAGCCATGGAGAAGACATAGACCTTCACTTCAAGAAGCTTACAATCTAGGAAAACTAATCACTTAAATTAGAGAGTGACACAAGACCAAGACTACTAAGATCAGAAGTGGGCTATAGGAAGTCCAAGAAGAGCCAAGTCAGCACAAGTCTAAGAAGTCAGAAAGAAGAACCCAAATGTGAGGAGGAGAGCATAGTGGAAGCAGCCAGGAAGGGAAGAGGAGTGCTGTTGTTCTTGGTGCTGAACTAAGACTTATTTAACTTTATTTATTATTATTATTATCATTATTTTAATTCACCAGAAAGAGGTGGGGGGGTGGGGGATGAGAAAGTAAGCTGCCAGGTCTGGGGACTTGAACCGTGTCACTCATGTGGGAGTCCAGTGCCCTAGCCACCATGCCACCTGCTGGTCCCCAAAACCAATTTTTTTTTTTTTACTGTGTGTTATAACCAATTAATGAGTCTTGAAATCAATTGAAGGTGGAAATTGGTATTTTTTAACTGAATGGAGTGAAGTAGAGTAAAAAATATCAGAGAGTACCACAGACAATATTGTTTCCTGAAACTTCTGTTCTGATATTCTACTGCAGATGAATATACATGTGTGCTCTAGGTCGTGACACAAAATACATTTCCGACTATTTGTCAAGAACAAAAAAAAAAAAAAATTGCTCTAGGATACAGTATTTTTTCCCCCATTCTTGAGCATTGGAAACTTCTGACTCTATCCCCAGGGAATTATGACCAACATTTCAACCAAGAGATAGTGGTAGGCAAAGAGTACAGGACACGAATCAAGAGAAACAAATTAGGAGAGAACTACAACTATTAAGAAATATAAAGGGAGAAATGGGGAAATAATTTTGCTGTTTTTACATCACAGATACTAAAATTATTGAAATGTTTTTCCTGAAAAGTTGAAGTAGGAAGCATGTCTCCAATCTCTCCTATCAACTCTACAAGAATTTCAAGAAGAAAGCAAATACTTGCTAATACACCAAAGCCCTTGCAGTGAGGTGACACTGATTGTTAAAAGGTATCACCCCTCTCATCCTTTGGTTCACACACTCAGTGGGCCAGCCATGGTGGTGCAGTAGTAATATGACACTCAGTGATGCTGAGGCCATATGGGAATGTCCTGGGTTCATGTCCTGAGGTCCCCCTGTACACACTGGGCATGTGCATGCACATGTATGATTCTGACTGGCTGAGGCTAAATGAAGGATCGTGGCATGAAAATTCTATTGGAGGTATCTCTCTCTCTCCCTCTCTCTCGCCCCTAGTCTTTCTCTCTGTAAATAAATAAATAAATAAGCTCTTTTTTAAAATTAAGGGCTTTGACTCAGCGTTAAAGGCTTTAACTATAAACTGGGAATACATTATTGTACCTATGTCAGAAAACCGTTATGAGAGTTAAATAAGTTAATTTACATAAAGTTCTTAAAACAGTGCCTAGAACTCTATAGTAAATGCTACAAATGGGTTTAACTCAGTACTATTTCAGTTGGATATAAGTTTAGATGGAAAACATAAAGATTCCATACTACACGGCCATTAAAAACATTTATAAAGAATTTAATGTTTACGAGACAATGTTGAAGAGAAAACGCAAGACACAAACTAACAGTAAAATCTCAAATATGTTTTTAAAGAGTCCATAAAATTATTGGAAGAAAGTTTACTAAAATTAAAATGTTCACAGTTGTTGGATTTGGGTATGAGGACTTAGAGAAATTTCTTTTTTATACATTTTCTTCTATTTTCCATTTTTTCCTATAGTTAGCGTGCGTTTTTATAATTAGAAAAAAAACTATACTTCAAAAACTCTCACTCAAAGTCAAATGGCTTTAATCTTGAAATGTGTCATTTGCAAGGCAGGCAATAAAGCTTAATACAGGAACAAGGAGAGCAATACGTTTCATTTGCTCAGCAATACAGGTAAGTCACACTTCGCAGTAATATGGGGTTTCTGACTTCCTCGTCTTTCTATGACACGTCACAAAAGCTAAAAAATGTGAAATTTACCCATACTTTTGATTTACTTCCAACCCCAGGACAGCAGAGTAACAGAGATTACTTAAATAACCCAGTATACAGGCAAGGCAACTCAGATCCCCTTGCCGAGACTCAACCACAAAGGATCAGGAATAGCACTGGTGAGTTTTTTTTGTTTTTTAAGAGACATTTTTTTCCTATAGGGTACATGTGCTTGCTGAAGAGAAAGAGATAGAGAAAGTGAGAAATCACCTCCCGGAGGGATGGCCACATTGCAATCCCTTCTCCATTTCCTCTTGGGATTAAGGGCACACACTTACAGGAGCCCAGCATGAGTTTCAAGCTACCAGGTCTCCAGGACTTGAACCGCAGCTGGCCATGTGGGAGTCTAGCACTTTAACCACTACACCACAAGCTGGTCCCAGAAAGCTTTTTCTTTGGCCCTTACTATGTACCAAGTGTTGAATTTAAAACAACATGTCATTTAATCTTCCCAATAACTCTATGTTATAGACATTGGCATTGTCCCCATTTTACATATCAGGAAATTGAAATTTTAAAAGTTAAGTAACTTTACCATTCCATTTTTATGTTCCCCCTGAAAGAAACTTCCTTCACAGTATCTACACTGGCTGCCTGAGATGTTTCTCCCATTCTCTTCAAAGCCCATTCCTATCAGGTTTTTCCAACCACCATTCCATCAAGACAGTTCTCATCAAGGTTACAGTGACTTCCACATTACCAAAGCTAATGGTAAATTCTTAGTTTGCGTTTTGCTTGCCCCTTCAGCATCTCCTGCTATCCCCCACACCAGCCCTGATGAAACAATATGTTTACTTGGCCTCTAGCATTCCCTACTCCTTCATCTTCTACTTCTCTGGCTGTTACTTCTCAGTTTCCTGCTGGTTCCTCCTCATCCTTTCTGCCCTCTAAACATTGGACTGCCCCAAACTTTCTGCCACTGGACCTCTTCCTCCATCTGCCCTCCCTTTCCAGTTATCTCATCCAGAATTACAGCTATCAACATCATCTCTACATTGACTATCCCCAATTTTACATTTTCAGTCTTAACTTCTCCTTTGAACTCAGGTTCACATAACCAACTGTCTATTAAATAACTCCACCCAAATTTCAGGTTTGCATGTGGGACCTCCCTGAGTATGCTGGGCACAGATGGACTCATTATCCAGGGCTGACTGAAACTGGGAGTGGATTGTGCCAAAATCCTGTTAGTGATGTGTTCTCTCTCTCTCTCTCTCTCTCTCTCTCTCTCTCTCTCTCTCTCTCTCTCTCAAAGAGAAATAAATAAACTTTAAAAATTAACTCTAGGGGCCAGCAGGTGACATAAGTGGTTAAGGTGCTAGACTCCCACGTGATTCTTATTCTCTCTCTCTCTCTCTCTCAAAAAGAGAAATAAAAAAAATAAAAAATAAAAACTTTAAAAATTAACTCTGGGGGACAGCAGGTGACATAGTGGTTAAGGTGCTAAACTTCCACATGGTCAACTACAGTCCAAGTCCTGGACCTGGTGGCTTGAAATTCATGCTGGCCGTGTGTGTGTGTGTGTGTGTGCGTGTGTGTATGTCCAAAATCTCTGGATGATAATGGAGGAGAAGGAATTGTGGCCTGGTCATCTCTTCCATGGGATGTGTAATCCTCACTTACCCTTTATCTCTGTCTCTCTGGAGAAGGCATGTATCCTATGGCCAAAAAAAATTAACCCCACCTGGGACCAGCCGATGGTGTGGTGGCTAAGGCACTGAGCTCCCACATGGCCAATGGCTGACCCTGCAGCTTGAAAATCATAACAGACGCATGTGCATGTGTGCCTCAAATTCCAAGACAAGAATGGAAGAGTTGGGATTGCAGCATGGCCAACTCCCTGCAGGGTGATTTCTCACTTTCCCTCTCTCTGTTTCTGTCTCTCTCCAGCAAGTGCACTTGTTCCATGGGGGAAAAGAGAAGAATCAACTCTACCCACATATCTGCTAAGATTTTAAGGTTCACATGTCTCACGTGTGAACCCTTGATCCCCCACCACCACTACACAGACAACCTGATCTTTCTGAAGTTTCCCCATTCTCACTAGATGACAACCCCACCCTGCCAGTGGTTCAGGCCAGATATCTAAAAATCATTCTGAAATACTAGAAGCAATTTCACTCGACCTTCAAAAGTGATCACTCCCCCATCTTCATTGCTGCCCACTTGGCTTAAGCCTCCAGCACTGCTCACTGGATGACAGCCATGACTGGATGACAGCAGTGACTTCCTATCTGGATTCCCTGTCACACTCTTGCTCCCTCATGCCATGGCTACCGTCAAACCCAAGGTACCCACAATCTCCTACCAGTTCTGCATGTTCTGGCTCCATTAGCTCTCTGATCTATTCTTTACTACCCTCTCCACCCACACTGTCTCCTGGCTACTCCCCTAACAAGCCGGCATGTGCCACCCCAGGACCTTGGCACCTGCAGTTCCTTGTGCCTAGAAGAGACTCTTTTCTGAGAATTCCATTTGCCTTACTTCCTCCAAGTCTTAACTCAAATGTCCTCTTATCAGTAAGGCCTTCCTAATCACTTTATAAACCAGCAACATTCCTTTTCACTCTCCCTCTCACCCACTTATTTTTTTTCTCAACATTGTATATTCTCACCAGACATGCTATAAGGTAGAATTCTGCTATTCTAGTCATTGTTTTGTTTTCTCCGTTCCTTACCACTACCTCCACTGGAATATAAAGATTTTCTCCATTTTGATCACTGCTATATCTCCAGCCCATAGAATAGTGCTTAGCCTGGATTCAATTAATATTAACATTGAATAAATGAACAAATAAGCCTATTCAAAGCCATCCAGCTAGTAAATTCTGGGGCCAGATTACAGATATAGGCCTGTGCTCCAAAGCCCATCCACCTCACATCTACTGCCTCCTGCCATGGCTGCCCAGACACATTGCCTGACCAAGGTCAGAAAGAACCAACTAGTACACAGCCAGGCAGGGAGCCAGTATGGTGATTCGAGCTCGGCTAGACAACCAGTGTTGACAGTGGTCACAGGGCAGATTTCAATGCAGGTCAGAAGCATGCAAAGCCCCTGGAAGCATAGAACAAGGGTTTCCCTTGATCCCAAGAAGGCTCTAAAGATGCAGTACAGATGGACAAGCATAAATCCATCTTCACCACTGGAGAAACTGCCCCAACCCTTGATATGACCAACAGTCACTAGCCTCTTCATCCCTCAGAAACAGCTTGGACAAACACCTCCATCCTCTCTGCTCATTTTAATAATGATCCTCCAGGCAGGAGGGCCTGGGATATTTTCAGCACATTATGGCCCAAACCCTTTCTTTTAATTGGTCCCAGGCATTTCCACTTTTAGAGCTTCCTTCACTTACTTCGTTTTAAAAAGTCAATTTCTGCATGATCCAATAGGAGCCCAGAGAATAGATAAGATAGTGAGACTAATCTATAACATTTGTGTTTAATGGTCAGATATTAATTGGCTTTTTTTTAAGTGTGTAAATCGGTCCATTTTCAGTCTTTGTAATCTGTTCGTTCTCATTAACGAAGGAGCAATACTCATCAACAGCTCAGTTCTACACATCACCTTGTAAAACTGTAGTCCATTTATTTAAAAAAATAAAATAGATTTATCACAATTTGAAATACAGAAAGTCATTAAAATAATAATTAAAAACACAACTACAAGCACAATAAAAGTTCCGTGATAATAAACTACATTTTAATGTATATTAATTCCTCTAATGATTTACTCTATACATCTTACAGGGTCAAATCAATGTCTACACCAAAAAAAAAAAAAAAAATTCAATTAAATTCTATTCACTGTATCTTTCAAGTGAGTCTATTGTTTGCTTTTGTTTCCTATCAGGCCATTTGTCAGTTGTTCTAGCCCTAGATTACAAATAGAAGGGACACGGCCCCATCAAGGTCAGAAGAAATACGTCCAAATCCTCCCCAATCCAACTCCACCATCTCTCGTTCATTTGTCATTTGTGACCTTGTTCAAGGAGGGGAGGAGAGGGAGAGACACAATCTAATCCATGCTTCTGAGCAAGCCATTGGCCTGCAGGCCCTGCCTTGTAGCATCACCCCCAACCCCACAATGCTCAACCAGCCAGCCCATGAACCTCCAAGCAAGAGCCCAAGGGAGCCTCCACAAAGAACAAGATAGACTATTCCTCTTTAAACTTACTCTTGCCCAAAAACATACACCTAGTCAACCCTCCCTTTCCACGCTCACCACCCTGGGTATTCAGAGCCAGAAAAACCACATCTGCTTCCCAGTACCCTACTCCAAATCAATTGATTTGCCTGTCTTTACTTTGCCTGAGTGATTTTTTTTTTAAGAATTAAAACACACACACGGGCCCTGATGAGATGGCACAGGTAGTAGGAGCCACTCTGCAATGATAGAGCCACATGGAAGACCTTGGTTTGGATCCCAGGTCAATTTGAACATGCCAGGAACCCATATGGTCAGCTGGAGGACTGAGGGGAAATCACGGAGTGACAAGACCCTGTTGAGTGTGCCTGTTTCTTTCTCTGTCTCTCTCCCTCTTCCTCTCAATAGAAGAATAAATACATCCACGTGTGTGTATGCACACATACACACACACACACACACACACACACACACAGAGGCAATTTTAATACTTGGACAAAATTGACTGCTACTAACAGACAAGACGGAAGGCTGGCTGGTGGGGACAACTGGGGAGGACCCCCCTCTCTATCATCCATCACTCCCCAGTGATGTCTCAGAGCCAGCATGAAGACTTACTCCCTGGACCAGACCTGGGTCTGAGTTTGTGGGCACATCACCTGCTCAGTCATTCCCTTTGTTGATGACCACTAGGGGGCAACAGGCATCACCCCATATATCGGATGGGATATAAGATGGCTGCTCAAAAAGTACTTACTGGGGCCTGCAAGTAGTGTGGTGATTAAGGCAGTGGACTCCCACATGGCTGACCATGGTTTGAGTTCCAGACCTGGCAGCTTGCTTCCTCACTTTCCCTCTCTCTTTCTCTTTCTCAGGTCAAGTTAAAAAAATAATAACAATAAATAAAATAATTCTTGAAAAAAAGGGGGGTCACTTATTTTTCAAAGCACAAGGAGTTTTAGAAATTAAAAAGAGGGAAGAAATGACCCAGAACTTCACTCTGTAGTGACAGGAAGCAAACAGTGAGTGAACACCAGTATCTCAACCATTTTTCAAGTGGGCAAAAGCAAGTTACTGAATGAAAAATTATTTACTTTAGTACCCAACATTAATTAGTGACAAAGCTGGAACAAAACCAGAAGTGTCTATTGAATATTCATGCTCTTTTGTGAATAGCCCTGCAAGTCTAGAAAGTGTGTGTCTCCCTTAGTGACTGTGATGTCAGCGAGTCTGTGGAGCCCTGGTGAGATGGCTCCTCCCACTTGAGTTGCCCAGTTCTGCAGTCTTCCTTTCTGTGGATGCTCGAAAGGAAGGGTGAATGCCAGGAGCTGGCAGGAGCTGGCAGTTCCAGGCACTTCCAGGCCCTGCCTCTCAAAAGAGCTTTTCCTCCTCCAGAGAGTTAAGAGTGCATCCTTCCAGTGGAGTGCAGTTCAACCCCAGGACCCAGTACTCTAAAGAGCGTGACAGCATGAATGGGGAGGCCTAGGAAATGAGCAGGAAGCACAGAGGTTCTCATTAACCAAGACGGCCTCATGCTGATACCGGGCTTTATAAGTCTCAGCTGCACAATGCTTTTTAAAATATAGATGCAATTTGGGCCTATGGTTAATATTGTTTAATTTTATTTTGTTCTGTGTAATATTTTCCCAAGCTGGGCCAGGGTAAGTCTTGGGGCTCAGCTCCAGACTTTGCTGACTAGGCAAATTCACCTTGTTAGGCAGCCATGCACGATTCCCTGCCATTAGCCCCTAATGGCCCCTCTGCCAGTCCCTGTCCCCAAGAAGCTCTCAAAGTCCACAGCATCCCCAAACACTGCTGTCAGGCTCTCCTCTGCTCTCCTACCAAGAGTAGGGACAGATCTGGTGGCCCCTGCAACCAGTGGCACACTGTCCACTGACAAAAGGCCTGTTGGCTCCCCCAGGATCTCTTCATTTGTTTATTCCTTCAACAACTATTTACTGCCTAATTACTCTGTGCCAGGCCATCTACATCTAATTTTTGGTTTGAAAATTGAGCACTGTGATCCCAGTGGAAGGAGGTGAGGCTCCAAAAAAAAAAAAAAAATGCATTTTCTAATACTGGTTCCACCACTTACAAGCTATGTGACCCTGAGTGAGTCACTTAGCAGGTCAGAGTTTCAGTCATCTCCAGGGGGTCTCTGTGATAGCTAGGCGAGATGAAGCATCAAACACCCTCTGTGCACAGCATGGCATACAGTAGGTGCTCAATAAATGATGGCTGCCCCTTCGTGGCGAATGACGACGGTCTTTCCCAGTTGCCTTGGGGTAAAGGGAACAATCATAACGTAAAAATGTTACCTGAACTAGGAAGATACTGAAGGTATAGGGAGGGGCCTAGCAGGGACACGGGCACGAAAGGTGGGTGTCAGAAACCTGCCTTCTCCCCTCCACACTCTGCGGAGGCTGGCCTGCTGCCAGCCCAGTCATCCTCCCACTGCCCCAGGGTGCTGGAGCCAGCACAAGAAGAGAAGGAGCAACAGCGAGGAGTCTGTCTTCCTCCTTCACTGTCAATTATCTACCCGAAAACACGTCAATAAATCCACTCGGCCAAAACATCCCATAAACGCTAGTATGTAAAAGAAAGACAAAGAAGATTTTCATGCCCGGCATGCTAAGGAACAAGAAGGAGACTCATGGCCCAGGGCAGTCACTGGAGCAGCCATGAGGGTCTACCACCACAGAGAGGCATGGACAGACTAATCAGAGCTGGGGAACAGGGGTGGTCTGATGTCTGGTAGCCATTAATTTTTCTGAATACCAATAAAGTGCCTTTTACTTTATTTGTCCAGATTATTTATAAATGGATTTTTCAATTAAAAAAAAAAAAAAAACAGAGCTCAGGACGCATAATGGATTTTCTCTGGCACCTCACACGGGGCACGTTCACTGCCACTGCCATCTGTCTAGCCCAATAGTACATGTCTTGATCAGTTCGTCCTCCCTTTAGGCTGGCTTTCAATAATTCTGAGAAGCCCATGGACAGTCGCTAAATTTAAACCCTTCTCCTAAAAACTCAAATTCAACACAGTAAGTACTTACTGATAGCCAACTACAAGCAAGACCTTCGGCTAGGTGCTGCGCTGGAGAGAGGTAATAGGAAAGAAAATCAAAGATTATCTTAAGTATCTTACAATTTAGAAAAAAAATACTCGTATAAAACATTAAGCACAACATAAGGAACCTAGAAAAGGGTTAAAATAAGGACATGTGGAGGTTCCACAGTGGTACGACATGATGCTCTGCAAAGCTGACCCACACAGGAAGACTCCAGGCCAGGTCCAGAGAGCTCCTGGAAGCTCCCAGGGCACGCATGTACACATGATTCAGCACTAGCTCATGCTGGTGGGGGATCACAATAGCAAGACCCTGCTGGAGGTTCTCTCTCTCTCTCTCTCTCTCTCTCTCTTAAGAAAATTGAAATAAAAGGCAAAGTATTAACAGTACATTGATATAAAGGCAAAGTATCTATCAATTAGGATATATTGGCAGCAAAATAACAGAAAATCTAACCTACAGTACCTTACGGAAGAAGGAAAATGTATTATCTCATATCACAAGAAGTCTGGAGATAGGTCTGATATCAACAATATCATCAAGAACCTGGGTCTTTCTCTCAACTCAGCCATTCTCTGACTTGAGCTATCCCACGTGGCACTGTGTGTGTGTGGAGGGGGATCACAGAAGCTTCCTCCAACTATCATATTTTCCAGAACCCAAAGGACAGAACTCTGACATCCCTTGTTAAGAGCTAGGAGGTTCTCCCAGAAGCTTCTACCCATCTCTTTGGCAATAATTGAGTTACAAGATACCCCTAAACCAACCATGGCAGAATGAACTTAGAGACAGACCTTGATATACTTCCCAGGACCAAAAAGGGGCCAGCTTTTCCTGAAGAATCTAGACATTGATACCTGAACACAATCAAGGTCCCATGTACAAGAAAGAGGAGGGATCACTGTTAGATAAACCAAGAAAAGTTGCCCTTGACTGGAGAAACTCTGAGAGGGTGTTCTGAGTTAGACTAACAAAACAGACACACTATAAAAACAGAGAACATGGGGCCAGCTGATGGCTTGGTGGACTCCCGCACGGACATCATGGTTTGAGTCACAGACAAGGTGGCTTTTAACTCATGCCAGGCACATGTGCGTCTGTGCCAAAAATTCCAGGAGGAGACTGGAGGACAAGGGATTGCAGTGTGGCCATCTCCCGGGTGGGGGGTGGGGGTGGCTTCTCACTTTTCCTCTCACTGTCTCTCTCTGTCTCCAGCAAGTGCATGTGCCCTATGGGGTGGGGGGGAACACTTAAAAGAAAGAGAGAGAACTTATCCATCTTGTTCTTTACTGTATCCTCTGCAAGTAACACAGTGCCTAGCATATAGTAGGCACTAAAATATCTGTGGAATGAATCAATACTGGAATTAAACCAAGACACTGTCTGGGAATCAATTCAAGAACATTCAAACTCCACATCAGGTCTCAGAGAAGCAGGACAAGAACCTAATTCAGCAAGCAAGAACTTAATTGGTTGTACTGAAGGCTATTAAAAGAAAGATGATGATCAAAGACAGGAAACTTCCCAAGGAGTCAGAGTTTGGCACTGTTTGTCCAACACTCTCCAAGGAAGAGAGATTATGAGTCCAAGGGACATGAACTTTCCAGTCCTGGAGAGGCCATAGTCCTGGGAGCAGAGAGGATCCCTCTCCCTTTTCATCATATGGATTTACCAACCTTCCCAACAACCTTGCTCCAATTCCCTGTACTCAGCCATCTTTTGATGAGATGGTACACCCTAAAAATGGGGGTTGGGCATTGCAATTACAAGGGAGAAACTCTACCCCACACTGTCATAAAATGACATCTAGTTTTATGGGTCTATCTCCCTTGGTGATGAGCAGAGGTCATCCTCCCCCAAACCAGACATTGCTTCTGGACTGAGAATCAGAACTATAGCTATAATGAATGTCCTTATGAACCAATGAATGTTACACTCTAGAATTTCACTTTAGTAGCAAATGCCATTGATATATCCCTCTAAATTGAGCCCATGGTAAGGTGGCAACACTTGCCAGCTATTTAGCCTGGCAAGGAAATTAAACTCTTTCTCTTAATTTTACTTATTATATAGGTAAAGTCCAGCCCTGATATTCACCTTGAGACACTGTCGGACTCATACAGTCATTTGACAAGCTGACTGTCATATGTCACAGATGTTGTTAACATTGAGACTTCTGAAAAGATGCGACCATTCATTTAGGTAAACAAATAAACATTAACTATTTAGTATTTGCTTTTTCTTTAGGCAAGAGTTCAACTTCATCTTCCTGCCCTTTGCAGCCTGATGTACATTCTACCAAGTCCACCCGGAAATGGGAAACAGGTAAGTCATTTCATTTTTAGAGGTTACTGGTGCTCTGTGCCAAAAGCAAGCATGTTTATCTTGAAAGCAATAAAATCCGATTTATAGGTATCAAAGTCAAAGTGTTGACCGGAGACCAGAAAAATCTGTCTCTACTCCTTTAAATGATGTGCCCTGTTTTATGAATAACTGGTTTGTTTGCTGCTTCATGCTCCAAAGCTACCCACAGTGGCTCATCATCAGCCCACCCAAGGCAAGATACTGGGGTGGAGGGGCATGCTAAGCACTGGGCAGGGCAACCAGCCGAAGCCCCAGGAGCCAAAGATGAACCTGGTGTTTCTCCCAGTAGGAGAAGAGGGAGCCACCCTGGGTAGGGGTGGACCTCAGAAAGAAGACTGGACAGGAAGCAAGCAGTTAGGACAGGAAACAGATCCAAGGTTCAGCCCCTCCCATGAAAGCCAATCAGTCCTGGTGTCAGCACCAGCAGGTCTCATTTCTCTTCCTTGTGCTTTGTCCAAGATGCATGATGCTGAGCGGCTCCCAGTGAGAGCCAATGCCGCAGTCAAGGTTAAACCAGTGCTGTGTTCTTCCCCACTTCCTCATACTCAGTCTAATACTGCTTACTCTTTCAAAATGTAGGAGGTGAGGGGATGGACACTGATAAACTTGCCTTGAAGTCCACCTGCCCTTTGAAAGGAGGAAAACACATCACCAGATTGGAAAAGAAATATTATTCTCTGGGTGTTTTTTTCTGTAGTCAGTTATGTCGAAGTAGGGCTTCCACGTGTCCACTGACAATGGGATGCTATCTCCTCTTTCTTCACTCCAATTTTCAGGGAATAATCATCCCTGAACTGCTCTGGGAGAAGCCCTCTGGTTTGGTTTTAGATCTCACCTTCTCCCACCATCTCAAAAACCTTGCTCCTAGAATTCTTTGTTTTCATCAATCAGAATTAGTTTCTCTCCCTTCCTCCCTCAAACTCCCTCTCTGTTCACTCATTCTGACTCTCACCATCCTGTCTCCTCCATAGTCACTACAAAACTTCCCATAGTTACTTTCTACCTCTCGGCCACCAGATCCAGTGGCACTTTTTCTCATCTCAACTCTCAGCAGCCTCACAGAATCAGTGAAGCCCTTCTCTCCTCTTAGCTTCTGGGAAGCCACATAGACCTGTTTTCTCCCTGCAGCATTTGGCTTCTCCTTTTCTGTCTCCATCACCATCTCTTCTCCCTTTTCCTGACCTCTGAATGCCTAAGCCCTGACCTCTAGATGCTGCCCTGGCCTCTTGTCTCTCCATACTTTACCTCATGGCATTCCTGTCCTGGTTCATAGCCATAAGCACCAACCTTCCTCTGATGACTTAAAAACTTACATCTGAAGCCTATGCTATTTCTCTGTCTTGACTCCAGTGTCCACCTGCCTACCTGACCTCTCCACTTGGCTATATAGTAAACATCCCACTTTAGCATGTCCGAATAGACTTTGATCTCCTTCCTTAGACCTGTTTCTCTTAGGTTTCACCTCCATATACTGTACCACTGATGACCTGGTCATTCAAGTCAGAAAAATTCACCAATTCTGTTGGTTCTGACTCTAAGGGATATCTCAGAGCTGTCCATTTCTCTTCATCTGCCCTGGTAGATCCTATCTCAATGGCTGCCATATATCACCTGGATAAAAGCATAGTCACCCAACCCTGACTCCACTCCTGCCACTCGGAGCCAGAAGGACCTCAGAATCTATCCAAGGTACTCCTCCAGCTCCTATGTCTTCTACCATGCCCCTGATGGGGGCTCCCGCTGCCTCTTCCCAGCCTCTGATCCCACCTCTCTCTGTGATCTCTAGGTTCCAGCCCAAAGGCCTCCCTCTGTCCTGGGACATAGTAAGCTCTTTCCTGCCTTTTCACAATTGCTGTTCTTCACCTAAAATGCTCCTTTCCTGGCCTTTCACAAGACCACCTTCCTCTCTTCCTTTCCATTTCAGCTCAAAGACTGCCTCCTCAGAGACTCACCCCTGCTAAGAAAGCACCCTCTCCCCTTCCCAACTATCCCCCTTCCTTTGCCTTGTAATACATCTCACCAGTGAAATTATCTCTGTTACTTTTTTGCTGGCTCCTATGCACGAAATGGTGCCCCCCAAAATTCGCATGTTGTCTTTTAAATTTTTATTTATTTACTTCCTGAGAGAGACAGAGAGATAAGCATCCTTGATAGGTTCGTCACACCTTCTCCTCCCACACTTGGTGTGCTTAGACATACCCACCGCATGAACCTGAAGCCCTCCCTCATGGTCTCCAGTATCACGCAGCAGCACCACCACAGCTGGGCCCATGTGTGGAAACCCTAACCCCCAACATGATAGTATTTGGACATAGGGTCTTTGAGAGGTAATTAGGTGAGATGCAGTCATGAGGGTGGAGCCCCAATGATGGGATTAGTGTCTTTATAACGAAAGAGAGAGAGATGAGAGAGGGAACTCTGCCAAATGAGGACACAAAAAATAGCCAGTTGTCTACAAACCAGGAAGAGACCATCACTAAGCACCAAATCAGGCAGTACCTTGATCTGGGACTCCACAGCCTCCAGAACTATGAAAAATAAATTTACATTGTTTAACTCACCCCAACCCCAGTCTGTGGTATTTTGTACTAGCAACTCCAACAGAAAAATATACTGCTATTTTTTCTCACTCCCTCACTAAAATATAAACTACAAGAGGCAGAAAATACCTCCAATGTATTCACCATTGTGTTCCCAGTGTTGGCAGGATGCCCGACAGTGCCCCAAAGAAGTGTAGTTGTTGAACTTGCCCTCACTTTGTAGTTACAACTTGCTGTTTTTCATGAGGAAAAAAAAGTCTAATAATCTATGTCCACATGCAAACGGTAGAGGCAGGGAAGGTATTTCAGAATCAAAATAGCTTTAAGACTAAAGGGGAGGGGAGGGGGCATGCAGTGATAGTTCTTAAAAAGAAATCTTTTCTTTCAAGGAATCTTCATTTCATGGAAAGTTCTGTCTAAAAGGTAATCAGTCTGCCCTAGTCTCTAATCTGCAATGCAGCTAGACTAGCATTTGCTGAGTTGTGCTCCACAGAACGCTCTCTCCACACGCTTTCTGCCAAAATAAAGGGCAGGGGACAGAGTGATGCTCATGGTCAAAAAAGCAAGCAAAATGCTCCAGATTACACAGCCTGCATCCTAGCACCCTGATGTGTCTGAGAGGTGCTGCAGTCGGGACATCCTTTTAACTTTCTTTCCACTAGCAATTCTAGACCAGATTTGACCTGTTGTTATGGGTTGAGCTGTGTTGTTATGGTTGAGCTGTGTTGTTATGGTTGAGCTGTGCCCCCACAAAGATATGTAAAGACTTAAGCCTTGTAGCTGTGAATAGGACCTTATTTGGAAATAAGGTCTTTACAGATATAATCAAGGAAAGACGAGGTACTGCAATAGAGTGAGCCCCACTCTAGTATGACTGGTGTCCTTACAAGAAGGCCATGTGAGACAGAGGTGCACAGGGAGAAGGCCGTGAGAAGATGAAGCCAGAGATTGGCACGATGCAGCTGCAAGCCAAGGAACACCAAGAAGAAGTGGTCAACACCAGACACAGGAAGAGGCGAGGAAGAACCCTCCCAGAGTCTCAGAAGGATCATGACCCTAAAGGCACCATGATTTTGAACATGTGGACTCTGGAACTGTAAGAGAATAATTCCAGTCCACCCAATTTATGGTACTTTGTTACAGCAGCCACAGGAAACTAATACCCTACAACCCTAAAAGTGAAGATGCCTGGGTTTTCTGCAGCCTCGTCTTCACACCAGAGCCCACACACTTTCCACTCCTCACTGACTGGATTTTAGTCCCAAATGCAGTGCTGCCACTCAATAGTGTCTCCTTACAAACCTTTACTCACCACTCAATGTCTTCACCCAGCCCTCAGCAATAATGCCTCCCTCTTTGCACCAGCTACTCAAAACTTACAATCGTATCTGAGTGGACAGCTAAACATCACATGTTTCATGTGTTAATCTTGCCTCTCCTTTTTCTTCCTTTCCCCCCAAAAAAAATATTTAATCAACTGTATTAAATGTTTCTTCATAGTTTATTCTAAATATATAATTCATTATACAAATATTTATTGAGCATCAGCTACGTGTACAGAGCTTAAATCCTTTCGGAAACAAGGTGAAATATAAATATATTCATTTAAAGAATAAAATGAGACCATATAATCATTAAAATAAAATACTTTACTCACTCTCCATGGCTTTCATCATCCCAGCATGACCTTCAGACCCTGCCTTATCTGAACCCTGCTCTCTTTTCCAGCTCCTTCCCCTGCCAGCATTACCCTCACCTCAGCTACCACCCTCCCCACCTTGGTGCTGCCTCCCCCCACTTCATCCCCTCCCCACCCCCATCATCATTTATTAAGCCCACCATAGTCTCCGGTCTCCCCTGCCTTGGTACTTTTGCGGCCTGGTTCCTCTGCCTACAATGCCCTTCCTCATCTTGGCCTCATCGTGACTCCTCCAAAAGGCTTTTCCTGGTATTTGACATTCAACCCAAGCCCTTCTGTCCATGAGCCTCTGCCAAGATCTTAAGTTGTCAGGAAAGTCATGACGTACTTTTCTGTTTTTCTATGTGAAAATGCATCATGACTTTCCCAATGACCTGATATTTAACCGCTGGTCCTACACAGGCGCTGAGACTCAGAATGAATGCAGGCAAGAGCAGGAAAGGGATTCAGGGTCTTGGGATGGCACCCCTCCACCAACAGCTCTAAACTTGTTTTGATGGATTAATAACACGTAAGCCCAGGAGCCAGCAGCCTGGTGGACCCACATTGTGGGGTTGCACAGGACATGCCTCTAGATAAGGCACCTGTGTGTCTGCTCTTCTCTAGGTCAGGCCAAGGCCTCCCTCCCAGGCCGGGCATCACACCTGGCACAAAGGAAGTGTGCGATTAACATTTGTCGAACTGAACCAAACTCGTCCAGGCAAAGACAAAATGGAAAGACTGGGGCTTTTCCCAGACTGTCACAGCTACTTGGTGAGCCAAATAAAACCTGTTCCTGGACAGTCTGTTTGCTCAGATGGTGAGTCTGTCAGATTTCACAGCTTCTGCGACCTCATGAAGCTCTGACCTGAAAATAAATTGAGAGGGAATAAAAAAAGAAGAAGGAAGAACAAGAGAAAATGATCTGCTCCTTCTGAGACCGTTCTTTTGGCAAGCACACTCCAGTCAGATCCCAGAAACAAAAGGAAATCTTCGTTATGTCAGAAAAACCAACATAAATCTCCCACTACTCTGCTTTTCTGGCAACATTTTACGTGCTCCTGGGAAATTGGAACCCGATTCTTGAACAATTGCAATGCAGAAGGCTTGTCTCGTGTTATACAAGAGGCCACAAAACTTTCCACAGTCCAAAGAAAATGTATGCTGTTCTGGATGGAATGTATAAAATCAAGGGCCGGAGGGTGTATGGTTGTGACTGCTTCCCATGCACTCACTCCCTGCAGCTTGGGGCTCACTCACTGCCCCCAGTGGTCTGAAGACATGTGAAGAGCTAGAAAGAGCCACCCTAAGGGGCCCTCCTATATGAAGCAGAAGACCCCTGTTGTACCTTGAATTGTATCCCTCTAAAATGTATAGGTTGGGGACCAGCATATCGTGAAATGATTACATTGCTGGACTCCCACATGACCGACTGCTATTCAAGTTCCAGACCCAGGAGCTTGAAACTCATGCCAGACACATGTGTGTGTGTGCCCCAAACCCCAAGAAGAGAATGGAGGAGAAGGGACTGTGGCATGGCCATCTCCCCTGTGAAGTGATTTCTCACTTTCAAGGGCCAGCAGATGTTGTAATGCTTACGTCACTGGACTCCCACGTAGTTGACCATACTTCTAGCCCTGGACCTGGCAGCTTAAAATTCATGTCGGGAGTGTATGTGTGCATGTCCAGAATCCTGAGAGGAGACTGGAAGAGAAGGGATTGCAGCATGGCTATTCCCCATGGGGGGCAATCTCTCACTTTCTGTCTCTCTGTTCCTCTATGTCTCTTGGGTGAACACACACACCCTATAGCAAAAAATCTCTCAAAAAAAGAGAGAAATGTATAGGTTGAACCCCCAATACCTCAGAATGTGACTGTATTTAGAGAAAGAGCCTTGAAAGAGGTGATTAAGTTAAAATCAGGCCCTAAAATTAGGGTGGACCCTAAACCAATATGACTGGTACTTTTATAAGAAAAGGAAATTACATGTATGATTAAGTGTATATATAATACAGTGTATTCTGGATGGGAAATCGTGTTTTGTATGCTGTGATGATGTTCAGTGAATAAATGTAAAGTAAATATTTTTTTAAAAAAAAAAAGGAAATTAGGTTACAAAGAGACCAAGGGAAGTGTGTACACAGAGGAAAGACCATGTAAGGATGCAGCAAGAAGGCGGCCATCCACAAGCCAAGGAGAGAAGCCTCAGAGAAACCCACCCTGATGATACCTTGATTTTGGGCTTCTGGTCTCCAGAAAGTAAGTGTCTATTGTTTAAGCTCCTCGGTCTGTGGAGCTTTGGTATGGCAGCTCTAGCAAAGTCACTCAGCCCATTTGAAAGGTTCCCATGCTGCAAATTATTCAGACCTGTGGGCTCTGCATGTTAGAGAAGTAAAAACAAAAAGTTGTACATGGAAGTTATACCAAAAGTCCCAGTGGTCCTTCAACTGAACTGAGGGTAACCATAGTGGCTATACAGGTCTGGAGTGAGTGATTTAGGTGCATATCCAAGTTCTTCAGCTTATTTGCTGAGTTACCTGGGTATCAGGTTTCTTTCTCTAAAATAGGGGCAATAATAGCATCTGTTTCTTAGCATCTTATGAGATTCAGAGCAGATCTTATCTTTAAAGCACTAAGCACAAGTGCCCAGCAAAATAAGAAGCTCTTTTAACACCACCCATCATGTTCTATTTTCAATCCTTCCTTAACACACGATTCCATTCTGATCGCTTCAGGCATAAAGAGTGGGAAGAAGTTCTCTAAAAAGAGGACACCGTTTGAATAAGACTCAGAAAGACTCACTAGCCTATGACCTAACCCCCCAGGCCCATGAACTTACATCACCAAGTCTGTGAACTTCTCTTTGGAGCCTAGAAGAACTCAGCCTACAGAACCACCGAAATAGCCTGAAAGAAACAGGGGTGTATGTGTCTATTCCATTCTCTAGATTAGCTCTACTCATTTTAAGTTGCCTGCTTTCTTTTTCTTTTTTTTTTTTAATTGCCAGAGGGTGTGTGCATTTATCAAAGAGAGACAGAGAGAGAGAGAGAGAAAGCACCCTCCCCCCAATGGGGCATGTCATGCTGCAATTGCTTCTCCATTTTTCCATTCTGTTGGGTTTGGGGCACACATGCACACCCCAGTGTGTTTTTCAAGCCTCCAGGTCTGGGACTTGAATCATGCTCAGCCATGTAGGATCTAACTTCCTTAACCACTAGGCTATAAGCCAGCCGAGAGCTGCCTGATGTTTCTGAAATATTTTTCATCCTTCCACAGGGCCAGGATAACATATAGCATATGCTAGAATGCTAAGAAGAGGAGATTTTAATAAGCCCTGACCTCTATATTCAGAACCTAGAACTTAGGCAAAATCTGTCAACTCAGATGTCACCTCTGAAATGGAGAGCCCAGGCATCAGTGGATTCTGCCTCACTCGGAACTCCAAGACCCCACAATATCACCACCACCTTTCTACTCAGTGAGCATTGCTTGCTCATTCATTCCTTTGCTTACTCATTTATTCCAGGAACATCTATTAGGCATCACTGGCATGGATAAACTGTATTAGCACTCACCCTAGCCTTTGGAGCACTGGCACTAATTCTAGAGAAATTAATTTTATCTGGTTTCCATCAGCCCAGAAATAAGAATTCCAGATAAGTATTCCTCCTCACAGGTCAGTGGCCCATGGATATTTTACTCCACTTTTTCCCCCAAAGAGATCAAGCCTGGAACAGAAATAAGAAAACCTAAGCTGTTCTGGCTAAGAAATATATCCTGAGCAAGAAATAAATCAGCAAGACAAGTACTCTCTCTTTCAGCCCCAGAGGGATGGGGGCAGGAAGTCAAACTCTAGACATCAGAGTCCTGAGGAAAATCCTGTCCTGGACATTATAGATCCTCATGATGCTGGAAAAGGGCCCTGAGCATCTCAAAGCAGCATGTCAGGGCGATTTCCATCCAGTGTGAGGGGAAAGGAGAGGCAGGGACCACCCTTCTCCACCCCCAGGCATTACTGCTAGAAGTGATATTAGCCCACATGTGTGGGATATCTTCAGAGAGGAAGTCTCCTTCCCAGTTCTGGTTATGAAAGTTTTGGGGACGTTTCAGCTCAGAAGGGAAGGCTTTAATACCAAAGCAGATGTCTCATAGCTGGATCAACAACAAACTGTGACTATCCTGGGCCAGGGACTTGCTATGCTAAAACTTCATCTGTATTTCAATCTAGACGTTTTCAGTTTTAAAGAAAGGTTTAAGTGTAAAGAAAATGCTAGCTCTTCAGACCATGATGAGATCTAAGACAGGGTCAGACTAGTCAGATGGACAGCTAGACATCTCCCCAGGCACCGAGGCCCCTGGAATTTCATCCCCTCCCCTGTAGGAAGAGGTCATAGCCTGCGCAGACCAGGACCTGAACTGCAGCAGGAGCCAACCCACCACCCCGAGAACTCCCTAAGCCTGCCACAGAGAAGTGTCATAAAATCCACTTTAGATCCCTGCTTAATATCCGTAAAGTTGGCTTTTCAAAAGCATACTGTTCTGGCTGTGATACAAGCTCTTTCAAAGATCCAACCCCAGGACGATACATTTCAGGATGCTGGGGAACTGGGGCAGGGAGCGGATTGTAAACATGTTTGTTTCTGAGCTGAGAAACCCAAAGGTGAAAGTAGAGATGAACTTGTCTTCCAAACAGGTGGACTTCCAGAAGGACCTTGCATTGCAAAGACAGAAAGGAGCTCAGAGCCCCGTCTCAGGCCTGGCTGGGAGGAGAGAACAGAAAGCTCAACAGGAAGAGGCTGGTTCCAGGCTGTGATGATGGAAGAAGAAAGCAAGGTCAAGGGGAGACTTGAGACATAGGAGGGGCTGTATTTACACTGGGGTCTATGACAGTGTCTTCTGAAGGGTCTCCTTGTAGAAAAACCTTAGTGGGGAGACGATTAGCCCTTGTGGGCCCTGTAGCTTGGGGGAAAAAAGGACACAAATCTATCTGTGTCTAGCCACCTGGCAAGTCACAGGCTTCAAGGCCTTTTATGAGTTCTCCCAGTAGAGCAGGGCCTGACTCCTGGGCCATCCTGGTTCCTCCCTTTTGGCACCTGCCAGGTGCATGGTGCTATCCATTTCCCTGGGCAGTCTGCCTTCCCCTCCCCAGACTCTGAGTTTCTCCTCAAGGAGGGACACATCACTTGTCTCTGCAACCCCAGCACTAAAGACAGCATGCTCAATAAATACCACTTGGGACCCAGCTGTCATAGCACAGGCTGCCACTGTGCAAGGCTAGGGTCACATGGGAAGGCCCTAGGCTTAGCTCCCCCATAGACCTAAACATGCACAGCATGCCAATAACCCTGGCTGGCTGGAAGGCTTCAGGGGGGTATTGTAGCATGGCAAGACCCTGTTAGGGATCCTTGTCTCCAAGAAGAAAGGAAAGAAAGGAGGGAGGAAAAGCGGAAGGGAAGAAGAAAGGATGGAGGAGGGAGGTAAAGAAAGAGAGAAAGAGAACTTAAAAAAAATAATAATAATACTGGCTGGGCCAGCAGGTGGCATAATGGTTAAGGAGCTAGATCCCACATGGCTGGCTCTGAGGTTTGAGTTCCAGGCCAGGCAACTTGAATATATGCCAGGTGCATGTGTATATATGTCCAAAATCCCAAAAGGAGAAGGGATTACAGTGTGGCCATCCCCCCAGCGGGGTGATTTCTCACTTTCCCTCTCTCTGTGTTCTCTCCAGCAAGTGCACACATCCTATGGCAAAAATCTAAAATAAATAAATAAATAAATAAATAAATAAATGCTAGTTAAATTCATCCATCACTGAGTCCTTACATCCGTTATTCTGAAGCATTTGTCTTGTGTCACTGTTTTAACAGAGTGCATTTTTTAATTTTAAAAATAAAGAGAGATAGAAAAGAAATTACTCCAAAATGCCTTCCCAGTGATTCAATATGGGTTAAGCCTAAAAGGTCATATCATGATCCCCTTTCCCACCTGGTGGCGGCGTATTCTAATTGCAGGTTCAGTTATTTGAGTGGTTAAAAATAAATGATTAAAACCATACATTTAAATATTTTAAAGCACCATGGTAACATCAGAAGAGGTCATAAAGCCATGCATGTGTGTGAAATGTGATTTTCTTTGCTGACTTCAGGTGAAGAATAATCCTAAAGATGTGTAACCTCAGGTCCCCTGAGCTGTCACTCCCAGCCCCTGGGGGCCAGCTCTGTGTCCTTTTGATATTGTACTCACCTCCCACCCTACTGAGGCATCATGAGACTCCCAGAACCCACATGAGTCATGCAGAGAGTAGCAAAGAGAACAAAAACTCCAAGTGATGGGAGCGGACAGCCCTTCTTGGGCAGAGGAGCAGATAGCGTGATCTAATTTAGAGGACACCCTAGAGAGCACCTCTGACCAAAAACCATTCTCCAAGGAGGTTGTTTAGCCCTGAAATCCTTCCAGTCAGGACTCATGACAGAGAGAAAAGAACAGACCTGGGTTCTGTGTACACCCCTGGATGTAACAGAGTGAGCAAATGGCCAGGGCTTGCCAACGGGAGACTCAAGGCCTCCCACTGTGACTCTGCTAGGGTCCGCAGATAAGGACCAAGCCACGTAGCTAAAAGCACCAGAGGACCCTCAGAATGTTCACCTTGAGGTCAGGTACATATCCATGCAAGCTGTCCCTCCCACAGCATAGGAAGGACTTGACATCCCTCATTGATTACATAAATAGGAATAGAAGACCAGCCAGTGGTGTGGTGGCTAAAGCAGCTAGATCCCATATGACTGATTCAGTGTTACAAGTCCCATCCATACCTGGCAGCTTGAAAAAAACACTGGGTAGGTGTGCATGCTTGCCCCAAATCCTGAGACAATGAAGAAGGGACTGTGGCACGGCCATCCCCTTTAGAGGGAATCTCTCTCTCACTCTCTCTCTCTTTCTCGCTCTCCCCCTCTCTCCAGTGAGTGCACATGCCCTATAGCAAACTTGAACAACAAAAATAAGGAATAGGTAACAACAGTGACTAACATGTGTACTGTGCATGAGAGTTCAGAAAGTCCTTTCCTTTGTGTTGTTTTCTTTGTTCCTCAGGATGGGCCCATTTCATGCAAGTGGAAGTGCAGGCTCAGGAGTGCTGAGTCATTCTGGAGCCACTGAGAGGCAGAGAGGGGCCAACCCGGGACCTGGAGGTGCTGTGCACAGATTTTTAGCATTGCTATAAAGAAAAGTGGCTGGCTCTTAATTCTGGGACTTTGCTTGAAATAGCAATGTACTGGGATGAGCAGATGGTATAATGGTTACATCACCGCACTCTCACATAATCGACCGTAGTTTGAGTCCCAGACCCGGTAGCTTAAAACTCACGCCAGACGCATGTGAGTATGTGCCCAAGATCCCAAGAGGAGAGTGGAAGAGAAGGGATTGCAGCTTGGCCATCTCCCGGTAGATGACTTCTGACTTTCTGTCTCTCTGCCTCTCTGTCTCTCTGGTGAGCACATAGCCCTATAGCAACAATCTTTCTTAAAAAACGAAATGGTAATGTACCAGTTAATACTATGTGCTGGTCACACATTCTCATTAATCTCATGACAACTCAACAAGCTGGGTGCTCTTAAGAACCCCATTTTACAAACTGGAATACTGAGGGCCACAAGCTGCCTTCTGAGCTCACAGAGCTAAGGGTGGTAGCACTGTAACTCAAGCTTAGGCTGGCCGACTCCAAGAGCCGCACTGTTGCCCACTCTGCTGGCTGCCTCCTGGTCAGGACGAGTCCCTCCTGAGGGCCCTCCTACAGGACTCCCTCAGCACTGGCACAGTGAATCTGCAAGTCCAGCTCAGAAGTTGCTGTGGGGCCCAAACAACAAAAATGAAGGGGGAAACCAAGAATTAGAAAAATACAAATATATACACCATGTGCAGTGGCAGAATAAAGCCCTAAATCATTCATCAATGTCACCAGCAGTTCTCAAACTCAGAAAAACCCAGGGAAGCGTGTTCTTTGTTACAGAAACCAAGAGATGCAGAGACAACCTCTCTCCCTCCTTCCTCCTGAGGGAGGATGTGAGCGCCCCATAGGGAGCTGTCCATGACCCAGCAGCAAAGCTACAGTTCCCCACATCTCCACTCCTTTCATTAAACTTGGGGTGAAAACAGCCCCTCAGGTCTACCAACAAGAACAAGTGGGCACCTCCAGAGACCCTTCCTGCATGGCTAAAATTGCAGCAGCGATCGACTCAGGGGCAGGGCAGGTGGTAGTGAGGACAATGGTCTATGATGAGTGATGAGACAGGGACTCACCCGGGCATGCACACTGCAGCAAAAGCAGGAGGAGCATGTGGCCACTAGGAAAGAGATCCCCAAGGCAGTGATGACAGAGCTCGGAGGAGCCTAAGGCAGCAACGAGAGCAAAGCCTGAGACTAGGCCCAAGTGTCCAACAGAAGAGGAAATGATGCTGGGGCAGTAGTGTATTAAGAACCATCTCTCAGCTGGAAGACCAGGAATTCAAGAAGCATTCATTCATTCATTCATTCCACAAATGTGCACTGAGCACCAACCTCATGCCAGGTCCTGCTGTAGGTGCTGGGGACCCAAACACAGAAAATTAAAATCCCTGTCAAACAGGGACCATTGGAGGGTTTAGAACAAACAGGTGGCATAATCAGATACACTTCCTAACAAGCTCTCTGGCCAGGGAAAGCAGAAAGGAGGTTGCTACAATATGTCACTGTATCTAAATGATGATGATGTCAAAATGGACAAAGCAAGTACAGGGTATATCTCTGACCAAGTTGTACCATAAGGGAAAATAGAAATAGTATCAGAGCTGGAGGAGAAATGAGCCAGGAGAAGAATCTCATATGATGGGAGCATATGAGGGAACTACAAAAGTTCGTGGGAAAATGAATTGAAGTTTATTTTGGTGCAAAAGAATTAGAAATCTGTGATAGCTTTTTTTTTCTTTTTCTCTTTTTGAGAGTTTTTTTTTGCTATAGGGTGCACACACTCACTGGAGAGACCAAGAGATAGAAAGCAAGAAATCATCCCCAGGGTGGATGACAATGCTGCAGTACCAGCTCCTCCATTCTTCTCTTGGGATTTTGAGCATGCACACATGCATGCCTGGCATGAGTTTCAAGCCACCAGGTCCAAGACTCAAACCATGGTCAGCCATGTGGCAATCCAACACCTGAACCACTATGCCATCTGCTCCCCACCCCATGTATAGCTTTTTTTTTTTTTTTTAATAATGTGCATGTTCCATTAACTTTTTGAAGATCCTTGACATGTGGATGCTGATGGGAAAGAACCAGTAGAGGAAAGTGAGGAAAAGGAACAGCCAACATAGGAGAGAGAAAGGAACATCCCAATAGCAAGACTTGGAATGTACAAAAGGGACACAGTCAAGTTCACAATGAAAAGCTGCCCTTGGTGAGGAGCTGCCCAGCTCCTCCCTCTCCTCTGCATCTCCACCTCTCACTCCTTCCTGCTCCCATGAGCACAGCACATGGGGCAGAGGATGACAGGCAGGAAAGTAAGGCTATGGAAGTGCTGTTCTGTCTTGGTCTTCTTAGAGGAATGGAAAGCAGGTGAGCAGTGGAAAGAGGGGATAGCCTGCCCTAGGAACAGGACAGGGCATGGACCAGGAGACGCAGAGGTATCAGACAGCACGGAGCGGGCACTTTAGGTTGGCGGCTGTGAACTGAAGGCCAGAGGGCAGCTAGTTGAGCACAGGTGCAGTGTAAGAGGAGAATTAGATGTAAGCAGGGCTGGGACTTGGCCCGGTGAGTCTGATCACATGAGAGAGGAGCAAGGAACCAAATGGAGAATGCAAGGGAGTGATCATAATAACTGGAATCTGAGCTGAGTGAGGACTGTGAGATTCTGAAGGGGCAGGGATAGCAAAAAGATGACAGGGACCCACTGGCTTCTAGGAGAGTTGGCACTGAAAACTAGCTGGCTTTGACACATTCAGGAGTGAGCTTGGAAGACAGGGCGATCTAAAAGGTTTCTGGAACCTGAGCTCATAAAGGCATAAAATCAGTAAGAGTCAGTGAGCAGGATAAAGGGGATCATTGGAAGGAGGAGACCAAGAATTCAGGTGTCGTCAAACAGAATTTGAAAATACCATGAAATAGGAGAGGGTTACACTGGAGAATGTGCTAGCAACCTTCAGGGAAGAGAGGACAGAGAACTGGACGTGGCACCAGAGACCAAGTGCACATCTACATCCCCACCCCAACCCCAGGACAGGAGGGAGAAAGCAACCCCACTGAAAGCACTGAAGGGAAGCAGCGTTCTCAGGGGGAGCCAGACCTCCCTTAGAGGACTGAGGGAAGCCAGTATTTAGTGAAGGGGCTGAAAGAGGAATTTTGCTAAGCTGCAGCAAGTTCCAGAGGAAACTAAAAGGCTTCAGGAGTTGGGGGGTGCAGGTGTAGGGGGAGAGTCAGAAAGGGGGTGGGGAGCCATATGGGCACAAGGATCCAGGGGGTAGGGATAATGTGGGAGACCAGGGAACACCATCTTGAGCTTAAAGGGGCCACCTATCAGAATGAATAGGAGCCAGAAACATGCTGCTGCATGTTTCAGGAATGTCCCAAGTCTGTCCTGACACAGGGGGATACTTGCTCCAAAAGGGCATTTTATCAAAGAGCACATGGCAACTGAGCACCCAGCCTCATCACCAATTACCTGGGACTCCCAGTCTGGGACACCTGAAGTGTACTCTGCTCATGCCTGCCCCATCAGGAACCCAGAAAAACCTGCATGCAGCATCCAGAGACGAAAGGCCAAATGGGGTCAGAGGCCTAGGTTCAAACCCAGATGCACCTGTAAGCTCCACACAGACTCCAGGGCTTAGCAGAAGAACCGGGGTGGAAATGTCTGTCTGGGATAGGAGCCTGCAATGACGGTAGGTCATCTCCCTGCTCCCTTCTCCTGGGGGCTGATCGGTCACTGTGTCACTGATGGCGTCTGCATCAGCTGCTGTCTGCTGACTGCACGTGGCCATCTCCCCCCAGCTCACTGCGTTCTGAATGAACTCAGAAATTGCCTGCCTGAATTTCGAGATTTTCAGCTCATAAGCAATGAGGGAGAACATTCATACCTGAGGTGTTGCATCGATCTTCCGCTAAGCTCCCCGGCAACACATTCGATGTTGACATTGTTCACGGTGTCTCTGTTTCACCCGAGGAGCGTGGGCACCTTGCCCCAGCTTTTCACCAATCAAGACCAACATAATGGGGCCAACCTGGGAGCCGGCACCTTGCTCCACATCCAAACCCAGATTATACCCGCTGTGTCACCCCTTGTGCCTAAGAGGCCAGCATTTCCGACACTGTGTTAGTCACAGCCAGTTCTCAAGATGAACAGCCAATGCTTCTGTGACCCACGCCCATAAACATACCACCATTACTATTTCTATTTCTATTTCTCCTGAGAGGGCCCCTTCCCTTTGCCCTGCCTTACCTACACAGGACTAGAAGCTCATGGAAGCCGAGGTTCTTTTTTTTTTTTTTTTTTTTTGGAGAGGTTTTTGCTATAGGGCACATGCGCTCACCAGACAGAGAGGGAGAGACAGAGAGACAGAAAGCGAGAAATCACCCCCCAGGGGGGATGGCCATGCCGCAATCCCTTCTCCTCCATTCTCCCCTCGGGATCTTGGGCACACACGCACACGCGCCCGGCTTAAGTTTAAGCCACCGGGTCCGGGACTTGAACCGCGGTCAACTACGTGGGAGTCCAACGACATAGCCATTACACTAACTGCTGGTCCTGAAGCCGAGGTCTTCTTTGGGGCTCTTCCCCCACGTTCATACTCTCTCCTCCACCAGCCTTACCCCCACTATTCATCACAAAATAACCCATCTGTCACTGAGCTCCTCACATACAGAAAAATACTATGAACTTTTCTACCCAGATACAAAGAATAACGGTAGCACACTACAATGGCATAATAAAACAGCCCAGTGTTGACAAGGCAGACACTTCAACTGGGCATTGTCAGGTGGCAGTTACAGAAGTCTGATGTCCATCCTATGGCTGTGGCCTTAGACTCCACGCCCCCTTCACTCCCAGGATGGCGTATGGGCTGACAAGGGCTGTTTGAGGACACATATCTGAACCTACAACCCCAATCAGAACCCAGAGGGGCGACAAGTAGCCAGAGTATGGACATCACCACCCAGGCTTAGGTTCAGGATTCTCCACCCTGACCCCAGGGTAGACAGATGCCACCTCTGAAGTATCCCAGAATCCAGAAGGCCTGTTATTTATAGACTCTCTCCCGCCCTGTCCCAGTAGTGAGATGAGAAGGGTCTGGCCCTCCTCATCCCCCACAACCACGGAGAACCAGAGTGTGGGTGTGGAACAGCAGCCCCCAGCCCCTTACAGGGTCCTGAGTCCTCCATAGCCCCGCCAGTCACTTCTGTGACTGACTCGCATCCTTCCACATCCACCTCTAGTGCCCACCCACTCGTTTAGCTCCAGCCTCACAATTTCCTGGCTGCTTTTCAAAGGCTCCAGGTTAATCCTACCTCAGGGACACTGCACTTGCCACCCTCCCATGAGAGAATGTCCCCAGACATCTATGTGGTTCACTTCTCCCAGGATTTACCCAAATATCACTTGGGATGAGCTCCCCAGACCACATCCCACTCGTTCCCATCTCTTCATTACTGACCCTTGGACATCCCACCCTCTAAGACACTGAGGCACCCTTGATCATCTGACTCCCTCCTCCCGCTCTAACATAACCACCAGGAAGGCAGAGACTTCTCACTATTTCAACTGCTCGATGCTCAGCATCCGGGACAGTGACTGACACCAACCTGTACTTAAATAGGTATGGGATGAGGAAATACTAAGAAAAGCACCTGATCTTATTGACTGTTCATTATTTCTTTGAAAACAAGAAGCACAAAATGAAGGAGTGCACTGATGTGTGTGGCAAGAGGAGTCACGCTTTCCCAGAATCAGGATCTATATGAAGGTGGGGAGCAGTGAGCTTCCAGCACAGGACTCCTGGCCTTCAGCTCTGATTCCTCCTCAGGGTCTTCCTTAGGAACATCTCAGCTCAGGCTCATGGCACCCTGCTTCTTGGACCAGGCAGTTCTCCCTGTGTATTGTCCACATGGCCCCAACTGATCTTCAGCTTAGGCTGAGGCCTCAGAGCCAACATTCAGTTAGTGTGGAACCCCGCACTGGAAACAAGCTGAGCTCACAGTTCAGAGAACGGCGGATGTCTGGTCCTCTGGTTAATTAACCGACATTCGGCAGCATTCTCTTCATGTACAATAGCAGGGAGCTTCTTGTTAAAATGAAGCCCCACACCGTACATTCCTAAGTCGGCCTGGGTCTGGGGAGATTCGGCCTGTCTGTAACTTTAATTTACACTAATTCCTAAAGCTGGAGGAGATTTACAGCACAGGTTGACGGATCATCTTAAGAGTCTAGAAAGTCCTGCGAACAATTTGGAAGGCACTTGGAGAAGGCCTCATCACAGACCTCAGGCTCAGCTGCAAGTGGTCATCCCACTGCCCCCGCCCACGAGGAACGCACATAGAGCTGTCAGCACCGTGTCTGACGCACCTGCAGACGCGAACATCTGCGTGTGGTGCAGGCCAACATCCGGCTGTACACTGCAGCTCCTGAGCAACAGAGGAAGCTGCCCAGTTCTGATTCTAAAAGAGCTAAGAGAATGAAAGGAAGGCAAGAGCTCGGTGCGGAAATGCTCAGAGACAGGCGGTAGGTATGCTGAGGACATTTATGTGGAAATACCCGCTTTCTTCAGAGCTCAAGGGGGGGCAACTGCTCACCTGAATGTGGAGAGAGGCAGCTGCTGCAGTCTCTCCAGGCAAAGGCTGCCTACCGGCAGCAGAGTCCACCTTGCACGGTGGCACCAAAGCAGACTGCAGGCTCTTCCCCTCTCTCAGGAAGACCCATTCCTGCAACTCAATTTAGTAATCCCATCAAAAATTAAACTTTTAATTGTATTTTGTTTTTCATATGGCTCCCACTGTGACTATCTAGTTAGTATTTGTCTCTCTCTAGTAATTACCTGGACTTCCCAATTGTGGCTTTTTATTTTACCTTGGAGTGACTCCCTTTTTTCTTTCACCCACACTCAAAAATTTCTCCTTGTCATGATAATTAATAGATTCTGTTTCTAAAGCAATTATATTCAAATTAGCTTAATAAAGCACAGCTCTGAGTGCCAGCCAGCAAAAGAGCAAACCTTGATCTCCACCAGGCCAGGAAGAGTCCACTAGCTTGCTCCAAAAAACTTCTCTGTACCCCAGACCCCCAGGCAGGCTGTACAGTTATGACCAAGGGCTTTCCTTGTTGTCAGAATGACTTAGCCTGGAATTTACCAACTGACTACACAGGGAATCAATTGGAGGACAAGGGGAATGAAGCCCTAAAATCTCTTGTCAATGGAAACTAGAAAAAGTCACCTGGCAATAGAAATTCCAGGGTTTATAGAGAATCTGCCACAAGTCACAAGAGGCGTTGAGCTTGGGTGGGTGACATGCAAGCACATCTCTTGCACAGCTGACACCCCACCATCATCACTGCCCAGCACTTATCAGCTTCCCTAACTCATCCTATAGTAGCCTCCCAAAAAAAGGAGAGCAATAAGAACCCCAAGAGCCAGAGAAAACGCAGCTGCAAACAGCTTCAGACGGTGCAACCTTGGGTCAACAGGTGGTATAGTGGTTAAGGCACTGAAGTCCCACATAGCCAACTGTAGTTTAAGTCCCAGACCTGGTGGCTTAAAAATCACACTGAATGTGTGTGCATGCATGCCCAAAATCCCAAGAGGAAAATGAAGTAGAAGGGATGGCAGCATGGCCATCTCCCTTGGGGGATGATTTATAATTTTCCTTCTTTGTCTCCTCTGGTGAGCACACTTGCCCTATAGCTAAAACCCTTTTTTAAAAAAATTAAAATTAAGAAAGAAAAGTGCAACCTCTTTGGGAATACAGGTCAGTTAAATGACAACTTCCAAGGTTACTCTGAAGCTCAGATCACCTGGCAAGAGAATAAATTACACAGGTAGAAGTTAAAGGGGAGTAAATAGGAATGGAGAAGAAAGGCAAAAGGAAATGGAAGAGAGGCAAGGACAGAGAAAGAGGAGATGTACATCTACCTAAGAGTCAGAGACATCTCTTAGGTCTTGGGTGTGCTGGTTCCTCCATCTGGAATTTCCTTTCCCTTCCCACACTTAAGAAATGCTGAGTCTTGAGTTAATATTGCTTGAATGTAAACTTTTCTGTGAACTATTTCCTCTCCTGCCAAAAGGAGAAAATTTACCTCTCAAACATTTAGTCAGGATGTGAACTTATTTTGTAGAGACAGTAAGAGTCAACCCTAAAATCATAGTGGCTTGAAACAAAAGTTTGTTTCTTGCTCACACCAGAGGTCCACTACACATTGTTGGGGAGGGGACTCTGCTTCCTGTAGTCACTCAGGGATCTAGGCTGGCAGAGGCTCCTTTCGCCCCAGCATCCATTATTGCAGGGTCGTGGAAAGGCACTAGCAAGCCACATACTGACTTCGGCTCAGAAAGAACTACATCATTTCTGCTTGCACTGCATCAGCCAAAGGCAACTGTACACTCACCCCTGACGTCAAAGGAGGAAGGGAAATGCATGGGCCTCCGAGAGGAAATACAGAAATGCCTAGGATCAGCACAGAGGCTACCACCAACATCTACCAAGGTCAGTAGCTATGAGAGGCACTAGCCATGGCAGCCACTTCACATCAGGATGTATAGTTCATCCTTATAACTAGCCTGGAAAAAAGGCATTACTACTTGCATGTTTATGGATGAAGAAACCAAGGCTTGAAGAACTTAAATAAGTTTTTTGAGGTCATGCACTGGAAAAGTAATAAGAGTAGTTCAAAAATGAGTGCTCTGTGAGTCCTAGACTCACACTGTTTGCCCATGCCATGTTCATTCCTAGATGGAATAGTGGCTTTCTCCTCCCTCCTGCTGGACTGAAAGTTCTTCAGTGGAAAAAACAGTGCCTTCTTCAGCTGGCCAGCAGAGGCACTCACAAATGACTGCAGAGAGCCCATCAATTCCATCCAGGGATGCGTGAGTGAGGACTGACTGCTCCAGGCGGCTGCATTTCCCCTTCCTCTACTCCGTGAGTTCTCATAGAGCTCCGCCAGTTCCAGCAGAGCAGCAGGGACCATGGACAGCTCCGGCAGGGCCGTTGCCAGCCTCTGCAATCTGATGCCACTGCAGGCAGGAGACCATTTGCGAATTCTCTAGGGATCTGGGAGGTTCGGGGTCCTGGCCTCCTGCTGCTCCGGAGCATGCTTAGACCTAAACAAGCCAGTCAGAAAAATCTAGGATGTTGTAAACAAATGCCCTCCAAGTATTTTTTATCAGCGTGGGCTTTAACCACATTGGCCACCAGCATATTAAATAAAGTAAATTAGCTCCCAATTATTTGCTTACCAGGCAGGACAAATGAAATTTCCAATTTAAAAGTAATATTGCTATTAATATGCAGAAGCGGATCTGAATTGGACTTCCTGTGTACTTCTGCTGAGAGAGGTCACAGGTGAGAGATTCTCACAAAGGAGTCCACCCAACCAGGACACCCATTGGAAGAACACCAAGCCCCTTCAGAGGACCTGGCTTCTGGGTGCCTGGAAAAGCAGTTTGGGAAGGAATAGCACCACCGAAGCCATTAATTTAACCTTCTCTTTTACTTTCTTCAGGTGTAAGTACCACGTCCCTGCCAAACGTCCTGATTAAGATTGCCTTTTGGTATCAAAAAATCTAAATCAGACACATTCAAGGCCTCTGAATTTACATTTTTTAATGGAAAGACAGAACTAGTATCAGGGAAGGATATACTTAACTCCAAACCCTTATCGGCCACACAATCCAAGAGGAGATATTAGAGGATGTCTTCACAAAGGAAACCTTTACATCCACTCATCTTGCTTATTCGGGCTCAATTGACATAACGTGCTGTAAAAGCCAATTTCATATCTTGAAACATGAAACAGGATTCAGTTATACTGGTCATCTTCTAGGTCCACTCTTCCAGAAATACTTTCTCCTTAGGGTTATTTATTATACAATAAACATATAATGTTTCCAACAAAATAAAACTAATCTTTCAGTTACCAGCCCCATAGCGCTGCAGTTAGGCACTATTCAGAGGACGCTGGATCCCACATGGCCAGTCGGGTTTCCAGTCCCAGCTCTGCTGGCTTGAAAAACACACCAGGCACTTGTGCATGCCTGAGCTCCTGTCAGGATGGAGACCTGGAGGAAAGGGACTGCAGCATGACCAGGGTGCGTTGGGAGGGGGGAACGCACAATCTCTCTCCCTCTAGCTTGTGAACATAAGCGCCCTCTAGCATAACACTAATAATCTTCGAATGCTGATATATTTTAAAATTTAAAGAGTTTGAAGCTGGTCTGGGGGAGCAATTTCCCGACTCATCTGACATACATGATAGGGTATTTGGTACAGGACAGTGGCCAGCTATTTTCTATTTCAGCTGAGGACAGAATGAGCGAGAAAAATGTTTTCAACCACAGAAAAGGGAGTGAGATGGCAGGGGTGGCTTGTGATGGCTGCGGACCTTCTTGATAAAGGTTTATCTCGTCCTTGGAGGCCACAGGTCATAGTGGGTAGAAAGTTTAGACTTTGAAGGTCTGCTACCTCTCTGCTGGGTGACTTCAAGCAAGTCATCTCTCCAATGCTCTGGACTTCTGCTTCGCATCTAAGACATGGAGATAATATTAATACTGACTTCTTGGGGTCCGTAGGAGGATTTAAGAAGATAAGCACAGAGAACGTTTGCCTGGTATCTGGCACATAGTTACAATGAGTATAGACTCATCTAAGCCAAGTATTCTGGTACATGCTACACTTCATAAGGTCTCTGTGTGTGCAAGTCCTCACCAGCTGAAGAGATGTATAAGAGACTGGGTTTATGAAGAGGGCTGCTTCCAAAGAACTCCAGACCCTGTGTAGAAAACCCTCATACTTTTGGGTTCTGATTTGAGTTTGGTACTTTTTACTCAAAATGGTGGGTGTTACAGGGAGAGGGGATATGGCTGGCAGACAGGAATGGACAAGAAAAACAGGGGGGAGGCAGAGAGGGAAGTTACAGAGGGACAGGGAGGAAAGCACACCAGGCAGGGAACAAGAGTGTGTTGATGCGCAAGGATAAGTTTCCTCTCTAAAGCAAGTGAGGAGCTGATGCCTCAGAAAGACAGCCAGGGAGGGGAGGGCCACGCTTCCCGCCTCCAGCTCACTGAGGCTCCAAATGCCAGGCCTTCAAGGTCGAAAAGGATGTCTCCTATTTCGGTGCCCGCCACGGTATCTGCACTGGAAGCCCAATCACCCATCTGCTAATCATGCATGCGCCTCCCCAGCATCAGACCCCGTGGGCTCGTTAGAGCCCCTGGAGTGTGTGTCATCAGTCACACCTAGAGGCACGTGACAAACACCAAAGTCCTTGGCAGCACTGTTCTGTGTCTCCGTGGGTCTCTCTACTTCCTGGTCAGTTGAGGTAAGACCCTGTGGCCAGCCCGGCTGTGGGTTCACAGGCCGGCAGTTGCAGGCGGATAGACCATGCTGTCAGCACACCTGCTCTGCATCCCTAGCAACTGTCTGCGTGTGCATGTGAGTGTGTACCTGTGTGGCACACCTCCACAGAGACATCCGGGGAAATTAGCACTGGAGGCAGATAGCAGCAGCCTCTCCCATAGATTATGGCTCCTGACCTCCTCCACTGGCAGCCCAAACGGCTCTCTAGAGAACTCAGGTAATGCATTCACCTTCCCGAGACCTATATATCCTCCAAATGTTCCCACTGAAGAAGGCGAGCACCTGCATGCAGGACTGCCCTCTCCCTGTGGCCTGCTCCCTTGCAGAGACCGCATGCATCTCCAGTTTCACTGTGTCTAGACAACTCCGGGATTTAGAACTGGAAGAAAAACCTGGGCATGAGGAATCTTACAAAGCCCTAACCAGAGAGCCCAAGTATTTGCTAATTGAAGGCCAAACTGTGCCCCATCCTGCCAAAGCCCTGAAGTTCTCCTCCCAGCCACCTCCAGAAATGGAAACACCTTCACTGGAACAAACACCCGGGAACCTCTGTCAGTTAGGCAGGCGGTTCTCACTTACTACTGAATCATTGACATATGGCAAGATGACCAAAGAGAGCAAGAAGTGTGGCCTCTGCAGGCCAGCATATAGCATGGAGGTTAGGGCAGGTGGATCCCCCATGGCTGCTTGAGCAGTTTGAGTCCCAGACCCGGCAGCTTGAAAAACACACCAGTCATGTATGCGTGCAGGCCCAAAATCCCAAGAAGAAAATGGAGGAGAAGGGATTGCAGCATGGCCATCCCCTCTGGGGGATGATTTCTCACTTTTCTTCTTTCTCTTTCTCTCTTTCTGATGAGCACAAGCACCCTCTAGAAAAACCTAAAAATAAAAAATAAAATAAAATAAAAACACTCTTTGTATGAATGTTTTCTACTGATCTGACCCCTAATTATGGTATGATGGCTGACAATTATCAAGCACTGGGCAGGAGCCAGGCACTGTGTTCTTAAGCACCTGACATTGCACATCATCTCATTCTAACACCATGCAGCTCTAGGTGAACAGTGCTATTATTGACTGTGTGTGGCAGTGGGGGGAGTGCGTACACAGAGAGACGGAGACTGCGACAGAGAAAAAGGTTAAGTCAGACAAGCCAAATCTATGAGAGCCTAACCCTAACATTGCTGCAAGAAATGGACCTTGAGGATACAGCTAAGGGTATGTGTGGGGGTGGGGGAGCCCCTGCAGCTGAGCACAGGTCCCCGGCACACCATGCGAGCAAGCCTGCCAGGGGGCCTGTACCAGAACCTCAGAAGCCAAATGTTCTCTAAGTGACCATTTGTCATCATCCTGCCAGGCTCTGCAGCTAGGTGGATCTTCCACAAGTGAGAATAAAGCAGGGGCTGCAGGTGTGCACCCCAGAGCACAATGCAGTACATCCAAGCCAGTCAAAAATTCGGGGGGATTTTGTTTCGCTTCATTTTTTTCATGAAACAACCACGACTCTCTGAAATACCTGCTTTCTACCTTATTACAGTGACCTCTGGTGGTCAAGAATCAGGCATTGCATGGCCAAATTAGAATTAAAGTGCTTAATTTCAAGCAACTCTAAGTCACAAATGCCTTGAGGTCCTTTAAGATGTTCCCAGAAGAGTACAAAGAAGAGGTTACGCTGGAGACACTGCCAGCCCCACTGATGGGATGAGGCTGGCTGTCACCTGACCCTGAGGATCACCCTGCCAGGGCTTCTCAGATGGTGCAGAGGTCTCTGGGCACCAACTTGGGGTGATGTTTCAGCCACTGGTCCCCCTCCTCCCACCAGCTGGTGGCATCTCAATGCCAGACTTAGAGGGCACAGGCTCAGGGAGGTTTTTCAGAAAAATTACAACCCTGCCAGAGGACCTGCTATGAGCTAGGAGGAGGGAAGTTTTCTAGAAGGCTTGTGATCTCACCGCTGCCACCAGCCCTGCTCCAGCAGCTCTGGAACTCCTGCCACCAAGAAAAGGCTGAGGCCAAACAGGGGAGGCAGGAATTCCGAGCCCATTCCCTACCAGAACTACAACTTCCAGGCAAGAAAAAGTCAGCCAAGAAAAAGGAGGAATGGGACTGCGGCCCACACTCCACCCAGGACCAGAGACCAGGGTAGCCCAGTCGAGGGGTTAGATAAAGCAAGAAAAGTGATTGCTTTGGGAATTGTTTTGGAGATTGGAGCTCCTGACTTCAGGGTGAGAGAAAGGAAGAACAAAATACCAGAGAAGATAACAAATATCCATTTAGCCCAGTCAGTGGGAGTCTGAGTGTGGAGGTGGACAATTCTTTAAGGGGAAACAAAGCTGGGCGAGGTCTCCTGTGAGGCAGAGATGGGCATGTGGGGTACAGCCCTGCTGCCAGCTGAAAACAGTAATGCTAAGTGTAAGCTGAGAGTGTCTATCACCATATCCACCCCCAAAACCACTCTAGACAGATGCTTTTAAACTGAACAGTCCAGAGAAAAGGACCCAACAACCTCAGTATCATCTACTCTAGTAGCTTCTAGAAGCTTCCAATTCAGCGGTCCAGAAGTTAATCCTTCCACATACTCCTGTCACCTCTTGGTCCATGCACGGTGCACAGCCTTCAGTCAAATCCCCAAACACCAAAGGCAGATCCTCCGAGGTTCCTGCAAGCATTAGTTAGGACAGGCCGGGCCTCGTCATTTGGAATATGAAGACAGACCGGTTTGCTACTCCGGTATTTTTTGGAATTCAAAATGGATGTAGAATATCAATATTGTCTCAATTTTCCTTTATCTACGAGGAGACGTCAGCAAACTTTTCTGCCAAGGATTGTACAAGGATCATTAAAAGGAAAATGTCCATGGTAATTGTGGCTTTATGCATATTTCTTCACTCCAATATTCTATAACATAATAATGCTTCACATTTCTACAGAACTGTCTTTTCAGCATGTTTTCGCATTATGCTTAATTTCGTAAGAGTTTCTCAGCCCCACATAACGACACAGTTCAATGCAAAATCAGATATAAATCTAGCTTAAGAGACTCTCAACAGGAATTTCATTTAAAACTGTAAATGTTAAAAGATTCTGGCTCTGATTTATGTTATGTTGTGTGTGTGTTTCGAAGAGAGAGCTTAACTGGCCCTTAGACAAGAGATGGCTGTGAAATCATAGCAGCTACACCCCCAGGTCTCCCCAGGTCTGACCAGGCTGCCTCCCTGCCCCTCTGCAGAGGAAGCTGAGAGAGGGTACGGGCCAATTCGGTGTCAGAGCTGCAGCTCCATCCATCTGGGACCCCGAGTGTGAGATGAGCAAAGAGTAGCTGCCACCATTGCCTTAGTGGGCTCAGGGGCAACTTTTAGGGAATCATTTTGCAGCTTCCTCTCATCTCCCTTCTCAAAAACATGGAGGCATTCCACAGGACCTTCAATATCCTACTCTCTCTTATACCTGCTTTTACAAAAAAGAAAAAAAAATGAACTTGAGAGGTCATGGGGAAAGGTAGAAAACCAAGGTGGGGATTTTAATCTGCATTGTAGCTGGTTGTGTTCACAACCTTCTACTTTGAAAGGTAAAATGATAAATTCCAAAGCCCGTTGACATATACATCTGGGAGCTGGGCAAGCTGACAGAGAGCACCCAATACTCATTTGAGAAGAAGCCCGCAATGCCTTCAGGTGCTGTGAACTGTGAATTCTTGAAGGAATTAATGAATCCGGAGGAGGCATTCATCCATTGTCTAAGCACATTTAAGACAATTTTAAAATGCGGATTATTTACATACTAGGCTCTAATGACTCTGAAGCAACCATTACAGTCCGTCATGTAAAACCATATCCAGGCAATTTTATTGCAGCCTATCACACGCATGCCGTGTTTAGACAACTTATAATACACAAATTATTTACATCGTGAAAACATCTCTGTGGCCTTGGCATTATGCTATCAACAAGAGACAATACAGCAGCAGTAGATTAAATCGAAATAAGCTTGCTGCTTCTGAAATTTTAAACTTTATTCCAAAATGCTAAAAGCCAAAAAAATTCACAGTTAGCATTTTAGAACCCACCGTGTCTAAAATTTCACTTGAAAGGTGGAGCTATTGTGAGTTGCAACCCAAAAAAAGAGTAAGTCACCACTTTGCAATTGTAAAATCCATTTATTTAAAGAAGATTGTGGTTTCCAAGCCTTCTGATAGCACTTAACATATTAAAAAATATGCACTGCAAAGCTCTAAAAGTTCCTGAATTCCTCCATAAAAAAAGGAGGGGGGGAAGGAAAGAAAGAAAAGAAAGAAGAAATATTTTGCCACTTCTAATGGACTCCACCCAGCTCCAAGCAGAATCTGTAGGGTACACGCCCTCAGAAAAAAAAAAAAAAAAAAACAATTGAAATGACTTGTCTATATGTCTTTCCAGGAAAGTAAATTATATATAGGTCTGTACTCACACCCCCTTCTCCCCTATAGGTTACCCATTTTCCTCCCACACTCCAGCCCACAGAAATGAAGAGAAAATTATCAAGTGGGTTTAAGCGCTTGGATACCTAATTGCAACAAATCTAAGAGCCTCATCTTTCTGCCTGTTAGAACTTTGGTTTCAGTTTAAAGCATTTCCCATTAGCTAAGTTGACACATGCCAATTAGCTTCGAGCATTTCACAGAATAAAACGCCCCGTAATATAAATCACCCCCACATACCTATACATCTTCCAAATATCTCCATTTGTTTTTCAATATTTCATTAAAATGAGGCTTGTACATGATGGTTCAGATGTAAAAAGAAATGCTATTAATTTTAATTCAGAGTCCTCACACCAAGATATCTGAAGGACCACAGACTTAATTAAGGACAAAATCAGTGTGGTGTCTCTAACCAGAGGAGTGCCCATTACTGTCCCCTTTGCTGTATGAGATGCAGGGGTTGCCTGGGCATTTTGTACCTTTGCAATGGAAGCAAAGCTTTCTATAACTATGTGCAATTTTGATGAAGAAGATAAAGAAGAAGTGAAATATGGGCCAGCAGGTGGTATAGTGCTTAAGATGCTGGATGCCACATGGCCAAGTTGGCAGTTCAAGTCCCAGATCCATAGCTTTAAAAACACCCTGGGTGCTTGTATGTGTGTGCGCCCAAAATCCTGAGAAAAGAATGAGTGAGAAAGACTTGTGGCCTGGCTATCCCTCACCCCCAGGAAGTATTTCTCACATTCTTCCTCTCTCTGTCTCTCTCCAGCAAGTGCACATGCCCTATGGCAAAAATCTAAAGATAAATAAATAAATCTAAAAAAAAAAAAAAAAAGTGAAACAAGAAGAGGAAGAAGACAAAGAAATGGAGGAGGAGGAAGAATGAGAAAAGGAAGTCACATTCCAACAATATAGTAAATGTTATAATTCACACAGAAGAATAGAGAGCGCAAAGTCAAAGTCACAGTGCTCAATAACCCTGTTCCTAACAGGTTACCTCCACAAGTGCTTTGCTATGACCCTTGTGAACCGGCATATATCAATATCTTTGTCTCCTATATATAAATAGGTACATACAACATCTATATTGTTGTAACAATTAATGTTTTGAAAGAACTGTAAAGAAATAGCACTAAGGAATGACTGAAGGCATGCTAAAATATCGGGGGGTAAGCATATTGACGCCTACAACTTCCTCTGAAATGAATGAGGTGTTAAGATAGATGGATGAATAGAGAGATGGATATTGACAAAGCAGGTAGAATAAAATGCTAACTGTAGAAGCTAATCAAGGCAGGTATGGTTTCATTGCAAAATTCTTTCAATATAACGATACATTGGACATTTTCAAATTGAAATTGCAAAACATGCTTTTTCACTTAATAATATGGCATTGTTCTCTTTCCATGTCAATACATACAAATCTCTATATTCTTTTTAACAGCTGTGTAAGATGCCATTTTATGGGTATCCCACAATTTGCAACCTGCCCCTCATTGATGGACATTCAGGTTACTTTGCAATGACAAATAGTGTGAAAATGAGTATCTGCAGAAATATGTCTTTGAATACTCACGATGGCATTTCTATAGGATAAATTCCTAAATGTGGAATTGTTGACTTAAAGAAAATACACTTCTTTAACTTTTGGTACAACATAATAACAGCTAACACCTACTCCAAGTTTGCTTCATGCAGGCGCTGTTGCAAGCACTTTTCATGGATCACCTCATCTACTCCTCCCAAGAACCTAATGAAATAGGTACTAAGGTAGCCTCATTTTATAGTTGAGGAAACTGAGGCACAGAGAAATTAAATGACTTGCTCAAGTCTTACAGCTAGAAAGTGGCAGTCTGACTCCAGAACTGGGAAATCTAACCACTGTGCTTATAAACTATGGTTGAAAAGATTAAATCAATACTTACTCCTACCAACAGAGTTTGAGAGTCACTGTTGCCCTGAGCTATGTTGTTTTTAAATTTATCCAGAACCATCTTGCCAAATATCATGAAAAGCAATGAAAAGAACCCAGAGCACAGAGTAAGCAACCCAGAATGGATTCGGCAGAGAACGCAGGCCTTGTTAATTGGAAGAGGGGAACGAGGAGAGCTAATGTTCTCTCTCAGTGTGGGATTCTCTCCCTGCTAACCTAACTGCCTCTCTGCAGCACGTACCCTCTCCAAGTTCTGCAGTAATGCAAGCAGGTAAACACACTTACGAAACTCTCAAACTTCTATTTTTAAACTCTATAAATCCCCAACCCATCTTCCCAGATGCATTAATGCAACCTCAAATATTCTACCTCCATTTTTTTATCAGACAGCTGCAAGTGGAAAGGACTAAAGAAATGAATAAGTATATCTTCTCTTTTTCCATCATCTACTCAATTAATTCACGTAAATCTTTAGACAATGCTTGATGTGTCTATGGGATATTATTATCAACAACCTCAAAAGGTTCTTTTGTTTTATCGCCCAAAACATTATAAATGAACCCATTATGAAACCGATTAAGAAGTCTCCTTGGGACCAGCAGTTGGTGTAATGGCTATGTCACTGGATTTCCATGTAGTCGACCCGGTTCGAGTCCCAGACCCAGTGGCTTAAACTCACACCAGGCACATGTGCGTGCGTGCCCAAGATCCCAACTGGAGAATGGAGGAGAAGGGATTGTGGCATGGCCATCCCCCCTGGGGTTGATTTCTTGCTTTCTGTCTCTCTCTCTCTCTGTCTTTCTGGCGAGTGTACATACCCTATAGCAAAAAGTTCTCAAAAAGAATAAAAGAAGTCTCCTCATAGGAGGCTCTAATACCAGCTCCAGACTTCCCTGAAACATAGCCACCATGCAATTATAATAGCTTCAAAGACAAGAAAGCTGAAGCCACTGGAAAGCCCTCTGCAAACAGCAGAGCATCAGCCCAGCTGAATCTCAAAACACAACACAACAGTAATAATACCTAATAACATTGCTGCATTGTTGTTGCTATAGCAACAAAAAATAATGTAATTGAAATAGCTGGCTCACTTTGCAGAAATATAAACTCTGACAGAAAAAATAGATTTGGAAGAAGAGCTAAAGGAGAAATAGAAACAGAATCATTCAAATGATATGTCGATCACCTCAGACATTAGCAGAGTAGAAAAAGCACAAACTTTGAACCCAAAAGACCAAGGTTCCAACTGGACTTCATAACTGACTCACTGAATGACACTGGGCAAGTTACTTAACATTTCTGAATGCTAGTAGTCTCTGCTGCAGAATTAGGATATTAAGTCCCACTTCATAGGTGATAATAAAGCTGAATGTGAAACGAGGTGAAGTCTCTGGCAGATCACAGTTTCTCTGTAAATGGCAGCTGTCAGCACTACGATAATAATCATGGTGGGCTCTCCAACTAGTATTCATTTCGCATTTGTCACGTAGAACTGAGAAGCTATCATGGGTTTACACGTTTCCTCTTTTCCTATATGTCTTCATGATGATGATGATGATGATGATGATGATGATAATGAAAGAGTTCAAGCTTTCCAAAGACTGTAGGGAATAATATAATAAAAACCTACATGCCAACCAATGACATTTCCCAGTCATAATATTTTGGTAGGTATCCTCGGATTTATTTTTCAGAAATAACAAACAAGAGTTACAGGTATAACTGGAACCCATGTTTACCCACCCCATTTCAGTCTCTTTCCCTCTCAGAGGTAGCCACTATCCTCCATTTAGTTTATGTTTACTACATAGATTGGCATCTATAAATAACATCTATTTTTTACATTTTAAGCTTATGCAAATGATACTATGCAATGCATTTCTTTCTGCAACTTGTTTTTCCCCATTCAGTCACTTTGACAGTTATGTATATAGATAGATACACACAGCTTTAGTGTATTCATTTTAACTTGTATACACTATGTCCTTATATAAATGAACTACACTTTGTATCAGTGTAAGCAATGCTACGAAGAACATTCCTGTACATGACTCTGTGCTTATGCACAGCAGTGTCTGTAGGGTGGCAGCTCTCCAAGTATGGTCTGCAGACCCTTCAGGCAACCCCCAGATCCTTTAAGGAACTGCCAGGTCAAAGCCATTTTGTAAAATCCTAAGAAGTGGGCCAGTCAGTGATGTGGTAGTTAGGGTAGCTGGACTCCTACATGGCCCACTGTACAGTTTGAGTCCCAGTGGCTTGAAAAAACATGCCAGGTATGTGTGCATGCATGCCCAAAATCCCAAGAAGAGAATGGAGAGGGTATTGAGGCATGGCCATCACCCTGGGAGTGCTTTCTCATTTTCCCTCTTTCTTTCTCTAGCTAACACATGTGCTTTATACCAAGAAGTGATTTGCCTTTCGCACTGTGTTGACATTTGCACTGCTGAAGCAAAAGCAATGGTGGATAAAACTTTATTGTTCAGGAAGCTGGATGGTGACACAGTGGTTAAAACAAGATCTTCTGTGAGGCTGACTCACATGGGAATGTTTCAGGTTTCCATCCAGAAACCTCCCTAGTACACCAAGCATGTGCATGCCCCTGATCTGGGACCGGCTGAGGGTGGATCATGACATCAAGATCTTGGGGTGCTGTCTCTCTGTATCTTCCTCTCTCTGTCTCTCTTGCTCATGGAAGAAATAAATAACTTTTAGAAAACGTCCTGGGGAGCCAGTAGATGGCAAAGTGGTTATATCACTGGACTCCCGTATGGCCCACCATGATTTGAGTCCTGGACCTGGTGGCTTGAAATTCACACTGGGCATGTGTGCGTGAGTGAGAGGAGAATGAAGGAGATGGGATTTGATGTGGTCATCCCCCTTGGAGGGTGCTTTCTGTCTCTCTGTCTCTCCAGCAGGTTTTACATGCCCTATAGCAAAAGTCTCTCAAAAAAAAAAAAAAAAACAAAAAACAAAAAACAAAAAACAAACAAACAAAAAACCTTACTGTGCTGGGACCAGTGGGGTGGTGTAGCGATTAAGGTGCTAGACTCTCACATGACCAACCACAGCTCAAGTCCCTGACCCAGTAGCTTGATTTTCAAGTACACATTGGGCACATGTGAGTGCATGCCCAGAACCCCAAGGGGAGAACAGAGAAAGAATTGCAGCATGACCATCTTCCCTGGAGGGTGATTTCTCACTTTTCCTTTCTTTGTCTCTCTCTCTCACTCTTTGGTAAGTGCACAAACCCTATGGCAAAACATCTTAAATTAAAAGCCTCACTGTGCTTAGTGTACATAAAGGCAGTAGCAATGAACTGTATTAGCGGTTATGTACTCTTCCTCTCTATACACTTACAGAAACCCATACACACATACACACACTCCTGCCAGTTTTACTTAAGAATTCACTGATAGGGCCAGCCCATGGTGTGGTCGTTAAAGTAGCTGGATCCCAGACGGCTGACTACATGGGTCAAGTTCTAGACCCAGCAGCCTAAAAAACAGACCAGGTACCTGTATGTGGATACCCGAAATCCCAAAAGGAAGGAGAAATGAAGAAAAAGAGATTGTGGCATAACCATTCCCCATAGAGAGTACTTTCTCTTTCTCTCTTTCTCTCTCTGTCTCTTTTTTTCATAAATAATTCCCTGATGAAGGAATAAAAATAGACTTTATTAAATCTTAATCTGTGCTTATGAATTGTTTTGTTTAATTTTATTTATTTATTTATTGTTGTTGTTGTTGTTATTAGTAATTTGACCAAAGAGAGAAGGAAAGTGAGAAAGCAAGCTGCCATGTCTAGGAGCTGAACAGCAGTCAGCCATGTGGGAGTCCTGTACCTCAACTATCATGCCACCTGCCAGATCCCACATAAAACACATCCACTGCAAATTTAAGTGTGATGGTATTCTTGAAGAAAAGCTCTCATATAATTGTTTGCGATCTAAACTAGTGCTTTCTTTCATGGAATGCCATTTTTGTTTAAAAGGACAACTGAACAACTATGCTTCTACAGTCTTGGGTATTGGCAGGACTTCTGTTTCTGGCCAAGATGGTGTGACAGGGGCTAAATATATGTTCCTGGTTTGGGTTGTTTTTTGTTTTGTTTTGGCTTTAGTTTTTGCCATAGGGCATATGTGCTCACTAGAGAGAGACAGAGAGAAGGAAAGTGAGAAATCAACCACCAGGAGAGACAGCCACACCGCAATCCTGTCTCCTCCATTCTCCTGTTGGGATTTTGGGGCATGCACACATACACACACCCTGCATGATTTTTCAAGCCACTGGGTCCAGGACTCGAATCATGGTTGGCCATGTGGGAATCTAGCACCTTAACCACAATGCCACCTGCTGGCCCCCGTATGCTTGTTTAGACCAGCTAAAAACTAGACAACTTATATGAAACATCAGTCCTTTAGAATTGGATGTCACGCAGTGAAGAGCTATAATACCTGAGAATTGTGAAATAAACAAGGTGAGCCCTACAATTTCCCCAGCTTACTTGCTAGCTTCCAGGCCATAGCACAAGGAGGGGAACCCAGGCCCAGCAATGTCCCTGAGTTGAGGAGAAGGAAATAGGAATCTCAGGAGGCTAAGGCAGCTGGAAGTCAGGAGGTTATTTCCAAAGAAAGATACACAGAGAACCCAGAGCTGGGCACAGGGTTCCTTCAAGTATTCAAGCAAATATGGATCTGTGCATGTGTATGAGGAAGCTATCTGAGATGTGTAAGGAGCCACCCAACAGGATTCAATAATCACCATCCCTCATGCTTGGACCTGGAATAGTGCCTGTTCCCACTAACGAGAGTTTTTAAAAAAATTATAATATATATATCGGGTAGAGTACTTAGAGACTTTTGCCTCAGTAGGGAAAAAATAGCCCTAGACTCAACCACCTAACAAAGCATAAGAGCAAGACGTGACAGAATTAAAATTATTCCAGATAATATAACCATGTCCCAGAACAAAGCTCAAGAATATAGGAGTAAAAGAGGATAAAGTGCCCAATATGGTAAATTCATAATGTCAGCTATCAAAGAAAATTTCCAGAGATGCAAAGAAGCAAGAGAATATGAGTTATAATGAGAAGAAAAAAACAATCACAACCAAACCAGAGTGCACACAATGATAAAATTAATAGATAAGGGGACAAGCAGATAGCATAATGGTTATGTTGCTAGACTCCTACAGTCGACCACGGTTCAAGTCCCAGATCTGGCAGCTTAAAACGCACTCCAAACATGTGTGCGTGCATTCCTAAAATCCCAAACGGAGGATGGAGGAGAAGGGATTGCAGCATGGCCGTTACCCCCTGGGAGGTGATTTCTCGTTTTCTGTCTCTGTCTTTCTCTGTCTCTCTCTCTCTCTCTCTGGCGAGCACATGTGCCCTATAGCAAAAAATCTCTCAAAAAATTAAGAGATAAGAATATTGTGTATGTTAAGAGACATAGAAGTATTAAAGACACCCAAGTAAAATTTCCAGGGAAGAAATGTGCAGTAAAAATCTTAAGATGCAATCTGAGGTAAAAAAAATATATACTGGATGGAATTAACAGAAAATAAGACACTATTAAAAAAATAGTTAACTTAAATATAGCAATAGAAACTATCCAAAATGAAACACAAAGAGGAAAAAAAGAAAAGAAATAAACAGAGTTCCAGGGACAACTTTAAACAGTCTAAAATATCCATAAAGTTCCCAATGGAGGAGAGGAGGCAAAAAACATTTTATGGGGAAAAAAAAATGGCCAAAATATTCCAAATTTGATAAAAACTATAAATCCACAGATCCAAGAAATCCAATGAGCTCTAAGCAAAGAAATGAAAAATAAAATTAAACCTAGTCACATACAACTTGCTTAAATCTAGTAATAAAGAGAAAATTGTTAAAGCAGTCAGAAAAAGGATACATTGTGTACAAAAAAACAATGGTGCAGATAACTGCTGAGTTCTCATCAGAAATGACACAAGCAGGCCAGAAGACAGAACAACTTTAAAGTACTGGAAGAAAAAACTGTCAACCCAGAACTCTTTACCCATTGAAAATATATTTCAAAAATAAGGGTGAAATAAAGACATTTGTCATAAATACAAAAGCTGGAAGAATCCATGATGAGCAGACATGCACTATGTGAATCATTCAGGCAGAAGGACAATGTTACCAAATCGAAATGAAGAGCACTAGAGATGGTAACTATGTAGATAGCTATATATATACATAAATATAGATACATAAAGACTTTGTCCCCTCACTTACATCTCTTAAAAGCTCAACCTGGGCCAACAGGTGGCATGGTGGTTAAGGTGCTAGACTGCCACATGACCAACAGTGGTTTGAGTCCTGGACTTGATGGCTTGAAACTCATGCCAGGCCTGTGGGTGTGTGTGCCCACGAGGGGGATGGAGGAGAAGTGATCATGGCATGGTCAGCCTGCCTGGGAGATGATGTCTTACTCTCACTGTCTCTCTCTCACTGTCTTTCTCTGGTGAACAGTAGCACATGTGCCCTACAGGGAAAAGAAAAGAAAAATCATCAACTTAGGGCTAGCACATAGCCTGTAAGGCAGCTAGATCCCACATGGCCAATTGTGTAGTTTGCATCTCGGACCTGGCAACTTGAGAAACATGCCAGGTATATGTGTGTGCATGTCCAAAATTCCAAAAGGAGAGAGGAACAGGGGAGAAGGGATTGTAGCATGCATGTCCCTTAGGAGGTTCATTCTTCCTCCCTCCTCCCCCATTCTCTGGCTAATTAAAAAAATTTTTAAAAATTTAAAAAATTTAAAAAAAGATAGTCAGCTACTTAAAGCAAAAATAACAACAATGAATTATGAAGTTTAGAGTACATATATCCAGAAGTAAAATGTATTAATAAATAGAGGGGGCCAGCAAATGGTGTTAACAGTTACATCACTAGATTCCCACATGGGTGAATGCAGTTCGAGTCCTGGACCTGGTGGCTTGAAAATCACGCCAGGTACATGTGCCTGTGTGCCAAAGATCCCAGGAGGAGAATGGAGAAGGGACTATGGCATGGTTATCCCTCCAGAGGGGGTGATTTCTCACTCTCTCTCTCTTTCTCTCTCTCTCTCTCTCTCTCTCTCTCTCTCTAGTGAGTGCACACACCCTAAAGCAAAAATCTCCTTAAAAAATAATAGAGAAAAGATAGGGAGGGAGAAATGAAAGTGTCCTATTATAAGGTTCTTGCACTATACATGAAGTGGTATATCACTTGAAAGTGGACGATGATAAGTTCAAGATGTATATCAAAAACTCTAAAAAAAAATCACTGAAATAATAGTTACAGCTAATAAGTTAAAAAGGTAGATAAAAGGAAATAATTTATAAAAAACCTTCAGTTAATCCAAAAGAAAACAGAAGAAGAGAACAACAGGTGGAGGGGAAAAAAAAGAAAAAATAAAACAGAAAACAAATAGAAGCTTAACCATATTAATAAGCTCACTAAATGTAAAGAATCTAAATACTCCAACTAAAAGACAGATTATAAGACTCGATTAAAATGCAAGACCCAACTAAATGCTACCTACAAGAAGCCTACCTTAAGCACAAAGACAAAAACAAGTTAAAATGAAAGTGCTGAAGAAGATATACCATGATAACACTACTAAAAAGAAACCTTGAGTGGCTATATTAGTATTACACAAAGTGGACTTCAGGACAAAAACAATACCACCAGAGCTAAAGAGAGTCATTTTATAATGATAGAAAAGACAATTAATCAAGAGGATCTAACAGTCAAATGTTTATTAACTTAATATAGATGGGCAAAAATTGAGGGGAAAAAATGCAAGAATAAACAAATCTACTACTGAAGTTAGAGATTTCTATATCTCTCCCTTAATGACTGATAACACATAAAAAACAGAAAGGATACAGAAGACGTGAACAACACTGTCAACCAACTTGACCTAGTTGACATTTATAGAACATTACAATTAAAACAGCAGAATACACATTCCCTTCCAAATGCACAAAGAATATTTACCAAGATAGATTATATTCTGAGTCATAAAGTGTCTCAATAAATTTCAAATAATTAAAAGAATTCATCACACAAACTATGTTTTCTGACCACAGGGGAGTTAACTTAGAAATCAATAAAATGGTGGTATTTGGCAAACATGTTTTCAAAAATGAAAACAAATGCAGTTAAGACTATCATTTCAGCAGACGTATTTGTTACAAATGAAAAAATTTGAGTTTTTAGGTAAAAATTAGAATTTGGAAAAACTTGTGATCAACATTGTGAACATGACAGTCTGCAAAACTTCAAAGACTTTTCTAAGGACATCAGTAATGATATTAATGAAGGTTTGGTGAGTTTTTGGGGGGATATTGTTTTGTTCTTCTCTTATTCTGTATTATGTAATGAAATGTGTCAACATGTGTAAGAGTGGCATCACTCAGTGAACCAATATTTTCAAAATTACTAGTGTGGTTTTACAAAATCATGCTTAGATAAAAGACCTTTCCAAAGATCCATATTAAAAGATACTCCCTCACCCCACCCCATAAAAAAAGTATAGGCCAATGGATTTTAATATAACAAGGCATGCACACACACACACACAAAAAAAAAAAAGATAGAGAGAGAGAAAATTGATATAATTTAGGATTCCATATTGCAACCTACCTCTAAGAAAGTGCCACTTTGGGGTTTTGGTGTGAGGGGACTTCAAAACGTTTGTGGAAAAATTGCATTAAAGTATGAATTTTGGAGCAGAAAAAAATTTGAAATCCATGTACAGTTTCTTCATAATAAGTATATTTTCATGAACTTTTTAAAAGACCTCTCATATAGTATCAAAGTAGGCTATTCACAATTCTCTGAAGTGGCTACTAAAATATGACTTATTTTCCTTATTACACATCTGGCTTCGGTAAAATGTGTTGTCTCCAAATCACAGGACAGAAGACTGTTTCATTTGGGGGCAGTGGTTGCACTCTCACTTGGATCTAGTAGGTAAGAGGAGGAATTAGGATGTAAGCATTGAGTCTTTAATCTCTTTGTAGTTATTTAAATGATCAAAAATTCAAAAATCCCAACTTCTGACTATTTCAAGGCCAGGTCGGGAAGAATAAGAATACATGTTTATTCACCCACCAATCCAAACACAGGACACACGCAGAGTACTGTGCAATGCCCTGGAGCGGCACACCGTCAGGAAGACAAGAGCTCCAAGCAGGGCTGTGGGGACACAAAACCACATGACGATAGCCCAGTTGGGTATGCTGATATACAAGTTCTCCAGGGAGTTCTTAACTAGGCATGATGGCCAAGAGTTAGAATGATCAGAGAAACATCAAGAGAAAGGACGGCTAACCATGAAAGAAATAATTAGGTTTATGGACAGCAGCAAGAAGGAAGAGTGCAAGAAAACAAATATAAGCTTCAGAGAGCAACCAGGAACCTGACCAGAGAGTGTATCTGTGTGAGACAACTCCTGCATTGGAGGAACCAAGGGGCTGTGTGTATTTGGCAGGTGACATGCTAGGATTTCTGCGTGTGGGTCCACCCTGACCACCACTTGTACCACCCAGAAACTCACTGGCACTAATATCTGTGCTCTACAGTAAGACAATGCAATGTCTAAAAGCTATTTCACTGCTTTCTGGTCTACATTCTGCACTTTTTCTCCTGGGCTTAGTTTCTGCCATAAACTTGTACCCAGAAAAGTGTCAGGAAGAAATATACTAAAGAGTATCTCTGGTTGGCAGTAAATGCACATCTAGACATTACTACTGAAGGGAACAAATAAAAAGTCTAAGGGTCTTTGTATCCATGCCCAACCTTCCTAACCATCTAAGACAGATGGCTGCATCCCACGTTAAAGACTTGCTAGAATCTCCCTCCGTGCCCACTGTCAGACCAAATTATCCCACATTCTTCTGGCTTTGCCTCAAAGATCTTGTCAGTTTTCCCCTCTGTCCATCAGTATCAATACCCTAGCCCTCTAAAATCTGGCTCAGATGTCCTGCAGGCCTAGTTCAAATACTGCCAGCAGGGAATCAGCACACTGTGTATACTAAAAACAGGGGCCCAAGTGAGGATCACGCCTTAAAGAACAGATAAGAAAATGTAATCTGGCATTTATTGATTTCTAGGTCATTGAAATATATAACTAAGTTTCAATTTGTCCCCTCCCCCAGGTCCAAAGGGCCTCGCAGGAGTCTTGTTTTCAGGCTTTGACCTTAATTGCAGATATTTAAATGCAGCACATGCATTGTTATTGATCCTCAAAGCAGCCTTTTAATGCTGATATTCATGATGTTATCATGAATCTCAACAGCTAGAGTGATGTGTGGGTATCCAAGTACAATATAAACCATCTTTTTTTTCACTTTATACTCCAGAGATGAGGAAGATCATGTGGCAGTGACCCTCCTTCTCCTGTTTTTTTTCATCCTCTTCTCTAGCCATCAAATGAGGCTGGAAAATTCTTGAAGCATAAATTTCAACCATGGGTCAAAGGAATCCTAGGTCCAGGAGTCCACCCTAGGCCCAACTCTACCTCCTCAAGAAAAGCCACCACTGTTGGGCCAGCAGGTGGCATGGAATGTAAGGTGGATCCCACGTGGCTGACTATGCAGTCTGAGTCTTGGACCCAGCAGCTTGAGAATCACACCAGACACATGTGCATATGTGCCCAAAATCCCAAGAGGAGAAGGGACTGTAGTGTGGCATACCCCTGGGGGAGTGACTTCTCCTTTTCTCTCTCTGTGTCGCTCCCTATGTGTCTCTCTGTCTCTCTGGCAAGCACATATACCCTATAGCAAACAACCAAAAAAAAGAAAGAAAGAAAACAAAAAGCCGACAGTGTTAGGACAGACCTTTTTCAGAAAAAAACTTTAAAATGACAAAAAATTCATGCCAGAAAAGGAAGTCAGCTGTCAATTCTCTGAGCCCTTAGCTTCTAGATTAACAGTCAGAAAAATGCAACCCACAGCCCTTAATTTTCCTGTTATTGGAGACCACCCATGAAGGTCTCTAAAACTTTTCGAAACTAATTTTATAATCTTAGTTTATATACAGATTCTAGCAAGGAGAGCCACATGGAGCAGGAAACCTAGAACTGCTCTCCAGAGTCATTTTCCTTCTCTAGCATGGCCTTCCTCCCCTCTGCAATCCATTCACCTGAATGACACACAGACCTGTATTTATGTCCAGAGAGAAAACAGGTCGAAGATCCCTTCACCTAGGGACCAGCAGTTGGTGTAATGGCTATGTCACTGGACTCCCATGTGGTCGACCGTGGTTCAAGTCCCAGACCCAGTGGCTTAAACTCATGTCGGGTGCATGTGTGAGCATGCCCAAGATTCCGAGAGGAGAATGGAGGAGAAGGGATTGTGGCATGGCCATCCCCCGTGGGGGGTGATTTCTTGCTTTCTGTCTTTCTGGCAAGCGCACACGCCCTATAGCAAAAACAAAACAAAACAACAACAACAACAACAAAAAAAAAAAAAAAAAAACAACCCTCTCAAACATCCCTTAACCTAAATGCTTGGGAGGGTTTCAGATTTCAGGTGTTTTTCAGATTTAGGAATATTTACATGCATACAATGAGACATCTTAAGGATGAGACCCAAGTCCAAACGCAAAATTTACTTATGTTTCATATACACCTTTTACACATTGCCTGATGGTAACTTTATATGGTATTTTTTTTTTTTTTTTTTTTTTGAAACGTTTTTGCTATAGGGCACGTGCACTCGCCAGAGAGACAGAGAGACAGAAAGCGAGAAATCACCACCCCGGGGGGATGGCCACGCCTTTCTCCTCTATTCTCCTCTCGGGATCTTGGGCACGCACGCACAAGCGCCCAGAGTGAGTTTAAGCCACTGGGTCCAGGACTCGAACCGCGGTCGCCTACGTGGGTGTCCAGCGACATAGCCATTACACTAACTGAGGGTCCCCTTTATATGGTATTTTTATATTACAGTGTGTCGACTACAACTGATCACATGAGGTCAGATGTAGAATTTTCCACTTGTGGCATCATGTTAGCAGTCAGAAACTTCCAGATTTGGGATTTTTCAAATTAGGGATGTTCAATCTGTATAAAAATATGATTTGGCTGGCCCTGTATCCTGGTGGTTAATGGAGCCAGATTCCCCATGGTACCATGATTCAAATCTCAGCCTATTGGTTTAAGAAACAAACTGGGAGGTGGGGGTGGGGGGGACCAGCAGTTAGCGTAATGGCTATGTCGCTGGACTCCCACGTAGTCGACCGCGGTTCGCGTCCCGGACCCGGTGGCTTAAAACTCACGCCAGGCGCGTGTGCGTGCATGCCCAAGATCCCGAGAGGAGAATGGAGGAGAAGGGATTGCAGCGTGACCATCCCCCCTGGGGGATGATTTCTCGCTTTCTGTCTCTATGTCTCTCTCTGTCTGGCTGGCGAGCGCACGCGCCCTATAGCGAAAATCTCTCCAAAAAAAAGAAACAAACTGGGGGGCTGGCAGATGGCATAGTGGTTAAGGGTGCTGGATTCCCACATGGCTGACTGCTGTTCAAGTTCCAGACCTGGAGGCTTGCTTTCTCACTTTCCCTCTCTCTCTCTCTCTCTGTCACTCTCTGGTCAAATTAAAATAAATAAATAAATAAATAAATAAATAAATAAATAAATAAATAAAGTTAAATAAAATAATTATAACACACACACACACCCCACACAGTGTGTTCAAAATCCTGACAAGGTATAGAAATGGGAGCGAAGAGATTGTGGTGTGGCCACAGCCCCAGTGCATGCTTTCTCCTGTCTCTCTCTCTCTTTCCTCTCTCTTTCTTCTCTCTCTCTCTCTCTCTCTCTCTCTCTCTCTCTCTCTCTCTCTCTCTCTTTTTTTCTCTCTCTCTCCCTCTCTCTCTTTCTCTCTCTCTCCTTCTAGCAAGCACACATATCCTCTGGCAATAAAGGAAAAAGAAAAGAAAAGAAAAGAAAAAAAAATAGTATCATGATTAAGTCCAAGAATCCTAACAGGGTCTGAGCAGCAATCCACACCCCAGCCCTGAGTAGACCCACTTCCTTCTGCCTCATGCTACGCATGCCTACCAGTTACATCACTTGCACAACCCTTGCTAGGATGGCACATCTCACTCCAGCCTTTTCCCTGTGGCCCCCTCCTTATCAGCTTTTGGTCAAAGTGTATTCTTTAGATTTAGCTTATATATTACTTCTTTAGGAAATCTTCCCAAACCACAGCCCTCCCCCTCCCACCTTCCACAGCCAGACTGGGTAAGTAGCAGTCATCTTTGTGGTGATCACAGCTCTCTACTTCAACAATCTGGTTGATGAAATCATCATTTAGGGTTCCTACCTCCCCCAACTGCCCCAGGAGCACCCTAACAGAGAAGCAATGTCTTCATTATTTGCGTGTCTCCCCAGCACCCTGCCCAGTACCTGGCACAGTGATCCACTCAAATTCCCATTGCATGTAATTACACCCACCCTCCTCAGTACTCCCAACCAGTCAGGCCAGGGGAGCTGGTAAGATGGACCACAGAAGCAGGTGGACTTGATGCAAACTCTACATCCGACGGCTCACTTCAAGACCCTGCAGCCTTCTACCATACTTGATGCTAGCCCAAAGGTCCAGAAGCAATCCCCTATAGCCTTTTGATTTAAGAGACCATAGCTGCTTGCCTGCGCATCCTGGAGATCTGACAATCCCTCTTTTCTCAGTACAACTTCATGGCCAGGTCTCCCAGACTGCCAGACCCACTCTCAGGTCTCACAGCATTGACTCCCACAGGAAAAAAAAAATCATTGCATTCAGATCAGCTACCACGGCAATAGGTCAGGCTTCCAGAAGCCTCCCCCAAACGCTGATTAATGGGCAGGAGCGGCTCCTGCGCATCTCATTACGCACATAGCTGCAATGAAACCATCTTTGCTTTACAGTTTTGTGCAGGACATAAAAGTGGGAAATATCCCAGCCTTCAGAGGGAACGGGCTATGAATATTGAAGCAGCCCCGGGTTATTAATCCAGCACCATTAGTCTTAGGGAGTCACCCCAGCACTGACCCCCTAGAAGGAAATTTCTCTTGCTGTCCATTTCTCATTTCAAATTATCCATAGAGCCACCATACCTACCACCTGTGAATTATTTGATATTTTAGAGAGGAAAGTAAACAATATAAAAAATCAGCAGAACTTAGGGGATCTATAAATTCTTAGCAAGTTATTTTCGGAGTGAGGAAAGCTGATTCATATAGCACTTTACTTCCCAAGACTAATTTAGTTTGCTTTTTTCTTTTATTAATAGGAGGTAAGCACCCTGGAAATATCACATTTTCGTTCTCACCAGCACCTGTCAAGGGGATCCCAGGCCCACAGCCCATGTTTGAAGGCTTATTCCAGAAAAGTATTCATGGACCAGACACAGCACTAGCAACATGTCAGGTGAACAATACTTCCAAAAACACTGGGAACAAATACAAAGAGACACTTTTTAAAAACCAGCATCAAATTGCTAGTAAAGTCTAAGTGAAAACCCAAAGTATCATATTTACCCTATTAACTTCCTTAGGAAAGCATATTAAAATATAGCAATCAGCCCCTATCTTGAATTTCCCTGATTTTATATTTATCCAAATTAATGAGATCTTGCTGAAGTATTCCTGATGGTATCTAAGATACTTCCTTCTCTCCAATGTTTACAACTTTTACCATGATGTAACCACATGCAAGTTTTTGCTTTTGTTTACTCCCACTGGGACTCTGTGTATTTTCAACAGGAAGGCTCATGTATTTCTTTATTCCATCAGCCAAATCCCTTTTAAGTATGTCTCCCTCTTGTTCTAATGTCTTCTTCTGAGGAGACTCCCATTAGATATGTGTTGGACCTTCACATGCATTTTCTCCATCTTTACTTCCCTAAGCTACAGTCTGGATGATCTCCTCAGGACTACATTATGATGGGACCAGCAGTTAGCATAATGGCTATGTCTCTGGACTCCCATATAGTCAACTGTGGTTCGAGTCCTGGATCCAGTGGCTTAAACTCATGCCAGGTGTGTGTGCATGCCCAAGATCCCGAGAGGAGAAAGGAAGAGAAGGGATTGCAGCGTGGCCATCCCCCCTGGGGGTGATTTCTCGCTTTCTGTCTCTCTGTCTCTCTCTTTCTGGTGAGCGAGCGCACACACTCTGTAGCAAAAATCTCTCCAAAAAAAAAAAAAAAAAAAGGACTATCTTATGGTTAACACTTTCTTTCTTTAGCAGTATGTCTATTCTTTTGTTGACCTCATTCATTAGAAAGTTTAAGGGTTTTGTTTGATTTTATTTTCAAATATTAATACTGTGTGTGTGTGTGTGTGTGTGTGTGTGTGTATTTTTAAGAGAGATTTTTGCTATAGGGCACATGTGCTTGCCAAAAAGACAGTGAGAAACAGAAAGCAGGAAATCAGACCCTGGGGGTATGACCATGCCACAATCCCTTCTCCTCCATTCTCCTCTCAGGATTTGGGGCAGGTACACACATGCATCCAGTGTGAGTTTCAAGCCGCCAGGTCCAGGACTCAAACTGCAGTCAACTACATGGAAATCCAATGACATAACCATTACATCAGCTACTGGTACCAATACTATACATCTTAATTCAAAAATTACTAATTGATATTTTTAAAAAAACTCCCTGTTTCCCACTCTCTTATTCAAATCATATCAGTATTATTTTGTAGTTTTTCTCTTCAACATTTAACTCATGTTTGGTCTGAGATCCTCAAATTGTTCTCTTATCCATAGTTCCTGAGACACAAATTCTCCTTTCACATCATTTGTTGATTATCTCTTGTGGGGCTAAATTTCGTTGTTTGCTTTCTATTTTTGCTTCTAAGAACTTATCTACACTGGGAGCCCCTGTTTTTTCTCATGGGGCCCTCATGGGTGCCTTTGTTGGGGAATGATCCACATGGGACCATTTTACACTTACATCTGGCAGACTTAATGGTCCCACTCATTCTGGACCAAATTTTATGTTTGGTTGTCATCTAAGAGTTTCTGCCCACATGGATAATATACAATTTAATCATACACACACACACACACACACACACACACACACACACTTGAACTTGGTACCCCTATTTCTTACAAGAAACTCCTTTTATAGCTATAGCTTTGGAGGCTGGGGGCATGCCATGTCCCTGAGCCAATGCAAAGAATTTTTCTAGTTTTTATTAACAGAAAGGACAGTTTCTTCTTACTCTCAGTTTTGTACAAGAAAGCTAGTTTCAGCTCCCTAGGATCTGCAAAATCTCAGCTCTTAATGGATTTACTGTGGAAACTCCAGTAGGGCCACTAACCTTCAACTAAATTTTATCTTTGCTTCCAACACCTAAAATCCTCCCAGTCTCACTACTGAATTCAACTGTTTTTGCTACTATTATAAATAATCCAACATTCCTATGGATTTAGAGTAAGAGAAGAGAGATTCCTGTATGTACGCGGTTGGCATCTGGATTGGATGTTCTACCCTAATGCTCCTCTGACTCTAGCCCAAGGAAATTACATTCTTACCTAATATTCATCAAGAACACACCAAATCCAAGACATATTTAACCCTCTTGAAATACCTCAGACACATGACTAATAAATGCCATTGCACAGAGAAAGAAAAGATAATGAAAAAAATCCAATCTGGCACTTGGGACCATGTTAGATTTCTAGGATTTCAGAAGTTGCAAGGCAATTTTTCCTGAGTATTCCAAAATATTGGAAGCTGAAATCTGACCAAACTTTACTTTTTTAAAGAGAAGGTGACCTAATTTGGGAGGTGAAAGCAAGATAAAATAGGACCCCTAACATCCCCTTGTTGCATGGCCAGCCACACAACTCTGGCTCCACCCAATACTCACATCAGAGTTATGCTAGGCCCTTGCCCTTAGCTTCTCTCAATAGCCAGTCAGCCAAAGTCTGAAGGAAAGGGATAATAAATATCCCATCCCCTAGCAATGATAGCAGAGTACAGGAAACACGGAAGTAGTAGAGAGAGGCAATGGGACAACTCCTATGAACAAAGAAGCAGGGACAATCTTCTCTTCAAGCTCAAACCAAGTATCAAGAGTAGATGACAAGCAATTTCCAACACACTCTCTGCTGATTGTTCTCAAATAGCATTTCTGTCCCATCCCACAATTGGTGCTAGAGAAATCACTCTATAGACACATGAGTATGAAGTGGAACTTTGCAACTGATCAGCTGTGTGGCTTTGGGCAGGTCACTTCATTTGCCCTTGCTCAGTCTCTGCAGATAAACACCAGAGCTATTTCTAGACTGTCATGCAGATTAAACTACTTTACGGCAGTCATTGTTGATGTTAATAATGATCTTAAAAGTGCCCAAACCCGGGAACCAGCAGTTAGCGTAATGGCTATGTCGCTGGACTCCCACGTAATCGACCGCGGTTCGCGTCTCGGACCTGGTGGCTTACAACTCACGCCGGGTGCGTGTGCATGCGTGCCCAAGATCCCGAGAGGAGAATGGAGGAGAAGGGATTGCGGCATGACCATCCCCCCTGGGGGGTGATTTCTCGCTTTCTGTCTCTATGTCTCTCTCTGTCTGTCTGGCAAGCACACGCGCCCTATAGCGAAAAACCTCTCCAAAAAAAAAAAAAAAAAGTGCCCAAACCCCAGAAATAAGTTATCCCACATTGGGTCTCAGCCTCTCACACTCTTATAGGGAAGCAGAAAGGCTTTTCTATTAGGTCACTGGAAAAGTCATGATGTATATTCCTATGCAAAAGTGTGTCTTGACTTTCCCAATGACGCAAAGTTAAAAATTAAGAAACATTTTCTCTTTGCTTTTCTACTCCAAATAGGTAGAGGTTTTAAAAATAGCTTTATTGGGACCAGCAGTTGGAGTAATGGCTATGTCACTGGACTCCCATGTAGTCGACTACAATTCAAGTCCCAGACCCGGTGGCTTAAACTCACGCTGGACGCGTTTGTGTGCGTGCCCAAGATCCCAAGAGGAGAATGAAGGAGAAGGGACTGCAGCATGGCCATTCCCCGGAGGATGATTTCTCACTTTTTTCTGTCTCTGTCTTTCTGGCAAGCGCACGTGCCCTATAGCAAAAACCTCTCAAAAAAAAAAAAAAAAAAAAAAAAAAAAAAAAAAAAAAAAAAGCTTTATTAATAAGATAAATTGACACACCATAAATTGCATTTATTTAAGCTAGACAATGGCTAACTTTTGCTATATGTACACACCTATGAAACCATCAGCACGTAGCCATCACGTCTGAATTTTCCTCTCTTTGTCTTCCCTCCTTCCTGCCCCTGCTTTCTCTGTGCAATGGGTAGGCTCTGACTACAATACAAAACTGAATAAAAAAGATGGAAAGACAAAGAGGGGAGAGAGGGAGAGAGAGAAAAAGGGAAAGATAAGTCAAAAGAAAGAGAGTATTCAGCCTGGAAAAACAGGAAAATAATGTATGTGAAGGGAACAGAGAGAAGCAGAGGCACATCTGTTCACTGCCTCTGGGACTAGAGGCGGCACCCACGGTCTTGGTCTCAGTGGTTCCAGGCTCCCCGCAGGTGTGGGGTTGCAGATCAGCAGGGCCCCTGCGCCTTCGTGCTCCATCGCTCTGCCCCATTTCTCACTGTCAAGGCCCTGCCAGAGAATAATTCATCACGGCCATGTTCAGAAGCCACCCATGTAAATGCAGAGTGATCCTACTTGGCAAAGGCTTGATTGCCTGAAGGGTATTTCTCAAAGCATCTCTGCCAGTCACTGTCCTCTGGTCAGTTAAGTCAGCCATGTCACTTCTCACCCCAGCAACAAGAAGGGTTAAAATCAGCAAGTATCCAGGTCTTGGTAGCCCATGCCTCGGCAGGATGCAATCATCTTGCCCTAAGCCTGGAACAGAGAATGTGTGCAGGCTGCCAGGCTGCCCAGAGGGGACTGTCAGGAGGTCACTGACAGTGCGACAGCCTGCTGAGAGCAATCCTCTGGCTCAGTTCCCTGCAGGAGAAGACGACCCTGGCTACTTCACGCGGCAGTTCATCCCTGACCCTGGTCACGTGGTTGCCAAAAGTCACCACCAAAGGCCAAGCCCACACTCTGCAGCCCCAGCTCCCAGCCTTGCTACCATGACAGAGCAGGGGTACATCCTAATGAAACCCTCAGAGAGTCCTAACGCCCAAGACTCAGACGTGGATGGTAGGAAATTATTCGTCTATTCATTTGCTTATTGCCTATATCTGTTTTGGAACATACTCTTAGTCCTAACTGGCTCCAATTCATACCCCGAGTATAAATTAATTACTTTAGAACTCAGAACAGAATTGCCTGTTAGAAAAATGGAAGATTTTCAGGGGCTGATATTAACACACACATGCCATCATGGCCTCTCCTCCCACTGAAAAACTGGCAGTCTGGTCACACCAGATTCTACTTTGGTTAATCCCCAAAAATCCCTCTCCCCACCAAGAAACCACTGATGTCTGTCACTCTAAGGTTTGAGCCTAAATTATCTCTGGAACCACAAACACCACACTTGGGAAAGAGGAGGAAAGATTTGCTGGCTTCCATGACAACATTTAAAAAAAAAAAAAAGTTTCTGCAAGAGCTAAAGCCTTAAGGGTGAGCCAGGTACAGCCACCTGGAGGCAAGAGAACTGGTTTCACCAGGAAAGAATTTGATTTCAGGGTCCAAAGCAAGGGGTCAATGTTCTTGTTTTTATCTCAATGGAAATTTTTTGCCAAATTTGCACAGTAGCAAAACAAACAGCACCTGGCTTATGGTTGTATCACTTATGTGATTGATTTCTTGGGCTCTGATGACCCTATGGCATTTCTGACAATGATACTTTTTCCCCTCTAGAAAGCTGAGAGGGTACCTGGTGCCCAGACCCAGAGCTCTGCTCAGAGGAGCCCCTCTGACTCCAATCCTCATTGCAGAGCTTGTCACTGCTGTTCCACAAGCCAGGAGCCCTCTCCAGATGGGGTATCTATCTTACTGAATTTACACACACGGCCTAAAATCCCCAAGCCAATCTCATTTCTTTGGAAGATCTTCCTACCCAATAAACAGGTTGTTGTTCAGAGGATACTGTTTCTAAATGTCCCTGACCCTACTTTACAGAAACTGCTCAAGCTGACAATAAAGGCTTGGGCCACAAAGGCCCCTGTAAGCGTGGTCAGACTAATCACTCAACATACCAGCCAGAGAGCCTAACACATTTCATGGGTTCAGGAGAAGACTGAGTTGAAGACACAAGAAAGAGAAAATCAGTGGTTCTAAGGCATTTTGGGAACCTGGGCACCACACCATCCCCAAGCCAAGGCCATCTCAACATGGTGGCACCAAAGGCACATAGACATCCATTCTGCCCAGTAAGGTCCTCTTACCAACATGAATGTGCACAGAACCAGAGAGAAAACAGAACCCCCTGAAGCCAGGAGGGTGGCCTGGGGTCTTTTCAGGCTCCAGATGGGCCTTTTTTTTTTTTTTTCTTTTTTTGGAGAGGTTTTTGCTATAGGGCGCATGTGCTCGCCAGACAGAGAGAGAGAGACAGAGAGACAGAAAGCAAGAAATCACCCCCCAGGGGGGATGGCCACGCCACAATCACTTTTCCTCCATTCTCCTCTCAGGATCTTTGGCACGCACGCACATGCACCCGGCGTGAGTTTAAGCCACCGGGTCCGGGACTCGAACTGTGGTCGACTACATGGGAGTCCAACGACATAGCCATTATGTTTACTGCTGGTCCCCAGATGGGCCTTTTTGAGTATGAGTTCCCACCCCTGGGTCCCTCATTTCTGAGTCCCCAGGCAACTTTTCTGCTTATGAGCATAGAGAACGAGCAGGGCACCAGGTCAACCCAGCATGCCAACTTTTCTAGGCTAGAAGCTTCCATGGCAGAGAAGGGACAGGATGGGCACTAAAACCGAGAAATGACTCCAAGAATGATTCTGACTCTAACAACCGAAAACAAATCTCCCTTCACATAAACACACTCGTGAATATCAGGGTTACAGGGCTGGAAGTAAGGTAGCACCTACTTTTGTTACTGAGACCATGTGGTTGGTTATCAAAAAGACACCTATAAACTCTTCTTGGAGCTCCTTTTTGCTAGTCTAGTGTAACTGGTGTCAATTTGGCAGGCGGGATGGTAGACATGGAAGAATAGAACATGTCTGTAAAATTATTATGGAGTTCTCCAGATGGAGAAAAGAGAGTCCTACATGAATCTCATTCCTACCTGCTCTTTCTAGGATAAAGATTATAGCAAAATTGCCCAGACATGTGATGCAGCAGCAACACAAGTGCCCTACAAGGCTGGAGGTTGTATGATAAAGAGCAGTCCGGGTCCCTGGCTTGGCTGAGGATATGCTGTGTGCACATGCATGTGCTCGGGATCCTGAGGACCTGAAGGACAAGAGGGGATCACAGATGACCTGTCGAGTGTTCTTCTCCCCCTCTCTCTCATGCTCACGTGCACAATTCTTTACCATTAATTAAAAGAAAAAAAAAGATTAGAGCAAAATGGCATCTCTCAAAGCAAGCCCACTGAGGACAAATATGTTCACACTCCCTAAGTCATAAGCACTTGTAACAACCAGTAGATCCAGCACTCTCCTGACTTGAACTGGATCTTCATTCATTGCTTCCTTGACTTCTTTTTTCTGTCTCCCCTACTAACATAATAGGAAGGGCCAGAAATAATTATTTTTAATTCAAAAAATTGAGGGTTACATTGCACAGGGTTTTTTTTTCTTCTTCTTCTTTTTTTAGGATATAGGAAATACTGAAGTTCTGTGAAATTAATTTCACTTTCTTGTCACTCGCTGCGGTTCATTCATTCATCCACTCGACAGCCGAGTGCCTACAATTTGCAGAGCACTTGAAAGGTTATAAAAATGAATCACACACTGACCCTGCCTCCCTGCATCTTGCGACATAGGACATGCATAAAATAAGGCAAAATTCACTAAGAGTAGGTGCAAATAAAGCGTTATGGGAATGGACTCAAACCCAGCCACCAAAAGGAGCTAACTATTGATACACACCACAACGTGGATGACTCTCAGAGGCATCAGGTTGGGCAAAACAAACATTCTCAAAAAGATCAAGCCATAGAGAAAGAGATGAGATCAGTGATTGTGGAGGGCTGGGGAGGGGGCAGGATGTGATACAGCTGCTCTACATCCTGCTTGTGGTAGTGTTAACATAGGTTAAAAATCCAATACTACACATTGCCCAAAAACAGTCAGTTTCACTGTATGATCCTTTAAAAAGGAAAGTCTCTACACTGAAAAGCACTATGTGCATTCACTGGAAAGACAGACTACTAGCCATGGTCCCACTGGAAGACATCTGACCACAGCGCACAGCCGAAGGCAGACAGGACTAAGACAAAGGGAACAAGGAACATTCCAGGCAAATAGAACAGCAAAGTGAGGGAGGAGTATGATGCAGACACTAGAGGAGGTGGCAGTGCTGGGATGAAGTGAGGAATGAGGTGTGGGGGGGGGGGGGGGTGAGGGGGAGACGAGGGAAATCCAGTTATCAGCACATCCCAGTCAATGTTTCTATTCAATAAAACTAAATGGTCGTTGCATCGTGAGGACCATGCAGCTCACCAGTGCTGCATATGAGAAACTCTTTGAAGATTGGAAATCTTGAAAATTCCAAGGTGCCGATGCCTCTAGCATGCTCAAGTGCAGCAGGAGGAATGGAAATCACTAATCTCTGGCACTTGCTCTGAGAAGGAATTCTATAATTTTAAAAAGTTCTTGACTTGGAATAATGGGATCAGAATCTCTCAGAGCTGGAAAAAAAATTTATAGATCATTTAGCTTGTGGTTTTGAGTCAAGGAGCCTTCAGGAACAGGAAAATCACTCCATTCCCTTTCTCCAAAGAAAGACACGTAGAGGCCCAGTTATGCAAACAATGTCCCAACAGTCTGAGTGAATTCCTAGGCTCACACCCCTGGATACACAGGGTGTCTCAAATCAAACACAGGTCCCAGATTAAGGGAAGGTCGCTCAGAAGAGACCCTATCTTGGCTTGTCCTAACTTTTACAGAAGCCTGGTGACGATGCCAAAGAGGGATCCTTTAAGAAACAGTTAGATGCTGAGTTACTAGAAATCATCCAACACTTAGTGGGAAGGGACAGAGTTGGGCATATTGGTTTGCTGAATTAAAACAGAAGCTCAGCTACTTCTACCTACAGTTCAACTGGGCTTTAGTTACAGGAAGGCCTCAGGTCCCTGCAGCCATCCGCCTTGTCACTGCCTTGTCTAATGGGGCGAGCTGGCGCAGGGAGAAGGAAAAAAAAAAAAAAAAAGAGCTCACATTTCTAGTGGGCGTTGGGATTCCCAGAAAGAGGGAGCCTTCACAGTTGACTGAATCTCCAACCCCCTCAGGCCTCCCGGGCTATTTATAGCCTCACATCCCAAACACAAACTGTTGTTTGCAGCTTTTACTAGGCCTAGCTCAAGGCTTGGTTTCCATTCCGATTTCCATATGTGCAGACATCAAGCAGGTAAGGAGACTGCAGCCTGCCGCTGCATGGAGCTTGAAGTACCAGGGCAAGACAGGCCACCCCAGAACCCTGGCCTTAGCTTCCCCCTGGGCCAAGGGTGCCCTCCAAGCACACCTGCACTGCTCACATCACGCCCCAGCGGGCCTGTGGCCTTGGGGGAGCATCCCTGGGAACCTGCACTCAGCAGGCTCCCCACCCCCCACAGGACTGGTCTATTTTAAGAACTGTATTTTTAGGACAAGCAAATGTGCTAGGTTTCTTCATTCCAAGATCACGGCCTCGCCTCTGGCAGCAGCTTCACTGCCAAGCCTCTTTGTCTCTGACTTTGGAGAAAGCTTTCAGCTGCTGTTTGTTTCTTAGGCTTTAAAAAAAAAAAAAGAATTGAGGGGGTGAGGTGGGGTGGAGCTTTCTGAGGTGGATCAAGACCTGAAAACGTAGGGGTAAGACAAGAAGAAAAATTCTTCCAGTTTCTGAAAGTTGAAAATGACAAAAGTATCCTTGCCCTCACCAGCAAGAACATTCACAGAACCACATACCATACAGAGACCTGTCCACACCAGGGAGCTGCGAGTAGGGTACCCCAAAGTTCAGCTTCTGGCTTCATCTCTGGCCACCTGTTACCTGCGGCCAGGAGTAGAACACGTCTGAGCCACACTTTGTTCCCTTGGGCACTGAGGGCTGCCAGGCCCACCTCACAGGGTCACTGTGAGGAAGTGAGATGAAGTATCAAAGCTGTTTAGTCCTGCAGACCCGGATGGCAGGTGCTCTGTTAGCATCAGTGCAAGGACCCTGGGATCACCTCACTGTGGGAAGGAGCACAGGGTCTCCAAAGGCCTTCCTCTGGACTCTTCTCCCTACCACACCAGCTGACTCTGAGAATATGACCCTCCCTTAGCCATCTCCACATCCTCAGCCAGGCCCTCCCTCAAGTCTCCATGATGCCACCTGAGTTTATTGTAAAAACACATATCACAGTGTCTCCTTGTGCAGAAACCCTCCAAATGTCCCCATTCTCCCCAGGATAAAACATAGCCTCTTTAGGGCTCTCAGGTAAGCCAGGCTCCTTCCAAACCTCACTCAACACCCGGGGACCAGCAGGTGACGTGGTGGTTAAGGTGCTGGACACTCCCACATGACTGACCACGGTTTGAGTCCCAGACCTGGTGGCTTGCTTTCTCACTTTTCTTCTCTCTCTCTCTCAATTTGTGTGTATCTCTCTCTGGTCAAATTAAAATAAATAAAATTAAATAAAAACATATTTAAAAAAAAAAACTCATTTCCAAACAAAGGACTAGAATACATATTTCTCTAAAGAAGGTTGACAAATGGCCAATAAGCTCATGAAAAGATGTACAACATCGTTAGTGACTGGGGAGTGAAGTCAAATCCATGATAAGATACCACTTCACATCAGTTTGGAGGATTATTATTTAAAAAGTAGGAAAAATAAAACAGAAATAACAAGTGTCAGTAAGGATGTGGAGAAACTGGAATCCTTGTGCATTGCTAGTGGGAATACACAATGGTACAGCTGCTATGGAGAACAGTATGGCTGTTTCTTGAAAACTAAATATAGAATTATCATATGATCCAGCAATCCCACTTTGGGTATCTACACAAAAGAACTAAAAGCAGGGACCTAAACAGATTATTTGTACATACAACGTTTACAACAATCTTGTTCACAAGAGTCAAAAAGTAGAAGCTGCCCAAGTGTTATGTGTTTACCCAGGAATGAAAGGATAAAGAAAATGTGGTATACACTTAAAATGGCGTACTATTCAACCATAAAAGTAAATTCTATAGGGCCAACAGGTGATGTGGTTGCCTCTTGATTCTCCATGAGGAGAATGGAGGAGAGAGATTACAGTGTGGCCATACCCTCTGGGGTGGTGATTTCTTTTTCCATCTCTCTGTCTGTCTGTATCTCTCCGGCTAGAGCACATGCCCTATGGCAAAAAAATCTTAACAGAAAGAAAAAGAAAGAGGGGCCAGCAGGTGGCATAGTGGTTGAGGTTACCAGAGGTTGGGGGAGGTGAATGGGGAGTTAGTGCTTAAAAGGGACAGAGTTACAGTTTTAGGTGACTAAAAGTGACTGAAAATGAACTAGTAGTGATGGTTGCACAACAACACAAATGTCCTTAATGCCACCATGTTAAATGGTGAAGAAAAAGTGAGAGCTGTCAATGTGACAGGAAGGCAAGAGTATTTCCAGGAAGAAAGGCAAGTATGGACAGAGGCAGGAGTTCAGCCATCTGCAGCAGGAGTGAGGGGACCCCTGCAGCTGGGACTGAGAGTAAGAGAGGCAAGTGGAGGAGGGAAGTGAACAGGCAGGGTTTGGCAGGTCAACTGAAGGGCTTTGTCCTTGACTCTTGATGGAAAGAGAGCCACTGCAGGTTTCTGAGCAGCAGAATGACCTCCCTGACCTTCATATTAGCAGAATGGCTCTGGCTGCAAGTTGAGAAAAGACTAGAGAAAGATGCCCAATGGGAGGGATTGCAACTGCACAGGGAGAGACACTGGGGCCCAGGAAGTGCCACACAGGGGTGGTTGGAAGATAGAGTCAACAAGTTTGTGGATGGGTTGGGTATGTGCAAACAGAGAAAAAGAGAGAGGGAAAACTCAAAGCTGACCCTGGGGCTTTGGGCCTGAGATGTTGAAAGGGTGGAGTTGGTATTAGCTGAGAAGAAGATAGCCAGAAGATGGGATCTGGGGCAAAATTACAGGTGCTCATGTTCTGGGGCTGTGAGATAAGTGGCATGCCAGAGATTTGGTTGCGCAGGTAAGTCTGGAGATCAAAAGAGACATCCAGACACTTACCAGGGAGTTATATTTGGAGACATGAAGCTAAGTGCAAGTGGTAGACAGAGGAGGTTCAAGGACAGAGCCCAGGGGTACTATAAAAGTAGAGTAGGAGAGATGAGGAGAAGACAGCAAAGGAAACTGAGGAAGAGAAGGAGCAGCCTGAGGTGAGAGTAAAATGAAGCAAGTGTAATGTGACAGCCAGGCAACAAGAGGAGAAAATGTTCCACAGAGGGGTGACCAGCCACGCCAGATACTGCTGCAACTGGTGAGGTGAGGACAAAGAAGCCACCACTGGGTTTCCCCCACAGCCGTCATGAGTAGACTTGAGGACAGTAGTTTTGGCAGTGAGCTGCGTGAGGGTCTATCAGTGGAGGGTTCACGAGAGGATGAAAGGTCCACTGGGGCTGTGGAGCATGGACAACCGTAGACAGGAGAGAAATGGGCCATAGCTGGAGGAAGAGTGGTGTCAAAGGGGCTTTAAGCCAGAAGAAATGGCTTTAAGCAAGGATGTATGCTGATGGAAACACTCAAGGAGAGAGGGAAATTGCTGCTGGGAAGGCAGGAGGCCAGGATAAAGGGCAGCAGTGGACAGAGAAGGGCCTCCCATGACCAGAAAGAAGGCGGCAGATTTGGTGGGAGGACTCTGAGGTAGTTCTCTTTTGATTATTCTGTCTTGTAAGGTTAGCAGCTGAGAGCAGGTGGGAGAAATGTTGGGGACATCCAAACTGGCAAGTGTGAGCACCAGTTCAACCATGGAATGAGGAAGACTAGCCATGATGTCTGTGTCAGCTTCCTTCTGAAGTAAACATGCCAAGACAAGAATCAGTAAACAGAGCTCGCACACACGACAGTGGATGCCAATCTGGTAGGTGTCTGTATCAACAGCTGTTGGGTTGTTTGGGTCTAAAACACCAGCCCAAAAGACCAGGACTAGATTGCAGCAGCCACTCTCTGCCAGCTTCTGCACCTGGGCCCAGGTGTGCTCAGCTGCTACTTATTTGGCCAACCTGACCAGGTCACAAGTGCTACTGCCTGCTCCAACCTTAAGGGCTGGGTTCTGCTGAAATGGAAGAGAAAGTGAAGAAAAGGTGATTGGGAGACTGAGTATAAGAAGCTATTAGGTTGTCAGGAAAAACATGATGTATTTTTCTGTTTTTCTAGGCAAATGTAAGAAAGAAACCTTACTTCTCAGAAATGTGCAAACAGGAAGGTTGGTGGGCATGGGGTAGGGGACCAAGTAATAATAGCTAACAGGTAAAGAGCAGGTATTGCATGCCAGGTCCTATCCTAGAACCTTCCATGAATTGCCTCATGGATTCTTGGGCTAAATATCTCCATTTCACAAATAATGAAATAGGAGCTTGTGCTAAGCAACTGCCCATATCATACAGGTGTGAAGCCCAGGAGCCAAGATTTGAATGAAGTCTTCCAATTCCGAAGTCCATCTGCCAAACATCTAAGCTAACAAAAATCAAGAATCAAAAGGTCTTCTGGCATTCTCATGACTGACTCCACCCAGGAGGGGCCAGAGAAGGGTCCTGGGAGAGGGGACCTGTGAGCCTCTAGTCCCAGTCACCGAGAACATCCAAGCTCAGGTAAAGTGGGGCAAAGCTCAGAGGCCTGAGCTCAGGCCTCTGAGCTCTGGATGCAGAATAAGGAGGCAGACCCAGGAGACAGAGACCAAGCCCTGGCCCTAAGTCTAATGCTTTCTGGCAGTGTCTTCAATCTCCTTTCTCTAGGCTTCAGCTTTTGCAAGGTCCAGAGAGTCCTCTCAGTAGCAAAGTCTCATCTTGGTTACATCTGAGGATGTCTGCCTTGGAGGAAAATGCAAATTCAGAGGAAGGGAAAAACAAAAACCTGGCAAGTGCCTGGACCCCACGAGGATGGTGGTGGTGAATGCCCAGGACTGCTCTTTTCTATCTACAGTGGCCAGACCTTGGACACCTCCAAAACCTCCTATCCTAACAGTGTTCTCTAACCCATGCTCAAGGCCTGAGGCCTGATGCTCAAGAGAGGAGATACCTAGGGAAAGGCCTTCTGGGCGCCAGGCTAGAGACCAAGAATAAGGACAACAGGAGAAACAGAGTCCATGTTTGGAATTCCTACCTGGACCCAGGGCTCTAAGCAAAAATAAGGACCTACTCACAACTTTGTAAGTCAAAGGTGACCCAGAAGCTCTGCACAAACAAGCCTGTTGGCAACTGTGTCTCCGCCATGAGGCAAGCTCATGAATTCAGCCTGGAACAGGGATCTGGGCTCCACGTAGCATGGGACAGGTGTGGAGTGGCTCCCTCTCACCCCCTAAACTTCCAGAAGTTACAAGTTTCAGTGAACCAGCTATAGCATGAAGCTCACTCTTTCTGACACTGCAGCTGACGGTCTCCATGGACTACTGTGATACAGAGCACCCAGCAAACAAACACAGCTGGCAGCCCAGGCAGTGTAGACACACCGGAAGTAAAACCATGGAAGCGATCAAGCGGATGCTGAGGCACACAGAGGCAGGCAGAAGCTTTCGTCTGGACACCAGGCTGGACCCTGGTCCTGGAATCGCACCACTCCAAGAGGACTCAGCCCCTGGTGGCCTGCCCGCCCATTCATAGTGCCTTGCCTCGGCGAGTGTCTTCTCTGACCCTACCCTTGAGTACCAGCAGCCATCCTAATCCCAGCCCCTTCCCAAGAAGCTCCCCAGCAGCTCAGCAACCCCCACTCCTGACTATGCGGACAGTGTCCCAGGAGTCCGGGGAACAACCCTGCATTTTTTCTGAGGAACAAATGTGGCTTGGAGAGGAAAGGGATGTACTCTAGGCCCTGATGTTCACTCCCCAGCCCTGCGCTCAGAGGGCAGAGAGCAAAGGGCGCTGCTAACTCCAGGTCCTGCCAGCAATGTGGTCAGGCTGCATGCGATTACTGACCCACAGCGAGGGGCAGAAAGGCGCTGGAGCCTCACAAGGGCTCCTGGCTCAGGAAAGTGCGTCTTTCTGGGAGAGTCTGTTTATTTCCTTTAGTTTCTTCTTTAGCACTAAACCATAACATTTATCCTTAGGTCACTTAAAGCATATAAATTAGGTTAAATATTTCATTCACTAAATAGCTCAGATAGTTATGGATTCTACCATAAGTGAGTAGAAAGTTAATTCTCTTTGCACTTACTCAATAATATGAAATAATCATTTCAAATGAATATTTTATAGTTTGCATTTATGAGCAATCCAATTCCTTTCACAGCCACTCATAAGGGGTCCCAATGCCTTACAAAATTTAAACAATAAAGACAGAACCTTTAACTGTTAAAAGCTCTGCCAAAACAGTGTAGATACTGGGATTAGAACATACCCACCAGTCACCTGGCAGAATTTTCTGTGGGGGTTGCCGTCGCCCAGAGACTTACCCTCCTGGCCAGACTCAACTTCTCCTTTCTGGGAGGCTGAGTCATGTAAGTCTTGTATGGGTCCCTTTCAGAGCCACACTCATTCCTGGCCTGTCTGGATTCTCTGACCAGTATCCTGTTTTTATCGATTAAAACAAACAAGCACAAACACTTTTATCTTGCATGTTCTCTGTGCCAGCCAAGGGACAGCCTCTCCCCAGACCACACTCCTGTCCATACCATGGCCACTCACACATTTGCCGGCCACTCCAGCTCACATTTCTCTGCCTCCTCCAACTTCTACAAACACTGCTCCTGTATTACCCGCCTGGCACTACCTTCTATCCCGAGGTGTGGTCCTATGAGATTTTCCACTGTTCAGATCTGAGACCCAAACACAGGTTCCACAGCCTTTCTGTTCCCCAAAGCACCTGGGACTGACTATGGGCAGTCCACCCTGGCTTCCTGCATTCTGAAACCTACTTCCAAGGAAAACACACAGGCTGAGGGAGGACTCCAATCTGTGTTTTCCAATCTCCCCTCCCCTCTTCCTGAACAAGGAAGGGATGCCCCCTACCTGTGCACCTCCCTCTCAGACCAGGTTCTGTGCATTAATGTGTAGTGTGATGCCTCTCAGGTTTCACAAACTCAGTCTAATTAACAATCACAAAGTACCCAGTGTGCACCAAGGCCTGTGGAGGGGTGGGAGCAAGTGGAACAAGCTGCTCGTCTCTCTTGGTGAGTGTATAACCTAGAAAGGAGGATTGGTGGACAAAGTGCAAGGTAGTGCAGGAAGGCTGGCAGTGCTGGGAGACACAGCAGCAAGACACCACCTCCTGCTCAGCCTGGTCTAGGGTAGCAATCACTGCGCTCAAGAGGACCACCTTCTGGATGCTGTTCTAGTTGCTGGGATTCTGCAAGTGGCTATGTGGACTTAAGGGACTCTGAGTTTTGAGGACCCACAGTAGCTCTAGCTGGAAGCACCTTGTTCCTTTTCTTTTCTTCTCATCTTTCCACTTAGAGATCCCTGCTTACAGGAAGCCTTCCTAGAATGGGTCAGTCGCCTTCCTACGTATTACCATCACATCCCGTACCTCCTTGTATACTACTTTTGGTAAATGCTCATTAATTAGCAGATAAGACCCACAAAGGTAAACAGGCCTGCCTTGCCTATCAGCTCCCAGCACAAAGGACTACTGGGTTCAGAAAGTATTTGTTAAAGAGAAAAGAAGGGACAAAATGAAAGAAGCAGCAAAGGAAGGAAGGAGAGAAAACTGAGGTGAGGAGAGATTAATGACTTAATTCATTGCTGGAGTGATTGATCATTTTTCCCCAATAACTGAACCTGGACTCCTCAGAGGCTGCAGGAGCTACACTCCTGTTTTTCCAGAATGTGATTAACCATGTGGGATCCAGCTCCTTTCAAATGGACACACAGAATAGGTCAGGTTTTGGAACCAGACGGTGATAAAGCAGTAAAATGTGACACTCAGGAGTCTTACCCACACGAGAAGATTCCCATCCGGAGACCTCCCTGAGTACAGCAGGTGTGCACATGCCCCTGACCCAGGCCTGGCTGAGCCTACGGGTGGATGGCAGTATCAAGACCCTGTAAGAGATGTTGTCTCTTTCATGAACAAGCTTCTATTTAAAAATAAAGAATAGGTCAGATTTTGGTAAATGTAATACTTATCTGGAAGATTAGTCTAAGTATAATTTGATGGCCCAAAATACTGACTCTAAGGCTAACATCTAAGAATTTCTCCATTGAGGCAAGAATTTCTTAGGTGAGAGAAAATAAATATGACAAAATGTTTACAATTGGTCCACCTAGCTAAAGGGTAGACAGGTGCTCATTAATTTCTCTTGCAATTTGCTGTAGGTTTAGAACTTTTTCAAAGCAAAAGAAAGAAAAAAAAATAGGCAAAACTAAAGTATGAGAAGTGAGGATAGTGACTGTCTTTCAGAAGGATGAGGTATAATGATTAAGGGAGGGGGTTTCCACCGTGTTGGCATGCTATTTTTTTTTTCACTGACAGAGGCCATGTGTACATGACAGAAATAGACAAAGAGACAGAGAAAGAGGGAGAAAGCATCCCCCAAAGGGTGACCAAGTCCTTCTCTCCCATTTCACTTCCCATAAGGATTTGGGGCACACATATACATGTATGTGGCATGTTTTATAAACTGCCGGGGCCAGGTTCTAGACTGTGATCAACCATGTGGGACCCACCTCCCTTAATCACTAGGTCATGGGGCTGGCCCTATATTCTTAAATTAGAAGGTTTTCATACTTTAATTCACTGATCTGCATACTATTTAGTATACTTTTTTGTGTATAACCTTTATTTCACACTAAAAACAGACTTTCCATTAAAAAAAAAAAAGGCAAACAGAATACACGAGAACGTTCTAGCAATAGGATGAGACCACCTGAGCTTTGCCCAGCTGATTGGTCGAGCCCAACACTCCAGTAGCTAGTCCAGAGCAGGTACTGCTACTGCCTCCTCTGCCTGACCTAGTTTTGGGTTCCAACCCAAATTCTTCAGCTGAGGTTCCAATTGCCTCACACAGAAATCCAAATGCAATTGATATCAAACCCCAACTTTTTGGGAAAAACAAAACAAAACAACAACAACAAAAAAAAGCAGATGTGGCCTCTCTGCTCCTTGGCAATTATTCTCTCTTCAAATAGATGATTTTTCACCATTAACTGGATGACGGAACATTTATTTATAAGGTGATCCATCTAGAAAACAATGTTGTGTCCACCATAATTCCCATTTCCTAAGCATGTGGGGCTATTTTTTATTTCAAGGAAAGCTAGGGAAATCATTTTCTGTAACCGGACACAATTTTGTGCTCAAATCACCTCACAACAGCTTACATTTTAAAGTAGAATTATACCTTCGAGACGCATAACACAGCCTGGCCACTTCAGGGAGTTAATTTTCAAAATAAAAATAATAATGATGAATAATCTCTTGTTTGACATGTGATGACAGGCTTTGACTTACCTCTCACAACTTCTATTACCTCCTAGGGCATAAACCAGATACTTTTGTAAAGTTGGACATTTCCTATTAGTCTCATCCTCAACCTACAATAACAATGGGCTTATTATTGCTGGTATATGAAAATCATTACTCTTTCTACTGGAAACGATAACTTCTGAACAAAGTACCTATGTGGCCTCCCATTTTCACCAACCTACTGACATGAGTGATTACTTGGAACCAACAAAACTTTGAGCGATTCCCCTTGATTTTGTTTTGCTGCCCAGACTACAATAATAAAGTAGAGAAACTCCATTGCCGTAGGCATGCACTGGTGAGACCCAGAACTTCATCAGTGGCCTTCCAAGTAGGCAACTCCGTGACCATTGTTCTTCTATGGACCATCTACTTAACCAGGTATCTTTGCCCCAGGGATTAATGCCAAGGGACCCCCCATCCCACCACCAAACAGGCTTCTGGACCACATCACTCTGATGACAAAGCAAACCAAAGCGCACAAACTCACTGTAACTCACTGTAATACTAACCTTAGCAAAAAACAATTAGGATAACAAACCTATGTTTCTTTGAAGCCAAACCACGGGGGGAAGGGCATCAGTGTTCTAAATATTTCTGCCCCTTTCTCTTTTAGTTTGACCAGTGGTTCACACCAGGGACAATTTTACCCTCCAAGGGGTGTTTGGCATTATCTAGAGACACCTTTTATTGTCACAACTGGGCAGCAGGTGTCCCTGGCATCTAGTGGATAAAGGCTAGGGATCCTGCAAACCACCCTGCAATGCATGGGACAACCCTTGCAACAAAGAGTTATCCAGACTAAAATGTCAAAAATGCTGAGCTTCAGAAACCCTGAGCTGATCGCCAGCCATTTACCATGGTCTTTACCATGTGCCTTCAAAGAAAAATTGTTACTTGTGTGCTTGTCCTCTGTGATGAAATCCTGGGGACTGTGGTTTGGGAAACACTTAGAAAGATGATGTGGCCTCCAGGAGCCTGTTCAGCATAGTTAAGAGTGAGTCATAAGAAATTGTCACGTTTCCTTTTCTGAGAGAACCTGCATTCTGCAGATTGCAGCCCTTGGATTTCAGTAAGGCAGTCAGCATAGTCCCTCGTGTTAGCCTTGTAAATTAGATGAAGCCATATGGGCTAAGATGGTGGTACAATCAGGGAGAATGATTGTTGGTTGAATAACTAAGCTTGCAAAGGATAAAATAATAGATCCAAGTCACCCATGGGCTTTGTCCTCAACCCTATCGTGTGGCACATTTCTATCAATGGCTTGAATAAAATCATAGAAAGTATTCTTATGAAATACCATGAATAACAACACTGAGAAGGATGCTGATATTCTGGTTGGCTACGACACAATTTTAAGAGATCTCAACAGGATTATAACAGACTCAGCCAGCTACACAGCAATAAAAAGAAATCTTAGACTTTGTGGCTTTCAAAAGCCATTGCACACTAGCTATTTTATCTGAGCACCACCACCAGTCCACAACAAGGGGGGATGGGGGAAGTTCTGGATCCTCGTCCATCATTCTTTCTAGGTCCCACCTTGCTGAGGGTGAGTGCAAGGGTCTATAGTTGAACTCAAAACATCTCCTTAGTTAGAAGAAAGGACAGGAGAGAGAGTCCATTTGAAAAAGTGTTTAACTGAATGCAAATTTGAAAGGTCTTAGCTTGGTTGCATTAATTAAGCAAAAAGTAAAACGGCAATGCCATTACTCTCTGCTCTGATCAGAAGCCACACATGTGGTTTGATGTTTAGCTCTGGCTACTGCAGTCAAGAGCAGTACTGAAAATAAGAGTTCACTTACAAGGGGATGATTAGTGACGGCAGGTGGCATGGAGGTTAAGACAATTGAATCTCACATGGCTGACTGTGGTAGAATCCTGGACCCACTGGTTTGAAAAAAACATGCCAGGCACATGTGTATGCATGCCCAAAATCCTGAGAGAAAAATGGAGAAGGAATTATTGCATGGTCACCGCCCCCCAGAGGTACTTTATCTCACTTTCTTTCTCTCTCTCCCTCTCCCTCTCTCCTTCTCTTCCTCTCTCCCTTCCTCCCTCTCCTTCTCTCTCTCTCTTTCCTTCCAGCAAGTGCATGCACCCTATAGCAAATTAAAGAAGAAGAACCAGGGACATCTGCTTGTTAGCGACACCCTAGGGAGACTACGGTGGCTGTTTTCACTATCAGGAATACTTTATGACAAGATGAATTCACAATAGTCCCTGTGATCCCAGAGACAGACACAGAACTAATGTTTATTCGGGGGGGGGGGGGGGAATTTAATCTCAACAGCAACAAGAAGTCCCTAATCACTTATACCACTCGGAAGTGGCAGGTCACCCTGTAGTGGGAGGGACTACAGCTTTGAAATGTTTAAGCACAGGCTAGAGTGAAGAGATGGGATTCATGGGCCAACTATGCCATTTGTTCACTCAACAGGTTTGCTTTGGGAGCACTGTCCTGAGAGTTAGAGGAGCCAGCAGTAAACAAAAACACAAAATCCATCCTCATGGAGCTCAGTCAGTGATTATGAAGTGATGAGAAATGCTGTGAAGACCTAGTGACTAAAGTCCCCAAGAAAAGGATCTTGGCCCCTACCACAGCCCTCTGCTCCCTATCAGGACTGTGACTTTGTAGCTGACTGGCCCACGGGACTTGGCAGGCTGTCAGACTGTCCCATTACTTGTTCCCCAGGTTTCTCCCCACAAGACACATTCAAGTCATTTGTCACTCACCTCTGCAACTTCCTACCCCAAGTCCAGCCATTTAAATTTACTCCCCTGCCCTGCAACCTTCAGAACAGAATACCTTCAAGAAACAGGCAGAGAGCTGGCCCAGGTGCTGGTTCTCCATGTACTGAAGATGCTGCCAAATAAGAGGAAGGTTGATGGTGGACTCTGTGAGACATTCCAAGGGAAGAGAAAGATGAGTGGGTATCCTGTAGGGGTGTACAGGATTGGGAGATGGAAGCAGAGAAGGCTGCAAGGAGGCTCTCCAGCGGCCCAGTGTCTACACCATCTTGTCCTAGATAGTAATGTTCTATTCTCTCCCTACAGCAAGGAAAGAGCAAAAGTATCATCCCCTCCCCAGCTGGGGGAACAGGATCAGGCTAAGGTGAAGAGTCCAAGACAAGGGGACAGTGGCTGGGGTGGCCCTGAGCACTGCACCCTAGGGAGAAAGGATTGTAATAAAGGCTCTCAGAAAAGAGCCTTCCAGGGTCAGGTTGGCTGAGATGCTAGGAGGGTACTAAATCAGAATGATTAAGCACTAGGTTTGTCATCAATGTTCTCCACCTTGCCCATCCTCCCCTACAACTCTCTAAAAGGCATCAGAAAGAGCACAAGCAAGGGTCTGGGCTCTCCCCCAGCTCTATGTCACCATCCAAAGTAAATATGACTAAAAGAAAGAGAGCAAATATTTTCTGTTTACATCAGAAAGCGGAATAGACAAAACAAAACAAGAATTCAAAATAAGCAGATAATAACCTCAAAGAGACAAAGGAGATACCAGGAATATAAAAGAGGAACAGGCAGTTATAAAGAACCAACTGGAAACACTGGGTATGAAAAACATAATAGTTTTGTTTAATAGGTACATAGTTTCAGTTTGGAAAGATGAGAAAGTTCTGGAAATGGATGGTGGTGATGGCTGCACAATAACAGGAATGTACATAATACCACTGAACTATATACTTAAAAGTGCCTAAAGTGGTAAATTTCATGTTATGGATATTTTGCCACAATAAACAATTCACATAGAAATGAATGAATAACGAATTTTTTTTCTTTTTTTTTTTTTGGAGAGATTTTTGCTATAGGGCGTGTGTGCTCGCCAGACAGACAGAAAGAGACATAGAGACAGAAAGCGAGAAATCACCCCCCAGGGGGGATGGTCACGCCGCAATCCCTTCTTCTCCATTCTCCTCTCGGGATCTTGGGCATGCACACACACGCGCCCGGTGTGAGTTTTAAGCCACCGGGTCCAGGACGCGAACCGTGGTCAAATACGTGGGAGTCCAGCGACATAGCCATTACACTAACTGCTGGTTCCCAATAACGAAAATTTAATGTCATGAATGGTATGTTGTGGAGACACTATTTCTGGCACGTAGATGTCAAATAAAAATCTAGCTTAAAAAATAGGTAAAATAATAGTGTTACATCAATTCACTTAGCAAATATTTATTGAACAGCTACTGCATGCCAGATGCTCCAGCTAGATGCTGAGGGCAAAACAGACAAAAAGTGCTGCCTCCGTGGCCTTGTCAATCTGGTAAAAGAGAAAATAAATACAGTGCAGGGCATACCAGATGGTGCCAGGTGTTGTGGGTAGTGGATTGTGCAGGGAACAGTGAGTATAGGTCTCCCTGGGGAGGGGTCCTGGAGTCTGGGCTCCTCACAGTGACTTATGAGTACAGGGCTGTGAGCAAAAGTGGTGGCAAAGGGGGCACATGATGCAGAGGGAGAGGTGGGGGCACGTGCCAAGAATACACAGAGCTCCAGGAGCCCTCTGAATTCAGATGAGAGGATGAATACTGCCAGAGGTGCAGACTCGTTATGTTTTATTCCTAAAAGAAAGCACGCAATAAATAGCCAAAGAATCATTTAGTAAGCTATAAGACATCATCAGGGAACTTACCAGAAAGCATTAAAAAAGGATAAGGAGATGGAAAGTATTTTTTTAAATAAATAAGTAAAAGGAAATACAGAGAACAGGAGACAATTGGTCAACATCCAGATAACAGGAGGCCAGAACAGAGACCTAAGGGAGAGGGAAACAGATGAAAAACTAGGAACCAAGAACTTCCCAGAATTAGAGAGAGATGTAAAAACCTCAAATTGAAAGAGTGCACAGAGTGCCAAAGGATAGATAAGATAGATATAGGGACATTAGATGCTTCTGAAAGGAGCAATAACTCAAGAAGATATAATGATCATGAAAAGATATACACCTAAGAATCTGGCCTCAAAAAATGCAGAGTAACATCTGACAAGCTACAAAAGGAAACAGATAAATCAGGAGATTTGGCTGGAGACTTGAACACACCCCTCTCAGAAATTGATGGCTCAGGCACACAAAAAGCAAAAACACAAGACAAAGAGATTTATTAAGGTTGAACTAATAAATAGATGGAGAATTCACCCAACCGGGAACATACACTCTTTTGAACACACGTAGAACATTTCACAAAAATAAACATGAACTAGGCCCAAAAGGAAGTGTCAGTAAATGCCAAAGAATCAACATCATACAAACCATATTTAAAATCATAACACAAAAAATTAAAAATTATTTACCAGGGCCAGCCGGTGGGATGGTAATTGGGGCACTAGACTCCCACATGACTCACCATGGTTCAAGTCAGAGACCTGGCAACAGCTTACTTACTTACTTTCTTCCTCTCTCTCTCTCTCTCTCTCTCTCTGTCATGAGAGTGTGTAGCCTATAATAAACTTTAAAAATTATAATAATAAAAACAAAAAAATAATCATTTTTAAAACAGTTAAGTAAAGAATTGCTTGCAAATCTAGTATAACTGGCAACTAAAAGACATTCTATTTATCCTTGTTAAAGGATAATGATAATTTTTTTATTTAAAACTTTGAAATTTTTAAAGTATTATTTAATTTTATTATTATTTTTAATTTGCTATAGGACATGTACATTCACCAGAGAGAGAAGGAAAGTGAGGAAGCATGCCACCAGGTCTGGAACTTGAACCACAGTCAGCCCGTGTGGGAGTCCAGCACCTTAACCACGACGTCACCTGCTCACCCCAAGAGAAATTTTTTAAATACTTAGAGCACATGATGATGACATGTATAGTATTCTCAACTGGATTGGTCTGAGAAGTATTTTTTTTTTAATTTAAAACTATTTATTTATTTATTTATTTATTTTAATTTTTTTCCTTTTATTATTATTTTTTTCACTTCATTTTCTTCCATACAATCAATCACATTATTATTTGTTTTACAAAATGGATATTTCAACAGGTGAATATTTCTCCCTAGTACTGTTGATAAAACTATGAAATATCTTCAACAGATAATACCACACCTCTTTGTGCCATTAATGCTTTGCCTCCCTGTCCTTCCCCAAACGACCTTCCTCAGACCCTCCTCTTTCACACACACTATATCTGGTATTTACATCTATATACAGCGTTTCCATATCCTTTAGACAATTAGTTTCAGTCATAGAGTGCAGACACTCGGTATATATATTAAGTGGAGACATACAATGCCTCTCCTTCATAGCATGGCTTGCTTCATTTTATGATAAGTAAAGTCTTCTTACAAGCAAAATGAGAAACAGTGATTGGTTAAAAAAATAATTGGAATAATAATAATAATGATCGGGAAAAACAATAAAAAGATATTGAATGATGAAGTGGGATGTTAATGTCTCTGTACTGACTGACATGCATGGCATTCCCTTTTGAAAAAGCAATGTAATACACTGTAAAGTTATATGCAATTCAATGTAATATAAACAAGATTATGATGATAATAAATAAATAAAATAAAAAAGATCAACTTTCTTTTAACATCTAAAAAAGAATACTTAGAGCACAGTAAAATCATTATATGTTAAAATTAATGTGACACACAGAATTCCATCTCTAATAATGGAGGAATGAGTGGCTTATTTTGGACTATTTTAATTAAAAAAAAAAAACTGAAGACACTGGAATAATCACTGGTATGGTGGTAAAGGCTGCTGGATCCCACATGGCTGATTGTACGGTTCAAGCCCCAGACCTCGTGGCGTGAAAAACACACCACATGCGTGCATGCCCAAAATCCCCAGAGAAGAACGGAGAAGGGATTGCAGTGTGACCATCCCTTATGGAGGGTGCTTTCTCACTTTCTCTCTCTCCTCTGTATCTCTGTCTCTGTCTCTCCAGCAAGTGCACAAGCTCTATAGAAAATTTTTAAAAAAAAATTTTTAGAGACATCAGAGAGAGATCAAAACAAGCAGAAACAGATTTGGACAGTTGGTAGAAGGTAATGGGACTAACTGAGTCTCCAAGATTTGATTTGGTTTGGTTTGGTTTGGTTTGGTTGGTTTAGTTTTTATAGCTTTTTGCCTGAGGCAGACTCCACTAAGGGTCCTAGAGCATCCAATACTCAATAGAAAAGTGAAGTCTTACTTGATGTAGAATCAGAAGAGAGTTTGGGATGGATACAGCAGCTAGAAAACAAAAGAGGAAATCCTGGACAGGAGAGAGCCAGAGAGGGAGAGCTCGAATGCCTGTGTATAAAGTCTATCCTAATTTCTGGCTGACCCAAGGATTATGTCTGCATTATGTCTACTTGGAGCAAATTCCAAGTAGCCCACACAAGACTTAAGACCTGGACAAAGATTTCTGCTGTTGCTCAATTTAAGAAGTCAGAGTTCAGTTTTAATTCAGTAAAGTTAAGTGTCTGCAAAATGAAAACTAAGATTATCCAGAAGAGCACAAAGGAATCCTAAATCTGCACAACATGTCATTCATAGACTTCAGAATACAATCTCAAATTACAAGCTATAAAGCAGAAAAAGGCAACCCACACTGCAGAGAAAAGACAACCAATGGAGACTGACGAAGGTGACATAAATATTTGTATTAAGTATGCCTTTTTATTCTGATGTTTTGACATGTTGGGATTTTGTTGACACTAGAAGGAACTGCCCTTCCAAATGTTAGCTAATTCCTAGGGGTGGCAGACAACATGCCCAAGAGTACACTTTCCATATGCAAACCAACTATTCTGAAGTCCATACCCAAACACCTCCTTTATCAGACTCTCATAGAGGTATCACACTCACCCACTATTCCCCTGCCCTATCACCCCAGGGCCAAGTGCCAGGCAACCAGGGGGAAGCTCCTATACCCCAGAGCCATCTGGAAAGCAATAACTAAAAAAAAAAAAAAAGAAAAAGAAAAAAAGTGATAAATTAAACTTCAGGAAAATTAAAAACTTCTGCTCATGAAAAGAAACCATTATTAAAATGAATAAGTAGACTGAATCCCAGGAGAAAGTATTTTTGAAATATATGGCTAACAGAGAACTTGTATTCAGATTATATAAAGTATTCCTACAAGTCAACAATAAAAAGAAAATCCCAAAAATTTAATGGACAGAAGGCTAGAACAAATATGTCACAAAGAAAGATATATGAATAGCCAATGAGCACATCAAAAACATCATTAGTCAACTGGAAAGTGTAAATTAAAACTACAAGCAGTATGAGGAAGGATATTAAGGAGAAAAATGGAGAGGCAAGTCATTTATGGGACAAAGAAATGGGTTATTATCTATTAAAGATAACTTTATAGTATTGTTAACTGGACTGGTGAGAAATGTACACATGTTGGAATATTCACTTTGCAAGCTAAGTACGTGATTGAATGTATAAAAGAAATTGAAATTAAAAATGAAAGGAAAAAAATAAATACACACACACCAAAAAAAAAAAAAAAACACAATCAGATCCACTATCACGCATGAGAATGGCATGCATATTAAAAAAGAGTGATAGCACTAAATGTTGGTGAGTAGGGAGAGCAACTGGAACCCTTTTTTTCTTTTTAAAAAAAGAAAACATAGCACCCAAAAATTTTCTCCTAGGCATTTGCCCAAAAGAAATAAAAACACACATCCCAAAAAAAGACTTGCACAAAATATTCACAGCAGTTTTATTCATAATAGCCCAAAACTGGAAACATACCAGATGTCCATGAATGAATGGATAAACAAACTATGATACATTCATACAATGCAATACTACTCATCAATGAAAAGGGAAAAACTACTGATACTGGCAACAACATAGATGAATCTCAGAAATGTGCCAGTGAAGGAAGTCTTCCTTGAAAAGGTACATATCAGATGAATTCATTTATATGAAATCCTAGAACAGGCAAAAATAATCCAGTGGTGGGGGAAAATCACAGTGGTTGTTTACTAGGAAGGAAAGTATTTACTGGAAAGAGGCAAAAAGGAAATCCTTTGGGGTGATAGAAATGTTCTGTGTCTTACATGGGTGGACCGTTTATCAAAACTCTATACGGCACACAAGGTTGTGCATTTCACTGAATATAAATTTTACCTTGAAAAGTAAGTAAGCAGTTCATAATATCTGTTGAAATATCTAGGGGTGACAAATACTTTTATCTATCAAAAACCAGGGTGGATTGATGAACAGATACAAGAATGGGTAAGTGGTAATCCAGATATAGCAAAACATTAAAGTGACAGATGTGTGTGCAGATGTGTGTGTGTGTACTGTACAGTTCATTCAACCCTTCTTTATATTTGAATTTTTTTTAATATAATGTTAGAGGAAACCAAAAAAAATTATAGGGCACAGCTAAAGCAATATTTGAAGGGAATTTTATTCTTTGCATTTAACAGAAAACAAGAAAGGTTAAAAATAGACAATTTAAGCATTTGTGCTAAACACCACTGGCAGTCTAGCAATAGCCATGCTCTCCTTCATCCTGAACAATGCACCCCAATTTTATCATAAGCTAAAAAGTGCAGAGTAAGAGATTACCCCGCCAGCCCTTTGCAGGTATGGTTGGCCAATAAATGTAGTAGTGCCTGGACAAAGCCTGCAGGAGGCAGAGAGCCGGAAAGGCCTGTGCCATCCACTTCCCACCCAGAACTCAGAAGTCTTACTGCTGTTCCCAGCACTCTCTTGGCTCTGATCTAGATCTATTCTCCTGCATTCCCCAAGCCTAGGACTAACCCACCAAATTCTGCGATTAATAAATGATAACAAAACAAAAAAAATTTTTAATAATTTGTTTTAAGATCTCAATGGTAGAAATGTTTAAACCTGTCTCTAGTAGTTAGCAAACAAATAAGGTCACCTTCTAGAGTCGGCTCTCCTTTCTAAGTAACCCCTCTCGGCTTAGATGGAAGAGGCATTCCAGTACAGCTCCCAGTCAGTGGCCTGAAAAGGGATGGCTCTTTTTAAAGCTGAAAGCGTCCACCCAAATGAAGAGGTTTACTGCTTCACTTAGGAGCAATAACAGAGCAGATACCTTGAACTGCGGCTTCTCATAAATCTTGTTTGGGGAAAAAAACCTTTCAATTCCCACTGGAAATATGCAAAACAACCTCCACACTGTAAATCTTCCTTTTCAGTTCTAAGGAGATAAGTTGGACCTATTAACCTTCCATGTTATTTTCAACTTCATTATTTGAGCTGACACGACAAGAGAGCGGTGACGGCTCTTTCTGGCAGAGCGCATGTAAATCGCTTTCTCAAAGGAAATTACTTCTCTGGCCTGAATGTTATTAATCTAAATTCTCTGTTAGTCAAATTGTTGCCCATAATAAATATGGAACAGGTTGTGATACTTATCAAGTCTGGCACTCTTTGTAGATGCCACATTGGTGCTAACCCCCTTCCAGGGAACTGTCCCCTTGAAGGAGCCAGCCCTGCATGGCTCCCTCCCATGTCAGGCCCCTGATGGTGTGAGGTGAGGAATGTCTCACCTGAGTGTTGGTACCTGGCTTTGCTCTGGTCTGCCCAAGGCACCTCAACCCCAGCCTGTCCTCTGCCTCTCCTGGCTTAGTGCAACTCTTCTGAGGGCCTCTCCCATGGGAACAACATCTTTCAAGGAAAACTACCAGAAGAAGGATGAGTCACTGCCCAGGATTGGCTCCATCTAGATGCAGTTAGCCTTGAGCTACAAAGCCCAGGTCTCCCTGATCTTCAGGCAGCTGGCCAAATTATTCAGTGGCTGATATTGGGGTTATGGGTTAAACTCTTCACAATACCATTTAAGACGCATTCTGTTCAACACCATCTTTACAAATCACACTATTTTCAGAACCTGGGGAGGGAGGGTAGAGTTTACTAATTTGCATATGGCCCAACCCTATCCGTCGCAGGGCCTGGAAGAACTTTTCACATAAAGATACTCATTTCTGACTATGCAGCCGTAAGGACGGAGAACTGACTGCGGTGATAGGGGGTGGGGGGAATACAAACCACTTTTTTCTGTTTCTACTGGGGTTCTTTCCAGGGTAATTACAAGAAGTTTAGAATCCATTCGGGGACTTGTAGTTCATTAAATGAATTTCCATCTGTGTATCCACCACCTAAGAAGTATCGCTTTGTACAATACTCGGGTTTTTATTGTATATAAGTCAGATTGTTAATTTGCAGCATGCCGCACTGAAAGGATCATTTCAATAGCGACTGATTATGCAAAATGAAACTGGGTTTTCATTAGGTCTGCCTCCTGTGCTCCTTAACACTTGATAGGATGCCAGGATGCGGGCTCGAGCCCTGTGCAGTGGAAGGAAGCCCAGCACCAGGTTACAGAGCATCCTGGTCCCTGTTCCCAGCAGGGCAATCCAGTGCACCCTGTCACCTCCCTGCCCCACCCATGTATTCACTCTCATATCCCATCACTGCACAGCCCAGTGACAACCACTAGGAGAACTCTGACATGAAAATAGAACTTGTGAGAGATTGGCTTCGAGATTCCAAGCATGTCCTGTGTCTATTGATTTTATTTAAGGGATAATGTTTCCAGGGAGGAGGGATGGGAAGCAGAGAAGCTCCTGCTGCTGGTGCAGCACTGGAGTCAAACAGAGCCGGCTGAGCCCAGCAGAGCTATAGGAGGAGATCAAAGATACAGAAGTCGGCTCCTGCTGCAGATGAGACTCACCAGGGATCGCAAGGCTGGGGTGGGCACCACACGGCATCAGCTGGGAGTGGAGGAGGGAAGGAAGGAGTGATGGGGAGGAGAGCCAGGGTTCCTAAGACCAAGACAGGACAGCCCCTCCCAAGCCCACCCACAGGGGTTGTTCCTGCCCTTCCACTTTGTGCCCGTAGCAATGAGTATCTGCAGGTTTCCAAGGACAGAAGAGAAAAGTGAGGGGCTTTATAAATGCATCTCTACTGGCCACAACCTCATTAGTCAGACCTACATTCTTCCAGTTAATTCATCTAAAGGCCAGATCAACCAACTGAACAGTGTTGATAGACCTCAACCTGGGTTGGACATTAGAGTCATTTCCTTTTTGTAAGACAAGGCCACAATCATCCCACCTCAGTCTATCAGCTGGGACCACAGGTGAGCTGGCTCTTTCAGACAGGCCCTCACAATGTTGCCCTGGCCAGCTTCAAGTTCATAATCCTCCTGCCTCAGCCTCCTAAGTCACTGGTACTACAGATGCATGCCACCACAACTGGCCTTTGGTTTGACCATGTGGTCCCAGTTTACAGATCACAGCAGCTTACCAGCCACCATATATGGACCTAGAATCACTTTTTAAATAACACCAGAGTCTAAAGCCCACCCCAGACCATTTAAAGTCTCTGAGGGTGGCCTTGGCACCTGTAGTTTTCAACAGTTCTCCATAGGTGATAATAATGTGTAGGGCTGGTTGTTTTGAAAAGTTTACCAAAATACCCTAAGTCACAGTCACACAAATGAACACTGGAGTGAACGGAACCCAACAGTCTCATATGCCCCTGGGGGCATAACAAACATTACAAAATCCACCCAAGAGCCAGCTTACAAAATATTGAACCTTGAGTCACCAAGGGTTTGTGGAACGTGAGGGATACTTCAGCTGAAAAGGGTAGCTGGAACCCATTGCTGGAAACCTCCCCACTGCTCTGAAGGCTGGGGAGGTTTCCCCCCTGCAATAATTCACATTCTCCATGTTCTTCTAATCGACTTGGTGCCAGATACAACCACATTCCAGTTTCAGTACTTTCAGCTGCTTCCAGAAAACCTCCTTGACTAATGACATGACCAGTAAACCAGTAAATGACATTTCTTTTTTATCTTTATTTTTATTTTTATTATTGTTTTATTAAAACATTTGATCACTATAGGTTATTTGGCTTATAAAGATAATTTACCTAACATGAAATAGTTCTCAGACCAGTCCAGTTGAAAATACTATACATGTTATCATCAACAGGTGATAAACCATTTCTCTGTCCCACAAATGTCATATCTATTTTTTCACCCTGATCTCCTTCTCTATACTCTTCCCTCCCCCCCCATTCCACACTGTCTTCAGTGTCCATAACAATTTTCACTGCTTTTATGTCCTCCAATATTTCAATCTCTACCATAGAGTGCAGAAAGTTGGTATATATTAAGCGGATCCATACAATATCTTTCTTTCACTGCCTGGCTTGCTTCACTCAGCAATAAATCTTCCATATTTGACCACTTTCTATCAAATGCCAGGGTCTTGTTTTTTTTATAGCTGAATAATATTCCATAGAGTATACATGCCACACTTTTTCAATCCATTCATCTGTTTGTGGACATCTGGGTTGGTTCCATGTCTTAGCAATTGTGAATAATGTCACAATAGACATTGACGTGCAAGCACTTTTCCAACTGAGCATTTTTCCTACCCTTTGCGTTGATACTCAGAAGTGGGATTGCTGGATCAAATGGTAGTTCTATTCGTAGATCTTTGAGGAACTTCCATACTGTTTTCCACAGTGGCTGGACCAATTTACACTCCCACCAACAGTGTAGGAGAGTTCCCCTACAACCCTGCTAACACTTATTATCTTCTGTATTTTTAATCTTCACCATTCTGATGGGTTAGGTGTTATCTCATTGTGGTTTTAATCTGCATCTCCCTTATGATGAGGGATGTTGAGCATTTCCTCATATGCTTTTTGGGTTGTTCATATGTCTTCCTCAGAGAGATTTTTGTTCAGTTCATTTTCCCATCTTTTAATTGGGTTAATCTTTTTTTTTTTTTTTTTTTCAGGTAAGCTGCTTGAGTTCCCTGTGTATCAGTCTCTTATCTGAGGCATGGCTTACAAAAATATTCTCTCATTCCAAGGGTTATCGATTCACACTAATTATTGTTTCCTTTACTGTGCAGAAACTTCTTAATCTGATATAACCCCACTTGTTATTTTAGGGATTATTGCCCATGCTTTGGGAGTCTTGTTTAAGAAGTCTTTGCCTACGCACCCCAATGTCTCCCAGAGTTTCCCCAGTGCTTTCCACCAGCAGTTTTATAGTTTGAGGTCTTAGGTTCAGATCTTTTATCCATTTTGGATTTATTTTTGTAAATGGTGAAAGATGGAGATCCAGTTTCATTTTTCTGCAGGTGGATACCCAGTTTTTCCAGCACCATTTGCTAAATAAATGGCATTTCTCCACCTGCTTCAGCACTCACTCTTAGAATTTGTACACATCCACTGACAATTGGAAAATCTCCTAGAAACATTGTCCCTTTCTCCATCTTATCTTTCCTTAGACTACAAATCCCTCCAGAGCAGGCACCGCGGCATCTAACTCCTTTGTTAAAATGCTCAGCCTCGCCCAGGCAGGGCTCTGCTCATGGGCAGCCAGTTCACCTGGATCCTGACCAAAGAACCCCACTTCCCTCTTTGTCCTACAAGCCCTTCTCAAAACTCCCTCTGTCATACCTGCCTCACCAGGGACAGAAGGAGGTCTAATCTCTGCATTAAACACTCATCCTCTGATGCTGAAGGATACCACTCCACTGGCCATTTAAATACCTGAGCAGAAAAGGTCTCAGGGAAGAAAATGCCCTACTGGTGTGAGGTGTGGCAGTGGACAGAGTCCAGGTCTGCCCTGACTCACTCCTCTCAGGCCCACCTGGGGGTGCATAGGGAGGAGCCAAGAGAACTATCCCCAGGAGTGACTTCTCAAACGTCTTAAGGTACAAAAGCCTGTGTTTCCAGAACATTCTCCCATCCCTGAAGGAAACGGGTCAGCCCAGGAAGAGTTAATCCTCCCTCAGTCAGAGGTTAGAAGACGAAGCTCCTGCCCATACACAGAGGTACAGAGAGCATCCGGAGCATAATAAATCTCTGAGTGCAGAAGGCCTCTCTCCTCATTTGTTAGTCAGCGATGTGTGAAAATGTTAATGAAGGGAGTTATAATCTATGAGAATTTCACCATTAGAATGTAGTTCACGTCGGAAGGCCCTGCTTACACACAGCCACTGTACATCAATCCTTCCTGCACGCTGCTAATAATAGACGTAATTGCCTCACTCTGTCTAGCCACCTTCACCCTGGCAATTCTGAGATTTGCTACAACTGTTATTGTAGAAATTATTTTCATGCTATTAACTTTGAGTTTTATTATATGTGTTCTTAAAAGAAAATAAATACGGAGAGATTGTAAGTGTATATCGGGTCCCCGATGAAAGTATTTTTAAAAACATAACGTAATGACAAAAAGCGCTGAAGTAGGGTGATATAATGGTTCCTTCCCTTATTGAAACCGAAATTAGATTCTGCATTGTAAAAGTGCATAAAGGGGTTTCTTTCTTTTCATGGAGAACATTTCTATTCTGAAAATGGCAGCACATTGCCTGTTGCAAAGGAAGATTGGGGGAGGAAAACGAGGAACATTTGAAGAGCTTAGTACTGGTTCCTCCTAGCTGCACAGTGGTTATCTGACCTACTCCAGCTCTCACGCAAACCCAGGAAAGTTTTCCGAGGGACACATAGCTTAGGAAGCTACAGCTGCTTTGCTCTTGCTCTTCCCCAAATCAGCTTGGGCTGGCTCTGCAAATGGGCCCCACTGTGCTCACAGCTCCAAGCAGGCAGGTTTCCCAGGCCTGCAGTTTAGGGAAGAGCCCGGCATGGCAGTGCAGGCTTCCAGGCCTGGGCCCTAACAGGCACAGAGTCAGGCAGCCATCAAATGGGATGTCAGAACTCTAGTCAAAACTGGATATCAGACCCACAGAGTAGCCTACTTAAAACTGGTATAGTAGAAACAACAATCCTTTCTCTGGGAAGTGCCCCCCCACCCCATACAACATAACAGTATCCCTAGCAGTCCAAATGTGTGGCAGTGGCCACCCAACAATGGATGACTCCAGGCTTTCTTCCCCAGGAACTTGGCATTGGACTTGAGGGCCTGAGCCTCTCCTAGTGGCTGACCTGATGCATGTGAACTCAGGGCTCCAGGTGTCTGCGTTTCACCATGTGGACAGAGCAGTAGAACCAAGTCATTGACCAAGAAAAGATGTGGGGGTGTGCAGAGAAGCAAAAGATGGAGAGAGTCTAGATGGCCTTCCAGCCCTGTTCCAGCTTCTGCTTGAAACCTGTTTTCTTCTTGAGACTTCTATGCCCTCACCATAAGCTTTTTTTCTCTTCCAGCTAACTTGAGTTTTCTTCTGTTACTTGTTGCCAAAAGTATCAGAATACAGATGCCTAATGTAGGATGGGCCTAGGATAGACCATTTGAGATTATCTAGTTTAATTTTCATGGCATGCCCCAGAAATATTTGGTATTGCCACCCACCCACACGCTTATCCACCATCCCTCCAACAGATTTATTTATTGAGTGTGTTCCACATGCCAAACACTGTGTCATTCTAGTGAACAAATTAGTTATGGAAACTGCCTTCATGAAGCTTCATGGAGAAGACAAATATATAAAATAAAACACTAGAAAAAAAATACCTAAAGATAGATTTTGATAAGTGCTACAAAGGAAAAGCATACAGTGTGATGACAGATTATACCAGGGTGTCCAGTGTAGGTTTGCGGTTGAGGTTTAAGCTAAACTTATTTAACAGTAAGAGCAGATGAGCAGGGGAAGGAAGAAAGACAGGGGTACCCTGAGGCCCAAGCAGTGCCTTGGGAACCGAAAGGCAGCCAGGACAGCTGGAAAGTAGGTGGAAGCTGAGGGGGCTACACAGACCTTAGAAAATTCAGCTCTTTCTGAAAACAAACAGATTTTCTAAGACCATCTCATCAAGATGGGAAGGGTTTTCAGGAAGGCAGAATTCCCATTCTGGAATTCACATCTGGACTACGTGCCTAGGCAGACAGTAATATAGCACAAAAATACAAACAGGATCCACAACCTGGCATTCCACAAGCCCTGGAGACTACTCTCGAATCCAAGCACAGTTTTGTAGGATGAACCATCAGAAAACCATAAACAGGGCAACCTAGGAAGCTCCCTGCTCCTCCTACTCCCTCCCCAAGAAAGGACTCCAACATCATGTAGCCCAATAATCCTCCAACCTTCACCCAGCCTCTCCCACAAGCCATGGCCAATACTATTTTTTTTTCTTTTTTTTGGAGAGGTTTTTGCTATAGGGCGTGTGCGCTCACCAGACAGAGAGAGAGAGACAGAAAGTGAGAAATCAACCCCGGGGGGATGGCCACGCCACAATCCTTTCTCCTCCGTTCTCCTCTCAGGATCTTGGGCATGCACGCACACGCACCCGGCATGAGTTTAAGCCACCAGGTCTGGGACTCAAACCGTGGTCGACTACGTGGGAATCTGACGACATAGCCATTACACTAACTGCTGGTCCCGCCATGGCCAATACTCTTGCAGTAGCCTGGTCCTCATCAAGCTACTGCAGCAGGGACTACTCCTATGCTCTTCCACTCCCAACCCGCCCAAGACCAGCACATTTACCCCAGGCCACTGTGCACAGGCAGCCCAATGAGGATTTCTGTCTGGTAAGACATTCATGACCAAGAAAGGGTCCTAGGGAGGATCAAGGAACCTAAAGCCACTCTCTGCCACCCTCTCAGGGACAGGGAGCTGGCATCCAGTGCCTTGCTGTTTGTGACTTTGAGAAAGGACACTGAATGATGAGAGAAGTACTCGGGACACTTAGGAAATGAACAAGGGGCTCACGAGTGTGAAATGCAGGCAGAAAACACTTATTCCAAGGGCTGTGTCATCCACTCAGGTGAGGAGCCTGCTGAGCCCCCCACTCCACCCTCCACAAGTGCAGACAAACCAGAGGCACCTCTGCAGGATCTGCTCTCATTTTCTAATCTGAGAAGATTCCCAACTGCTTATGGCCAGCATAGCAGAAGGAAAAAATCACTCCCTAGAAACAGCCCAGAGTGCTGTCCATCACCTTCAGGCCCAAAGCACTGTTCCCTGGGGCACAGCTCTGGGAGGCACCAAGGCTCTGGGAGCCATCTGAACACCCACCAGAGAATGTTCTCAGAGGGTGCTCTGGGGGGTTGCAGAATGACTAGGTGAAAAAAGCAGCATATGCTGTACGGAGAAAATCACCAGGCTCAGAGTCAGAAGCCCCAGCTTCTAACGCTGAGCAAACACCAAAATGTCGGCATGTTTAAAAACATAGAAAACCATTTATTATGTAATGCAATAAAAATATATTACACACTAAATTTATTAAATGTTAAAAAAATACACTACTATAATGGAAAAAAGTAAGGTGTAAAATTGCACAGAGTAAGAACTAACTCAGTTATGTAAAAAAAAAAAAAAAAATCTAAATTAAAGTCCAGAAATTGGTAACATGTGGGGCAACTGCCATCCTCTCCTTAAGTTTTTTCTTTTTTTTTAACTTTTCAATTTGTCTTAAGGAGCACATGCTAATACTAGACGTGGCCACATCCTTTACAGAAATTCTGAAATCCAAAAAGCTGAAGGAACCCAGAGTTTTCTTAAACTTGGCACCTTTTGGTGACAAAACTTATTCTGATCTGACACAATTTATAGCCCTATTTGTCCCACTTGGTATGAATATTCATGTTTCACTGCAGAAATAGTGTGTTTGCTTACAGGGTGCTGTTCCCTGAGGCAGCATCTATACTTCATTACTCATCTGAAGTCCAAGAATTCTGAACTTTGCAACCCAACTGCCCCTGCCCAGGAGTAGCAAAAGGGGCCAAGCTTCTAGGCTCAGTCTTGTGTCCACTGTAACTTGCTATTTTGTATGTAATCTAAGAGAAGTTACATTCCTCTAGGACCTTGATATTCGGATCTGTCTCATGAAGGCTGATGATCTTGAAATCTTTCCTGGTGTTTCACTCTACATGCTCCTGATTCTTGGTGCTATGATGGTGCAATGCAGTCACTAAAGGAGACCCAATCCCTTCAGCCTGTCTCAGGTCTCCTCCCTCCTTGGCTGGCAGGACAAAGGAGCCCCAAGCCTATAGAAGGACAGAGGATTCTGGACGTCCAGCAGCAGCAGTAACTGCTCTTTGGACAAGACAGCACCTGCCCTTGAACCCACCCCAATTTTAAGACCACCACCACCTCACCCTCCACCATGGGCAACCCTTGAGCATGAGTGAGAGTACAAAAGGACCTGCAGCTTCTCCAGTAAGTGCTACTGACAGGACTCATCAGTTTAGGGGGCTGGGGGGGGGGGGGGGGGTAGGGATCTGTCACTCCAAGGAGCTCCCTCAAAGATGCTCCTCTCTGGAACAATAGCCCAAGGAAAAAAGTCCACGATAGGATTTTAAGGACATGAATGACAAGAGACCAGTTGAAAGATGGAGATTCCTCTATATCCCACAATTAAAAGTGCATGCATCCCTTCTTCACGTGCACTTAGGGAACTGAGTGCGGTGAACCAGGAAACATAATGAGGGGACAGAGAAAATGTCCCGCACCCCCAGGGTCCTCTCCCTCAACTACACCAACACAACCACAGCTTTGTGGCTTTTAATTTTCTTCTAATTTTAGGATTGTAGCAGCGTTCTAAGAACCCCTCTAAGTGTTTTAGGGAGATGGTAATGGTCCTACACTAAAATAATTCAACCAACACTATAATTTTAGTGCCACCATCAAAATGAAATAATGGCTGTTTATTATGTTACACCTTTCAAATGACCTTCATTTGAATACAAATTGTGGCTTGAAATTCTAAAAGCTGCTCAGTTCCAGAAGGCTGCAAAATGCGGGAACTTAGTAAGGGCTGCTCTTCCCAGAGCCTCCTCCCCATAACTGCATGGTCTAAATGGCTGTCTTTCTCTGGAGCTGCTAGAAACCCATTGAGTGCCTCGATGCAGAATTGAATGGCCTTGACTGGGCAAAATGGGCCCAGAAACTGGAGGAGGCAGCCGCCTGCAGAGCAGATGGGGGTATATTACCTGGGAAGCCCAACTGCAGAGCAGGGAGCAGGGAAAGTTCAGGAAGCTTTCTCCAAGGAGATGAGCTGCCCTCCCGAGCTCTATGTACAGGCTGCCATCCTTCCATGGTATCCTCGCTCATCTCCACCTTCGTTCCCACGCCACTGTCCATGCTCTGTCCTCTAGCCGCACTGACCACTTGCCCAGTGTGTTTTGACCACTACTCTTCTCTGTGTCCTTGCTCAGATGTTTATTCTGCGAGGTGCAAGAGGGACCAAGCTCCCCAGGCCAGCTCCTGCATCCATTCCACAGCCATTTACTGAAAGATGTAAAGTGTAGAGTGATGGGCAGGCCAGCAGAGGGGAAGAGAGGGGGTCCATTCTAAGCCAGTCTGAAATGCCTGGGTTAGGAGTGTATCTTACCCAGCTTCCTATCCCAAATGCCCAGCCTTCAATTAACATTTGTTGAATTGAAATCTCATCTCTGGAAGCTTCCTAGACTCACCCATAGAGTAGGTCTCTCCTGTCTAAAACATGCTATAATTATTACTGACTTTTGCTTACACCCAAATGAACACGGTTTAAGAACCCAGACTCAGCAAGTTTTAGATACTCTACCTAGGGTAAACCCTTAATCTCTCTCTACTTGGTAGGCTGCTGTGCAGAGTAATTGATACAATATACACAAGAAAGCCTCACCCAGTGCTTGGTTCCAATAGAAACCAATGGCACCAAGGCACTATAACCACGCAGAAAGTGCTAAGCCGCTGCTAGGCTGTGCATCTGCAGGTGCCATGCTGCCAGCCCAGATTGTTTCCCAGTGTCCTGTGCAGCTTCCAGCGGCAGGGCCAGGCACACATTACCTTCTCTCCCATCAAGTGCCCTTGCCATTTGCCCAGTCTGGATCTGGAAGATTCTCTTCCTTCTTTGCCTATCATGGCCCAACCATCCTTCAGGGAGAACTTGACTCCTGCCTCCCAGAAAGCCCTCCTAGATCATCCTGGCCTGCACACATCTCTTCCTGGACAACCTGCCCACACAGCATTCTCCACAGATGTCCTACCTGGTCCAGGGGCCTGACTTACAGGTAGATCTGCTCTCTCTCAAAGGCATTTTCCTTAAGGAAACCCTGGTCCTCCCTCCAGATCCCAGTATCCAACTGAATTCTGTACCTGTCATCGCACCAAAAGGCAAGGTACAGGTAGAAACTCCTCCCTCCCTTCTCACTAGCCACCCATAATCCTTGCCCTGGCCCCAGAATCCCAGGCCAGAAATGCTATATCTCTCTCTAGTCCCTTATACACATCACAGGAAGTCCTGTTAGCAGGCCTTCCTCAATTCTTCATGCATTTATGTTTCTCTCTCTTCCTGGTCCTATCTTTCATGCCTCCTTCCAAGAAGCCCCAGAAAGCCTCCTAATGGGCTTTTGCCTCCAGATGCTTCATTTTATCCTGCTGTCAATTTGACCTTCCTAAAACCCCAGTTTGATTAGGTCAAGGTCCTGCTCAAACAGTTTCAGTTGAAGCATCCAGTGCCTGACTTGAGTGTGCATTCGAGAGACTCAGATCTAGAGCCATCCCACAGAGTATCACTCAGAAATAGAAAGGGAGGAAGCACTGACACCTGTCATAACGTGGCTGAACCTTGAAATCATTGTGCTGAGTGAAAGACAGCAGTTACCGAAGGCCACATATTGTATGAGTCCGTTTATATGAAATGTCCAAACAGGCAGATCCACAGAGACAGAAAGCAGATTACTGGTTGCCAGGGGATGAAGGGAAGTAGGGCCATCAGGAGGTAATGGCTAATGAGTGTGGGGTTTCCTTCTGGGGTGATAAAAATGTTCTAAAATTGATTACAGAGGCAGTTTCACAACTCTGTGAATATATGAAAAGTCACCAAATTTTATGCTTTAAATGGGTGAATTGTACTATCTGTGAATTATGCCTCAATGAAGCCATTATTATGTCCCAAACAGGCTCTACCTCCCTCTCCTGCCTGAACTGCCTCCACCAGCCTGAACTGCTACTTGTCATTCTATTCCACCTGTCCTAATAATACCCATTCTTCAAGGCCCAGCTTCTCAAATTCTTATAGCCGCCCTGCCTTCCTACCTATCTACCTACCTTCCTTCCTTTCTTCTTTCGTTCCTTCCCTCACGAAGCCTGTTCATCTACTGTCCCTATTGGGAATCCAAGAGCACACAGCATACAGTTCCTGTGCCCAAGAAGCCCACAGTCTAATGAAATCAGACAATGACGATAACAACAACAAAGCAAGCAGATGGACAATTAGTGTCCAATGATGCTAACCATATCATTCCATTGGCTCTTAATTTTTGTACTGAACTTTTGGGGATTTACTCTTACTGCCCTGTTTGAAAAGAATTATTTTTATTTAACTTTATTTATTTATTTTAAAAATTTGACCAGAGAGGGACAGAGTCAGAGAGAAAGAGAGAGAGAAAGTGAGAAAGCAAGCCATCAGGTCTGGGACTTGAACCACTTGCCGGCCCCCCTCTCACTGCTTTTAAAAAGACCTTGAGCCCTTCAAGAGCAGGGACAATGAGCTGTACTTCTTTTTGTCCCCCACAGCTCACACTGTGGAATTGGTTTCAAAAGGTCAGGAATTGGCTTCAAGCTCTGCTACTGACAGTGTGATTTAGGGAAAACCCCTTCTGATCTGCAGTGTCCTCCCCTGAAAAAGAGATGGCTCTTTCTTCAAGAGATGAACCATATGTTGCAGGGTGATTTATTGAGAATTTAAGTTAGCAGATTCCTTTCTTGGTCATTTCATTCTATTTAGGACTGTATTCTTTAGACCAGTGCTTCTAAAATTGTAATATGTATGCTTATCACCAAGGGAGTTCTTTTTTTTTTTTTTTAGGTTTCTGCCATAGGACACATGTGCTCTCCAGAGAGAGACAAAGAGTGAAAAAAGTGAGGGAAAGTGTGAAATCACAAACTCCTAGGGGGTGGAGGCAGATGGCCATGCTGCAGTCCCTTCTCCTCCATTCTCCTCTTGGGATTTTGGACATATACACACACGCACCTGGTGTGATTGTCAAACCACTGGGTCTGGGATTCAAACCATAGTCAGCCATGTGAGAGTCCAGCCCTTAACCACCACATCACCTGCTGGCCTCAGGTGCATTCTTTTTAAAATGCACATCCTAGGCCCAGCTCTATGGCCTAGTGCTTTAGATAGTGAACCACACAGTCTGAGTCCCAGCTCTGGCTGCTCAAGAAACATGATGGGTGCATGTGCATGTGTGCTCAAAATCTAGAAAGGAAGGAGATGTAGAAGATAGGATTGCAGGGTGACCATTCCCTATGGGGAGGTGCTTTCTCCTCTCTCTCTGTCTCCCTCTCTGTCTCTCTCTGGAAAGCACATGCACCCTCTACCAGGAAAAAGAAAAAAAAAAAAAAAAAAAACACTCGAATCCAGCCAGCCTGGGTGAATGCTTACAGTCCATTTTTTTTAAAGCTGTTTTTGCTAAAGGGTATGTGTGCTCACCAGAAAGACAGAGACAGAGAGATAGAAAGCAAGAAATCACCCCCAAGGAAGGATGGCTACACCACAATCCCTTCTCCTCCATTCTCCTCTCAGGATCTTGGGCATGCATGCACACGCACCTGGCGTGAGTTTAAGCCACTGGGTCCGGGACTCGAACCATAGTCGGCTACATGGGAGTCCAGCAACATAGTTATTATGCCAACTGCTGGTCCCACAGTCCACTTTTTCTAAGAGAGAGATTTTTGCTATCTATTTTTGTCTCTCTCTGACAGAGACAGAGAAACAGAAAATAAGAAATCATCCTCCAGGGGGATGACTACGCTTCAATCCCTTCTCCTCCAGTCTCCTCTCAGGACTTTGGGCACACACATATATGCACCCAGTGTGAGTTTTAAGCTGCCAGGTCTAGGACTCGAACCACAGTCAACTACATGGGAGTCCAGCAACATAACCATTACGCCATCTGCTGGTCCCTATAGTCTGCATTTTAAATAAGCATTTGCTGATGAAGAAGCTCCTGGTGCAGAAGCTCTTCTTTGAGTAGTAAGATTGGAGATTAGGGGCCGGCAAACTTCCTTAAACACACAGATAATAAATACTTTTGACTATGAGGAAAGAAAAAAAAATTAATTGTCAGAATCATCTGTCAAAGAATTAACATCTACTTTGTTGACCTATAGAAATGAAATATAAGTATTTTCCCTTTCTCACAGAAAAATGGCAAACCTTTTATTTATTTCAACAATTATCAAGTATTGACGAATGATTTTTTTACCCATTATTATTTACCCCCATAGGGAATGAAAATAAATCTCTTGAGTTTCAGGGCTGGAAGGAAAAGTTGTCTGGCTACTCTTAAAGGGTATCACTTGGCAGAGGCCTTTGTATTCCCAGGGCCTCTAAGCTGAACCCAAGAAGGGAAGAGAGCTGGAGGTTTGGCCAAAGAGGAGAGAAGCCTGATGAGGAAGGCCTTGGCTCTTCCATGGTCTAGAGAAGACACAAAGGAGGGCCTACGGGTAAGCAGGGACCTGACCTTGGTCAGATAGAGCAACACTCCATCAGAGGGAGTGTGAGGGCCTGGGAAGTCACAGCTCACAGCTTTGCGATCTCCCTCACAGTGGCCCTAATTGGCAAGGAGTGGAACTACTAGAGGAGCTGACTGACCCCAAATGACCTCTGCTGGCCTCAGCAGACTAGGCAATTATCATTCCTATTGAGGAACAGGGCTGCATGGCAGCCACACACTGAGGAGGCTCTTCTGGGACTTGAGTCCCAGGTTCTCACACAACCAAAAACTCCTGATTTGGGACAAACTGATTAAGGTAGATGAGGCCTTGAAGTGGATGTCATTGATTTAAACAAAGAAATGTAACTTTCTCTTCAGTCTCTTGGAATGACATTTAGGGGGATTCTCTGCGATGATTCATTTATATCTGTCTCACCTGCCAAGCACAATTCCTGGACTTGGACACAACTGATGTTTTCTTTTTTGAGACAATGACCAGAGAACTATCAGAACACTGGGACAGAGAGAAAAGTGTGGTCTCTCAAAAGTTCCTGCTGCTTGGGGGATCCCAATGGAGGAAGAAAAGAATGAGCTTAAAAGGATCCTGGCTAATGTTTTAAAACTCTGGAACAGATAGAAATAGAGCAGCCCATAGAATGTTCAAGGAAAAAAGGCTGGAAACAGAAAAGAGCGGATACCCTGTTACAAATGAATGGAAAGAGCTCTGCAACTTTTAAAGCACTATTCGAATAAAAGAGGAGTCACTCAATCATGATTTACTACTTGATAACATCGATAACCTTAGCAGATTAAGCCAGTCCTGCAGACAGCCCATGGCTGGGGTCTCAGGGACAAGTCCTTTCTAGTGTCAAGGCTTAGACAGATAGCTGTGAATCTCAGTGGGAAAACCTTTTCCAAAAATGGGTTTTAGATGGAAAAAGGTAGGAGTCTAAACCCATGAGAGAGAAAGACAGAGAAAGTATTCCTATTTGATGTGGCTCAGAGATCAACTCCAGTCCTGCTTCAAACTAATCTACAAAACACAGCATTTCTTTACCAAATTTAACTTCTGAGCCCAGTTTCAGAGTGCCAGGAAAGAACAGCCCTGACTCATAGACGGTTCTCCAGGAAAGGAGTCTAGCTTCCTCAAAGCCTCCCTCTGAGAAGTCTCCTTGCCCTTGGCCAGCGGGACACAAGCTGACATGTACATGGAGGGAGCAGGAGGACGGGAGACCCAGCCTAGCCTTGCCTTTCCATCTTCCCAGTCCCACTCAACTCCTGGATTCACAAAAAGCCCTTTGCGCCAGGACAGACCCAACACAGAGATGATTGACATCAATCTCTCAGCTTGTTTAAGAAAAATTGCTTGCCTACAATTGCAGGCCACCATGCTGTGTGCCACCCCATTTAGAGTTTATTTTACATTAAATCTCTAAGCCAGAGACCCTCCAGTTGGTCTGCATAAAGCAGAGTTATTGGTCCAAGTGTTTTTAAAAATAGATGCAACTCCAGACCCCAAGAAACTGAAGGGATATTATGGGAATACACAACTGTATTGTTTTCTTTCTGTATGAAAAATCGTATTCTCTGACTCCAATTTTCTCCTCCTGCTCCTGGGCTTCTCCCTCTCCTTGTTCCCCACCTGAGACGCTGCTGCGACTCCTGGCACTGAGAAGAGTATGTGTTACAAATCAGAGCAGCCAAACCAAGCTCAGGATTCCAAAGCTGCTCCACACACTGTGCGAGGGACCCAATAAGCTCTGGTTTCCATCTTCCTTCAGTCCAGAATGCCATTCGGGTCCAAATTTTAAATGAGAACCCACAAAATATCAGTTTTGGCTTTAAGCTGGACTTGAAGATCACATTTTACCACAGGCCTCCCATAAAAGCGGCTCTGACGAAGGAAATTCTTTATGGCACTGAGATTTAGAGACCTGAAAGTTCCTTCCCTGGCCAGTGGACATGGCAGACAGCAGCTCTAGCTCTGACCTACCGCCAATCACCACAGAAGTAAAAGGAGGCGGGCCCTCGCATGGCCACAGGAATAGCCACAGGATCACTGTTGCCACAGTCCAGGTGAGGACTGGGTGCTTTATGTCACAATAATACTATATGGTAGGTATCATCTGCCAGATAAGGAAACCAAAGAGTTAAGAAACTTCCCCCCCGCCCCCAAGAAAAAGAAAGAAACTTACTCAGTGTCAAGAGCAAATTAAGATATAATTCTACAATTCCACTTCTGGGTATTTATCCAAAAGAATTGAAATCAAGATCTCAAAGTGATATTGCCACTTGCTGTTCATTGCAACACTATTCACAATAGCCAAGACATAGAAACAACCTAAATGTCCATTGATAGATGGGAGGGTGGAGAAAATGTAGTGTACATACATACAATGGAACACTATTCAGTCTTAAAAAAGGAGATCCTATAATAGGTGACAACATGGATGAACCACGAGAACAGTATGCTAAGTGAAAAAAGCCAGTCACAGAAGGACAAATACTGCATAATACGATTTATATAAGAAATCTAAAGTAGTCAGACAGACTCATAAGCTAGCAAGTAGAATAGTGGTTGCCAGGGACTAGAAGGATAGGGAAACAAGAAGTTGCTAATAAACATATAAAATTTTGATCACACAAGATGAATTAGCTCTAGAGATCTGCTGTACCACGCTGTGCCTGTAGCTAACAACACCATATTGTAAGACAGAGCTCACGTTAAGTGTTGTTACCAAAATAATAATGATGATGATAATAATAATGAAACAAATTAGGTCCTGGCTGTGTTCAGACACAGAGAATAAAGTCTATCCTTATCCCCTCCCCAGACTGAAAATACAGACAGAATTCAGCTTCCAGCTCCTTTAATCGGCATTTCCCTGGGAAAATGCCAGCCCCTAAGACAAGCCCCTCTTCCCTCAGAAGCATGCTCCTTTAGTATAAGCTCAATGAGGGCAGGGACCATGAACCCTGAAACCTAAAAAGAACAGCCTGGCACAAAGCTGGCACTTGTAAAGGCAGATGGAGTGAATAGAAGTTAATTGGAGGCACTGGTGCACAAAAGTATTCACTAAACATGGACCTTTTTCCCAAATACAAAAAAGTGAAAATTCAGACATTTGTGTAATGTCAAATCAATATCAGTTTACTCAAAGGCATGAGTAAACATCTTCACTGAGGCTTTTTTGTCCTTATTTAAGACAAACAGTGGGGCCAGCAAATGGTATGGTGGTTAAGTGCTGGATCCCATATGCCAGCTTCACGGTTTGAATCCCAGATCTGTGGCCTGATAAACACACCGGTGTGTGTGCATGTGTGCTCAAAATCCCAAGAAATGAATGGAGGAGAGAAGGAATTGAGACAAGGCACCCCCCCCCAGGGGGTGATTTCTCACTTTCCTTCGTTCAATCTTTAGACAGCCTAAAACAAAGCTGTCGCCCCACTGGAGTAACAGAACAGACATCTCCGGCTCTGCATAAGAGCCTGCCTGTTTTAGCAAATCTCCACACAGCTGCTCCTCGTCAGGAGGAACACAAAAGGCTAAGGAGATCTCTGACCAAGTACTTGCCCACAGCTTCGATCTCTGCCTACTGCTCTTCTCCTTCCCAACAATGTCACATTATGAAGGCCTCTCTGAGCTGCCTTCAACAAAGTCTTGCCCTGATGCACCTCTCACCAAGATGATCCGCCTCCAGCTCACTGCCTGTCCAGAGCACAAGTCCTCCCCTCGAAAGAGCGGCCACCAGAAATTGCCCTCAATGCTCTCCTTTCTCTGGGTCATCTCTGGTTTTTAGCGAGGCTAAGGGGCACTGTGTGAGAAGCCACCACTAACTGCAGACTGCGCCAAGTCACACCTGGGTTAGCAATGATAATGCCGTCGCTGAGACCCTGAGGCAGCCACAGATAAGCCTCCTGCTTCTTCAAGACAACTCTGTCCTTTTCCTTTCTTTCCTTTCCCCTTCAGAGGGCAGGAATTCATCCTGATCACTTACGATGGAAGATGGTCATGGGGGTTGTTATTCCTGGCCACAGACACCATTATCCTGCACCGAATGGCTCTAATGCAAGGAAGATTTAGAAGTCATTAAACGCCTTTTAATAAAAGGCCTGCCTGTGGATCCATTCTTCAGTTAGAGACCTACCCGGAAGGTGCTTCTACCACTGAGCAACTTAAGAGACAACTGTAAGAATTAGTAGATGGGGTGGAGGTGGTTTAAAAGAAAAAAGAAAGAAAACTTCTCCATTGATGTGCTTACACACTGGGATATTATAATTTCAGAATTTCTATTTTCTATTTATTTTTAGTCTTCAGTAAAGTTGCAACAGAGTGACATGGATACAATCGCGTCGTCTGCCATTTGATTACCCTTTTATAAGTGTAGCACCACAAAGAAGAAATTTCGACACACCAGCAATGGAGGCGTTGCTATAAATACTCCTACTCACAGACACCTACAAGTGATTACTCATCAAGAGTGAGGAGCAGAGGAAAAAAGGGACCCATTGTGTGCGCTTCTTCAGGAACTTCTTATGCTCACTGTATTAATTACTTTCAAGGTTTTCTCCATCTCTGCTTTGTGCTCACTGACACTCCACAGACCACAGCTGGGACAGCACTGGGTGACAGAGAGCCAGGCCAGGCTGGAAAGAAAAGCAGTTTCCAGGGCCTCAGGAAGATGGGGGCCAGCAGGGGACAGCTTTCCCTCCTGTTCCCAGGGAATGAAGTTTAGAACTGGGCCAAAGGGGTTACCCAGGTCTAGGCAAGGCAAGCCTGGAAACAGGCATAGAGCTAGCAGTGGTCACTGAGGGGACACTGCCTGCTGGCCTGAGGACACACCAGGCTGGGCGATTCTCCAGAATCGATGAGTACCTTCTGCTTAGAGGCCCTCATGACTATGGGGTCTTTGGAGTCACCAAATTCTTCAGGCCTCAACAGGAGTCACACTATTCTGTCCTCACTTCTTTCACCAAGCCGTTGGAGGGACCCCTCTGAGCAAAGCACCCCGTCTGGTGACAACTCTCACCGCCTCTTCACTGACGCTGGTATCCACCAGCCTCCACACCTCCTGCTTGCATCCTACTCCTTCTGCTAGATGCTGCATCCTGGAATCTTGTGTGCACGCCTGGGCTCCAGCATACAGAGAATGCTTATGGCATGTCAGGTGAGAAAAGCACGACATAAGGGCCAACGTGCATTAGGATCACAAATACATCAAATGTATGCATGGTTTCAAAAAAAAGCATGGAAGACAAATGAAGGTGACTGTGAAAACAGTAAAAACTTGAAATGTTTTTCTTCTCGTCTCCCCATATTTCTGGAAGATTTTTATATATTTTATAACAAAAAATAAATAAATTTGTGATTTTAAATAACCTTAGAGACATGGAGAACAAATCATGGCTGACGGTGTTACAGATAGTGGGAAAAGAAGGGAGGGTGGACCACAAATGGGTACTGGGAGGGTGTCTTGTGGAATTAGAACTGCCTTGTATCGTGCTTGTGGCGAATCTACCACGTGACAGAAAATGACATGGAACCACACAGGTGTACTGTATCAGTGTCAGAATCCTGGTAGTGATAGCGTAGCACAGTTAGGTACGATGGAGTCATTGGAGGAAACTGAGGGAAGTGTACACGGGCCTCTCTGTACTGTCTTTGCAACAGTGAAATTATCCTGTGAATTTATAATTTTTTTAAGTTTATTCACTTTGAATCAAATGATAAGGTCTTACTGTCCTCATGGCTGAGTAGTGTTCTGTAGTATACATGTGCCACAGGTCTGCGTGGTAGAAATTGAAAGATCCAAAGATACAACAGAAGGGAGGATAAGTATAGATACAAGAGTCTGCAAGGGAGGGGAGTAGATGGTAGAGGCTGGGCGGTGGCTAATGGAAGAAAATATAATAAGTAAACAACTCCTCCATTGATGTGCTTACACACTGTTTGAGATCTTACAATTTCAGAAGAAACACTTAACAAAATGAATGTAAAGTTCTCTGTTGACAGTGATAAAAATAAATAGTCTAAACTAGATCTAGTTGTGACTTATATGAAATGCTGAGAAATGTGGATGAAATCTAGCCTGTGGGCCTAAACTGGCTTTGAAGACCAATAAGCACCCATGCAACCTTTGTTTTATAAACACAGCAAGACTGAGAGCACGCACATCTCATTTTATAGTCTTCTGATAATGCAAAACATAGGTCCCAGGTTATGAATGAGGAAGCTGAAAAGGAAAAGTGCACTGAGTTAGAACAAGCCTGTCAGTGCAAGGTCTGCACTCAAAAGCTCGTCTCACCTGACTACCACTAAGAGCCATCAAGTCCCTTAGCCCTGGTCCCCTGCCTCCAACCAAGCCATCTCAATTCTACGGCACCCTCATCCAGTCTGGTTCACTCAGGTCACAGGCATCCTGCTGCTGCCTCCACAAACCACAGCACCATCTCCTTCCTGCCCAGACTCCAAGCTCAGGCTCCCTAACCTGCATTCTGTGCATAAGCTGCCTAATTTAGCACAGCTCAGGCCAATGGGACAAGCGCACTTTGCAGTAGATAAAGCAGCGGGTTTGGCACTTGCTGCAAATACTCAGGAAGCTGAGCAAGGATCCCACGTATCTTGGCTTCCAGTCTTGCACCCTTTGATCCACACACCACACCCAGGAACTTTCTAAGGCAAGAGTGGCCCCTCTGTCAGGACATAGTCCACACCCTTCAAGTGACCCTCAACTTGGCAAGAGAGACAAAGCCCTTGAAGATAGATCCTGCTTACTTCTGCTGCCATCACCAGGCCTCTCCGCCAATTATTGCATGTTGCAGCCACAGTTGCAGCTCCCCAGTCACACCTTGAATTCTCTCCTTGAAGCATTTGCGCATTCTGTTCCCTTTGCCTAGCACACACTTCCCTGCATCCTTCTCCTCCCCACACTCTCTAGCATCCACCTCCTTTTGCTATGGTGTCTCCAATTCATCCTTCAGGTCTACACTTAGATAGCACTTCCTCTGGGAGTCTTCGCAAACACACCAGGACTGAATCCTATGCCCTAACAGGGGCTAGGGGCTAGCAGACCCCAATACTTCTGATGCACACACTGATCATATCCGATGCCTGCTTGTCTGTCTGTCTCTCCCATCACACTGTCAGCTCTATGAGGGCCAGGACCCATGCATTGCCCAACACAGCCTCTGGCATGCAGTGGGCAAATATTTGTCAAATTAATACATTTCAGATGAAGAAGCTGACTTGACTTGACTTGCCAAGGCTACATCTGCAGGTAGAGAGCTGGGATGGGAATTCAGACAATGTCTCCACCCCAGGGGCTGTGATCTTTCCAACTTAATCAAGGACAGGGAGAAAGGCAGGGCCATCCCTCCGGACTTTATTTCTAATCTTGTGCCAGCATAGACAGAGCAGAGGGCAAACAGGACACCCCGTGCCTAGCTCTCCACAGGAGACTTTTGGATGCTGAAGGACAGTCCCAAGGCCACATTAAGAGCACTTTCCTTGGCACATGAAACTGTCCTGAGGGTGCCATCCAGAGCAGGGGGAGCCAATGGAATTCTCGGGTTCCACGATCCAGGAGTAGAGGAAAAGGTCTTGGCAGCAAAGCTAAGAAGCTGCCGAATGCTTCAGGCTCAGTTTGGCGATTTATCGATGTTCTTGGAGTTAATGCATTATTATTAGTTTGCATATTTATAATGTGCCCTCTAGTTATTAACGGTGATATAATGCCAACTGAGAAAACCAAGAGACCTCAGAAATATTTACATAGCAGCATAATTAAGACTAAGAGCTGAGTCACCCAGGGATCCTACTGATTTTCTGGGAGAGGGAAAAAAAAAAAAATAGGACGTTCTGACTTCACCTCCTGCCCTGGGGCCCTTCCCTGAATCTGGGCCAGGCAGAAGCCCATGGTGCCTCCCCCAATATCACCCTCCGCCTTCAGCAGAGATGGGCCATCTATAAAATGCATAATTACTTCTGCTCCTCAGTAGACTCAGCTAAACCTTCAAAGTGGTGGCTGCCCCCTGTGACACAGCCAGAGCCCATGGGGAGGAGGGGCCCGAGGCAGGAACACCAGCCACCAACCTAAGTTGTTCTAGAGCTGCCACCACTCCATTCCCAGGGAACCCGAAAACACAGAAGGTGCCCTTAGACAGAGAGAGCTCTCTGAACAACAAGCAGCAAAGCCCCTCCCAAGACCCCAGTATCAACCCTGATACTGAGGAGGAGGGGATACCGAGGAGCTGAGCCCCTCTCTAAGCAAGCCCCTAGACCAGGTCGGATGGCAGAACATCAGCCCTGTGTTTTCAAGAAGAAACCAGACCCTTTTCACATTCTCTTTTTCAATACCCTCTGCTTCTTCGATCCAGAATACCATGCTCCAGCAGAAAAACTCAGGTGCTTTCCAAAGGATTCAACCATGATTTTTTATGAGGATCTTTTAAAGTAAAAAAGGAAAATTGGGGACAGTCCGTGGCATGGTGGTTAAGGTTAGATCCCACATGGCCAACTGCATGATTCCAGTCTTTACAGCTTGAAAAACCTACCAGGCATGTGTGCATGCATGCCCAAAATCCTGAGAAGAGAATAGAGAAGGGCCTGCTGTGTGGTCATTCCCTGGGGAACGATCTCTCTCTCTCTATCTCTCTCTCTCTCTCTCTCTCTCTCTCTCTCTGTGTGTGTGCGTGTGTGTGTGTGTGTGTGCGTGCGTGTGTGTTTCTCCAGCAAGCACATGCATCCTATAGCAAAAACAAAAAGGAAAGGAAAAGGGAAACTGGTTTTAAAACGTTTTGGGGGGGAACCAGCCCATGGCGTGGGGGTTAAGGCAGCTGTATTCCACATGGCTGAATGTGAGGTTCAAGTCCCAGATCTGGTGGCCTGAGAAACACACCAGCTGCATGTGCATGTGTGCCCAAAATCACAAAAGAAGGGAGAGATGGAGCAGAAGGGATTGTGATGTCACTGTTCCCAATGGGGGAGGGGCTGCTTTCTCTTCCCCCGCCCCACAAGAGCATGTACCCTATGGCAAATTAAAAAGGGTTTGGGGGAAATCAACTGATTAATACATAAACAGAACATATCCATAGAGTGGAATATTATTTGACCACAAAAAGGAATGAAGCACTAATATACACATCAACATGAATGAACCTAGAAAACGGCATGGTCACTGAAAGAAGGCAGACGCGAAAGGACAAAGAGTGTGTGGTTCTTTCTCTATGACGTATCCAGAGGAGACAAATCCATACAGACAAGAGGAAGACTGGTAGTCATTAGGGCTGGAGAAAATGGGGGCAAAGGGGTGGTGGCAAAGGAGTGAGGGGTTTCTCTTTGGGATGATGAAAATGTTCTACAATTGACTGTGGTTCTGTAGTAAAATTCTATAAATACACCATCAAGAGAAGCCACTGAATTAAACACTTAAGGAAGGGTGGCTTGTATGATAAGTGAATTTTTTTTTTTTTTTTTGGAGAGGTTTTTGCTATAGGGCACGTGCGCTCGCCAGACAGACAGAGACAGAGAGATAGAAAGCGAGAAATCACCCCCCGGGGGGATGGCCACGCCACAATCCCTTCTCCTCCATTCTCCTCTCGGGATCTTGGGCATGCACGCACACGCGCCTGGCGTGTGTTTAAGCCACCGGGTCCGGGACTCGAACCACGGTCGACTACATGGGAGTCCAATGACATAGCCATTATGCTAACTGCTGGTCCCTATGATAAGTGAATTTTAATACAATTTTAAAAAATAAAAAGGAGTTTGGGAGAAATTCGTGTTACTCCTGTATGGGACCTGAATGGGGAATGGCAGTCTTGTCTAGTTTAGCCTGCAACAGGCACCTAAGTTACACCCAACCCTTCAAAGTTTAGCCCTGTCCCCTCTCCAGAGGCTGCCCCCTTCTCACCCCACAAACCTCCACTTTGAAAGCCCTAGCTTGTACCTGACCTGGGAAGCTGCTGCAAGGAGACCCAGAAAGATCCCAAGACTGGAAATCTACATTCCAAAGAACACAACAAGCAGTAAGTAATGCCAGACACGCAGCATCAAGCTTGCAATAAATGTCATCCTGTTTGGCTTCTGAAAGGGTCTCTGATATGCAGTTAATGCCGCATTCAGGCTCCATCCAGCCTCCATCACAGGCGATATGCAAATGTGGCTTTTGTCACAACCGGCACTAACTCTAATAACTCCCAAAGTGAAAATGTTCCCATAAAAACCACCATAAAAAGTCCCTTATTTTATTGCCGACTAAGTTTTCTTTACTTGTTGTCAGGACTTTCTCCTCACTGTTGATTAGCTAACAGGCGGCACGTCATTTTTTTTCCTTTAGAGAAACCAGGGCACACAATCATCAACCTGTCCCCTCCCTCCATCTGGAGTCCGCCTTGCTCCACTGCCACCGCTGCCCAGCCCCCTCTGAGCCACAGGGGCTTATAAACCACATTTACCTTCCCCACTGGACGGCTGAAATGCATTACCTTTGGTCTGCTGGTTGCCCGCCCTGATCAGATGGGAATATAAAAATCAGCCTTATTTATAACAATGGAATGCCTCTGCTCCTCAAGTTGGAACTGGCTACGTGCCACACACACATGCACTCACGCACACACTCAAACATATGCCCCCCCCACACACATTCACATTATACCACGTTTCCCAAAGTGGATTTCACATACATCCCACAGAAGCAATCAAGCAGGTCCTCCAGCTGGCCCCTGACTCTTCCTTGCCAGCACCAGGTCCCTGAGTAAGAGAGGACCTAGCAGGTCTCTCAGACAAGACCCTCTCTCTGTTATCACAGACTCTAAATCTTAAGCCACCACTCAGATCCTTGTAGGAGAGCCTTAGCACCTCTGCTCCTAACACCACACTGTTCCTTCCAGTCAGTCCAGTCAATCCAGCCTCCCCTTCTCAGCCCTTCAGAAGATGCCAGAGAAGACAGTTTCCACTCCTTCCCATCCACAAGGCCACAGGTCTGCAACTGACTTGTCTCTGCACAGAAACCTCCTAGCCCTCTCTCTAGAAAACTCTCGGAGTAATCTCACAAGCAGGACACTACCTGCGCCCCCCCCCCCCCCAAGAGGTCCCTTAGAGAACCCAGTTACCCCTCTATATACCTCAAAGGAACTGAAGCAAAACACTGTCTGCAAGGGTTTCTTAGAAAATGTACAAAGAAAGGAGTGATCAGTCACCTTTCTGTTTGTGATCACTAGCCTGAAGGCAGGAAGGTAAAAAAAAAAAAAAAAAAAAAAATGCAGCCTCCTTCAAATAAAATGCTACTGTGGACCCACAGAGTGGCTACTACCAGGAATATGCCTTCTCCAGCATGGGAAGGAGGCTGTCAAGACATTTTCCACCCAAGCAACAAAGACCAGCAGTCTCAAAGGAAATGCGGGACCAATGTACAAAGATTCTCCCAAGCGCTATGTCATCCTCTAGGTCACTGCAGATGAGACATTCAGAGCAGGTGCACCCTACAGCACACCCAGCACTCTGCATCCCATCCCAGGCTTCAGGATGCTGAGTCCCTAGCCAGAGGGCCCAGGACTCTGCACCCTTCCCAGGCACCCAGGGTGCTGTGCCCTGCCCAAGCACCCGGATGCCTCACCCCAGGTCAGCATTCACGAGCTAAGCTCAGATAACCTCAAGGAAGATGCAGGTGCCTCAGCCTTCACCAGAGAAAATCCATGGTGCCCCAGGGAACAAAGGAACATGACTAACTGGAATAAGAGTCCTGGGCCCTTTCCCTCTGACACAGCAAGGGGCCTTGCCCATAGAGAGGACACGGAGAGGACGTTTCTGCTCACTCTTCTTTGCCCCAGAGATTGGTGACCCCTCAAGCATCTGGGCACAATCACTCCCTCCCTTTCACAAAGGGTGCTCTCGCCTCCTGATCCAGCTCTGCCAGATCACCACGCCCAGAGAGAGCAGCCAGTCAGGCTTGGGGAGGTCAGAGACCCCAGCCCCCCAGCCCCCCAGCAGGTGGAGCCCAGTTCAGGTGCCACCTTGCCCTGTTCTCCTGGCAGCTCTGATTCCTTTACTTGGGGGTTTTAAAGGTCATGTTCTCCTTCAGTGGAAACATTCTACCTGACACTTCTGAGACAGAGAATCCTTTTAGAGGCATTTAATCCAAGAACAGGCACCCCCTGAAGAAAAGGGTGTATAGGTCACAGCTCAGACAGCCTATAAATCACACTTGCTACGGGGGGGGGGGGGGGGGGGGGGGGGGGGGGGAGGGGCGCCAGGCTCACAGAGGGATGGGACAGCCAGAAGGAGAAAAGCCCAAAGAGGCAGGGAGGGACCAAAGGGGTGGGGCCCATAAGGACAAACCGGTGGTCTCAAAGCAGGGAAGAAGGGCAGGGCCATATGGAAAGGGAGGAGCCTGACAGGGAGAGGAGGGACTGCAGAAAGGGACAGGTGCCTCCCTCTACCAATTCCTGCCCCCAGGGTGTTCCACCTCCCATCCAGGGCTGAGTGCATTGAAGAAGCCTCTTCTGGGAAGGGTGGGTACCCCAGCTGGGCAGATAATGGGGAGATCAGCACACACAACCATCTGGAGCAGCAACCCTGTTGGCCTTGTTCCCACTGTGCCCACCACATATCTTAGTGAGTTGGTCCAGGATCCAGGACAGAGCATGAAGGCCGTGAGACCAGGACGCCCTGATGCTCTCACACACAGGATAGCGAGACATGAAGGGCCAGGCCAGGGTAGCAGAGGCCCCTTCACAGTACAGAAGGGAGGGCCAGCTGAGGCTGAGGAAGGGACTTCGCTAGGGGCCGCTTTGACAGAACAGGGCAAAATGACTGCCATCCTGGACCTCAAGAAGAAATGAACACCTGCCCTCCCTTTTCTGCAACAACCTTTAAGAAAGGCCCATTCTGCCTGTCTTATCAAGGACTCCCAGCCAGACTCCACCTTCTCTGAGGCTGAGTGCTATCCCAGTAAGAGAGACTCAGTCTAACCCTACTGCATTTTGGGTTGCTCCATGGTATTCATGTCTTTGGGAGGCTGAAAATGAATGAGCTTGAATCAATTCAACCAATCCTCTCAAAATATTTAAAAACTTAAGAAAGGTCACTGCCAGTGAATATTACTTTCAAAAGCATCACCATCAAGGAAACATGACCCAGAGCCCAGGACCCTCATACCCCCTCATTTCCATGGCCCCAGGACCTAGGGCTGACACTGGACCAATAGAAGCCCCTGGAGAGCGGCAGTGCACAGTGTTAGGCAGATCACACAGACAGTCGTGCCTTTCTGGCACAATCTACAGCCCTACTAGTGCTCCAACTCACTATGTATCATGATGGTGACAGGTTACCAGGCCCAAGGCCTCTGAACCCGGTAGGTGTCATAGGCAGACTGAAGACAGGGCCTTTACCAGCAAGATCATTCTTCAGTTCTACTACTCAGGTCCCTTTGGCTTTCCCAAAGCTCTTCCTTCCAGGGTGTTCATGCTGCAAGCTACTCCCATTCTCGCAAGAGCAGAATCCCCTTTTTGCTTAATTTAGCCAGAGTTTGTTTCTGTAGCTTACAACAAAGTAATTTTAACCATATCACAACCCAAGCACTTTTGCCAAAGCTTCCTAAATTCAGACATGGTAGGAAAGGAAAAAAAGAAAAAAAGGGAAATGAGAATTAATTCCAGAAACTCCCCTAGAAAGAATCACTACCTACAATCAGTATAAGCTCATCTACAAAACAACTTTTAGCACATGTTTCTGCCCTATAGTACCTGGGTTTAAAAAAAATCCCAGTTCTACCACTTGCCAGCTATATGGTATTAGGAAGTCACATAACCTCTGTGAGCCTCAATTTCCTCACCTGTAAAATGGGGACAATAATAGAACTAAGTGATCTCATAAGGGTTGTTCCAAAGGCTACAGACTTTCATAGATGTAAAGGCCTAGAGCAAGTGCTCTAAAAGCATTTGGTAAATTAAATCATCCATTGCTCCTTAATTTACTCTTGTCTCATTGATTGGGCACCCACTGGGCACAGAGCACTCCCCCAGGCTGGATGACACCGAGGCCAAGTAGACTCTGCCCTGGAGAAGTCACTGACTAGCTGGAGAGACAGACTTGTAAACACATAAATCCGTGTCCGATGTGATAAGACTATTCTGGAGGTATCAACAGAGTGCTGGGAGCACAGAGGAGGAGTGATTAATTTTGCGTCAGGGAGTGGGGGAGTCTTTGCAGAGGAGGTGACATTTGAGCTGGACTTTGAAAGACGAGCATTCCACAGAACTAAATCTGGACCCAGTGCCAAGAGAGTCAGCCTCGAAAATCAATCCAGCTACCCAAGGGAGGAGCAGTCGGACACAGGCCACCTTCTCAAAGGCTCCCTGCCCCAGAGAATGCTCAGCTCCCCAGGCCCTGGGTGCCCAGACTCTCGCTGGAGGCTAAACCAGATCTATGTTTAGAACATGGCATCATTTTCCCACCATCTGGTCTCATCCACTCACCTCCACCTCCCTGTTCTAGGCAAACTTCTTGGTTCCTGCCCCTTAAATGCAACCTGTATTTTCTTCCTAAATGAATAAAAATAATCACAATCACTTTTAAATTACATTCCGCCTTTACAGAATGTTTTATAGATTCCAACACTGAAGAAATATAGAATAACAGTCAAGGGCAAAGTTTAATCCTAGCTGTGCCAACCACTACCTGGTGACATGAGGCTGGTTGTTTAATTTCTCATGCCTCAGTAACTTCATCTGTAAAATGGAGTAACAGGGTTGCTATGGAAATGAAATGATTACTAGACACGAAATTTTAAAACAGTATCTGGCACACAGTGGGCACTCAGTGGGTGTGGGACCCTTCTCATGTGTTTCCTCCTACCCCTGGTCTCTGCTCTGGCCATCTGACCTGAGCTACTTGTGATTCATGCAGGAGTTCTGCAGGAGGGCAGGCCTGAATTTGAACCCTGGCTTAGCTATGTGCTTACTAGACAACTTCAGGAAAACGGGATAGTCACGGCTGCCTCAGACTGCAGAGGTGATTACTATGATAATGTATGCCACGTGATTAGTACCTACTATGCAAGATGCCCTCAGTAAACCTTGTTTTTATTAATGACAAATACTTTCTTGGCACCTGATCTTTCTATGCCTCATCTTCCCCAGTAAGGCTACGACCTCCTTACGGCCTGGGTCACATCTCACCACCACGTGCATCCCGGTCCTGCCCTGCCCAGCACTCAGCTTTCAGATGCCCAGGAATCACGCACTGATAACCTGAGTCTCTGTTTCCCAGGGGCTGCTCTGAGCAAGCAGTCTCACCTAACCTGGGGCTGAGGAGGGAGCCATGCTGCAGCTTCCTACAGCCTTGATCACAGTATCCCCCATAACCTGCAGGGGACACCTTAGCCACCCCAACTTCCCAATATACACATATTCATCTCCCCTTAGCACTGTCTGAGCTGCTTGTTCAGAGAAGACTCAGGTCACCCTTTTCTCCCAGAACACACTGTGTACAAATCTGTGATTTCCCTTGGATATCTATTTAATTTTTTTCAGCACAAACTGAACCAAGGATGAACATGTTTTCAGGACTCTCTGTAGAATTGCTGATGTTATTTTTGAATTGTTGGCAGCAAGGACTCCACCAAAATACTCAAGGTCAAGAGACCAGCATGGTTCTAGGCAATCTGTACCTCTTAAAACAGTGACAAATATGTTATTTAATTTTAATGAGCTTTTTTGCATCTCAAATCTAATTACAGCATTATCAAGTACTGCTTTGAACTGCAGGTGGCTTCTCATTACGTGTGCGAAGCCTGCCACGAGCATTTTTCGTGAATACTAATAACTGCTTAATTTTACTATCCGCTTAAAAAAATAAAAACTTTCAGCAACTTATAAGGCTGGGCTTTATAAAGCATCTGTGGAGGGTGAGCCACACAGCAACACAGCTTAATTAAAAAAAATAAATACTGTATGTGGCCACCCTGGAGGATGACAGCTCAGGATGCTGCAGAGGGGCGGCAGACCCAGGGCTGGGAAGAGATTCGCTTCGTGGCTTCTTGGAGGATCTGTTTTATTGCAGGCTTACTGCATCACATTCAAATTTCCCAATTTGCTTGCAGTTCAGAGAGAACGGTTCCGTCAACAGATTTTCTGGGTGACGGACTTCAGTAATAGGCCTGGAGCTGGAGGTCCCTGGGGCCATGCTCCAGAAATCTGTTGTGTGGACAGGTCCAGGGAGACGCCTGCAAATCATCACAAAAGCTGTCCAAGAAGAGAGTCCTGCTGTCTCCCGGCTGGGCTGGGCTGGAAGGACTGGAGGCAGCCACATGGTCATTGCTGAAAGGGAAAAGTGTGGCAGTCCCAGGATGATGAAAGTTATCAAAACCCTCAGCCATGACATCCTGATGGTGGGTTGTATTGCTCATTGATTTTTTAAATTGTCAGGCTGAACTTTATCTTTTCGCTAGCCAGCTTCCTGATTTGCGCCTTTTTCAGGGATGCGTTCTAGGAGAAGGGATGCCTCTAACGCTAGGAGGGAAAGACTGCCCACTTGTTATTTTCATTCAAGATTCCAGAATGATCTGTGAAGCTGTGGGGTACATCTGTTCCCAGCTTTTGTTCATGCAAGTCCACACCCTGTCTGTGACTGGAAGTTCCTGGAAAACTCAAGTGACATCTGAGGTGTGGGCGGCTCCCTGCTTGGACAGGCCGTGCTGTTGACCCAGCCACTTTTCCTTCTTTCTCATTTTCTGTCAGACCAGCTCATCTTCCTTTCCTTGAGTCTAAGTCATGCTTGTGCCCAGCTCAGAGGGCACAAAGGTCAAGCTGCTCCCTACCTGGTAGATAGAATAATGACCCCTAAAGCTGTCCACAACTTAATTCTTAGAATGTGTTATGGCAAAAGGAAATTTCGCAGATATAACTCAGGTAGCTAATCAGTTGATCTTGAGATGGGAAAGAATACCAAGATGTGTAAATTACATCAGTCCTTAAAAATGGATGGGAGGGGAGGTCAGCAGGTGGCACAGTGGTTAAGGTGGCTGTACTCCCACATGGCTGACCATGGTTCTAGTCCTGGACCTGGCAGCTTGCTTTCTCACTTTCCTTCTCTTTTTCTGTCTCTCTCTGGTCAACTTCAATAAAATAAAATAATGACAATGAATAAAATTAAAAATAAAATAATTATTTTTAAAAACATGAGTGAGGAGGCCGATAGGTGGCATAGTGGTTAAGACGCTAGACACTACACAGATGACCATGGTTTGAGTCCCAGACCTGATGGCTTGCTTTTGGACTTTGCTTCTCCCTCTCACTCTCTCTCTGTCTCTCTTTCATATGTGCCCTATAGCAAATTAAATAATAATAATAAATAAATAATTCTTTTAAAAAATGAAAGAGAAAGAAGGCAGACGAGAGCATTAGAGAAATAGGATGTGAAAGGGACACAACCTACCATCTCTGGCTTTGAACATGAAGGAAGGGGCCACAAATCAAGGAAGGCAGGCAGCCTCTGGAAGCTGGAAAAGTCAAGGAAATGGATTCTCCCTAGGAATCCAGCACAGCTCTGATGTTGACTTGAGTTTGGCCCAATGAGACCCATGTCAGATGTCTGACTTCAGAGCTGTAAGATAATAAAATTGCCTTGTTGTAAGCCGCCAAGTCTGTGGTCATTTGTCCTGGCAGCAATAGGAGTATGTAGGAAGGGAACATGCTACCCAGAGCTGATCTGAAGGCAGGCAGCAGCACTGGTCACACAGCCAACTATATTCAGAGTGGAGCAGGGTAAAAACATTTTTTAACAACCTAACCTCTATATATCCTTCTTAGATTTGTGGCATACAACCTTTTCTTCCAAAGAGCAAATCTTAAGCATCGTCCCCACTGAATCACATGGACTTACAGGGACCAGGCCCACACCCAAGGTGCTCTGCCTTGTGATTTTGTCTCTAGTGTGTTGCTATGCATGACCTTGCTAGCCCATCTAAGAGGGCTGCAGAAGTTCACCTGGGCCCCTTCAAAGACTGTGCTCACCTGGTCACTATAGGTCAGTAAATTCCACCTAGGCCTCAAGCCCTGCCTCAATGGGAGGCTCAGAGAAAATCACACCCCAAGGCAGAGACCATCCCTGGTGTCAGTTTGTCAAACGGATGCTCTGCTTCCGTATCCCGACAGACAGAGGGAGTTAATGGGCCAACACTAAGCCCTTTGTTTTTATAAGAGAACAAGTGGTTTATGACAAAGAACAAAGTTTCCTTCTTTACGAGGCCATCCTTGGTGCTCCCTCTCCAAGCCCATTAAGCCTAGTTATCTCTTACACAACACAGCCACACAGGTACTGCTGCCACCGACAAGTTCATTTAAGAGAATTTATAGCCTAATTGTGCAGCTGTTGCCTTCTCAGTCAGTTTTAAGAGATTGTTACACAAGCAGTGTCATAATTTAGTCATGTTTTCATCTCACAACTATACTGTAATTACTGTTGTTAACAGTGAATGGTAAACAAGAGAGTGAAGAGGGCCAGCCACAGAGAGTGCTAACAAACCATGGATCAAGCAGGGGCAGAGAAGCGATGACACTCCAGACCCTGTGGAGCTCTCTAAAAAGCCCACATGGACCCATCAGCCTCTGAAGCTGACCGTGAACTTCAAGTATGGAGTATGCACTGGAGTATTAGCCTGGTGGAACTGAGGGATGGAGTACTATTTGCTTCCCAAATTCCTACTAGAGATTGAGGCATGGATAGAGGCCAGGGCCACCCAGAGGAAGCAGCCCCTTGCCCTGCTGGTTTGTCTCTGTTCCCACCAAGAGCTGCTAGTACCAGAATATGGCAGAACCTCAGGTGGTTCTGGACTTAGGGAGTGGGGAGCCCAAGATGTGAGTATAGAACAGAGTAGAAGCTCTGTGGGAAGGATGAAATGGATGAAAAGGCTTCCAAAATGAGGCCCTGCTTCTGCATCTTCTCAAGCAGAAAACACTGGAAACACTGCTGTAGAGGAGCTGAAACCACAGGAGCAGCCCAGAACCTGGTTTTCTCAAGTGTGTGGCTTCCTTCCCTGCTGCCACCTGGAGGATTACTGATTTGCAGACAGACCCAAATAAGACAGGCCCTGAGTGAACTGACTCCCCTGCCATGGTATAGGGCAGAGGTCCTGCAGACCCCACCATCCTGGCAGTTGACCACTGAGTGGTCCAAATGGCTTCTTTCTCCACACCCTGGCCAGAGCTCAGCAGGGCTCAGTGTGACCCGCCGTTGTAGAGCACCATGACCATCATACCTGACAGTGCAAAGGGCCAGGGACAGAGGTGCAGTCAGGGCAAAGCCCGCCAGAGAAACCTAGTCCCAATGGACAGTCATAAGAACAACAGTAACCCTAGGGCTGCCACACACTGGTATCATCACTGCCATCTCTGTCATCATCTATCCCAAGATCCTGCTCCCCTGAACTTCCACCACTGGCTTATCCAAAGCCACCAGTCATGATTAGTTGGAGCTGATTAGGGAAAGGTCGGATACTCTTCAGAATACAGTGGCTAACGAGGCTGGAAGACTCATTTCCAGATTGCCAGAGCTGCAGAGAAAAAAATTGAAGGTCCGGAGACAACAATCAATAAACACGAAGCTCTTCTAACAGAGGAGAATAAATGAAGTGAAGAGAAATCGAAACAGTGGCCTGGAAAACAGGTGCATGTTGAGAAAGGTCAAGGTGGTTCTGAGAAGGGGAGGGATGAAGCAACTGAGGAGGTCAGGTGAGGTCAGCCCAGTCCAGCCAAGGAGCCCATCCTGTCCCAGGAGAGAGACGGTGTCTGAGGAGGTGGCAGAGGCCCAGCCAGCCCTGTCATGCTCAGAAACAAGCGCCTGCTGGCTTTGTTCCAACTCTCAACTTCCCAGGGGGCTACGCTTTATATTTAGTTTTAGTGTTTTTGTTATAGGCTGTATGTACTTGCCAGAGACAGAGAGAGAGAGAGAGAGAGAGAGAGAGAGAGAGAGAGAGAAGCACACCCCCCACAGGAGGGCCGGCCACACCAAAATCCTTTCTCCTCCATTATCTCTGCATTTTGGGCACACACACCTGGCTTGTTTTTCAAGCCACCAGGTCTGGGACTCAAACCACACAGTTGACCATGTGGGATCCAGCTGCCTTAACCTTCATGCCACTTGCTGGCCAGGCTTTAAAGGGGTACATAGTCCTCAAGGTTTGGTCTCTGGAGCCAGACTTCTCCCAGCTCAGACCCTGACTCTTATATGGCCTTGGAAAAGTGACTTAACCTCTCTGAGTTGCTTATGTCCCATTGGTAGAGCACAGGCACACAGTGATCATCCATAAATAGGAACTCTTCTTCTGCAGAGCAAAACTCAGAGCTCAAGAGCTGAAAAAAATAACTGTGTGCTATTTAGGAGTTGAGCAGTGGCTCAGGAAATCCACTCTGGATAACGAAATATTAGAACTTGTGGACAAATGGGATAGCATTATGGTTTATGAGGGTAAAAAGAAAACTTAAAGTCATGAGAATAAATAGAACTGCAGGTCCCCCAACCACACCACAACTTGCACTTAAGCAGCAGGAGCATTCCAGTCTGCACTGGGCACCTCCTTGCAGGGTGAATCCCCTTCAAGCCCACAGTGGTCTGGGACCCGAGACCAAGCCTCCTCCAATGACATCTCTACACAGCACCTGGCAATTCGGAATAGTCAGCATACTGTACTTGCCTATGAACTCGTCAGTCATGAAGTGACCATCCTGGGTGACACTAAGAAAGTCACAACACATGATGAACTCTCCCAGACTGGCTGACAAGAACAACACAAGCATTTTGTAAAATGAGGAGAAAATGAACAAGCCCCGTGAGTGGCTGATATAAAAGTCAGGGTCTGAAATGCACTGGCATCATTCCCCAGGCAGGCAGCCAGAACCTCCTGCCACAAGGACCCAACCCCCAGGGTCAGCAACAATGTCAGAAGCCCCCACAAGTCTCAGCCCTGGACTCTAGGACCTGCTCAAGGCTCAAGGTCTGTGGCTTCTCCCATGGACACTAACCCATAACTTCACAGACTCTCACATTGTCACCGGGTTTTTATGCCAGTATACTACTCAGCCATTTTATGTGGGATTATGTGCCGTGTGTACCAAAAAGCTCATAAAGAAAAAGAAAAAACTTGAATGAACATTGTTTTTAGAAGGCCTTTAAAAGGCTATAAAGTGCAGTGACTTTCATACCCTTGGGTTTTTCCATCTTGTATTAGAGAATTCCTCAATCAAAGCAGTCTCTGGGCATAAAGAGGTGACAAGGACGTAAGAAAAGTGAATTCCAAGGTCAAAGTGATGGAAAATTCTGGATCAAATTGGCTACCTGCAGGGCACAGTCTTGGGTCCTAAGCCAATCCTCCATGAGAAAGTTGACCTTGAGCAAGGAAGGACTTATCGCTGTAGGGATCTTGTTGCTCAGGAGTGAGGTCACAGCCCTGGGGTTGATGGTGAGAGTAACCCCACCAGGGCTTCAGGGGCCGTGCCTGAGGGAGGACATGCACCACAAGCAGACTCAGAGGATGAAGATAAATGCAGCGTAAAACAGACCACTATGGTCTTGCCCAAACTTAGACCCTGGCCCCTCCACATCCTTCAGGTATCTGCACAGATCATAAGAGCCAGGGATATGCATGGTGAAGAGAATGCTGTGTGGTTTATAAACTTTTCTATCTTAGACTGGACTGAATTCCATGAGTGGCATGAATACTGAATTCCTCAACGCTGCAACAGTGATGTGGGGAGAAAGCGATGGGACCATCGCACAACCAGCTATTAGGCAAACACTGAAACCATGTTTGCAAAGAATATTTAATGGTGAAAGGAAGTGCTCACAATGTGCTGTTAAATGAAAAAGTTACAAAAAATATGACCCTAATGTTATGAAATAAAACACACACACTAAAAAGCACAGAAAAGGAATATGCATAGGGTCTAAAAGGAAATAAACCGTATCAATGATGGTGACCAGTGAGGGGTAAGATCTGGTAATAAATCAAGTTCTCCTCTTTTATTGTTGTTTTTTTGTTTTGTTTTGTTTTTGTTTTTGCCATAGAACATGTGCACTCACTTTAGAGAGACAGAGAGAGGGAAAGTGAGAAATCACCCCCAAAGGGGGGATGGCCACGCCATAATCCCTTCTCTATTCCCCTCTCAGGATTCTGGGCACATATGCACAGGCACCCAGTGAGATTTTCAAACCACTGGGCTCAGGACTCAAACCATGGTAGGACATGTGGGAGTCCAGTGCCTTAAGTACCACACCACCTGCTGGGCCTTCCAGTTCTTCTCTTAACTCTTTTCGGTATGCTTCAAATTCCCTACAATAAATAATTATTTTTAGGATTGGAACTGATTTTTTTTTTTTGAGAGAGAGAGATTTTTGCTATAGGGCATGTGCACTCATGAGAGCAACAGAGATAGAAAGACAGAAAGTGAGAAATCACCCTCCAGGGGAGATGGCCATGCCACATCCCTTCTCCTCCATTCTCCCCTCAGGATTTTGGGCATGCATGCACACATGCCCGGTGTGAGTTTTAAGTTGCTGGGTCCAGGGCTTGAACTGCAATCAACTACACAGGAGTCCAGCTACATAACCATTATGCCACCTGCTGGTTTCAAGGAGCTGATTATTTTAAAATACATTAAATATTTGAGTAAAATTTCTTCCTAAAGAAAACTCTATTTGATCCCATTTGATGGAAACACCTAAACAACTCAATGATGTTTTCCTTTTCTGAAAAACTGTTACCATAGACAGAAGGCACCAGTGGGGTGCAGACAGCAGCCTGTCAGAGTAGGAATCCACTGGACAGAGGCCAGATGGATAGGAGGTGTGGTATAGGGGCTGTGGCTCGAGAGTGCAGCAGAAAACAGAGTAGGAGGACGAGAAGCTGGTCCAGACCCGGAGAATGAAAACAATACCTCATACTCATCTGCACCTCAGAGTTTGCATGGCACATCTCACAGTTATATCACATATATTAGTCTGCTATTGGTTGCTAACAGAAATACCTGGGACTGAGTGAATCATGAAGACAGAGGTTTATTCAGTTCATGGTGTGGAGGTCCAAGGTCCAGAAGCCAACTTCTAGCAAAGTTACAGCATGGCGGAGGGAAAGATCTTGAGTAAAGTGGCTGTCCATAAGCAGAGTGACTATCTGGTCTCCTTTCCCCTCTTTCAGACCAGAACTCAATCATAGCAGTCCCACCCTGATACCTTATCACATCCAAATCCTTGCCCTAGAACATAAAGGGATTAAGTTTATACTTGACACAGTTACAACACAACCAGGTCCCAAAACATGAATTTGTGAGGGACATCCAAATATAGTACTCACTTGACAGTTCCCTCTAGTGCCTACAGTCATCCAGTATATGACAGTTTGCACAGCACACCTCACAGCTGTACTGCAGTAGACAGTTTGCACAGCACCCTCACGGTTGCACTGCACCAGATAGCACAGCGCACTCACTGTGGGTCTCTCCGGGCTGAAGGCAAAAGTGAGGGCTACTGGGACTGAGAACAGGGCTCAGAAAGGCTCTGGATGAGCACTCTAGAGAGATATAGCTTGCCTGAGAAAGGGCAGGGAGAACAATCCCATCCAGGGCCTCCATTCCCTGGAACCACAGGAGGAGACTGAGGTCTCCCAGTGTGCACTAGGCTGGGACTTTACAGAGATGGTCTCGTCTAGTCTTCCCAGTAGCCCTATGAGGCAAATATGCGTACCCTATCCCCCATCCAGATGAGAAAACAGACATTTGTTCCTTCAACAAGAATCCAAAGCATCCTGAATGTACTAGGCTCCTGCCAAGGACTTTCCATACATTATCCCATTTAATCCTCACAATCCCTTTGAGAGAGAAAATGGTCCTGACGTCTCAGAGATAAGACAGCTAAGGCTCAGAGATGTTAAGTGACTCCCCTAAAGTCAGATGCAAAGTTAGGATTTAGTAACTGCTGAATGAATGAATGAATGAATGAATCCACACCGTGTTCTCTCCATCAGTTAGCCATAAGACTCTTCTTTTCCTTGTGACTCCCTATCCCCTCCACTGTTGGCCTCCACAAAAAAAGTAAGAATGAGCACATTTCCTCCTCCAAGATCTAGTTGTGCTTGGGTCCTACAGGGATCCTGAGCCCAAATCAACTACAGAAAGGTTGTCTGCAACTCAATTCTGCAGCCTTCTCCTTCTGCTCCAGGCACAGGCCAGGACTCTGTAATAGCCTCTCCATCCGTAGAGACCGTGCAGATGCCCTACATGGCCCAGCTCAGGCTCTAGGACACCCGCTGAACATGCCCTGCTTGGGAGCCCCACTCCAGGTACTCAGTCTTATAGGGTACCTTTATCTTATTCCTCCCTGTCTGTGCTATAACCCGCTCTCTGTCCCTTACAGCACTGTGGTTGGTGGTGGCAGAAAAACTAGTTCTGATGGATGAACTGTGAAGGGAGGGTGTATCACTTCTGGCTGGAACATCTACTAACCAGTTCAAGGCCCTCCAGGGCTCTGCTTTCCCCTGGCACAGTGACCAATGATGTGTGAGATGGTGGCCATGATGAGCGTAGTCCCTACCCACCTGTAGTGGGCATGAAACAAGAGTGAGAAATCACCTTCTGCTATTTTAAGCCACTGAGGTTTAAAGGCTGTTGCTTCTCACAATCTATTCTTTTTTTTTTTAAGTTTTTTTAAAATTTCTTCCATAAGAAAGAGGGGCATAGCACCCCTATCCTCAGCCAGCCCTGGATTATGGGCATGTGTGTACCTAGTATATTCAGGAAGATCTATGGATTTGAACCAGCAGCCTGCTCATGTGGGACTGCCTCATAGAGCCATTGTGTTTTACTGCTGAATCACTGTCTGGTCCTTCCAACAGTTTATTCTGATTTGCAGTTTTTGGAGGAATCCTGGCACAGAAGGCACTTAGGTTCCTCCTTCAACATTCAATCCCAAAGTTCTCAGCCCTAGATGCCAAGGAAATAGCCCACCACTCTAATGTAAACATGTTACAAAAAGCACCCCATCAAGACAGGAGGCTGCTGGGGCCAACAGGTGGCATGGTGATTAAGGTACCAGACTCCCCCATGGTCGACCGCAGTTTGAGTCCCAGGCCCAGTGGCTTGAAAATCACACTGGTCCATGTACATATGTGCCAAAAATCCTGAGAGGAGAATGAAGACAAAACTGAGGCACAGCCATCCCACCTGGGGCTTGATTTCACACTTTCCCTCTCTCTGTCTCTCACTGTCTCTCTCCAGTGAGCACAAACTATGACCAAAAAAAAAGGAGGTGGCCAAGATGTCATAGGAACCAAAAGCCTCCAGAGGGCCCAAGTTCCTTTTAGCAATTAGGCTTCAATGCACAGTGAGAACACGTGAGGTGGTTTGAGAACAGAGAAGAACATCTCCTACCTCAGTGCCTCCTCCCCATGCTTGCCCAGCCAAAACTGTCCCCTGTCCCTAGACAGATGAGGACCATGCTTGGTATCTAGGAGACAATGGCTGGTGGTCCATCCAAGAGCCAGCCAGCAGAGAAAAAGGTAGGATTCATTTATCCATGGTATTCACAGGACCCCGATGGGGCCTGGAATCAGCCACACATGGATTTTAGTCTGGCTTTGCCACATTTTTGCCATGTGACAGAGTAACCCACTAAGTCTCCACATCTACTTCTGTCAAATCAGGAAAATGCTAGCGCTTCAAGAGCTGGTAGTAAACCCAGGATGGGGTGAAAGGGAAGTGTCTGGCAAACTGAAGTCACTCAGTCCCTGCCACTGCCTTTCCCTCTGCACTTACTACATAGCTTTGGGGATGATTCCAAAGTTCAGTGTCTTCTTCTAAAAAATGAATTTGTTGGACTAGGCTAGCTCTAAGACAGGAAGACTGAGTCTCAAAAACACTAAATAATATGTCTGAGGTTATACAGAGGAAGTTGCGAGGGTTTTGACTCCAATGTCCTGTTTCCTCCCATCTAAGTGCTCAGATGGTGAAAATCTGAAGGCAGACTGGGTGGGTAGATTTCCTATAGCACTTCAGGGCTTTGTCAGCTGTCTCTGCCTTCATTGAGTTCTGTCATCTTGGAGCAAAATTCTGGCTCTTGGGGTGGAACAGAAAAGGAAAATATAATGAGGCCAGCAACATCTCCCCAGAATTCTCACCATCATCATCCACGAGGTCTTTAAAAAGGGGACCAACCTGCATGTGTCTGCCACCAGTGCATCTAGTGCTGCCTGGGGCATCCAAAGTGGACTCACCTGTGGTATCAGAAGAAGCTGCAGCTCCCATGAGGGATCTGACCCCAACCTCAACCTGCTGGAGTCTCTGAAATCCCAGCAGTTTAAGGACCCTTACAACTCACAGGCACCACGCTCCGCCCTAACCCCACTTTCCCGGGAACACCCAGGTATGGGGGCTGAAATAGGAACACTTTAGCCTATTTCAATTAATCATCAGTTCTAAAGATAAAGTCTTGGAGTGGATTAGTCACAAGGACTGGATTAGTCAGACTTATCTTGGAACAGGCAGGAGTTTGCATGAACAGGTCTCCTGCCTCAGCAGATGGTCCCCTTCTCTGCTTTCCCCTAGAAGATTATCCTGCCTCTTGAGACAGCAGTTAAATCCAAGTGGGGGAATGACACAATGAGGAGACACATGTCAGGGAGCAATAGCACCTGCCGAGGCTGGCCTTCTTGGAATTGCTCTTTTTCTATTTTTGTTTCCCTTTAATGAATTTCCTTAATCATCTCAGGTCACATGGTGCAAGGAAAACAAGTAGAATCTGGGGATCAAATGCCTGGGTTTGAGGGGAGATCTTGCCATTTATGAGCTGAGTGCATAAAACACTTTACTTAACCTCTCTAAGCATCAATTTTCTGAACTGTAGCAAGAGGATAATAATATTGAGTGAGGATTAGTAAAACACTGTGTATAAATTGTCCAGCATAATGTCTGGCATATGGAAAAGGTTCAACCCACAGTACATCCCGCTCTGCCCTCCCCACATGCTAACATATCTCAAAGGCCGGACAAGTCCCTCAACCTAAATGCTAATTCCTCATCAGTAAAATAGTGACAGTTAAGACTTGTCCTCCTCATCTGAAAGAGTTGCTAAGATGTACTGGACAGAGAAGCTCTCAGTAGAATGTACTCAGTGTTACACTTTCCATCCTTGCTCTTATTACTCATTAAAGGGAACATCCAGTCACACAGAGAGGACCTTATTGCTACCAGCAAGACTTTTAGAGCTGTCATTAACCTCTCTAAATATCATCCACCAGATTGTCTAGTACCTCCCCCAAACCCCTACCATATATGGAGATGGCACAGCTATGGGAAAAGATACTCCATGCAAGTATATAGACTATATATATCAATTCTGAGTTGCGTCCCTCCACCCAGCTCTATAGCATCCTTAACTTCTCTAAGCCTCAGTTTGCCTATCTGAGGTTTATTGCCTATTAAATGACAATTACTTTACTGACATGATGTAAGGAATTAATTTAGATTCATTCGTTCTTTCCATTTAGCTTTGTACTAGAGTTCTAGCTGAGAAAATTAGGCAAGAAAAATAAATAAATAAAAGATATTCAGATTGGAAAGAAGTAAAGCTATCACAACCTACAGATTAGATGACCTTATATAAAGGAAATCCACAGGCATACTACTAGAACTAATAAAAGAGACCAGCCCTATAGCCTAATGGTTAAGAGGGCCAAATTCCCCCAGCCATCCACGGTTCAAGTCTTGGTCTCGGCAGCTTAAAAAAAAAACACTGAGTGTATCTACATGCATGCCTAAGAACAAAGCATGACCATGCTCCATTGGGGGAGAGGGACAGTGCTCGCTCGCTCGTTCCCTCCCTCCCTCCCTCCCTTTCTGGTGAGCACCCATGCCCTTTGGCAATTAAAAAAAAAAAAAAGAACTGATAAATGAGTTCACCATTGTCGCAGGATACAAAATGAACAGATAAAAACCAATTGTAGTTTTACACATTTGCAATGAATAATTCTGAAAATGAAATTAAGAAAACAATTCCATTTGTAATAGCATCAAAAGAACAAAGTATCTAGGGACCAGCAGTTGTCGTAATGGCTGTGTTGCTGGACTCCTATGTAGCCAACCAACCGCAGTTCGAGTCCCAGATCCAGTGGCTTAAACTCACGATGGGTGCGTGTGCATGCGTGCCCAAAATCCCAAAAGGAGAATGGAGGAGAAGGGATTGCGGCATGGCCATCCCCACTGGGGGGTGATTTCTCGCTTTCTGTCTCTCTGTCTCTCTCTGTCTTTCTTGCGAGCGCACATTACCTATAGCAAAAACCTCTCAAAAAAAAAAAAAAAAAGAATAAAATATCTAGGGAAAGCTAACTTCTAAATTTAGAAATGTAAAACTCAACATTCTGAAAACTATATAACACTGTCAAGATCTAAATAAATGGAAATACATCCTGTATTCATGGATCAGGAGACTTAATATTGTTATAATCGCAAAACCCCCCAAATTAATCGATAAATTCACATAATCCATATCAAAACTCCAGTTGGCTTCTTTACAGAAATTCACAAGCTGATTATAAAATTAATACAGAAATAGAAGGAATCCACAATAGCCAACCCAACCTTGGGGGGGTGGGGAGAATTCACACCTCCCAGTTTCAAAACATACTGTAGTGCTGGAATAACGATGACAGTATGGTTCTGGCATCAAGAAAGACATATAGAGGCCAGCAGGTGGCATGGTGGTTAAGGACGCTGGACTCCCACATGGCTGACCACGGTCCAGTTCCCGGACCTGGCGGCTTGCTTTCTGACTCTCTCTCTCTCTCTCTGTTCAAATTTTTTAAAAAAGCAAATAAATAAATAAATAAGTTAAATAATTTTAATTCTTTTTTTTTGGAGAGGTTTTTTTTTTTTTTTTTTTTTTTTTTTTTTGCTATAGAGCGCATGCGCTCGCCAGACAGACAGAGAGAGACAGAGAAACAGAAAGCGAGAAATCACCCCCCAGGGGGGATGGCCATGCCGCAATCCCCTCTCCTCCATTCTCCACTCGGGATTTTGGGCACGCACACATACAGGCCCGGCGTGAGTTTTAAGCCATTGGGTCTGGGACGCGAACCGCAGTCGACTACATGGGAGTCTAGCGACGTAGCCATTACAATAACTGCTGGTCCCAATAATTTTAATTCTTAAAAAAAGAAAGAGACATGTAGATCAACAGAATAGACGTACAAAAATAAATCTTCATATTTGGGGTTAACTGATTTACCAAAGAGTGCCAATGGAGAAAGAATAGTCTTTACGATAAATGAAACTGGGATAATTGGATATTCACAAGTGAAAAAACTGAAATAGCCTGCTCTCTCACCATGTACAAAAATTAACTCCAAATGAATCAAAATGGGTCAGCCCTGTGGCCTAGTGATTAAGGGAGCCAGATCCCACACGGCCAATCACGCAGTTTAAATCTTGGACTCAGTAGTTTGAAATACATACTGGGCAGGGGCCAGCAGGTGGTGTGGCAGTTAAGGGCGCTGAATTCCCACATGGCCAACCACGGTTCAAGTCCCGGACCTGGTGGCTCTCTCACTACCCCCTCACACACACACACACACACACACACACACACACGCTGTCCCTCTCTGGTCAAATTAGAATAAATAAATACAATAAATAAATAAAATAACTCTTTTTAAAAAAAGAAAGAAAGAAATACACACTGGGCAGGTGTGTGTGCATACCTCCCAAATCACAACAGGATGGAGAAATGGAGAAGGGATGACAGCATGATCAATCTCACTGGGACTGCTTTCTCCCTCTCCCTTTTTCCATCTGTCTATCTGATTCTCTCTGACAAAAACACATGTCCTCTGACAAAAAATTTTAAAAAAGAGATCAAAGACCTAAATGTAAGAGCTAAAACTATAAAGCTCATAGATAAACACATAAGAATAAACCTCACAACCTCATATTAGGCAATGGTTTCTTAGAAATGGCACCAAAGGACAAACAACAAAGAAAAAGTGAACTGGACATCATCAAATTTAAAACTTCTGTGCTTCAAAGGATACCAGCGAGAAAGTAAAAAGAGAGAACCAGCCCCACTGCACAGCTGTTAAGGGAGTTGGATTCCACATGGCCAATTGTAGTTTGATTCTGGCCCTGGTGGCTTGAAAAACATGCCAGGTGCAAGTATGTACATGCCCAGAATTCTGATGGGAAGGAATAATGGAGAAAAAAGAATTATGGTGCAACCATATCCAATCTCTCTTTCTCTCTCTTTCTCTCTCTCTCTCCTCTCTCTCCTCTCTTTCTCACTCTCATGTAACTTCTGGCAATTAGAAAGAAGGAAGGAAAGGAAAGGAAAGGAAAGGAAAGGACAGGACAGGACAGACAGACACAGACAGACACAGACAGACAGGCAGACAACAGCCCACACAGCACAGAATAGGAAAATGTTTTCGAATAATATATCTGATAAGGGATATTTTACCTAGAATATGCAAAGAAAGTATGGAGTTCTTTTTTTTTTAATTTTTGCCCGAAGAGATGTGCACTCACCAGAGAGAGACAGAGAGACATAGAAGAAGACTGGAGAAGAAAGGATTGCAGCATAGTTATTTCCCCGGTGGGTGCTCGCTCGCTCTCTCTCTCTCTCTCTCTCTCTCTCTCTGTTCTATAGCAAAAACTTTTTTTAATTCAAAAGGAATAAAGTACTGGGACCAGCAGTTAACGTAATGGCTATGTCACTGGACTCCCATGTAGACAACCGTGGGTCGAGTTCCGGACCTGGTGGCTTAAACTCATGCCGGGCGCGTGTGCATGCGTGCCCAAGATCCCGAGAGGAGAATGGAGGAGAAGGGGTTGCGGTGTGGCCATCCCCTCTGGGGGGTGATTTTTCGCTTTCTGTCTCTCTGTCTCTCTCTGTCCTTCTGGTGAGTGCACACGCCCAATAAGAAAAAACCTCTCCAAAAAAAAAAAGAAGAAAGAAAGAAAGAAAGAAAGAAAGAAAGAAAGAAAGAAAGAAAGAAAGAAAAGAAAAGAAAAGAAAAGAAAAGAAAAGAAAAGAAAAGAAAAGAAAAGAAAAGAAAAGAAAAGGAATAAAGTACTAATATGTGATACAATATGGATGAACTTTGAAGACACTATGGTGGGACCAGCAGCTGGCATGGTGGTTAAAGTGCTGGACTCCCACATGGCTAACCACGTTTTGAGTCCTAGACCCAGAGGTTTGAGACATGCCAGGTGTGTGTGCATGCATGCCCAGAATTCCAGAGGAGAATAGAAGAGAGGGGATTGAAGTATGGCCATCCCCCATGGGGGACAGTTTCACTTTCTCTCTCTGGCAAGTGCCACATGCCCTATAGCCAAAAAAAAACTCTCTTTAAAAAAAGAAGAAGAAAAGAAAAAAAAAATGAAACACTATGATAAGTAAAAGAAGTCAGTTACAAAAGACCACATATTATATGATTCTATTTATATGAGATGTTCAGAATAGGTAAATCTACAGAGACAGAAAATTGTGATTCCCCAGGACTAGAGATATTGGAAGGTGACAACTAAAGGGTATAGGGTTTCTTTGGGGTAGAGGGGTGGGTAATGAAAATGATCAAAAATTGGCTGTGCTGACTGTTGCACAAGTCTGTGAATACACTAAACGCACTGACTTGTACACTGTAACAGGTGAATTACATGTCATATGAATCATATCACAATTTGCTAATTTGTCAATTATTCATTCAACAAATATTTATTGAGTACCTGTTATATACCAAGTACTGCTCTAAATACATTGGCTATATCAGCAAACAAAACAGACATCTTTGACCTCTAGGAGTAGGAGACAGACAATAAACATCATTTCAAGGTAAATTATATATAGTATGTTAGAAGGTAATATGTGCTATTTTAAAAAGGATGGGGCGAGGCAGTGACAGAGATGTACTTGAACTAGACCAAATGGGAAAGGGCCTGAATTCTCATACTGGGAGCTCTCTGAGCACACTTGGTGGGTCACACATGTGCCCTTGCTCCAAGATGGTTGAGACTGAGGTGCTTGTTACTCTGTCTCTACGTCTCTCTTTCGATGGAAAGAACAAACATAAAGAGTGGGGATGAGAACAAGATCAGGAGGTCTGAAGTGCAGAGGAGGGGCTATGACACACATCAGATGGGGATCAGGGAGGTGGCACAGTTACAGGAGCAAAGATTTGAGGGAAGTGATAGGAGCCAGGAAGCTCCTGGGGAAGGGCATCCCAGGCAGAGGACAGAGAGAACAGCCTGTGCCTGTGTCTGTGCCATAAGGCAAGGGTGTGCCGTGAGTCTGAGGAAGAGCAGGGAGCTCAGCATGGCTGCAGGAGAGTGAACAGGGTGAACGTGGATGGGTCCTACTGTGTATCATCCTAAGGGCTTGAGCTTCTCAGTGAGAGAACCGGAAGGCTGCGACCAAGCAGAGGACTATCGTGGTTTGCCTTTATGCTCTGAAAGAATCACTCTGTGTGCACACACCCATGTTCACAGCAGACCTATTTACAATAGCCAAGGGGTGGAAGTAATCCAAAAATCCACAGATAGATGAATGGAAAAACAAAACAAATCAAAACAAAAACAAGGCCTATGCATACAGCAGAATGATGTTCGGTCTTTTAAAAGAATGAAATTTTGACACTAGCTACAACATGAACGAACCTTAAAGACATTATCCTAAGTGACATAAGCCAGTTGCTAAAGGACAAATACTGTATGATTCTACTTATATGAGATTCCTAGAGTACTCAGATTCATAGAGACAGAAAAGTAGAATGGGGGCCACAAGGGACAAGGGGAAAGGGAATGGGAAGTCAGAGTTTAATGGGGACAGAATTCCAGTTTTTCATGAAAACATTCTGGAAATGGACGGTGGTGATGGTCATAATGATATTAATGTACGTAATGCCACCAAACTACACTTAAAGATGGTTTAAATGGTTATGTGTATTTGACCACAACTTAAAGGAATGGAAAGAAGGAAAAAGAGTGGAATGGTGTGTTACTCCAGTGGCCATGTTGAGAAGAGACTGTGGGAAATGGGCAAAATTGGAAATGAGTGAGGAGGTGTGAAAGGCACAGGACAGGTCGCACTTCCTCATCCTCTGAGTCCACTGCCTCCAGGGTACAACACCACACAGTCTCCTCCCTGCCATAGAGACCCACCATGTTCCAGACTGTGGCCTCAAAAGAGATTGGGGGCGGGGGGAAGGGGCCATGGCTGAGCCCTTAAGAGGCTGAGAAGAGGGAGAAAAGGCAGAAAAACATACTGTTCTGGAAGCCAGTGAAGACTGTCCTGAAAGTGGGGGGTGACCATCCCTGTCACAGACTGCTGATGGCTTCTGTAAGATGAGGAATGAGAACCAGTCACTGTGCCAGCCAAAGGCAGGACACTGGTGACTTTGAGCAGAAAGCATGCTTACAAAGTGGTCAGCATGTTGCCTGGCACATCGAAGGCTTTCAACAGAAATCTCTGGAAGCTGGGAGGGTGGGTTGTCCTGCATCGCTGTTCTCACCTTCTTGTGCCCACCCCAGCACAGAGTAGGCTACCCAGGGACACTTAGTCAGAGTGTGCCCAAGGCCACCAGGCTGAAGTCCTTCCTACACACACACGATTCTGCCCGCTGCAGCCCCATCACGCTGGCCTGATGGTACAGGGCTGCCCAGAGTGACCAGCCTCTTGGGTCAGGCCAGCCTATAGGTGATGCTCCACCTGAGCCAGCTCAGTTCCCTTCTCTATTCATTGTACAAAGATTCCATGGTTTTAACTCCAGAGTTTCTCCAGCAGCCAAAGGAAGAGGAATATTTTATAAAATTATAATACTGCATGAAATTGCTAAGTACATATATAAGGCTAATGTCACTGTAATATTAAAATACTAAATTCATTTATATACTTTTTATTTAAATTTCTGGGGCAACTTGCCATAGTTGATTAAAAATTCTGGACAGGGTGTATTGTATGGGCCAATTATGAAACAGGGTGTAAGTGCTGTGAACAGCACTTGGAATGTACAGAAAACTATTTGTTAAATGAGATTTCTTTAAAAGGAAAAAAAGGAGGGGGGGGGGCAAAGAGAATCAGGGCATAGACTGGCAGGCTTGTATAGAGCCTGTGAAACCTAGGGGTGACAGGCGCTGGAGGCTGAACCCTATGGGCAAGGCTTCCACCAGTCAGCAACATGGCTCCAAGCCACCCTTGAGCAAGGTCAGTGTCCACCATTTCTCCCTAACATGTCTGCCTCAATTTCAGGCTCTTTTGTGGCTGAATTTACCCCAGCTTAAATATCCCACCTCTCCTGGAACACTGGAAAGGAATGACCATTCCCCAAGTGGACACTCTGGCCTCTAGCCCCTTCCCGGCTGGGTATGGGAGCAGAGCTGTCGGGCCCACCAATGACCCCTGCCCAGCATCTGCTTCTCTACCCAAGGCTTAGTCTGTAGGATTACCCAGAAGTGGTTTCCATCATGGCTAAGGGGCCCCAGATGCCCATAGCACTAACCTGCTCATTAACACAGGGCTTACTAGATTCCTACCCACTCTCTGTCTTGCTTTCCGGAATCACCTCACAAATGGGGCATTTGCGCCCGCATCTGTGCCTCAAGGTTGGCTTCTGGGGGAACCACACAAAACCATCAAGTCCTGCATCCTCAGTGTCATAGCTTCTCTGATGGTGAATGAACATACTACAGAGGGACTCTGATCAGGGCAGAGCTTCTGGAGTGCTAGAAAAAGAGGGCCAGTGGATGTCTTTCTCTTGGGGATACCATAGTCTCCCAATGGTATCCTGCAATTTCAGGGGCAGCCATGCCCAGTGCTCCATGGATAACAACTGAAACTGACTTAGGAGTCACTTCTGGAATCCCAGCTACAGTTGTGGAAGTTTGAGGGAGCTTTGGATATACTCAGAGAGACAGCAGCACAGAATGGGGGAAGAAACAGGGCTTAGAGCTTGTGCAAACTTCTGTTCTTTCCCTGCTCTGCACTTACTGGCTATGTGAGCTCCTCAACAGTTAAATGAGACTAGACAAGCCTACCTAGAATGTTAGAATGTTCTGCAGAGTCCATGAGCAGATGGGGGCTAATGCTGAATCTAGCCTTGGCATGAAGTTGATAAGAGAACTTTTGGTGAAACTTATGGTAAATGGAGAGAGAAAATGACGATGTTATTTGCAGAATAGACACCGGCTATGCAGCATCTCTGACCTCCCTACATTCCAAAGGCTATCATAATCAGCAGCAAGCACTACACCCATGGTTTCTACTGCTTCCACAGTCCTAGGATCAGTATTCATTCTGGAGTTTTGACTCCGCAGAAGCCCATCTCTGCTTTATGCTGAATGATCCACAGCTCCTAGCCTAGTACTGGATCCCCCAGCAGGAACTCTGTGATGGTTCATTTAGTGTGTCAACCTGACTGGACCACAGAGTCCAGATATTTGGCTAAACATCATTTCTCGGTGAGTCTGTAGGAGTGTTTCAGTACAGATTAGCATTTGAATCAATGGACTTGAGTAAAATAGGTTGCCCTTCCCAATATAGATGAGCATCATCCAAACCTTTAAGCGTGAGTGGAGCAAAAAAGTGAAGGAAGAATATCCTCTGCCTGACTGCGTGAGCTGGGACATCAGGCTCTGCCCTCAAACTGGGATTTACACCATCAGTGCTTCTTCAGACCCAAACTAGAACTATCCACTGGTTCTTCTGGGTCTCTAGCTTGCAAACAGCATATCATGGGATTTCTTAGCCTCCATAACCACATGAGGCAATATATAAATGTGTGTGTATGTGTGTTTATCCTATTAGTTTTTTTTTTCTCTACAGAGAATCCTGCCTAATACAAACCATGCCAGCCTTCTGGTTGGACTGCTGAGGGCTCCATACAAATGGCAGGAGAAAATCAACACACTTCTGCTCTGTACCAACGTGCTTGGCAACTGGCCACGTGGCCAAGGAGGAGCTCATAGCCCAGTGGAAGAGACATTCACTCATTCATTCATCCAAGAAGTATTTGTCCATACCTACTCTGTGCTAGGCACAGAGTTTCTAAAGATTTTGAGATGAACAGACAAACTTGCACTGAAGCTGATACTAACCAAAAATCTCAGAGTAAATGAGTGCCATAATGAAAACCAAATCTCGTGTTGTGGTAAAGAGTAGCCAGGGTTTACTCTGGTTTGGGCATGCAGAGGTTTCTCCAAGGTGAGGACAGAGCAGCAAGAAGGATCCATGTGATGTGTCCAGCCCTGGAGAATAAACGAGATCCCAGGCAGCAGAGGGTGAGATGGCAGAAACTCTCACCACCGGAAATCGGGCTGAGCAGGAGCCTGGCAGCCTGGAGACAGAGGGGCCTGGGGACTGAGCCAAAGCCATTTTTTCATGCATCAGATGGCACTGGGTCCTGAGCCCAGAGCCTATGGGTGGTGCTGGTGGCTCCAAGGTCTGTCCATACATCACCACAGTGATTCCCTTCTATTGTAAAATAATAGAAGTGTTTATTTTCTTTTGTACATTCTGGACTGATGTCATATGATAATTACAAAATGTACAAACCATAATGTGTTCTAAACTATCTCTGCATAATGTGTCATTTTAAAATAATACATAGAATGCTTAATAAAAAGTAATGTGGAAAGGAGAGTTGTCAGCCTCACTTGGAAACTAAATCAGTGTTAAATTATTTGTCCCCATTACCCAAATGAGCTAATATAAGCTATCCATCTCCTCAACCTTTGATATAATCCACCTAGGAGATGCCTCTGTTTCAACAATATCCTCAAATCCCAATGTCCCAGGGTCTCATAATGACATATGTGAATGTGAGGGACAGTCCTATAAGTCATGGCAACTTTCTGAGCTTTCCCAAGCGTTGTTCATGCAAGGTCTCAGTGCAAGAACAGTGCCCTACATATGACAGACACAAAACAACTATCTGTCCAAAGCTTTCACTGAGAGGCTTTAGATCTATCAGACCCAATGGTCTTAGGGAACTTTTGTAAACTTGGGTGGAGCTGCAAGCAGCAGAGGAGAATGTGACATGTCCCTCATCCTCTGTGGCCACAACTCAATCACAGATCTAGGCAGTTCAGCCATGAACATGGAGCCATATACCAGTCAGTCTGCACTAGTAGTCAAGCATCAAACCCAGAGGAGGTGCCAGCAGGTGCCACAGGAGACTGAGAAAGACCAGAAATACAAAGGTCAGGCTTCCTAGAGGCTGTGAAGCTAAGACAAAGAGGGATCACAGGCACAGACTCACCCACCAATTCCAACTGACATACAAAAACAAGGCAGCACTTAAAGAACACAACTGGGACAGGGCCCGGCTGCTAGGGCCCGGCTGCTGCTGACACAGCATAGGATACCCAGAGGACAGCATGGCATGGTGAGGTATTCCCCAAGGGCTCTTGCCCAACTCCCTCTCAGATACCTGGCTCCCACCTGTTCCAAAAGCCCAGGGCTCTTGCCTTTTTAAAGGCTCCTCACCTCCTGCTGGGGACTCCTCCTTAAGTTCCCAGGGCCAGCACTCAGCTGCACCTCCTCCATCCTCCCCCTAGAGTTCTATCTCCACCCCCTCGCCTTTCTCCCAGCAGTTTAGTTCCTAGAGCTGAGGAACTGAAAGAGTGTTTCTTTTCTTTATCTGCCAGCCACATCGGAAAGGAAATCCCTAAGTGCCACTCTTCAAACTCAAAATTGTTGACATCCTCAAACATTTTTCTTGACAAAAGCAGAGAGCTGACTTTCTCTTTCCTTTCTTTATCCTACAAAATTTTAAAATATATATTTAAAGTCCCTAAATGAAGAATTATGGTTAAAGGAGTAGGTTCCACAGCCTAGTTTCAAGACCCAGCTCTATCATTTACCTCATCTATAAAATAAGAAAAATAATATTTGCCCTGAGAGATTAAAGGAGATGACCAATTTAAATTACTTATCCCAGAGTCTGGAACATAAGTGACACATAAATTATTGAGTGAGACAGTGGTGATAGTAGTGGTGATGACAATGATGATGGTGATGATAGTGGTGATGATGATATTGATGAAGACGTTGATGATGGAGATGCTGACAATGCTGCTAATTATTATTACAATGGAATCCTGTTGGTCTTATATGCAAAATCTAATAAAAACATCAAAAAATCAAATGGCTAAGAGCTCTGCTTACAATCCAAATTCATAAACCAGAACTTTCTTTCCTCCTCCAAGTCTCGGGTCCTGCAGGCTCAGCAGATGCAATCTTGAATCCTTATTCATCAAGAGAAGGTCAGGGGAAATGAGTCCCTCCCTGAGTTAGCTCACATTCACAGAAACCTCATCCTCCTCCCACCCCCACGCACAGGCATCTGCCTCAGGCCACCAGAAACACCAGGCACGTTAGAAACACTCAGCATCAACTCTCTTCCCTAAATCCTAACTGCTAAGCCAGTTATTGTATTTTATTTTCAGTGGAAATTCCATAACTTTGTACTAAATCCCACTGTATACAAAACATCGAGTGGCTTCTCCTGATAAGAAAAGATATAGCAGGAAAATTGCCATGTTATATGCTGCCTAATAGCAAGGCTATTTTTGTTGAAAACAGCATATCTTAGGTGAGAACTACCAGCACAGACTCCCAGTAGCCAAGCTAGAGCTCCCTCGGACCTCACTCCAAGAAATCCGATGTGCTCCCCCCAAGTCAGAATGCTTCTGCTCAGCCCCAGGGTTTCGCTCTCCACAAGGTTTTAACCAAAGACCAACTGGGAGGCAATTCGGCAGGGGCATCTAGGCCCAGGTGCATCACTCCATTACACCTCTGACAGCCTCAAGTCACCAGAACACTGGGGCTTCTGGGGATCTGGGGGTGCTGCTCATAAGCTCCAGGACTCCTACTTTCAGAAACTCTATGGCTACCCCTCTTGACTCTGGATTCTCATTTGGTGAAGGGGCAGGTCCAGACAGGGGGTCTCCAGGGCTCTGTCCACTCTTAAGGTGTAACTAACAGCGATTTCCACGGCTACGACAGAAGCGTGAGCTTCCATGGTCAACTGACACTTTTCAATCCCGGAAGGAAAATCATTCATTTTGGCTCAGAGAGGCCATGGAAAAGTTTATTTTTTGCAAATGTTTTCTTTACAAAAGCCAAATCCCAGAACTGATGTGATGTGGGGTGGATTAGACAATTAAAGCAGGCGCACAGAATACCAATCTGCATTTGTTCAGCTGAGGCTAGAGGAGATCACCATTTCCTTCCTCCCACAAGTCAATTTACTCAGGGAGCAGCCTTCTCTCCAGATAAGCACATTGACTTTAAAATAAAGTGTGTGCCAACAGCTGCAGCCCTGTGACTGGAGCAGACAGAGATGTGGCACAGAATGATAATTAAATATATTTTCATCATCCGTCATTTTTTTGCTGCAGGTGCCAGGGTAATAAATCTGAACTCGCCTCTTTTGTCAGCTGGCAGTGAACACATTTTAACGTGAAATCTCCTGGGAGGAATTAAGAGTCACTTGGCCTTGTAAAGGAGAAAGGGTTTTACTTCCAAACTGCCAAGTGGGGAGCTCACAGCTGATTGGTTTCATAATACTTTATTATTTGACAATATATATGCCTCAGGTTGTATTTCAGAATACCACACCTATGGGATAACCAGCGCTCCAAGAGATTTGTCATCAAATTCTAGAATAAAAACTTATTTGGGAAGATTTTCACCACTATTTCTTTTTATGAATCCCAAATTTAATGTGTTATTGACTAGGTATATTCCAATATTTTAAAACTTTTCCTGCATTCTTTACATTCCCCAATAGTCTTTCTCCCCCTTGTAATACATAGCGGGGAAATCTGTTGCCTTTGCTGCCTGTAGCCTGAGTTAAATGTTTTCGATTGGCCTAAGGAGTTTGGTTGACTTTTTATTTTGACAGTTTAACAGCTCCTTCTCCCCAGGGGCACCCTCTAGTGAGCAGTCCTCAGAAAAGCCCACTGAAATGGCACAACACAGCTTCCTCAGAGCCTTTCCTCCCAAACCAATGGCATGTCCTCTGCAAAACACCTACACTGAAAAGTGGGTTTAGCTAAAGCCTCTTCCTGAAGCAAAGTGAGGAGGAGAGGACAAGGTGGGAAGGTGGTACTGGTGAAGAGAAGTGAGAGCACCTGTGTGGGACCTCAGACACTCCACACTGAAAGAAGAGGAAGGCTTCCACAGCAAACATCATAGCCAGCAACGGAGAGCGTGGCTAGCCCGAGCACGGTCACAATCACCAAGTTATTCTCTCTCCTCAGAGGAATGTTTTGTAAAGGGAGTCCCTCCTGTACTGCCCTCACCCATCCTCCCAGTATGCCCAGTCACCACATTCATGGAACCTCAAACATTAAGGCCTAAAGCAGGTGATGAAGGGCAAATTAAAGGAAGACCCAATGGACATTTCTTCTGGAACAAAGTAGTTTCTTTGCCAAGCCTTGAGCAAGGACCAGGAGCAATGGCAACTTCTGCGAGTATCTGCATTTTTCATGTCTACATTCCTCAGATGGGATCTGGGCTCAGTCCCACAAAAATCACATCCTGAAACCCTAAGTTCAAGGCAAGTGTCTGTGGCAATGCTTTATTAAATAATGATAATGTCTCTTTTTAATTGACTGTAGATGCTGCCCCATCCAGCTACTCATCTGATCCCATGCCACTCAGTGCAGTAAGACACCAAGTGTCACAACTCCAGAAGAGACCATCCCTAGAGAACACAAAGTGAGACTCAATCCCAATAAATCCCTGTATGCTTTATTATAGAAACTGACAAGACAAAGTCCATATGGAAATACAAAGGGTCTAAAGCAGCCAAAACTATCTGGAAAAGAGGAATAAAGTTGAAGAGCTAACACTACTTTGAATCAAAGGATTCAAAGGATTTCAAGACGTTGTAAGACTACAATAGTCAAGATAGCATGGTATTGGCATAAAGACGGACAACCAGATCAATGAAACAGAACAGAGTCCAGAAATAGGCTCTCATATATAGAGACAAATAGGTTTTTTTTCTTTACAAAGGGGAAATACAGTTAAGTGCCAAAAGAAACCTTTTCAACAAAAAGTGAACTACTGGACATATACATGTAAAAGAAAAATGAACTTTAATCCACACTTCACACTATATGCAAAAATTAACTCCAAATGTATTATAGATCTAAGTTTAAAATCTATAAACTTTGAGGGAAAAAAACACACATTAAAAAATCTGACTTTAGGTTAGTCAAAGATTAAGATATGATACCAACAGCATGTCCATAAAAACAAACAAAAAATGATAAAATATATGTCATCAAAATTAACTTATATTCTTGGGACCAGCAGTTGGCATAATAGCTATGCCACAGAGTCCCATGTAGTTGACTACCATGTAATCCCATGTAGTCGACTATGGTTCGAGTCCTAGACCTGGTGGCTTAAGCTCACACTGGGTGTGTGTGCGTGCATGCCCAAGATCCCGAGAGGAGAATGGAGGAGAAGGGATTGTGGTGTGGCCATACCCCCCTGGAGGGGGTGATTTCTTGCTTTCTGTCTCTCTGTCTTTCTGGCAAGCACACGTGTCCTATAGTAAAAAAAATTTTAAAAATTAAAAAATTAACTTCTATTCTCAAAATATATTATTAAGAAAATAAAAAGAAAAATCACAGACTGAAAGAAAATCTTTTCAAAACATATATCTGAGAAATAGCTTTATCTAGAATATGTCTAGAAGTCTCAAAATTCAATAACACATATAACACAATTTTTTTTAATGGACTAAAGATGTGAACAGATACCTTCACTAAAGAAGACACAGGCAGCAAATAAGTGCATGTAAAGATGTTCAACATCATTAGTTACTAGGGAAATGCAAGTTAAAACCCCAACAACATATCACCATACTCTATTAGAATGGCTAAAATTAAAATGATTGACCAAGGTTGGAAATTATGTGGAGAAACTACAACTCTCCTACTCTGAAGTAGGGATGTAAAATGGTGCAGTTTCTTTGAAAAGCAATATAGCTTCATCTGTAATAGCCAAAAGCAACCCAAATATCCATCAACAAGTAAATGGGCAGGGTCAGTCCCATAACACGGTGGCTAAGCACTGTGTATAAGAAGCCAGAGGCCACCTGGCAGATTGCGATTTGAATTCCAGCCCCAGGCAGCTTAAAAAACCACACTTGGTGTATGTGCAGGCCCTAAATCCTGGGGATAGACAAATGGAGGGAAAACGACTACAGTGTGACCACACCCCCCAAGCTAGTGCTTTCTCTCTCTCTCTCTCTGTCTGTCTGTCTCTCTCTCTCTCGTAAGTACATGTCTTTTGGCAATTAAAAAAAAAAGTAAATGGACAAATTGTCTCATGGCACACTACTCAGCAACAAAGAGAAGTGAATTACTAATATATATACAACAATATAGATAACTTTCAAGATAATTATGCAGAATGAAAGAAATCAGACCAAAGAGTACATTCAGTATGATTCTATTTACATAAAACTCTAGAAATTGCAAGCTAATAGGGACAGAAGGCAGATCCGGGAAGGAGGTAGACACCTGTAGGAAAGGATTCCCAAGGGACTCAAGGACAGCTCTGGGGTGACAGATATGTTCATTATCTTGACTTGGTGATGGTGATGTCATAACTCACTAAGTTGTACATTTTAAATAAGTAGAGTTTGTTACATGTCAATCATGCCTCAATAAAGCTATTTATAGAAACACAAAACAAAACAAAACAAAACACTGAATGAATGATATCCAGGACATAGTGCGATGCTCCAATCTGTACAGATGCTATATAAGCACAGAAAAAAAGAAAATTGCATTGCTGAACAGAACAGTAATTTGCCTGAGACTACTAATGGGAAAGCCTGCATTTGAACTCAAAAGCATACCCTCTGTATGTATGCATTCATTCATTCATTCATTCATCAGCAAACAGTGTATCAAGTCCTGCAGGTACAAAGATACAACTTCTTTCCTGAAAGAAACTAGAATAAGAGCCCTGGTAGTTGTGCCAATTGTTCTACACCTTGGCTATTGATGAGTGTGTGAGCACAACCAGGCTGCCAGCTGGCTGAGTTAGGCAAATTACATGAATGCTTTATGCCTCAATTTCCTCATCTGTTAAAGGAGGATGACAGTCATATCCACCTCACAGCATTGTTATGATTTAATAAATTAACATATGTATGATTCTTAGAACAATCTCTGGTGCTTCATAAGTACTCAATAAGTGTGCGCTACATTTAGTACCATAATTATCACCACTTTTATGATTAAACTACCTGTAGAGACATACACCAGAATGTAGAGAGGTCATCTTCAGGTGCTGAGATAAGTGACCATATTTTCTTCCTGATATTTCCTGACTTTTCCTCACTGTAGATGTTTCACCTCTCAAACTTAAAGCTTTTTGCTTTTTGTTTTAGAGAGTTTTGCCGTAGGATATGTGTGCTCACCAGAGAGACAGAGACAGAAAGTGAAAAATCATTCCTCCCCCCAGGGGGATGGCCACACCGCAATCCCTTCTTCTCCATTCTCCTCTTGGGATTTTGGGCATGCCCATCGTGAGTTTTAAGCCACTGGGTTCAGTACTAGAACCGTGGTTGAGTGGAAGTCCAGCAACATAACCGTTATGTGGAAGTTCAGCAACATAACCATTATGACATCTGCTGGTCCCGAAACTTAAAGTTTTAAATAAATAAAAACACCAAATGAGCAAATACACTAGGATGCTGAACAGCATCAGTAGTTACTTATCTACCCTTCCTTACCACATTTCAAAGGCAAGCTCCCTGGGGATGCTCAGCCCACATCCTCTGTCTTTCCCCAGATAAGCAGACATCCCAGATGTCTCCCCACAAAAGCCCAGATCAAGCCCAATTACCTGCTGCAGGTTTCTCTTCACCCCCATGCCTGTTAGCCTTTCATTCTAACCAGACCCAGGGTATATGACCCAGGGAAGGGTTGTTATGCCATGGCTTGAAAATTTCAAAAGCCAAGGCCCAGATTTGTGCAGAAGGGGCAGAGAGACCAGAGGCCAAAGAGGGCTCTCCCTGCCCGGAGCCAGCAGGAGGGAGAGTATGGAATCAGGAACCTTCTTTCCTACACTGGCAATGAAACAGCTGAGTCCTAGCTTCAAAGCAGAGGCCAAGCCTTGCTCTTCAAGTGCAGCCAATGAGCATTTGCCCTGAGCCCAAGACCTGAAATAGCTGCAGGGTCAGGGAGCGACCAAAAGGTCTTTTACCTCCAAGGAAGGGTGTGCAAGCAGCTGAGAAGTTGGCCCCGGAGCCACTTTACAGTGAGGACAAAGAGCACTGTATAGACACATATGGGATGACAGCCAGAGACCTGAGGCAGTACCTGGAGCCAGATCCCTCACCTCCACCTGTTCCTCATAGCAGTAAAAATTTTTCTCAGCTAGAAAATCCAGAATTCAATGAGATCATGTTTCTGTAACCTGGTGGAATGGGAAACTGAAATAGAAATTAAAAGCAAGGGGACCAGCAGTTGGCGTAATGACTATCTATGGCACTGGACTCCCACGTAGTTGACCACGGTTCAAGTCTCGGACTCGGTGGCTTAAACCCACGCCACGCATGTGTATGTGCGTGCCCAAGATCTCAAGAGGAGAAAGGAAGAGAAGGGATTGTGGCATGACCATCCTCCCTGGGGGGTGACTTCTCGCTTTTTGTCGAGTGCACGCGCCCTATAGCAAAAGAAAAAGAAAAAAAAAAAAGAAATTAAAAGCAGGTATAGGGCCAGCCAGTGGCATGATAGTTAAGGTGGCTGGATCTCATGGCCAACTATGAGGTCTGAGTCCCAGATCTGGCAGCTTGAAACACATAGCAGGTGCATATGTGTGCATGCCCAAAATCCTAAAAGGAGGGAAAGATGGAGAAGGGATTTGCAGCATGACCATTACCCATAGGGGAGTACTTCCTCCCCACCTCTCTCTGGCAAGCAAAAGTAGCCTCTGACAAAAATTTTAAAAAAGAAAAGCAGTTACAGAAAGACAGAGAAGGCACCATGTTATGTGGCCAAGTTGTAGGCTGATGTTTGTTCCTGCTCCATACTCACAGTCACTACCAGTCATTAGCTGCTCATCCTAGCCTATCACGGCATGCCAGGCCCCTCGGTACAAATGGAGACGTGCTTCCTGGGGAAACAGGCGAGGAAACAAGCAATTAGCAAGGAGCAAGGGAGGCAAGGCCAGTCCTGCAAAGCTCTGGGAAAGAAGCTCTGGGCAGAAGTACCCAGAGATCAACACAGGCATTTTAAGTAGAAAGAATACCATGTCCAAAGGCAAGTGACGTCTAACACAAGGTCCCCATTCCCCAGGGTTTTCCAGTTAGCGATGGAGACAGATGTCACAAGAATGGTGTTACAGTATTGAATTGGTTTCTAAATTCTGTGGAGGGCAAACGTGGTGTCTCCCAAGTGCCCACAAATGGAAGGACTTGGGTCGTTTTGTAAGGGTTTTCATCCATCCTCCAAGGGATAAGAGAGACGATGTGGCACATTTTCAATAACACTAAATATATTCCATGGAAAGAACTGTCCTTTATTCTGAGATTATGTCCTTCCAACTTTTCTTTCATGAAATGTTAATAATGTATGTTAGATAGAACTTTTCTAAGTCTTACTTGGCAAAATTAAAAGATGGCCATGTCTGTCTCATCTATTAAAAAAACAAAAAAGGAAAATACTACTCTGTGAAAGCCCTCACTCACAAAAACAAACCTACTGGGTACCTACTATGGGCCAGGCTCAGGGTCAAGTGCTGAGAAAACCATATTGATCAACATGGACAAAGACAACGCAGCCTCCGTTTACACAAAACTCACATTTAAAGTGTCTTGAAGAGTAAACAGAGGAGGCAGGGGTCTTCTTTAGACTGGGTGCACTTCAGCAGGGCCAGTGGGAGGAACTAAAGACAGAGGGTGCCAGGTAAGGTCCTGAGGTAAGAACTAGGTGAGTGAGATCTTGGAACTGACACAGGTCAGTGAGGGAGACAGGGTAGAGGTGCATCTGGAACCTCAGATAAGGACATATCTGGGAACAAGGCAGCCAGAAGTATCTTCCCTAAGGGAAAGTTAAGGTGGGGAAGGCAGATAGGAGTAAAGATAAAGAGGGGTTGTGTGGCAGCTGGAATAGCCACAGTAAGCGCACTGGGGTGAAGCACCTGATTGGGGGTGGGTGAGGGGTGCTACTTTTTGTCAGAGGGCATATGTGTTTGTCAGAGAAAGAGAGGCAGAAAGTGAGAAAACACCCCCATAGGGAACGGTTACACCACAATCCCTTCTCCTCTATTTCTCCCTCCTTTCAGAATTTTGGACACACACGCACACACACCCAGCATGTTTGCCAAGCTGTCAGGTCCAAGACTCAAACTGTGTAGTTGGCCATGGAAGGTCCACCCAACCTCCAGACAACAGAGCTGGCCCAAAGCACCTGTTTAGTAAGACACAACCCTGCTCCAAGTTCACAATCAGCCCGTACCTAAGACATAGGCACCTGCTGAACAGGAAGGTTCTAAATACCTGGTTCACACACTGATCTTTTCAGGCTTCTTGTCTTGCCACTCTAGTGGTTTGGGCAGTTTCTTGCCCTTTGAAGCAGTGAATTTTTTTTTTTTAATTATTCTAGGGACCAGCAGTTGGCATAATGACTATGTCACTGGACTCCCATGCAGTCGACCGCGGTTCAAGTCCTGCGGTGGCTTAAGCTCACACAGGGCACATGTGCGTGTGTGCCCAAGATCCTGAGAGGAGAATAAAGAAGTGATTGTGTTGTGGTCATGCCCCCTAGGGGATAATTCTTTGCTTTCTGTCTCTCTGTCTCTCTCTTTCTGGCAAGCGCACACACCCTATAGCAAACACCTCTCAAAAAAAAGAATTATTGGGGACCAGCAGGTGGAATGGTGGTTAAGGCGCTGGATACTCCCACACGGCCGACTATGGTTCGGGTCCCAGACCTGGTGGCTTGCTTTCTCACTTCCCCTCTTTCTCTCTATCTCTCTGTGTCTCTCTCTGTCAAATTAAAAATAAATGAATGAGTAAATAAAATTTTTTAAAAAAGAATTATTCTATTTAACTTTCTTTCTTTCTTCCTTCCTTTCTTTTTGACCAGAAAGGGACAGAATGAGCGAGAGAGAGCGAGAGCGAGAGAGAGAGAGAGGGAAAGTGAAAAAGCAAGCTGTCAGTCTGGGACTTGAACCAGGGTCGACCATGTGAAAGTTCACTGCCCTTAACCACCACATCACCTGCTGGCCCCGAAGCAATGGATTTCAGCACTTGAGGCAGAGGGCATGTTCCTAGCAAAACAAAAAAAATTCTCAGCTCTGAATGGCAGGCATGATTTTTGTTAGCATCAGCGGCAGGGCCACAGACTAAAAAGTGTTTTGTTAAGAGGCAGAGTTTTCTGAATCTACATCCTGGGGAGTTCAGATCGAGTTCTTCCATGAGTGCAGAGATGCCCCTTTCCCCATCAGCCCATGGCTAGGTCACAAGGCTGATGCCCCAGGCAGAACTGAAGAATGAGCATGGAACCCACACCCTCTAGTCCTAGAGGTTATGGGAAGGGAAGGAGGAGAGAAGGCGGCGGCAATCCACCTGGATCTCCTGTACCAGCCGCCAGCTGGGAATATATGAGTCAGAACCCGAGGACTAGTAATCTGCTTCCTGAATAACTAGGAACATAGTTCCCAAACTGTGCACTGAGGCACCGTGGGGAGCTCAGCAAAGTACCAGGGGACCTACAGGATCTCCTGTTTTTGAGGAAGATAAACAACACTTGATATCTGACAGACAGCCCTCAAACATCACGGAATCTACTAGTTTAGAGTAGCTTACAGTTTCACCATTAGGTCATCCTACAGCCCTTTTGAGGATATCATGTCATTTTGACACTGAGTTTTCAGTGGTTGCTGAAATAAAAAGTAAAAAATCAATATGGAAAAGGAAATGAGGATGGTGGTATCCAATCTGATTCCAGGATTTGAAAAGCTACCAGTGTCCAGTGGCACATATATCCCATTAATGAGTAATCTAGTTATTTAAGAATAAAAATTTATTCTAATTTTCAAATAGCTATTGTTAGAATACAAATATTTTTCTTTAAATTTTTTAAGAATTATCTTATTAATTTTATTCACTGTCATTTTTTTTTTTTTTTAAAGTCAGAGAGAGAGGCAAAGTAAGAAAGCAAGCTGCCAGGTCTGGGGATTCGAACCACAGTCAGTCACATAGAAGTCCAATTGCCTTAACCATCTATCCACCTGCCACCTCCAGGATACAAACATTTATTAAGGTGTTTGGATCTAATTTTTAATAAATGAAACTATTAGATATTTATTTTGGCACAGGAACACCATGAAAAAAAAAATCAGTGAGACACTTGGGGAGTCAAAAATCAAAAAAGTTTGGGAACTTCTGTTCTGCTCCTCCCAACATGAATCAGGGAGATAAACAAAAATGAAAATAATCATCGCTGATGATTGCCAGGTACTATGCTGAGTGGACTTGGAAGAACTTGTTTCATCCTCCTAACCACCCTCTTTGTCCTGTGGATTTAATCAGCTCATTCACGGACAGGACATAGAACACCTCCTGGCATGGAACACATGCTCAGTAAGTGGCAGTGGTGGTGCTGGTACTAGTTGTTACTTTTATTACCAACAGAATACTCACACACAGAGGAAGTAAGGTGTCCAGGGTTGTACAGCCAGTAAGGGCAGGAGCAGCCCATACTCACCCTCTTACTTGCCCACTACACTGCTCCCTACTGGATAGATCAGCCCGAGGTCCACCGAGAGACCTATGCCCACAGGCTCCACTCCGCAAAGGGAGACTGAAAGGCTGAGACCTCAGATGGTCAGTTAAACAGAAAGAGAGAAGTGACATTTTCTCTGCAAATGGGGCACAGTGTGAATTTATATGTTCCCTAGACGCACAGGCAAGGCAAAGAATTAGGAGGGACACCAAAGGCTGATGACTGGCAAGGTTGCAGGGAGAAGAGGCATCAACCTCGTTCCACCTAGAGGCCAGGAATGAAGGAGCAAGTTTAGAAATAGTTTCTCCAAGCCCCCAGGCCCAAGGAGCCCACCTTATTTTGCACCCACCACCCCTGCTGCCCAGTAGGCAAGGCTGGCAGAGAGCAGGACCCAGAAGAAGTGGCTGCTCTTCAAATCCAAATTAAATTGGTAGGACATTAGAAATGATGATCCCAGCAGGTTCAGCTGGACAATGCTAGCCACAGTACAGTCCACTCACCATACCCAAGAAAGCTGCGCCAATGTCACATGAAAAAAATTCCCAGAGAAATAAAACCAAGAGGCAAACTTGGGCTGCCAGTGCTCATCAAAATCACTATTTGCAAGATTTCTATCTGCCCTACTCAACCCATCTCGATTCCAAAGCGCTAGATTCCCCAGGATAGTAAAAGAAAGGGTATTCATAGGCACTCCAGCTTCCAATAAGATGTAAAAACTTAGCTCACATTTTTTTAAGTTTATAAATAGCCTCGGAAAAGGAGCTGGAACACGCTTCTTAGTAAATACAGCTGACCCATTTTCCTCATTCTTCACCAGGAATAAAGCGACTGTTACCACGGAAAGTACAGAAGAGTCTAAATATATATTTCCTCCTCACAGGGACCCAGATCAGAAGAGCAGAGTCAACACTTGGTAGGTGATGGAGGCAAAAGCCAAGCCCTGGAGGGGCAGCTGCTAGTCCCCTCCACACACACCAGAGTGGATGAAAAGCCACGGAGCCCCCACAGCCAGCTCCGTGGTGGAGAGGGCAACGCTGACTCCAGGCTCCCGCAGAACATACTCAGGTTGGCTTGGTAAGCCTCCCCGGCGGAAGCCCCTCCCAGGAGCTGGATTTCTCTCCATCAGCCTTTCCACTGTTTTTCTTATCTCTCTCCCCATCTAGAAGGTAAGCATCGAGTGAACAGGGATTTTTCCCTTTTTGTTCACTATTTGTGTACAGTCCCCACAGTAGTACCCGGCATGTGGCTGGTGCTCAATAGTTACCGAATGAATGAATCTGTGTGGCCAGGTCTGGCTTAGTTTGTGTTCTTAACAGTCTGTTACTGTTTCTGGGTAAGTTTCCATTTTCTTCTTATGAACATACCTAAGTAACCCCTTCATTTAGGAAGCTACAGACCTAGCTTTGGATATCTTGGGCAAAGGTGGAGGGAGTTTTGATGCTGGTGAATTCACTACCTTGGGGAACTTTTCCCCCTTCCTTTCAGCAAGAGCTGTGGATAAAATAAAACAATTATCCACCAAAATCAACAAATCAAGAGGCTCGAAGAAAAAGAAAACTGCCTTCTTGGTAGTCACATGGTGACAGTGTCTGTTCGCTGCTATCTAGCACCCAGCGGCATGCCTGGCACATGAGACAAATGCTTAACCTGTCCATGAATGAACAAGAGAATGTGAACGGGCCAGCAGCACCTCTATTCCCGGCTTCACCCTGCAGCCCCACAGGTGGTCATCTCGCTAGCTCCCCGATGGCAACCTCAGAGACAGCCCCTGTACTGCATCCAGGGCTGGCAGCAGACCCACCTCTCCAGAAAAACTAAGGGGCTGTGGACAGAAGTGCAAAGCCCACTGCACTATTTTCCCAAGGAATCATACGAACCTACAAGGCTGGCAGCATAGGCTCTGGAGGACCTCCTGGGGCTGGGAGCTTGGAATCCAAGAACAAAAGCAGTGATGTGGAAAGCCAAAGTCTTAATTCCCCAGGCTGTCTACCACCCAAAGAGGGAGACGCATGAGGGGACACAGCCAGAGTGGGACTGGGACCAAGAGAAGCTGAAGGAGGATTATGCTGAAGCTGTGAGGTGCTGGGAAAGCCTGGGTCACTGTGAGGCGGGATGCTGGGCTAGATCCAAGGGGAGGGAAGGAAGACCAGCAAGGCCTGATTTTCAGACACCAGTGACTGACAAGTGCTCCCAGTTCTTCTCCTTGCCCCAGCAACCAACCCATCACCATGGGAAACCACCTGTGTGCTGCCCAATGCTGCATTCAAGACCCTCCCAGTTCCATCTGCCCTTCACTCAACACACCTGATCCTTAAACAAGCCAGGCCCCAGGCAGTGGGGATCAGTGAGGACTACTTCCTGGCACTATGCCAGGAAGCCAGCAATATGTGATCCTTCAAGCCTGGCCATGTAGCAGAGGGAAGGTCAAGTACTCTTTCTTACTGTTCTGAAAATCCTTTAAAAAAAAAAAAAAAAAAAAACTCCTTAAACAGAAACTCAAGGGGCCAGCAGGTCAACAGGTAGTGTGGTAGTTGGGGCGCTAGACTCCCACATGACTGACCATGGTTCAAGTCCCAGACCTGGTGGTAGCTTGCTTTCTACTTTCCCTCTCTGATTCTCTCTCTGGTAAGTACATGTGCCCTATAGCAAGTTTTAAAAAACAATAATAATAATAATAAAGTTATTGTGGTTCTAGTCCCGGACCCCGTGGCTTAAACTTATGCTGTGTGTGTGTGCATGCGGTACCCAAGATCCCGAGAGGAGAATGGAGGAGAAGGGATTGTGGCGTGGCCATCCTCCCTAGGGAGTGATTTCTTGCTTTCTATCTGTCTTTCTGGCAAGCGCACATGCCCTATAGCAAAAACCTCTCCGAGAAAGAAAACAAAAAAAAAAAAAAAAAAAAAAAAAAAAAAAAAAAAAAAACCTCAAGTGCATCTCTGTTCTCTAGAACTAAATACAGCTAGCCTACTAGCTCTTACCCAGAAGGAAGGACTTTAAAGGGTTGGTCTCACCCCCTTCCCACACTCTGGTCCTGACAAGTGACATGGGGATGACCCCCAGTCTGATCACATCTGGGCCCACAGATCTGGATCCTGTTCTCCCCCACACATGACTGGACCCCACGGTACAAAGCCTTGCACACGGCAGGTGTTCAACATGGCTGAAAGCTGCCTTCTTATAGAGAGTGAGTACTTAGGATTCTGAGAGTTTATGTTGTATTCCTGAAGTCTCTGCTCCTTTATTGGTTATTTCTCTAAATTCACTTTAATTCATCATTTCGACTATGATCATAAAAGACCTTAATTGATACTTATTTGATGGTATCTACCTTATTCATAAAATTTATTACTTCAAACAAGTGGAAGCAGTGACCAGAAAGCAGAGCTTGCTACCCATCACTGAGAGCAGCCTCTGTATCCTCCAGCTTCTGTATCCTTACTCCTGGAACACTTAAGGAAGGCAGTGGGGAGTGTTCCAAGATCCCAGCACTCCAAATTAAAACCGGACTCTCTTGGTAGTGGGGGAGAGGGGTTGGACCTAGTCTGTTGGATCCATATGGTGATCTTAAAACATGTCTGCAAATCCTGACAATCCTCCCACCAAGAAGTCTCATTCTCCTCTCCTTGAATACAGTCTGGCCTTAACGGCTTGCCTGTAATGAATAGAACACAACGGAAGTGACGCTGTGTGACTTCCAAGGCTGATTCAGAAAAGGTGCCACAGCTTCTACCTGAATCTTTAGGACATGCATTTGGAGTCTCATGTGAGAAGCGTGGCTGTCCTGAGGCTGCCGTGCTGCAGACTACATAGAAGGGATATCTGAAGAGCCCCCACTACTCTATCTCCATGTTTACACCTTCCCAGACTTGCCTTCGAGATAATTCAGCCCAAGCCAACATCTGACTGCAATGGAGACCCCAAGCAAGAGATGCCTGGGCCGACCCCCAGAACCAAGAGAGGTAATAGTAATAAATGACTGGTTTTGCACCAGTCACTTGGGAGTGATTTATAATGAAGCCAAAATAACTAGCTTCAATGCTGTGGAATGATACACAAGCCTCGACAGCCACGAGGCCCTGGCATCCTGGCATCACCCTTTCCCTTTGCATCTCCATTTGCTCATATGAAACAGAGTATTGGGGGCCAGCAACTGATTTATGCCAGTCTTTGGCAATATGAGAGAAATAAAAGGGATAAAACTCAAACACATACAATGGAACAAACTCATAGTAAGGCTAAATTGATTCACTGAAGAAATATTCTTTATCTTAAAATTATGTCCCATTTGCATTGTAGGTGTTAAAATAGTCTTTTCTTTCTGAAATGAGGCTCTATAGTAACTAGCAACTGATTTTTAATGGCATTACTTGGTCAAATTAGAAGTTGGGGGACTAGCAGATGGAGTAATGGCTACGTAGTTGGACTCCAATATAGTCGACTATGATTCACGTCCCGGACCTAGTGGTTTAAAGCTCACACAAGGGGTGTGTGCATGTGTCCTCAAGATCCCAAGAGGAAAATGTAGGAGAAGGGATTGCAGCATGGCCATCCCCCCTGGGGGGTGATTTCTTGCTTTCTGTCTCTCTGTCTCTCTCTCTCTCTGTGGTGAAGAGAGAGACACATGTGCCCTACAGCAAGAATCTCTCTTTTAAAAAAATAATAAGTTGGGAGGCCAGCTGTTGGCATAGTGGTTAAGGTGCTGGATTTCCACATAGCTGACCACAGTTCGAGTCCTAGACCCAAAAGACTGAAAATTACACCAGGCATGTTTGTGAGTATGCCCAAACCCTGACAGGAGAATAGGAGATTGCAGCATGGCCAATCCCAATGGAGGGGAGGGGGTGTGATTTCTCACTTTCCCTCTCTCTTTGTCTCTTTCTCCCTCTCCAGCAAGCACACACACCCTATAGCAAAATAAATAAAGAAAAAAGAAAGAGAGGTTGGTCATCCTAGGCCAGCAGGTGGCATGGAGGTTAAGGCAGCTGGATTCCACATGGTCTACTGTATGGTTCGAGTTCCAGACCTAGTGGCTTGAAAACCATGCAGGGCGCATGTGCATGTATGCCCCAAATGGAGAAAAGAATGAAGAAGAAAAGATTGAGGCATGGCCATCCCCTCTGGGGGATGACTTCTCACTTCCCCCCTCTCTTTCTCTGTCTCTGTCTCTCCAGAGCACACAAGCTCTAAGACAAAACAAACAAATAAAAATTAAAAAACATAAAAGAACAAGAAGTTAGCCATCCTAGGCCAGCAGATGAAGATTAAGGCAGTTAGATCCCACATGGCCACCTAGTTCGAGTCCGAGATCCAGTGGCTTGAAAATCTGTGAGAAAACGGAGAAGAGACTGTGGCATGGCCATCCCCCATGAAGGATCACTTCTCACTTTTGCATTCTCTCTCTGGGGAGCACACATGACCTATAGCAAACTGAAAAAAAAATAATAAGAGCTGGCCATCCTGTGTCAACTCCATAAATGTTTTCAAAACTGACCAGTTCATGAGATCCAATGTCAGGAATACCTGTCTAGATTATTTCTACCTCTGATAGGCCATCATTTATGAAATTCCCTACAGAAAAGAGGGAATCTACGTCTCCTTCCACCATGTATACTTTTAAAAACTCTGCCCTGACTTACCAGCTCAGCCACCTGGATCTGGTTTAAAACAGCTGAAGGTCCTCAGCATGGGCCCCCTTACTCTTATACCATAGGCAGCTTCCTCCTGTCTCAGAGCCTCTGCTGCCTGCCTGGCTTTTGGTACCCACTCCTCCTGCTGGACCCTCCACTGAGTGAGAGGAGCAGTTACAGCTCAAAAAGAAAGAATCCCTTAACCCTGAGCAGTAACTATCTTGCTTCCTAGCCAGGTGCCTTCCAGGCATCATCTGGTCTATCCAAGGCAGGGTGGCTCACCACAGAGAGAAACACATTACGGGACAAGGTCAGCAGACTTGCAGTTACCAAAAATTGAGTGTCTTCAGGTCACCAAACAGAAAGACACCAGGCCCACCCCCTGGGCCCCAAAAAGGCTACAGACTTCATTTCTAATTGGTAACAAGACCTTCAGATGTGTAGCTCTTTGGCTCCTGGCTTGCTCTGTCTCCCCTCTTTCCCTACAGCCTACCATGGCTTAGAAGTGGCTACACCATCCAAGTTCAGGCTGTAAGGGCTGACCACATAGCTGAACCAGATTCAGAACTTCCCAGAATTGAACGGTAAGAGGTCCTTGAGAGGATGCAAATTCCTCTGGCCACAGGACAGGCTGGGGTAATGCAGTAGAGGTGACCAAACCTGTTCTTCTTAAAAAAAAAAAAAAAAAAAAAAAAAAAAAAAAAAAAAAAAATTATTTATTTATCATTATTATTATTATTATTTTTAATTTGCTACAGGGCACATACTCGCTAGAGGGAGAGAAAATGAAAAAGCAAGCTGTCAGGTCTGGGATTCGAGTTAACAGTTGACCATGTGGGAGTCCAGTGCCTTAACCACCATGCCACCTGCTGGGCCCCCAAACCTGTTTTCTAACACTCATGACACCATTCACCAAAAGTACCAAGGAGCCCAGACTCCCCTCTCTTGCCCAACTCTTGTTGTGGGCAGAGATAAGGTTATGCGATTCCCAGGGGCCTGAGGTCCATAAGAGAAGTTCCCCGGGAAAGGCTGTAGGCTAGTGTTGATGGCTTTCTGATGCCAGATAAATACTGTTTTGAAGCCACAGTATTTCTCAAGCACAAATAGTACAGTAAAGCCAAGACATTTATATGCAATTGGGAGACATTTATCCTGTGACAACATTCTATTCCAATGACTTTTCTATTACCGCCAATGATTAATGATGTAAATTCTGTCACTTGGGATGATGGATGCAGGGCAGCTGAGGGGCCTTTGCATAGATTACCCAAACTTCAGCTTCCCATTGGCTCCCAGGACAAATGGGGTCCGTGCTTCAGTCAAGCATAAATGTAAAGTTCTTTTAGATTAAAAAAATATTATTCTTCAGTACTCTCCAGAAGCAGCCGGTTTAGGACTGGGTGAAAGGTTTCTCCTCCTCAAATAACATTTCCCGTCTTCAGTGTCACGGCTGCTAACATGTACTCCATTTAGGAAGGATTGTATAATTCTTCCCAAACAGGAGCTAGGAGCTGAGGGCTTTGCCTCCAGGTGCCAGAAAGGAAAGTTAGAGACTGGTGAACAAGGTTCAAGGACTTGGGCATCCAGGGCCCTCTAGTCGCTGGGCCTAATTAACTTGACCCTACCCAGCCTAGTTCCTAGGCAAAGCAGATGCCTCTTGCCTAGTTGCCTAGAATGCCATGATCACTACCTGCTGATGCTATCCATTGTTTAATTTATCAAAGAAGGTGTACAAATGCACCCCCATCTTCAATAAAGGCCACCCCTACATTATATGGTGATTCTGCCTCCACACTTCCTTTCAAGGTTGGCTTTCTCAGGGCTCCCTGGGGCTCCCTTCCCTTTTTCACTCTACACTCTCCTCATGGGTGTTTTTTTTAGCTACTCCCTGGGTTCAGCTGCTAATTCCCAAATCTGTATTTCCTGAGCCTTCCTTGGTTCTGTTTCATACCTATAAATCCTTCCCCATGACTATGCCTTGATTGTTTCATGGGGGCTCCACCTGAACTCTCCTGTGCTCCCCCATCTCCCCAGATACTGAATGTTTTCTCCTGCTGGCCAGCCAGGACAGAGACCTTGGAGCTGTCCTTGACTCTTCTCTTGCCCTCACCTTCAATGTCTGATTGATGACCAAGTCCTATCCCTTCTCTTCACTGCCACATTGTGGACCAACTGTCACCTAGATTAACAGCCAATTCGGAGTCTCTTCACAATTCTTGCATCCTGTCTTGTTACCCTAATCTTCTCCCCCAAGCCACAGATACCTCAGCAGCCACCACTCTACTGGGCCCTCTAGTGCCCTCCCAGGGACTTCATGCAAACCACCATGGCTTACAAGGCTCTGCATCACCTTGTGCCAACATAAAACTCCTTCCTCATCCTGAGCCGGACTGGCCCTCGTTCCACATGCTGTACACTCTTTGGACTTCCTCCAGTTTCTTGAACATGCCATGCTCTCTATAGATGCAATACTCTCTCTAGATGCCACATCTTTATGGGGCAGTTCCCCCTTGCCTGAAATAATGTTCCTCTCTCCAGCTCCCATTCACCTCCCATTCCATTCAGATATCACTTGCTCAGAGAAGTTTTCCCTAACTCTCCACATGGTCCTTGCACCAACATGACTACATGGGTTTTGGTAGGAGTTTCTGGGGTTGTCTGTAATTCCCCCTCATGCTCCTCACTATGCTGCTGTCTTCCCCACAGAGGAAGCTCAGGATGCACTCAGGAACCAAGTCTGTCTTGTTCTTCACTCATTGTAGCCCTTGCCCCGGCATGGGATCTGCACAGAATGGGTGTCCATCACCTATTTGCTCAGCAGGTGAAGCAAGTTGAGGACTTACTGCATATCAGGCTACTTTCAATCCTCCTAAGAATGCCAACTCCTGGAGGCCCAGAATCATGGCCAATTCATCTCTGGATGCCTGGGGAGCCTGCTATGGGTCCTCCACAGAACAGGTATTCAAAAATGCTTCATGAAGAAAGTAGGGAAAAAAGAAAAATCCCAATATAAAAGCACATGGATCCTGGAAAATCAGTGGCCTCATTCATAAGACAAAGCTTAAAAGTTTAAAGAAGGAGAGAGAATTGATGTGAAGTGTGCAGCAGACATGCGGGCCTGTAAATCACACTGTTACAAATGCCACAGGAGAGCAGCTCAGCTTCCCTGCAGAAATGCAGGAAGCAGCTGTAACTCAGAAGTGGGCCGGCTTACAGGAACCCGGCATGCTGCTCCTGGGTCTGGATTCCTGGCACTCCTAACTCAATTTGGCCATCTCTCTTAGTGTCCTTTCTTGGAAAACAGATGAGCTTTCTACCCAGTGCCACCTGGGAAGCACCCAGGCTCTGTGCTGACAGGTGGGGGGAGCTGGAGCTAGTCCAGCCAAGGAGAGAACAGAGGTCTCAGAGATGCTGGGGATTCCCGCGTGATGGCAGAAGAAAATGAGAAAAAGTACAAGGCCATCACATGCCCCTGGCTCCCTTCTCATCCCCTTCTCTAGCAGACTGATCAACTCCAAGGCATCTGGGCCTGGGAACAGGAGGACAGGAATGGTCATGTTCCAGAGATGCAAACACTCAACCACTTACTCCAAGTGTGCTGGACCCACCAAGGAGTAACTGGGGCAAAGGCACCAAACATATAGACCATGGGTGAGGAAGGAGGGATCTGTCTCCTGTGCCAGAGTCTGAGAGTGACTGATGGTGGGTCAGACAGAGATGCTTGATTGTAGGGATGGAGGACCCCAGAGAAGTCACTGGGATCACCACTTGTGCAGGTCCCAGTCTGAGAGATAAAAGGCTTGGGCAGCAGCAACTGTTCTTTTCCTTAGCAACCATGAACATGCTGCCTCCACTGTCCCTCACCATACCAGTGGCCACGGTGCTGGTGTGAAGGCCAGCTCCATGACTCTCCCTCTACTCCAGACTCTGCCTCCTGGCTCCACCCCCTGTAAGCCCACCTAACAAGCTCACTTGTCCATGAGGCCTTCCTCCATAGTCCTCAGCCCACTGCTGCCAGCCCTGCCTCTACCTTCCAGTTGCTCTGGTCTCCTCTCCTGAAAACCAAGGGGCCAGCCATTGGAGTGGTGGTTGAGGCAGCTGGATCCCACACGGCAAACTACGTGATTCGAATCCCAGATCCAGCGGCTTGAGGAACACACCAGATCTGTGTGAGTGTGTGCCCAAAGTCCCAAGAGGAAAATGGAGAAGAGATTGTGCTATGGCCATCTCTCCTGGTGGGTGATTTCTCACTTTAACTTTCTCTCCCTCTCTTTCTCTGACAAGCACAAGCACCTCATAACAAAATCTTATCAAGAAAGAAAGAAAGAAAGAAAGAAAGAAAGAAAGAAAGAAAGAAAGAAAGAAAAAGAAAGAAAGAGAGAAGGAGGGAGGGAGGGAGGGAGGGAGGGGGGGGGGAGGGGGGAGGGGGGAGGGAGAGGGAGAGGAGAGGAGGGAAGAGGGAAGAGGGAAGAGAAAGGAAAGGAAGGGAAAGGAAAGGAAGGGAAGGGAAGGGAAGGGAAGGGAAAGCAAAGGGAAGGGAAGGGAAGGGAAGGAAAGCAAAGGGAAGGGAAGGGGAGGGGAGGGGAGGGGAGGGGAGGGGAGGGGAGGGGAGGGGAGGGGAGGGGAGGGGAGGAGAGGAGAGGAAAAAAAGGAAAAGGAAATCAGAGTTGACTTGGTGCTACTGAAACCCTTCCCAACTGGTTTCTCTTCCTCCTGAAAAACTTCTCAAACAATAGCCTGCACCCACAAGCCCAAGCAGGAGGCTGGGCAGAAAAAGGAATTAAGGCCTAAGTCCCCAAGAGGGCAGGAAGGGGGAATTATAAAATGCAGAAACCCAGAGTACTTACAAAATTACTTGATTTCTTGGCTGAGTGAATGCATATACAACACTACAAAAATTATTTTCCAAGTTTTGCTTTTAGGTTCCTGGAGTGAAAGGAGTGAAAAATCTAATCTTTGGAACCTTTATAAACATATGCTTTTTTTTTTTTTAATAAAACTACTTAAATGAATTCACTTTTGCCTGACAAAGTAGAGGAATCCAAAGCTCCTGGAATTTAAAAGCTTCTATTAAAGCAGCTTTTCTTTTTTCAAAAAATAATGAATTGAAAAATAAATCAGAAGGCTTAATTAAGCCCAAGGCCAATAAGAAACAGCCAGGGCAAAGCTTCCTGACAAGTCCACAGAGCCAGAGCAGGGCTGAGCCTCCTGCTTTGCTTATTTTTGAAGCAGCTCTGACCAAAGGCATGCCTTTGAATTGCACAGAATTAGAATTCAGCTGTGCTTTTTTCAGGCAGTACAGTATGTCTTCATTGGTGCTACAGCAGGCTCGTAAATTAAGATAAAAAGCTGGTGAGATGGAGACAAGAATGTGTTTCTGGAGAGGGGAAAGAAAGCAGGAGAACAATGCCCCAGAGTTTGTTAGCTCCTAATATCTCCCTCACTAACATGAGCTGCTCATTTCCTCAGACCTGCTGAACTAAAAGCTCCTGACCTTTACAAGCGAGGCCTGGGCTCAAAGAGAGAAAAGGTCTGAGCTCCAGCTATGTACACGTGTCACCCCTCCCCAAGATTCTCCCTGAGCCCAGACTCCATGAATGTGCAGACGCAAGCCATTCCACTCAGCCCACCCACTCATCACAATAGATAGCCATAGCCTGGCTACTAGTTAAGACAGTCTGCATGGTGTGTGTGTGTGTGTGTGTGTGTGTGTATGTATTTGCTTTATCTTTAGTGCCTGTTAAATAAATCAGGCACAGGACCAGCAGGTGGTATGATGGTTAGGGCGCTGGACTCCCACATGGTCGACCACAGTTCTAGTCCCGGACCTAGGAACTTGCTTTCTCACTTTCACTTTCCTGCTCTCTCTCTCTGTCTCTGTCTCTCTCTGGTGAGTATATGTGCCCTATAGCAAATTAAAGAATAATAAATTAAATTAAATAATTATTAAAAGTAAATAAATCAAGCACTATCCTACCACAAGACAGAGCAATTAAAAAATCAGACATAGGTCCCATCTTTCTGTAAACTACATTCATATGAGGGAGGCAGATACTAAATGGATCATCTTAGAAATAATTAGTTGTTATTATGCCCAGAGTCCCAAAGGCAGCATCAGATAATATTAAGCTGAGCACCTGACCCTTATGCAGCCTCCTATCCCTCTCTGAGGACACTGCCATGAATCCCATGCTGCAAACAAAAAGCACTACCCATTTACCTCCTAATTTACCCTTGCCTGCTCCTTTTGCTTATATTCATGTTATCCCTTCTACCTGAAAGTACCTCCATCTCTACCCCTCAAACTTACTACTCTGCCTTACCAATCTAATTCTACATCTTTTTTTGTAAAGCCTCATGACCCTTGCCTCTCATCATCCCTCTTGTCTGGACTTTACTTTTCTCTGGTCCAGCATGGGCCTGGCACAGCACTTTAAGGGGGTCAAACATAAGTGTTCATCCATAAAGAAACTTAAAAACATCTAGGAGGGACCAGCAGTTAGCGTAATGGCTATGTCGCTGGACTCCCATGTAGTCGACCGTGGTTCGAGTCCCGGACCCCGTGACTTAAAACTCACACCAGGCGCATGTGCGTGCGTGCCCAAGATCCCAAGAGGAGAACGGAGGAGAAGTGATTGCGACGTGGCCATCCCCCCTGGGGGGTGATTTCTCGCTTTCTGTCTCTCTGTCTCTGTCTGTCTGGTGAGCACACGTGCCCTATAGCGAAAACCTCTCAAAAAAAAAAAAAAAAAAAAAAAAACATCTAGGAAAAGGAGATGAGAATCCAGGGCAGGAAGAAATTTCTTGGTGGAATCTTCCAGAAAGAAGTGGATGTGAGTTCATGCTGAAAAAACTGGGGCAGAAGGAAGAAGCAAGCTACCATAGGCAGGGGATAGGGCCTGGCTAAAAGACCCTGGGAGTCAAGCAGGGTGCTGATCACTAGGGGAGAATGCCTCCATTGCTATAACAGCACTATTGGAGCCAATAACCCAATAAGGCTGGAGGGCCAGGGAACCCCAAAAGCAGGCAGATCTGATAAGTACCCCAAGCTCCACAGCAGAGCTCTGATCAGTCTAATGGGAATGGTGTCTGACCCAGTGGAAAAACTCACCCTGGCTCAGATCAAGCAGAAGGTGGGGTGGCTCATTCAACTTCCCCAAGTATCCAGGAGAGGAGGCTTGGGGCCAAGCAGCAAGCAGCAAGCAGCCAGAGCCAAGACAAGAGCATGGATCTAAAGCCCAATGGGTAAGCAACTGGACTCTGAACTATGACCCTTTTGTCTACTGCCTTTGGTCCCCAGGCATGTTCACACATGATAATGAACAGCACTTAGTCCTTTTATAAAGGGGAAGAGCTGAAGTATAGATCATGTGAATCACTCAAGGTCATGGCACACTGATGGCAGCCTGGGGAGATCAAGTCTGCAGCCAGGGACAGAGAGATGCTGGGAAGCAGCAATGCTGTGCGCACGTGTTGGAGTTCTAGTGCACAGACTGGGTTTGAATTCTGCCTCTATAACTTACTCAATAGGTGCCTTTGGGCTGGCCACATAACCTCACTGAAGTCCAAGCTTCCTTCCTGTAAAGAAGGAAGAAAAGGGCCTCCCTAATAGCCAACTTAGGTAGCTGGGAGAATTCAGTGCAGACTCAACCTCCCAATCTTAGCTAAATCTGGGGCAGTTATGACACTATATCCCTATGAACTGGGGGAAAGTCTTCTCTTGAGAGGGAGATAGAGATGGGTGTAAGGGAGTTGGAAGGCATCCACAAGGAGGACAGTTCACTGGAAGGGATAAACCAAATAATCCCCCCCTCCTGCAAACGGACAGTCTCTCTCCCAGGACCAGCCACTCACCAAATGTAAATTATGAACTTCTCTACTATGGCATCAAAAATACCAAGGTTATTTTGAAAAGTACTAAGAAATGTTAATTCCCTGGGGCTCTTTATGTAAAGACAGACTTTAAAAATGAGAGGATAAAGTGGCCCCCAGGAGACAAACAGGAAGAGAGATTCTTTAATATTTCATTAGTGTCCCATTAGCAAGACAACACACATTTTCACACTTGGTGACTTCTTGGGAATAATGTCTCATTCAGAAACAAACGGGATGCCTCTGCTGCTTACCCCACTGGCCTGCTAAGTATCCTAAAGCAGCCAGTCGGAAAGGACTTGACCTTGAGGGGTATAGCTATTTGAGTCAATGAACTCCAGACTGTAAGATTTTCTGGGGAGACTCTGAGGAAACCTGCTAAATCCAGGAATTGAGAGCCAAGAAAATGAGTTAAAGGAGGGAAAGCCTTTCTTTCACAGGGCTCACTCCTCCAGGTCTGTTGCAGTAGAGCCACCTGCCAACAACGGGATCCTAAAACCTGGGAATCAATGTTCACCCTTCAGTTACAGCCTGAAGGGAAAAGAAGGAAAGGGAAGAGAAAAAGGGATCCAGGAAGACAAAGGGAGTTGTCCTTAGCCACCATGGTGTAAATCACTGTCACACCCATTTGTTCAGCACCTATTTACAGGCACTCAATGTGTGCCAGGAATGTGCTTGATGCCGGGTACAGAGCAGGGAGCTCACAGGCACAAACTAATTGGCACCAGGAGGAACCCACGCAAGGTGTTAATTCACATTTCACCATAGACCTGAGAGGAAGTCATCAGCATTCCCATTTTTCGGATGTGGAGCTCCCTGTGGGGTTCCTCACATGCTCCAGGCTGCTAGAGGCAGGGACACGGTAAAGGGAGGAGCCTGGGAGGTGCGTTCAGCCCCTTCAGGCAAGGGATTCTGCCCCCTTCATGTTGGTCTTACAGATCATTTACAGAGATGGCAAAACACACATGGAGACCCTGTACACAGGGGCTATTTCTGGATGTTTAGTCCCCCCCACCCCATAGGGCATCTGTGCTTGCCTGAGAGAGACAGAAAGCAAAATCGCCCCCCAGAGGGAATGGCCCTGCCACAATCCCTTCTCCTCCCTCCTCCTGCCTCCTCCTGGGACTTTGGGCACGCAAATACACATGCCCAACATGATTTTCAAGCCACTGGCCCAGAACTCAAACCACGCAGTACATCAAGTAGGATCCAGTGCCTTAACCACCATTCCATCTGCTGGCTCCAGTCACTAATACCTTATTCTCTGTATATTCAGTAACTACTGACAGGCAAGAAGATCTCTAAGCCCCTCCTCCTTGTCCCGGACAAGGGCATAGGGCAAAGGAAATTAAAATAGACAATGCCCTCTCGCTCAACATGCTCCCTCTTGGGCACTCAAACTCAATCTGAGGACACCTTACAGAGCCAGCCTGCAGTTCACCAACAGCTCCTAGTCCTGAACTAAAGTCCCCATCCATGTCCAAGGAGCAGAGGGCACCTGGTCTCCTGGGACACCCTCCCCAATTCCCTCTAATTTGGTCTATTAATTTAAAACAAAGGAAGCTGGCCAGGAGTGGTAGGCACAGGGGATGTCTGAGAGGATGTAATTAATGCAGCTGCTCCAAACGGAAGGTAACACCTTGTCTCCTCATTAGCAGATGCACTACAATTTCGGATGACATCCTGGAGGACGACAATGGGGACATGCAGCTCCCTTTCAGATTCATGCCTTGCCCGCCACTTCAATTTCCTCACTGTTGAGCAATTATGAACAAAGCACTCCCAGCAGAAGGTTTGGAGCTGCTGAAGCCCAGTAGTGGGGTTTTGGCCATGCAGGCACCAGGCCCAAAGCACCTTTGACCCAGCAAACACAGGCTCTCATATTCAGACCTATTAGGTGACAGGTGCACACACTTCCATCCTTTAAATATTTCCTCATTAAATATTCAGCCCAGGTTCCTGACCCTGTTTGCTACGCTCTGTAAACACAAAAGGCACAAGATGGACTGTGAGGACACAATGACCTTCCAAAGTAGTGACATGTTGGAAGGACTCAAGGTATGCAGAGAACTGTCTCCAACAGCTCAAATACACATCAAGTTATATTAGCATTTTGCCTTCAAGAAACAGGGCTAGCATTTACAAAACAACAACAAAAATACAAACAAAAACAAAACTGTTTTATCTTGTAAGCTTCAGATGTAACAGAAACATTTCTGTAGCATGGGCTAACCTTGCAAAGTTCTGTTCCAGCCTGACTAAAAAGAGACACAGAAATCTGGGGCCATTCAGGTCCCATACCCAAACAGAAGCTAAAAGAAAACTAGGGGGAGAAACCAGCAGTCAGCGTAATGGCTATGTCACTGGACTCCCATGTAGTCGACCGCGGTTCGCGTCCCGGATCCGGTGGCTCCGGACCCGGTGGCTTAAAACTCACGCTGGCGCATGTACGTGCGTGCCCAAGATCCCGAGAGACTGGAGAAGGGATTGTGGCGTGACCATCCCCCTGGGGGGTGATTTCTCGCTTTCTGTCTCTATGTCTCTCTCTCTCTGTCTGGCGAGCGCACGCACCCTATAGCGAAAACCTCTCCAAAAAAAAAAAAAAAAAGAAAAAGAAAACTAGGGGGGAAAAGGTTGCCATACTGGTATTTGATATTACAACTCTTTCCTTCTACACAGCAGATCAACTAGGTAAAGCCCATGGCAGCTCTGGAATCATCTGGAGTGCGAATTTTAATTAGTATCCGGCAGAAGGAAGATAAAGTGCCCCGTCAATCACTGAGCAGCCACCTGAGCCCTACAACAAGTACCACTGCCTCAACATAACAACTCCAAGGGGGTAGCAAGGGCTTTCCCTGGACCCCAAATCTAGTCAATACATAGGAAAAAAAAAAAAAAAAAAAGCCAGAAAGAAATGCCACAAATTCTGTGGTGACACTTAGTGAGAAAGGCCAATTGATTTTTGGAATTGGTAAGCTGGACAAGGCTGGCTGCTCCAGAGAATTCAATACAGGCTGGGCTGCCCTTAGGGCAACCAGCTAAAGAAAATGCACAGGTAGGAAATAGGAAACCTTCCTTGGTTTTAGGCTAACATAAAGGAGTGAGGGAGGTGATGTTCCAAGAGTGGCAGCAAACTTTAGAGTTGAGCCTAAAAGACAAACCCAGAAAGTTCACTTAGGTGTAGTTCTCACAAGTCATTGCATGCACTCACGTTCATTTTATCCGGGTTATACTCAAGATCACAGAATCAACCCAAGGTAGCAGGTGAATATACCCCAGGCCTCAAGTGTTAAGGGGGTGCCTCTTGTGTGCCTTCGCATCTGCTCCAGTTAAACTGACATTGCAAATTGGCCCCAGCCACACCAGTTCCTTAGAAGACAGGAGGTTTCTACAGCCCAGGGCTTTTCCACATCTACACAGACAGACCTCCACCAGGTAAAGCTCCACCCCTTCACCCTATCTACTTAACTAAAGGTCCCCCTCAGGATGAAGACATTCACCTGGGAACTGAACCCCCCTGCTGGAGACATTCCAAATCTCAGCAGCCCTAAAACAGGCCTTTCTGACTATAAAATTACCAGATTGTGTTGTTTCCAACCCGTCCAGTGGGGCCAGGAACATTTGTCATTTTAGAGAGTTCCTGAGAATGAAACAACTATAATTTTGCTTAGAAAGTAGTATAGATTTCTTTTCAAAGTGAAGATGGACAGGGAGGCAAAACTGGCCTTTCACATGTATTTCAAATTCAGGCTATCCAACTATAGACAAAACATTAGGTGATTTTGTGTGCCCTTTCATCTACATTATTAAAAGTCCCAAGGATTCTCCCTTCCACATATCCTACTTCACCAAAGCAGACAAATAGAGTTTTTGCTTAGAGGCCAGGAAACTCTTGTTTTCCTGAAGAGTAAAGGAGAATGTGCCAAGTCTGCCTGCTTAATCCTACCTGTCTCTATTGAAAAAATTAAAGGATTATGATATAAAATGACCAGGTTGCTTGTGGTTATTACTGTACTATACCATGTTATTCTTTGATTCGATGCCTTTTAATTAAATTTAAATTGATCAAGCAGTTTTAGCAATGATTTCTCAATACTCAAGTGTGATTCTGAAGATGCCAGAACCTGGCTAAATTAATATTGCATACTTACCTGTCGATAACTCCTGGTGAAAAACTGCACATTCAGGAGCCCTAGCAAAGACGGTCCCACTAGGACAAGTGCTGGAAGGGTGAAGTGAGGAGCATTTCAACACACATTCCCAAAAGTTTGGGATGGTCACAAATCCCTCTATTGTTTTCTATTGTTCAATCTTACACTGTCATACCTCTATTGCCCTGTGAATAGTAATTTTCCCCGCTAGAGGAAGTGTGCACTCACCAGACAAGAAGAGAAAGCACCCCTTGGGGGAATGGTCATTCTGGAATCCTTTCTCCTTCATCTCTCTCTCCTTTCAGAATTTTGAGCAAACACACATGCCCAGCATGTTTCTCAAGTCACTGTGCCTGGGGCTTAAATGGCAAAGTCACATGGGATCTGGGTGCCTTATCCACCAGGCCACAGAGCTGGCCTATGAGTTGAATTTTATAAACATGTATGTTGAGCCCAGCCAGAGGGTGATGATGAAGGTGGCTGGATACCACATGGCTGACCATGCAGTTCACATTTCTGACCCAGAGGTTTGAAAAATAAACCAACCACATGTGAATGCATGCCCAAAATCCCAAAAGGAGGGAGAAATGAAGGAGAAGGGATTGTGGCATGACCATCCCCCATGGAAGCTGCTTCCTCACGTTCTGTCTCTCTCTAGCAAACACAGGCCGATAGTTTAAAAAAAAAAAAAAAAAAAAAAAAAAAGTGTACTTCAAAAAATTTGATGCCTGTCTTTCCAACTTTCTACTCCAAGGAAAGAGAATGACTACAGTTCACAACTACAAAGTCTGACTGCACCAGAGTTGGACATGGGTGATGAGGACACTATCTTGAAACTCAGATTTAGGGGGAAGGTCAAGAGGTGACTGAATTGCCAATCTGCTGACATAGAACCTTTTCTTGGAGAAAGCAACTTAACTTTCCCTTTAAATATGCTTCCGCATTGGGACCAGCAATTAGCGTAATGGTTATGTTGCTGGACTCCCATTTGGTTGACCATGGTTCGAGTCCCAGACCCAGTGGCTTAAATTCACGCCGAACGCATTGTGCATGTGTACTCAAGATCCCGAGAGGAGAAGGGATTGTGGCATGGTCATCTCCCCTGGGGGGTGATTTCTCACTTTCTGTCTCCCTGTCTCTTGTCTTTCTGGCAAGCACATGCACCCTATAGCAAAAACCTCTCCACAAAATATATATATATATATATATATATATATATATATATATATATATGTGTGTGTGTGTGTGTGTGTGTGTGTGTACGTGTGTACGTGTGTATACTTCTGCAATGTGTGTGTGTGCACGTGTGTGTATACTTCTGCAATGTTCCGGCTTCACCATTACAATGAGCAGAAAGCAGCATCTCCAGGGCCAGGAGCAGATCAGCTGAGAAGAGGCTGGGCAGGGAGAACCAGGTGAGAGAGCCCTGGCCAGGGACCACTCCCTCAGGCACCCACTGGCATGGCACCCAATCTGCACCAGGCACAAAAAGTGACTGGTGGCAAAAATCCCTTCCTCACGTGACATAACATCCCAGAGCAAACAAGCATATGACATATATATGTTGCCATGTAGCATTAAATGTCTTGAAGAAAACAGAGCAGAAAGGGGTAAGGGTGTGTTGTTCAGAAAGGTTGATGAGGAAAGAGGTGTCTGAGTAAGGGGTGTGAGGGCACATGGGTAAGAACTATCTGGGGTTCCAGGCAGAGGAAGGGCAGATGTCAAGGCTCAAGAACAAATTTTGGAATGTCTGACGGTCAACAAGCAGCCAGCTGAATCTAGTAACAGGGAAAGTGTGATAAGACCTGAGATGGAAGAGGAAGTGGAGGCTAGGCCACAGGCAAGGGAGGCCTCTGGCAGTATGTAATGGGGAGAAGCCAGAGGAGGGCAAGGCTGGATCTCAGCCAGGTTTGAGAACCAGTGTCTCCCAGGTGGGATAAAAAAAGCATTAGAGCTGGCTAGTCTGTGGTCCCCAGGAGCACATGGTGATGGACAGTCCTGGGGTACAGTCCCCCACGATCAGGACTGGTTCTGGTCCATAGGGCGGCTGCTCTTACCACCCAGGCAGATCCTCCCAGAATCTGCAGCTTGACTCAGAGACCCCTCAGCTCTCACCAGGCAGGGACTGTCAACCCAGGGAACAGCAGGCTTGCCATTTGGCAGGAGTCACTCAAGGCCCTGAGAGCGTCCTGGATTATTGAAGGTCACAGAGCGGTGGTTTGGACAAAACCCAGAACTTCTCCATTGCCTTTATTTGAAATTTGTCCAGTAGCACACACCTCACTTGGAAAATGTTCCTCGATTGAGCTGTAGCGACTCATCTCATACTTCAAAATCTCCACAACCCTCTCAGAAATATGGGAGACTGGTGGGGTGGGAGGTACCGGAGGGGTGGTAGGGAGGGCAGTCGCTGAGGCTGCAAGTTACTTTGTCATGCCTCCTTACAGCAAAGGTCCTAGAGGTCAGGGCCTGCGTCCCTCCATCCATCCCAGAGCCCAGATGTCTGGCGACTCAGCACATAGTGAAGGTTGATAATGCTGCTCAGCCTCCAGGACATCCTATAACTCTTACTGTTTCACCAACTCAAGGACACAGCGGAAATCACACATCAGGTTTTTACAAAGCAAACAAACTGAAAAGCAATTAGAAGAGATGAATCACAAACATTTAAATATTGAGACCTGAAATGATGTCTGTCTTTAAGATGAGTCTCAATTTCCTTTTTGGACCCAAGAGTCCTTGCAAGAGAACAGTGAGGATTGTCACAGGGACAGACAACAGCTCCCACCTATTTGGCAGGTCACAAACCCCTCTCCTCTGCTGCCCACAGTGGCTCAAGCAATGAGGTTTTCAACTCAGCTAAAATGCATATTTTGATTTACTGAAGGAACTTTGACTGGCCCCAGGCAAATAATAACTGTATGAGAATATTTCATTTAGCACCTTCCTCTTTCACTCCCTCCAGGGAAAAGATTGCTACACACAAAAATGAGGGGGAGGGAAAATTAAATAAAAAATATATTCAAATAACAGTCACAGAGTGGGAAAGCGCAGCAGATTTCTGAGCCAACTTCCACACTCATGCTGCTCTGCCTTCGAAACAATTTCATTTTGCCTTCTGTTGCTTAAACAGTAATTATTAAAAGCATCAATTAAAAGTGCCCAATTCCACTGCTCCATGGCCAAGGTCCCTGGCAAGTCTCCCACCCTGCCTGCAGCACCTGCCGCCACCCTCGTTTTGTGTGTCAGTGGGGTACAACCAGTCTAGGACGGAGTCCTTTCTCTCTCCCAGAAATACGATAAAAGGTTCCCCGCACTGCCTTATTTAAGGTCGGAAGAGGGCCACCACCCGCCTTCCTGCCAGAGAGGCAAGAGAAACAGACCCCACATGAGCCTTTCTTGCCATCTCTAATTAGCGCCAGCAGCCCAGGCACACAAATGCATCAGGCATAGAAGACACCTTCCTTTACTAGAGAGGGGATCAGCATACCAATTCTTGTAGAGAGAAAGGGTTCTTCTCTCAATTATTCTCCCTCACTCTCCCAGAAAGAGAAGAACCCTGAGAGAATCAATCATCAGTCATTTGACGTGACATGAAAGAGGAAATCCCATTCTTAGCATCACACTGGAAAGCTTCTGATTGTAAGTGGTCCTTCCTGGCCTGTCAGAAGAGATTGTGAGTCAATCACAGAGCTCACGATCCCAGACAGGCACTGGGATCTATGGCCAGAGCCTAGACATTCACATGGGCAATGCCAGCTCCACATCCCTCTGGAGGTCTGGGAGAGTAGGGGGGTTGTGTGGGGAGCACAGGCTCAGATCAAGCAGGAGTCTTTTCTGGGAAGAATGCAGTGGCTCTTTCAGCAGCTAGGCACTTTAGCAGCCCTATATTCTGCACCTTCTCAAATAACACATTCAGGTACCGTGTACAAGGGGCTCAATGTGTATAGGTAAGACACGTCTACAAAAAAAAATTTTAAGCAGAGTACAGTTTATTTTTTAAGAACTATTTTTTAAAGAATTGTTTATTTAACTTTGTTTATTGTTATTCTCAATTTGGCCAGAGAGAAAGACAGAGAAAGTGAACAGGAGAGTAAGAAAGGAAGCCACCAGGTCCAGGACTCAAACCATGGCCAGCCAAGTGGGAGTCCAGCACCTTAACCACCATGCTTGCTGGCCCCTATTATTATTTTAATATACTACAGTACATGTGTGCTCACCAGAAAAAAATACAGAAAGAGAAAGTGAGAAAGGAAACTGCCAAATCCGTGACCTGAACCATAGTCAGTCACGCGGGAGTCCAGCACCTTAACCACCACATCACCTGCTGGCTCCCACAAATTATTAATAAAGAAAATTACAGGGCCAGACAGTGGTGTAGCAATAATAAGTGACACTTGGCAAGGCAATTCCATGTAGGAAAGTTACTGTTTCAAGTCCAGCAACTGCTCTGAGCACACAAGGCACACACCTGTCCATGATCCAGGACTGACTGAAGGCTAGGGATGGATCACTTCATCAAGATCCTGCTGGAGGTGTTGTGTCTCTTTCATGAAACAAACAAAACATTTTTCTAGAAATAAAGAAAAATGCAAAGTACCATGTAAACGCAAAGCAGAGAAAGGGGGTAAGGGGGGCTTTACAAAGAGGAAGAATAATTTAACTGGAATTTTCATTGTTCCCCTCACCCAAGTGCAAGTAGAAATAAGGTCATGCATAGACACAGAATTTCATTGTCCGTCTAAGGAGATCAATCTTCATCTTGCACAGTAGGGGATAAATGAAGGAAAGATAGAAAGAAGAGACAATGCAGGGAGACCCAGGACTAGTTCAGGGGTCGGTCCCAAGGGCCCAAGCTGGGGCAGTGTGGTAGGAGGATGGAGAAGACTGGAGAGAACACAAAGTTCACTGGCATAATCTATGAATCTTAATTCACTGACACCAGGAGTGCCAAGAGCATCAAGAAAGACCCTGAATCAGTTTGGCTTTGGACACAGAGAGTTGGAAACGTTCAGCATGCAATCTGAAACAAAGACTTAAAATTTAGGAGAAAAGGGCCTAAAGACACAGGTGCAGATGTCACCACTGGATGAATAAGTGAACATTTCAATTATCAGAAGGGAAGACAAAAGTGCTCTTTCGCAAAAGAAAAGAGGGCCAAGAATATAAACCTCAGGAGCAGCCATCTTAAAGTATGGCCAGGAAAGGGACAGCAGTTGGGCAATGAAGCTGGAGGTTAGTGTCCCAGAGCTACTGGACAGTCAACATCAACAAATGCTAGAGAAGTCAGGAAAAGTGAGTGCTGAAAACAGGCCATCTGATTTAGTAACTGGGTCTTCAGTAAGAGTCAGCTGCTGGAGGTCACACAGGAGGCCCAGTTCAATTCCTAGACCAACCTGAAAAGGGCAGAAGAGGGATGGGGGACAGTGGCTGCATGTGTCTCTGATCCTGACTGGTTAGAAGCTGGGAAAGGATGCAACACAGTGACATCCTCTCAAAAATACCTATCTCTGTCTTTCTTCCATAAAGTGGAGGAAGTTCCTGATGAATCCTAAAACAAGCTTCTGTAGAATTGGGATGTGGAGGCAGATGCCAGACTTCTATAGTAAGGAAAGAATGGAAAGGGAAATGCAGAGATAAAACAGCAACGTGGAGAAAAACTTTATGTAAAACGAGAAAGACAACACATAGATGGGAGAGACACAATGTAGAGTGAACTCTAGATACAGTTTGACTTGGGGGAGAATGGTAATTTGAGAATCACCAACAGACTGGTGATGTTGGAAGCCAAAGTCTCCACTATTAGTGGAGCATGGAGAGGGAAAATAAATAAATAAATAAATAAACGAACAAACAAACAAACACAGCAAGAAGCCTGGCGCTGAAAGAAAGCTGAAACAAGAGGCCTCTTCTCCAATCTTCTGTCCACACCATTGCTCTCCCCACCCACGCCCAGCACTATCCATAATGAATTCCAGTCACATTTGCTTCTAGAATATGAAGAGTCTTCAATTTCTTTGGAACGCTGAGGTTCCACAAATGGTGAACTAGTAAACCGGGTCAGAAACATAGATTACTTACCTGTTCCTTTGACAGAGTGAAGCTCTGGGTCATGTCTGGTAGCTCAATCATAAGCTGGGCCTTTCCTCTTGCCTTGGTAGAACACTGGATAAGGCCAAGAAGATGTACTACATAGAAAGGTGGGTTATGCAAAATGTACATAATGATGACCAAACAGAATAAACGGTTAATTCAGAATTCAATAAAACATCTATAAAAGTAGTTTATAAAATATTTTATTAAGGTATAATTAACAGATTATAAAATAAACAGACTTCTGTTTGATGAGTTTTAATAAATGTGCAGAACATGGACTCACCACTTAAAAACGGGACTTGGTACATCTCCACCACCCTGGAGAGTTTCCTTGCCTCTTTCCAGCCAATTCCCCTCCCTACCCTAAAGAAATCACTTTGGATCGCCACAATCTGCTTTCATCTGTTCTTAGATTTTATTTAAGTGTATTCGTATGGTATATGCTTCTTTTGTTTTGAGTGTCATCCATATGGTTGTACTGGTAGTTCATTCTTTTTTTTAAATTGCTCAACAGTATTCCATTTTAATAGTTGTTTTTTTCAGTTGATGGATATTTGGGCTGTTTGCAGTTTCTGACTTTATTTACACAAGTCCTTCTGTGAGCATGTATTTTCATCAAAGGTAAACACTTAAGAGTGAAATTCCTGGTTCATAGTGTGGATACATGGTTAATTTAAAAAAAAAAAAAAAAAAAAAGCTGCCCAACAGGTCTCTGAAGAGGTTGTACCATTTAATATACCCACCAGCAATGTATTAGAGTTGTGGTTATTCCACAATCTCACTAATATTTGATGATGGTAGTCTTTTTCCTTTTAGCCACTCAAATAGGTATCTCATTGTGGTTTCAATTTGTATTTCCCTGATGAGTGAAGATGTCGAGCACCTTTCCACAGGCTTATTGGCCATTCACATATCTTTTGTGAAGTACCTGTTCAAAGTAGATAGGTCCATATACACACACAGTTGTGTAACTCAACCACAAACAGTACATAGAAAATTTCCATCACACTAGAAAGTATGCTCGTGCCCTTCTGGAGTCAACCCAGAACCCACCAACCCACCACCTCCAGTCCTCAGCAACCACTGATTTTTCTCCCTGTTGTTTTGCCTTTCCTATAATGTTATATAAGCAGAATCACACAGCATGTAAGTAGCCTTTTGAGTCTGGCTTCATTTTATTAAGTATACTGCATTTGAGATGCATCCATGTTGTATCAGTTTACTTCTTTTTATTGCTGAGTAGTATTCCAACAAACGTGCTTATTCATTCACCAGTTGAATGACAACCAGGTTGCTTGCTTGAAGACCATGTGCAAATCTATTATAAACATTCACACACAAAGTTTTGTATATACCTTCTCATTCTCTTAGGCAAATACCTAGAAGTGAGATTGCTGGGTCATACAGAAAATGTAGATTTAGAACACACTATAAACTTATTTCCAAAGTGGCTATATCACTCTGCATTCCTACAAGCAAGTTTCTGTTGCTCAGCATGCTCATCAGCACTTGGTATTACCAGGGTTTTGTTTCATGTTAAGACATTTAATAAGTGTACACTAGTAGTTGTTTCATTTTCCTGATGACGAATGATGCTGAGTGTTTTTCATGGGCTTTGCTGCCATATATGTATCTTAAAGTGTCTATTCAAGTCTGTTCCCCAGTTTTAAAATTGGTTTTCATATTACTGAGTTTTAAGAATCTTCATATATTCTGGAAATAGGCCTTCTATTCATATTAGATGTATGCTTTGCAAGAGTTCCTCCCAGTCTTTTGTCTTAACAGTTATCTTCTTTTTTAAATTTTTTTATATACATTCAATCACATTATTTAGCTAACGATGTGAACATTTTAATATGTGAACATTTCTCCCTGGTCCAGTTGATCAAACGATAACACCACACCTCCCCATCCCGTCAATGCTCTGTCTCCGTATCCCTCCTCCTAATGTCCTTCCTTAGGCCCCACTCCTCCACACACACGTGGCATTCACACCCATCTCTTGTGTTTGTACAACCTTTAGTCAATCAGTTTCAGTCATGGAGTGCAGACACTCAGTATATATTAAGTGGAGACATACAATGTCTCTTCTTCATATCCTGGCTTGCCTCACTCAGCATTAAATCTTCCATATTCTCCCACTTTCTGTCACAGTTATCTTTTGAAAAACAAAACTTTAAAAATTCATATAAAATCTGATATCCATTTTTTCTCTTACAGGTTGTACTTTTGGTGCTATATCAAAAAAATGGTTGCCTAACCCAAGGTCACAAACATTTTACTGTTTTGTCTTGTAAATTTCATCGTTTTAGTATTTAAACTTAGGGGCTGACCCTGTGGTCAATGAGTAGAGGAGCTGGATCCCAACTGGCCAAATGCATAGTTCAAATCCTAATCCCAGTGACTTGAAAAACATGCCAAGCCTATGTATGAGCATGCTCCAAATCTTAACAGAATGGAGAAACAGATGAGAAGGGACTGCAGTGTAAACACACCCCACTGGGAGTGCTTTATCTCTTTCCCTCTCTCTGGAAAGAATATGCGCCCTCTGGTTTAAAAAAAAAAAAATTTTTTTTTTTGTTTTTTTTTTTTTTTTTGCTCTTTCCTCCATTTTTCTGTGTCGCCATAATGGTGCACATGAATGTCCTGGCTGATGCCCTCAAGAGCATTAATAATGCTGAAAAAAGAGACAAATGCCAGGTTCTTACTAGGCCAAGCTCCAAAGTCACTTTCTGGTTTCTAATTGTGATGATGAAGCATGGTTACATTGGAGAATTTAAATCACTGATGACCACAGTACTGGAAAAATTGTGGTGAAACTCACCAGCAGGTTAAACAAGTGTGGAGTGGTCAGCCTCAGATTTGATGTGCAACTCAAAGATCTAGAGAAATGGCAGAATAATTTCTTCCATTGAATCAGTTTAGTTTCATTGTACTGACAACCTCAAGCAGGCATCATGGACCATGAAGAAGCAAGATAAAAACACAGAGAAGGGAAAATCCTAGGATTCTTTTTCTAGGGATGTAATACACACATACAAATAAAATGCCTCACTGGGGGAAAAATTTTCACTTCGGTCTATGATCTACTTTCAGTTAATTTTGTACAGAAAGAAATGTAGGTCAAATCTAGATAGATAGATATCCAGTTGTTCCATTACAATTTATTGCAAAGACTATCACTATTGACTTACTATTGCACATTTGTCAAAAAACCATTGATCATATATTGTGTCGGTCTGTTTCTGAACTATTTTGTCTCACTGAGCTATGTGACTATCCTTATTCAATGCTTACACTGTCTTGATTATTATAGTTTTATAGGACGTCTTGAAATCAGGCAACGCAAACTTTTATATCTGTTCTTTTTCAAAGTTCATTTGGTTTTTCAGATTCTTTGCATTTCCACATAAACTTTACAAACTGCTTGCTTAATATTTGACTAAGGTGGCAGTTTATTTATATACTGGGTCACCAGAAAAGTCATGACGCATTTTTTCTATGCAAAAATGCGTCATGACTTTTCTGACAATTCAATATATCAATTTTAGGAAAACAGATATCTTAACAATACTGAGTCTTTAAATACATGATATATCTCTCTCCGTTTACATAGATCTCCTTTAATTTCTCTCAGAAATGTTTCAGAGTCTCCAGTGGAGGGATTATACACATTTCTAAGTTATTCATATTTGATGTTTTCAACGCTATGGTACTGATTCTTTTCCTTTATTCAAGATAGAGTGTATGTAAATATGTGAGAGTGAAAGAGTCAGAAAGAGAAATGAGCAGATACCACATGGTTTGATAAGGCCTTGATAACTTTTTTCCAGTCCTCTATCCCCTCAGATCTCAGGTACTTAAACATAAGCTTGCATATTTCAGGCCATCAGGGCTGGGGATTCAAAATGCAGTCACTAGGTGAGATCTAGCTTCTCTTTCAGCAGAATCTTACCACTGCACCACAGAGCCATCCCTGATTTTTTAAATTTCATTTTCCAGTTGTTTGTTGCTTATAGAAATACAAGTGGAATTCAAAAGTATGACAAAAAATGAAATTACAGTTCAAGTGTATTCTTGTACACAAAAATTTGAAATCCATGCATAGTTTTTTCTAAAGTATTTTCCATTAACTTTTTTTTTTTTTTACATTTTTTTTGAGAGGTTTTTACTATAGGGTGCATGCGCTCACCAGAAAGAGAGACCGAGAGACAGAAAGCAAAAAATCACCCCCCAGGGGGGATAGCCACCTTGCAATCCCTTCTCCTCCATTCTCCTCTTGGAATCTTGGACACGCACGCACACGCGCCCGGCATGAGTTTAAGCCACCAGGTCTGGGACTCGAACCACAGTTGACTACATGGGAGTCCAGCGACATAGCCAATTACGCTAACTGCTGGTCCCCTTCATGAACTTCTTGAAGACCTCACATATAACTGCTTTTATGTCTTATTGAATTCACTTATTCTCATATGTGGTTTTTCTGTTGTTGATGATGCATTTCATGGTTTTTCAGAATCGTGTTGTTTGCAAATAAAGGCTAAATTCTGGAGTCAGGTTTTTTATGTCAGAAACGTCAAAAGATAGATGCTCTTCAATGATTTTTTAAAGAATCCAAAATTCCAGGACGGAAAAAAAACCTCAAATTCACTTTAACTGTATAAATTGAGAAGGCAAAATTTTAACCTCAGAATTTTACTCCTCCTTTTGGGACCAGCAGTTAGCGTAATGGCTATGTCGCTGGACTCCCATGTAGTCGACTGCAGTTCAAGTCCCGAACCCAGTGGCTTAAACTCATGCCGGGCGCATGTGCATGCATGCCCAAGATCCCAAGAGGAGAATGGAGGAGAAGGGATTGTGGCGTAGCCATCCCCCCTGGGGGGTGATTTCTCGTTTTCTGTCTCTGTCTTTCCGGCGAACACACGTGCCCTATAGCAAAAACCTCTCAAAAAAAAAAAAAGAATTTTACTCCTCCTCTTGTTATACTGACACTATCTTACAAAGGATGACAGGATGCTGTTCAGTGAACCAGCATTGTCAAGGAACTCTGGTGGACGTGTTAATTTAAGACACAGTTCCAAAGTTATTCCCTCCACATGCCAACACTATCTCCTGTGTAGTCTACATGCTGGTGGCAAGCTTGATGAACACCAGCATTATCAGGTAATGAAGCAGCAGATGTTTAGTGAATCTCCAATTTCTATGATCCAGATATTTACCCTAAGCTTCAAGTAATATGATCTCTCTCAGCCTGGTAAACAAACTTTGGATTTCGCATGTGATTTTTCAAAGAGCTCTCAATTTCATCTTTTAAAGAGCTCCAGGGAGTGGGGTTGTTAATAGCATTTTTCCCACCAGCACAGAGGCACATGAAAAGGTCTCAATTACAGGTAGCTGACAATCCCACAATAACAAACACGCAGAAGTGTTTGAAATGTAAAAACCAAAGACCCTTGTTTAACAGGGAGGCAACACCAAGTTCACCAAGTTTATGGCTCAATTACTGAAGTACACAGAAACAAAGAAACAGATCAACTGATGAAAGACTTGACAAGGGCTTCAGTTTCAAATGTATTTCTGTCACCATTTGATTTTTTTTCCATCTTGCATCCTTATATAATTTGACCAAGGTCCTCAGTCACATTTACACTATCAACTGCCAGGATTTATTTGAAGTTAATTACTGCCTCCATCACAAAAGTCAAGTAATTATTTATCATGCTAGTGTTTTTGCCCAGTAGTTTCAGACACAACTTCTTTATTAAGAAGCAATGAAACTCTGTGTGTGTGTGTGTGTTATATAATTTTTTAACAGAGAAATAACTCTCAAGCACGACTCTACTGCCATTCTATCAAATGCAAGGCAAGTGATTGCTGAATTCCCAATTATGTTCAACCTTAAATCACACTGTTTGGTCTGATTGTATATCCAGCCCTACAGGGAATTGTGCAAAGGCATATATTTGGCAAGCTTTCAAACCACAGCAACAAAACATGTGCTGAAGAAAATGATTCAAAATATTAAGAAAGCAGTCATTTATTTCAGAAAGCCTGTTCACGTGAGACAATAAGCTGCTTCCCAGAATAGGCTCCATCCATCAGAAAAACACTATAACCCAGCACACGCTGGCTGGGTCTGCCTCTCAGCCATCACACAGAAGTGACGATTATTTATCATCCACAGTGCATCAAAGATGGATAAGCAAGCTGGGCACGCTTCCAAGATGGTGCAGAGCTGTCAAGGGCAGCAAACCCTCCCCACTTGGGAGAAGCATCCAGGGTACAGGTGACTTCACAGACCCTCACAGTAGAAATCTACCTGAATGTCCCTACAGATCACATAAGAACACACTGTGGGCAGTTAGGCTCATCAAGGCGATAGAAGGCAGGACACCCTGGTGCTGGGTGTAGATCATCCACTTTTCCACTAAAATAATGATAATAACAATAATCAAAATAAAAGTACTTGTTTGGAAGTATGCTATGTGATGAGAGGCTAGAGATCCTTCTAGGGGATCAGGCTAGCTGGGCCAGCTGAGCTCACCCAGCTAAAGCAAAAGAGATTCTATTCAAGATGAGACAAAATTCCCTTCAAGTATCTTTCCTAAATATCCCCTGAAAACCATCTGTACCATCCTGAGGAGACAATTCCTCCCAGGATAACTGTTTCCAGTTATTAGCCCCATTCTCTTAAATTCTGTGAACTTCAAGTTGTCTGCCAGAAGACAGAACTTATTTCACGAAACCTAAGGAATGGGCAATAGACAGACTTTGTAAAATGTACATAACACAGCTGAAGTATCCCTTATCTGGAATGTTTGGGATCAGAAGTGTTCTGGATTTCAGATTTTTTTTTGGCAGGGGGAATATGAAATATCTACAAATATACAGTAAGATACACTGCGGATGGGACCCAAGCCTAAATATGAAATTTATTTATGTTTCAGGCACACCTTATACACATACCCTAGAGGCAATTTTATACAATATTTTTATACTGTGACATTTTGATTGGGAGCCTACACAAAGTCAGGTGTGCCATTTTCTACTTGTAGTGTTATGTTGGTGCTCAAAATGTTTTGGGCTTTAAAACATTTTGGATTTTTGAATTAGGGATATTCAACCTATAATTACTTTTCTCTAAATCAGGACACACTAAAATTTTAACAAATATCTAAGCTCAACAACCAATGTCAAGAAACACTTAATGAACCAACCACCATACCAAGACAAATAGATAACTACAGTTTAGCAACTGAACCATTGGAATCTCAACCTTCTAAGATAACTTCAGATTTGTAGGGTTTTTCAGATACCACTTAAACACTACATCTGCAAAGAGAAGGAAAAGTTATGAATTAGTGGTTAGCTAGAAATTACTGCAAATCATAAAAAAGGAAATTCAGAAAAAAAATAAAACGTTTGTGGGTAGGCAATCATTTTGGCTCTTTTAAGATTGGGAAATGACAATACTAAGTAGGTATATTTCCCTTGATAATACTTAAGGCCAGTTAACACAGTCAGTATGTCCATCTATAAGAGTCAATCTCAGGAACCAGCAGTTAGCGTAATGGCTATGTTGCTGGACTCCCACGTAGTTGATCGCGGTTCACGTCCCGGACCCGATGGCTTGGAACTCACGCCGGGCACGTGTGCGTGCGTGCCCAAGATCCCGAGAGGAGAATGGAGGAGAAGGGACTGCGGCGTGGGCATCCCCCCTGGGGGGTGATTTCTCGCTTTCTGTCTCTCTGTTTCTCTCTGTCTGTCTGGCGAGCGCACGCGCCCTATGGCACAAAAAAAAAAAAAAAAAAACCTCTACAAAAAAAAAAAAAAGAATCAATCTCACTTCCAGTTTGATCAGAAAGCCCTGTTTCATTTTCAAACAATAACTATGATGTACTGAATGTCTGTCAAACACACTATTCAGAGTACTATGCACATTCATTTCTAATAACCTATGTGGGAGAGTCACTGCCCTTCAAATACTTGCTGAGATCATTGACTATCAGCAGTTTAGGACTTTCAGTTGACTAAACTATGTTAACTTTCAAAGCAATCAACTAAAAGAGTCATATCAGAAAGATACAATTTAGGGAGCCAGCAAGTGGCGTGGTGGTTGGGGCACTATACTCCCACATGGCCAACTGTGGTTCAAGTCCTGGTTCTGGTGGCTTGCTTTCTCATTTTCCCTCTCTCTTTCTCTCTCTCTAGTCAAATTAAAAAATAATAACAAACAAAAATAAATAATTTTTTAAAAAAGAAACAATTTAATGGTACACAATAAATGGTTTCTCATAGTGACATGCACACACACACACACACACACACACACACACACACACAGTGTCCAATAAAGATAGTCTTACTGAATTTGCACAAGCTAGGAAACCAATGACTGATATGTACTCTCAACTCTTCCCCCTACCCCCAGCTAACCCTAAATACACACCAGCTCAAGGCCGTGGAAAAACCACCTGCTGTGGCTTCCCACTTCTTGCATTCAAGATCCTTCATATGTGCCCTGACTTGAGTAACATTAGGCTCCGGTAAGACGAGAGATTTTCTTTCTTTTTTTTTTTTTTTTTTTTGGAGAGGTTTTTGCTATAGGGCACATGCACTCGCCAGGCAGACAAAGAGAGACAGAGAGACAGAAAGCGAGAAATCACCCCCCAGGGGGCATGGTCACGCCACAGTCCTTCTCCATTCTCCTCTCGGGATCTTGGGCACGCAAGCACACGCGCCCGGCGTGAGTTTTAAGCCACCGGGTCCGGGACACGAACCGCGGTTGACTATGTGGGAGTCCAGCTACACAGCCATTACGCTAACTGCTGGTTCCCGAGAGATTTTCTTAAACTTAAGTCTAATGAACTGACGCTCAATCAAAGGCAATGTAAACCTTCCAACTCCAGGGCTTTATCACTAGGTCTCAGTTTTTGTTTTTGTTTTTTAAATTAAGATTTTTGCCATAGGGCACAAGCACTTGCTAGAGCGAGACAAAGAGGTAGAAATCACTCCCCAGGGAGAAGGCCATGTCACAATCCCTTATGCTCCATTCTCCTCCTGGGATTTTGAGCATGCGCACACAAGCACCTGGTTATGACTTTCAAGCCATTAGAACCACAGTTGGCCATGTATGAATCTAGAACCTAAACACCAGGCTGCCTGCTGGCCATAGGTTTCACTTCTAAAAAGGTACATTTCACTCTAAGTTAACTGAGAAGTTACTGTTTGAACTTGTCCAACTCAACCAATGCATTAATGCCTTGATAAAGATAGCAACAGGAAAGGAAAGTTGTACAGGAGTATTTTTGCTCTGCAGACAAGTCTTCTGAATTTGACAAACTACAATAACTTTGGGCAGCATAAAACATCTGAGACTCAGTGAGTTGAAAATGTGATTATTTCCTTCTCTCAGGAAGTTGGACACAAGGGGTTAAACACCTTCACTAGTTTTCCAGGTATCATAGCCTTATAAAGTTGTCCTCCTAAAACTGTGTGTCACCAAGAGGAAAACCAAGTACCTAAAAGCTGTTTGCCAAAGCAAAAAAAAAAACAACCAACCAGAAAAACCTCACCAAAGTTTCAATTTCTGTAAGTATCTTAACAGATTTGTGTCTAATCCCACAATGAATGTTGAACACAGAGGAAAGCATTCCTTGTCATGCTTCTAAGAAAGATGCCACAGGCAAAATTACAGATAATGAAACCTAGCTCTCAAGCTGGGTGTGAATTCAAGTTCAGTTTTAGTCAGGCAGGGATATTCTATCATTCTAGCCAGGAGGCAAACCTCAACTGGTCGGAACCTGCTATGAACCAAGCACACTGGGAACATGAACTTGGAGAAATATGAACTTTCATTTCACTTGGGGAAAGCTGTGAGAACCACTTTCTCATCCTTCTTGGGTATAGGCTGATTCTGTTTGAGTACAGCCATTCTGTGAATTCTCAAAGTTCAACTTCTAATCCTAAAGGCAAGGTTTAAAGCAGTGTTTCCCAAATGGTTCCAAAAAACATCTAGAGAGATGTTAACCTGGACTTAAGGACCATTATTATTATTATTATTATTATTAGTTGTTGTTGTTGTTGTTGTTTTTGAGAGGTTTTTGGTACAGGGTACGTGCGCTCGCCAGACAGAGAGAGAGGGAGAGAGAAAGTGGGAAAGCACCCCCCGGGGGGATGGCCATGCCACAATCCCTTCTCCTCCATTCTCCCCTCAGGATCTTGGGCACATATGCACACGCGCCCAGCATGAGTTTAAGCCACCAGGTCCGGGACTCGAACCGTGGTAGACTACATGGGGGTCCAGCAACATACCCACTCCACCAACTGCTGGTCCCTATTATTATTATTTGGAGAAGTTTTTGCTATAGGGCACAAGCACTCTCCAGAAACAAAGCAAGAAATCACTCTCCCGGGGTGAGGGGGCATGCCGCAATCCCCCCTCCTCCATTCTCCTATCGGGATCTCAGGCAGGTACCCATGTACACAGCCTGGCGTGAGTTTAAGTCGCTGGGTCCAAGACTCAAACCACGGTCAACTACGTAGGAGTCCAGCGACGTAGCCATTATGCCACCTGCTGGTCCCCAGGACCTCCCTTATAAGCCGTCATTTTCACCAGCTCAGAGTTCTCCTTAAACTTTAGTAATCTTGCAGGTTCCTCTCTCATATTCATTTTTAAGCATTGGGGCACTCACAAGCACTTCCAGCTGCTAGGAGGACAGCTGAGGTGACAGACAAGGTCCCTACCCTAAAAGAGCTAGTGGTGTAGGGTGGAGACAAGGACAAAAATAATAATTTCAGGGACCAGCAGTTGGTGTAATGGCTATGTCACTGGACTCCTATGTATTGACCGTGGTTCGAGTCCCGGACCTGGTGGCTTAAACTCACACCAGGTGCATCTGTGTGCATTTCCAAGATCCTTAGAAGAGAATGGAGGAGAAGGGATTGTGGCGTGGCCATCCCCCCGGGGGGGTGATTTCTCACTTTCTGCTGTCTCTGTCTTTCTGGTGAGCTCACATGCTCTATGGCAAAAACCTCTCAAAAAAAAAAAAAAAAAAAAAAAAAGTAGTAACAATTTCACAATAGTAATTTTACAGTAGAAATAAGTGCTATGAAAACAAAATGTAACCTCCTCATAATCCCCAAGTCAGGGAAGAGTCTCCCCTAAGAAATTACATATGAGGTGAGACCAGAGTGGCACAAAGAGGCAAACATGTAAAATAAGGGAAGAGCATTGCAGGCAAAGTACACAGCTACTGTAAAAGTCACACTTGCTGTGTTCTAGGTATAGAAAGGGTTTACAATGCACCTAAGAAGGAAGAGGCAAATGATAAAACTGAGGTAAAACAGGGACTGGATCATGCTGACCCACTGAACTCCAAAAGGATGGAAAGTCACTACAGAGTTTAAGCAAGTTAGTGACCTAATTCCACTGACAATTTCCATCACTTACCCTGGCCCCTGTTTAGAAAATATATTACGAAGGGAGCAAGACTAGAAACGGGGAGTCCAAATATGAAAACATGGGAGATATCCAGGAAAAGAAAAGGAGGGTACCTCAGACTAAGTGGTACCAGTGGAGATGCAGAAAGCTGGATAGCTCTGGGAAGGGGAACAAAAATACTACAGATGGATTTGATATTTAAGATGTATAAAAAAAAAAATGGAGGAGTAGGGGCAGAACCAAGGCTCCTCCTGAGCTTATGGTCTGAACTACTGATGAGTGTATAGAAATCAACCTAGTCTTCACTTTCACAATATTCTTCCACACTCTTTTCATCAACATTCAATGCCAACCCACATTAGATGCCTTTTAACAGCAGATGAGAAACTATGCATGCTGTTCAAAACTGCAAGGCAGACTTAAGTGCTATTACTTAAAATCACGCTTCAAAACTAAAGGTTGGTCAGTTCTGGCCTAAGTGTCTTATAGTCTGTGAGAAGCCTACCTTAGCTACTCACCTACCCCTTCCCTGACATCACAGTCCCTACTGAAAAGTTCTTTCCATTCCAACCAGATGCTCACAGAACATTTTCAGCTTCCTTCTACCAAGCATTTTAAAACAGATACTTTTTCTACCCTGAGTTTGTCACCATTTAAAATGTTGTGCTAGTTAGCAGTAATTATGTAAATGTAAGCAGCCATTTCTATTTTTAAAAGGGAACCCCATTTAGCATTCTTATATCCTGAAATGTTTAAAATAGCTAGTCCAGTGATGTTTTTTCACTTTATTCAAACTGTTTGTATAGATTTAAATACAGGTTCGGCAGAAACCAAAGCAAGTCAAACTTCTACTTTCTACTAAACATCTATATCAGAAGATTAAAAAACTATTTTACATTTAACAGAAGAAGCCGTCAAATCAGCACAGCAGCAGCTCACCATATTTACTGTCAAGCAGGGCTGATGTTAGAGAGGTAGTCAATTTAGGAAAGGAGGGATGAATTTCTTTAAACTCTTCAAAAAGGGAAAAATACATTTGAGCAAATCTTTTAATTACAGTATCTTCCCAAGAACCTACAAAGCCTTTATTCTTTCCAAACCTAATGCTTTTTAAAGGCAGCTTTTGCCCCTTAATTCCACATGAAATATTCAGTATAGCATAATTAAATTTTATTCCATGCTATTTTTACTGTGTTCACAGAAATAGAGGATGGCATCATCTTTACAACAAACTTCCCAGCAACTTGGCTTTCACAGTGAATGGTTGGTTCTCAGAACTGAACTTAAAATGCAAAACCTACTCCAAATGCCTATTTCAGTCTGGGGCAGGCGGATGGGCATTAAAAAGACAGACTCATTCATAAATCACACTCAACTTTTGAATAAACAATTGCCCCAGTTCTCCATTTACTTAATTGCTTGACACAAGGTACCTAGAAGCACAGATCTTCATTTTTGACATTCAAATGCTAGAGCCAGTTTTATTTTTCAATGTAAATCTATCTGGTCGGTCCAGAAGAAAAGGAGGAGAGGGAAAGAAGTGCCCATCCAGGCTGAGAAAAAATCTGCAATCTAAGTAAATCTGGGTAACTGGATCATTTATATATATGGGGAGTAGGCTTGGTGGTTTGGACATTTATGTAAATTATACAACCAAAATCTCCATCTTTTCTAGTCATGGTCAGTGAGACACAACTGAATAGAAAACGCCTGTCTCTTCTCAGACTGGCACCAGAATTATAGGAGTCCAATATTAAAAGAAAAGTGGGTGTTGAATAGTCGCTCAAGTGAACCACCACAAAGTTCACTCCCCTGTGGAAGCCAAGAACCACCTCTCACCCTATCAGACCAGTCTAAGCATATCCTCCAGTGGAACATAGGCCTGTCAGAATGCACAGCTGCTCTACAGTAAGTATGTAAAGCTAAAATCTCCATTCTGAATTCTGAAAACCTACCATCAAAGGAGATCTCAGATCAATAAGCATCCACCTCTCATTCCAGCTGTTTGTTTTATAAACTCTAAAAGTATCACACCTCAAGAGGGCAACCAAAACAATGAATATTTTTGTCTCGTGACATCTGAAACTGCTGGAGGGGAGCAGCATGCCCACTAATAGAGGCCTTAGGAAGGCCAGCAGGGATTTACTCTGGATGCTGCCCAGAACTCATAGGAGCCAGACTAGAATAAGGAAATACTTGGATACTTCCTCAGCCTAAGAAAAACAGCTCTTTTATGAGGCTGGTAGGACTTCCGAAGACTAAAACATATTTTTACTCATACATTTGACTCCTACCTTTAAAGATTCATCTCCACTATTAAAAAGAAAAAACAGGGGCACCAAACTTACCAAAGTAGTAAATTAGCCTTACGTCTGAGATTAGCTGTCATGACAGCCAACAGCGCATGGGTTCCTCTGAACTCACATGTTCAGAAGGGTTAAATGAGACACTTTGAGAATTGAGATCTAACCAAACACGAAACCAAGGCACACGACAACAAATTTGAATTTTCATACCATGGCAAGTGGCACGGTGGTTAAGGCACTTAAGGTACTCCCATGTGGTTGACCATAGTTCAAGTTCCAGACCTGGCAGCTTGCTCTTTCAACTTTCTTTCTCTCTCCCTCTCTCTCTCTCTCTCTCTCTCTCTCTCTCTCATTCTTTCTATGTATCTCTGGTGAGTGCATGTGCCCTATAGCAAATTTTTTTAAAAAATAATAATAAATTAAATTAAATTATAATTCATTAAAAATTTTTCATACCATATAAACAAGTATTACAATTTACATAAAAGCATGTATCCCCCCAAAATGTTTATAAAAAAAGACTTCTTGGGAGACTCATTTCTGTTTTCTGATTGGATCTCAATGTTTCAATAACACATTCTGCTAGCTTCTCAAGAACCTGGCCCATTTATCACTTTTTCAAACTACATCATCTTCTCATTCAAATATCTCAGTGGTTCTTGTAAAAAAATATGTCACACATGTCTCTACTGTCAAGGTTTATCTCTAGCACAATATATAACCCAAAGATTACTAACAAGATGTAGCTTCACAGAAAAGGTTGCAGCTACCTCAGATCCTGCTGACAGTGCCAACAGTATCTACACAGAGCAGAGCATGAGATGAACCAATGGGCTGCCCAGTCCAGCATAGAATGGTGAGATTTTCTTCATTCAAGCCTAAAAACGTGAAGCTGTCATAATATTCAAGAGACCTTAGAAGAAACAAAATATAGAAATGATCTATTAGGTACTGAAAAATTGTAATACATATTGACAGCATAAATAGGACCACTTGGGAAGAATATTACTACCATAAAAGGGGAACAGCACCACTGAAGCCTCATGACTGCAGGAGTGCTTTGGGAAGACAAGGGCTGAAAGGTGCTCAGGCCATGTCTACAGCGACTCACACAGACTCCAAGTATGACTCTTGCTAGGTGCCCTCAGCCAGGTTACTTCTTGGCCTCGCTGGCTTCATACAGAAGAGATCAAGCTCTCCCACCTGTCCCTCAAGCTGTTAAGAAACCAAATGAGGGGACCAGCAGTTAGCGTAATGGCTATGTCGCTGGACTCCCACGTAGTCGACCGCGGTTCGAGTCCTGGACCTGGTAGCTTAAACTCAAGCCGGGAGCGTGTGCATGCGTGCCCAAGATCCCGAGAGGAGAATGGAGGAGAAGGGATTGCGGCGTGGCCATCCCCTCTGGGGGGTGATTTCTCGCTTTCTATCTCTCTGTCTCTCTCTGTCTGGCGAGCGCACGCGCCCTATAGCAAAAACCTCTCAAAAAAAAAGAAAAAGAAAAAGAAACCAAATGAGATGTCTGTGACATCATTTTCTTTCTTTCTTTCTTTCTTTTTTTTTTGGGGGGGGAGGTTTTTGCTATAGGGCACGTGCACTCGCCAGAAAGACAGAGACAGACAGAGAGACAGAAAGCAAGAAATCACCCCCCAGGGGGGATGGTCACACGGCAATCCCTTCTCCTCCATTCTCCTCTTGGGATCTTGGGTACGCACGCACACGCGCCCGGCCTGAGTTTTAAGCCACCAGGTCCGGGAGGCGAACTGCAGTCGACTACATGGGAGTCCAACGACATAGCCATTACGCTAACTGCTGGTCCCTGTGACATCATTTTCTTAAACTACAAAAGTATGTTAAATGTGATTTACTCTATTTTTTTTTTCATAATAATGCTTGTCATAGATTATCTGCATATTAAAACTAGTTAGTGGACTCTTCATTGGAAAGCCCAACAAGAAATGCTTTGAGTGACCATTTTTGTTGGTGGTGGTGGTGAAGATGCATGCACTTCTACTTTGACTTAAATTGCAACTGCGTGAGAAGTAGCTATGAGATTGCAAAAATGACTACTGGAAATACTGCCGTAAACTGACTACCCCATCTTTCCTTAGGTTGCACAGCTCATTAATTGAACAAATAGGGAAAATATGTAGGTGCTAAGATCTGGAAAATAACAGAAGGCTATTCTAATGTCAAATGGTCACAGATGTGGGACAAGGTAAAAAGAGAAAGATGGTTTGGAAGCAAATGTCACATTTACAGTAGAATTCAAAAATTCAAGGTAAGTGTTTCAGTCTTTGCAAAGTGCTATAAATAGGCACTTTAGGCAAATTTGATCCAAGTTCACAGGGATTATACAATACATGAAAAGTTACCAATAAAAAACAGCATAAAATTGGGGTAAGGGGATATGGGAGCTCTATACTATCTTTGCAACTTCGCTATAAGTATGAAATCATTCTGAAATAAAGTTTGTTGGACCTTTTCGATTGAAAGGTGGACTTGCTTTCAGAGAAGAGAAGGAAACATCATTAGTAAGCAGTCTGCACAACTTATTAGGACTCCTAGTTACATCAAGTCATTTCATCCTGACAAACACCTCTTGACATAGATTTGAAACAAAGGTTAAAAATCACCCCTATTTCACAGCTAAAGAAAACCATATAAGACAGATTTTCCCAGGGCCCCACAACTTTTCAGGGTTGGAAGTAGGGCTCAGTTTCCAATGTGCCTGACTTCAAAGTCCAAAGAGTAATAGAACCTGGTCAAGAGGCTAAATGGGAAAGGTAAGCTGCCCTCCAAAGATGACCACAATGAGAAAGAAATGCCCATCAAAGAATAATCCACCAGACAGTTCATTACAAGTATTGCCAGTAACCCAAATGTCATCAGGGAGGTTCCTTCCTTAATCCAGGAAGTGACATGGTGTTTCCTTGAAAAGGTAAGTTTAGGGATATCCTAAACATGGATGTCCTAGTTCATTCTGATAAATCTCAATGTTTGGTATATCTTCTCATAGCAAGTCCACCAGAAAATTCTCCCACAACCTAAGCTGCTACTATGCTTCACTGCAAGGCTGTCACTGAGTGAACTCCGGGGCATGACTTAATAGAGTAGGGAACTGACAGGAACCAAACACAGGAAAACATAAAAAGTTATGGATGGGTATAAATCAACTATCAGGAGACTCTTCAAAACCTACCAAAAAGAAAGCTTATAGAAGGAACCAATTATAAAATGGCTCTTCTTCAAAAGAGCTATCTGAAGGCTCTTGGGTCAGAGTCCCTCTCTGACTGATGTCCTCTGTGTGCCACCAGAGGGCACTAACTCGTGGAACTGCTCTTTAAAATCTTATGCTACACATTTTTAAAAACTGCAGGAATGTTGAATGAAAACTAGATTTCAAATCATTCAAGTGCTAAGTTCATCATTTTGACAGTGACTTTGTTGGTCATAAATTTCAATTTAATTCCACAAAACTGAAAGGTGCACATACAGAGCAGCAGGATATACAGAAAACAGTAAGTAATCAAATCTTCAGATTTATGAAAATAACATATTCCAAAATAAAAATAAGAGTGACGCATTTGCTACCACAGTGTTATTCACAGAGGCTGCCATCTGGATAACCTGTCCTGGCATTTCATATAGGGACACAAAAAAAGAGAATCAAGAAAAACATTTTGGTTTCTTCACTTCAAACACCACTTTTCATTGAATTGGAAGTGGATATTCACCAGAGTAAAATGGATTTATAAATACTAACTATAAATGCTTTAATATAAATAGTATTTATATTTACTATACAGTTGACTAAGCATGATTAAAAGACAATTTACTCTTTGATATCAGAATCCTCGCAAGAATAAAACAGCAAACATTTAGTCCTAGGTTGCTAATCTAAGCCCATCACACTTATTTAATACCCCCAACTCTGCTCTGCAAAGTTTGAAAATTCTGTTATAATAGAAAGTTCAACTTTGCATTTCTTGAATTCAGTCAAGAATTTTTCTTTACATTACATTTGTATCCTCCAGTGATGATTTATTTATCCACAAAACTATAAATACAGATTTGTGCGTTCTGCCTCATTAACCACCTTCTGTAATTATTCCTTTGTCCCAGAATTCACACTTCTTATACCTTCATGGGAGTATAAGATTATATAATCAAAATAATTCGGTAGTAAGTTTAACAAAAAATACATCATGCCCTGAAAGGTTTTTGTTTTGCTTTGTAGTATCTAAAAATCTGGCCTTTGCTTTTCACATTTTATTCTAAAAGAACTGAAATATTTTATTTATTGATTTGGTCAGAAATACTAGTTACTTCACTATGTAACCAATTCAAAGTTTGTTTTAACCTTTTTTTTTTTTTTTTTGGTTTTAGTTGATCCTTTCAGTGTGTAATGAATACCCAAAGTTTACACTAAAAATAAATCAGTTCTGACAAATGAAATATACTATACCCAAGAAGTTTTAATTCTTTACAATTTATCACAAGCTAGTCCTACAAATAAACTCACCTTGAAATAATAGCCTATATCAAAAGATACTGTTTCCTTGGTTTTGTTTTTGTGCCTTTAAAAAAAAAAAAAAATCCCTGCTCAAAGATGTTCAAGAACAATATTGGTGCTCTGGCCTGGCCTATTCCAACACATAAAAAATAAAGGTGAAGTATCTAAGTATTTATGGCCTCTGTGGAGATAATCTGGAACAAAAATACTGTTAGCATTATCTAAATAGTTGCTTCCAAGTTCCCTCTAGACCTCTGTTAATGCCCACTTGACCTAGAAAATATTCTCATTTATCTTTACTTGATGCTAAAATTTATTAAATTATTAAATATTAAGAAAACAGTTAAGTATTGCCTATTTTATTTCTCACTGTTTCTTTTTAGACTCTCATTAGGTATCTTAACATGACAACATGCCTCAGACACGACTCATGTTTCTCCTCCATTTATGTCTTCTACTTCTGCAAGAGATACAGATACTCTAACACATAGTGAGTTTGTAAATTTATAATTCCAAATCCTGACATGCTCTGGCCTCTCAGAGCTCCTTGAACCAGGCTGCCCATTATCTGAATCAGTACACATTTTTTACAGTTACTCTCTAATTCTCACTGTTATTTTAAAAGGTATATATAAATGTATATATAAATATATATACCATAAATATAAATGCCAAACTAAGAGAAAAGCATTCAGGAAAGATACAATGCTAGTGACCCACTCATTCTTTCAACAGCATTTATTCAGGCTCCACACTGTACCAGGTTGTCCTATGCACTGGGGACACAAAGGGAAAGAAAGAGAGGCCCTGCTCTTAAGGAGCTTCCATTCTAATGGGAGACAGACAGCAACCATCATGTAAATAGATCACTGGTTGGGGGCAACTGCTATTAAGAAAAGGAGTCAGTTAGTAGTATAGTGGTTAAGGCAGCTGGATCCAACACAGCCAACTCTGCAGTTTGAGTCTCAGACCCGGTGGCTTCAGGAACACACTCAGCACATGTGCGTAAGTGCCCAAAGTCTCAAGAGAACGGAGAAGTGATCACAGCATGGCCATCTTCCCTCGGAGGGATGGCTTTATCGCTCGCTCGCTCACTCTCTCTCTCTGGCAAGCACATGTTTCCTATAGTAAAATTTATAAGGAAGGGAAGAAGGGAGGGAAGGAGGGAGGGAGGAAGGGAAAGCTTGCTGAGGGGACAGAAAGCACAATCATGGATGGTCATGGAGGCCTCTGGTCAAGTGGCATGGGGACAGATACCTGCTCTCAGAGCTCAGTCAGGCTACAGCATTCCTTAATAACAACTCTAGGTGAAGCAAACAAGAGTAGGTCACTTTATTTCGTTTCTAGTAACAATTGGTTCAACTTGATTTGGGGTTTTGAGTACAATTAATTCACTAATAGAATTGTCTTGAAGCCAGATATGAGGCTGGCAGGATGGTAAAGCTCTCCCTACAAATTCTGCCAGCTTTCATTCCAATGTGTCAGCCCTCACAGCTCCAGCTCTGTGGATCCCTCTTCTTACTGCGCCCATGAGCAAATGTGTGGTGAGAGCCTGAAATAAATAGGTATAAAATGGGTCAAGACCGTCACTTCTATTTCTGTTTTTAACTGAAGAAAATCTGCCCCATTTCCAGAGGCAGAAAGAGAAGGCATCTGAGTAAAAGCAAACTAAAGTATGCACTAAACACACAGATACATATGTATATGTACATGTCAGATCTATCTCACACACGTTATACACACGCACACTCAAATATACACATATGTACATACATATACATACCCATACATACTTATTTTCCTATGCTAACTCAAATTTGAGTCCTATACAATTGGTCTTTCTACATTCGTTTCAGTAGAACTGTTATTGGGTTGTAGGTTATGTCTTTAAGAGGCCATAAAAATTGTTTTAAATAATTAAATTGATAATTAAAGGTTCAAAGATATCAGGCTCCAGTAACACTAATTTTAGGAAAAATTTTTACTTACTATGAATATTCAGCACACTACTTAAGTTTTTGTTTTGTTTTTTTTTTTTTCCTAACACAGCATCCCAGGGGAGTCATTATGTACAATCAGTTCTCTAATTCAGATTAACATGTCTAAGTACATATTGATATAACAGAACACAATGCTTTGAGAGGCTCCCCTGCTACAGATTATTTGTTGAAGTATAGGGCTAAGTAAGTGGACTTCAATTCAATTCCCAGCACTTCCAAATGTTACCTCCTAGACCAGTTTCACAGGTTAGAAAAATATATTTCAAAGGAATACTAAGGGTTACGAAGTGAAAGGACTAACATTTCCTAATTAATATATCAGAGATCCTAATAAGCTAGGGGTGACTTCTCCGTGGCCTTTAACACTACCAAAATGCATGCATACTCTGTTCTTTCACTTACCTCCCCTCCCCTCCCTCAGGTACTACTGCAGGGTGGTTTTAGGTAAAACACTGAATGCCGTGCTTATGAGTCTTGCAGGGCAAGTTGAGAGAGAGAGGAGAGAATCGTCCAATTTGTCTCCCTAATCTCAAACTAGTCTTCAAATCAACTGAATATAAACATGACTATTTAATTTCGGTGGATCAAGGTAAGGGGAAAAGGACGAACTTTAGGCACACATCCAATGCTCAAAAGTCTGTCACTTTCACAAGTCTAGAATATGATACTATGATAAAAAGAGCCTATTGCAAAAAGAAAAAAAGCTGTGGACTTCTTACAAGAAAAGTTCTCATGACATGTATGGTCTATTTCCCGGTGCATTATTCAGTTAAATAATTAGTTACTTAAGATAGCAGAACAAGGGGCCAGCAGGGAGTGTGGTGGTTAAGGCTCTCAACTCCCACAAGACCGACTGCGATTTGAGTCCCAGACCTGGTGGCTTGCTTTCTCACTTTCCTTCTCTCTCTCTCTCTCTCTCTCTCTCTCTCTCTCTCTCTCTCTCTCATCAAATTAAAAAATAGTAGTAATAAATTATAAAGTTAAATAAATAACCAAAAAAAGATACTAGAACAACAAATTGAAGGTTTGAAAGCAGTCAAAATACACTTTTTTCCCACATGAAATGGTATCATCTCTGGAAACAGCAGCTTCTGACTTGTTTTCCATTGTTCTTTGTACATTTGCTTTCTGCTACCAAAATTTTAAGACCTGTATAAACAAAAATAGTATTTATTCTTCTCTTCTTCCAAAACACCTACCAGATTTACCATTTTGGCTAGAAGATACATTACCCCATCACCACTTCCCCCAGTCATCCATCCATATTCATCCAACTCACAACTATGTGCAGATGTTAGGTAAGCTCCAGGGAAACAAAAATAAGAAAAGCCCAGAACCTGCCTTCAAAGGGATCAAAAATTAGCAGATTAAAGACACTGACAGAGATAAATTACAATATGCATGGCAAGGGCCCTCACAGGGATATGGGCAGCAATGGCCTGGATAAGAGGAACCAAAAAACAAGCTGTGCTGAACAGAGCCCATGAAAGGATGCACAGGAGAAATGGCATGTAGGTTGACCTCTACAAAGACTCACTCTGCTAGATCAAGCAAAAGTAGGGGAGAAAGAGTTAGGGCAGAGAAGGAAACAACAAGCAGAAGCAGGAAGCACCCACACATCTAGGGAGGAGAAGGAAGGAGGCAGGTGGGACCATATAATCCTCGATCAGGAAAGGTTAGGGGTTTGGTCCTTCACTATTGTCACTTGCTTCTATATCCAGAGGTGGGAGTTGCAGGAACAAATACTTTATTAGTAGAGGCAAAGCCGAACGACCACAAACAGAACCACCAGAACATGGCATGCATGTTGACTCTCTGCACCTGAGGATGAGGAGGAGTATGCATCTGCCTACTGCAGGGCAAACACCTGCCTTGGTTAAAGTTATGATGCTGGCCGTGCTAATTAAAATTTAAGTATCAGCCAATTCCTGAAGGAATAAATAAATAACAGGTTTAAATGTTACACTTTGGATTTTTTGAGCATTCTACTGACCCAGGCCTAAATAAAAACCAATGAACAAATGCCAGAACTCTTACTTTCCTAATCTCCTAAACATACTGACCTGTGCTTTCGAAGAAACTATAATTGTGTGGGTGCCGAAGTAATTACACTAACAGTGTTTAAAAAAAAAGGGGGGGGGCTGGCAGGTGGCATAAGTGGTTGAGTATGCTGAAGGATCACAGTTCATGGTCAAATGCAGTTTGAGTCCCAGACCTAGTGGCTTGCTTTCTCTTTCTCTCTCACTCTCTCTCGCTCTCTCTCTCTCTCTCTCATGAACACATGCATGCTCTGTCCCTCTCAGGTCAAATAAATAAAGTTCAATAAAATAATTCTTAAAAAAAATAATAATAATACTTTGGTTCTCCTCCATAACATGTGTTATCATTTACAAGTGGCACCATAAAACATCTTTCACTGGGATACATTCCAGTTAACTAAACATAAAAATTATGTGTGAAGGGGTGACTTTCTAAGCAACACAATGTAGTGGGGACAAAAACCCCAAAATGAATTGCAATAAAACCATTAATGTTCCTTTATTAATTTCTTGCTAAATCTCCAGTTCTTAGTATTCAAACACTTCCTCATCAAACATTTTAATTAGAATAGAAATTTTTAAAAACTTAAGTAATGTAAGTTTTCATTATTAATAAACAGTATTTACTCAGCATTCTTACATGTGAATACAATGGTACAAGAAGGAGAACATTATATTTAAGAGCTATCAGTAACAAAGTGGATTCTGGACAACGCTCCAGAAGTTGTAAACAACTTTGACCCCTCATTCCATGACTGTAACTACTACAAACTGAACACTAACTCCTTCAACATACAAGTCACCCAAGAACAGAAGGTTCAGAAATATATGACTCAAGATGGGCTGTTATTCCTAACTATTGGGGCTCATGGTTTTTTAGAATTCTTTAGTTAATGGACCAACAGACTGCATAATGGTTGCATCGCTGGACTCCCATGTAGTCTATCACAGTTTGAGTCCCAGACCTGTTGACTTGAAATTCACACTGGGCATGTGTGTGTGTGTGTGTGTGCGTCCTCAAAATTCTAAGAGGAGAATAGAGAAGGGACTGCAGTGTGGCCATGCCCGGAGGAGGGTGTAATTTCCCACTTTCTGTCCCTCTGTCTTTTTGGTGAGCGCACATGCATTATAGCAAAAAAAAAAAAAAAAAAAAAAAAAAAGAATTTTTTAGTTAATACTTCAGGAGAAAAATTCATGGGAAATTAAATTTAAATTTGATAGAGGACCAGCCTGTGGCCACTGGATCCCACATGGATATGTGGTTCAAATCGTAGACCTGGAGGCTTGAAAAGCATACTAGGCACATGTGCATGTATGGCCAGGGTCCTGGAAGGAGGGGAAAAGGGGAAAAGAAATTGCAGCATGGCCATTCCTCCTAGGGGATGCTTCCCTCTCTCTTTCTCAGTCTCTGTCTCTCTCCTGCCAAAACATGTGTCCTCTGGCAAAATTAAAAAAGAAAAAAAGACAAAGGTACAAAATCAGGTATCCACTTACCATTTCCTTTGGGGCTCATTAATAGCACTGATCAGTATGAAAAGTAGTTAACAGCATGCATGTTGCTGAGGTATTCCTGTTTGTCCTTTTAAAATATTTTACCTCTACCTGCCCTTCAAAGCTAAAAAATAGCTTTTTAATATTACCATCAATTTTTATTAATCTTTAAAGGCACACTATGAATCAAAGCCAAATATACATATGTTAACCATACACTCACACACACGTGTATGTTTGTGTTTATATTCTCTGCCTAGTAAAAGGGTAGGCTGACCATACTTGCCCTTTCAAAAGGATCAGATAAGAGCAGGTGGATTTTGTATGTTACTTCCTGCATGACACAGAACTGCCTCAAAGCTACTAAATGTCAGCTTCTGTGGATTCAAACACATTTAGGACTGTTAAGTATAACTAAAAGAGGAACCAGCAGGTGGCATAATGGTTACATTGCTGGACTCCTACAGAGTTGACCACAGTCAAGTCCCAGACCCAGCAGTTTAAAACTCATGTCAAGCACATGTGTATGGCTGCCCAGCATCCCAAGAGGAGAATGGAGGAGAAGGGATCACGGCATGGCCGTCCCCCCAGGGGGTGATTTCTCGCTTTCTGTCTCTCTGTTTCTCTCTGTCTCTGGCGAGCGCACACACCCTTAGCAAAAATCTCTCTCTCCAAAGAAAGAAAAGTATAACTAAAAGAATCTAGGAATTATGCCAAGATAAAGTTAAGAATCTAAAGGATATTTTTTTCCTGGGAGAAAAAAAATGGCTGTAATGAAGTACTCACATTGGGTTAACATTTTCATTAGTGACTCAATGAAAGGCCTTCTGGATTTAAGTAAAAAACAAAATGAAAAGCTGCCATTTTTGGAAGATCTGTCAAAATTATGGCTTGTGTTCTGATATTTTTCTGTGACTCAGAAATCTTGCCCCAGACCCATGATTCCAAGAAGTATTACTTGGATGTATAATGAAGCGAAAGCAATCCCTCAGAATCTTTGAGAAGTGGGACGAAATCAGGGTCAAGAAAAGTTCATACGATGGCTAGCAGGCTAGAGAAGTCTTCACTGAAGCCCCTGCCCTCTACCATCTGCCATGACTTCCCCTCCTTCCTTTCTAACCCTGCTCCCCTCTTAAAGAGCAACAAGTAGTTTCAGATCCACACAATTTTTCATAAATCTTGGCCTCTCTGTTCCTTGACCTGCTTTCTCCTCTGATCACCTTGGACCACACACAAGCCTCATGTGGCCAGAGTACGTTAAATGTGCCTAATCCAAATTAAAATATGCTAGAAATATATAATAGAGACCAGCAGTTGGCATAATGGCTGTCGCTGGCCTCTTATGTAGTCGACCGCGGTTCAAGTTCCAGACCCAGTGGCTTAAACTCTCACTGGGTGCGTATGTGTGTATGCCCAAGATCCCGAGAGGAGAATGGAGGAGAAAGGATTGCAGCGTGGTCATCCCCCTGGGGTGATTTCTCCCTTTCTGTTTCTCTCTTTCTGGTGAGCGCACATGCGCTATAGCAAAAAAAGTCTCAAAAAAAAAAAAAAAAAAAAGAAGAAGAAGAAGAAGAAGAAGTATACAATACATGCCAACTTGACTTTACACCAAAAAAGGTAACACCTCAATAATGCTTACATTGATTACATGTTCCCATATTTTAGATATACTGGGCTAAATACTATTAAAACTCACTTCATTTGTTTTATTTTACTCTTTAAAACTATGGCTACTGGGACCAGCAGTTAGCATAATGGCTATGTCGCTGGACTCCCACGTAGTCAACCGCGGTTCAAGTCCTGGACCCAGTGGCTTAAACTCACACCGGGCGCGTGTACGTGCGTGCCCAAGATCCCAAGAGGAGAATGGAGGAGAAGGGACTGCGGCGTGGCCATCCCCCCTGGGGGGTGATTTCCTGCTTTCTGTCTCTGTCTGTCTGGCGAGCACACGCTCCCTAAAGCAAAAACCTCTCCAAAAAAAAAAAAAAAAAAATATATATATATCGCTACTAAAACATTAAAAAAATACACGTGGTTCACTTAATATGGTTATTGGAAAGCACTGTCATAAACAATATAACCATAACTGTACCCCTCCATAATATTAATTTCAAGCATTCCACTCTGACTTTCCCATCTCCAGAAAACCTTAATCCTACTCCTGAGTCTACTGACAAACCAACCCCTGCCTCCCATCTCCATGCCTCTATTTTGCTCCTTGTCCGGTTTAGGTTACATGGTCCATCACTCCATCAACTCTTCTGCACAAAGTTCAGCTCCCTTCTCTGTACTCTCCAGGCAAAATACTAATCTCAGGTTAAATCCAACTCCCTGCCCTCTCCTGAACTGTACTTACTCTGCAGAAACCAGAACTTTAAAGCCCAGATCTGCTTCCCATCCTTCTGTTTTAACTTAAACTAGATGGAATTAATTTTCGTCCTTCCATTTCACTTCTACAGCTCTTATCGAAGTCACCAAGGACCTCCACGCTACCCAAATCCATGGTGAATCTTCAGTCTGTATCTTTCTTGACCTTTAGCAGCATCTGACACAGATTACTACTCACTGCTTTGAAACATACACTCTCAGGACATTGTAGTCCCCTGGTTTTCTTTCTCTGTTGCTCATTCTTGTTCTCTTCTGCTTCATTCTCCTACTTCCCTCTGAACATGAGGTGCTTCAAGGCTCCATGTTTGGACGTCTCTATCTATACATACACCCCTGCAAAATTTCATCCAGCCCCATAGCTTGAACAACCTCCTAGATGCCAAAAACACTCAAAAGTCTAGCTCCAGCCTGGGCCTCTAAGTTACAGACTCAGACATATGACCGCCTATTCAACACCTCCACCTGACATGTCCAAAATACGTCTCTCACATTCCCTTTGCATGTCCCTGTTGCCCTCAACCTACAGCTCCCAGTCTTCCCGAGCTTAAAAGACAACTGCCTTCTTCCAGTTACACAGCACAAAACTGACATCATCTCGGACTCTTTCCATTCGGATATAACCTACCAGCTCCTCCATCAAAACATACCCCACCTCTGACCACTCCCTAGTGCTCTAGTCCAAGTCACTATCAGGTCTTTTAACAGTCTCTCTCTTGGTTTGCAGGCTTCCATTCCTATTTCCTTAAACCAGGGATCAGCAAATTTTTCCTATAAAGGGTCAGACAGTAAATATTTCAGCTTTTGCAGGCCATGTGATCTCTGTCTCAACAACTCAACTTTGCTGTTGTAGCTTGAAAGCAGCCTTAACCAATATACAAATGAATGAGTGGCTCTCTTTGAGAAAAATTGGAAATGGACACTGAATTTTGAATTTTGTATCATTTTCATGCAACACAAAATTGTATTTTTTAAAACTATTTAAAAATGTAAAAAACATTCTCAGCTTGCTGGCTGTACAGAAAGAGGCAGTAGGCCCTCATCTGTTCACTCTGCCCTAAACTATATTCAAAGTAATCCTTTAAGTTATGTCTTTCTTCTGCTCAAAATCCTCAGATGGCTTCCCTTCTTCTTCAGTAAAATCAAAAGACTGTAGCATGACCAGCAAGGTTTCGTGGGCTACTGCTCTAGGCCATGCCTCACCTTCCACTCCCCCAGCCACACTGCTCCACAGAAACAGCAACATTCACCATTTCTTCATGTCATTCTGACTTCTCTCTAATGCCAAACCTCCAACTACCTTGGAGTTTGCTTCTGCTGCTCCTTCTGTTTGGAATACGCTCACTCCAGGTATCTATCGATACATGGTTCACTATGTCGCTGCCTTCAACTCACCTCATAAGAAATACCTGTTCAAGTCATGCTAACGGTAAACAACATGCACATGGCATGCACACAGGACCATACACAGACATACGGGATCCTTTTAACAGTGTGCACCTTGCTTCACTGTTCTTCATCATACTTATTATAACACCAACACTAATTTCTGTATTTATTTAGGAGTAAATAAACAGATTAAGCAGTTTTCTTAGAATAGTGGGTAAGAGCATGAAGTCGGAATTAGATTACCTGAGTTGAAATGTCAACTGAACTAGTTATTAGTTATGTGACACTGAGTAAATTAACTTCTCTATACCTCAGTTTCCTCGATTACTGCTATTTATTATTTTCTATTGGTTTATTGTTTACCTCCCTCTCTTCTGATCAGAAAGTAAGTTCTTCAAGAAAAATGACAGGATTTTGTTAACTACTACCTAAGACAATGCCTACCAAGGCATTCAATAGATATTTATTGAACAAATGAATAAGTATTTTAATTTAAGTCACATGTAGGTGGGCAGAATGCTTCAAACCCCTGCTATCATTATGGAGCTATCAGGGAGGGCAAAAGCTTTCTTAAAACCCATCACAGTAAGAGAATAAAAAGCCTTCCATTCCAGGTGGGTTGGCTGACGTTTCTCCTCTCTGTGGAGAAATTTAAAAGTAAGAGAAACCTATAATCTATACCTGTGTTATATGTTCAAAGGTTACATGTTCAAGTCTTAAATCAAATTAGAGAAGAAATGAGTATCAGTCTGTCAGGTTCAAATTCCGCATTTAAGATGCTTCTTTAATACCTAGGATTACAATTCTGCATAGGTCTTACAGTGTTTTCTGGGCACAATCATAAGCAGCTCACATTTAACTGACTTCTAAAATCAAAGAACATCTTGCCAAATAATGAAAGTCTTGCTCCATCCAGAAGGTGGTAGACACATTTCTGACTATGCATAAGACATAGGCTTCTTTCGTTCTCAGGGTCTGGGAGTTTGGCATGTCTCCTTACACCGACTCACACACACATCTCCTAAGATTATTAAGTTCTGATTTATAGCTGGTATTGCAATAAGTAAAAATACTTATAGGCTCTATCTTTTTATGGCATGGTCTTTAATGGGAAAATGCTTGTATACTTTCCAGTGTAATATGGGCCCTTTCTCAAATGAAAGTTCTACTTCCTTTAAAAGAAGAACAGAAATGGTAAGGTCACCCACTGTTCAGCAAAGCAGAAACTACTCTCCTAACCTCTAAACTAAAATGTTTCATTGTGAAATGAGAAATGAACACCTTCAGTACTGGTTCTACCAAATAAAAAATAAATGTGCAAAATGTAGGTGGTAAAAACACCCTTATAGCCAACTAGTATGTGATTTTATTGTCTAATTGCCTGTTTGCACTGAATGCCTGAAAATCATATGCACAAACAAGGAAATGACTGAGGAAGGCAAGAAACTGGGCATTAAAGAGTATGTGAATTCCAAGAGGTCAAGATAAACTGCCCTGGACCTAACTGCCTGCCCACTTTCCTACACTGCTCTGGCTTCCTGCTGCTGCTGCTGCTGCTGCTGCTGCTATAACTAGAACAATTCACTAGGTTGGGGTGGGGAGGCTACAACATGACAAGATCTGAGGTAAATTCTTCTGTCATCCCCGTGACTGTTTTAGTTTTTAAATCCTGTAGTTGATTGACCATTAAGGTCACTGTGACACAGCACAGAGGATCTGCATAAGACAAACAGGCACAAGTCACATCTCAATTCTGCACTGCTATACAGTAGCAAAACCTAAAAAAATCAGGATACTGCTCTAATTTAATACTGTATTTAGCTGATGATCCTAAATAACACTTTGTCAGCTTTTGTGATCTAGCACAAAACCACATGCCTTGCAACCTACCAGCTGGTCTGTAGTAATGTCCTTGACTTGAAGCTTAAAAGCTTTGGTTGGGACATAGCTTTGATGTATTGTCTTTCCTTTTCGAACTGCAAAGATTATCTCTGGACCTGGAATCACAGAGCACTACCAAAATTAGATTATGGTGAGTTAATGAGACTACTTTGGTGCACAACCATGAATGCTGCTACTTTTGGCTTTACTTGTTTGCAAGATCAAAAAGCCATGGTTGTTTGGTTTACAGGATGCAGGGATAAGAACCATCTGCCTGGTCTGGTGTTTCTTTAATTAAAACTTTAATTACAGATATATCTCTGCACAGATATATGCAGTCTATCAGCTCCTGTTCTTAATTACCTGTGCTAATGAGAAAACAAAAAGAGAGCTAACGTTTGCTAAGTGTCTACTATGTGCAAGAATCTGTGCCAGGTGCTTAAATGTGAATCAGAGCAGGAAAAGGAACCCAGAGTCAAACACTGGCCAAGAGCTTCAATCTCCTTCTCTACCCGTCCTCTTCCCACCATCACAAAACAGTTACAGTCATTTAGGCTGCTCCTTTGGAAAAACGAAGGGCCAAGAGGAGCAAAATATTCAAAAAGATGAGCACAGAAAAGAAAACGGCACTGGATAATCAAACTTGAATAAATAAAGTTCTGAGGTAGGTATATGTGATAATCTAACATGTGGTGTATTTCTGAACCCATCTAAAGGCATGTATAAAAAGTGGAAAGTCTAGTCTAAATCTTGTGAGTCTGAGGTGTGTCACAGAACCACTGCAACTACAGCCACCATTTCCGGGGGGCGGGGGGGGGGGGGGGGTGTGATCACAAATGAGAAAAGGAAGATGTTGTCTGCTATTTCCTGACTGTGCAGCATTTTTTTTAAATGCCAGAGAGTACGTGCACATGGGAATGGGAGCAGGAAAGGAGGAGAGAAAAAGCACCCATCAATGGGGCCTGGTCACAACATAATTCTTTTTCTCCAATTCTCCATTCTGTCAAGACTCTGGACACCTATATGTGCCCAGAATGCTTTTTCAAGCCCCTGAAGCTGAGACTTGAACTCTGACCAGCCATGTGGGATCCAGTTCTCTCTCCAACCCCTTTTCTGGTTATGGCAGATTTTCATTGAAAAGTGACAAAAATTTATTTTTCATACCTTTATCATGTGTTTCTTAGTCTCTTCAAATGCCTCAAGGAGTACTAAACAACATCAGAATGGACTCCTGAGGCAGTCTGCTTGGTGCCTGGGCCAAACAGCTGGGTCTAGCGCCACACACACAGTTTTCCCTTTCACAGTGAAGAGGTCTGTCCTTTCTAGCCCTCAAAACTGTCCTAGTGTTAACAGCATTTATCCCATGAAAGGGGCGATGAGGGTTGGGAGGGTTGGGGGAGAGTGCAGAAGAGGACTACTTTGACTACTTCTCCAGCATTTCTAGGGGCGGGCAGTGGCAGGCATCTATGTTGTCCATTTGCTCTGCTCTCCTCTGCCCCAAGGTACACATGGGTAACATGAGGGGGAAGGCAGTAAGTCTGGGCCTGCCAGCACCTCAAGGAAATGCCATTCCCTCTCAGGGGCAGGTTCCTCATCACCAAAAATGACAGGTCCAACCCAGAGGACCCCAGACCTTTTAGCTCTAAAAACTATACAGCAAATACACCAAAAGCCTGATACAAGTGGTGTTGACAATAGCACAAGTCTGTTCTACTGTCCAACATTCTGTACTACTCAGTAGCTAAAGCTTAAGTATTTCTCAATCTATCTAAATTCATGACACTTTAAACTATCTATTGGGTCATCAAAAAAGTCATGGATACATTTTTGCATAGAAAAATATGTCATGACCTTTCCGACAACCCAGAATTTTCAAGACAAATCACTCAAGTTAGGATAGACAATCACAAACAAAATCTGACAATTTTCAGGTTCATAGGGGTAGGGGCTACTTCTTTGAAAGACAGATACTAAAATAATTGAGGAAGTAACCATTTGAACACCTCCTACATGCTAGGTACCTGGAGCATTTCGAGTAGTTATTCAACTGGTGACAGATAATATTGTAAACATCTGGTAGGTGGATGGAAGAGAAAAAGGAGAGGACAGAACTATAAAGGAAGATACGAATGCATAAGAGAGGAAGAGAAAAAAGAAAGGTGAAAATGAAGAGAAAGTATGGCCCTCTACTTCACTGGATTCAACTTTGTAACAAAGCTTAAACCTGTTTTTGTGACAGTAAGGTTCTCACTCACAGAAGCCTATGTTCTACAAAGTGAATGGCCAGGACTGTTTCTACAGAAAGACTGCTAATTACTGTGGGTCCACTAAGACCCACTCTAACTTACAATGTAGCCAACTATAAGATTAATAGCCTGGCACATATTCTAGAAGCATAAATCTGTATGTGAACATATAATCTACCTATTTTTTCATGTTATAAAATAATTTCCTTTATTTCTGAACCTACTGATCAACGTTTCTCTGCAAGAACATGATCAGCATCTCAGGGTGTGGTCAGTGCTCTGTGGGTTTAAAAAGCTGTACAAGAGATTCTAGATGTGCAGCCAGGATTGAGGAAGCTGCTTTCTTGAGTCCCTAAAAGTGCCACATAGATGGCAGGGCCTTCTTAGTAATAGTGATGTTAGTGGACTGCTGGAGCCAGCTATGTCATATGAGACCTTATTAGGTCAGGTGTAATATTCTATTAAAAGGTCTGATTGCATGGGACCAGCAGGTGGCGTGGTGGTTAAGATGCTGGACACTCCCACATGGCTCAACCACAGTTTGAGTCCCGGGTCTGGTAGCTTGATTTCCCACTTTCCCTCTCTGTCTCTGTCTCTGTCTCTGGTTAAATGAAAATAAATGAAGGAATAAATAAAATTAAATAAAAATTATTTAAAAAAAAAAAAAAAAAAAAAAAAAGGTCTGATTGCTGAGGGATATTAATGGGTATTGCTAATGTTCCTGCAGCCAAAATGGCAGAGCAGTTTCCTGAGCATCACACCTAAGCATCAGCATTCTCCTAACGGGGTTAATATACCACCCACATCCTAGATTAATCTGGATGACTGAAATGTATGAAAAACAGTAGGAAGAATAGGTGACATATTGTTACACACACGGGCAAGGTAGTGACATCCCTTCCCCTTCTCCCTTATTCTACATGAGAGGACATTGAAGCCTTCTATAGCTGAGTAAAAACCTCTGAACAGTTCAGGCTGCCTAAAAGCTAGTTAGACAGCTTACCAATGGTAAGAGAACAAGTAAGGCTAACTAGGTAAAAGATGGGTCTCTCCCTCATACCTCCTGCCTTGTGTGTTTCCACAGCCAAAAATAGCTTAGGTTGTTGGGAAGTCATGAAGCATTTTTTGCACAGAAAAATAGACTTTCGCAATGACCCAATAAAGCAAAACAAAAAAAATTATCAACAAAGGGCAAAGGAGCTTTTCATGATCTGGACTTTTCTTCCTAAAAGGTTATAAACCCAGATTAAATTTAAGTACCTGAACTTGCATCTGCTTTTAGAGGTGCATAAAATTACCATAAGCTATTCAGTTCCTCCTCTCTTTAGGCACCCAAAGGTCTCTGAGTCAATATTAGAAGACTGTAGAAATTTTTTTAATGTAGTTTTCTCTAAAGTGTATATTTCCCTCATGGGATTTCTCTGGGTGTGTATGGTCAGCCACACTGCATGCTGGGTGCTACTCTAAGTACTTTCCATAGATCAACTCAGCTAAAACACACCATGATGCTATTATTGTCATCCCCAATTTAAAGAGGAGAAAACTCAGGCACAGAAAAGTTAGGTAATTTGCTGCACTCAGACCTCTTGTAAGAGGTGGGGTTGAGGGGCCAGAAGGTGGCATGATGATTAGGGATGCTGGACTCCCACATGACTAACCACAGTTCAAGTCCTGGACCTGGCAGCTTGCCCTCTCATTTTCTCTCTCTCTCTCTCACTCCCCCCACCCCCTTCTGGTCAAATTAAAATAAATAAAGTTCAATAAAATAATTCTTAAAAAAAAAAATAAGAGGTAGGATTGGAATCTGAACCAAGGCAGCCTGGCTTCAGAGCCCACAGTCCAGGCTATTCATCACAGGGCTCACTACCACTCCCTCTCACCCTAACAGTTAGAACTGCCAATAGCACAGCCATGGGATGAAGTTAAGTTCCAAAAGTACCTTTTTTTCCCTGAGTTCCCAGTGTATCTGTCGTATAGTTTCTTTACCCTCCCAACAACCCTAAAAAGCAAGTATGAGACAAACAATATACTTCACACAGGATAAAACAAACAGTAGTAGTATCACAGAAATGTTTTATAAACTCCTATATATTAAGCCAAACAATGGACTATACTGTTTTTACCCCCAAATGAAATTCTTTTGAAGTCTTTCTGTTTGAATATTTTAGTTTCATGTGACTACCTTAATAGATATCAATGACATATACAGAGACCCTGTTGTCCAAAGCAGGTTTTCTGACTCTCAGACGAGGATTTTCTCAATAAATCACTCTTACAAAATAATATTCATGTGGTTTACCTTACTAGAATTCCTAAATACTAATCAAATGAGCAATGCTTTCTGAAAATAAGTAACAAATGTGTCCATTTACTAGCTTCCTTAGAAAAATCAGGTTACCATAGAACATGTTAAGCAGAAAACTTTAAAGAAAATTTAATTGATCTAATTGGAAAATAAAATACAGTAATAAAAACATTTCTCTTCTGCACCTCTTAATGTCTCTCCAGTACCTACTGGACATATGAAAAAAGTATTATGACTATCTCAGGAGGAGATGGGAGTCCTCAAGGGAGCCAATGCCGTCAAAAGGAAGCCTGTGACTCTCCTGGGGCTCATCAGCCAGCTCGTCTCTCAGGGACTTGGTGGGTACAGGACTACTTAAACAAGAGAAATAGAGCTGACAAACAGTCCTGGTCTCTTGTAGCTCTTAGATTCTAGGTGCGATCAGTTCTGAGTCAGATACCATTCCTGTGGTACTGAAGGACATGGCATCAAAGGAACAAATAAAGGACATAATGGAGGGGAAAAAAAAGTCTCTTGGGATCTGGCAAACGTTCCTGCATAATGCTAAAGAGCAGAATAATAATAATAAAAAAAGAACTAAAAGATAAAAATTCAAGGTTCAGCAAGTAAGTTGCTCCTGACTGTTGGGACAATTATAATCACAGTGGCTTTATAATCATAGAATGTTTTGCCTATTTGTATTTCTCAGCTCTGAAATTTTGTAGTTCTGTTAAAAGAAAAAGATAACCAACAGGCCCAAGGCAGTTTTCCAGGTATGTAGGTACAATCAACAAAAACAAGCTTGCGAGCCTGAAAAAGTATTCATGAGAGTTCCAGTCACCAGTGAACAGCTCACCACAACTAATTTTAATTTGTGGTTCTAATGAATGATATAAACTTTTATAGATATCAACAAAGCTCAGAGAGGACTTAAATCCATTTCAGTGCTCATTTAGCAGCTTCAGCTGTGTGCAATTAAAACATCAGCATTAAGTGTTAGGGAATAAAATAATGAGACACTTTAAAAATAATCTGTGCTTCAGTGGGCCATGTTAAAAAATTTCACGTGACTTTTTTCCAAAAAAGAAGATTTCTTAGGAATATCTTACCAGTTCAAAAAATTAACTCAACTTTGATTTTTTTTATTTCAATTTGTTTTGCTTTTAATTAAGAATTTTCTGAAAAGATGAACACAATAAAAAATATATTGTTCAAAAAAAAGTCAAGAAACAGCATATGACATAAATCAATCTGTTTATACAGACCCTCAGAGCTGACTGATCAGGTTTTAGCAGAGACAAAAGTACATTTTGGGGGGTCAGGTTAAATGTGTTGTTTGTTCTTAATTTATGCCTCAAAGAAATAAAATATTAAAGGAGGGGGGGAAGTGAATTTCGGTAATGAGACAACTTTATAGTCTTCTAGCCCTTAAATGAAATTAAAAGTTTAAGCTTTCTTAAATAATTCTTGAGGATATAAAGTACAGCCTGAAGATGCAGAATGTGGCAGCTAAGACCCTTCACTCAAGTTGCCACTATTTCTGAAAGACAAATCACTCTGCAAAGGAAGGGGAGTGTGGTAACAGTGAGGGGGTCCGTGTGTGAAGGGGAGTGGCAGTGGCTTTGAGAAGAAAGAAGGTTGTGGGCACCTGGGGTATGTGTGAATTACATATGAACACCAAGTTAATTCAGCTTTTGCAAAAACATGAATAGAAAAGGAAATATACTATATGGGGAAATGCACTCATTAAACTTAAATTTTAAAAGGATGAAAACACAGATTACACTTTATTTTAAAAACTGAAATGAATTTTAATACAGAAAATGAAGACAGCATTTTGCAAATTTATCGCTCAAAGGGGTACCTCTATTTAAGGAAATCAGCGTGTTACACTCTGAGAGATGAAATGTTACAGCTTGTACACCAAAATTAAAAAATGAAATTAAATTAAAAAATGAAATGGTTACCAAGGTAATGCAGGTCAGGGAATCAAAGGTGAAGGGTCACACATTATTAAAAAGAAATCCAAAAGGACGGCTGCGTCATGATCTCTGCAAAACAAAGGAGCTCCAGTAAGTAAAACTAGTATCTCGGAGAATTTTAAATCAAGCTCTCGCACAGAAGACTCCACTGTAACTGAACACGGTGTGTAGAGTCATTTTTATTTAGATACAAAATCAAATTTTAATTACCTGTTACCAACATAATTTTTGTAACAATTTAACCATTCAATGATATTAAAACTTCAAATATCTCCAATTGAAAGTGATTGGGAAGTAATGATATTTCAATTAAGACCCCACACCCTTTTTTCTGGAAATGACAATGTTTGATAAGTTGTCAACATATCAGAAATCTAATTTGGTCACAGCATGGTGAGTTTTTTTCCCTCTCCTCAAGGAATGAGTTCCAAAATTGAGTTTTTGCAAATTTGTTTCATCTGAAGTAGCTGCATAAAATTTCCATTATTGGAACATTTAGTATAACAATGTTCTAGAAGACAGCAATAAAGTGATACATGATAAAATAAACTGGGTAACTATATCTATTAAGATCTGTTCTTACATTCAACTTTCACTGCACGGGGAAAAAAAGACATTTTGAGCAAAATAACTTTTTACTTCTACTGGAATTACACAGAAATAGGAATTACACAGAAATAATAGAAGTTTAACATGAAGAGTATCTACAAGGGAAAAAGTATCTGACAAGTTTCATTTCTTCAACAAATTTTTTTACTCACTTTCCCCATTAACTAACTAGTTTACAATTTTAAAGGGGATAGAAAGAGTTAAGATTTTGTTTGAAGCATACAGCTACCACCTAAATCATGACAAACTTAATTTTGCAGCAAAAATAAGCACAATTAATAGAGTAAGTAATTTCACCAGCAGATAAAATGAAAATACAATAATCTCTCATGTCTCTTCTCTGAAAACTAAACTAGAGCACCCTATGTTCCCTGATTTCAGAATCCTAATTCCTTAGTGTTTACTGGACAGCAGATTCTAAAATGTAATGTAAATAGTAGCCTGTCCTATATAAGGCTAAATGGAGCAAAAATAGCAAAAAAGAACTTCACTTAGTTACTTTTCGGGAGGAGGGATAAAACCCCAATTTGCCATTTCTTCTTCCATTCTCCTAATTCAGTTTTACCCCACAATATCTAACATTTGAGTTAACTTTGTTAATAAAATCAAATTTCAAAAATATTTACATATTAAAACACAATTATGGCAATCAATAAATAAACTCTATACATGCCAGATTTTTGTTCTGATTAGGTTCTGATAAAATAAAAAACTTTCAAAGCTACATGCATTCAATACAAGTATGTTAGTGCCTTAAGTTCACCTTTCTAAAAACAGAGTTTTGGGAGGGGTTTTTTAAAGTTGCAGAGCTACTGAAAAGTAAACTAGCACTTCATTTCTCTGAAATGCTCATCTCACATAAAGTTTGTCATATATGTATTTGTGGCTGGGAGGCATGTAAGCAATTTTGAACACTGTAGGAGGAATCAATACACCATCAAAACAATGCACACATTGTTTCAGCAGCATCATTAACCGGTTCAGCATGTTTGTAACAAAAGGCAAAAAGCCAACAGTGTAATCTTAGTTACTTTTATTCTCCTAAAGCATTTCATATTAAAAAGAAAATAAAGTAAGCCTGTTCAGATCAAATATTTCTAGGTACCTCCTTTATTATAGCCAAAACATGTACTTATTAAATAATGATCTTCTCTTGATAAGAGAAGTAGATTTTAGTCTTCTAAATCAGTTTTACAATTCACCAACTCACAGAAGATGTCAGTCCAAGTTTTCTACCACCATAATCCCTGCCTAGCTTCAGACACCAAACTCCTGGAACATGACATAAACTCCAAGTAGTCAGGAACTGCTCTCTGAGTACCTGAATATTACAACTAACCAAATTCCCGCAAATAACTCCAAGAAAATAAAGCCAATCTCCCCAGGTAAAAAGAGTCTGACGAACTGGCTTTGAATGAAACTGTGCCAAAATGGTGATAACATTTTAGGTGATTTTTTTTAAATCCATGAATGATGGGGCCAGTAGGTGGCATGGTGGTTGAGAGTGCTGGACTCCCATGTGGCTGATGAAGGTTTGAGTCCCAGACCTGACAGCATACATTCTCACTTTCCCCCCCTTCCTCTCTCTCTGTCTCACTCTGGTCACATTAAATAACAATAATAATAATAATAATAAGTAAAGTTAAATAAAATAATTCTTTTAAAAAAATCCATGAATGAGTTTAGCTGTTTCTCATTCAGGTTGCTACTTGGGGAGAGGAAGACAAAGGCTACTAAGAGTTTACTATCCTTTATAGTCAAGGATCTTGGCATATAATTTAAGAAAGGGGGAGGGGGGAATAAAAGCCATTAAGGCGCACCGCAACCCTAGGGTGCAAATTGATTCCCCTTTGAAAAGACAAGAACAAAGCCAAATCTGAGTCCAATCCTTTGCTGAGGAGAGTATGTGGAATATTCGAAAATTCAAATAAAAAAAAAAAAAAACCACACACAAAAATTAAAAAAAAAAAAAAAAAAAAAAAAAACAATGTGCAAAGAACAACTATAGTTGTTACCTGTCTATGTAACCTAAAAACTATTAAAGTCCTGGTCTACTCTGAATTTGTAGAGGTTACTGGGCCTGAGAAGTGCCCCTCTACCCCATTAAGGGTTGGCCCAAGTCATAACTTTGGATACAAAGCATTTTCTTGGAAACCTCCTGTCTTCCTAGCCCTATTCCTAAAACCCAGACAGCAGTGCCTCATGATCCAAAATTACAAAACTTCCTTTCTCTTTCCAGAAGCCTCCGTTCTCTTCAATAAGCTCCTGTCAGCTACTAACTATGAATTAACTAAATTAATATACATATTACCACATGAACACAGTAAAGGACTTTCATTAATCAAAAATAAATCCCTGCAATTCCTGATTGGTGAAACCACAGTCTATTTTTACATCAAGGGGCACTGAGGCTAGCCTACTTCAGTGAAACTTGTTAAAAATACACTTTGTTTCTTTCTGTAACTATTAATAGTAACTAAATAAACAGGAAATACTGAAAAGGCTAACCCAATTCTCAAAACCTTATAACTATAATGTACATCCTATCCTTAATCTAAAACTGAAAAACTACCAACCTACCATATTTATGAGTCATAAGACTGAAGGATGAAACGCAAGTTTCACTTTGACAAGATCATCATGTCATCAGCAAAGAGTGCTCTTCCACCCATATGAAGCTCTAACTATTTGGGCGTTTTATAGGAATACATTTTTTTTTTTAGAATTATTTCATTTAACTTTATTTATTCATTTTTTTTTTTTAATTTGACCAGAGAGGTGCAGAGTGAGAGAGTGAGAGAGCAAGAGAGAGAAGGAAAGTGAGCTCTTCTCCTTAGCGGCCTGAGGTGAACTTTGAAAATGGTTCGCTATTCACTTGACCCAGAGAACCCCACAAAGTCATGCAAGTCAAGAGGTTCAAATCTTCGTGTTCACTTTAAGAACACTCGTGAAACTGCCCAGGCCATCAAGGGTATGCATATCCGAAAAGCCACTAAGTATCTGAAGGATGTCACTTTACAGAAGCAGTGTGTGCCATTCCGTCGTTACAATGGTGGAGTTGGTAGATGTGCCCAGGCTAAACAGTGGGGCTGGACACAAGGTCGGTGGCCCAAAAAGAGTGCTGAATTTTTGCTGCACATGCTTAAAAATGCAGAGAGTAATGCTGAACTTAAGGGGTTAGATGTAGATTCTCTGGTCATTGAGCACATTCAAGTGAACAAGGCACCAAAGATGCGCCGTCGTACATACAGAGCACATGGACGGATTAACCCATACATGAGCTCCCCCTGCCACATCGAAATGATCCTCACTGAAAAGGAGCAAATTGTTCCTAAACCAGAAGAGGAAGTTGCACAGAAGAAAAAGATATCCCAGAAGAAACTGAAGAAACAAAAACTTATGGCACGGGAATAAAGTCAGCATAAAATAAATGTAGATAAAAGTAAAAAAAAAAAAAAAAAAAAAAAAAGAAAGTGAGAAACAAAGCGCCAGGTGTGGGATTTGAACCACAGTCAGCCATGTGGGAGTCCAGCGCCCCAAACACTATGCCACCTGCCGGCCCCAGGAATACATTTTTCAAAAAAATCAATTAGTACTCTGTTGGCATGTTTCTTTTGATCTAGGAAGGGGCCACTTCTCAATAAACAGACACGGAATTAAGCTGTCATTTATGATAAGGTCAAATCATGACAAAAATGCTGCCATTTTCACCTCAGGCATATTACTTTCAAAACAAAATACAAAGGGGCCAGCAGGCGGCACTATGGTTGACTGGCTGGACACTCCCACATGGCCGACCATGGTTCAAGTCCTAGACCTGGTGGCTTGCTTTCTCACTTTCTCTCTGTCTTTGTCTCTGTTGCTCTCTGGTCAAATTAAAATGAATAAATAAATAAATAATTCTTTAAAAAAATACAAAGAAGAACTGGAAGAAACAGAACGAGAGAGAGAGAGAGAGAGAGAGAGAGAGAGAGAGAGAGAGAGAACACAAGCCCAGGGGTCAGAAAAGCTAAAAGACACCAGAAGAAACTCAATAAAGTATTGGATTGTTGGAAAGTCATGACACATTTTTGCATAGAAAAAGAGAAAAATGCATCATGACTTTTCCAATGACCCATTTAGAATCCTATACATTTTACTAATTCCTTGCAAAATAGTATTAACTTAACAATATTATATAATTATAATGCTTTCCACAACAGAGACTAATTTCAGCAAATATTGTTAGTGATTAGAAAGTTTACAGTGAGGGAGCAAAATTTATTATTTTTAATCTATAAATATAAGTAAATGCCACCAGCATGCCATTCAATTAAAAAAAGACAATTCACTAGAATACTGTTGATGAGCTAAATACACCACCCTCCAGTTAAGTGGGGATTATATGCCTATTCCATTCCATGTTAGAATTTATGTTAGTTCTTCCAGCATGATAGAAATGCCTCTACCAAAAATACAAAGAAAAGAGAAGCATTTGGTTTTCATGTCTATGCTATATCCTCATGTGGCCAGCAGGAGACATCCTTCCTTCCTCTTGCCCCTCTTGCCAACAACCACCACCTCCACCACTTTTCCAACCTTTCTGAAAAATCTACTGCCTGTCAAACTTTTCAAAGATGTCTAAGATACTCATCAGTTTCTCAAAACTTTCTATAAATAATATAGCAAGTTATACCTATAATCATGTTATTTCCACTACATTCTTCAAAAAGAAAACAAAAGCTAAGACTACAAGTTAAATACCTTTCTACCTACTATTTTATCCTTAACAATTCAACTTTCCCCCCAATAGCTTCGAAGATTTCATAAAAGAACAAAGAGAGTGGGAGGAAGGAACTGCAGAAGGTACCCGCAAACTTTCAAGAGTGATGAATATGCTCATTATCGTGTGTGGTGATGGCCATGCGGTACATATGTGACGTACTTATAAAATGTGCATAAGAATGTGCACTTTACTGGATGTCAATTATACCTCAATAAAGCTGTTAAATAATGGTGAGTGGAGAGCACCAGATAGGACTCTGTCTTCTCCCTGCAGACTCTGAGCCAATGCCGAGAAGCCAGGAGAATCACAGAATCATGGAAAAGTCAATGGGGAGTCTGTACCCCTGAGCTGCTTGCTCTTACTATGTAAGATAATGAAAGAATCCTCATTGTTGTAAATAAATACATAATAAACACATAAATACAGCACATTTAAAATATTTGTTAGTGATTACTAGTTTTCATTAAATACGTGAAATTATCATACTTTCTAAATCAAAGAAATCTAAATCTAAGAAAAGATTATTTGAAATCAGTTTTAGATATACTCCTAGCTTTGCAAATTATATGGTAATTAACAAAATGTATTTAACTTTTTCTTTGGATTGGCCTGCTGCATTTATATTGAGTCAACTTTGTCATAGCCAAGACCCACTCCTGTCTAGTGTTATCCCAATAGGGAAAAAGGAAAATATGATATATACCAAATTCCTCTGACATACAAATTCATTAAGAAATAAAGCAATGGCCCAGGGTCAGCCCAGAGCACAATGGTTAAAGCAGCTAGATCCCACATGGCCAAGTGCAGACCCCAGAGTTTAGAAAGAAGGGAGAAATGGAGGAGAAGGGATTACAGTGACCATGCCCACAGGAGGTGCTTTCTCACTCTTATCCCTCCCACCACCACCCCACATATCTTTCTCCAGTAAGTACACATGCCTTCTGCCAAATAAAAAATAAACAAACAAATAAGCAATGGCCCAGCTGCTCTGGCACAGCTATAATGTAAATGACCCGCAACGCTGGGAGTCATATGGTCAACTGCAGGTTCCAATCTCTGGGTTGGCCTGAAAAAACACAGGGAGTGTACACAAGTGTCCAAGGTCCTGAGGACCTGGATAGGTAGGGGACAAGGACTATAGTTTGACAAGACCCTGTCCAGGGTACTTCTATCCCCTCCCCCACCTTTCCTGTGTGCATGAAGAAAGGGGGGAAAGGGAAGGAAGGGGAGGGAGAGAGGAAGAGAAATAAAACATGAGGGAAGCAAATTCACCCACTGTTCACCTTATTCCCATAGTACTTGTTTTTAAACTTACTAAGCTGTGCACACCAGTGCTTACTTTAATTTTTCTTCTGGCTTCCTGTAGCACAGCCTGGATCATTAAGACTGACATTTTCCATTTCCTCTACTCATTGATTCTCAAACTTCAGACTGAGTAAGAATTCCCTACCTAAACTGCATCATTTATAAAAAATAGTTTCCCAGATCCTACTCCTAAAAGATTACAACTTAGAACATCAAATAAGTGGCTATAGAATCAGCATCTTTGGCAAATCCCTCAGGTGAGTCTGATCAGACACGTGCAATCCCCACTGCAAGAAATATTGCCCAAGTTGGTCCAGTCCCACTCTCCAGTCTCCACATGCAGACACTCACCTCATGTGAGTACCATGTCACAGATGTCAAAGCTGCTAACATGCAGATTAGGAAACAATTTCAAGCAGATAACAGCTGAAGGTGGTCCTCTCTCCCAAGACTATAATAATTTTTTAAATGCCAATAGATGCCAAGTAAGTCTTTAAACTACTCCCCCTCAATAAAATACTGAAAAGGCTACACTAGAAGTAGGGTTGCAATATAAGGTACTAAGGAGTTTTTCCTTTCTAGACTCCATAGTGTTAACCTAGGCTCAAGTAATAGCTCTATCACTTAGTACTTCTGTGACCTTGGACAAATTATTTTACCACTATGTCTCACTTTCTTCACTTATAACACGAAAATAATAACCTCATAAGGTTACTATGAGAATTAACTAAAATAATTAGTGTAAACTGCTTAGCACAGTGCTTAGGATCTAAAAAGCAATGGATATTAGCTCTGTGATTACTACAGTTATGATGTTGATCACTTTATATTCCCTTTCTAATTCTTCCCACAGCTTACAACAAAGACATTGCTGCCCGCTTTTTATAGATGGGTAATAATTAAGCCCAAGACCATAAATCTTAAAAATGGCCAAGTTAGAAGTCAAACTAGATCTGTCCAGATTTGTCTACTCAACCACTCAAATACTGAAGTGTCTGTAGGGCTCTCTCCAGCCCCAACAGGCTCACGGGCACTTGCATTCATCTTCCCACACACTGCATTGGGTGTGGCAAACTGAGGATCCCATTCAGGTTTGGTGAATAAGAGAATGAATGAATGGACATATGGGTGCTCAAATCTAGCAAAGGCTGAACATGCATTTCTAGGTCCACTATTGTACCTATCACAGCACCTTATACAATGCATTTCAAAGGATACACATGGTATTTAAATCTGAACTGAGAGAAATAAATTGAGAACTTATTTGCATACTTGCATGCTAAAAATAAAGAGTGTTTCCCATCAAAAGATAAAATTCACCCATTCAACAGATATTTATGGAACACCTATTTTGGGACAGGCTCACTACCAGGTAACAGGGATACAAGGGAAAAGTAGAAAGAAGGTGTCTCAGCAATTGAGATGTGATTCAGATACAGAACGTGTATGCCACTGCAAGCAACATGAGAAGAATAATGAAGTGCAGAACACAATAGAAAATATAGTGATGGTACCTCATTGACCTTACAAGGGGGTAGCATAGTTTCCCTTGAGGAAATAACATGTTAGCTCAGATCTGAAGGAAAAAAAGGTGAAGGGTGATAATCATTCTAAGCAGATGAGATGACAAGTATAAAGGAGCTGAGAACACTGAATGAATTCATGTGCAAAAAACCTGTGGATGAAACAGAGAACAAGGCAAGGGGGGTGGCAGGATGCTAGAGAAGTGACAGAGACAGAACACTATATGGCCTGGTATATTAAGTATAAAGAGAAATCATTCAGGAACCAACAGTTATCATAATGGCTATGTCGCTGAACTCCCATGTAGCTGACCACGGTTCGAGTCCCAGACCCAGTGGCTTAAACTCATGCCGGGCACATGTGTGTGCGTGCCCAAGATCCCAAGAGGAGAATGGAGGAGAAGGGACTGCGGCGTGACCATCCCCCCAGGGGGTGATTTCTCGCATTCTATCTCTCTGTCTCGGTCTTTCGGGTGAGCGCACACATCCCATAGCAAAAACTTCTCAAAAAAAAAAAAAAAAAAAAAAAAAAAGAGAAGTCATTCAAAGGTTTGAGGAAAGGGTATAGCCTTACCCAATGACCACAGTTAGAAGACTACCTGGGTGTGGACTGGGTTGGGAAGAAGCAAGGGTCAACGTAAAGAAAGGAGTCAGGAGACTTCTTGAAGATGTCTGGGAACAGGTATTATGGGTGAATTGCAGTGATGACTGCAGAAAAGGAATCTAGACAGAACGGAAATTTATTAGAGAAAAAGAACTGGTAGGAATTGGTTAGGATTCAGCACAGATTAAAAAATAGGGAAAAGCATCAAAAATTACTCATAAGGGGCATAAAAGAATAACTTTGCAGTAAAGAAACCTGACAAACACTACTTCAGTCAAGTGATCAAGGTTAGTGCCATCAGCCCTAAATCAGATGGAGAGTAGGTACCCTTAGTATGACATAAAGAGAACGGCACTCTGGGACCAGCAGTTAGCGTAATGGCTTTGTCGTTGGACTTCCTTATAGTCGACCGCAGTTCACGTACCGGACCTGGTGGCTTAAAACTCGTGCCGGGCGTGTGTGCGTGTGTGCCCAAGATCCCAAGAGGAGAATGGAGAAGAAGGGATTGTGGCGTGGCCATCCCCCCAGGGGGTGATTTCTCGCTTTCTATCTCTCTGTCTCTCTCTGTCTTTCTGGCGAGCACACGCGCCCTATAGCAAAAACCTCTCAAAAAAAAAAAAAAAAAAGAGAGAGAGAACGGCACTTTACTTCTGTGGTCTTCCTTTCCCATACCCAAAGTCAACATAAAAAAGGAAAATCTGAGAAACTGTCAGTCTTAGGGAGCCTAAGAAGATATGACAACTAGATGCAACATGCATCCTGGATGGGATCCTGGAAAAGGAAACGACACTGTGGGGAAGTAGGAAATTTAAACAAAGTGTAGAGTTCAGTTTATAATCACATATCAATATTGATTCACTGGCTGCGACAAAGAGACCATTGGTAACGTTAACAGGAGAAACTGGATGAGGGGTACACAGGAAACTCTCTGCAATATTCTTCCAGCTGTTCTGTAAAACTGTCTCAAATTACAACTTTATTTTAAAAGTGACCCCTGAGGATTTGACCTTGGGCACCTAGAAGGCTGGACACCTTTTATTGAGACAGGGGAGGAAGACTAGCAGCCCTATTTCAGACTGCAAAGCATAAACAGACCACCAAATCCTCCAGCAGAGACAGCTGGTGTACAGCTCAACAGAGAGATCTAAGACCAAGAGGTGCATACTCAGCAAACTGGAACTATGGTAGTAGATAGAATCACCTAGAGTAGAAATGGATTATCAAGAAAAGGCCTGAACTCATAGAAACAGAACAGACAAGGGCTGCCAGGGACTAGAGAATGGGTGTATGGGCAACTGTTGGTCAGAGAGTAACAAATTTTTCAGTTCTAAGCTGACTAAATTCTGGGAACCAAATGTACAGCACGGTACTACAGCTAACTATACAGCATTTGAAATTTGCTAAGGAAATAGATCTTAATAGTGTCTTCATCCTGTCCCCACATGTACATAGCAACTACATGTGAAAGATGTATTAAATGTGCTAATCACTGTACAAGGTACATGTATATCAAATCATCGGATTATACACCTTGAATATATACAAATTTTATTTGCATATTATGTCTCGATAAAGCAAGGCAAAGAATTCTGTCGTTCTCTTTTTTTTTTAAAGAATTATCCATTCCATTTTATTTGTTATTATTATTATTTTTTAATTTGACTATAGGACAGGCACTCACCAGAGAGAGATAGAGAGGGAGAGAGCCATCAGGTCTGGGACTCAAATTGTGGTCAATCATGTGAGAATACAGAGCCCCAAACATGCCACCTGCTGGTCCCTTGCCATCCTGCTTAAAAATAACTTAGTATAGGAACCAACAAGTGGCGTGGTAGTTAAGGAGTTGGATTCCCATGTGGCTAACCACAATCTGAGTCCTGGACCCAACAGCTGAAAAAATCACACTGGGTACATGTGTGTGTTTGTGCCTACAATTCCAAGAGGAGAATGGAAAAGAAGGGATTGCAGCATGGCCATGATTTCTCCCTTTCCCTCTCTTTCTCTGTCTTTCTGTCTCTGTCTCACTCTCTCTCCAGCGAGCACATGTACCTTAGGGCAAAAACCTTTAAAAAAAAAAAAAAAAAAAAGCGCAAACTTAGTACAATTAGTATAATTTATACTCCTGTGATTATGTCTTATTTTTCAAAGAAAAGAGTTCTCTCGTACATGTAAAAAGATTTGATTATATCTCTTTGCTTCTCTTCTTAAAAAGAAAACAAAGAAAGAGAGAATGGCCTCAGTCTAATTCCTGAGAAATATCCACATTTAATGTTCACAGACAGAAGTAGGGGTCAAGCCCTAAGTATAACCCATCTTTAAATGCTGGGTAGGGGAAATCATGAAGAAACATCCAGTGAGTGATATAAAAATCATGGGTTACCAACATCCCCAGAGTCAAAGGAGAAAGGTATGGTCAAGGTGATTGAATGTCTGAAATGTCATAAAACCAACACTGCAAAATGTTCCTTGTACTTAATAACTTTGAAACCACTGTACTCTAAGAAAGTTCAGCAAACTAAATGGGAGCTAAATTCACATTTGAGTGGTTGAATTAAGAGGTGAATATTTTTTCATTTAAAAAAAAAAAAAAACTTTCGTGGGACCAGCAGATAGCGTAATGGTCACATGGCTGGACTCTATGTAGATGACTGCAATTAAGTCCTGGAGCCACTGACATAAAATTCACGCTAGGTGCATGTGCATGCCCAAAATACCGAGAGGAGAATGGAGGAGAAGGGATTGTGGCATGGTCACCCCCCCAGAGAGTGATTTCTCACTTTCTGTCTCTCTGCCAAGCACCTGCACCCTATAGCAAAAAGTCTCTCTTTTATTTTAACATTGAAAACAGTTTATTAATAATTATTTTAATTTACAGTTATACATTCAATCAATATACCTCACTTAGCTTGTAAAGTGATTATGCCCAACATGAATACTCTCCACATCAGTCCAGTTGAGAATACTATACACGTTATCATCAACAGATAATCCATTTCTGTGATTGGAGGGCATAAAAGCATTGGAAAATAATCTCTCTTTAAAAAAAAAATTGTGGAGCCAGCAGGTGGCGTGGTCTTTGAGGAGCTGGATTGCCACATGGCCAACAGTGGTTTGAGTCCTAGACCCGGTGGTTTCAAAGTCAAAAAGGGCAAATGTTCATGCATGTCCAAAATCCTGAGAGGGGAACAAAGGGGAAAGGAATGTAGAGCGGCCATCCCCCCAGGGAGTGATTTCTCACTGTCCCTCTGTGTCTCTCTAGTAGTGAACACACTCTAAAGCCAAACTAAAAAAAATTTTACAATTGAAAAAATAAAAGCCTATCAGGAGCAGCGGATGGCATAATGGCTACTTTGCTGGACTCCCATGTAATCGACCGTGGTTTGAGTCCCGGACCCAGTGGCTTAAACTCACGCTGAGTGTGTGTGCAAGTGTGCCCAAGATCCTGAGAGGAGGATGGAGGAGAAGGGAATGTGGTGTGGCCATCCCCCCTGGGGGGTGATTTCTCGATTTCTGTCTCTGTCTTTCTGGCAAGCACACACACCCTATAGCAAAAACCTCTCAAAAATAAAACAAAAACAAAAAAAAACTTTCAAGAAATATGCCTGTCAGATTTGTACATTCATGTTCACAGCAGCATTATTTGAAATGATCAAGAGAGAAGCAACCCAAGTGCCTAACTATGGATGAAAAAGATAAGCAAATGTGGCTCATATAAAATGGAATATTATTCCACCTTAAAAAGGAAAATAATTCTGGGCTACCAGGAAGTGTGGTAGTGAAGGTGCTGGATCCAACACTGCCAACTCCATGGTTTGAGTACCAGACCCAGTGACTTGAAAAACACATTGAGCACGTATGCATGCATGCATGCATGCATGGCCAAAATCCCAAGAGGAGAATAGAGGATAAGGGACTGTGGTATGGCCATACACCCAAGGAGTGATTTCTTGCTTTCTCTCTCTCTCTGTCTCTCCGGTGAGCACACACGCACTATAGCAAAAATTTCTTTAAGAAAAAATAAAAAGAGAGAGAGTGAGAAAGATTTTGATACATGCTGCAACATGGATGATCACTGAGGATATTATGCTAAATGAAATAGCCAGTTTAAAAAAAAAAAATCTGTGATATTGAATAATCAAATTCACAGAGACAGTATTAACAGAGGTTATCAAGAACTGGGAAAGAGCACAATGGGGAATTACTGTCTAATAGGTAGAGTTTCAGTTTTGCAAGACATACAGCTTTGGAGATGAATGGTGGTGATGGTTGCACAGCAGTGTCAATGTATTTAGCAGTACTAAACTCTACGCTTTAAAATGACTTAGAAAGTAAATTTTGTATTATATATATTTTACCACAATTAACATTTTTAAAAAAGAAGTCTGGTTCTCTGAATGTTAAGTCCATATCAAGCTATAATGACCTACAATAAAAATGTTTTAAGCTAGAGTGGGCCCTTCCAGATACTTTCCTAATGATGCACAATGCAATGGGTAACAGGTGTTGATCCAGCAGATGGCGTGAAGGTTCGTTAAGGTGGCTGGATCCCACATGACCAACTTCATGGTTCACGGCCCAGACACTGTGGCTTAAAAATCATGCAAAGTTCTTGTGCATGCATGCCCAAAATCTTCAGAGGAGAATGGAATAAAAGGGATTGCAGTGTGGCCATTATCCTGGGGGTGATTTCTCTCTTTCTCCCTCTCTCTCTGTCTCTCTCTGGCAAGCACATAAGTCCTATAGCAAAAATTAAGAGAAAAAATTAGGCACAATAATTTTCTCTTGAAGTATGTTTGAATGGCAAAAATTAGTCTCTAAGAAAAAAAAAAAAAAAGTGCTACAGATGCCCCCAGGTGGGCTTAAAAATGCACCTGGTGTGGGCAAAAGCATTCAAGATCCAGACAAGCTAGCGGGATAGGCAAAGGGGTTTGAGACTTAACAAAATCTGTTGAGCGTGCTTCTCTCTGTCTCTCTGTCCATTCCTCCCCTCTGGCTCTCATGTGCAAATGCTATCATTAAAAAAAAAAAAAATAGGTTTAAAAAATTTTATGTGACACCTATGCTTTGCAATTATACACAAAGACACCCACATGTATGCACTGACATGAAAAATGTCCATAACATATGATGTTCGTAAGGAGAAAAAAACAAAGAGGTAAATCTGATTCCTACTGCATGTATGTGCACTTACATAGATATAAATACATAAATATCACACATAGGAGTTACATATGCAATTTTAAAGTCTAAAGAAGGATCTAAGCCAAACTGTTGACAGGATACATAATTTCAGAAAAACTTAGTTTTTTTGGTTCGTTTTTAGGTTTTTTCCATAGAGTGTATCCACTTGTCTGAGGGAAACTGAGAGCGATAAAGTGAAAAATCACCCCCCAGAGGAAGATGGTTACCCCTGATTTGGGACATGCAGGTACATGCACCCCCCATGATTTTCAAGCTGCCAGGTCTACGACCTGAACATGGTCAACCATGGGGGAGTCCAGTGTCTTAACTACTACATCACCTGCTGGTCCAAAACTTTTAACTTTTTTTTTAAAGAATTAATTGTATTGGGACCAGCAGTTAGCATAATGTTTATGTTGCTCAACTCCCATGTAGCAAACCACGGTTCGAGTCCCGGACCCAGTGGCTTAAACTCATGCTAGGCATGTGTGCATGCGTGCCCAAGATCCTGAGAGGACAATGGAGGAGAGGGGATTGCGGCATGGCCATTCCCCCTGGGGGGAGGGGGGTGATTTCTCACTTTCTATCTCTCTGTCTCTCTCTTTCTGGCGAGCACACGAGCCCTATGGCAAAAACCTCTCCAAAAATAATAATAATTTTATTTACTCATTCAATCATTTTTCTTTGACTAGAGAAAGACAGACACACAGAGAGAAGGAAAGTGAGAAAGCAAGCCACCAGGTCCGAGACTCGAACCATGGTCAGTCATGTGGGAGTATCCAGCACCTTAACCACCACACCACCTGCTGACCCTAGTTTTGTTTTGTTTTTTTTTAAAGAGAGATTTTTGCTATAGGGTGTGTGCATTCACCAGAGAGAGAGAGAGACAGAGACAGACAGAAAATGAGAAATCAGCCCCCAGAAGGATGGCCACGTTGCAATCCCTTCTCCTCCTGGGATTGTGGGTGCGTGCTTGCGCAAGCAGCGTGAGTTTAAACCACTGGCTCCAGGACCCAAACCGTGGTTGAGTACGTGGGAGTCCAGCGATGTAACCATTACGCCATCAACTGATCCCGAAAACTTTTAATTTTTAATCTCTACGTTCCTATGTTGTTAGAACTTTTCCAATAACTAATTATTTTAAAATTAAGTATATATTTTATATACTTTCAAAACAAAAATATAGTAATTTCTGTAAGAGAGAATGAAATCTAGGGCAAAAAAAGACAGTGACTTTGTATGTTACTTATCCTCATATGAATGTGAAGCCCTTCAAATATTAAGGCAATCTCCAGTTATGACAAAAAGTTTTAAAACATCTGTATCAAATTCTTTTGGACAAAGGAATGTCCTACCCTTAGCAGTTAGGAGGAGTTAGGTATTCCAGACCCATGCAAAGTTTTTTTTACAGCACTGGAATCCTCCCATAAAAGCATAAGACTCAGCAAATAAAGGACAATCTGCTTCACACATGCCTAAATTAGAAGGAGTTATGGCTTGTCAATATGATTTCAAGCAGACAAGATCACCATAAGGTTAAATTTAGCAAAGGCCCATGAAAATATTCAGTATAGTATCAGCCCAATTAACTGAAGAGTAACTGCAAGGAGTTTAACTTTAAATTTAATATAAAAATCACTGCAGTTTAAATCTAGGAAAACTGATTCCTTTTTTATTTCGGAGAGATTTTTGCTATAGGGCACATGCACTCACCAGGAAGACAAAGAGACAGAAAGCGAGAAATCACCACCACCACCACCACCCCCCCCCCCAGAGGGGATGGCCACACCGCAATCCCTTCTCTTCCACTCTCCTCTCGGGATCTTGGGCACACATGCACATGTGCCCGGCGTGAGTTTAAGCCACTGGGTCCAGAACTCGAACTGCGGTCGACTACGTGGGAGTCCAGGGATATGGCCATTACACCAAATGCTGATCCTGGGAAACTGATTTCTTTAGTTGGCATAAAAGAACCACCATGGAGGGACCAGCAGTTGGCGTAATGACTATGTCACTGGACTTCCACATAGTTGACCACGATTCGAGTTCTGGACCCAGTGGCTTAACTCAGACCAGGTGTGAGCTGAGAGAAGAATGGAGGAGAAGGGATTGTGGCGTGGCCAGCCACCCTGGGGGGTGATTTCTCGCTCGCTCGTTCGCTCGCTCTCTCTGTCTTTCTGGCAAGCATGTGCTCTATAGCAAAAACCTCTCCAAAAGAAAAAAAAGAACGAACCTCCATGAACATACCATGCACGCTCTCCACTTTAAGGCAGGACAATGTTGATAGCAAAAAGGATTTTAAATCACTTTCCCTTTCTTTCTCTCTCTCTCTGGTCAAATTAAAAAATAAGAACAACAAATACAATTAAATAAATAAATAATTTTTTTAAAAAAGAGAAAAAAATAAGAACTTCAATATAAATAGTGAAACACAATTCCAATTTGATTTCAAAATTACTGAAACTAATCACCTCTCAATTGGCGATTAATGTTCCTAAAGATAAGGAGATCTGTAAATTACAAACTGATAACTGATATCTAAAAAACATATAGTAGGCAATACTAATGCCATGAAACAAAGTTAACTCAAAGAATTAAAAATACAATTAAATAGTTAATCCTTTAAAAACAAACATAAGGGCCAGCAGGTGATGTGGTGGTTAATGCACTAGATTCCCACATGGCCAAACATGCTTCAAGTCCCAGACCTGGCGACTTGCTTTCTCACTTTTACTCTCGCTTTCTCTCTAGTGTGCACATGTGCCCTATAGCAAATTTAAAAATTATAAATAAATTTAAATGAACAATTATCTTTTTAAAATCAAATATAAATCCAAATTTTATTAGGGATACTGGTATTAATATCCCTGTTACAATAAGTTTTCATTCATGACTGGCCTCTCTTTGTTTCCTTGCTATTACACAACTCACTCCTCATCCTTGAGCAGTCACATATAATTATTTATGGAGCACTTACTCTGTGCCAAGTAACATCTAAACTCTGAAGATACAGCAGTGAGTACAACAAAGTCACCACCACCTTGGGGCACCTTCCCTACTGCACAGAATCAGTGCTGCTCCCTCCCCCAACCTCCACCTCAGAGTTCCTCTATCTCCCCATTAATAGGCATCATTTTTTTCTTTTAACAATGCACCTAGCAGGGCCAGCAGGTGGCATGGTGGTTAAGGAACTGGACATTCTCACACGGCTGACCAGGATTCAAGTCCCAGACCAGGTGACTTGCTTTCTCGCCCCACCCCCCACTTCTCTCTTTGGTCAGACTGGAATAAATGAATGAATAAATAAAATAATTCTTTTTTTAAAAAATGCACCCAGCATGTTGTTTTGTTTATTGTTAGCTTACTCCTTCAGGCTGTAAACTTCCTAAAGACAGATTTTTAAATAATTTTTTTGCAGGGGCGGGCAGGTGGCACGACTCTCACATGGCCAACAATGGTTCGAGTCCCAGACCTGATGGCTTCCTTTCTCACTTTACCCTTCTCTTGCTCTCACTCTCTTTGGTCAAACTTAAAAATAGTAATAATAACAATAACTTTTTTTTTTTTTTTTGGCTAGAGAGCACAAGCAATTTCCAGAGAGAGAAGAAACCATCCCCTTTACAGAGAATTCTCACATTGTAACCCCTTCTTCATTTCTCTTCTTTTGGGATTTTGGGCATGCACACACATATTCCTAGCATGTTTCTCAGGTCGCCAAGTCTGGAAACACAGAACTAGCCAGGTGGGGTCTGAGTGCCCTATAATCACCAGGCCACAAAGCCAGCCGAGCGGGAATTTTTAAATGTGTTATAATGAATATGTTGCAAAGAGCTTAGAACACTGCCTAGAATACAGACATTCAAATATGTTGAACAAATAAATACTCTCTCTTCTCTCTATATTCCCTCCCAACGGAAGTCGATCACACTTACCCCATTTGTAAAACACAATATAATGTCCTCTGTTCAAGGGCACTGTCCTATCCTCACAACTTTACAGTTTTTTGGAAGAAGTTTGCAGAATTCCAAGTCTACCCTGACTATCTCCATTTTGTCACTTTCTAGTCCTTATTGTAACTGGGTTTTGTTGTTTGTTTACTTGCCAAAGGTCTCTTTATCTCAAAATCCAAGTTTCTCTGATTCTTTTAATTGAACAAGTAACTCATATTCACTATAACATTACACAGAAAATGGAGTTACATTCCACATAATGATTTAAGCCAGAAATCTGAGTTATTCCCAACATATTCTTCCTCCCAGGCTACATGCAATCCATTACTAGGTCTATTTCCAAACTCCAAGTCCAAATCATCCAATTATCTCTATCTCCAACTCCATTGTTCCATCTTAGTGCCACTTTTATCATTAGATGGAATTGGATTCCTGCAAATGTACTCATTGGTCTCTTGACTTCCATTCTTGCTTCCAATCTATTATTCAGCAACCTGTGTGATACTTATAAAAACAAATCAGCCTATGATCCTCTTTATTTTGGATCTCTACAATGGGTGCTCCTTCACTGGAAGATACCGTTTCTAAGGTGGCCCTTAGCAGTCAGTAACAAGTCCCTCCTATAGTCTCTCCTGCTACTCTCAACTTCTCCCTACCTTCTAGCCATCCCTGCTTCTCACTTCTTCAGATGTGCCAAGCTCTTCCACACCGTAAAGCCCTCTCAGAAGCTTCCCGTCTATCTAAATTACTCTTCTCCAATCATTCGTCTCACTGAGCTAACTCCTCCTCGCCATTTCCATCATAAAAATAGCACTCTCAAGAGCTTTCCCTGACTTCCCATCCAAATTAGATACTCCTCTATTGTAGAAGCCTATATTTTTCTTCATAACCCTGTATGATTTGGGTTTTTTTTTTTTTGGTTTTTTTTTTTTTGTTTGTTTGTTTTTGTTTTTTAGTTTGCTATAGGGCATGTGCACTCACCGGTAGCAGAGAGAGAGAGAGAGTGAGAGAGTACCCTGAGAGGTCAGCCATGGCAATCCCTTCTCCTTCACTCTCCTCTCAGGATTCTGGGTACACACACACGTGCACCCAGGGTTCAGGACTTTAACTGCAGTTTGTCATGTGGGATCCAGCTGCCTTAACCAACATGCCATGTGACTAGCCCAGCATGTATGATTTTGCAAATATGTACTTTATCTTATGACTGTTTAATGGCTACTTCCCTTTAAGGCAAAACTGTCTTGATCACTGTTACAGATATCACCAGTCTCTGGCACTAAGGAAGAGCTCAACTGACCAACTGAATACAGTTGGCTGCTCTCCCAGACCATAAACACTGCAAAGGCAAGATCAGTGCTTATTTTGTCCACTCTCACGTATTTAGTGACAAATACACTGCCTGCTATAGAAAGAATACTCAACAACATTTACTGAATAAACACAGAAAAAAAGAGAGAATGAGGGAGAACACCATTATCCTATTTGCCAGGGAGAAAAAAAAGCACCAGTACCATTTTGGCATCTTCATATATATAGCCTTCCAGATTTTTCTACATTAAGTGTTCTCCAGCATCCTTCTCCTGCAGCACTTAAAACTTCTCCAGCCTCCAGCGACTGGAGCACATAGCAGCCAGCAATATCCAGCAGTCCGCAGCTCCTACCAGCACCCTGCTTCAGTAATTCTGTGGCAAGGTGCCTCTAGTGAGACACTTCCCCAAGAAGAACTCTTCTCTGGTGCCCTAGAGAACAACTGGGAAGTTCCACAGGGTAGATTTCCATCAAGTTCCAGCAGCATGATACTCCCAGAGACTTCTCCATCAGACAGAAAGCCAGAGCCATGCTCTATGGATAAGGTCTGGATCTCAGTCCTGGGAAGAAGAGGGACTATTCCCTATGGGAACTATCTCAGTCCTAGGGGCAGTAGCTGCTCTGTATATTTGCTTTTCCCATATTCTTTAAGAGTTCTCTGTCCTTTTCACTAGCTAATTCCTCATTACTTCAATTCCCTATTGTAATGACTAATTCTTCAAATTTAGCTTTTCTTTCCAAGTGTTGGTCTCTCCTCCCTGATTGGATCCAGACTACAGAGGTTTTTTGGTTTTTTTTTTAAGAGATTTTCACTATAGGGCGCGTGCGCTCGCCAGATAGACAGAGAGAGACATTAGAGACAGAAAGCGAGAAATCACCCCCCCCCAGGGGGGATGGTCACGCCGCAATCCCTTCTCCTCTCAGGATCTTGGGCACGCACGCACACGCGCCCGGCGTCAGTTTTAAGCCACCGGGTCCAGGACGTGAACTGCAGTCGACTACGTGGGAGTCCAGCAACATAGCAATTATGCTAACTGCTGGTTCCCAGACAGATAGAGGTTTGAAATTAAATTTGTATGTGTGTGGTTAAGGTAAGGATCACATCTAGTTTTCTTCCCCATATGAACATCTAATTAACCAAACACTACTTACTGCAAAGGCTTCTCTACTACTATGCAGTGCCTCCTATGTAATAAATCAAGAATACAGAAAAGTGTGGGTCTCTTTTTGGACTATCCTGTTCAAATGATCTGCTTGTCAAGCATTTCACTAAAACCGCATTATTTTCATTTTTGAATATTTATCTTCAATATACTAGTTCTCTCTCCAAATGGGTCTAGCTTTATAGTAAGTTTTGCTACCCAGCAGAGTAAGTCCACTCATTTTGCCATTCTTTAAAATTATTTCAGTTATTCTTGGCGGCTGGCATTTCCATGTACATTTATCAGTTTATCAATTTCTACAAAATAAGATCTGCTAGCATTGTTACTGGTATTACATTGAATGCACAGGTGAATTCAGAAAGAAACAACATGTTACAAGACTGAGTCTTCTAATTCACAAACATGGTATATATCCCTTTATTTATTGAAGTCTTTAACTTCTCTCAACATTTACCGTTTTCTGCATGAAGGTTTTGCATTTTTTAGATTCATTCTGAAAAATATGATTTCTTATGCTATTGTAAATGATACTTTTATTACATTTTCTGATTACTGTTGCAACCTGTTTATAATCAGTTATACGGAAATATTTTTTATTTTCTACACACATGTCTTCTAAAAAAATCACAATTTTGATTTCTCCTTTCTGATCCCTATATTTTTCATTTTTCTACTGTTACTGAACTAGGTAGGATCTCTAAAAAAAAAGAGTAAACAGGAACCAGCAGATGGCGTAATGGCTACATCGCTGGATTCCCATGTTGTTGACTGCGGTTCGAGTCCTGGACCTGGTGGCTTAAACTCATGCCTGGTGCATGTGAGTGCATGCCCAAGATCCCAAGAAAAGAATGGAAGAGAAGGGACTGCAGCATGGCCATCCCCCCTTGGGGGGGGGGGGGGTGATTTCTCACTTTCTGTCTCTGTCTTTCTGGTGAGCGCACGTACCCTATAGCAAATATCTCTCCAAAAAATAAATAAATAAATAAATAAGGGACCAGCAGTCGGTGTAATGGCTATGTCGCTGAATTCCCATGTAGTCAACTGTGGTTCGAGTCCCAGATCCGGCGGCCTAAACTCATGCCAGGCACATGTGCATGCATGCCCAAGATCCTGAGAGGAAAATGGAAGAGAAGAGATTGCAGCATGGCCATCCTCCCGGGGTGGGGTGGGGGGGGTGATTTCTTACTTTCTGTGTCTCTGGCGAGCGCATGTGCCCTATAGCAAAAACCTCCCCCCCCCCAAAAAAAAAGAAAAAGAGTAAACAGAAGTCATAATAGTAAAAATAATTCATCTCTTCCCTAGTCTCTAAGGGAAAACCTTCAATATTTTACCATTAAACATGTTTGCTGTACAACATTTCTAAGTAATTTTTATCAAATTAAGAGAGTTTTTGTTTATTCAGTGAATTAAGAGATTTCATTTTGAATGTGTGGTTTGATTTTATCAAAGGCAATTTTTCTATTGGTGTTACTGCATTATTTTTCTGCTTTATGAATCTACTGATTTATGCTGATCAAGTTTTTAAATATTAAACCTATCTTTATAATAAGTCTGATAGTCTAACTTTGGTGTTTTGTCAAGACTTTTTTATGAATTGGTAATTTAATAAATGTTTCCTGTGTAAATAAAAAAAATGTCCAGTCTATATTTAGTGCAGTGTTGTATTTATTTCATATATGTGTGTGTGTGTGTGTGTGTGTGTGTGTATAATTTTTTTTTTGGGGGGGGGTGGTCAGAAGTCATGTGCGCTTACCAGAGAGACCCAGAGCCAAGAGAGTAAGAGAGAAAACCCAGCCATGTGGGATCCAGCCACCTAATCACCATATCATGATCTGGCCCTATATTTCATTTTGAATATTCATTTTCAATATTCTATTGTAGTTCTCTCTCCTAAAGAGTATAATCAAATGCTAAACCCACTGAGATTTCAATTCATTCTTATTAACCAGGTTACTGAGGCATGTCTATGTCCTTACTCTTTATTTGCTCTATCAGTTAAAACACATGGTGTATTAAAATTTCCCACTATGGGGATCAGCAGGTAGCATAGTGGTTAAAGCACTGGACTCCCACATGGTCAACCATGGTTCAAGTCCTGGACCCGGAAGCTTGAAGCCCACACCAAGCACATGTGTGCCCAAAATTCTGAAAGGAGAATGGAAGGAAAGAGATGTGATGTAGAAATCCCCTCTGGGGGATGATTTTCCACTTTCCCTCTATCTCTCTCCAGCACATGACTACACTCTATAGCTTTAAAATCCTTCTAAAAATTTCCCACTGTGATCATGGATTTGCCTATGTTTTATTAATTTTGTCGATTTTTGTTTTATGTATTATGAGTTGATGTTTTTAGATACATACAAATGTAGAACTGTCGTTGGCTTCCTGGTAAACTGAATATTTTATCATTATAAAATGTATCTCTCTAGTAGTAATTCCTACCCTAAAGTTCATTCAATTAAGAAATGTATACCAGTTTTCATTTGGTTAATGTTTGAGCCATGTATCTTTTTTCTGCCATTTTATTTTCAACTCCTTTGCATCCTTGAAAATACAGTAAAATGTGTTAATTTTTTAACTAAATGAATTATAAAACCTAGTTTGAAGACAAATATTCCTTAAGTTTGAAGTTCTCTAATGTATGTATATAACATATAGTATAAAAGACTGACTCCTGAGGAATATATAATAAAAATTGCTAAATATATTGTTAAGAATAAATTTTTGCAACATTGTCTACATTTATAATTAAAATTTCAAATCAATTCTGGGGAGCCAGTGCTGTAATTGCCCTGTTAGAAGAGATAACATCTACTATTCCATGAATTAACAGAATAAGTTGCTCCCTATCATAAAAAAAATAAGATGATCTTTACTGACTTGAAACCCTGTCTTTATTGCTTTGATGACTTTGCTTTATTGAGACTGATTCCATTAAATTTGTTAAGCCATTTAAGGTTAAAAAAAAAAAAAATACAGAGCTGGGCTGGTTCCATGCCGTTGTGGTCAAGGCAGTCAGATACTACACGGTTTCAAAGTCCTAACTCCTTAAGCTACCGTTCCCTCCCTGGGGCTGCCAGACAGATTAGCTCTCTGAAAGAAGCAGCCAAGCCAAGGTTCTTCCCTGCATGGAACCTGCTGTAGAGTGTTTTCTGAAGTGTAGGCACTGGCTTCCTACAGTACCTTGAGGCCTATGGGAACTGGAAGAAGCACCACATAATTAGAGAAGTGGAATTTACATACCTGACTCCACCCCTACCCACCTAAGGACTGGAGAGGAGTGGAGCTGGAGATTGAGTTCAGTCACACATGGCCAATGCTTTAATCAACTGTCTACATAATTGAACTCCCCCAGAAAACAAACAAACAAAAACAGGGTTCAAACAGCTCCTAGGTTGGTAAACACATGGAGGTGCTGAGAGGCAAAGTTCCTGGAGAAGGCATGTTAATTAATTCCACATCCTTCCCTGTACCTTGCCCTACCTACATGCTTCTTCCATCTATCTGGCTGTTCCTTAGTTGTATCCATTACAATAAACCAGTAAATCTCAAAGTAAACGTTCCTCTGAGTTCTGTGAGCCATTCTAACAAATCCTTAAACCTGAGATGGGTGTTACAAAAATTCCCAATTTATAGTTGATTGGTAAGAACTACAAAAGGTACAGACTTACAATTAGTATCTGAACTCAGAGCAGTCTTCGGAGACTGAACCCTTCACCTAACAATAGGCAGTTAGTGCCCAAATGGAAGTAAATTGTAGGATATCCACCGTCCACAGAGAATTGGAAAACTGCTTGGTGTGAGAAAAAACCCACACATTTGATGTCAAAAGTTTTGCAAGTGTAAAAGAAACATTGTGTTTTTCTCTTTTTTTTTTTTCATAATTCTTCACATTCTTTTTTAATCTCCAAAGGTGCTAAATTTGCACTCACTTTTTAAGAATTTTTTTTTTTGCTGGGTATAGAATTCTAGTTTGGCAATTTACATTCTTTTCTACATTTTAAAAATATTCCACTGTTTCCTGACATCTACTACATCTGTTGAGAAATTTGCTGTCAGTCTTATTGCTCTTTTGAATGTATTCTAATATGTACTTTTTCTCTGGCTACATTTAATATTTTGTCTAACTTTTGGTTTTCAGTAACCTTATGCTTCAATGTTGATTTTATTTGAAATTATATGCCTGGGAGCCAGCCAGCGCGGTGGTTACAGCACTAGACTACCATATGGCCAACAGTGATTTAAGAGTCCTGGATTCGGCCACTTGAGAATCATTCCGGGCATGTGTGCATGCATGCCCAAAATCTTGAGAAGAGAATGAAGAAGGAACTGCAGTACAACCATATGATTTCTCACTTTCCTGCTCACTGTCTCTCTCTAGTGAGTGCATGCACCCTGTGGCAAAAACATGAAGGGAAAAAAAAAAGGAAACTATATCCCTATAATATTTCTTGGATTATGATTTGGTGCTTTTGTCTATTTTGGACAATTGCCGGCATTATCTCTCCAATGACTCATGAGTCATTCTTCCTTCCTTTCCTACTGGAATTCCAATTGTACACTGGTGAGATTGAATCCTATGCCTCTTACACCCTTGTGTATTTTTGGTCTATTTCATTCAGAAATGCTTATTTTCAATTTGTTATACTATTAATCTACTAACCTGTGCCAAACTTCAAATTTTGTCCCCTACTCACCCGTCCAGGTTCTCAACTACGACTTCTTGAAATAGCATACTCCTCTAGGCCAGAAGTAAATGCAAATGCTGGTCTCATATCTTTGAACTTCTCTACTCCAGATCTTGGATCCACAAATTCTCAATGTTGTTTTAACTACCCATTACCCTCAAAAATATTTTGTTTTGGGACCAGCAGTTAGCGTAATGGCTGTGTCGCTGGACTCCCATGTAGTCGACTGCGGTTCGAGTCCCGGACCTGGTGGCTTAAACTCACGCCGGGCGCATGTGCGTGCGTGCCGAAAATCCAAAAAGGGGAATGGAGAAGGGACTGCAGCATGGCCATCCCCTCTGGGGGTGATTTCTCGCTTTCTGTCTCTCTCTTTCTGGTGAGCGCACGCGACCTATAGCTAAAAAAAAAAAAAAAAAACTCTCCAAAAAAAAAATTTTTGTTTTAAATTCTGTCCATCTTGGGACCAGCTGATGGTGTAATGGCTGTATTGCTGGACTCCCACATAGTCAACTGTAGTTCGAGTCCCAAACCCGGCAGCTTAAACTCAGACTCGGCACATGTGCATGTGTGCCCAAAATCCAAGGAGGATGATGAAGGAGAAGGGACTGTGGCATGGCCATCCCCCTGGCGGGGTGGGGGGTAATTTCCTGCTTTCTGACTCTCTCTCTCTCTCTGCCTGCCTCTCCAGGGAGTGCACACATCCTGTAGCAAAAATCTCTCTTAAGTAAACAGAAAAATTCCCTACTCTCCTTTTTCTATTCTTTGTGAGTTTATACTTTTTGTAATTCCTGTCATTTATCAAAATTTTGGGGAGAACTGGCGAAAAAGACTTCTTCAATGAGTCCTGCTTAAGCGGAGATACCCAGTTATCATTTTACTGGTAAAACTTTTACATATGAAGGATATTAAACTTCAGTCAAATATGTGTCAAATGCTGTTTACATTTTAATTTTATGGTCTTTTTAGCACATAGAAATGCTGAATCTATGGTCAAATTTATTGGCTTTTTCTTTCTGATTTTGGTGTCATGATTAGAATGGCCCTTATAACCTGAACACTATGTAAATACTGACCCATACTGTCTTTTAGTATTTTTAGTATTTCCATCCTTACATCTAATTTTTAGATTTATTCTGGTATAAAGTATGAGGTAAGGATCTAAACTAATTGTTTTTAAGTGATAAGCCACATCTATTTAGATAGTACTCCATTTCTTCCTCAAAATGGTATCTTTATCATTATATTAAATCAAAACATATTTTCTTAACACTTACATAATTTGACTGTATACTGGCACTGATGATCCCCACTGCTCATCCTCCTTGCTATTCTGTCCTCTCTTGGCTTCTATAACTCTCCCAGTTCTCTTTATCTTCAACTGTTTCTTCCTAGTCTCCTTTACAAGCTCAATTTTCTTCCTATTTCCCCCATCCTCTCTTATTTTCCAGCCTCCTCTAAGTCATCTCTAGAATCTCTTTCTTTTCTCATTCTCCCTACTCTCCCAGGAAAATTTCACCTGCATTCACAACGTCTTTGAGCTCTCACTTTACACTTCCAGATCTTTAGCCAACTGTCTTCCAGTATACCTGGATGTCCCGCAGGTACTCCAATCATGACTATACAAATAATAATTCAACAACTCCTGAAACTTGCTCTTTGTGTACTTCAGTATCTATAATCACTCTAGCAGAAATCTCAGTATAATTTTTTTTTTTTTGAGAGGTTTTTCGCTATAGGGCGTGTGTGCTCGCCAGACAGAGAGAGACATAGAGACAGAAAGCGAGAAATCACCCCCCAGGGGGGATGGTCACGCCGCAATCCCTTCTCCTCCATTCTCCTCTCGGGATCTTGGGCACGCACGCACACGTGCCCGGCGTGAGTTGTAAGCCACCGGGTCCAAGACGCGAACCGCGGTCGACTACGTGGGAGTCCAGCGACATAGCCATTACGCTAACTGCTGGTTCCCAGTATAATTTTTCTTCTCCTTCACCATAAGAGGATCCAGAATAAGCCACTGTGGCATAAAAATTATTTTGAGCTGAAAGCAGTTGGGTTCCAGAAATGCCTTATCTGCCTAAAAGCAGAGCCTCCCATAAGAACTCTGCAGAAGTCAATTATCATAAATCACCTCTGGAGCAACCCTAATCTTCTGGGATGAGATGACACCCAAACTACATACAAACAGACAATGTCACAAAACAGTCACATCTCCCAGATTCTCGCAAGGGCCCACTTAGCTTTCCAAAAGTTATTTACTTTCCCTTTAAGGGCCCTTTCTCCTATTCCCCCTCATCAATTAAAATGGTGTATGCTATGGTTGAATGTGTCCCCTAAAAATTCATGTGAGAATTTGGTTGTACTGTTAAGAAATTAGAGAGACTTAATTCAATTATGGTATTGCAAGGTGAGACCTTCGGGAAGTAATTAACCATTAGGGGGAGCCTCCATGATTGATTTTGATAGGTTCATAAGGAGAAGGAACGAGGCCAGAACAGAGGTACTCTCTGCTCTGTTCAAGCTTTTACCTGTCAACATGTAAGACTGTCTGCCATGTTACTGGCCAGAAAGATGACCCTTGCCAGATGCAGCCCCTCAACCTTGGCCCTCCAAACCATCAGCTAAATAAAGTTCTATTCTAATTTGAACAGATTAGAAAGACTATAAACCCCCAATTCCAATAGCTACTTTCAGTCTCTTTGTAACTCCCAAAGTATATACATAATTACATCTATATTTTTAAGAACTATTTTATTTAACTTCATTTATTCATTTATTTATTTTAAATTTAACCAGAGAAGGACAGTGTGTGTGTGTGTGTGGGGGGGGGGGGGGGGGGGGGGGCGGCAGTCGTGACAAAGCAAGCTACCAGGTCCAGGACTCAAACCCGTGGTTGGCCTGTGGTCCAGCACCCTTAACCACTGTGCCACCTGCTGGCTCCAAAATCCCCCAAATCTATCTTTTCTCTTGCTAATCTGTCTTTTGGCAGTTTCATTCACAGGACCACAACACAACCTAAGAGGGTAGAGGCAAAGTGTTGACATCCATCACATCTTAAAGATCACACTAAATCCTATTGATTCTAGCTCCCAAGTCAGATCTTTTGTAGCACAACTGCCTTGTAAAGGTCTTAACTAATATCTCTGCTGAGTTTGTCACCAGACTCCTACCTTCCTGCCAAACAATCCTCTACATTGTCCAGTGAATGACTACTATAAAATGAGAAACTGATCAACTTACTCTTCTGAATAAAATCTTTTGACTGATCCCTATTACCTGTAAGGTAAAATTCAAAGCCAACATGATATACAAGCTTTCTGTGATCTGGCTGCTCTCTAACCTTAACTAATCCATCTCTATCCTTAAACCCTAATAAGCAAATCATATGTAATTACCCACGCCAGTCAAATTATTTCTTTTTCAGTTCCTTTGCACATGTAGTGACTTCAGCCTAAAAAGTTTTCTTCTTGATTCTCTTTATATGCTTAGCCACTTCTAATCATCTTTGAAATACACCTTTAGTGTCATTTAAATATATATATATATATCAATCATTCAGACAATCAAGGAAATCTCATCACTGCCTCCTTTGTACCTCAAATTCATCGTGCACAAACATACCTTATAATTTCCTGCTACATACCATATTGCAATTATTTTTGGGGGGGGGTCTGTCTTCCCTACAAAACTGGTTAGCTTTTATTTCTTTTCTTTTTTCTTTTTTCTTTTTTTTTTTTTTTTTTGAGAGGTTTTTGCTATAGGGCACGTGAGCTCGCCAGACAGACAGACAGAGACATAGAGACAGAAAGCAAGAAATCACCCCCCAGGGGGGATGGCCATGCCGCAATCCCTTCTCCTTCATTCTCTTCTTGGGATCTTGAGCACGCACACACACGCGCCGGCTTGAGTTTTAAGCCACCGGGTCCGGGACTCGAACCGCGGTCAACTACCGCGGTCGACTACATGGGAGTCCAGCGACATAGCCATTACGCTAACTGCTGGTCCCTGGTTAGCTTTTATTTCTGAAAGACCAGGCTTAACTCAGGGGTTAGAGTGCTGACAAAGAGTATTTCCTTAACCAAATTCTAGTCAGGCTCCTCTGAAGCTTTTACTCAACTAGGCTTCAATTTTCAATGTCTACCCTTGTCAAGCCTGCCCTGCCCAATTTTAGTAAAAACTTTCTTATTTAGCCAGAATTCTCTACCCTCAATATCTAACCATCTTTGACATCAAATAAAGATCTTCATCCTCTATCATCCCTCAGGTGATGTCTGGTCACCCTACCCTGCCTTCAGTAAGAACCCTATTAGGACAGTTTGGCCAGAATTCTCCCACCATCCTGTTTCCACTTAGCAATTTTCTATCTACTGACTCCCACACTTTTTCCTGACTACAAATTCCTATTTTTCCTTGTATTCAGAATTAAGTCAAATCTATCTCTCTCCTATTGCAAAATCCCATCGCTCTATTATATATGATATTCCCCTGGGATACAGTCTACCTTTCTATTTTCTTTTTTCTTTTTTTTTTTTTTTTTTTTGAGAGGTTTTCGCTATAGGGCGCGTGCGCTCGCCAGACAGAGAGAGACATAGAGACAGAAAGCGAGAAATCACCCCCCGGGGGGATGGTCACGCCGCAATCCCTTCTCCTCCATTCTCCTCTCGGGATCTTGGGCACGCACGCACACACGCCTGGCGTTAAGTTTTAAACCACCGGGTCCAGGACGCGAACCGCGGTCGACTATGTGGGAGTCCAGCGACATAGCCATTATGCTAACTGCTGGTTCCCTACCTTTCTATTTTAACAAGTGTCATGAATTGTGTGTGTGTGTGTGTGTGTTTTAACAGCACACAGTAGGCATTCAAAATAAATGAAAAAGATATGTAAGAACACAGAACTTTTATAAACAGGTTTATTCATTAAGTAATCAAAAATTCATTTCCTGGGCTAGTAAGTAGCTAAGTTGGTTAAGGCGGCTGGATCCCACATGACTGACTACACAGTTCAAGTTCTAGAACTGGCTTCCTGAAAAGCAAGCCAGACATGTGGGTATGCATGCCCAAAATCCTGAAAGGTGGGAGAAATGGAAGAGATGAGACTTCAGTGTAACCATCCCCTCTAGGGGATTGCTTTCTCCCCATCCCCCAAGCAAGTCCACGTGCCCTCTGGCAGAAGTTGGTTTATTTAACTTTTACTTCTTTCCTTTTTTTTCCACGAGATTTTTGCTATAGCACATGCGCTGCACTAATCAGAGAGACAGAGATAGAAAGCAAGAAATCACCTCCTAGCGGAGATGGCCATGCCATATTCCCTTCTCCTTCATGCTCCTCTTGGGATTTTGGGCACGCACATGCATGAACCCGGAGTGAGTTTTAAGCTGCTGGGTCCGGGACTTAAACCGCAGTCAACTACATGGGAGTCCAGCGACATAACCATTACGCCATCTGCTGGTCCTTAACTTTATTTAATGGAAAAATATTAAAACTTGATAGTGGATTCAAATCATAAAACCCTAAGACTCTCATTATGTAGCAAAATCTGCCTCTGAAGTGTTACAAATAGTTCAAAACTACTACAAATGTGTCTAATGAGGCTTCACTATTATAAATGTAACACAACTAGAAATGACCTGTTTAGGTGCTTTTTTTTTAGTTAATGAGTTAAATCATCTCATTCAAAAAAGAAATCCTACATGTTCTACACCAAGGCAAAAAGCTAAAAGTCTACATAACTACAGCAAAATATTTCCTAGTTTTTGTATAAATGATACAAGATACTGTTTTTTGTTTGTTTGTTTGTTTTTGAGAGGCTTTTGCTATAGGGTGACTGCGCTCGCCAGACAGAGACAGAGACAGATAGAAAGCGAGAAATCACCCCCCAGGGCGGATGGCCACGCCGCAATCCCTTCTCCTCCATTCTCCTCTCAGGATCTTGGGCACGCACGCACACGCGCCCGGCGTGAGTTTAAGCCACTGGGTCCGGGATTTGAACCACGGTCGACTACGTGGGAGTCCAGCCACATAGCCATTACACTAACTGCTGGTCCCAAGATACTCTGTTTTTAAACTTTTGTAAAAGCTTCACATTAATTTCCTAACTACAGTACAACTACAGCCCCAGGCAGGATAGCTTCATATCTTTATTTGGGCAATTGCTTCCTTATTACAAAAAGAATTTAAAAAGCCATAACAAACACTAGAATGAAAAGTAGCTCCATGTAAACTGATGGTAGATAAACGCATAGATAAGTTTTAGATGATGAGAATCTTCTGATTTCTCAGATTATCAAACCATTTAATATGAAAGTTTTAATGAATCTGTAAAATCTACTTTCAAGTATAATCAAAGAAATACTACTTCAAACTTTAAGATCAAATATACACAGTGAAAAGTGATAGAAAGATCCTATTAACCTATTTTTAAAACTTACTCCTGGACCTGTCAGGAGACACAGAGGTCTTATTAACAAATGGGATCATAGCTACTCCCCTCCAGCTTTCCAAAGAAAATCAGTTTAAAGTAACATAGGTGCAGACTGATAAGAAGCAATCACTACCCTGAATCTCAGGAAGTACCACTTACATCATCCATGTTATCATCTTCTAATGATTAAAAAGCTAGGAAATAAAGACTATATCACACTGTGCCCATAACTTTATAAACTGTGCTGGTTTCACTGCCTATCACCACTGACTGCAAATCCATTTATTTTTTGTGTTTTCTGCAACATGTACTCAAAGAGACTGTGGCATAATAAAGGAAACACTTGTGGAATTATCACTCAAATCAAGAAAAACCATTTTCTACATGTGAAACTCCTTTTCACATCTCTTCCTTTCCCTGTTCTCTCTCCCAAAGATAATCACCATCCTGATTTCAACCTGTGGTCATTTTGTTTAAATAACAGCTTTTAATGAGACTTAATTCACATATCATCAAGTCCACCTATTTGAGGAAAACTTCAATATATTCACAGAGTTGTACAACCATCACCATGGCAGTTCTTTTCCTTTTTCTGGTTTTTGCCATACGGCGTGTGCTCTCACCAGAGAAAGACAGGAAGTGAGAAATCACCTTGCCCCCAGGGGGTGGGGGGGGTAACTGCAACACCACAACCCCTTCTCCTCTCCAGATTTGGGGCACACGCACCCTGTGTATTTTCTTTCCTTTTTTTTTTTTTTTTTTTTTGGGGGGGGGGTTTGCTATAGGGCACATGTGCTTGCCAGAAAGACAGAGAAAGAGAGGCAGAAAGCGAGAAACCACCCCCCCCAGGGGAAGGCCATGCCGCAATCCCTTCTCCTCCACTCTCCTCTCGGGATCTTGGGCATGCACGCATACGTGCCTGGTGTGAGTTTAAGCCACCAGGTCCAGGACTCAAACCGCGGTCGGCTATGTGGGAGTCCAGCAACATAGCCATTACGCTACCTGCTGACCCCAACCCTGTGTGATTTTCAAGCAGCTGGGTCAGGAACTCGAAACACAGTTCACCATGTGGGATCTAGCATCTTAACCCCCATGCCACCTGCTGGTTCCACTACAGCGGTTTTTAACTTTATCAATTTGGTTAAATAAAGCTAGAACTTTCCAAAATTCCCTTCCCTGTTTTTGCACAAGATTTTGGTGAAAGTGGAACAGTCCCTACCTTTCCGAAGGCCAGGGTATTTAGACATAGTGACAGACAGAAATAGACATGCCAGAGGGTTCCAGCTTGTCTATGCTGCTTCCTTCACCATTAGTTTTTTTCGTTTGTTTGTTTGTTTGTTTTTTCCACTGCTGACCTTGCTAACGAATAGAAGTCCCCAGCTTAATACCAGATGCTGGTTGGCAGACACGAAAGTAGGAGCCAGGCAGAGGTAACAGCTTTTCCAGATTCTTTGATCAGATGCTTGTGCTTCCATGCTAACTGCTGATCACACCTGGCTTTTTCTCAGAGTCTCCTGCCAGTTCTGACTTGGCCCCTATGCAGAAGCTTCAGGAGAGATGGCTTAAGCAACTTTTCTCTGATCCTCTAATTCCTGTAAGAAATGTTTTATTCCTATACTAAATAAATCCCTTACTCTGTAAGACCCACAGTGGTTCTACTTTCCTTACAATCCTGATGTACACTACTTACATGTCCCTAACAATGGCTCAGAACTGACTCTTCTGAACTTAAGGAAAACAGAATCAGATACCATGGTCCTCCTTCTATGTACGGTATACCTTTCCACTGTTTCACTTACCCAAAGTCAACTGCAGTCAGAAAATCTTAAGTGGAAAACTCCAGAAATAAGCAATTCTGTTTTAAATTGTGTGCCATTCTCAATATGAAAACTCCCACTGTCTAGGAATCATCCCTTTGTCCAGCCTATGCGTGCTGCACAGCTACCCACCCAATAGCTGCGAAAAACACGATGGGCACAGAAGCATGTTTGCCCCAAATCCTGATGGTATACAGAAAAAGAGAAGCTACTGGGATGTAACCATACCCCCTCCATCTGTCTGTCTCCTGTCTCTCTCTGGAGAGCGCACATACCCTATGGCAACAAAATACACACACACACACACACACACACACATACATACATACACACACACATACATACATACACACACACACATACATACATATATATATATAGCATGTATGGGTCCAATACTATTCACAGTTCTGAGCATCCACTGGGGATCTGGAAACATATACCCCAGGTATAAGGGAGGGACCGCTGCACTACACATTTTGAGAGGTTTTCCATGCTACTGCATGTAGCTTTATTTTATTCATTTCTTACTGCTGTGTAATCTATTTTATACCACATGCATTTTAATAATCGTTTATTTATTATATACAAACAGAAAAGAACTCAAATCCTGTGTGTGTATCTGTACATGTATCACACCCACAATCAAAAAATGGAACATTACCAGCTTATACATCTTCCCTATTCTCCACTGTCTCCTGATTTTCCACACCATTAATTAATTCTGCCTGTTTTCAAACTTGTTTTGAACTTGTATACAAAATCATAAAATATATAATTATGAGTCTCTGGTTTCTTTTTCTCTATATTATGTTTGTGAAATTCTTTCATTTCTTGCATACAGCGTTAGTTTGTTTTTATGGCTGTACAGTTTTACATTATATTACAAATCACGATTAATTTCTTACTCTGTTATTGATGAGCATCTGAGCTGTCTCTAGCTATATAGAATTTGGAACAATGCTTCTGAGAACATTCTTGTACCTACCTTTTGGTATACATACCCTCATTTCTCTTGGGAATATACACACAAGGGGTGGAACTGCTGAGATGAGCAGTGTGCAGATCTTCCATTCTAATCAATGATTCTAGTTTTCAAAGAAGTTAAACTCGATACTGTCTTTTTAACTTAGCCATCTGGATGTATAATGGCATCGTGCTGTGATTTTACTTTATTGGGTCGTCAGAAAAGTCATGATGCATTTCACACAGAAAAAATATGTCATGACTTTTCCAGAGACCTAATACATTTCCCTAATGACTATGAAGGTTGAGCGCCTTTCCCTATGTTTACTGACCATCTATGAAGTGCCTGTTCAAGCTTCTTGCTCACTTTTCGGCTGAGCTATGTGTTTTCATATTGACTTAGAGAAATTGTTAAAATATTCTGAACACAGGTCTCTATTGGACAGTCTCACTCTATGACTTGATTTCCATTCACGTGTATCTTTCAATAATCAATTTTAATGTAATCCAATATACTGGCCTTTTCCTTTACAGTTAGTGATTTTTATAGGCACAAACATTTATTTGCTGTACATACCAACACTGGGCAAGTAAACAAAGGAGCACGTAAAAAAATGTACCTATCCAAGAGGCACAGAGTGCTGGAGGAGGTACATTAAACTGGAGGAAAGGCTCCCAGATACAGTAAAGAGACTCTCACAACCTTAGTGTTGTACACCCTAGTGCAAGCGTACAATTCCCACAAGTACACCCTAGTGCAAGCGTACAATTCCCACAAGTAGTCCTCATATAATCAAACCTAATCTTTACCCACTCACAAAGTGTACATACATACATATGTAACATGTATAAAAATTTACCCACAAACATAGAACATTTTTGATACAAATTTCAAAATGTAAGGAAGTAAAAAATTAAAGTCGATCTGGGGGCAGCAGATGGCATAGTGGTTAAGGCATTAAGACTCCCACATGGCCAACCATGATTAGAGTGCCAGACTGGGTGGCTCGCTTTCTCGCTTTGCCTCCCTCCCTCCCTCTATTTCTTTCTTTTTCCTTCTCTCTCGCTCACGCGCGCGCGCGCGCGCTCTCTCTCTCTCTCTCTCTCTCTCTCTCTCTCTGGTGAGCAGATATGCCCTATAACAAATTAATATTAACAAAAAATAAAATAATTTTTTAAAAGTCAACCTAACTAATATTTCCAATCCAATCTCATAAGAAAGTGAAAAGATACAGGACTAAACCATTAGAAGTGAGTGGCATTAATATGCACAAAATCATAAGCAGATAACTGAAGTAAAGATGAATAATGTGAAAAAAATCAAATAGTATGAAAACTATAAATTAGTAAACTAGAGTAAAAACAACTATTTCAACAGTTCAAAAGCAAAGTGTAATTAACTGTCATGAGGTATTTGTGAAATATTTTAAAAATCATATTAAATTTATTGTCATTGCGGGATTATGTCAGTGTCAGTGAGGAGAAGTACAGTAAGAGAAGTTCGGAAATGTACAATGAGGATGGCTAAAATTATTCTCATAATAATAAGACAATCTTCAAGAGGAAATAAAATGATAGGCCAATTCCACCCTAAAACATTCTACATTTGGTTTCAGCTAACTTTAAGGAATTGTTTAATTTTATTCTTATTTTTCAATTTGCCCAAAGAGACAGAGATATAGATAGAGAGGAGAAGTGAGAAAGCAAGCCGGCAAGTTCAGGACTCAAACCGCGGTCAGCTATGTGGGAGGTGGGAGTCCAGCATCTAAACCACCGCGCTACCTGCTGGCACCCTTGAGCTAACTTTTTAATCAATCACTCTTCTGGATCTTTCCCTAACAAAGCCAAGAACATAGCTGTTGTTTAAATTTTCTTTATATTTAATTTTACGTATTATCATTATTCTTCAATTTTGACCAGAGAGAGACAGAGAGAAAAGGAGAGTAAGAAAGCAACCTGCCAGGTCTGGGACTTGAACCATGGTCAGCCATTAGGGAGCCCGACACCTCAAACACCACGCCACCTGCCAGCCCAAGAACATAGTCTTTTAACAACTAAAATTTCTCAGAAACCAATTATCTGTATGTTTCCAAACTCGGTGACTATTTATGAGCAATGTTGACTATCAGAATGTCTTATGACTGGGCAGAAATGGAAAAGATTATCTAAGAACTTTATAGTATGAATACCAAACTGCAGCTAAGAAGTAGAGCTGAATTATAGGAAGAAGAAAAGAAAAATATAATTTCTGGGGACGAGCAGTTAGTGTAATGGCTGTCACTGGACTCCCATGTAGTCGACTACAGTTGGAGTCCTGGACCCAGTGGCTTAAACTCACACCAGGCGCATGTTCATGCATGCCCAAGATCCCGAAAAGAGAATGGAGGAGAAGAAATTGCAGCGTGGCCATCCCCCCCAGGGGGTGACTTCTCGCTTTCTGTCTCTCTGTCTGTCTCTGTCTTTCTGGCGAGCGCACTCACCCTATAGCAAAAACCTCTCCAAAAAAAAAAAAAAATTCTGTGTGTTAAAAACAAATGTTACATCATATTTCACTAAAATATTCAGAAAGAAGTATTAAAGCGACTACAAGAAAAACAGAAATGGATAACCTTTGCCCTAAAAGATACCCAGCTGTGAGTATTACAGACTGCCTAAGAGCTCTGTTTTTTGGTTTTTGTTTTTTAATTTACTATAGTGCATATGCACTCACCAGAGAGAGGGAAAGTGAGAAAACACCCCTCAGGGGAATGGCCACACCACAATCCCTTCTCCTCTATCCTCCTCTCAGGATTTTGGCCATGCACCCACTGGCACTCAGCATGTTTTCAAGCCACTGGGTCCAGGACTCAAACCACGCAGTCAGCCACATGGGATCCAGCAGCCTTAACCACATCACCATTGGCTGACACGCTTTAATCCAAATCTATAGGTATCATTTGACTGAGATGTTCTTCAGTCAAACAATGTAACTACATCTAGGACCAGCACTTGGAGTAATGGCTATGTCACTGGACTCCCACGTGGTCAACCGCGTTTCGAGTCCCAGACCCAGTGGTTTAAACTCCCGCCGGGCACGTGTGCGTGAGTGCCCAAGATCCCGAGAGGAGAATGGAGGAGAGGGGATTGCAGCATGGCCATCCCCCTGGGGGGTGATTTCTCGCTTTCTATCTATCTCTCTGTCTTTCTGGGGAGCGCACATGCCCTGTAGCAAAAGACTCTCAAAAAAATAATTAATAATAATAATAACGTAACTAAATCTAATAACATCCAGGCCAGCCCCATGGCCTGGTAGTTAAAGGAGCTAGATCCCACATGGCCGACCATGCAGTTCCAGTCTCTGCCCTGGCAGCTTGAAAAACACACCAGGCATATGTGCATGCATGCCCAAGTCCTGGTAAGGCTGAAGAAATGGAGAAGGGACTACAGTGTGACTATGCTCAATGCAGGTGGAGGGTATGTCCCTCTCCCTTTCTGTCTCTTCTTTGTCTCTTTTCTGGTAAGTACATGGTGCCCTTGAGCAATAAAATTTTTTAAACTTTTTTAAAAAAGGCATGCGCGCGCACACACACACACACAAGCACACACAAAGAAAAAGGTCAGATTATAAAACTACATGTACAGTAAACCTATTCTGAGTTAATAAATTTTAAAATTAAAAAAGGACCCATGTCAGTATAGAAAAATAAAGAGATACATTATTAGAAAGCCAATTGTTGATTTCTGAGGTAGATTCCCAGTGGTTTGGCCCTCTTCCTATTGAATCTGCAAGTGGGAAAGAGCACCCCCTTTCCCTAGGCTCATGTTCTCATGTAGCTAGAGCTCAACCAGAGGAAAGTCTTGGTTCCCTGCCTTACCCAACTCACTCCTCAGACAAGAGTGCCTTACCAGACTGAAGAGTCTGAGAACAAGCACTGAGCATGCTGCCTCCTTCCTGTCTACCATGACTCTGGGGATTTGCCTGCATGCACAGAATACACACTCTGCTCCTCTCTTCTGCATCACAAGGTTGTCAGTAGTAGCTTCTGTGGATTTGTTTGGTGCAACCAGTAAATATTACTAAGTCAGACTAATTTAGGGACAAAGTCTCAGCAGCCCACTTGAGTAGAAGACAAAATGACGTTTGTCAATGGGTCTTCATTCATTCAGTGAATGTCTGTGACTACCTGCTATGTGCCAGGAGATGGTCTAATCTCCTAGCATCCATCAACAAACAACGCAAAGATCCCTGTCCACCTAGAACGTACAGTCTAGCAGGAGCAGCCAATCACCACATAGCAAAAAGATGTAATTCATGGAGCATATTAGATAATGATACATGCCAATTTCAAAACACATCTCACTATTCACATTTATAAAATAAAACAATACATAATTATGACACAGCAGGTTCTCTGAATTTGAGAAATAGATTCTTAAAAAAATATTGAAAAAGGCTTAAATGTAAATAATTTGATTAGTAATTAAAGCACTTAACATAAATAATTCTTAAACGAAACAGAATTAAGAGTTCAACTCCTTTTTTTTTTTTTAAGAGAGATTTTTACTATAAGGCACATGCACTCGCTGGAGAGACCGACAGACAGAAAGCAAGAAATCATCCCCCAGAGGGGGTGGCCACACCACAATCCCATCTCCTCCATTCTCTTCTTAGGACTTTGGGCGTGCACACACACGTGCCCAGTGTGAGTTTGATGCCACAGAGTCCAAGACTCAACTGCAGTTGGCTACATGGCAGTCCAGCAATGCAACTGTTACACCATTTTGCTGGTCCCTGAACTCTTTCTTAACTTTAATACAAGTAAGTATATTTAAGTATTTTTTCCTCTTCTGTTTCTGTTGCTTTCTCACTGTTCCTTTCCTTCTCCCTCCACCACCACTAGGTCCCTCTCTGGTCAAATTAAAATAAATAAATAAATAAAGGTAAAATAATTCTTTTAAAAGAAAAAGTTCTAAGTAAAAACTCCATCTTCCTATAGGACGATCTTCTCCTTTGGCCAAATTCTTTGAATGACTTAACCCCTAAACAGAGAATGTGGTGGACACTCTGACTTTCCCTTTTCTATGCAGTGCTACACATAGTTCCTTGAATGGGAACCACTTCAGGGTATGAGCTATCCACAGACTGATGGTCTCTCTATCCTCCAAAAGCTTGCCTTTGGTTCAAGGGTTACCTGTCTAGCCATTTTCTGATTCCCAGCCCTCCAGTCACTTGCTTCTCTTCTAACTTTAGGCCAGAGGTGGCTCTTTTCTAGTTTAAGTCAAACTGCTTTTCTGCTTCTTGTTTGTTAGACACAGAAATCTTTTTATTTTCCTTCCCATAAACTCCTTAATTATCAAAATAAAATCAAATGAGGGCTACACGAAGCTTTCCTCAGAATTCTACTTCAGTTCTACCACAGACATCCTACCTGAACAAATGCATATGCATGCAGCACACTCAGCCTCACGTATGTGCACATAAACACATAGTTGTGAGCACACACTAATTTTATCCAATTCCCCAAGGCTAAAGATTATCCCAGTTCCCTCCTTGCTCCCCAAATGTAAATTCCGGGTTCTTTAAATTGTATACACTTCATCAGACCAGTGAACATACTGTTACAGAAGTGTATCAGGTCTAGTATGATGGAGCAGTATAATGTGCCGTTCTGCAATGCTGGAAGCCATACGGAAGAATGGAGTTCAGTTCCCAGATCAACCTGTACATGCACTCACACACACCAGTAATCCCAGGTAACTGGAAGTTTGAAGGGAGACTCAGAGTGAGACCCTGTTGAACGTTCTTATTTGTCTGGCTCCCTTCATTATTTAAAAAAAAAAAAAAGAAAGAAAAAGAACTTCATGAAAGCCACAAGTCCTGCCCACAATATTATTCTTCCTTATAGAGAAAATACTCCCAAACATGTATTTAAATTTCATCACATACAACTCAGCCCACCTGTGGTTTCTCATCCACCTAGAAAAGATTTCTTTCTGAGTGTTTCTTTTTCCATTAAATTTTTCAGCTTTCTAAAAGCATTAAGATTAGAAAACTTACATATTTTTTTAGAAACTTCTTTTAAACTCTTCGAAGGAGCATCATAATTCCAGCGATAACAGAAAAAGGTTGGCAGGTAGTTATTTAAAAAGATTCAAAACTGGCAGGTGATGGGGACCAGCAGTTAGCGTAATGGCTATGTCGCTGGACTTCCACGTAGTCGACTGTAGTTCGCATCCCGGACCCAGTGGCTTGAAACTCAGGCCGGGCGCATGTGCGTGCATGTGGTGCATGTGTGCCCAAGATCCCAAGAGGAGAATGGAGGAGAAGGGATTGCAGCGTGGCCATCCTCCCTGGGGGGGTGATTTCTCACTTTTTGTCTCTCTGTCTCTGTCTGTCTGGCGAGCGCACGTGTCCTATGGCAAAAACCTCTCCAAAAAAAAAAAACTGGCAGGTGGTGTGGTAGTTAAGGGCACAAAACTCCCACGTGGCCTAACACCATTTGAGTCCTGACCTGGTGGCTTGCTTTCTCTCTCTCTCTCTCTCTCTCTCTCTCTCACACACACACACACACACACACACACACACTTGGTCCCTCTCTGGTCAAATTAAGAGAGAGAGAGAGAGAGAGAGAGAGAGAGAAAGGAGGGAATTCTTTTTCTTTTTTCCGGAGGTTTTTGCTATAGGGCGCATGTACTCACCAGAAAGGCAGAGAAAGACAGAGAGACAGAAAGCGAGAAATCACCACCCAAGGGGGATGGCCACATCGCAATCCCTTCTCCTCCATTCTCCTCTCAGGATCTTAGGCACGCACGCACGCATACGGGCCTGGCATGAGTTTAACCCACTGGCTCCGGGGCTCGAACCACAGTCAACTATATAGGAGTCTAGCGACGTAGCCATTACCGCCATCTGCTGGTCCTGAGAAATAAAATATTTATTTTAAAAAAATAAAAAGAATGGAAGTTGGGCAGGCAGACAAGCAGGTTAGTAGACAGATTATGACAGTCATCTTTAGGGTTCTGTTGTATTCAGTTACTTTGGCCAAATGAAGAGGGAGAAGAAAGGTGAGATGGATCTAGCTAGCTATCATGCCACCTCCTAAAAAAAACAAAAGAGAAATCATGATTATACATACCCCTACTACTCTCACACTTTAAAAGGGCTTTCTATAAACTATGACATTACAGATAGATACTTTAGATAAATACCAAAAAAGCAACTTTGCATTCCATTACTTTTAGTTACCTACTAAAGACACAAGAAAAAACCCTTAGAGAGCTCAAATGCAGGGCCAGAGCGGGTAGCATGGTGGTTAAGGTGCTGGACTCTGACATAGCCAATAACGGTTTGAGTCTTGGACCTAGCAGCCTAAAAAAAAAAAAATCACACTGGGGCATGTGCATGCATACCCAAAATCCCAAGTGAAGAATGGAGGAAAAGAGATTGCTTGTAGCAACCCCCTGGAGGGGGAGAGGGATGATTTCTCACTTTCTCTCTCACTATCTGTCTTTATCCAGCAAGCCCATGCACCCTATGGCAAAAAGCCTTAAAAAAGAAAAGAAAAAGAAAGCAAGCTCAGCTGCATCCCATACAGCTGAAGTCCACTAAAAAATACCTGTTGTGTGTTACAAACATAGCTGAGACTACAGTCAAGTAAAGTTAATTAAAATACACTTCTAGGAGGTTGAGCTTCTTCCTCTAAGTGAGCTTCTGAGACCTACTACTAGATGGAGCCCAGCAATCCATATTTGAATAAGCCCTCCAGGTAATTCTAACTCCAGCTCAAGCCTAAAATCTACTAAGCTAAAGAATGTTAAAACTCTCCACATATTTTTCCCTCTTTTATCTATTCAGCCAATCTTCCAATGGGCTCAGTCTCTCTATGAAAGTCATCATCAGGCTCGTCCCATAACCTAGTTGTTAAGGGAGCCAGACTCCACATGGCCAACCTTGGTTCGAATCCCAGTGGCATGAAAAACACACTTAAAATCCTGACTGGACAGAAAAATGGAAGAAAAGAATTGTGTCCAGGGACCAGCAGTTAGAGTAATGACTATGTCGCTGAACTCTCATGTAGCCAACCGCAGTTCGAGTCCTGGACCTGGTGGCTTAAACTCACACCGGGCACATGTGCGTACATGCCCGTGATCCCGAGAGGAGAATGGAGGAGAAACGATTGCAGTGCGGCCATCCCCCCGCCCCGCCAGGGAGGTGATTTCTTGCTTTCTCTCTCTCTGTCTCTCTCTTTCTGGCGAGTGCACGCACCCTACAGCAAAAACCTCTCCAAAAAAAAAAAATTGTGTCCATGACCATGCCTCATTGGCAGGTGTATGGCCCACCCCCACCCTCCACCCCCATGAACATCCACGCCCTCTGGCAATGAAAAAAAGATAAAGTCACCACTGCCCAAAGTCTACCCCCATTATCAAAGAGTGGGTATCTTATCCCCATGCAACCCATCAATAAAGCAAGCGCAAACCAAAGTTTTAACTGAAAACTCTACTCAAGTGTTCTTCATCCAACTTATTGGGTCCAAACTGGATCCTCACTTGCACCTTAACAGTTTTTAGAAGCAATTTTGAGCCAGCAGGTGGTATGGAGGTTAGCGTAGCTAGATCTCATGTAGCCAACGGCACAGTTTGAGTCCCAGACCCAGGGGCTTGAGAATCATGCTGCCCACATGTGCATGTGTGCCCAAAATCCTGAGAGGAGAATGGAGGAGAAGGGACTACAGTGTGGCCATCCCCTCTCAGGGGGTCATTTTTCTCTATTTCTGGCAAGTACACATGCCCTATAGCAAATCTTTTTAAAGAATTATTTAAGTTTATTCATTTATTTATTCATTTATTTTTTAATTTGACCAGAGAGGGACAGAGTGAGAGAGAGAGGAAAAGTGAGAAAGCAAGCCACCACGTCCGGAACTTGAACCATGGTCAGCCATGTGGGAATCCAGTCCAGTTAACCACCACACCACTTGCTGGCCCCCAACCCTATAGCAAATTTGAAGGGAAAAAAAATAAAAATTTCAGGGAACAGTACCAGGTAGTAAGTTACTACCTGGACAAAAACATCATCTGTTCAAAATTCAACTCCATTACTAGATGGGCATAGAAACTTGGAGAATATGCCAAAGGAGAATCTCAAAACCCCATGAAAAGATGCTGCCCATCGCTGAGTGTGTGGATCCCACACAGTCCAGAAGGCTACTGGGGTGATGAAAGTGCTCAGAAATTAGGTAACAGTGATGGCTGCACAACTTTGTGCGTTTACTAAAAAAACACTGAATTATACACTTAAAAAATAAAGATAAATTAAAAGATGATTAACAGTAGAAAATTAAATCACAAGCTGAATACAAGCCTCTCTGGAAGGCCACACACTCCAAGCAAGTGTGAAAGCAACAATAATCCTTAAAGACAAATCTTCATGGTCAATGACCACCACCAATAGCTAAAACTCAAAAGAGGCCAGGTTAATGTTGTATGAACACTCAAATGACTCACGGCAGAGACAAGACTAGAACCTGCTTCTGATGTCAGCTCTGTATTCTTTCCAAGATAGCAGTGGTTCTCCACTTGGGCTCTGGGGAACTATTATCTAAGGTCTGTGGTTTCATAAGGAATTTTTAATTTCGCATCTTATTTCATAATCTGAAAAGATAACACACCTGTAACAAATATATTCTTTTTTTTTGGAGAGATTTTCGCTATAGGGCGCGTGCGCTCGCCAGACAGACAGAGAGACGTAGAGACAGAAAGCGAGAAATCACCCCCCAGAGGGGATGGTCACGCCGCAATCCCTTCTCCTCCATTCTCCTCTCAGGATCTTGGGCACGCACGCACATGTGCCCGGCGTGAGTTTTAAGCCACCGGGTCCGGGACACGAACCGTGGTCGACTACGTGGGAGTCCAGCGACATAGCCATTACGCTAACTGCTGGTTTCCAAACAAATATATTCTAATATACAAATTCATTGCTCAAGTTTGTAATTTGTGATTACATTTGCCTTAATACCCAGTAGTACCACTTAAATTGTTCTTGGACTAATGAGAAAAACAAGAAGTAAATTTAAGACTAAATGATTTATTCATACTAAAATCTAATGATAGACTTATAGAAATGCTTGCTGTAAAAAAAGAAAAGTCTCTCAATGTGGATGGGGAGAGGTGGAATTTTTATATATATATATATATATATATATATATATACACACACATATATATACACACACACATAATTGTGTATATATATACACAAATATATATACACACATATATATAATTGTGTGTATATGTGTATATATATTTGTGTGTATACATATATGCACAATGTATGTGTATATATATTTGTGTATTTATATACATGTATATAATTGTGTGTATATATGTGTGTGTGTGCATACACACACACACACACACACACTGAGTTTTACATCTACATTCTGCTCTAGCACCCTGAAACTTCCAATCTATTTCTACTACAATGCAATTGCTAGAAAATTATCAAATTTAATTTGAAACTTGGTACCATATATTGTGTTCAAAAAATCAAATGGTGTCACTCTTAAAACAGCTCAGATCTGTATTTTCATAGTTGTAATTTAATGATAAAAGCCCTGTCTGAACTCAAAGGAATAATCTGGGATCATTCATACCACTAGCACCACCAAAGGTAAGCAAAACAAAGCCCTTTTTCAGGGTTAAATAATTTCCAAGTCACCAAAGCCTGAATATCTCATACAGTACCAGTGTTTTCTAGCTTAACTCACATTTATAAGTCTGAAGAGTCCTAAATGATGTCCCCAAAAAATGTGGGTCTATATTGCAAGAAGATAACATAACATACACCAGTGAAACCAATCACTAAAAAAGTATTGCCCTAAATCTGTGGCTTTAGAAAATACAAAGAGGGACCAGCAGTTAGCGTAATGGCTATGTCGCTGGACTTCTACGTGGTAGACCGGTGTTTGCGTCCCGAACCCAGTAGCTTAAAACTCATGCCGGGCGCGTGTGTGTGCATGCACAAGATCCCAAGAGGAGAATGGAGGAGAAGGGATTGCGGCATGGCCATCCACCCGGGGGATGATTTCTCGCTTTTGGTCTCTGTCTGTCTGGCAAATGCACGCGCCCTATAGCAAAAACCTCTAAAAAAGAAAACAAAGAAAAAATTAAAAATACAAAAAACCTCCAGAAAACATGCCTACACACAAAAACAATTAAATAAATAAGATGGCTTGTTGTTAAATAAATAAATAAATAAATAACTGAAATGAAATATAATCTTAAATACTATTTTTTACCTAAGTGTAACAAGTTGGAAAAAAAGTATTCAGGATTTAAAAGAACAATTCTCCCCCCTTAAGTATAATAATTATAGTATAAATATATCAGTGTTCTTTTTATTTAGGCTCTTGAATATAAATTAAAATGTATCAGTCTACAACCATACTGCTTGCTTTCTACATAGACATTTTTATCATTAAAAAAAATTCATTTAAGGGACCAGCAGTTAGCATAATGGCTATGTCGCTGGACTCCCATGTGGTTGACCGTGGTTCAAGTCCCAGACCCAGTGGCTTAAACACGCCGGGCGCATGTGCGTGCATGCCCAAGATTTCGAGAGGAGAATGGAGGAGAAGGGATTGCGGCATGGCCATCCCCACTGGGGGGTGATTTCTCGCTTTCTGTCTCTCTGTCTCTCTCTGTCTTTCTGGCAAGCACACACGCCCTATAGCAAAAAATCTCTCCAAAGGGGAAAAAAAAATTCATTTAATATGAAAATCTATAAACTCACCAACTAAAAACATTTGATTCTTTAAAGTTTAGTACAAACTAGAATCCTACTTTGTTTGCTTACTCTAGAGAAACTGTATTACAGAAAAAATGAAAGAACATTATAATAGTTCAAAAATTGTGCACAAAAGTGATGTGAATGTATTTAGGGAGAACATTTTCATTATAAAAGGTTCATGGTGCTACATTAGTTTGGCTTTGGAAGAATGCCATTTGAAACCTAGATTCGGAGACTAGGGAATGCAGTAGTTATATTTTAAGTAAAACAGCTAATTAATGACTAAACAAAAGAAATTTCAGTCCGGACAACATATATAGAGTACTAATATGTGTAATTATGAAGTAGTCATTTGTGCAATCAGAAAGTTACATTAGCATAATTATTTCTGGCTCTAGGCCTTAAAAATATTAACTAAAAATGCAGAAACCTTATAACAGTTCACCTAAATGAAGATGTGAATACCAACCTGATTATGAAATAAAGAGCTGGTTCTTTAATGAATATGCCCTGTATTTAATATATTCTTTCTTTCCTGCCCTGGGTATAAAAATCAGGCCTAATCCTTGAGTTAATATACAGGTACAACATTCTACTTTTAATAAATCTTATTCATTATACAGAGCCCATATATTAATATTTATTATTAGGAATCAAAACTACTTCTTTAAGAAATGAGTATTTGCAACTTAAAAAATGCAAATGCATAAAGTTTATCGTAATATTTGAAAATGCAAATGAATAAAGCCATACAAGTCTACAAAGCAAAAGGATAAGAAGTCAGCAATGCAGCCAGCAGATGGCATGGTGGTTAAGGGTGCTGGACTCCCACATGGCTGACTGCAGTTGGGGTCTCCTTTCTCTCTCTCTCTCTCTCTTTCTCTCTCCCCCCCCCTTCCCTCCCCTCCTCCCTTTCTCCTTCCCTCCCTGTCTCCCTCTGTCTGTGTGTCCCTCTCTGGTCAAATTGAAATAAATAAAGTTAAATAAAAATTCTTTTTAAAAAAATCAGTAAATAGCTGTAATAAGTTTAAAACATCTATTTAAAATTGTTCTTTGGGGGGCCCTGGCCCCATAACTTCATGGTTAAAGGGAGATGGATCCCAACTGTGGCTGAAATCCCTGCCCCGGGGGACCAGCAGGGTGGCATGGTGGTTGATGTGCTGGACACTTCCACATGGCCGACCACAGTTCGATCCCTGGACCTGGTGGCTTGCTTTCTCACTTTCTCTCTCTCTCTCTCTCTCTCTCTCTCTCTCTCTCTCTCTCTCTCTCTCTCACACACACACACACTGTCCCTCTCTGGTAAAATAAAATAAATAAATGAAGTGAAATAAAATAATTCTTATTAAAAAAAAAATCCCTGCCCTCAGCACCTTGAAAAATACAACAGGCATGTTGGCATGGCTGTCCTAAATCCCAGGAGGATGTAGAATGAGGAAGAAGGGATTGTAGCATGACTGGGGTACACACACATGCCTCCTCTCTCTCTTGCTCTCCACCACTCTTCTCTGGTGAGCACATACACTCTCTAGCAATTAAAAAGAAGGGGGCCAGCTGGTGGCATAGTGGTTAAGGCAGCTAGATCCCACACAGCTGAACAGTTTGAGCCCCAGACTCAACAGTATTGAAAACATGCAGGACTCGACAGGCATGCATGGCCAAAATTGCAGAGGAAAAGGGAAGAGAAGAGGTTGCGAAGTGGCCATCCACTCCACTCTCCACTCCCACCAGCAAAAGGGGATGATTTCTCATTTCTCTCTTTCCTCTCTCTCTCCAGCCAGTGCACATGCCCTACAGCAAAACTTTAAAAATAATAATTATTATTGTTATCATCATTTCCTTTACTATCTTCAGGACTTGGGGAACAGTGTAGTTGAGAAAGAATAGTTTGAAATTGATTTGTTTTTAGATATATTTATTTTGCAATTGCAAACAACATTCAAAGAGGACAGGAGATTTTTATATATTTCAATGCGTTAGAAAAACTTTAAAGTATGTTAACTAGGCACTAAGTTCTCTTACCTTCTCATTATCTTCCTAGTGACTTTCAGTTTTACCAAATATTTACACATGAATCCACAATACAATCCTATATTAATTCTTTTTCATTCAAAATTGCATTACTATGAATGGATTTGCTAAGTACACTAATGTAGTTTAAGTTACAAGGTCTTTGATTAGAAGCCTAGACAATAAATAACAGAATGGAAATTTCTAAGAATTAATAAGCAACACAAAAGAAATTAAGCTCAGAGACAGATACAAAGTGTTTATCTTACCAAATTATCTAACCACTTTCTACTTATACTCCCTCAGCTCTAAAAGGAAATACTGCCCATCTTATAATATTATAATAAAGCTTACAAATAATTAACTAGCAAAGAAAGGTGTCAGCATTTGAATGGTCATAATCTCACTCTCCCTCTCTCAACACACACACAATAGTTTTTTCAAATAACCACAAATACTTAAGTACAGGTATGAGTAAAACAATTCCTTATGAACCCAGAAATTCAACTGTACACATCCAGCAGAGACAAACAGTGAGAGAGAGAACATGAGCGTCAGAGAAAGATGACAACTGACATTTCATAAGGCAGTTCCGGCCTCCAGTCTCACTTCACGAACATATGCTGTGCAGAGAGTGAGATGGAAAACACAAATCTAATGTGCTCTCAACTGCTCATTCCCACATGCCTCTTCCAGTGTGAGCCCCATGTCCTAGTAAGTGGGATCTGAAAAAAATGTAGTTTTTATATAACACAGCTTCTAAATACAAGCTATTTCATCTGGTCCTCAACCAAAACACAACAATCTATTCCAACTCAAAGGTCTTAATAATGGCAGTATGACTAAACTTTGCTTTATGAGCAAGTCAAGGGATTTCAGGGGCAATTTTGACTAAACATGATTTTCCTTACACAGACCAACAAAACCCCAGTGAGAGACAAGTCTTTCAACCGAACTACATTTCCTTCAGGTTTTAATGTCAACATGAAAAATGGCAGGCTCAAGAAATGGGAAAATGCCAATACCCAGCTAGATCAAAGAAGTACTTTAATAACAGTACTGATTGCTTTGTTCCTCCTATTAGGCAAGTCAGTTTAAAAAAATAAAACAATGACAGGTTATCATCACCAAGTAATACACTATAGAACTAACTCCTAGTGTAAGTCTTCTGCTGTCACACTTATTTTCCCTAACCAAAAAACAAAAACAAGAAAAAAGTCAAGGTCCTCTACAGAGAAATGTGGGCCAGCCTTTAAGTTGAGTTCTCTCTTAAAAATTTCTATTGATGTTCAGCTGACAAACTACTGAAAGAACCAGAGATCACAAGGCAAAAGGGCACTGTACAGCTTCACCCTGTCAGCTCTGCTACCTCCTGCTGCTCCACACCGTTCTTTACCTAGGTTTTCAGCAACAGTGACAGCTTGCACAAAGTAATCCACATTTTTTCATCTAGAAACCCAATTTCACATCTGACCAGTAAGAAGGATGCATGATTTCTCTCTGTACCTTGAACTTTAGTGATGTGTGGTTTCCAAGGGAGTATATATACTGGGGTCATGGAAGAAAACATGGACTTTCTCATTTGTAATTTTATTCCTGTCCTCAGAAGTCTTTACTAGGTGTTTTATAATGTACCTAACATATTGGTAAAGTGGAACATGTAAATAATTAAGAAGTAAATAAACACATGAAAAGTAGAAAGCTGGTGCCGACCTCATAACCTGATGGTTAAGAGAGCCAGATCCCACATGGCTGATTTCAGTTTTGAGTTACAGCCAGGGAATTTGTATTTAAAAAAAAAAAATGCTGGGTGCATATGCGTGCATACCCAAAATCCAGACATGATGGAGCAATAGAGAAGGAAAAGCAGCATGACCACATTCACACGGACAGTGCATTCTTCCCTCTCTCTCCGTCTGTCTCTCTCTCTATGGTGAGCACACTTACCCTCTGACAATTTAAAAAATAGTTGAAGAGCTGAACTCAAAAGTTCCAAAAGTTTTGAACTCACTGATCTAACCTACCAACTAAATTTCTGACACTGCTACAACCTGCTTTTTAAGATTCTTAAGGCCACTGATTTTAATCACTAAGCAATTCTTGGTTTCAAATATAATTTCTAATCATTCAGCACATTAACTCATTCTCATGTTCAAAATGTTTAGGCTAATAGATAACTAGTAGAAACAGTAAGTTTCTAAACCAGCTAAAGCAAAAGTATTCTGAGTGGAAAATAAAATGTATGCAAATAAGCAAAACATACATACCTTAGAAACTTAAAATCAGCTGAGACAGAGTAATAAAGTCATTAATTCTACTCATATTTAAGTCTGTAACCTCTGGTAAGTAAGGAGAATTTTATCCATATCCCTCCCCAACTCAAAACACTGAATCAAGAAGTGCACAAAATAATCTTTCAAAAATAAGTCTCTACAGGCAACGCTATTGTCTTCTTTTAACAAAACAGAGTGTCCAAGATATGGTAGGATGCTATACATAAATTAACTTGTAAGTAAATGATGAACCCACAACTCAAATAATTTAGACCAACCCGGAATCCCAGGTATTTGAAATAAAGGAATGTAATTCCCAAACTGATGAATATATACAAAATTTTTATCATCATTCTAAATGGATACGGCCCTAAATTGAAATACATACCCAATTCTTATCACCACACTAATGGCTATTATTCAAAATTGAAATATTCAGATATCAAAATTAAAAAGATGACAAAGCAATCCACTCCTAATATTTAAGACTTCGAGAATAAAATCTACCGAAAAAGGAAACATGGCCCCAGAAGATAAACTTACAGTTCATTCTATTTCATCAATCTACTTTTCTAACTTTATACCCAATATATAATTTACTACACAGCCTTTATTCTTAACAAAAGTTCCTATCATTGAGTAAGCCAGTTAATTCTCCAAGCAAACTTTCTTCATCAGAGAACTAAACGCTGTTTTGCCAAGAAGCCTGCCCTTCCTACTTCTACAGAAGCTCCATATTACCAAGACACTACACAGTCTATGGAACACTGGGACGATAATGAACTTACTAATTCACAACAACATAAGACTAATGTTTAACTGAGATGCAGGCAGTTAACTACCAAATGCAAGACACCAAAGTGCAAGAAAACACAAATACAAAAACTCAGGCTACCTTGGTTAAGTCAGCGTGCACACTGCATATTTTTTAGCACAAGCAAGCAGATCAAAGACAGATCAAGAAACATGCTGGTTTCTGTCAAATCCAGACTTTAAACTCTCATTTACAAGTTCCTAGTTCAAAGTTTTAAATTTAAAACTAACATAAAGTAGTGCTATACAAACTGACCTAACAAGTTTGTCTTTAAAATAATTACATCCTTAAAAATAAAAATTTATCTACCTCATTAGTGTTCCAACGGTGCCTCTCTTTTGGTAAACTTGAACATTTCGGCAGACATTCAAGCAGCTTTTTCGGTAAAAAGATTTTTACATGACTACTATTGCTGTTCCCATGATCATCTATAAAGAAGAAAACAATAAATTCAGAGAAAATAATAGGAAAAAAACCTCCTTTTAAGTATACTGGCAAGGTCAGAAACAGAAGATCAGTTTAGTCACCATGAGACCAAGAGCATCAGAAGGCCCCAATACTTCTCTTAGTTAACAATGCTCATTTACACATTATTCAGATAGATGGCAGCAGGAATCTGGTCAAGAGATTGTAAAATAGGATCAAGGCTTTTGCTCCATCACAAGTGAGCAAATAGGGAATATCACAGCAGCTGCCCATAACCAGAACATGTTTCTTTCCCTATGTTTTCATAAAGTACACAAAAATTACAAAATGATTTCATCTACAAAACCCAGAAAACTTTCTATATTAACCAGCTAAAAAAAGTCTTCAGTTTTTTAGGTAATAAGAATCATAATATGATTATTTTGCTTATAAACTACATAATTTTCTAGAATACAAATAAGATGTATCCTTTCAAAAGCAAATCACAAACCAATAAGGGATTTAAACATGCAGTTAGCTACCAGGTAATACAGAAGCTGACTTTTCTAGCCTGAATCTAAAAACATATTATTTTAATTAACTTAATTTAGATAAACATATTTATACAGTTAATGTAGTCCATCAAAAGGTAACTAATAAATGAGTTAAAGAAACATTCATTACTCTTAAGACTAGATAAGATAGTATGTCTGTCTATCTGGTAATCAGTCTATCTGTTGCTTTCTGGAAGAGACGATTTACATAACATTATTTCATTCATTTATTCTTATATTATTTCACTCCTATATTTTACAGTCCCTTTGTCTAATTCAAAATTTGCCAGTTTTGGCACTTTAGGTCAAAGTTTCTAATTATCCACTCCAATTTTCTTTTTAATACTAAATGAAATCTCCAATGTCCAGAGTAAATGCATACCTAGGTACTAAAGAACAATATGTGAAAATATTAAAGACTAAATTTCCTCCAGTAAGTAACAGTTGAAACAACTTTTCCTGATTTTAATAAGGTATAATAAAATACCTCAATTCAGTCAAGTCCAAGATTCTGACCTAGTTCTGCTACTTTCTAATTGTGTGACCTTGGGTAAGTTACTTAATATTTTCAGTTTTCCTATACCATTAATTAGAGAATTAGAGATTACCTAATTCTCATTCAGGCACAAATCCCTGTAAAACTTACTGTCACTCAATAAATTAACATGCCTTACAATTAAGCAAACTTATACAGGTATATAGCTACTGGTTAATAATGCTGCATGTGAAATACAACAATATATATTTCCAGCTATTTATAATTTTGTTTAGCAAAGTCTATTTTTGAACATTTAAAAGATGAAAGATAAAAGAATGAAATATTTTCTAGGGTCACAAAATCCTCTCCAAACATTTTTCATCTGATTAACACATTTCTTCTCAAGGAAAAGATCTTAAAAGGAAAATATTGGGCACAGAAATAAAGTCTTAAAAAATTTACTACATCATATAGAAATATTTTATAGGGATGAACTTAAGAATTTTAGCACAGTAAATCTTTTTTGGTCCATGAACTACATAACCAATTGAATTATAATACCTTTCCTATATTTCTATAAGCAGTATAAAAACTTGAAAAATTTAAAAATTGACTGCTTATAAGAAGCTAAAACTTCAATGACAAAATAAAATTAAACTTAAAAATCTTGCTATGAAACCAAAAAGAACTGTTTAACTAAGTTCATAGAAAGTTCTATATTAATTACACACTATAAAACCTTTGTAATTTAATGTGCTTGTGCATGCTTCCTGCACTTCATCCTCCCAAGGGAGGTACCATGGGCCATAAAACTTTAAAGCACAGAATACCAAATCACATGAGCCTTTACCTCCCTTCCCTATTCCCTTAAAGTGATTTTACTCTTATTTTTAAAACTCCTCCATGATGTGTACAATTCTAAAAGTAGAGGTAAAATTCTAAAATCTATACTCAATTCAAATACTAGACATTCACAGGCTACCTTTTATGAAAATAACACTAGATACTCAATTGATGAGCTCACTATATCTGAAAAGTTGTATCTCTGAGAAAGTTATTTGTATAAAGTATAATTCTGAACACTAATAAACAAAATATTAAGACCCAACTTCTATTTCTGTTTATAATCACAAACTTGACGTTAATTTTGTCTTTTAGCCTCGTGTGTGTGTGTGTGTGTGTGTGTACGTGTAAGTATGTGTGCTCTTCTCAATAGCACATCTGCTGTTAAAAAATCTTTAGTCTTTGATACCAAATCAGGCAGCAGTGAATCGGCCCAAAGGCTTTTAAAGAAGAAAATGAGAATGGCTGTGTAAGCACTGTCTCAATCCAGTTTCTAAATATAGCACTTTATGGAGATGTGTGGCCAAGGGTTAAAAAGGAATAGGAGCATGACAGGCCAATGTGTTCCTTGTAATCAGTTTTTAAACTGTGCCACTTTCAGAATTTTAGGTTCATACTGAATATAAATTGGATGTTTTTAAGAAACATAACAATGAGTAAACTTTCCCACTGTGCATTATGAAGATGGCAATTTTAATACCAGGAAAAGAATTTTTAGGAAGTCGAGCAGGCAAAATGTTAAATTTCGTATTTTCAAATTTCAGTGTTCCAGTTAAATGGTGGTAAGAATAACTGCTTTTACACTGGAAAATAACTGTCCACATGGCTACACTGCATAAAAATGGGGTTTTAAATTAAAAGCTGCTTTGTAATGTCTTCAGAATAATTATAAAGGATAAAAATAATTAAATATTTTGTGCCAGTTTCTAAATCCTAATAAGAGTATCTTGATTTAACAGTAAAATTAAGGTACACACTGGTTTCAACTACATTTCAATCTTTAATCAAAATAGTTAAACTTTGACACTGCAAAATAGAAGTGTCAACCAACTGACAGTAAAACATTTCATTATCACTATCTAGCAAAATATGTGTGTATGATAAATGACTTTACAAAATAATTTTCTAACCTACTTCACAATAAAAAAATAACTAGTGAAGTTCTTGAAATTGACAGATGATTTGCTTGGCTGACAGCTATAATTCTAGAGAAAGAACCATCCCTTCTAGTCAAGCTTCAAATATTTTCCAAATGATCATTTCAGAGGCATAACATAATTTAACTAAAACTTTCATAAATGTTAAAAAAAAAAAATTGCTTGGAACCAGCAGTTGGCATAATGGCTATGTCACTGGACTCTCATGTAGTCGACTGCGGTTCGAGTCCCAGACCCGGCGGCTTAAACTCACACTAGGTGCATGTGCATGCGTGCCCAAGACCTGAGAGGAGAATGGAGGAGAAGGGACTGCGGTGTAGCCATCCCCCCAGGGGAGTGATATCTCACTTTCTGTCTCTCTCTGTCTTTCTGGTGAGCGCACGTGCCCTATAGCAAAAAAACCTCTCCAAAAAAAAAAAAAAAATTGCTCATTCACTTAATCAGGCAAAAAGCCAAATTCTCGTTTTCATGTTTTGTTTCTGAACATTAAGGTTCACATTACCTAATATTCTATTTAAATCCAAAGAAATGCAGTTGATCTTCTCCTTGAAACACTGTGACTTTTGCAAGGTAAGTTATAATTATATAAACTCTAACCTAGAAATAATACAAGCATTTTACTTTAATTCATAATTAATAAAAACTAAGTTTGGTTCTATGAACAACAAAGAATACTGTTAATCAAGGTGATTATGATTAATCTCTCAACCTCTAGACCAAACTGTTTAAAATAAATTGGTATAAAGTGTCTCAAATTGCTAAATCTTATTGGGAATATATCTGATCAACAACTTGGAGTGGTAAAGTTAAAAGGAAGCTTCTGCTTAACTCTAATTATTATGTGCTTAGATTTAATTAGTAGGATAGAAACTGATTCAGGAAAACATAAAGCACATATTGTTATATTCAAGTCAGTACAATTCTCACAACAGCAAATATTGCCATTACTAACATGTAAGACCTTCAGATCACTATATATCCAAAACGAAGAGTAAGCCACAACTACGTGCCAAGTGTTAATAATGATTTTGCATTATCCTTTCCCAACAAAAGTCTCCAAAATGAATTAAATCCAGCTGTAATTACCCAAAAGATCTTTTGAAGTTAATAAAAAACACAGTAGTTCTTAAGTAGCAAAATATAATTAGTCTTCTTACTTAACAAGCCCTTTTCAAACCTTACACTTTCCATTTTTAGGTGGCCCAGATTTACTCTTTCCTTGTCACTCATGTTATCAAATCTCTGGTCCAGATTTAGGTTGACTCATAACTATATTCGAAAACCTGCAAACTATTTATCTACATTTACATTCTAATCTAAAAATATGTGGGTGGGGACAAAAAGAGAAAGGGCATAAAAGCCCTGAGATCCATTACTTTGATTTGGGTTTCAAGGTATCCTCTGCTGTCTCATTTCATTAAACTCCAACTTGTACTACAGGTGATCAAGTAAATACATTCTCTATTTTTATTAATGGATTTAACATTTGTCAGACTCTACTATGTATCAGGCACCCAGAAAAGATTTTGCATTGTGCTCTCACTTAATCCTCACAAAACAAGGGGCTTAATTAATCCTGTTTTACAAATGAGGAACCCAAGGTTCAGATTAATCTTCCCAAAATTCGCAGCTACTGAGTGGTTCAACTAAGATCTGAACATGACCTTTGCTTTTCCCCACACTACCATACCTCTCCTACTCTAAGTCACCTGGTATTGGACACTAGAATTATAGAATTGTATTATTACCTAATATTTGCAGAGTGCTTTGAATTTCTGTGTGAATAAATTCTTTGCCTTTTTCAATCCTCACAGAAAGTTTATGAGGACAGTATTCTGAGTGCTACCCCAAAAGGATTAAGTAACTCATCTAAGATCACACAGCAGTTAAAAGCAGAATCCAGGTCTAAGTCCTGGTCAAAGGCTCTTTCTACTGCACTACAATGGTGGAATTACTGTCACTGCCAAGCCCACCCCTTCCTTTAAGTCAAAAGCTTTTTCAAATCCTACCTTCTATAGGTGGCACGGTGTTGAGAACACAGTAGGTGCTAGTTCCGCAGAATACACTTTGGGAAACGCTCTAAGGAAACAGAAAATAAAATGTAAAACTAATCTTTGAAAAAGATATATTCTGGCTCTTCTGTGATATTCCTGCCAAAGATGCAAAACCTGAATCTAATCAGGAGGAAACATCAGACAAATCCAAATTGAGGAACATTCCACAAAATGGCCTGTAATCTTCAAGAGTTATCACGGTCCACGAAAGTTCAAAAGGACTGAAAACTGTTCTATATTAAAGGAGACTGAAGAGACAACTAAATGTAACCCAAGGTTCAAGTTTTTGCCTTTTTTCTTTTTCTTTTTAAAGATTTCTGCCATAGGGCACATGGGCTTGCTGGAGACAAAGAAAGGGAAAATGAGAAATCACCTCTCAAGAGGGATGGCCACACCGCAATCCCTTGTCCTCTATTCTCTTCTTGGGATACTGGGAACACATACACATGGGCCCAACGTGTGTTTCAAACTACCAGGTATGGGACTCGAACTTCAGAGTGGGTCTATGTGGGATCCAGTACCTTAACCAACACACTACCTGCTGGCCCGATTGGACATTTTTCTACAAAAGTCACTGCTGGGTCAAGTGGCAAAAGTGGAGTAGGATTTCAGTATTAGATGGTAAAAATGTCCAAACAGGGACCAGCAGCTGGCGTGGTGGTTAAGGCACTGGAGAAACCCACATGGCCGACCACGGTTCAAGTCCCGGACCTAGTGGCTTGCTTTCTCACTTTCTCTCTGTCTCTCTTTAGTTAAATTGAAATAAATGAATGAATGAATAAAATTAAATAAATATTTTTTTAATGTCTCAAATGTAATTCACTAATTTTGATTAATGTACTGTAGTTATAGAGGATAATCTTGTTTGTAGAAAATGCATACTAAAGTATTCAAAAGTGATGGAACATCATATAGACAACTTATCTCAAATGATTCAGGGGGAAAGTTCTTTGCTCTATAGGCATAAGAGTGATCAAAACTTAAAATGCATGTATATGAAAAATAGAATAGAATATATACTTTAAAAGATCTATGTTGGTAATGTTATTACTTGTATAAATCTTTTACATGAAAGTATATGTGCTATATGTAGAACAAACTCTTACTAAAAAACAATGTCATATTTATTTTGCGGCTCAGTTAATAACATTATTAACCATCTCCCAACAATAAGCCCAACTCATTCAAGAGTCTACTGAGTGACAACTACTAGTGTATCAGTTGGGATAAGTTAGGTTCTTAATTCAGATAAAATTTAAAGTTTTTATATAAAAAGCTACACAATGATAAATAAAAAATAAAAAGGAAAAAATGTTTTTGAGTCTTGCTAGTCAATGGTTTTCAGTGTTAATAATAATATTTTTTGTTTGGCTGCAGTATTGAATAAAATTCTGGACTATCCATCCTACACTATAAACCACATAGCTATCCTCAGTGTCCAAGTATCCCAGAAGAATTGGTTCCAGGACCTTCACAGATACCGAAATCTGAAGATACACAAATCCCTCCTATAAAATGGTAGAGCATTTGCAAATAAACTATGCACACATCCCATATCCTTGCATAAACTTGAAATAATATCTAGATTACTTATAATATCTAATTCATGTAAATGCTCTGTAAGTGGTTGTTACACTGTTTTATTTGTCTTATTTTTTACTGAACATATTGTTATGTTAGGGGGGGGTTCCTTCCCCAATATATTTTCAATCTAAGGTTGACTGAATCTGCAGATGTGGAACCTGCAGATAGAGAGCTGAGAGCATATATATACATAGAAAACCAAAGATAGTTTACAAGTTAAACAACCACTCTCAACATTTTATATTTAAAAGAGTTCAAGTCTACACTTAACAAGTTGTACTTGGAAAAGTAACTGAACCTGTCTATTACTGAATCAAAAAAGATGATACATTTTTCTATCCAGAAGGTAGTTGGGAGAATTAAATGAGATAATACATACCAAGCTGCTTGAAATTCAAAAGTACCATGCAAATATAAAACACTACTGTTTATTATCATTAATTAGGATAGTCCTTTACAATGTTAATATTTTCTAAGAATAAACTGAGGGTTGCCTGACTATTTATGCCAAAAAGAGTGTTGAAATCTGACTAAACCTTGGTTTCCATGAGTTTTTAATTTTCTTCTCCCTTATCTCCATGATCAAGTGCTTCAGAAGTCAAATTCTTTTCTTTCCCCATTATGTGACTCCTTGCTACCAGGGTAACCATCAGTTCTTTATTTATTTTGTTTCTGAAAATTTCTTATTCTAGGATACACATTGTCCCTCCCTTAACTTAAATAGTAGTAGTCACCTGTGGTAACATCTGTAGTAAAAGCCTGCATCCAGGTCTAAGGATTCTCCTATATAAACTGTGGATTAACCTAAGATTTCATGTGTCCTTCAGAATTCAACGTTAGTCCCTACTGACCATTATGAAAGTAACTGATATAAAGTAAGTCGTAATCTGATTTCCTGTGACATCTGCAGAAGTCCCCATCAACAGCCTACTAACCACAGGAATATATCTCATCTTAATGTAATTTCTGAATTACAACTTGAAATTTTATGATGTTAAAAATTTTTAATGTCTTATATTCAAAGCTTGATATTTTCTGGCTTATAATTACCAAACAGAAACAGTATAAGATTACCACTTTTCAAGATATCTTAACAATGGCTTTAGGTAAAACTTTTCGAAACACTAATGTTCAGGCCCAACCACCATGACACGCACTACTAAGATGCTGTGCTTTGTAGGATGGGACCACATGGGAAGTCCAGGTTTGAATCCAGGTCCAACCTAAAGGGTGTCTGTTAATCCCAGTGATTTGAAAGGCTGAGACAGGAGGATCACAAGCTTGAGGATGGCCTAGAAAAGATAAGAAAATCCTATCTATTGGGTCGTTGGAAAAGTCATGACATTTTTTCTATGTTTTTCTATGCAAAAGTGCACCATGACTTCCAACAACTCAATAATAAAAAGCCAGGTGTTGTAGCAGCACCTCTGGTTCAAGCTGGGAGGCTGAGACAGGAGGGAAGTGACAGAGACTCTGTCTTTAAAAATAAAAATAATAGTAATTATCATGTTTAGTGATACACACTAATGGATGGATGGTTTATAAAAAAAAGATTTTTATATCTGCCTTTCGCTTTCTCTCTGTCTCTCTCTGGCAAGCGCTCACGCCCTATGGCAAAAGTCTCTCCCCCACCCAAAAAAAAAGATTTTTATATCCTCCTTCAAAGTCTGATAATAAATAATTAGCACTAAAATATTTCAACAACAAATAGAAGCACTAAAATAATAAACAAAACCGAAATATCATGGACAAAAACAACCATGCTTTCTCCACAGCACTGGCATACTAAAGTCTTAATAGTTAACTAGGAAAGAATGTCACTCACGTTAAATTGAAAGTGAAATCAAATAAGCCACTCTATTTGGTTTGGAACCCCTAACTCCAGCTTCTCAAAGAAAATAAACCAAAGCACACATAATGGCTACCTTGTATTAGATGTCCTTGGTTCCAGACACTGAGCAAGGAACTTCCCTGATATCACTTATTGTTTTGATCTCTCTGTAGATGCCTATCTGTAACACAAGGGTGACTGCAATACAGGGGAAGTGCCAGGCTGAAGCATCTGCAGATCTAGAGGGGTTGTATCCCAGGTCTACCACTCATAAATGAACAAAGCATTTAGCTTCTCTGTCCACAGGCAATGCAGTGTAGTAAGAAATGTACAAGCTTTGGAGGCCAGCAGGTGGCATGGTGGGTAAGGTGCTGGATTCCCAAATGGTCAGCCATGGTTTGAGTCCTGGATCTAGTGGCTTGAAAATCACACTGGATGCATGTGCTTACATGCTCAAAATTCAAAGAGGAGAATGGAGAAGGGATTGTGGCAGGGCCATCCCTCCTGGGGGGGGGGGGGTGAGAAATCACCCCCCCCCCCCCAGCACACATGCCCTACGGCAAAAAACCTAAAAAAAAAAAAAAAAAAAAAAAAAAAGAAGAAGAAGAAAAAAAAGGAAAAGAGGAAGAAAGAAAAGAAATGCACAAGCTTTCGGGACCAGCAGCTGGCGTAATGGCTATGTCGCTGGACTCCCAGGTAGTCGACCACAGTTCTTAAACTTACGCCAGGCACATGTGCATGCGTGCCCAAGATCCCAAGAGAAGAATGGAAGAGAAGGGATTGCGGCATGGCCATCCCCTCTGGGGGATGGTTTCTCGCTTTCTATCTGTCGCTCTCTTTCTGGCAAGCCCACGCACCCTATAGCAAAAAAAAATCTCTCCCCACCCCCAAAAAACAAATGTACAAGCTTTTAAGTCAGACAACTCTAGGTTCAAGTTTTCTCTCAGCAGCAAGTCACTGGGATTAACAGGGGCACCCTTTAGGCACACTCTTCTCCCTGGCTGATGTTTCAGTTCAATTTAAGACCTGCTATCCTTCCAGGAGCCACCCACAAGATTAGACAGCCCTGGATGATGCCTTTAAGTGGCTAGAGTTTCTCTCCCACAGGGAACTGAATTCTTAACTAGAACGCCATGTGTTCTACAAATGTAAAAGGCTCACCTAACATGTGCCAACACTGTTGAGATAGTTAGGACACAACAAACAATATAGACAAGGTTCTGCCTTCCTGGAGATACATTCTAGTGGGGAGGAAAGCAGATAGGCAAGTGAGATATTATTTAATAGAAGTAAAAGCTACAAAGAAAATAAAATAGAGTGGCATATTATTGTAAAAAAAAAAAAAAATCAGCAGGGTCATTTTCATTGTTTCTGAATGTACTATATATCCATGATGGAAGGGAACCTGGGGAGACATTCAAGAAACCTAGATTTTATCATTAACCAAATCAGTAGTTCTCTCAGCTAGTCATCTACAGAGATTTTTAAAATTCTGGTGCCCAGGGTGCTATCCTGACCAATTAAGTCAGAATGTCTGAGAACGGAACCCAGATGTCAGTACTTTTTAAAGGTTCCCAAGTAATCTCAAGATAAATCCAAGGTTGGTTAGTCCATTTTTGCATTGCTAACAAAAATACCTAAGCCTGGGTGATTTTATAAAAAAGAAGTTCATTTACAAATCCAAGATTCTGATGGCTGGAAGATTGAAAGTCCTAGGCCTATAGCAAATCCCATAAAAGCAGAAGGATGGCGGGGCACATGTAAAGAGAAAGAGGTCCTGACTTACCTCTCTTTTTTAACAACCTGCTTGCATCAGAACTAACCCTTTCTCATGAGAACTAGAACTCTTTGAGTCTTGCAAGACATCATTAATCTCTTCATGAGACTGTTGCCTTCATGATGCATCATCATGAACTAATCACCACCCACTAGGCCTTAACCTGAAACATCATGAAGGAATTAAGTTTTTCTATAAGCTTCTCAAACTTTAATGTGCGTGTAGGTCACCTGAGGATCTTGTTTAAATACAAGTTCTAATACACAGGTTTGAGATGGGCCTGAGATTCTGCTCTAACGAGCCCCCAGGTGATACCACTACCATGATTCATGGCCATACTCTTACTATCAGGAACAAGGTGCTCAACTAAAAGATCAGGAATTTGGGGACCAGCAGGTGGCATGGTGGTTAAGGCACCAGACACTTCCACGTGGCCAACCACGGTTCAAGTCCTGGATCTGTGGCTTGCTTTCTCACTGTCCCTGTCTGTCTCACTAGTCAAATTAAGATAAATAAATAAAATTAAATAAATAGTTTATTTAAAAAGATCAGGAATTAGACAAATGATCTAAAAGAGATCAAACTGTTCAACTGTACAATTTCATGAATTCCTTGACTAAAAAAGTACCTTTGTCTATTAATACATAATACAAAACTATAGCAGAATATCCAAATAAGATAAAAAGAAACTACAGGGATGGTTACTCAAGTAAGCATAGTGCCCAGGGCCTGGCCCCTTGCCTAGTGGTCAAGGGAGCCAGAGCCCACATAGTCGACCACAGTTTGAATCCAAGCCCCAGAAACTTGAAAAACATACTAGGCATGAGTGTGTGCATGTCCCTAAATCCCAACCCAATAGAGGAATGGAGAAGAAACCAGGGCATAACTGTGCCCTACTGGCAGTACTTCATCCCTCTTGGTCTCTTTTTGGCAAGTGTATGTACCCAATGGCAATCTGAAAAAAAATTTTTTTTACAAAGTATAATGCCCAATGTCTGCTTTAAGTACCAAAGGGAGGAGATGCATAGCTCTGTAAGGGCAGAGCTTTCGAAAAGGGCATTTTATCTAATTGAGAAGATACTATTAAAAGAAAACACAATGAAAAAGTAATACATAACTTAAAGGCTAAAATAAGTGGCAAATGGCAGCAGTGTGGAACTTAATAACCAAGCACAAACTTTTCACAAGGATAAGCTCTGCTTCATTCATTTCACCTCTCCAGAGAACTCAGGTCAAGATATTCTATACACAGGCATGTTCACTATATATGTATGATACACATATACATACATACAATTTTTGGATGATGGATTAATTAAACGAAATGCTATGTATAATAAGTGACTACAGGCTTTCAAATAGAGAAGCAGTATGATTAAAGCTGTATTTAGTTCTCTGAAATAAGTACTAAGAATGTTTAAGTCTCCACAGAGTACTTTTAAAGCTGAGGATTCACATAGCTTATTAAATCAAAGATGGAGAGGCCACATTGAATGCAATTAACCAATGTACCAATTATAAGTGATAAATTTCAAAATTTTTGTCACTTATTCTATCATGACTTAAATAGAAGCTTTAAACTCATTGGTCATTACATAAAAATAATCAAAAATAAAGCAGAGGTCCATTCTGTAGCAAAGGGCAGAGGTTAAGCACTATGCATAGGGAATCAGGTCCCACCTGGCCCGCTGAGATAAAAATCCAAGCCCAGGGACCTGCAGTTGGTGTAATGGCTATGTTGCTGGACTTTCATGTAGTCGACCGCAGTTCGAGTCCCGGACCCGCTGGCTTAAGATCCCGAGAGGAGAATGGAAGAGAAGGGATTGCAGTGTGGCCATTGGGGGCGGGGGGAGAGGGGGTGATTACTCGCTTTCTGTCTCTCTGTCTCTCTCTGTCTTCTGGCAAGCGCACCCTATAGCAAAAACCTTGGGGGGGGGGGGGGGGCCCAGTCCAGCTACTTGAAAAACACACCAGGTATATATGCAAGCATGCCCAGGATCCTGACAGAATGGAGAAACAGGATAAAAAAGAACTGAATTGTGGTGTGACCAGGCCCCACTGGGGAGTGTTCTCTCTTCCTCCCTCCCCTACATGTACATGCCCTCTGGAAATCAAAGGAAAAAACACTACAGCAGTATGTGAATTCTTGGCACCTTTACTAAACTCACCAGCTTAGTGTAGCATTTTAGGCATCACGTCTTCCTAGGTAGGGAGATTAACTCATATAACAAACTGTGTAATGGCTCAAATACAATAAATATTTACTTCTTGTTCATGTGAGTGCTCCTGATCAGCACACAGCGCTCCTCCAAGCAGTGACTCAGGTACCCATGCTCCTTCTATCTTGTGGCAGAAGACTCCCTTGGTCACTGGGTTCTACTGCCTAGAGCCAGATAAGAAAAAGGCACAGCACTGGGCTTCAGGGGCTGGCCCTGTAAGTGGTACACCTCTCTGTTCTTACTTCACTGGCTAGATTTGGCCACAAGCCACACCCTAATTGCAATGGTGGGTAGGAAATGACAAGAATAGACGGGTTTTGTGATCAACAAGGGGCCTCTGTCCTAATGGAGTCTGCCAATTTTTTTTTTCAAAGTTTTTTTTGCTATAAGGCGCATGCACTCACCAGAAAGACAGAGAGGGACAGAGACAGAAAGCGAGAAATCACCCCGCAGGAGAGATGGCCACACCGCAATCCCTTCTCCTCCATTCTCCTCTCGGGATCTTGGGCACGCACACACATTTGCCCGGTGTGAGTTTAAGCCACCAGGTCCAGGACTCGAACTGCGGTCGACCACATGGGAGTTCAGTGACATAGCCATTATGTTAAGTGCTGGTCCCACTACTTTTTTTAAATTAGGTTTTTGCTATAGGGTGCGTGCACTCACCAGACAGGGAGACAAAGAGGAGAGTGAAAAATCACTCCCTGGGGAGATGGCTACTCCACAATCCCTTCTCCTCCATCTTCCTCCTGGGCTTCTGGGCACACATGTATGTATGCCTGGTGTGATTTTCAAGCCACCAGGTCCGGGACTTGAACTGCAGTCAGCCACACAGGAGTTCAGTGCTCCAACCACCACATTACCCACTGGCTCCCAAAAGCTTCTTCAGACCCACTAAGAACAAGGGTGGAAGGAGAGAATACACAGATACAATGCTGATACTAAAAGCTCTGCACAAGCCTGCTAAATAAAAAGGAACACAGGGTCTTCCAAAAGACATGCATTGGACACACTCCATGAAATCGAGTTAATGATATCTGAGACTAGAAAATCAGTGTGTACCCCCAAACACAAGTGCATCATCCTTTTCTAAACCACGTAAGGTTAGTGAAGAAAATAATTATGTGGTATATTACAAAAAATATTCTGTGCTCAGATATTACCTCTTTTCAAGAAGTTTAAAATATACCATAAGTGCTGCTATACTATAATAACCCTCACAACACTCCTATGGGATAGAGACAAAATTAAAGTGTACACTGAAGTTAAAAGGAAAATGTCTGTTAGGTAGCTGACTTCCTACTCCTGGGGCAGGCTAAATAAAAAAGTGAAACAGTAACCTCTAAGGTAATTGGGGCACAAACCATTTTAGGTTCTTAAATTGAGTTCAACACCTAGAATTGAGTTCAAAAGCAAACAAGTAGTTAGAACAGACCATAAAACAGTTGAAGTTCTAAGAAGTTTATATAGAAACTAATACTACAATATATCAAGCTTGATTTATGGTCTGAGAAACCAGAATAATTGATTCTCTATTACTAGAGATTCATGTAAAGCATATTTAAAGTGATTTCACAATTTTTTAGAAATTACTCTTTTTAGATATGAATCACAGCATCATTAGAATTTTCATAAATTTAATTTGGTAAGGAAGCCTACATAGTCAACAATTTGAAAATAATCCAAGAGCACTTATAAAATGTCCACACTTGTACAAATAGATTCCAGTAGAATATACTAAGGGAAAAACTATAAAACTGCAAATTATATTGTTTTAGTAGTACTTATTGTTACTAGTACCATCAATAACAATTATCTTAACTCAGAGACAGAGCCCTGTAAGGTATCAACAAGATCAACCCAACAACTAGGCATCTATTCAATATTATGTACATGTAATAAGCACTTTAATATATGAAACCTTATTTTGATCCTAAAGGTAGCAAAGCACACATCACACCTACCCTAGAAAAGAGACACCAAGGCACACGTATAGACACTTAGCAAGGAGTAGAGCCAGAACCAGACTAGGTATTCTATGCTGCTCTTGGTGCCATTTCCATGGGAATGCACACCTTTTCCCTAGTAACACAGCAATACTTTTCCACAGAGAAATAATGCAAAAGTTTGGGCAGAAAAAGTAAACAACCTACTCTGATAGAAAAAAACACCTAGTAAATCTAAGCTTGAAGCAGACATGCTGAAGTAAAGGGCAACAGTACACAGAATGCTACCACATATGCCTAGATAGCTATCTTGTCTGAAGATTTTCAGTCTTTTTTTTTTTTTAGAGAGAGCTTTTTGCTATAGGGCACATGCACTAGTCAGAGAAACAGAAAGCAAAAGATCACTCCCCACAGGGGATGGCCATACCGCAATCCCTTCTCTTCCACTCTCCTTTGGGATTTTGGGTACACACATGCACACACACCCAATCTGAGTTTTAAGCTGCTGGGTCCAGGACTCAAATGTGGTCAACTGTGAAAGTCAGCAACGTAACAATTTATGCCATCTGCTAGTCCCAATTTTCAGTCTCTCTCAAACATTTTTTTGGTCCATGAACCACAGACCACTCCTCACCTATCACTACTTGCTACTACCCAGAAGACAAAAGCCTCATCAAAACTAAAGGAGAGACTGACACTGCTTCTCATAACAAAGCAATGAGGCATACACCAAGAAAATGGTAGCCACATTCCCTTGAATGAAACTCAGTTACCTTGGTAACTCATTGAACTCAAACAAACTAGAACTAGGGACAATGCCAAGACATATTCTCAAGCCCAAAAGAGACTTTTACGTCCATGCAGAAAAGCTCACATACTTTATTGTGAGAGGCTCTTCAATTCATATACCTAGCTTGATTACTAGTAAAGTACTTTCAGTTTTTATAAGCTTAATTATCAGGTTGCCAAGCCCAGAGATCAGAAGCAACAAATCAAGAGAAAAGGGTTGCTAAAAAATGATACACAGGCAGAAACAAAGGAGTGACCAAGGGCAGCAAGGACAGATTGAAACAAACAATCAAACAAACAAACAAAACAATCAAAATTTGCCACAAGGACTCAAAAGGTACAGCAGTTTGGAGTCATTTATCATAAAAGCAATCACTCTACTCAAAAGAACCTAAAAATAATTTTGGGACCAGTAGTTGGCATAATGGCTATGTCGCTGGACTCCCATGTAGTCGACCTCGGTTTGAATCCCGGACCCGGACCCGGTGGCTTAAACTCACGCCGGGTGCATATATGCATGCCCAAGATCGAGGAGAATGGAGAAGGGATTGGTGGCGTGGCCATCCCCCCAAGGGGGGAATGATTTCCTGCTTTCTGTCTCTCTGTCTTTCTGGCCAGTGCATGCGCCCTATAGCAAAAACCTCACCCCCCCCAAAAAAAAAAAAAAATCAAAGGAGGGACTCCTTTAAGAGCCCTGACCAACACTTGGACTGCAGCTCCTAGGGTCCTGAGGCAGCAGAATTGGCCATGCCGGCTGAAACTCCTGAACCACACTCAGACACCATGAGATACACATGTGCTGTTTTAAGCAGCTAAATTTGGCATAATGTGTTACAACAGCAACAGATAAGGTATATATCTGCAACCCATCAAGCAGCAGTGATTTTTCTCAACTTACACTTGACTAATCATTTCACAACCACTGCTACCAGCACTCTGCATAGACCATCAAAATTCTTCAAAGAAATCATCTAGCCTACCTCTCCCCCTTTATTCTCTTAACTCACTATCAACTTGACAAAATCAATGCTTTCTCCTAGTCTTTAGTCTACTCACTCTTTACAAAATTACAACTGCTAACCGTCTTTAAGCCCTGTACACAGCAGCCCTGGTATTCTTCTTGACCTATTACCCTCTCTGCTTATTCTTTCTCAACTTCTACTAATCCTCTCCCTTCTAGTGATACTTAAATGGGAGCATTCACCACATTTCTGCCCTCAAGCCCCTTTTCTTTTCTCATGATAATCTTACTCACTACTATGCCTTCTACCTCCTAATTCTTTTTTTTTAATTTACTTATTCATTCATTCAACCAAGAAACACCGTTCTGGACAGAGAAATGTAGCAATGAACAATGCAAACAAGTTGGCTTCCTTCATGAAGCTCATACTCTAACAAGGCCGGTGCTGGCATATGTACATGTGACCCTCCACATGTGACCGTGAGCTAATAATCGCTCATTTCCACCCTGCCCTGTCCCCAGGAAGTGGACTTGGAAGACTCCATCACCAACTCCCCTGCCCTCTGAAAGTACAATGAAAAAAAAAAAAAAAAAAAAAAAACTTGGATAATATGCACAGCTCCCTAATCTTTGACCCAAAATTCTTATCAAGTTGTATATGCATATCTGAAAGCTACTCCAATTACATCTAAAACTGAATGGATAATTTTGCATCCAATCTTCCCCAAGCCTCTCTATCCTCTCAACAAACTCACCAAAACTCCCAATTGTTGTGATTCAAATATCTAGGAGTCATCTTCCCTCAAAGCCCATATTCAATTACACAAAACTATCACACACACAACCCAATCACCCTAGCTCTTTCCTCAAACCAGTACTACAGATGACAACTGCCAAAAGTGATATTCTGCCAAGTCCAGGTCCTCCTATTTGCTTATCTGTTCATTCCACCAAGAAGCATTTACTAAGCCCAGGTACTCAGGGCTCTGACCTCTAGAAATATACACTTAATTGTGGGAAAAAGAGAAGTAAACACGTGATTTCAATGCAAACTAAAACGTGTTACAACCAGAAAAACCAGAGTGCTACCATGTACACACGAGGGGAGCCAATCCAATCTGGTAAGAGCAGCAAGGTCAAGACGGCTTCACAGACAAATCTCATTTAAGCTGAAACTCAGAGGACAAAGGAGAGTCAGCAAGAGGTTGGGTAAGGATGTGTACCTGCATTCTGCATTAAGGTGCGCCTTCGAACTCAGGGCAATAGCAATGTACAAGACCTAAACTTTGAGAAAGCAGAGAACCCTGCACAATCAGAGTCTAAAAAATATAACATGACTAAAGAGAGGAAGTTGAAGAGGCCCTTATTACCACCTAAAGGAGAATTGACTTTATCCGATCAATTCCACTCCCCTGCTAAAATAAATAAATGAATCTCTCAAAGCCTCTCCCAGAGCACAGAATAAAATCTAGTCTCCTGAGTCTGACTTTCCAAAGCACTACAACATGACCCCCTACCTTCTTCACAAGGCTTATCTGTCCACATGCATCTAGAATTCTAGACATCCCCTGTACTCCTAGCTCTATGCCTTTGGCTACATTTCCTCTGCTTAGAATTTCTACTGCAACCACCATGCTGGCCATTCAAAGATTCCTCCCAGTGTCATATTACAACATTATGACTTGCTTTCAATCAACTACATCCCTATCTGCCCCCCTACAGACTTCTTCCCATACAGGCTTCCAGAATATGGCCCGAAAAGAATCCTAATTGCACAGACCAGGGAAAATTTACAGAAAAATACTCAATTTTACCACTATTGATTTTTCTTTTCTTTTCTTTTCTTTTTATTGGCTGGGGGTGAGGGTAGCCTAGATATGGTCCCTTTGCAATCCTTTCTCCTCCAGTCTCCTCTTGGGATTTTGGGCGCATATCCCTTGTAATTTTCAAGTTACTAGGTCCAGGACCTAACTACAGAATCCGCCATGTGAGATCCAGTGCCTTAACCTCCATGCCACCAGTACTGCATTTTCAAGTTGCCAACAATGGAAGGTCAAGGAAGAAATTATTTTTTAATTACATGAAAACAATCAATAGCTTAAATTTCTTACAATTCCATATAAGAGCTTCTAAATAAAAATGGCCATATAGGTTTAATTAACAAATGCAGGCCGATTAAGTTACTTGCTTAGTCAAAATGCACTTACAGGGCAAAGACTAAAGCCAAGTCTTCAGATATGTTTTCCCAAAAGTTATAAACACAATATAACCAAAATACCTACATATCTCACTACCTACCTTATCCAATTACCTGGAACTTCTTTCCCTAATTCTTCCCTAAATTAACTCTCATTTTCCTTCAGAGCTCTGCTCAAGAAGCCTCCCCCAAGTTCTCAGATTAGTCACATCCTTTTATGATACATTGCACTTGCCTTCACAGCACTATAAACCAGTTGTAATTTCACATGGCACCTTGATTAATATTGCTCTCCCCCATTAGCTCCATGAAGACAGGGACTGGGTCTGTCCTCCCCTGTGCCTGGCACAGATAGGCACTTTATTATTATTTGTTAAGTAAATAAACTGACTTGAAAGTCTAACAATAACTGGTGTTCACATGGCCCCTGCTGGACTATAAGATCCTAATATATCTTCTGATGCTTCTAATCATAAGTATATAAATTTCAATGTCATAATTCTATTATAACATATTCTAACTTTCATAATTAAATGTTCATATATGTAATCTGCTAATTCTCTATTAACCAGAATATGTGTTAGCCACAATATTACATTTTTTTCTAAACATGTAAAAGCATCAACAGATTTTCACATCAAAAGAACACATACTAAAATACTTCAACCTATAACCTATATGACCTAGCTATTTGCTCTCTTGGACCCTGAAAAGTCCAATACCAGTCTAATAGTGAAATATGGTATTTCACCAAGGCGGCCTACAACGTTAATAAACTACAGCAACGGTATGTTTTTCAGGCAAGATGCTTACGTGCTTGAGTTAGCCAGGAAACTCCCCAAGTAGATCCACAGATTTAACGTAATCCCTATGAATATGACAGTCATTTTTTTCTGTACAAACTAACAAGCTGATGCTAATACTCAGATACAAGAGACCTAGAATAGCCAAAATAATTTTGCAAAAGAACAGAGTTGGAAGACTGACAGTTCCAGATTTCAAAACCTATTACAGGTGCAATGTTACAACACTCTGAAAGACTGATTCTACATGGGAAGGTTCCAGGACTCTGTCCAGACACCTCCCTAAATACTTCAGAAGCACACATGTGCCCATGATCTAGACCTGGAGATGGACTGTGGCACTGAGGACCCCACTAGGAGTGTTCTCTCTCTCTCTCTCTTTTGCTCATAAAAGAAAGAAATGGGGCCAGCAGGTGGTGTGGCACTTAAGGCGCTAAAGTCCCACATGGTCAACCCTGGCGCAAACGCTGGACTGGTAGCTTGAAAATCATGCCAGGCACATATGTGCATGCCCGAAATCCTGAGAGGAGAATGGAAAAATTATTGCAGTGTGGTCATCCCCCCAGGAGGTGATTTCTCACTTTCTGTCTCTCTCTCTCTCTCTCTCTCTCTCTCTCTCTCTCTCTCTCTCTCTCTCTCTGCAAATGCACACACCCTATAGCAAAAATCTCCCACCTCTCCAAACAAAAAATACACCAGGTACATGTGCGTGCATGTTCAAAATAAAATAAAATAAAAAGAAGAAGAATTGGGACCAGCAGTTAGCGTAATGGCTATGTCGCTGGACTCCCATGTAGTCAACCGCGGTTCGCGTCCCGGACCCGGTGGCTTAAAACTCATGCCGGGCCTGTGTACGTGCATGCCCAAGATCCCAAGAGGAGAATGGAGGAGAAAGGATTGTGGCTTGGCCATCCCCCCAGGGGGTGATTTCTCGCTTTCTGTCTCTCTCTTTCTGGCGAGCGCACACGCCCTATAGCAAAAAACCTCTCCAAAAAAAAAGAATGTAGGCATGACCTCTCCCCGCCATGGAAGTGTGTTGTGTGTTGTGTGTTCTCTGTCTCTCTCCCTCTTGCGCACGTGCACACAAGTACACATGCCCTATAGCAAAATTTTTCTAAAAGGCTAGAAAATACATGATCTTGGATTAGGCAAAGGTTTCTTAATTATGACACCAAAGTATAAGTGACGAAAGGAAAAAACAGATAATTGGACCAACATTTAAAACTTCTGTGCTCCAAAGGACACTATCAAAAAAAATAAAATAAAGACAATACACAGAATGGGAAAGACTATTTGGAAATCATTCATCTGATAAGGGATCGACACCAGAATATACAAAGAATTCCTGTGTCCTGCGGATAAGGCGCCAGCTTCCCACATGGCCAACTACCGTTCAAGTCCCAAACCATAAGCTTGAAAAATCACACCAGGAGGGACCAGCAGTTAGCGTAATGGCTATGTCGCTGGACTCCCACGTAGTCGACCGCAGTTCACATTCTGGACCCGGTGGCTTAAACTCACACCGGGCGCGTGTGCGTGTGTGCTCAAGATCCCGAGAGGAGAATGGAGGAGAAGGGATTGCGGCGTGGCCATCCCCCCTGGGGGGTGATTTCTCGCTTTCTATCTCTCTGTCTCTCTGTGTCTGGCAAGCACACATGCCCTATAGCAAAAAGTTCTTATATATATATATATATATAAATATATATATAAATCACACCAGGTGTGCGTGCCCAAAATCCCATGAAGAGAGTGGAGTGGAGGAAAAGGGATTGTGGTATGGCCATCACCCCCCTAGAAGTAATTTCTCACTTTCTCTATCTCCTTTGAAAAACTTTAAAAAGAAAAACTTAAAAAAGGGAATCAGGACTGGATCCATGGCCAGTGGCTAGGGCAGCTATACCCCATATGGCCAACCCCATGGTTCAAGCCCTGGACCCAGTGGCTTAAAAAACACTCCAGGTGGGACTAGCTGGTGGCACGGTGGTTAAGGTGCTGGACACGCAAGTCCCGGACCTGGTGGATTGCTTTCTCACTTTCCCTCTCTCCCTTTCTCTGTGTCTCTCTATGGTCAAATTAAAATAAATGAATGAATAAATTAAATTTTAAAAATTCTTCAGGAAAAAAAAAATAGGTAAGCATGCTTACATGCCCAAAATCCTAACAGAAGGGGAGAAATGGAAGAGAAGGGATTATGGCATGAACATTCCCCATGGGTGTGTGTGTGTGGGGGGGGGGGGGGGGTAATAGAGAGAAAGAGAGTACCAGCTCTCTGGCAAACATTTTAAAAAACGTATCTTCTTCATAGTGCAACAGGTTAAGCACCATGCTGAAATTTGGACCGTACATGAGACAGAACTGCAGTTCAAGTCCCAGCAGCTTGAAAAACACACTAGCTGTGTGTGCATGTGTGCCCAAAATCCTGATAGGAGGGTAAAATGAAGGTAAGGGAATTATAGCATGACCATACTCAAGGGATTTTCTCTCTAGCCACCCCCCAAGCAAGCACACATACTCTCTGACAATAAAAAAATAAGTAAAACAAAAATGAATAAAAAGGAATCAAATCTCTTTGACTACTAAAACTACTTTGATGATTATATCTCTCTAAAATATTATATGCCATCCTCTTTTAAGTGGAACATACTCAGTACAGCTTTTCTTAACATTCTAAGGTTGGGACTGGTGGGTGGTATGATGGTTGGGGCACTAGACACCCACATGGCTGACTATGGTTTGAGTCCCGGACCTAGCAGCTTGCTTTCTCTCTCTCTCTTTCTCTCTCTCTCTCTCTCTCTCTCTCTAATTAAATAAATAATATTAAATAATTCTTTTAAAAAACATAGTAAGTTAATTATGAAATAACTGTAAATTCAGATAATTCAATGATGTGCAGGTTATTAGACCTTTATACAGTGCCTCCAAACTATTGTTCTTTCAGTCTTTCACCTGTCTTCTATACTTCTGCATTCTCCTTCTACTATAAGAAATCAAGAAAAGAAGAGATTAGAAGCAGGAAGGATACAGGGCCAACAAAAAAAAAAAAGTGTTGAGTATCCACACATGTATGTATAAGGGTTTTTCTTTAGAGGTTTTTGCTATAGGGCGCGTGTGCTCGTCAAAAAGACAGAGAGAGACAGAGAGACAGAAAGCAAGAAATCATCCATCCCCCAGGGGGGATGGCCACGCCGCAATCCCTTCTCCTCCATTCTCCTCTCAGGATCCTGGGCACGCACGCACACACGCCCCGGCCTGAGTTTAAGCCACCGGGTCTGGGACTCGAACTGCGGTAGACTACATGGGAGTCCAGCGACACAGCCATCATGCCAAGATTTTTATACTTGAAGCACAACCTCCTACCTTGGAAAAATGAAAATATTGCCATATATTTACTATTAGGATCTTGTAACTGTTTTTCTCATTAGGCTTCCAATTCATTTGGAGTTTCTTTTTAATTGTGATAAAGCACACAAAACATAAAATCTATTCTAATCCTTTTTGAATATACAATTTACTGGCATTAAGTGCATTCACATTGTTGTGCATCACCACCACTAACCATCTTATTTTGTTTTGTTTTGTTTCTGAAAGAGATTTTTTACTATTGGGTGCGTGCACTCACCAGAAAGAGAGATAGAGAGATGGGAAGCAAGAAATCACCCCCTAGGGAGCATGGCTACAACACAATCCCTTCTCCTCCCTTCTCTTGGAATTTTGGGGCACGCATGTACAGGCACCTGGCATGAGATTCAAGCCTCCAGGTATGGGACTAGAACCACAGTCAGCCATGTGAGAGTCCAGCAATGTAACCATTACACCATCTGCTGAGCCCCCATCTTGTTTTTCATGGCCAGAGGATGCGTGTGCTGGCCAGAAACAGAGAAGATGGGGGTGAGAGAGCTGGGTGGAGCACCCTCAAAGGGGCATGGTCACACCACAATCCCTTCTCTTACATATTTCTTTCATGCCAGGATTGAGGCATGTGCCTGATACGTCTTTCAAATCACTTGGGGCCAGGATTCAAACCATGATCAGCCAATGTGGAATCTGGCTTCCTCAATCATCAGGCTAGAGAGCCAACTCACCACTAACAATCATTTTGAAAAGCATTCTGAAAATCATGACTTTTTATTAAGCAAACAATCCTGTCTATGTTCCTTCATCAAATGACAAGGGCAAGGAACTCATCAAAGGCAGTACTGTGGTGGGATGGTAAAGAGTGCCCGCAACAACTTGGAGGAGCACCAAAGCATCTAAATCCATCCTCAGTTCCTCCAGATATGGCCACAGAGGCAAAAGGGACTAAAAATACTTGGCAAGGGCAGATAAAATCTGTCAAGGATATTCAGCCCAGTTAGAGAGGTCAACACTATTACCATATTTGCATCAGAAGACACTTATAAAAAGTAGCAATGGGTCACATTTAAAATAATCAGATTCAGTACAGGAGGACTGATATTCCTTCTCCCCCAGAATGCCTAGAATAAATCTCTAGACCTTGAATTTGGTCAAGTAATCTATGATCAATTTCTGGAGGACCCCTAGGAAGAAACAGATACTTCAAAAGTGTTGAGTACCCACTCACCACTTTTCTACTTGTTAAAAGCTTTCTTTTTAGCACCACAGCCTCTTTCAATAAAACTAAATGAGGAAGAAACCTCTATCAAAGCTTTGCCAGAGCAAATAACTCAGCCAGCATATTTCAGAAGAGCAGAGAAGGAAAGGAAAAGTCAGGGAATGTTTACAACAACACTAGAACTTTAACCTACCCTAAGTATCTTTAAATATCAAGGAAACTTAATAAAATTATTTGTTCAAAGACTCTCTACACACCAAGCATACAGTAACCCAAAGAGTATGACCAAGTGGGGAGCAGAAGATGCATAATGGTTACGTCACTGGACTCCCATATAGTGGACTGTGGTTCAAGTCCGGAACCCAGTGGCTTAAAACTCATGCCAGGCATGTGGGCATGTGGGCATGTGTGCCTGTGTGCCCAAAATCCCAAGAGGGGAATGGAAGTGTGGCCATGCTCCCTGGAGGGGTAACTTATCACTTTCTATTGGAGAGGTTTTTTTGTTTGTTTTGTTTTGTTTGCTATAGGGCGTGTACACTCACTAGATAGAGAGAGACAGCGAGAAATCACCCCCCAGGGGGGATGGCCACGCCACAATCTCTTCTCCTCCATTCTCCTCTTGGGATCTTGGGCATGCATGCACACACACCCGGCGTGAGTTTTAAGCCACCAAGTCCGGGACGCGAACCGCGGTCACCTACATGGGAGTACAGCGACATAGCCATTACGCTAACTACTGGTCCCACTTTCTGTCTCTCTGTCTCTCTCTGTCCATATAGCAAGTGCACGCGTCCTTTAGCAAAAATCTCTCAAAAAAAGAATATGACTTAGTGAAGATCCCATATAATCAATTACAGTGGACCCACAGCAACTCCCCAATCCACACATTCAACTGTGTTTATTTACTGAAATACTGTTAACCTATACATTCTAATAACTGTTATATTAACCAACTCCAAAAAGAGCAAATAAATGATTATACATACTACCTTGAACACGAAGTCTGAGGAATTTTCAGTACTTTTTCATTTATAATCAAATATTATTTAAGTCCTTTCCAAAAACTATGAACTCTCACCTATATCTCAATTAAAGACCTTAAATTTGTCATAGGAAATAACTAAGAAGACTTAACATTTTTTTGCTGTACATCTTCTTTAATAACCTTAACATCTGTTTGTTTGCTTTAAGTTTTTGTCATAGGGCACATGCCTTCACTGGAGAGAAAGAAAGGAAAAATGAGAAATCACCTTCCAGGGGATGGCCATAATTTCCTCTCCTCCTGGGATTTTGGGCACACATGCACATGCATCACGATTTTCAAGCCACCAGGTCCGGGACTCAACTGCCATCAGCCATGTGGGATCCAACACCTTAAACACTACATCACCTGCTGGCTCCACCTTAACAGCTTTTCTTACATTTTGTAAAATAAATACTTGCAATATATTGCAGACCCAAAAATATTAAGCTCTTTTTTCTTTGTTAAGAATTATTTTATTGGGACCAGCAGTTAGCGTAATGGCTATGTCGCTGGACTTCCATGTAGTTGACCGTGGTTTCCATCCCGGACCCAGTGGCTTAAAACTCACGCCGAGCGCATGTGCGTGCGTGCCCAAGATCCTGAGAGAAGAATGGAGGAGAAGGGATTGCGGCGCGGCCATCCCCCCCAGAGGGTGATTTCTCACTTTCTGTCTCTCTGACTCTGTCTGTCTGGTGAGCGCACGTGCCCTATAGCAAAAACCTCTAAAAAAAGAAAAAGAATTATTTTATTTAACTTTACATATTTTAATTTGACCAGAGAGGGACGGAGGGAAAGTGAGAAAGCAAGCTGCAGGGTCCAGGACTCAAATCGCAGTTAAAACCATGTGGGAGTCCAGTGCCCTTAACCACCACGGCACCTGCTGGCCCTTTATTTTTTTTTCTTAATTTGCTAGAGACCACATATGCTTGCCAGAGGGGAGAGAGACTGAAAAAGAGCAAGAGATTTTGTATGCTGTAAAGATAAAAAGTGACTGAATGTTGGGGCTGGCAGGTGGCATGATGGTTAAGGATGCTGGACTCCCACATGGTCGACCATGGTTCAAGTCCCAGACTCGGCAGCTTGCTTTCTCATTCTCTCCCCCCGCCTCCACCCAATTCTGGTCAAATTTAAAAAATAAATAAAGTTAAAACAAAATAATTATTTCTTTTTAAGTGACTAAATGTTTAAAAAAGAGTGAGAGTGGTTAAGTAAAAAAAAGAACCTCCCCCAATGAGGGATGGTCACACCACAAACCCAACTCCATTTCTTTTTTTCTTTTTTTTTTTTTTTTTGAGGGAGATTTTTGGTATCAAATGTGTGCACTCAATAGAGAGACAGAATTTTGGGCACATGCACACACACACAGCCACAGTGTTACCAAGCCACTGGGTGCAGGATTTGAACTGCACAGTTAACTATGTGGGATCCAGTCACTTTAACCTCTATACTACCAGCTGGACCAAAAAATTAAGCTCTTTATATACAGTGAAAAGGAGACACCTTAGTGACTAGTTCAAATTCCTCTTACATGGCCTGAACCAACATATTAACTCTTTTCATTTGCTTGGGTTTTTTAGTTTTGCTACAGGGCACGTGTGTTCGCCAGAGACACAAAGAGAGAGAGACAAAGAGAAGGGGAAAGGGAAAAGCAGATGATGTAATGGTTACATTGCTGGACTCCCACAGTCAACCGCAGTTTGAGTCCCAGACCCAGCGACATAAAACTCACGCCAGGTATGTGTACATGGTGAGGAGAATGGAGAAGGGATTGTGGCTTGACCATCCCCCCAAAGGGGCTGATTTCTTGCTTTCTGTCTCTCCAGCAAGCCCATGCACCCTATAGCAAAAATTTCTCAAAAAAAAAAAAAAAAAAAAAAGAGAGGGAAAAGTGAGAAATCACCCCCTGGGGGTCGGGGGGTAGGCCATGCCGCAATTACTTCTCTTCCATTCTTCTCTTGGAATTTTGGGCACACACGCACACATGTGTTTTTCAAGCCACCGGGTCCAGGACTTGAACCCTAGAATTAGCCATGTGGGATCCAGCCACCTTAAGCACCCTGCCACATGGCTGGCCCAACAACATATTAATTCTTTACCTGGAGCAAGTAACCTAAAAAAGAAAAGATAAATTTATACAGATAGCTATATGCCTGCAAAACAAGCCATTAAGTAAAATACCATACATCCAACTTCATTTTCTTATAAAATATAATGGAAAAGGCGACCAGCAGATGGCATAATGGTTACGTTGCTGGTCTGCCACGTTAGTCGACCATGGTTCGAGTTCCAGACCCAGTGGCTAAAACTCACGCCAAGCATGTGTGCATGTGTTCCCCAAATCACAAGAGGGCAATGGAGAAGGGACTGCAGCATGGTCCCCCCTGGAGCGGGGGTGGGGGGAGGGGTAATTTCTGGTTTTCTGTCTCTCTGTCTCTCCCATGAGTACACATGCCCTATAGGAAAAATCTCTCAAAAAAAAAAAATTATTACTAACTCATGATATGAGAGCTCAGGTCTGGAAAGGCAAGACGAGAAGTTGTGCCAAAATCAAAAGTGATGAATGGAGAGGTATAGTCTGGTAAGGAAAGAAAGTGTAGAGGCCAAGGAAAGAGAGGTTTCTAGCTACTGGCCCACATAAGTGGCAGCAGGGACAGCAGAAAATGGACTTCTACTGGGGTCCATGGTCATGTTTGCCAGTATTCCTAGTTATTGAAAGAAAGAGTGCTAGAACTGGGAATCAAAAGTAGACTTGTTTTGGGAACCAGCAGTTAGTGTAATGGCTATGTCGCTGGACTCCCACGTAGTCGACCGCGGTTCGCATCCCGGACCCGGTGGCTTAAAACTCACGCCGGGCGCGTGTGCGTACGTGCCCAAGATCCCGAGAGGAGAATGGAGGAGAAGGGATTGCGGCGTGACCATCCCCCCCTGGGGGGTGATTTCTCGCCTTCTGTCTCTATGTCTCTCTCTGTCTGTCTGGCGAGCGCACACGCCCTATAGCAAAAACCTCTCAAAAAAAAAAAAAAAAAAAAAAAGTAGACTTGTTTTAAAAGCCATCTAAGAAATCTAAAGCCTTGTAGGCCAGAGGACTAACTTATCACTGGCTCAGGTAAAACAAATTGATCATTCTGATCCAACAGCCAGTCTTCTAAACATTTTGAAATCTAATAACTACAGCCCACAACTTTTCATTAATCCAACAGTGGTACACAGGGTTTTAAAATTAGGGACTTTTTTTTTTTTTTGGAGAGGTTTTTCGCTATAGGGCGCGTGCGCTCGCCAGACAGACAGAGAGAGACATAGAGACAGAAAGCGAGAAATCACCCCCCAGGGGGGATGGTCACGCTGCAATCCCTTCTCCTCCATTCTCCTCTCGGGATCTTGGGCACGCACGCACACGCGCCCGGCGTGAGTTGTAAGCCACCGGGTCCGAGACGCAAACCGCGGTCGACTACGTGGGAATCCAGCGACATAGCCATTACGCTAACTGCTGGTTCCCCTAAAATTAGGGACTTTTGGGGCCAGCAGATGGCGTGGTGGTTAAGAGGGCTGGACTCCCACATGGCAGACCACAGTTCGAGTCCTAGACCTGGCAGCTTGCTCTCACTTTCCTCTCTCTCACTCTGTCACTCTCTGGTCAAATTAAAGTACATAAATAAAATAAAGTTCAATAAAATTCTTCTTTAAAATAAATAAATAAAATTAGAGACTTTTTAGAGACCCACTACTAGTACATATTTCTTTCTTCTATATTTCTTACATATAAATTCCTTTCTAGAGATCACATATAAGTAATATGGAAAAAATTTCATTTTCAGGAAAAATAATAAATGTCACTCAATTACTTCAAATTTTTATCCATGGTTTACTTACATTTATTTTCTTTTTATTAGTACATCTACTTAAAAGAGAAAGCTAGCTAACAGATCACTCACCTCTGTTACCGAACAGATAACTCAGTTCAATGGAAAGGAACACAAAGCTCTAGTTCATTTAAGGATGCGAGGAAAAGGAAAAGGTATCTCTGCGTTGTCACAGGGTTTCAAAGGTCATCTCAGAGTAAAACTGGGTATGAATCAAAATGGTTGCAGTTCAAATCATCTACTCATCTACTCTAACCATGAATTATAACTGAGCTAAAATGATGATTCCTAAATATAACACATTTTATTTCTAAATGTTTCTTGGCAATTAAATATCCAGAAAGTCAGCAAACCCCAAGAAAGCAGAGAAAATGAACTTTTTTACAGCTAACCATTTATCAAATACAGGAAGCCTGAAAGATGCCATAGGCTGAAGGCTCAGCCTCAAACTTGGCCCTGCAGAGGAAAACTCCAAATAAAATCTCTTGTGAGAACTGCTTCATGCAGTACTGAATTACAAACAGTGACCTCCCTGGAGGAGAAACCAGAGTCAGCAGCTACATGAGTGTACAGTCTAAGGGAGATGAAACCTAACTCCAACACAAGTGACACTATGATAGTTCCATAATATTATTTAAAAACATAAGTACTAAGAAGTAGTTATTCAAAAATATTTCAAGAGAAACAATGCTCAAAAAAATTTTTAATTTATTCCAAAAGTAATTTGAGAATTTGAGTAGAATATAATTTAATCTCCAGGCCTAACCTCTCAAATAAAATCAAATAGGGTCCTGCAATGTAGTCAAATAATAAATTATAAAAGAAATGCTATGATGTAACAAAAGAGCTACAGCATAATACTCTGAACTTCCTGTAAGAACAAAAATTGTATGTCGATATGTTCACAACACAGTTAATCCACGAAATCATGAGGTAATTAAACTGATCCTTTTTAGATTTCAATCTCTTTGGCCAGAATCCTTATCCAAACTGCACTGAGCAAATCAGTATGAACAACTCTAGCACTATCGGAATAACTCCAGTATCTTATCTTCTGTTTCACCTTTTATTGTTGATTTATGTGCTGACTGATGGTAAACTGATTTGTGCATAGTGCCAGAAGTCAGCTCAGGAATACAAAACAAGAAAAGAGATTTAGAAGAATCCAACTCATGAATGAAAATGCTGACGTCATAGTTCAGCTCCCAGTAGGGCTTAGAGTAGTATGTAAAGAAACAGTGTTATCTTTTGCAATGTTAAATCACTAAAGTCATCTAGAATAAAGGAGATAGGAAAAAAAAAAAGCCCTTCTTTACTCAGAAGGAAGGAAGGGGGGGACCGGATAAGAAAAGTTTTAACAACCTTTTCCAAAGCCCCAAAATGACAATTACACAAAGTGTAGGACACAAACAAGCGTAACTTAGAAATCACAGAATCTATTCATATTTATTAATATTACAAGCAATTTATTTAAAGATATGATTAGTTGTGTCTTTAGGAATAGTCCCCACCCAACTTTAAATCTTTCTCCAACCAAACGTTATTATCATTAAGAAAAAAAAGCATACAAGTGTATTTCTCAATTGAAAACTGGCTTTCCCATATCACGACCTGATTGTAAGTAATTCTGAATATATTAGTGAAACTAAGTGACAGGAGGCAAGCTACTGAAACTTTTTGTTTTTAAAGAATTATTTCATTTTCTTTATTAATTTATTTTAATTTGATCAGACACAAATCAAGCAAGCCACCAGGTTCGGGACTAATTTTGGTCGGCCATGTGGGACTGTTCAGCCCCTTATCGACCTCGCCACCTGCTGGCCTCACTACTGGAACTTTTATGTGAGGAGGGAAATGCTTTTATCTAATGATATAATATAAACTAATAAAAAAGATTATGAAAGTGTGATTTACTTAATACTATTAAAAGTAGCAAGTGGTGTTGATTGTTCACATTCTTTATCTCTTGGCAGAACTGAAAATACAACTAATAAAACAAACTTCCATAAAGTTTAGACGCAATTTACTAAACCCCTTTTTTTTTCAGGACACTTAAGTAACTAAATCCTGGATGCCTTATGTTTCCCAGGAAATTTAAGATTATTAGATTCTCAGAAAATAACAGTGACCCTCAGATTTTTAGTAACCTCTCAAAACACAAAAATACAAGGACATTCTCTTTTTTAACCATTCTTACAGCTTAAAATAGCCATTCGACCAAAATGGATTTTTTTTAATTTAAGCAATAAACAATTGTGCCAATAAACATTTTTAAAAGATCTTATTAAGTTAAAATGCAAACATGCCAGCGTTATCTGTAAAGCTAAAATGTTAAAAGAGATCATCTCACATTGCCACTACAAATATCTTTGATAGAACATCACTACCCCCTTGTGGATTTGCAATAAAAAATCCTTATCTTGAATCTTCACTTTTTAAATGCTTCATTCTGATGAACCTCTATTCAAGTTTACATTTTTTTCACTAAGAAGGCCTTTTTATTTCAATTACTTTTTTAAAAGAGAAAAAACACTTAATACTTTAAAATAATCAAAATTGAGTATGTATTTGAGTTCTCAACATCCCCATTTTGGGGCTCATTCTTTATACAATATATATGTATGTCAATTTCAAAATAGTAACGTCAACATTCCATTTTTCATAGAATATCTGAATTTACACTTCTAATCATCACTTTGAGATTACTTTTAATCATAAATAGGTAATTTTTTCACTATAGCATTTTTTTCTATGTAATAACTTCACACTTTGTACCAATTTCTTACAATCACTCCCAAATGGTTTGATACAAAGTACCCAGTAAGCCAATGGGGCACATACATCCTCAAAAATAACTTTTCAGAAAGGATTTAAAACCTAAGTTTAAGAAAGATTAATTACTGACTGTACTGATAAGCCTTCAGAAACGCCTCATGACTATTCAAATCAACCCTGATAAAGGAAAAAATAATAACAACACCAGTTTTTCAAAACTAGAAATAAAGGCTTTTTTTTTCCTTCTTTTTTTTTTTTAGGTTAAAAAGAGTACCTCTGGTTATATCTACAGCAATTCTACTATAAACTGCAGATATATCTTGTTCAATGTATACTGTAAAAAGATTAAACTTAAGCATATGCTTTATACCTTGTTATAAACACTAGATTTAGCTAAAATTATAAATCATAAATTATTACTGCAAGAGTGTAGCGGTTACATGGAGAAAATGTGAAGTTAGTACTGGCCATTCTACCATTACTGGAAGTTAGCTCCCTATTCTCACAGATGCTGAACACAAAAACAGGAACTTCCTACTGCCAATATTCTTTCCAATAGTGGGATAGGAATTAAAGGATAAAAAAAAGTCCACTTTGTAAGTGAAGTTTTATCTTTTTTTAAGTTTATTTATTTCCTTCACGAGAGAGATAGACAAGACAGATACAGATACCATCAACACCGTTTTCACATTGTAGTTTTTACCCTAACTGCAGTCAACCACACGGGCATGCCCACATGTCAGACGCATTCAGGCAGACCCAGAACACAACCTCAGAGTCTTCCCGGCTGGCCTCCAGCACTGTGGAGCTGCCGCAACCCCGCACCCAGGGCTGGGCCTCCAATGTGTGTAGTTTTTTTTTTTAAATCTTTGCCAGAGGGTATTTATGCTCACCATCCAGAGATGAGACAGAGGGAGAGGAAGAAACCACTCCCCATGGGGACAGTCATGCCACAATCTCTTCATTTCTCCCTCCTTTCAGGATTTCAGATACACACTCAGCCTCCAGATATGGACTCGAACCACAAGTTCAGCCATGTGGGATCTGGCTGCCTTAACCACCAGGTCATGGAGACAGTTTGGGCTGCCAATTGTTTTTAAATAACATTAAATTACATTTTAAAAATGTAATTATACCTTGTGTAAATGAGAAGGAAAAATGGAAGAGATACAGCATAGTCTGGTGAATTAATTTTCACCAGCCAATTCCATTGAGAGTACCAGTTATGTACCTGGTCAAAGTTGGTAACTTAACTGTAAAGAAGCAGCAATCAGAGCTGACATTCATACTGTTTTGATTTTGGGTGGATTTTGTTGTTTGTTATGGTAGCTGTTTTTACATTTTTCTTTTTTTTCCTTCCAGATACCTGGAAAAAGCTACTTTATATGTCATGAGAAAGTGAGGTTAGAGGTGAGAATAATGACACTTAATTAGTCTCCAGGCATGAACATGATTAAGTCTGCTAAGAACTCAGTCCCAAACATTTCTTTCAAGGCATGTCACTTTGTGCAAACAGCAAAACTATACTGCAGAAAGCAAAATGATGATAACAGCCCCAAACTAGCACATCTCCCTCAAAGTCACTGTCTACTAACAGTCTCAAGAAGGTATATGTTACATGACTTGGAAGGAGGGCCAGGCCAAATTTGAAAATGAAAAAATTAAAAATGTGACAGCTTTTCCAGATGATCAGACCCACGTGCAAAGAACATGGAACTACGTCAAGAATGAGCAAAACACTGGGGTGAATGCAGAAGAACACTGGCAAAATAACTTTGGTACTTCATCTTATGTTGTCAATCAGTTCAAAGTAAATGAGCAATGTTCTTTAAGAAAAGAGGGAGGGGGAGAAAGTAATGTGGCTGACACTTGGCCTCTTTTTGCAGTGGGGTACATAATATTTCTTTTTAAGTCCAGGGTAATGAAGTAAAAAAAATGCTCAGGAAGCATTACCAATCTCTACACAAGGAGGCCCATGACCTTCTACAAGCAATGGCGTTCAAACCAGAAAGATGCAATACAACCTTAGAAATACACAGTCAGCATACTGATTTGCCCCACTATATTAAAAACCAGAGACCGTTGTTCACTGTCAATACACAAAGAAACACTTTCCTTCCAAACATATGAGAAATATCATGGGATGGCAGGCCATCTATATAGTACCTCTTCCTAATGATAAAAATGTAACATGGCTAATCATAGTACTAATAGACATTACATCCATGAATAGCACAAAATAAAAGACCCTGACAGTGTATAATCAACCTATATTATGAACCTAAATATTCAAAAAAAATTTTTTTTTGTTTAAGATTACACACCACAATCTGGAAAACAGTGAATTACCAGACATTCCTATTCAAGTTATATGGACAAAGAAGTAATAACACCTTTCACTCTTTCACTCTTCAAACATACCAGATTGAAGACTACTATAGTGGGCAAAGGAACATTAAGACCAGACACCGTACTTTCTTGTCAATAAAAGCTCCAAATGAAATAATATATTTGGCTATGCCCAAAAAAATGTACAGTTATCAAACCAAAGAAACAAAAAGCAGCTCATTAAATACAGGAAAAACATGTTTCAAAAATCATACAATGAGGAGGCCCAGAAGTTCGATGGATCCAGTTTCACCCCAAGACACCATCTTGTTAGCGGTATTACCATCACCCCCTGCCTTATGGCTAACATCCCATTCTATCTACCTATTCTTTTATTTAAAAAAAAAAAAAAGAATTATTTAACTTTATTTATTTATTTTAATTTGACCAGAGAGGGACAGAGTAAAAGAGAGAGAGAAAGTAAGAAAGCAAGCCACCAGGTCTAGGACTTGAACCAGTGTCAGGCATGTGGAAGTCCAGCACCCTTAACCACCATGTCACCTGCCAGTCCCTCTATCTACCTATTCTCAACGAAACAAGTGACAATGCCACAAGACTAAAGAGATGGTGGACATCCCCTCTTTATTCAAAGGCAGAAAATGCTACAACTACAGTAGATCTACAAATGGTTTTTTTATCTTACAAGAACAATAAAGAAACCTCTTTATTTTGAAAAGGAAAAAATAAAGGTTGAAGAAAGGCGGGGGGGGGGGGGGCAGAATTTAAGTCATCTAGAACATCCAAAATAACAAGGACATGATTAGGAGATTTTAGAAGATAGAGAACATTTAGAAAGTGACCTGTATAATGTAAGTGTAGAAGAAACACACATCACCTGTCACCAGAAAAAATATTGTCACATATTCACATGAACAAAGAACACTGCCAAACTGTACACTACAATTTGACACAAGAGTTTTCATGAGAGAGAAATACTACCAGAATCGAATTTTATTTACATTGAGAAAGGGAGAAATCTGATGGAACAGAAGACATTAACAAGTGCATTTCAGATTAATCTTTATTATTTATTACCATTATCATCATTTATACCTAATCTACACCCAAAAATAATTTGAAGATATTTTCAAAAAACAAACAAAAAAAACATTAAAAAGCATAAAGAATTAAACTTATGCAATAAACAAAAGCAGTGATGATTATATCAGTTATCTGGCCTACAAATGATCACCAAGATTAGGCATTAAATTTAGATATCACACTTTTTGGTGTCAAAAATATATCAGCAGCTCACCTAGTTGTAATATGAACTACACCAGGTTAATCAGAAGAGAAAAATATTTTGCTACCACTTCCTTATATAAAAGATGTGTTTGGTTTTATGTCACATACAAAATACTTAGTATAATGGTGCTGTTCAAAGGTTAAATAAATATCCCAACCAATCATGTATTTAAAAAACATAAAAGTTATGCCTAGACGATTTTACTATTAAGAAGGTTAACCAATTTTTTCTACACAAGTACACAAACTCCCCACACTGGGGGGAAAGCTGTTAAATGTCTCTCCCAGTCCACCTTCCACCCTCTTCACCACTCACATTCCTGCAGGAAGGAAGGAAAAAGCTCAACAGGATAGTACACTATTGAAAGAATATTTTTTGTAAGATTATAGTCCAAAAACTTAAAATTCAAAAAATCTCCTTACAAGACTATATAAAAGTACAAGACACAATGTACAAGATACAATGAAACGGCATTCATACTAAGAAGCTAACATGATCCAATATGGTTCCAAGCAGTCACAAACCCCCACAGATCCTTGCACGTAACAGAAGCTCAGTAAAGGTCTCCCCAGTGAATGATTTTAGTAATGGGAGTATGGATATATGAACAACGTCTCCCTACAAGGGCAAATTTAAAGGTCCCACAAAAGAGGCAACAGGCACAGCTATGATGGGAAATAAGAATCACCTTCTGCTGTATTTTCCATAGGAAGTCAGTAAGAAGTATAACTGCACACAAAGGGGCATTTTCCCCAAACTTTAGGAAGTGGGAAAGGAAGAACAGTTCAAAGTAATGAAAACAGGGAAAGGTCCACAATATGGACTACCTCCAAATCAATCAGAAAGAATTAAAATCCCACCAGGACGGAGGGGCTCACACCTAGCATATACACAAGGAGCTAAACTAATGCTACGTGACCTTAAATAGGCTATTCTAGAGAGAAAGTCTAAAACTGCTGGGGCCTAAAAACTAAAGAAATAGAAAAAAACACAGCTAAGCGGGATACATCAATACGTCCCACAGAGCAAGTAAGTGCAATGTTACTCTTTGGAAAAGGAAAAGTTGACCTTATCTGACCTTGAATAGAGCTTGCTGTGTACATGTCAACATCTGTAATCCACCGAACCTCAAGATGGAGAAACCCAACATTTCCCAAAACAAGACAAGTAAGGTCTTAAAGACAAGGGAAGAAGAAATTACCCAACTTTGTCCAAAAAACTGAGGGGTAAGAAGTAAAAGTATGGGAAGCATGATGTTCTAACAGAAAGTCAAACCAAAAGTGGTTAAGAGACCCCTCATCTTGTCTGCCTGGCAGAGAGAGCAGCCTGCACTGGAGGGATGAGCGGGAAAGCGAATTTCCAGCCATCTAAGGAGACTAGGGACACAGAAGGCAAAACCACATCGCACTCCAAGAAAAGAACTTCAGACAGAAAGCTCAGACATGTTCACCTGCCTAACTTTCATCACTTTTATCTTCCAGTGCCCCTGGTATGGAGCACCCTGCTCAGCAGGAAATAAAGGCAGGCAGTGACGTGGAGACGGGCACAGAAGAGCCAATGCTGAAGAGATGACCCCACTAGGTCTACACAACATATACAGCAGATATACAACTCTTGATTTTTCTAAGGAATGCTAACAGTAGCACCTAAAAATACACAATTCCATCAAACTGATGACAGATATAGACAGAATTAAAACGCTATGAAAATTAAATGAACAAACAAACAACAACAAAAACAAGGTCAAAAGCTCTATTTTCTGGCAACAGGTATTGTGCCCACTAAACAACTCAATATTATCTAGAAGGCAAAGCCTAGTGCTGACCAAGCCTCCAGATAACCACATCTTACTCAGTAAATGAAGAGAGCCCCCTTGCTAGAACAGTGCTTGAAGGCCCAAGTGGTCAGAACCATTGGACAGAGCTTGTTGGGAAGGATGAGTTTCCACACTAAGCTTGTCCAAAAGTTAAGACTACACTGCTGAGCGGCAACACCTAGCAACCATTCACATGAGGTAAGAAGTAAGACCAGTGGAGGCCAAACACCTGACTAGATTTGACAGGGCTCAAATCATTCCCCTGCCAAAGAGTAAAAAAAACTGAAGAAGACTGCCCACCCTTTCCTGAAGAGTCAACAAGACCTTTCCAAAAGTACCCTTTCTTAATTTCACACCTTCTCTCAATTATTTAAATGACCAAAATATAAAAGCGATACATTTATGGCTGTTCATTCCTACTTCTGTCACAGAAAAACGTACTCTCAACCATCTCCTCTCGTCTGTCCAAAACACATGAAAAGTCTTTCTCCTACACTGCAGCAAAGCGAGACAAGAACTTTTCACCATAAGCAGAATCCAGCGGAACATATCACTCCTAAATTCAAAAGGCCCAAGTTTGGTACATACCAGCAAGAACTCTACACTAGTATATGCAGAGACTTGGTGAACATTCAGGATGGCATTCTGCTAATTCAGTACAGTACAAATGACAAATGAAAGAGCGGTAAGAATTGGCAATTTATCAATGATTCTTCTCTGAATCTTTAGCCTGAAGAGTTACCAGCAACAGTGATGTATATGTTCTTCCACATAAAGGTTCCCACATACACCCAAAATGAAAAGCTAGTCATGCAACCCTAAGTTTCTAAACACATGTAATGGATTTCACCTATGAACATGTACTTACGTGTGTATATGTAAACAAAAGTACACAGCATCATGGTAATCTTTGTCTCCACAGAAGAGAACCAGATCAGCAAAAAGTGGAAAGCATTCAAATTTCCCCTTCACCGGAGAGCTAGCTACAAGATCCAATGAAATGTTTGGAGCCCAGGAATTACAATATTAGGGCCAAAAGAAAGTTCTAGTACAACAAGAAGCAACACAAGCAACCTCTTCCTGAAGGGTAGGTGGGCAATAGAGACATCTACATTCCCTTTTCTGGATGGAAAAGCATATGGCTTCTCTTTACCCAGTCAACAGAAATGCTACTTGAGAAAATCAGAAAAAGTCAAGGTAACAGGCCCACTAAACATGGCTGACAGGAAACAGAAGGATGTGAATTCTCTCAAAAAAGAATTAATTTATTTCCAGGGACGGTTCAAAGATTCTTAAGTGTGGGACATGCAAAGTCTGATTCTTACTGCACAGAAGACAGTAATGAGAACACCAAAAACCAAGGGCACCTGACCCTTTTCTCAGCGGGGTAGTGTCAACTGGTGAAGGTTGCCCCCTCTTAAGATGAAAATGTCAACTAGAAGCAAAAATACACACTTGCTTTCCTCAGACACAGGAGTAACTATTGTGGCCCCTTTTTACTCAAGTTCTAGGCACCACTGAAGCTTGCCCTACATCTTCCTGGGGTACCCACCCTCACCCAGACAAGGAACTCTGAGGAGACAGAATGTGTTAGGGTAGAAAGACAAATTAGGAAAGGTGCAACAGAATGTCCAGTTTTTCCCCTAAGAAAAAGGGAGCAACTCAAAGGATATTCAGGAAATGAGCTCACCCTAACCCAAGGAAAGTGTGTGGAGAGTATACATAATCTGGAAGAAGTATCTGCTTTCCTATTTAGAAATGACTTCAGAGCGGCACAGGCCCCCATGAGCCACTAGAAGAAATAAAGAATATGGGTAGCCCGAGTCCCCTTGTCCTGGCAAAAAGGGTCAACAGATAGTCAACAGAGGCCCCAAAAGATCCATACAAGATGAGAAGCTCAGACAGACCCCTTTGCCAAGGAAGGATCGGGGTCACAGAAGGTAAAGGGCAAGGAAGTGTGGAGAGCCTTACTTGCCATAGAAACGCAGACCCCACCCTCCTGGCTGTGAGGGTGCAAGGGCAAGAGTAGAATGTGAACGGCTGCGAGGGGCGGGGATGCTGCGCAGGCCCCCTTCCCTTCCCGGGAAGCGAGGGGGAGGGGTCACACGAGGCCCTTCGGCCGAGGGACGCTCAGCAGGAGGGGGTCCCCCTGGCGGGGAGAAGAACGGGGACCCCTGTCTCTCTGGGAGGCGCCCACGGGGCCGGAGGGGGATGCTGGAGAGAGTACGTCCGGCCCTGCCCGCCGGGGAGCAGGGGGCCGGCGAGGGCTCAGCGCCGGCAGCTGCCGCCCGACGGGCACCGGCCCGGAGCAGTGGGGTGCGGGGCCAGGGGGGCCTGAGGCGGATAAACTTTCCGCCCCGCGGCCCCCACCCCGGACCCGGCGCGAGGACCGCGGGCCGGGGTCGGGGGCCGTGCCGCGGGCTCGGGAGCGGCGGGGATGCCCAGTCCGGGTGGGGGAGGCGTCGGCCCTCCGCCGGCTCCTCCTCCTCACTGGGCCCGGCCCCCACCCCACGAGCCCCCCGCCCCCTCCGGCCCCAGCCCGCCCCCGGGGGTGGGGTGTGGGGCGCCGCGCTCCGCCGGCCCCGCGAGTCACCTCAGGACTCGGCCGCGCTCCGCCCCCCCACCGCCGGCCCCCTCCCCGGCCGGGGCGCCCGCCCGCCTGCCCGCCGCGCCCCCGCGCTCCCGCCCGGGGCTGCCGATGCCTGGGATGTCCGGCGGGGCCGGGTCCCGCCGCCCGCTGCGCCGCCCCCTGGCCCCTCGCGCTCCGGCTCTTACCTTCCGGCTTGTTTTCGGCAGCCATTTCCCCTCCGCGCGCCACATCCTCCTCCTCCTCGCGACCGGGACCCCGAGCGCGCGCCTCGTACCGCCGCCGCCGCCGGCCCAGCCACCCCGCCGCCGCCGCGCACCCGCCCTGGCCCCGCCCCTCGGCCCACGCACAGCACCCATTGGGCCATACAGATGTCACTTATCGTCCTCGCCGCCAATCGCCCTGCACCAGGGGTCTCACTACTCTCCGGGAGGAGCGTCCTATCCATCTGGCCCATTGGCTGGTCACCACCCAACGGACTGAAAGGATTGGTCAAGAATCAACGCCCCCTCCCCACCCACTCCCAGGAAAGCCCGCCTTCCAGACCTAAACAAAGCTTCCCAGTGGCCACGACCCGAAAGAACTATCCAGTCAGAACTGGGCCGACACGGAATATTTCCTCGAGGCCGAGACGTGGCATTTTGATTGGGCGTCACAGCAGTGTTTCCCAGGCCGTCCAAACCAATCAAAGGGGGTTCCCGGAACTCGGGAGCGGCGGAGCAAGGCCCCGCCCCTGAGCGTGACCGTCATGAGAAAGGCGCTCTCTCATTGGCGCGTTGGGGCTTTTCCCGCGTGCTCCCGGGGCTGAAGGACGTTCCCGGGGAAGCCGCTGTCGGCGCGTGGGTCCCGGTCGCCAAGGGGGACGAGCCAAGATCTCCGGGATCCCGCAGCCTGTGGCTGCCGGCGAAAACCGGGACCGGGCGGCCTTGGCACGGAGGCCCGCGAGGCCGCTGCGCCCCGGATCTCGTCTGCCAGGGAATGCGGGCGTCGCTGCCGGCCGTGGGGGAAGGGCGCTCACCTCCCGCTAGGCCCCGCCCCTTCCCCTCCCCCTCACCGGCGCCCCGCCCCCTCGGCTCCGAGCCTCTGCGTCCCTTGGGCTAGCCTGCGCCCGCCTTCGGTTCCCCGCCCTCGGTGTGCTCCGCTGTCCCCTTTTCTAGTGGCTTAAAATACTGAAACTTTATTTTGGTCACGTTGCCCATGTGACCCACGGAGCCGATGACTCATAAATTCCTGTCCCAGGATGAGGCCGCTGAACTGAATCTTAGAGAAACGTTAAAGCTCGGCGCGCCTGGCTGGAGGACGAGGCAAGCCAAATTCTTTCATTTAGTGCCTGGAGTTCGAGGCAAGCCAAGTTTCCCTTCTTCATTTCAGTCCCTTCATGGCTTTTCCAAATAAATATGTTTAGTCTACTGCGGTCGCTCTGTGTCCGGGCATTCTCTAAGAGGTGGGGAGACCATCCAGGTTTCGGTCGTGGAAAGAGATCCTAGAAACGGGGCAGATAACACAGCTTCAGCTTTTCTGGAAATCCATCCATATCTAGTGGACTAGCACACTCTACAGAGCCAAGTAAGGTGGCTGTGTGCAACGCTCAAGGTGGAAATGCCCCTCTCTAGAGAAATTCAGAAATTCTACACGTGGACTGGTAATACCGGAAACAAAGAGGGCTGAAATCTCAAAGTGTTTTTTTTTTAAAGGAAGAAGAAAAGTTGAATGAAAAGCAGAGCTTCAACCCTCTATGTGAATTTGTACGATTTGCAAAGAGACCGTCATCTTAGTCCTCTACATTTCATTATTTTTTGGTATTGTTGCTTCTGTTTTCTTTTGCTACTGCTAGTGAGGTTCTCGTTCAAGTGTTTTCGCGTTAAGATTGACTGTCAAAGTGAGTTTTGTGCCAATCCCGTGTTCCTTTTCTGATCTTCACAAGTGAGAATTTAAGTTTTCCAGAAATAAAGATGTCCCAAAAGAATGTTTTGTATTATACACTCACCCTTCAATAAACTCTAGTTTTATAAGCCTCAAAAAAGGCAAAATTTTAACTAGGGTACAATATTTTATCGATTAGCATTGTTAACAGCACCTAAGTTGACGATTTGTATGGTGAAACGTATTGTTAAAAGTGCTGGTGGCATTGTAAATTAATATAACCCTTTTGAAAAGCAATTTTACAGTATATATTAAAAGCCATAAAAATGTCTGCATCTTTTGACCCAGTAATCTTACTTCTGGGAATCAGTTCTAAGGAAATAACACTAAATGCCAAAAAAGCTCTATGTGTGAAGGTATTCTTCACAGGATCACAGTCTATTAAAACAAAAAATTGTGACGCATCCTAAATGTGCTAATATTGGATATTTAGCAAGTAAATTGTGGTTTATCAATACAATGGGACATTATGCTAGTTATAGACATCAGAAACAAAAAAAGTAACTTAGTCATTGCTAGATGAGGGGTTACTCAAAATTAGGTTTATTTATAACATGTGATCATAGGTAATAAAGAAGTGCATGTTGAAAAAAAGACTAATATAGTGTGATCTTTATGACAGTCCACCATGGTGGGTACAGTGGCCAGGGTCAAAAAGCACAGAAGGTAATGGAAACCAGTAGATGGCGTAATGGTTACATTGCTGGACTCTCACATAGTCAACCACAGTTTGAGTCCCAGACCTGGCAGCTTAAAACTCATGCTGAAGGGAAAAAAAAGTAAATAAAAAATTAAATTAAAAAAAACAAACCCAAAGACTCAGGGGACCCACAAGGTCAAAACTTTTTTTTTTTTTTTTTTTTAGGGTTTTGCCCAGTTCATGTGCCAGAAAGAGAGAGAGACAATGAGAGGAACAGTGAGAAATCATCCCCAGGAGGATGACCGTGCTGCAATCCCTTCTCTTTCCTCCTGGGATTTTGAGCATGCACGTAAACATGCCACACATAGTTTTCAAGCCACCAAGTCCGACACAAACTGTGGTTGGCCATGTGGGAGTCTAGTGCCTTAACCATTATGCCAGCTGCTGGCCCTGAAATTATTTTTACAGTAATTTAAAAAAAAAAAAAAAAAAAAAAAAAAAGAATGATTCACTATTATTATTTTTTTTTTTTAATTTGACCAGAGAGAGAAAGAAAAGGAAAGTGAGAAAGCAAGCCACCAGGTCTAGGACTCTAACTGCAGTCCACCATGGAGGAGTCCAGAACCTTAACTATCATACCACCTGCCAGCCACTATAGTAACATTCTTTTTTTTTTAATTTATTTAGCTTTATGTATTATTATTATTATTTTCACATGAGTTTTACCAGAGAAAGACAGAGAGAGAGAGAGAGAGAGAGAGAGAGAGAGCCGCCAGGTCCGGGACTGGAACCGTGGTTGGACATGTGGGAATTCTAGCACCTTAACCACCATACCACTTGCTGGCCCAACATTCTTTATCTTTCACATGTGTGCAGTGGAGTTTTCTAGAGGCTAGGTGATATGTGTAGAAGCAAATAGGGAAATGCAACTGTCTACTATTAATTCAGATGCAAAGAGATTTGCAAAACTAAAATGTTGCATTCTTACTGCTACTTTTTGGTTTGTTTGGGAAAATGTGATTTCTCATAAAAATGTGATTTATGTCACATTAACATGTAATGGCTTTATTCTTTTTAAATGAACTTGTGAATATGTTTTAAATTTCTCAAGTATATGTCAAATATAATACAGAACTGTAGATTAACTCACATATACAAAAGCTGTTTAGGGTCCTTAATAATTTTTAAGTATGTAAAGGGATTCTAAGACTAAAATTTGAGAATCACCAAGCTAGAGAAGGGTTTTGGGAGACTAGTTGGTTACTGTTTGTTTTGTTTGCTCAAGAGGATAATTGAGAGATGGGCATTTCAGGTAAAGGAAACAGCCTGAATTACTAAATAAGCCCATTTAGCGGAGAGTAGTTGAAGATAACACTCAGAGCACAACTCTGAATCATGCCTACTTTGATACTAATGTTCTTCAAGGAAAAAGTGTGACTGTCCAGAAACAGAATAAAAATATTAAATTGTTCCTTTTGTTTTTAAGAAATACATCCTCATTCTTTTTTGAAAAAAGAATTATTTATTTTATTTATTATTATTTATTTTAATTTGACCAGAGAGAGACAGAGTGAGAGAGAGGGAAAGTGAAAAAGCAAGCCTCCAAGTCCGGGACTCAAATCGCAGTTGGCCATGTGAAAGTCCAGTGCCTCAGTCACCATACCACATGCCAACTCCAAATTATTCCTTTTTTAAACCTCAAAAATATTTATTTACAAACAGCCTTCTTTCCTGGTCAGCTTTCCAAAATAAAGTAACTATTACTACTGGCAATCATAATAAAAGTGCTTAGACTTGGTTCCTTAAATTGAAAGTTACTGAAGCTTCTATATTATTGGACTGGGAGAGGAAATGGACTGCACCTGTTTGAGAAGTTCCACAATCCTAAAAGGAAAGCTCTTGATACCAAGCAGATTTTCACCGAACACAGGACAGGAAGAAGCTGTTGTCAGCTTTATTTCGCCTTGAAGGGGCTTCATGGTTAAAAGTAACGATACCCAAAGGTTCTACTTCCAGGAATGTCCTTTCCTTGCCTTTTCTTTCTTTTTTTCTTTCTTCCTTTTTTTTTTTTTTTAATTACCAAAAAATGCGTACACTTGCCAGGGAACGACAGAGAGGGAGAGAGCATCCTCCACTGGGCAAGGTCACTTCACATTCTCTTCTCCATTTCTCCATCCCATCACAATTTGGGACATGCATGCACCTAAGTCCAGCATTTTTCAAGTCACTCAGGCTGGGATTCAACTGGCAGTCAACCATGTGGGATCTACCTCCCTTAACCACTAGGCTCTGTAGCCTGCCCTTTCCTTGCCTTTTTGTTAATTACTTTTTGTTTAATTTTAAGGTAATTAGAATCACATACCATTGTAAGAAATGATCCAGAAATATCTCATATCTCCTTGCATTTTCAAAATAAAACGTAATGAAAAACTTGTGGGCAGTTTAGATAAAGAAAGCTTTCACCAGATATTCCTTGTTTACCTGCCCTGCAAGCAATCATCTTCCTCTTCTCATCACCCTCATTTCAGAATTACGTCAAACTTTTTAATTTCAGAAGTCTGCTATTAATATGCAAGGGTATAGGGGCTGGCTGGTGGCATGGTGGTTAAGGGTGCTGGCCTCCCACATGACCGAATGTGGTTCGAGTCCCAGACCTGGCAGCTTGCTTTCTCGCTTTCTCTCTCTCTCTCTCTCTCTCTCTCTCTCTCTCTCTCTCTCTCTCTCTCTCTCACACACACACACACACACACACACACACACACACACTGTCCCTCTCTGGTCAAATTAAAATAAATAAAGTTAAATAAAATAATCCTAAAAAAAAAAAAAAGAGTGGGACAAGCAGTTAGCATAATGGCTATGTCGCTGGACTCCTGTGTAGGCAACCGTAGTTCGAGTCCCAGACCCGGTGGCTTAAACTCACACTGGGCAAGTTTGCGTGCGTGCCCAAGATTCCGAGATGAGAAAGGAGGAGAAGGGATTGCGGCGTGGCCAACCCCCCTGAGGGGTGATTTCTCGCTTTCTGTCTCTCTGTCTCTCTGTCTTTCTGGTGAGCACACATGCCCTATAGCAAAAAATAAAAAAATAAAAAAGATAAAGACTTGTCATATTGTGGGGGCTAGCAGGTGGCATGGTGGTTAAGGGTGCTGAATTCCCACATGGCTGACCACGGTTAGAGTCCTGGACCTAGTGGCTTGCTTTCTCACTTTCCCTCTCTCTCTATCTCCCTTTGGTCAAATTAAAAATAATGATAACAAGTGAAATTAAATAAATAAAATATTTAAAAGAAAAGACTTGTCATATTCTGAATATAATGAGATATTTGACCCTACTAGGCCTGACTAGGCTCATTTAAAATATAATTTGGAGCCAAGAGGTGGCATGGAATTTAAGGCAGTTAAATCCCCCATGATCAACTCCACTGTTTAAATCCTAGACCCAGCAGCTTGAAAATCACACTGGATAGATTAGAGGACATAAAAGCATTGAAAATAGTAATGGACACTGGAGACAGTGTGGAAGGAGGATGGGAGAGGGGAAGAATGTAGGAAAGGAGATTAGGAAGGATAAATAGAGAGGTAAGACCTTTGTGGGACACAGTAATGGTTCATTACCTGCTGATGATAACATGTATTGTAGTCTCAACTGAACTAGTCTGAGGTGTATTTCATGTTGGATAAATTCTCTTTATAAGCTAAATGATGTATAGCGATTGAATGTATAATAATAAGAAAGGAAAAAGAAAATGACGCTGGGTGTATGTGCATGTGTGCCCAAAATCCCAAGAGGAGAATGGAGAAGAAAGGAATGTGGCATGGCCATACTCCTAGAGGGTGATTTCTCACGTTTCTCTCTTTCTCTCTTTGTCTCTCTCTCTCTTTAGCAAGTGCATGTGCCCTATAGAAAAACTGAAAATATATATATATATATATATATATATATATACACATATATGAAATATATATGTATGTGTGTGTGTGTGTGTGTGTGTGTGTGTATATATATATATATACTGAACATAAAAGGTCTGATTTTTGGACCAGAATCTGTCTGGTTCTACTGATTCATTTGCTTAATATTTACTAAAGTGTAGCCAAATCCAAATGGACAGTGGATCTAGGATCACCCACACCACTCTGGTAATTTTGTTTTCCTTTTACCAACTAAAATCTAGAACAGAACTTTACCCGTCATCTTTGGGGTTTCAAGAGATGTTGTTTAAACAACAGTTATACAACCTTTCCCCATCTCCCAGACATTACATAAAACAAACCCAAGTGTTCTTGCTCTCCTGGGGCCTTCCTTGAAGTTATATCTAAATGCCTTTGATGGACTGTATCTCACCTGTATACGCTACTTTAAGAATCTGTCCAGTGTTTTCTGGACTTTCCCTTTAAAACTGGAGGCTTTCACTCCCTTTTATGCCTTCTGTTATGAGAGCCTGATAGTTTTTACTGAATTTGAACTCAAAACCAAAGAAATTACTTATTTCCTTTTTCAAAAAAGTTTATTTATTTTTTCTATGAATGAGAGAGATAACAACCCCACCATGGTCCTCATGCTGTGATCTACCCTCCACTTGGCCAACCCCGGGTTATGAGCACAGTACAAGGGTGCGCTCAAGAGAGATCTCTGGCTACAAATCCAGAACATTCCCATGTGTGTCAGCTCTTGTTCTTTACCCCTGCAACACTGTCTGGCCCCCCAAAATGGCTTCTTTGCTAAAGAAGGAAAAGGTAGAGAGATCTGGCCTTGCTGGTTTAAACAAGCACAAATGCAAAAACTTTATAACTTCCTAAGGCAACCATTCTAGGACATCAAGGTCATACCTCTGCTTCCTGAGACCTGGAGGGAGGGCAGCAGAGCCCGGACATCTCTGTAGAAGGCTTCAGGCAGCAATATCATTGGAGAAACAAAGGTGAGGCTTCAGCATCTGCACGGCATCTCTTGCACGTTCTTTGTCTTTATCTGGGATGGCTACAGGAAGTTGGTGGAGATCGTAAGGTTGTTCAAGTCACCTCTGGCCAACACTGACGACTGGAGAAATCTTTTGGTTGCTCCAAAGTTTTGTTTGTCACCTTTTCCTTTATTTGCTCAGCACTTTTAAATGTAGTTCATTTCAACTCTCGGTCTTCCAAGGTAACATTGTTTAGTTGTTGAAAGTAAAATGGCTTATCAAAACACCTGGAGAAATAATCAGCTACTAGGTCAGCCGTCTGGTCTTTGGTGGAGCACCCAAGAAAAAACAGACTGCTACATCTACCAGAATAAATAGAAAGGGTGTGGGCACAGAGGCATTTAATTGTCATTAGCCTTTCCATTTTTCAAACAAGGCAAGCAATTTATTCTTCTTTAAGTATTAAGCTGTGGGATGTTATGCAGCCATTTAGGAAGTGGAGGAGTATCGATGTGCGCTGCTATGGAAAGATCTCCAGCTCCAACTTTTAACTGGGAAAAAGTAAGACATAGATCATAACGTGTACCATTCTAATATATACCTAGGAAGCAGATCCCTGGGTCAGCCTGAAAACATACCGTGTACTTATGGGGGCTCCCAAAATCCTGAGGAACTGGAGGGCTGGGGAGGAGAATTGGGGCATGACAAGCTTCTGTCAAGAGTGCTCCTCTCTCTCTCTTTCTCTCTCTCTCATGCATGCATACTCACTATAATTTAAAAATATTTTCAAATAAATAAAGTAACAGCAGTTGGTGGGTTGTTGACGATGCTGTTTTAGAGAAGATGGGTCAGGGAAATCCTTTCTGAGGCCTGAAGAACATTCTACTCAGGATATAGCAAATGCAAAAGCGCCAAGGCAAGTACACATGCTGTGTGTTCTAGGAATTACAATAAAGCCATGGTAAAAGAGTGCTGGATCATGAATTCAGAGAGGAATCTAAGCCCAGATTGCATACAGCCGTGAATTCCATGACAAAATCTTTGACTTTGATTCAGAGAGTGTTAGAAAGCCAATGTTATTTTATTATTTTTTAAGAGAGATTTTTAGTATAGGGCGCATGTGCTTGCCGGAGAGATAGAGAGAGACAGAAAGACAAAAAGGGAGAAAACACACACCCCCAGGAGGCAGGGGGATGGCCACATTGCAATCCCAAACTCTTCTTGTGATTTTGGGCACACATGCACATGGACCCAGCGTGAGTTTCAAGTTTCCAGGTCCAGGACTAGAACTGTGTCAGTAGGGGACCAGCAGGTGGTGTGGTGGTTAAGGGTGCTGGACAGTCCGCATGGCTGACCATGGTTCAAATCTTGAACCTGGCAGCTTGTTTTCTCTCTCTCTCTCTCTTTTTCTTTCTCTCTCTCTCTCTCAATCTCTGTGTGTGTGTGTCTCTCTGGTCAAATTAAAATTAATGAATAAATCAATAAAATTAAATTTAAAAAAAGAACTGTGTCAGTCATATGGAAGTCCAGAGACATAACCATTATGCCATCTGCTGGTCCCAGTAACATTTTTAAAGGAAGAATTTGCCAAGGAAATTAGACACAAAGAGACAAAAAGGAAAACAGAGAGACTAGCTAGGAGATTATCGCAGTCAAGACTTAATAGTAGCAGATTGGCCCATGGCCTACTGGTTAAGGGAGCTGGATCCCACATGGCCAACTGTGTGCTTCAGATCTTGGCAGTTTGAAAAACACACCGAGCACATGTGTGTGCACTTGCCCAGAATCCAGTAGAGTGGAGAGATAAGAGGAGAAGGGATTGTGGCATGACCACAACTAATTGGGGGGGGGGGGGGTGCTTTCTCCTTCTCCCTCTCTCTCTCTGGCAAGCACATGCACCTTCTGGAGAAAATATTCTTAATTTGGAGCCAGCAGGTGGCATGGTGGTTAAGGTGCTGGACTCCCATATGGCTGACTGCAATTTGAGCCCTGGACCCAACAGCTTGAAAATCATACCAGGGAAATGTGCAAGTGCGCCCAAAATTCCAAGAGGAGAATGGACAAGAAGGGACTGAAATGTGGCCATCCCCCCAGGAGGGTAATTTCTCACTTTCCCCTCTCTCTGTCTCTCTCTAGTGGGTGTACATACCCTATGACAAATAAAATGAAATTGTTTATTTACATTTTTTTTAATTTAAGGAAGAGTTTGATAGTGGCTTAAATAATAGGTATTAGTTTCCTGTGGCTGCTGTAACAAGTTACCTTAGTGACTTAAAATAATAGAAATGTATTCTGTTATAGTCTGGAGTCAAGATGTCTGAAATTGGTTTTATTGAACCAAAATGAAGATGTTGGCAGGACCATGCTGCTTTCAGAGGCTCTAGGGAGAATCCGTTCCTTGACTCTTCCAACTTCCAGTGGCTGCCGGCATTCCTTGGCTCATGGCCACATCACTTTAAGGCTAGCATCGTCAATTCTCTGCTCTATTTCACATTGTACTCTTGCTTCTGTGTATGTGTCAAATATCTCTCTGACTCTCTGGTATAAAGAAAATATATGGTAGCATTTAGTACCCACCCACATAATCCAGAATAATCCCACTCACCTCAAGATCTTTAATTGAATCACATTTGCAAGTATCCTTTATCCAAATAAGGTAACATTTACAGATTCTTGGGATTAGAACTTGCTGTCTTTGGGGGCGGTTATTTAGCCCACCACATCAGGGATCAGCAATTGTTTTCAATAAAGGGCCAAATAGTAAATTTTAAGCTTTGTGCAGTACTGAACATGAGGTATAATAGAAAGGTTTTGGTCAAGGTTTGACTGTTAGCGTTTTGGCCTAAGTTATTAACCTAAGTTAATAGTGTTCCCATTTAAAGACTTGGGGAGGAACAACTTTAGAAGAGGGTAAGAACTCAGAATTCCATGTAGAACATGCTAATTCTAAAATTTCTATGGGGGACTGACAAGTGGCATGGCGGTTAGGGTGCTGGCCTCCCACATGGACAACTGTGGTTCGAGTCACAGACCTGGCGGCTTGCTTTCTCACTTTCCCTTTTGCTCTCTCTCTGGTCAAATTGAAAAATAATAACAAAATTAAATAAATAAAATAATTTTTAAAAAATAAATAAATAGGGGCCAGCAGGTGGTGTGTTAGTTAAGGCGCTAGAATTCCCACATGGCAGACCATAGTTCAAGTCCTGGACCTGGCAGCTTGCTTTCTCACTCTCTCTCTCTCTCTCTGTATTTCTCTGGCAAAACTCATGTGAAAAGTAATAATAATAATAAATAAGTAAATAATTCTTTTAAAAATAAATAAATAATAAAATGTCTATGGGCTGGCCCTATAGTGCAGTGGTTAAGTGCTATGCTGTGGAAACCAGATCCTGCATGGCCAACTTCAGTTCAAATACTATCCCTGGTGGCTTGATAAACATGCCAGGTACATGTGCATGTACGCCCAAAATCCTGACAGGAAGGAAAAGAGGAGTAAAAATATTCCATGCCTCACTAGTGGCAGGGGTAGAGGGAGGGCAGGGGTTCTCTCTCTCTCTCTCTCTCTCTCTCTCTCTCTCTCTCTCTCTCTCTCTCTCTCTCTCTTTCTCTCATGTGTCCTCTGGCAATTTAAAATAAAATATCTACTAGCTATATAAGTGGAGACATCAAGAAGTCAACTGAGGGACCAGCAGATGGCATAATGGTTATGTCGTTGGACTCCCACATAGTCAACCACAATTCGAGTTCTGGATCCAGTGGCTTAAAATTCACCCTGGGCACTTGTGTGTGTGTGTATGTGTGTGTGCCCAAGATTCCAAGAGGAGAATGGAGGAGAAGGGACTGCAACGTGGCCATCCTCCCTGGAGGGTGATTTCTTGGTTTCTATCTCTCTGTCTCTCTCTGCCTCTCGGCAAGCTCATACACCCTATAGCAAAAAAAAAAAAAAAAAAAAAAAAAAAAGTCAACTGAATATATACATTTGAGGGAGGCACAGAGAGATTGTGGCTAGAGGTACAAATTTGAGAGTAATCAGCATTTGATGGTACCTAACACCATAGGACTAAATAAGATTTCCTAGTGGAGAAAGTGTAATTCACTCTTACTCAATTATAATTTTCAAAAAGATAAAAATCATCACACTCAAGCAAACATAAAGTATGTACCAAGAATGTTCTTCAGCTCTTTAATTAATGAGGGGACCAGTAAGATGTTGAACCCAATTCAAGAGAAAAATTGAAGAACAGAGGCATATTTATAGGCAAAAAATAGTGGCTGCTAAGAGGTGCAAAATATTAGCCAAAATCCTACAGGGCAATCAATTGTCATGCTTGGGATTCTCTTTTTCTAGTCACATTTGTGGACCAGAATCCATCCGCATTACTCTCTGTTTCCTATTTCTACCTAGTCTATAGAAAAGCTGTTAAAAGTGTTCCGTCCCGGCACCCAGGACCAGCAGATGGTGTAATGGTTATGTCGCTTGGTTCAAATCCTAGACCTACTGGTTTGAAGGTCATTCCAGGCACATGTGTGTGTGTCCAAGATGCCAGGAAGAGAATGAAGGCTAGGGGATTGTAGTATGGCGGTCCCCCCTAGGGGGTGATTTCTCTCTTTCTATCTCTGTGTCTCTCCGGTGAGCACATACGCCTATAGCAAAATCTCTCTCTAAAAAGAAAAAACTCACCCCTAGAATCAGATCCTCCCCAGCCATTTGTCTGAGAGGACATTCAGTAATCTGTTGGTTATTCCAAAGTTCCTGACATTGTCATTCAACCTCTGTTGAGCACCTACAGTCTGATAGGTACCTATTGTGCCATTACAGTACATTACTAAACAAAACACAATCTTGCCTTTGGATGCTCTATTTTAGTGGGGGACAATAATTGTGTATAATTAATAAAGACTCTGTATACTATGTGAGAAGGCCACACATGGCATGGAAGAAATAAAAGTAGAGCTGGTTAAAAGAGACCAGAAGTGCCAACGTTGGGGAGGTACAACTTTAAGTAGAAATGGTCAGTGTATACATCATTAAGAAATTGACATTTAGGGAACCAGCAGTTAGTGTAATGGCTATGTCGCTGGACTCCCACGTAGTCGACCGCGGTTCGCGTCTCGGACCCGGTGGCTTACAACTCACGCCGGGCGCGTGTGCGTGCGTGCCCAAGATCCTGAGAGGAGAATGGAGGAGAAGGGATTGCGGCGTGACCATCCCCCCTGGGGGGTGATTTCTCGCTTTCTGTCTCTATATCTCTCTCTGTCTGTCTGGCGAGCGCATGCGCCCTATAGCGAAAAACCTCTCAAAAAAAAAAAAAAAAAAAAAAAAAAAAAAAATTGACATTTAAGCAAAGATTCAAAGGAAGTAGAGAGGTACCCATATGGATATCTGAGAGAAGATTGCTTAATATATAAACTGTTAATTTTTTTTTTATTTGCCAAAGGACACACGCGCTCAATGGAGCAAGGCAGGCAGGAGAGATAGAGAGGGAAAGTAAGAAATTATCCTCTGGGGGGGGATGGCCATGCCACAATCCCTTCTCCTCCATTCTCCTCTCGGGATTTTGGGAATGTATGCACATGCAGTGTGTTTTTTTTTTCTTTCTTTTATTTTTGGAGAGGTTTTTGCTATAGGGTGTGTGCGCTCGCCAGACAGACAGAGAGAAACAAAGAGATAGAAAGCGAGAAATCACCCCCCAGGGGGGATGGCCACGCCGCAATCCCTTCTCCTCCATGCTCCTCACGGGATCTTGGGCACGCACGCACATGTGCCCAGCGTGAGTTTTAAGCCACCGGGTCCAGGACTTGAACCGTGGTCGACTATGTGGGAGTCCAGCGACATAGCTATTACGCTAACTGCTGGTCCCAATGCAGTGTGTTTTTTAACCCACTGGGTCCAGAATTCAAACTACACAGTCAGTCATGTGGGATCCAGCTGCCTTAACCACTACACCACCAGCTGGCCCGAGGTGATTAATTTTTTAAGAAATTGTGAAAGAAGGGCCAACAGACAGTATAGTGGTTAAGACACTGGACTCCTACATAGTCAGTAGCAGTTCGAGTCCCGGACCCAGCGACTTGAAACTCACACCAGGTGGTTGTGCATGCATGCCCAAAATCCTGAGAGGAGAATGGAGAAGGGATTGCAGCGTGACCAATCCCCCCTGACAAGGCGGGTGAGTTCTCACTTCTGTCTCTCTGGCAAGCGTACATGCCCTATAGCAAAATCTCTCTTAAAAAAAAGTGAAAAAAAATGTAAGCAGAAAAATTTAATCATAGATTGAGTCGAAATAGTTTGTTTTCCTGCCTGTGACATGTTCTTTCAAGTTCTAAGCATACTGTGATGCTGTGGGTATGAGATAAATGTTAAATCAGAAGAATAATTTTAACAACTCTGATCTTTTCACCCTTTCAGAATGAAAATTGGCTCTCTATTTTTATTGGAGGAGACTCCCATCTGCCTTGCTATTCCACCCACAAAGCATCAGACTGCATATGTGACAATACTTAAAGGGAAAATTAAAATTTTAGTAGTAAATAGCAATTCAAAAATAGGTTTCTTGAAAGAGAATTTCCTAGTTAATGGAAGAGCAGCTCATGAGTGAACCTGGGACTTTGGATCTGATTTCTAAAACTCTGCTATAGCAAACGTATGAAAACAAAAGTTTTGTTTCTTTGCTCTTTATTTGGGAGGAAAAAGGGGACCAGGTTTATTTCCATTTAATTCAAACTGTGTGGAGCAGAACCTTGAGACCTGTGCAAAGATTTCTCAAAGCACAGTTTTCTTTAGTGACAAAAAATTTCTTTTTTTTTTTTTCATCTTGTCAAACATAATCACTCACAGATAAAGTCAATTTGCTCTTTTGCCTTCATGTTGGGCTATTTCCTTTTGCCAGCTGACTAACGTTTTCTAGGGCAAGTTGGAATTAATCATTCAGCACCCTGAGATTTTTCAGGCCAGCCAGGGCTGAGGATTAGAAACAATAAAATCCACAGTTCGCCTTCTAACAAAAGACCTCACACTTGGCAAGAATGGATCATAGACCACCACAGAAAGAACAGTTTGGGAAATTTTACCAAATAGCCCAATCTTTTTTTTTTTTTTAACTTTTTTTTTTTTTAAGAGGTTTTTGCCTTAGGGCATGTGAGCTCACTGGAGAGAGACAATGAAAAGGAAAGTGAGAAATCATTCTCCAGAGGGATGGCCTCACCATCCTTTCTCTATTCTCCCAGGATCTTGGGCATGCATATACACAAACCCAGGGTGATTTTCAAGCCACCAGATCCAGGACTCAGACTGCAGTCAGCCATGTGGGAGTCTAGCAACGTAACCACTACACTATCTGCTGGTCCCCAAAATAACCCAATCTTGATTCTCGAAATTTGGAGAAACTTATTTGTCACTTTAACTAGATGTCATTTGTGCTAACTTATTCCAGAAGTGATGTCTTTCTCTTTCTTTCCTAAGAGCTCTCGCCATCAAGTCTGAGCACAACTCATTGTCATATCTCTGAACCAGATCCTTGGGCCTCCTAGGGGTTTCACTGAAGAACCCCAAGCTCTCCCTCCCATTTCATTACAATGGCCCTAAGTCCTGAGTGCCAATTCTCCATGCTGCATTTTCAAGTGGCCCAAAATGCCATGTTCTTTCCACCAGGGTGGTGTCTTAATTGGTTACTTCTGGAGAGCTGAGCTTGTTCTGCCTGTACTCAAAAAAAAAAAAAAAAAAAAAAAAAAAAAAAAAAAAAAAAAACGGGCCACTTGCCATTCTTGTGTCTACAGGTTCAAGACTGAAAGGCCGAATGTGGTCCCCTGCACACACACACCAGAGCAGCAGGCTGGGACCAGCCAGGATTTTCAGGTGAGCCAGCCAGTGTGCTAGAACAAATGTCAAGGGATATTTGCTGCAAAGAGGCTCCAGAAATAATGTAAAATTGTTCTGTCCTTTTAAAAATGGAAAATGCCTTGGCAGGGTGATATATTATTTGCCTGGCTGCATTTTCTCTCTATCTCCGTCAAGGCTTGAAAAGTACTGGCACTTCTGCCTTTTCAAGTGGAGCTCGGTGTAACTGGACCACATCTAATGCCTGTACGATGCAAATGAAGATTGAAACTGTTGTTTCCTTTGATGTGTGTGACTAAATGCTCAAAGGGGATATTTTCTTTTCGATCCTCCAGTGGATAGAGCCTCTTTAAAAATACCTGTTGGCTCTGTCTTCCCATTGGCAATTGAAGTAATTCCTGCACTGGAGACGGCGGTTGGATACAGTCATGATGAATGTCTTTTTCTGGGAAGAATACCCTCTCTGTGTTTGCAGTGATTGTTAAAGTTCTAGAGGGAATTAAGAAGCGTGAAAGGCACGTTAATGATGGGTATCTGCAATGAGCCACTCAGGCTTGCCTGAAAAAGTCCAGCGAGCACGTTCTAAGGGAAGTTGGGAAGGTGGATGAGTCATGGCTGGGATTCACAGGACTTTAGCTTTTTCTGGCACCCAGTAGCATAAAGGAAAGCCAGTGAGAAGCCAACCCACATACATGTTGACCATTCAGTCCTCGTCCTCCCTGCCAAAGGGAGAAACAATCAAACAATGCTAGGGGAATCTGGGCTATTTTCTGAATCTGGGTGGTCTCTAGAAACACACATGAGAGGAAATCAATAGCTCTAGACGGTTTCAGAGCCACACGTCTCCAAGTTGGCTATACTGAGCTTTTGGAACTACTTTCATAATGAGGAGAAGCATGATTATAATCCATCTCAGTTACTTTTTCTTGATTATTTATTTATTTATTTATAGAGAGAGTTTTTGCTATAGGGTGTGTGTGCTTGTCAGAAAGACAGAGAGAGACAGAGAGACAGAAAGTGAGAAATCACCCCTCAGGGGGGATGGCCACGCTACAATCCCTTCTCCTCCATTCTCCTCTTGGGATCTTGGGCATGCATGCACACATGCCTGGCATGAGCTTAAGCCACCAAGTCCGGGACTTGAACTGCAGTCGACTACATGGGAGTTCAGCGACATAGCCGTTACGCCATCTGCTGGCCCCTTGAATACTCATATTAAGCAAGGCAATCCATAATAAAAGAGAAGCTTACATTTAAAAGAAAAGAAAAACAAAAATGTGAAACCATCTATAAATCATGACTTGGGTCATTATTTTTTTAAGAATTATTTTATTTAACTTTGTTTTATATATTTATTTTAATTTGACCAGAGAGGGACAGAGTGAGAGAGAGAGAGAAAGAGAGAAAGAGAAAATGAGAAAATGAGAAAGGAAGCTGCCAGATGCAGGACTCAAACCATGGTCGGCCATGTGGGAGTCCAGCACCCTTAACCACCATGCCACCTGCTGGCCCTATTTTTACTATATTTTCTATCTGCTTTTTTCATGATAAATATTTGTAGTATCTCACTTGGGAAGGACACTAGGGAACAGGTCATTTCAAAGATTGGAGACAGTCATATCACAGGGACTTTGTCATATCACTGTTGTGTGACTAGAGCCTAGACAAGACAGACACACCAAGGTGCAATAAATACTGAATGGATGGATGGATGGATGGATGTGCAGTCCAGCCTTATTCAGAGGAACCAAATTTTTATGGGGGCAGGACATTCACATAGAAGACCATTAAAGATAGTCTTTGGGGGAACCAGCAGTTAGCGTAATGGCTATGTCGCTGGACTCCCACGTAGTCAACCGTGGTTTGCATCCCGGACCCGGTGGCTTAGAACTCACGCCAGGCGCATGTGCGTGCGTGCCCAAGATCCCAAGAGGAGAATGGAGGAAAAGGGATTGCGGCATGACCATCCCCCCCGGGGGGTGATTTCTCGCTTTCTGTCTCTCTGTCTCTCTCTGTCTGTCTGGTGAGCGCACGCGCCCAATAGGAACAACCTCTCCAAAAAAAAAAAAAAAAAGATAGTCTTTGGAAGGATACCGTATCAGTTTGCTCCAGCTGCCTTAACAAAATGCCACAGACTGGGGAGCTTAAACAACAGAAATTTATTTCCTCACTGTCCTAAAAGTCAAAAGTGTAAGATCAAGGCACCAGCAGGTTTGGTTCTTCCTAAGGCTTCTCTCCTTAGCTGGCAGAGGGCCGCCTTCTCACTGTGTACTCCCACGGCCTTTCTTCCATCCGTACATCCCTGGTGTCTTGCTCTTTGTGTTCTGGTTTCCTCTTCTTATAAGCATACTACTCAGATTGGATCGGGACCCATCCTAACAATCTCACTCTAGCATAATCACTTCTTTCAAACTCCTATCTCCAATACAATCACGTTCTGAGGTCCTGGGGGTTAGGACCTCAACAGATGAGTTTCAGGAGAACAAAATTTTGCCCATAACAGATATTAGCTATTATCACCCTAAAATTCAGGTTATTGTTTACACAAAGGAGCACCAGTCCCACTTCTTGCAGTATCGGTGAAGACTACATTTTCCAAGTATTACATCCCGTACAGGACAAAGCACAGAAAGCAGGTATCCCTTCCACGTAAACCCCGTGCAGTTTGTCTAAGATCCTGAGTTCCTATCTTCCTTAGTGTGCACATATGGTCAGAGCACATCTGCGTCTATATCCTGAGAGGCTGCGTGACTGTTACCAAGACAGCAATGGCACTGGGGGCTCTCCTGCCTCCATCCTCGTGAGCTGTGTCATCCGAGGTAGGTCACTCAACCGCTCTAGCGCCAGTCACTTTGTCTTTAAAAGGGGCTAAGAAATCCTGCCCTGCATTCTCACACCATCACTGGGATAATCCCACAAGGTTGTATGTCTGTCCTTAAACCAGAATGCACGTGCCTGCAGAGGGTGTAAATCTCTAGACAAACAAGGTACATCTGCCTAGAGCATCTGTTTCAAAATATGATTTTTATATTAAAATAAGCACAAATGCATTAAGAGTGGAATGAAAAGTTGGCATAAAATGTAAATGAAATGGAAGGTTTCAAATAATTTGTGTCCTTGCCACAGAGTCTGTGTACTTCTACCATCCCAAGTACTGTGGTAAGAAAGTTCAAGCAATGCTCGCTATGCCCACGAAGATGTATGAGATGGCTCTTCCACTACTGATATGGAACAATTGCCAAGATTTATAACAAAGTGAAAAAAAATCCAGGCACAGAACAAGGTGTTACCATTTGTTTAAAAAAAAAAAAAAGGGACCAGCAGTTGGCGTAATGGCTATGTTGCTGGACTCCCATATTGCTGGACTCCCATATAGTCGACTGTGGTTCGAGTCTCAGACCCAGTGGCTTAAGCTCACGCCGGGCGCATGTGCACACATGCCCAATATCCCGAGAGGAGAATGGAGAAGGGATTGTGGCGTGGCCATCCCCCCGGGGAGTGATTTCTCACTTTCTGTCTCTCTGTCTCTCTCTGTCTTTCTGGTGAGTACACACCCCTATAGCAAAAACCTCTCCAAAAAAAATAAATAAATAAAAAAGTATGGGGCCAGCAGGTATGTGGAGGTTAAAGTGCTGGATCCCACATGGCCAGTTACGCAGTTCGAGTCCTGGACCTGGCAGCTTGAAAACTTGAAAAATCACACTGCTTGCGTGGACATGCATGTCCCAAATCCTGAGATGAGACTGACAGAGAAGGGACTGTGGCATAGCCATCCCTCTAGCTAGGAAGGAGGGAGGGATTTTTTTTCCCTCTCTCTCTGGTGAGTACACATGTCCTATAGCAAAAAAAAAAAGTGTGTATTTGTGTGGTGTGTGTGTGTGTGGGGGGGGGTGTTTATAAATGCTTGAGGATACAGAGCATACTTTGGAGTCATACATAAGGAACTGTGGGTGGCCTGGGCAATGAGAACATGGGAACCCGGCTCTAGTTAGTGATGCTGGATTCATGAGGAAGATCATGCTTTAGTCCTCTGGCTGATGGCACATGCCAGGCACACAAGTCCATTGCAGCATGAGAACCTATTAAGGGTGCTTGCCTGTCTCTGTCATATGAATAAAATAAACTTTTTTTAAAAAGAAAAGAAACTGCAACAGCAGTTGCCTTCATTCAAGACTTAGGAGACAGCGAGACAGGAGTGGGAGGGAGACTTCTCACCACAAGCCCTCTCATACTTCTATTTTATTTTATTTTAACATGCATGCATTACGTTTTAGATTTGTTTGCTTTGTTTGTTTTTATTGCCGTAGGGCATGTGCACTCACCAGAGAAAAGAGAGAGAGAGAGAGAGAGAGAAGACATCTTCCCCCAGTGGGGTATGGTCATGCCAGTTACTTCTCCATTTCTCTATCCCATCAGGATTTGGGGCACACACTTGTATGGAACATTTTCCAAGCCACCAGGACTAGGGTTTGGACAGCAGTTGGACATGTGAGATCCAACTTCTTTGCCACTATATCATGGGGCCAGTCCATTAAAATGTATCATTTTTAAAAAGCAATAATCCTGCAGTTTTCATTTTGTTTTGTTTTTCAGAGATAGATTTTTTGCTATAGAGTGCATGTGCTTGCCAGAGAGACAGAAAACAAGAAATCAGCTCCCGGTGGAATGGCCACACTGCAATCCCTTCTTCTCTTGGGATTTTGGGTACACACATATACACACACACACACACACACCTGTTGTGAGTTTAAGCTGCTGGGTCCAGGACTCAAACTACAGTCAACTATGTGGGAGTCCAGAGACAGAACCATTACTCTATCTGCTGGTCACAATAGTCCTGCTTTTAACATGTATTAATTATTATTATTCACATGACAGTTACCTTCTGAAGAAAACCACAAAAATATTGGATGATAAAAATTAAATACTTTCAGTAACAGTGGGTAGTAATTGAGTAATAATGAAATAAAAAATCTGAATATCTTCTCTCCTTAGCGTCTTATGATTATCTACCACTTTGTTGTTATTGTTGTAGACAACAACACTCGCTGGCTAGAGAAAGAGAGAGAGAGAGAAAGGGAAGGCGAAAAGGTACCTCCCAGGGAGATGGCCGTGTCACAATTCTTCCTGTATTGTCCTCTTGGAATTTTGAGCATACTTGGAGTGTTTTTCAAGCCACTGGGTTCAGGACTTGAACCACATAGTTGGCCATGTGGGATCTAGTCACCTTAACCACCATGTCACTGGTGGGTCCTCTCTACCATTTTTATCTATGTCTAGGGGATGGGGAAAAAAAAAAAAAGAGGACCAGATCTTGTATCCTGTGAGATTATCCCTTCAAATAACATGTAATTATCAAAGGTTAGCTCTAAGACCAAACCAAAAGAAAAAAAAAATAGCATCATTGCATCATTTCTTTCATAGAAGCCTACATGGCCCACATGTGTACCACAGACATTGGGAACATGAGATTTTGAATGATGATGCTATGAAATGCATGCAGTCCACTCATTCATTTGTATATGAAACGAGTGCTAGTTGGATGTGTTCTTTGACACCAAGCACTATGCTTAGATCCGCTAATACAGAAATAAATAAAAACTTTTAATAAAAGGTTTTGTCTCAGGGTCAGCAGGTGGTGTACTGGTTACATCACTAGACTCCCACATGGTCAACCGCAGTTTGAGTCCTGGACCTAAAGGCTTAAAAATCACTCCAGGACGCCTTTCTGAGCTGCTGCGCTATCACACTTCCCAGGCTGGAGATGAGATGACTTCCCTGTCAGAATATATCTCTCACATGAAGGAGACACAGAAGTCCATCTATTACATCACTGGTGACAGCAAAGAGCAGGTGGCCAACTCCGCTTTTGTGGAGCGGGTGCGGAAGCCGGGCTTTGAGGTGGTGTACATGACTGAGCCTATTGACGAGTACTGCGTGCAGCAGCTCAAGGAGTTTGATGGGAAAAGCCTGGTCTCAGTTACCAAGGAAGGCCTGGAGTTACCTGAGGATGAAAGGAGAAGAAGGAGATATAAGAGAGCAAGGCCAAGTTTGAGAACCTATGCAAACTGATGAAAGAAATCTTGGATAAGAAGGTTGAGAAGGTGACGATCTCGAACAGGCTTGTTTCTTCGCCCTGCTGCATTGTGATCAGCACCTTCGGCTGGACAGCCCACATGGAGCAGATCATGAAAGCCCAAGGACTTCGGGGCAACTCTACAATGGGCTACATAACGTCCAAAAAAGCACCTGGAGATCAACCCCGACCACCCCATTGTGGAGACAACAGAGTTGAATGTTGTGTATTGTGGGTTCTCTGTTTATTTTGTTTCGAAATTAAAATATGCAAAATAAAGATGATGCAGTCCTACACAAAAGAAAGAAAGAAAGAAAGAAAGAAAGAAAGAAAGAAAGAAAGAAAGAAAGAAAGAAAGAAAGGAAGGAAGGAAGGAAGGAAGGAAGGAAGGAAGGAAGGAAGGAAGGAAGGAAGGAAAGGAAGGGAGGGAAGGAAGGAAGAAAACCATGCCAGGCACATGTGCATCCATGCCCAAGATTCCCAGGAGGAGAATGGAGAAGGGATTGCACGTGGCTATCCCCTCAGGGGGTGATTTCTTGCTTTCTGTCTCTGTTTCTCCAGCAAGCACATATGCCTTACTGCAAGAAATCTCTCTAAAATAAAGGATAAGGTGTTGTTAGTGGTGTGGTTAAAGTGACTGAATCCCACATTGCCAACTGTGTGGTTTGAGTCCCAGACCTATCAACTTGAAAAACGTGCCACACACATGTGCATGTGTGCCCAAAAGGGAGAATTGGAGAAGGCAAGCAGCATGACCATCCCTTACAGAGAGGGCTGATTGCTTGTTTTCTCTCTCTCCCCAGGGAACGCTTGTGCTCTATGGCAAATTACAAAACAAACCAACAAAAAAATAGTATAGAGCCAGCAAGTGGCATGGAGGTTAAGTAGTTGGATCCCACATGGCTGACTGCATGGGTCGCCCCTAGACCCAAAGGCTTAAGAAACACACTGGGCACAAGTCATGTGTGTCCAAGATCCTGAAGGGAGGAAAAGATGGAGGAGAAGGGATTGCAGCATGACCATGCTCCCACGGAGGGTGCTTTCTCACTCTCACTCTTCCTATGGCAAGCACATGTACCCTCTAACAAAAGCCTTAAAAAAAAAAGTAAATTATGAAGTGCTTTAAAACCACTCACCCCACTGCATAACACAAAAATGAACATTTTCAAGTATTTTTTAACTTCCATTATCAGTAGGTGGTTGGACATACAGTCCAACATTCAGGAAAAGCTTCAGGATAGGAGATATACATTTGAGATCCCTATTATTCAAAAGGGAGGTGAAGTCAGGATATCATGAAGTGACAGAAGACAGAACATATGAGTTCATGGAGTGAGGGACCTCAGGTGTAGCCCTGGGTAATGCTACCATTGAGGAGGTGGTTCTCCTCTCCTCATTCAGGAGAATATGTGAACTCGGACATTCTCTACTGTGTCACAAGGCTCATAATCAATAATGAGCTTTCCAGGGACCAGCAGTTAGCGTAATGGCTATGTCACTGGATTCCCATGTAGTCGACCACGGTTCGCGTCCCGGACCCAGTGGCTTAAAACTCACGCTGGGCGCGTGTGCGTGCGTGCCCAAGATCCCGAGAGGAGAATGGAGGAGAAGGGATTGCAGTGTGACCATCCCCCCGGGAGGTGATTTCTCGCTTTCTGTCTCTCTGTCTCTCTCTGTCTGTCTGGCGAGCGCACGCGCCCAATAGCAAGAATGAGCTTTCCATTTACTCCGCCATTGGTTGATCAAGAATAAACCTGGGAGACCAGCAGATGGCGTGTTGGTTATGTCACTGGACTCCCACATAGTCGACCATGGTTCGAGACCCAGACTCAGCAGCTTAAAACTCACACTTGAGGGCCAGCAGGTGGCATGGTTGGGGCATTGAACTCCTACATAGTCGATCTTGGTTTAAGTCCTGGACCTGCTGGCTTGCTTATCCACTTGCCTCCTCTTTCTCTCTGTTTCTCTCTGATGACTATAGCAAGTTAAAAATAATAATAACAAATTAAATTAAATAATTCTTAAAAAAAAAAAAAAAAAGAAAAACTCACACCAGATGCATATGCATGTGTGAGCAAAATCCCAAGAGGAGAATGGAGGAGAAGGGATTGCGGCATGGCCATCCCCCTGAGGAGTAATTTCTTGCTTTCTGTCTCTCTGTCCCTGTCTCTCCAGTGAATGCATGTGCCCTATAGCAAAAATTTCTCTAAGAACAGAAAACAGAATAAACCTGTAAATGTTAGTAATTTGGTAGCCAGTGACTTCTATCAGAGAATGGAAATGCAGCTCGAACTCAGCCCTATCATTTCTTGATTATCAGAGTCAATGTCAATGTGGCTTAGATGCCTGGAAAAAGTGAAGGGTTGGTTTCCATTTTGTTGTTGTTAAATGTGGCAGGCCAGCTGGTGGCACAGCAGTAACAACCCTGTGATGCTGGACCCACCAGGGAGGGTCCCAGATGTGCATCCTGAAACCTCCTTCTACCACACCAGACACACACACACACACATGTGCCCGTGATCTGGCCTTGCTGGGGGTGGACTGCAGTGTGAAAACCTATTGGGGATGCCTGTCTGTCTCCCTCTTTGCTTCCTCTATTCTTCTCCCATTCTCTATTTTTTTCTCTCTCTGAAGAAACAACTTTAAGAAAATGTGGACAGCTCTATAAATACTTGTCTATCTTCAGAATATTAATACATCAGATATGTCAGGAGTGTAGGTGTTCCTAAGTGAATAATCTGCATCCTTTTAGGGTGGGATCTGCTTTTAGTTCATCAGTTCTCAAAGTGGGGTCCCTGGATTCTCAGGGAACTTGTGTAAAACACAGATTCTGTGGTCCCACTCCAGCTCTACTGAATCAGAAACACCTGGAAAAGATCTCAGCACTCTGAATTTCTTTTTTTTTTTCCTTCATTTTTTTAAACTTTGTCACAGAGCACATGCCCTCACCAGAGAGAGATAGAGAGGGAGAAAGAAAATTGGTTGTTTCTTTAATATATACACAAATGAGGGACCAGCAGTTAGCATAATGGCTATGTTGCTGAACTCCCATGTAGTCGACCGTGGTTCAAGTCCTGGACCCAGTGGCTTGAACTCACACCAGGCACATGTGCGTGCATGCCCAAGATCCCGAGAGGAGAATGGAGGAGAAGGGATTGCGGTGTGGTCATCCCCCCGGGAGGTGATTTCTCACTTTCTGTCTCTCTGTCTCTCTGGTGAGTGCACGCGCCCTATAGCAAAAACCTCTCCAAATTAAAAAATATATATATTTACATGTATATATATATAAATATATGTGTGTGTGTGTATATATATATATATATATATATATATATATATGCACACATACACACACACACACACACACGCAAATGAGTGAAGGAGATCACATCCAAGTATTCTGTTACAGGCATTCAGCCTGTTCCACACACACCTGTCCGGTTGTCCCGGCAAGCCTAACACTACCAAAATGACTTAAATGATTTCTAGCAGTCAGAATGACAATATTGAGAAGCTTTTGCTCTTGTACAAAATTTCTCTGTAGAGGAAAACAGTGAGAAAAGATGCCAAGTGTTATTGTTTTTTAAACACCAGTCAACTTTTTCAATGTTTGCGTGACTGAGATAAAAACCAACTGTTCTTTTGGCGTGGCATCTTTTTATGTATTGGTGATAATTCTTTCCAGTGTATAGGGGAAAACCCTTCTGAAAGCATGGCTGGCCATGTGGAATCCAGCTGTCTTAACCACCAGGCCATGTGCTAGCCCAATCTCTACTTTTTGTTCCCCACACTATTATTTCTTGGAATTTCATGATGTACCAGTATGGTTACCCTTCAGTCTCCCTCTCTGGAGGAAAAATGGAGTTCCTGCTCTAAGCTGAATACCAAGCAAAATCCTAAGAGGGGCTGGAAGTGGCCTGTTAAGACAGCTAGATTCCACATGGGCAACCGTGCAGTTCAAGTCCCGGACCCAGTAGTTTGAGAAACACACTGGGCACATGTGTATGTGTGCCCAAAATCCTGAAAGGAGGGAGAGATGGAGGAGAAAAAATTATGGCATGACTGTTCCCCATAGGGGTGCTTTCTCGTTCTCTCTCTCTCTCTCTCTCTCTCTCTCTCTCTCTCTCTCTCTCTCTCCAGCAAGCACAAGTGCTTTCTGAAAATTAAAAAAAGGAGGAGAGATTGCCTTCAGTGGAGGACTTAGGGAGAGTTTAACAGATGGGCCTTGAAAGCTGGGTGAGGCATCAACACCTCCATGGCATTGGGACTGCTTTCAAATCAATTCCTTCCCTCTTTATTTATTCATTGATCCCACAAATATTTGCTTTTCTCTACCGACTCAGGCACTGTTTTTGGTACTGGGAATACAGTAGTGAAGGACAGAGACAAGGTCCATTGTTATGTGAGCTCACATTTGTCACAGTCTAATAGCCAACAGAGAAGGATTCTCCAAGTATAACCTTATTCAAGAGTCTGCAGGGAATTCAAAAATCCCAACATATGCAAGCTATGGAGGCCATAGGCATATCCAAGGAGGATGAGGCCAGGGGAAGCCTTCAAAGGCAAAAGAAGGAAGTACACATAATTTAAGATGAAGAGAACATTGGTTACAGGGGCTTACGGCAGGAGTTGGTGTCAGCTCATTAGTGGAGACAGTGCATTCAGCAAGTGTTCTTGTGCATTCAGCTAGCTGTCTTTGCAACTCATGGAGTAAGCTGTAGTTTGAAAAGTAAAGTCCTAGGCAAAAGTTTTGAGTAAAGGCATATGTGTGTACAAGCTCTTCAAAGAGTTTGTGTAATAATTCTTTTCTTTTTAATAATTATTTATTTTGGGTTTATTATTATTTAATTTGCTATAAGGTACATGAGTACCTTATCAGAGAGAAACAGAGGGAGAGAAAGAGAGAGAGAAGAAGAGAAAGCAATCCATTTGGTCCAGAACTTGAACCACGATCAGCCATGTAGGAGTCCAGTGTCTTACCCACCATGCCACCTGCTGGCACCTGTGTAATAGTTCTTATTACAAGTATATGTGCTTAAGATCCTCTCCTTCATGATCTCCTGACGGTCATTATTTTTGTTAGAATATGACACTAGTGACTCCATTTTGATTCTGGCAACTTTTACACTTTATAGTGGAGAAGACGGACAATAGAAGAGAAAACACAGAAGTAGGATGGTTTCCGATGTGACAAAAACTCTGAAGTCAACAAATCAGGGAAGGAGGAAGGGAATGGCATAGCAGGTACATGGGGCAGTAGGTGGGATGTTGTTTTACCTAGAGTTCTGGGAATATTTAACAGACAAGCAAATCAAGCACAGGGAACAGCCTATACAATGGCCCCAAAGACCTAAAATTGAGGAGCCAATATGATTACCAGATAGGAAAAAGACACCAGAACTTGAGGGGACTTGTTGACCCTGATGAGTAGTTGAGATTTTATTTTTTTTATTTTTGAAGAGGTTTTTGCTATAGGGTGCATGTGCTCACCAGAAAGAGAGAGACAGAAAGTGAGAAATCACCATCTGGGGGGATGGCCCCACCACAATCCCTTCTCCTCCATTCTCCTCTTGGGATCTTGGGCACTCATGCCCGCACACATGCCCAGCATGAGTTTAAACCATGGGGTCCAGGATTTGAACCATGGTAAATACATGGGAGTCCAGTGACATAGCCATTATGCCAACTGCTGGTCCTTTGAGATTTTATTAATATAAATGTAGTGGGAGTTTACTTACAGGACTTTTCAGCTAGGAACTCATATGACCCAAATTTTCAGAGCTCTAGGACTCTGATTTTCAATGTTTCAAATCATTGATGGAACTGAATTCAATTTCATCCACTCTGCTAAAAATCAGCCATGTGACCTTGGCCAGATCCCTTCACAGACAACTATCCCTCAAAGTCTTTGCACTAGTAGACATCAACTCAGTATTTGTTGGCTAGAGACTTTCAGCGGAAGGCAGAGGATGATTCCTTCCAGCTCTCACATTTGCTTGAGTCTGTGACCTCAAACTGCTGAAATGTTCCTAGAGTTACCCAGGCTGCTCCCAGTTCCTGGTACCGATTGGATTATTACAGCCCATTTCTCTCCAGAATGACCCAAACCCCTCCCTAGACTTTCAGCCACAAAGGAGAAATTAACAGTAACATAAAAAGTTAAGAAGGTGAGAGAACATTATCACTCTTGTCAACAATAAAATCTGCTGCTGATCGTCAGTTGTGAAGACAGGCACATCTATTATTTATAGAATACAGATGGTTAAATATTAAATACTTGAGCCTGGGATAGTGTGAGGGTAAAACCAGGAGTGTGAACTTGTCAAAATCATAAAAATGGTAACTCTTTGCAAGGGTGAAATGCACCTACATTTATTACCACATTTATTGCATTCTAAATTAAGGGGAGAAACCTATGATGTGTCAATTTCAAGTTCTAAGTGATAGCCATTATTACAATGGCATCTGTCTATATCCCACGCAGCTTTGCAAATAACTGCTAACCCACTTACCCAGACCTATTAACTATTTCAGCTGGGAAGGTGATAAAAGATGAGGTTTACTTCATTATTTACCACATGAGGGACTAACAGGCAAATATAACATTTTGTGAGCTGGTAATTTTTAAGATTTTTTAAATTTACTTTTTTAGGTAGGATTCTCTGTATCATGATCCTCCTGTCTCAACCTCTGGAGTAGCAGGGACTACAGGTGTACACTGTTGCCTTCAGCTTTCTGGAACTATAGGGTGTACCATCACACGTGGCTTTTTTTAGGGTGGGCTGGGAATCAAACCTGAGCCTCTCACGTGTCCTCAATTTGCCAAGCATTATAGCAGTGTCTATTGCACATACTGCTGCAACTGGGCTGTGAACTGGTAATTTTTCTTTTAGTTACTTACAAATTTTTCCAAAGGTTTGTGTTGACAAGGGCAAACACACTTAAAAATAATTTTTTGGGAACCAGCAGTTAGCGTAATGGCTATGTCGCTGGATTCCCACGTAGTCGACCGCGGTTCGCGTCTCGGACCCAGTGGCTTACAACTCACGCCGGGCGCGTGTGCGTGCGTGCCCAAGATCCCGAGAGGAGAATGGAGGAGAAGGGATTGCGGCGTGACCATCCCCCCTGGGGGGTGATTTCTCGCTTTCTGTCTCTATGTCTCTCTCTGTCTGTCTGGCGAGTGCACGCGCCCTATAGCAAAAAACCTCTCAAAAAAAAAAAAAAATTTTTTTTGAAGCTAGGCTAGCCAGTGACGTGGTGGTTAGAGTGGCTGGATTGCACATGGACGACTGGGTAGTTCAAGTCTGAACCGATTGCCAGGCACGTGTGTGTGTGTGTGTGTGTGTATGTGTGTGTGCTCAAAACCCTGAAAAGAAAATGGAGAATGGATTATGAGTGGCCATCCTCCCTGGAGAGTGATTTCTCACTTTCTTTCTCTGTCTCTCTCCAGCAAACATACAATGCCCTATAGTCAAAGCTAAAAAATATAAATAAATAATAAGTTAAAGTCACGTGTGATGTCGAACATCTTAATTTTTGTATGATTCTGACCTCTCTCAATTTATAGATTTATTTCTGACCTGAATTTTTCATGCAGATTTAAAAACTTGAGCAACCACTATTTGCTTCATAATAGGAAGTGAAATACCATGAGATCCGTTAGCGTCTGAACATCCACTCAACCTGACCCTAAAGGCTTATAGGTCTAAGAGCCTGATTTCTTGATTTACTACTCATAATAAATTTCTTTTTCCTCTTCTCACAAAGAAGATTTGCACATCCAATTTGTTTTTCCTTTAAAAAAAAAAAAAGTGTTAGATTAAGCCAAAAAAAAAAAAAAAAAATCTTTCCTATGAAGCACCTGATTCAAATATAAATTCTGCCCACTAGAGTAGGCACCTTCTGCTTAATAGTGCTCAGCAGGGATTATGCATTAAATTATCTTCGTTAAAAACTTGCTGATAGATTTATCAATATTTGGATTAATTTTAATGTTAAAGAAGTAAGTTCTTAACTTTTCCATTTTAGGTAGGAAAGGAAAAACTACCACTTAATTGTATAACCAATTTAATCTTGATTATCCCTTTTTCTGATTGAACTCTATACAATGATATTAAATTCAAACATTAATCTAGCCTGCAGGATGGATAATTAGTCAAAGCCAAGGAAAAGTCACAAGAAATTAACAATGAAATCAATTCCTTGATTTTATGTCACACCTCTTTCCCCGGTGGCATTTTGAGGCACATTTTCGACCTGAGCTCATCACCTTCTTCTAAATTCTGCCAAAGTTATAATCTGGAAAAATCTACACTATTCCTTTTAGAGATGGAAAAACTGAGGTAAAGTGAAGTTCTATAATGACAGGAAGAAAAATCAGAAAAGGAAATGATTTATAAAGAGACTGTAGAAGAGGGGGAAATGGAGTTCAGAGTAGCTGGGAGGCTCTGCCTGAGGAGAGTATGAGGTCTCTTGGTTGGAAATGGCACAGGGAGAATTACTTCCAAAGACTGTCTGGATGACTCTGGCATGTGGCATGTGCTGATAAGACCCTGTGGCCTTGGGACCTAGTGACTCAAGATACTGAGGCAGAAGGACTGCAATACAGCAAGACCCGATCTTAAAATGATTAATGAATTAATTAATTAAATTTAAAGTAAGGGGCCATCAGATAGCTTGGTGGTTAAGACACTGTACTCTCAATCGCAGTTTTTTTTTTTTTTTTTTTTTTTTTTTTTTTTTTTTTTTTTTGAGAGGTTTTTGCTGTAGGGCACGTATGCTCGCCAGACAGACAGAGAGACAGAAAGCAAGAAATCACCCCCCGGGGGGACGGCCACGCGCAATCCCTTCTCCTCCATTCTCCTCTCGGGATCTTGGGTAGGCATGCACACGCGCCCAGTGTGAGTTTTAAGTCACCAGGTCCGGGACTCAAACCACGGTCGACTACATGGGAGTCCAGTGACATAGCCATTACGCTAACGGCTGGTCCCTCAACCACAGTTTGAGTTCTGGACATGGCAGCTTGCTTTCTCACTTTCCCTCTTGTTCTCTCTGTCTCTCTCTGGTGAGCACACAAGCCCTAGAGAAGATGAAAAATATTAGTAATAAATAAAATTAAATAAATAATCTTAAAAAAAGAATTGTTTTTATTTAACTTTGATTTATTTATTTCAATTTGACCAGAGAGGGAAAGAGAGAGAGAAAGGGAAAGTGAGAAAGCAAGCCGCCAGGTCTGGGACTCCAACCGTGGTTGACCACATGGGAGTCCAGCACCCTTAATCACATGCCACCTGCAGGCCCCAATAATTAATTATTTAAAAATAAAATAAAATAAAAAACAGCCAGCCAGTGCTGTGGTAGTTAAAATGGCTGGATCCCACATGTGCAACTTCATGGTTCGAGTGCTGGACCCAGCAACTTAAAAGACACACCAGATAAATGTGCATATGTGTGCCCAAAATCCTGAGAGGAGAACGAAGGAGAAGGGATTGTGATGTGGCCATCCTCATTCCCCAATCCTTGGTAGGAGCATTCTCTCTTTCTCTCTCTAGCAATCACATGCACCTTTCAGCAAAAATTAAAACAAACAAACTTGCTGGAAATCTACCAAGCAAGCATCCCTCCGGTTTGGAACAGGAAGGCAGAGAATTCTCAGAGGAAGATTTCTGGTGAAAAGGGAGATTCGATAGAATAGATGGAATAATTGAGAGCTCAAAAAAGATTTAAGAATAGGATTAAAGCAAGTCATGCAAGAAAAAAAATTAGATACTCAAGGAAAAACAACAAAATATTTATACGAGATGTTGTTTCAAGGTCAGCAGATTGTGTAGTGGTGTGGTAGTTGCTAGACTCCCACATGGCCAACCACGGTTTGAGTCCCAGGCCTGGTAACTTGAAAATCATGCCAGTCACATGTGCGTGTGTGCCCAAGATCCCAGGAGGAGAATGGAGAAGAAGGGACTGCAGCGTGGCCATCCTCCCTGGGCTGGGGGTTTGGGGGAGGGTGGATGATTTCTCACTTTCTCTCTCACTGTTTCTGTTTCTCTCTCTCCAGTGAGCTCATGTGCCCTATGGCAAAAATCTCTAAAAACAAAAAAGAGAGATGATGTTCCGAAAATGAAGCAAACAAAATGTGCCATAATGTTAAGCAATTGATAGAATATAACAAATGTTTGGGATTTTTTAAATTTTTGAATATTTTTGAAAACGGCACAGGTTTACTATTGGGACAAGAATTTAACACACTTTTAATATATCTGAGGGTATATAATATAACTGAGAATATATAAAACTCATTCATTGGATTCTATTTTTTTTTTTAGAGATTTTTGGTATAGGGCACATGTGCTCACCAGAGACACAGAGAGAGACAGAAAGCGAGAACTCACCCCCTAGGGGGATGGCCACACTCCTTCTCATTCATTCTCTGTCCAAGATCTTGGGCACACCCATACACATGCCCAAATGGTGGTGGACTATGTGGAAGTCCAGCGTCATAACCATTATGCCATCTGTTGGTCCCTATTCATTGGTTTTTAACTTTTCTTTTTATTATATAAAATCTTTGAAATCTACCTTACCATGTGCAGACGTATATGCACTTGACAGAGACAGCACCACCTAAGGGGGCGTAGTCATGTCACAGTCCTTTTTCCTCCATCTCTCTTTCCTGCCAAGATTTTGGGCATGCATGTATACACACCCAGTGTCTTTTTCTTTTTCTTTTTCTTTTTTTTTTTAAGAATTATTTAACTTTAGGGACTAGCAGTTAGTATAATGACTATGTTGCTGAGCTCCCATATAGTCGACCGCAGTTCGAGTCCTGGACCCAGTGGCTTAAACTCACGCTGGGCACGTGTACGTGCATGTCCAAGATCCTGAGAGGAGAATGGAGTAGAAGGGACTAATGGCATGGCCATCCCCCCCGGGGGAGGGGGGGCGTTGATTTCTCGCTTTCTGTCTTTTTGTGTCTCTCTCTCTTTCTTTCTTTCTTTCTTTTTTTTTTTTTTTTTTTTTTTGAGAGGTTTTTGCTATTGGGCGCGTGCGCTTGCCAGACAGACAGAGAGACAGAAAGTGAGAAATCACCCTCCGGGGGGGATGGCCACGCCACAATCCCTTCTCCTCCATTCTCCTTTAAGGATCTTGGGCACGCATGCACACGCACCTGGCGTGAGTTTAAGCCACCGGGTCCGGGACTCGAACCACGGTCAACTACGTGGGAGTCCAGCGACATAGCCATTATGCTAACTGCTGGTCCCTGTGTGTCTCTCTCTTTCTGGCAAGAGCACACACCCTATAGCAAAAACCTCTAAAAAAAAAAAAAAAAAGAATTATTTAACTTTATTTATTTATCTATATTTTAAAATTTGACCAGAGAGGGACAGAGTGAGAGAAAGAGAGAGGGAAAGTGAGAAAGCACCAGGTCCAGCACTTGAACCACAGTCAGCCATGTGGGAGTCCAGCACCCTTAACCACCAGACCACCTGCCGCCCCCCCCCCCCCCCAGTGTCTTTTTCAAGCCACTGGGGCTGAGATTTGAACTGTGACCCCCTATATGATATCCAGCTCCTTTAACCAGCAGGCTGTGGGCTGACCTATGACTTTTCATTTTTAAATTCAAACTGCAGACATGGCACCAAAGACTTGGTTGTGCTGGCAGGACAGAATGCAAAAGTCTCAACAGGGTAAAAGTAGAGCTGGAGGGACCAGCAGATGGTGTAATGGTTACGGCGCTGGACTCCCACATAGATGACTGCAGTTGAGTCCTGGGACTGGGTGGTTTAAACCCGCGCTGGGCACATGTGCATACATGCCCTAGATCCCAAGAGGAGAATGGAAGAGAAGGGATTGCAGCGTGGCCGTCCCCCCAGGGGTGTGATTTCTCGCTTTCTGTCTCTCTGTTTCCGTCTTTCTGGCAAGCGCACATGCCCTATAACAAAAACCTCTAAAAAAAAAAAAAAAAAAAAAAAGGTAGAGCTGGCAAACGTAATGACAAGGAAGGAGGGAGGAAAGAATAGAGTATAAATAGCCTTATCTGACAAAGTGAAGGATTAAATGAAATTGTGGACAGCTGATATACAAGAAATCAAAATACAGGCCTATTATTTAAAATGAGAGTCCACGAACAGATGAACAAATTGAAAAAGTGTGGCACATATACTCCACGGAATACTATTCAGCCACAAAAAAACAAGACCCTGGCATTTGATACAAAGTGGATGAATATGGAAGATTTATTGCTGAGTGAAGCAAGCCAGACTATGAAAGCGAGACATTGTGTGTCTCCAACTGCCCATACTCTATGGTAGAGATTGAAAGATTAGAGGGGGGAACCAGCAGTTAGCGTAATGGCTATGTCGCTGGACTCCCACGTAGTCGACCGCGGTTCGCGTCTCGGACCCGGTGGCTTACAACTCACGCCGGGCACATGTGCGTGCGTGCCCAAGATCCCGAGAGGAGAATGGAGGAGAAGGGATTGCGGCGTGACCATCCCCCCTGGGGGGTGATTTCTCGCTTTCTGTCTCTATGTCTCTCTCTGTCTGGCGAGCACACGCGCCCTATAGCGAAAAACCTCTCCAAAAAAAAAAAAAAAAAAAAAAAAAGAAAGATTAGAGGGCATAAAAGTATTGAAAATAATTACGGACAGGACCGGCAGATGGTGGAGTGGTTACGGGTGCTGGACTCCCACGTGGCCGTCCTGAACCTGGCGCTTGCTTTCTCACTTTCTCTCTCTCACTCTGTCCCTCTCTGGGCAAATTTAAATAAATAAATAAATACATGAAGTTAAATGAAATCTTTTTTTTTTTTTTTTTTGGAGAGGTTTTTGCTATAGGGCGCGTGCGCTCGCCAGACAGACAGAGAGAGACAGAGAGACAGAAAGCAGGAAATCACCCCCCAGGGGGGATGGCCACGCCGCAATCCCTTCTCCTCCATTCTCCTCTCGGGATCTTGGGCACGCACGCACACGCGCCCGGCGTGAGTTTAAGCCGCTGGGTCCGGGACTCGAACCGCGGTCGACTACGTGGGAGTCCAGCGACATAGCCATTACGCTAACTGCTGGTCCCAATGAAATCATTTTTTAAAAAAAGAAAATAGTATAGACACTGGAGATAGTGTAGAAGGAGGATGGGAGTGGGAAATTGCATAGGGAAGGAAATTAGGGAAAAAGTAGAGAAGTAGGACATTTGTAGGACACAGAAATAGTTTTTTTATCTGTTGATGATAACGTGTATAGTAGTCTCAACTAGACTGGTCTGAGTTGTATTTCATTTGGGTAAATTCTCTCTACGAGCTAAATGATATATAGTGATTGAATGTATAAATAATAGTAATAAAATAAATAAAAAATAAAATTAGAAAACTGCTGGATAGTGTAAAATATAAATTTCAAACATTAAGAGAAGAAACAAAACTCAAGAAGAGATCGAAGAAGAAATAGAAAATCTGAATAGACCTATACAAGTAAAGAAATTGAGTTAGTGATTAAAAAAAAAAAAAAAAAAGTGGGCTGACTCTGTAGCCGGGTGTTTAAGAAAGCATGGTCCCACATAGCTGACAGCACGGTTCAAGTCCTGACACTAGTGGCTTGAAAAACACACCAGGTATGTGTGTATACATGTCTCAAATCTTGACAGGATAGAGAAATGGAGAAGGGATTGTAGCATGACACCCCAGACAGATGCTTTCTCCTTCTCCCTCTCTGTTTCTCTCTCTACATGGGCCCTCTAGCAAATGAAAAATAAATAAAATAAGAGCGAGAGAGAGAAAAGCTCAAGTACAAAATAAACTGGTGAATTCTACCAAATGTCTAAAGAAGAATTAACATCAATTCTTCACAAACTATTCCAAAAAACAAGGCAGAGGCAACTAGTTCCCAGCGTCATTCTGTAAGACCAGTATTCCCAGTACCAAAACCAGACAAAGGCATCACAAGAAAACCACATATCAATATCCCTTATGAATACAGATGACAAAATCTTCAACAAAAAACTATCAAATTGAATCCCACAATACTAGCAAATATAGTGTGCCCTGCCCCCCACCCATAGGGGATCCATTCCAAGACCCCTAGTGGATGCCTGAAACTATGGCTATTACCAAACCCAATGTATACTTTGTTTTTTCCTATACAAACAAACCTATGATAAATTTTAATTGATAAATGACCCACAGTAAAATTGACAATAACTAAAAACAGAACAATAATAATAAGATGATAATAAAAGTTATGTGAATGTCTCTCTCTCATTTTTTTAAAGGTCTTTGTCATAGGGTGCATGTGCTCACCAGAGAGAACGAGACAGTGAGAGGAAAAGCAGGAAATCACCTGCCCAGGGGGATGGCCAAGTTTCAATCCCTTCTCCTCCAATCTTCTCTTGGGATTTTGGGCACACACACACAAACAAGCACCCTGCATGAGTTTCAAGCCTCTGGATGTGGGAATTGACCCACAGTTGGGAGTCTGGCACCTTAACCATTACACCACCTACTAGCCCCAGTCTCTCTCTTCCAAAATCTCTTTTTTATCATAGAGAGCACATGCTTGTGCATGTGAGAAAGAGCGGGTATCCTCAACAGGGTCTCATCACACCATAGTCTACATTCCCCAGCCTCCCAACTCCTCAGGATCCTAGGCATGCATGCTTGTACCTGGTGTATTTTCAGGCTGACCAGGGATCCAAGCCCACACTTGGCCTTATGGCCTCCAGCCTTGCAGGGCACTGCACTACCTCTGCACCACGCTGACTGGGCCTGTCTTTCTTCTTTTCCTCATTAAATCAAGAACTATCATTTTGTTTTTTCACTGAAAGGAAGCTTTTTAAAATATACATATATATATATATATATATATATATATATATATATATATTTTAATTTTATTTATTCATTCATTTATTTTAATTTGACCAGAGAGAGACACAGAGATAGAGAGGAAAAGTGAGAAAGCAAGCCACCAGGTCCAGGACTCGAACCATAGTGGGCCCCATGAGAGTGTCCAGCACCTTAACCACCACGCCACCTGCTGATCCCTGAAAGGAAGCATTTTATGGCATCTTTTTGGTACATTCCAACGTCCAGCATCACTACTCTTACACTTTAGGACCCTTATTAGTATAATAAGGTTAAACACAAACACTACAGTACCACGAGATCAGATCAGCGAGACGGCTACAAAGTGGGTAACACGAACAGCAAGGACGTGCTGGACAAAGGGATGATTAAAGCCCTGGGTGGGGCATAACGAAATTGCTTGAGAATTTGTTACACTACTAAGAGTGACACTCAATTTAAAACTTATGAACTGTTTATATCTGGAACTTTCCATTTACTATTTTAAGACTGTGGTAACATTGGGTAACTGAAACTGTGGAAAGCAAAACTGCAGATAAGGGAGAACTACTATACTAGTAATACTGACAAATTGAATACCAGCAAATGAAATCCATATAAAAAGGATTATATGACCAACTGGGATTTATCTCAAGAATGCAACATTAATTTTAACATATGAAAACCAACTGATGTATTTTAGCAACACCATATTAATAGAATAAAAGTTAAAATCATATAATCACCTCAATAGAAGCAGAAAAAATGACAGAATCCAACACCCTTTGATATTAGCAGCACTCAACAAACTAGAAATATAAGAGAACTCCCTCAAGACCACCAAATGGCATAATGGTTATGTCACTGAACTCCAACATAATCAACCACGGTGCAAGTCCCAGACTCGATGGCTTAAAACTCCCACTGGGCCCGTGTGTGTGTGCCTGAAATCCCAAGAGGAGAATGGAGGAGAAGGGATTGTGGCATGGCCATCTCCTCATGGGGTAATTTCTTGCTTTCTGTCTCTTTGTCTCTCTCTGTCTCTCTGGAGAGCACATGTGCCCCATAGCAAAAATCTCTCTAAAAATAATAATAAGAAGAGAATGCCCTCAAAGGCCACATATGAAAAGTCCACAACTAACCTCATACTTAATGGTGAAAGATTGAATACTTTTCCCCTAAAATCAGGAGTAATACAAAAGTGTTTACTTTTACCAATTCTATTTAACATTGCACTTGAGGTTCTAGCTAAGACAATTTGACAAGAAAAAAAAAAAAGAAGACATCTAGATTGCTGAGGAGTAAAGCTATCCCTCTATCCCTTTCACAGATGACATGCACTTACATGGAGAAATTCCTAAGGAATATACCCATTTCCATACATACATATACATAAACTATTATAATTAATAAATAAATTCAACAAGGCTGCAAGTATAAAGTCGATATATGAAAATCAATTGTATATTTATGTGCTAGCAATGAACAATCTGAAAATTAAATTGGAAAAACAATTCCATTTAAATCAAAAACTGAAAATTACAAACTATTACTGAAAGGAATTAAAGATCTAAATAAACAGAATCCATGTTCACAAATTGGAAGATCTAGTATTGTTAAGATGACAATGCCCCAAATTGGCTCACAAATTCAACACAATTCCTGTCAGAGATCTAAAGTCAATGTAAAACTAAGACTACAACAATTTAATTTTTTAGAGATTTTTGCTATATGGTGCACATGCTTGCCAGACTGAGAGAGAGACAGAAAGTGAGAAATCACCTCCCAGGGAAGATGACCACACTGCAATCTCTTCTCCATTCTCCTCTTGGGATTTTAGGCACGCACATACACACGTCCGGCATGAGTAAGCAGGCAGTCCGGGACTTGCACTGTGGTAGACTACATGGGAGTCCAACAACGTAACTATTACGCCATCTGCTGGTCCCAGACTACAACAATTTTAGACAAAAGCAGGAGTAGATCTTCATAACCTTGCATTAGACAATGATTTCTTTTCTCTCTTTCTCTCTCTTTTTTTTTTTTTTTTTTTTTTTTTTTGCTATAGATAGAGCACATGAGCTTGCCTGAAAGAGAGAGAGAGAGAGAGAGAGAGATAAATCATCCCCCGGGGAGATGGCCATGCTGCAATTCCCTTTCCTCTGGTATCCTTTTAGGATTTTAGGCACATATACAAATATGCCCACGGTGATTCTGAAGACACCAGGTCTAGAACTCAAACTGTGCAGCTGATTATATAGGATCCAGTGCCTTAACCTCCATGCCACCTGCTAGTCCCATGATTTCTTATACATAACATAAAAACCCTAAATGCCAAAAGAAAAAATAGGTAAATTGGAACTTCATTAAAATGTAAGACTTTGTGGCTGACTCCGTGGCACTGTAGTAATGCACTGCTCAGAAAAGCTGGATCTCAAAGGGCGACCAGAGTTTGAAATCTCAGCCCAGTCAGCCTGAAACATGCCAGGCACAGCATGTTTCCAATGGGCTGGAGGCCTGGAGGAAGGGAACTGAAGCATGACCACACTCTGTTAAGAATACTCATCTCTCTCGGGACCAGAAGTTGGCATAATGGCTATGTCGCTGGACTCCCATGTAGTCAACCACAGTTGGAGTTCCGGACCTGGTGGCTTAAACTCATGCCAGGCCCGTGTGCATGTGTGCCCAAGATCCTGAGAGGAGAATGGAGGAGAAGGGATTGTGGCATGGCCATCCCCCCCGGGGGGCGATTTCTTGCTTTCTGTCTTTCTGGCAAGCGCACACGCCCTATAGCAAAAACCTCTAGAAAAAAAAAAGAGTGCTCATCTCTCACACACACACATACACATGTACTCTATCATGAATAAAGAAAAATTTTGTCCTTGATTTGCCAGAGAGCATACACTCATAGGAGAGAGATGGAGGGGGAGAGAGAGAGAGAGAGAGAGAAAGTGCCAACAACCACGGGCCGTGGCCACATCTCCATTTCTCCCTCCTTTCAGGATTTTGGATACACATGCCTGGCATATTTTTCTCAAGCTACTGGATCCAGGCCTTGAACCACACAGTCAGCCATGTTGGATCCAACAACCTTAACCACTATGCCACTTGGCAGGCCTTCTCTAACCATTCTTATCTATGCCCAGGAAAGAAAAAAAGAAAGAAAGAAAGAAAGAAAGAAAGAAAGAAAGAAAGAAAGAAAGAAAGAAAGAAAGAAAGACAGACCAGAACTCATATTATATCCTGAAAAAAATTTATTTTCATTTAAAAATATATACTCTGGTTCTCCAGAGTTCTGCAATGTGGCCGAGGACTTGTACATTCTTAATTTTTAAATAGTCATTCCAAATATTGTGAGATGCATTGTTACAGGAAGTTCTTGCCCTTCCAGAAGCTGCCCTGCTTTTCCCTAAGGAGAGTGACCTAGTCCTCACCCGAATACACAGAGGAGGTAACAACATTGCTTGGTGTAATTTTTTTTTTAATCTTCACCTTAATACATTTTTTTATTTCGTTTTATTTTGAATAATCAACTATCATGGATCCCCAATTTTGTCCCTAATCTGGGATATATAAAAGCTTTGGATCTCCCTGGGAGTGGCAGGTATGGAGGCAGCCAGGGCTTATCTAGACGCTGACTTGAGACCAGTTCAATTAAAATGCACACCTAAAAAGGGAAAAAATTAAACTTTTGTGATTCAACGGATGCCATCAAGAAACTGAAAAGAAAACCCACAGGATGAGGATGTAGAAAATATATGCAAATCATACATCTGATAAGGGTCTAGTATCCGGAATATATAAATAATTCATATAGTTCTGTGGTCTGGTAGTTAAGGCACCTGGATCCCACATAGCTGACTACACAGTTCAAGTACCAGCCACCATGGCTTGAAGAACATGCTGGGCATGTGTGCATGCATGCCCAAAATCTAGACAGGAGAAATGGAGGAAAAGGGATTGTGGCATAACCATGCCTCATTGTGGGGGTGCTTTCTCCCTCTCCTCTCTACCTGTCATGCTTTCTCTGATGCACATGTGCACCATCTGGCAAAAAATAAATAAAAATAAAAATAAATAAATGGCAATCCAATTTTAAAGTGGACAAAGGAAATAGTGAGTCATCAGAAAAGTTATGATAAATTTTCCTATGTTTTTCTATGTAAAAAATGTGTCATGACTTTTCCGATGACCCAATAGATATTTCCCTAAGGAAAATATATAAATGACCAATAAACTCACAAAAGGTGCTAAAAACTACTAATAACAAAGCAAATCTGAATCAGAATCAGATATTACTTTATATTCTCTAGAAAGGCCATAAGAACTGGGACCAGATGTTCTGGCTCTGTAGCACAATTAAGTGCTGTATATAGAAAACCAAATCCCACGTGGTTGACAATGGTTCAAGTCTCAGCCCTGGCAACTTGAAAAACGTACTAGGTGGGGCCAGGCAGGAGGCCTGATAGTTAAGGTGCTGGACTCCCACATGGCCAACTGGCAGTTCAAGACCTAGACCTAGTGACTTGAAACATGCTGAGTGTGTGTGCATGCATGCCCAAAATCCCAAGAGAAGAGTGGAGGAGGAGGGATTGTGATGTAGCCATCTACCCTGGGGAGGGGATGAGTTCTCACTTTCCAGCTTTCTGTCTCTCTGGTGAGCACATATGTCCTATGGCAAAAAACTAAGAAATAAAATAAAATAAAATAAAATAAAATAAAATAAAATAAAATAAAATAAAGAAGAAGAAAGAAAAGGAAAACATACTAAGTACTTGTGCACAATGGAATGGAGAAATGAAGGGAAAAGGATTACATGACCACACCCCATTGGAGGTGCTTTCCCCCCTTTTGTCTCTAGTACACATGCCAACAGACAATTTTGGTTGGTTGGTTGGTTTTTTAGGTGCTTTCTCCCTTTTTGTCTCTATTGCACTTGCCAGAGAAAGACAGTGAGAGAGAAAGTGAGAAATCATCCCACAGGGAGCAATGGTCATGCCACAATCCCTTCTCCTCTACTCTCCCCTGGGGATTTTGGGCATGCACACTCATGTACCCAGGGTGATTTTTAAGCTGCCAGGTCCAGAACTTGAATTGTGGTTGACCATGTGGAATCCAGCACCTTAACCACCGCATCACCTGCTGGTCCCCAGGCAATTTTTTTTTTAAAGTTAAAAGAAAGAATGAAAGAAAAAGATAGAGAGAGAGAAACGGGGCCAGTTCCATGGCCTACTGGTTAAGAGCACAGGATCTTACATGACCAATTGTAGTTTGAATGTTGGCCCCACCAGCTTGAAAAACATGCCAGGCTTGCGTGTGTGTTTATGTGTGTGTGTGCCACAAATACCGACAAAATGGAAAAATAGAGAAAGGATTACAAGGACCATGCCCCAATGGAGGGTGCTTTCTCCCTTTCTCTGCCTCTCTCTGGCATGTGACCCCTGGTAATTTGGACACATGTGCATGCGTGCCCAAAATCTGAAAAGGAGAATGGAAGCGAAGGGATTGCTGTGTGGTCATCCCCCCTGGGAGGGGTGATTTCTCACTTTCTCTTTCTCTCAGTTTCTCTCCAATGAGTGCACACCCTCTACAGTAAAACAATTAAAATTTAAAAAGTAATAAGAGAGAGGAAGACAAAGAGAAAAGGGTATTTAGGCTAAATCCTTAGCTTCCTATTTAGGAACCAAAGGGTATTGTCCAAAATTGATAAATCAAACAATAGAGATAAAATTATAGAGCAGCAGGGGAATTTTCAGAAGAAAACAGTTCTAGTCACTTTGGGGAGAGGACTCCTCAACATTATCATCTCTTTTCTACTCTTTTATTTGATATTGTATGTGTGTATTATTTTGATACAAAATTTAAAAAAAAAAAAAAAAAAACTGAAAAATGCAAGCATTTTTTCAAAGCTCCCAGAGACTGAGGCCAGGAAAAGGGAAGCTGGGAAAGGTACTTGTGGGATACTGAGATGGAGCTCCTGGACCAAGCCTCTTCCAGGAAATGGACCGCACACTGAAATCTGCTCGCTGCTTCTCCTCCTGTGGCCAGAGGACCCTGCCTGGGCTTGAGCAAGGGTAAGGACTGCTACAGATTTTTCCCAACTAGTCAAGAGATCAGCCAGTGACACTTTGTCAAAAACAGCATGAGGGAGGACCGGCAGATGGCATAATGGCTACATTGCTGGACTCTCATGTAGTCAACCATGGTTCGAGTCCTGGACCCGGTGGCTTAAACATGCCAGGCTTGTGTGCGTGCGTGCCCAACATCCTGAGAAGAGAATGAAGGAGAAGGGACTGTGGTGTGGCCATTCCCCCTGGAGGGTGATTTCTCGCTTTCTGTCTCTCTCTGTCTTTCTGGTGAGCGCACACAGAAAGATAGCAAAAACTTCTCCAAAAACTTCTCCAAAAAAAAAAAAAAACAGCATGGGGAAAAGAATTAACTGTAAAATTAATTAAATGTCATGCACTCAAAAACACAGCAAGACGGGAACAGGAGCACAGGCTGAGACGTAAACAGTCTGCCCTCATCACGTACTTCCTTAGTACTCCCCCCATGTGCCTAGAAGTTGGGAGTTCATGCTATCATCGGGGTCACCGCTCTTGGTTTCTACTGCTTTAATTCCAAACCACTCCTTTTCTGGGTTGAATCCGTTGCTTAGCTAATGCACGGTGCAGAAGGCACTGCATTTGATCCAGTACTCATGGACAAAAAAATAAAAAAATAAAAAAATAAAGAAGAAGAAGAAAGAAAGAAAAAGAAAAACGCAGTAAGGTAATTTTGTCCCAGATCTTTCCCTCCGAGTCATGAACATAATAGATTTGACTTTTTACGTTGTGTGCCCCCCTAAGAAGCATAAAAGAAAGGTTACACTGGCAGGCAGCTAGAAAAGAGTTTAATTAATCCCAAAGTGTGCGCTTCATTTGGCAAGTGCATCACAAAAGAATCCTGTGTTTACTGAACTAGATCCTCGAGGCTATTATCCCTCTACCAATGGCGAGATTTTTCTGAGGGAGCCTGTCCCTTGTGGTCTGGAAGGTACTGCCATTAAGACTAAGATCCACACGGGGAACAATGATGGAAGATGCTGAGGGTGCAGGAACTTTCCCCTTAGCACAGGGAATTGGTGTCCCCGTATTTGTGGAATGATGTCTAAACCCTAATCATGTGGATTTCTTCACTCTCCTGGGCAAGGGGTGCTCAACCAGCTTTCTACAGACCATCTCCACGACGGAGCCAAGGAATGGCCTGCATTTGGCATAATCCTATTTTGCTATCCCTTTTGTCTTGTGGGTCTTTTTTTTTTATTCTTCCTTTTATTAAAAAAAAAAAAAAAGTTTTTGCCTTAGGGCACGTGTGCTTGCTAGAGACAGAGACAGTGAGAGGGAAAGTGAGAAATCAGTGAGGGTGGGGGTAGGGGATGGCCACATCACAATTCCTTCGCCTCCTCCATTCTCCTGGTGGGATCTTGGGCACACATGCACACACGCCCAGTGTGACTTTCAAGCCACCGGGTCCAGGACTCGAACCATTGTTGTCCATGTGGGAGTCCAGTGACATAACCACTAGGCCATCTGCTGGTCCTATTTATTCTTCTATGAGTGAGATAGATGTAGAGACAAACAGAGACACAGACAACAGAGATAGCCTCTACCCCCAGCTTTAGGGGGCACAAGCCAGGCTGCCTGGTGTATTCAGAGTTCTTTGGATGCAAACACAGAACCCTTCCAGGGTTGACTGCTGTGCCAACCCTGCTGTACCTGTTTTGAAAGTAACTGTTGCCCTACCTTAGCAGGCAAACTAGGTCTAATCAGAAACCAGTTACCTAAGTGGGGGAAATGCAGTTGTGTAGGGTTTATTTTTGTCTTTTTCCAGAGGATGTATGTATTCACCAGAGAGACAGAGAGGGAAAGGTAAAGAGCACCCCCCCTTCCAGGGGTGGGGTTACACTACAATCCCTTCTCCTCCATTTCTCCATCCTCTCCAGATTCGGGTCTCGCACACACACATACCCAGCACGTTTTTTAAGCTGCTAGGTCTGAGACCATTGGGGATCTAAGTGCCTTAACCAACTCACTATTATTGTTGCTATTTTTTGGTTTTTGTTCTTTCTTAATTTGCTATAGGGCACATGCATGAGAGAGAGAGAGAGTGAGAAAGCAACCCACCAGGTCTGGGACTTGAACCACAGCCTGCCTGCCATGTGGGAGGGAGTCCAGCACCTTAACCACCATGCCACCTGCTGGCCCCACCATTGTGTTTTATAATTTAGCATTTCTTTTATCATTTAGATGAGTGGTTTAAAGCAAAACAAAACTTAGAACACCATAAGGGAGATGAACCTTGAAGATGATGCTAAGGGAAATAAGCCTGTCACTAAAGGACATACACTGCGTGATTCCACGCATACACGGCCCCAGAGAAGTCAACTCCACAGAGACGGGGAGTGGAATGATATTGCCAGGGGGTGGGGGAGGAGGAACGAGTTCAGAGTTTCAGTTTTGCGAGATGAAGACTTCTGGAGATGGACGGTGGTGGTTGCGCAATAATATGAATATAATGAATGCCACTGAACTGTACACTTAAAAGTGGTTAAAATGGTCATTTTTATGATAGGTATATTTTTCTATAATTAAAAAAAAGTGAATTAAGTATAAAAGATCAGGGCTTATTTTTTAAAAATAGATAGCATCCTGCTTTGGTGCAGGAATTAGTTTTAGGCTGATTTCAGAGACAGCGTAGAAGCCCAGGGCAGGGGTTCCTCAGTGGGCATCTGAGGGCGAGCCTGGACTCCCCTGGAGGCTGGGAGGGAGGAAACATCTCCTGCTCATGAGTAATGACTGTGGTTTTCTGGCAAACATTAAGGAGGAAGGAACTAAAAATACTTACCGGCCACTCTGCCAAAACTCCACAGTGCTCAAAACGTACCAGGCCAACATGTTGAGGCACTTTCAGAGTAAGAGGGATCTGCCCAAACGCCAAGGTCAAAGTCATTTCACGCCTTCCCCTCCGCCTCTCGCTGTGGCTGATGCTGGGGAAAAGGAACATGGCTCCCAGCGCTGTCCCAGACAGCTGTCCACTCAGACAGAGGGCACGAGCAAAAGGAGCTGGCCAGGTCCCCAGGGAGCTGGCGGCAGAGCCGCCTCCCCCACCAGCTGCAGGGCCCTGTGAGCACTGCCAGGCGGGACCTCGTCTGCTGCCAACTCAAAGAAGCTGAGACAGAAAGAACAACATAGACATTTCCCTCATGCTCGCTCCCAAGTGGCCTGAATCCAAGCCTGAGACACCTGCGGCGGGGGTGAGAGAGAGAAATAGGTGTGTGGAGAAGGCAGCCCGGGTGGAGTATGTGCTGGAGGCCCTACCTTTTCAAACTCTCTGTGACTTCTACAAGATGGAAGTTCTGATTCAGCCGGAAAGGGATAGGTTTTCTTTTTGGTTTGTTTGTTTTAAGAGAGATTTTTGCTCTAGGACACGTATGCTCACCGCAGAGACAGAAAGAAAGTGAGAAATCCCCTCCCCGCCAAGAGGGATGGCCATGCCACAATCCCTTCTCCTCTATTCTCTTCTCGGGATTTGGGGCACACATGCGGCATGAGTTTTAAGCCTTAGGGTCCTGCAATTGACTATGTGGGAGTCCAGCAACCTAACCATTACATCATCTACTGGTCCCAAGGGGTGAGTTTTCTACCAGGAGCCCAGGTATGTCCACGCTGATGGCCCATGGACTGCATTTTGAGCAGTGAAACAAAATCCCACCAGGCACAGAGAGCAAGTAGAAATGGGACTTGGGCATTGGCAGTGGGTGACTCAGGTGTGGTAAGGTCATGATGTGGGGGGTGGGGAACATTTCTACATCCTGGCCTTAATGAGCTGGTCAGCACTGGAGACAAAGGCCCATGACCTCCGGTCAGCCAGTGTAGAAGAATTTTGTTCTGCTTGGGCACTGCCCAGGACTTTCTGTGGGTCTGGGAAACAAAGGCACCCACTAACCACTGGAGGGAAAGTGTGTCAGTCAGAGAGGGTACACACTGACCTAAATGGATAAACTGGATTCAAGTCCTAAATTTTCCTAAATACTATCATATGACCTTGAGCAAGTCATTCCCAGCCTGTTTCTTTCTTTGTACAGGGAGACCAACAATGCTTCCTTTCTGTGATAAAGATGTGCAAAGCCTTTAAACCTGTGAGTATGTTACCTCTCATAACAAGAGTCTCTGCAAGTGTGATTAAAATCTCTAGTTTCAGGGAGTATCCTGGATTATCTCGGTGGGCCCAATGTGATCACTGGAGATTATAGGAGGGAGACAGAGATCAGAGTCAGAGAAAGAGATGTGATGATGCAAGCAAAGGTCAGAGAGAGATCTGAAGATGAAATGCTGCTGACTGAAGATGGAGGAAGAGACCAGGAGCCAAGAAATGCAGGCAGCTTCTAGAAGCTGGCACAGGCAAAGAAACGGATTTTCCTTAGAGCCTCTGAAAGACATACAACTCTATCAATCCTTGAGTTTAGTCCAGTAAAACCAATTTTCTTCATAACTGTTTAAGATTTTTTTTTTTAAATCGTGTTGTTTTAGGCCCCTCATTTTGTGATACTTTGTTGCAGCAGCCTTGGGAAGCTGGGCTTTCACATAGGATGGCTGTAAAGAGTAATGAAACGATATATACCTATGGCTCCTAGCACAGCTTGGCACACCGTAAACTGCAATTGTTAGCAGGGACCTGCTCCCTTTATTGCTGTAATGAACGAACCCACAGCTGTATTACATGGCCAACCACACTCTTACCCTGTACCAGGAGCTGTGACGTGTTCACTCACCATTGCTCATCACTGAACGATGACCTTGGACTTCTGAACTCATACACTTGAGGTGGCTCTCATTAGTGAAGCTCGTTGGGAGGTTCTCCCCAAAGTGAAGGTTAAAAAAAATCACTCATGGGGGACCAGCAGATGGCGTAATGGTTACGTCGCTGGACCCCCATGTAGTCAACCAAGGTTCAAGTCCCGGATCTAGTGACTTAAACCTCATGTAGGGGGTGTGTGCACACATGGTCAAGATCCTGAGAGGAGAATGGAGGAGAAGGGATTGAGACGTAGCCATCCCTCCAGGGGATGAGTTCTCGCTTTCTGTCTCTTTGTCTCTCTGGTGAGCACAGGCACTCTATAGGAAAAATCTCTCTTAAAAAAAAATTAGAGCTGGCAGATAGTATGGTAATTAAGGACATTGGACTCCCATTTGGCTGATTGTGGTTCAAGTCCCAGACCTGGCTTGCTTTCCCTCTCCCTCCCTTCACTCTGTCCCTTTCTGGTCAAATTAAAACAAATAAAGTTATATAAAATACTTTTTTAAAAAATCACTGATGGGGTCATCGGGTGGTACAGGGATAAAATACACTGCGAGGCACACGTGGTGGGAAGGTTGCCGCTGCACACGCAGAGACCTCCCTGGATATGCCAGCACTGGTGAGCCATGATCCAGGGCCGGCTCACACACACACACACACACACACACACACTGGGGGCAGATTGTGACACAAATACCCTGTTGGGGGTGCTGTATCTCTGTCACAGTCTCTCTCTGTCTCTCACTCAGAGAATAAGCTTTTAAAAATGGATTTAATTGATTTTTTTAAAATCAGGGATAAAGCACAGAAGGGGACATCTTCAGGATGCCAACCAGCATCTCGCACTTTCCTTTAACTAAGAATTAAAGTCCACTTTAAGGGTAAAAAAATCTCTAAGCCCACATAATAACTTTATAAAGAAGTGCCATTTTAGGGGTGGGAGGAAAGCGTGTAAAATGGGATGATCTGCAGCCACACTTTCAGGGTGATTCAAATGGAACAGACACAGAACAGAGCCTCCCATAAAGGAGGTGCTAATCAAGACTGGCTGTTCCATCCTTACCGTGACTGGGATCTCGCTAGGCTCCAGGATTACCCAAGCTGGACACGGGCCAGGGCATAATGTATTATAACTACAGAGTAAGTTATTCAAATTATGATCATTTCAGGAACCATTTTTTATGAGAAAATAAATTTTAAATAATAGCATTTTAAACTTTTTATGGTTACATTTGTCATGTGACCTGGGACAAGGTATATTTTTGCACTAAAATGGGACACATTAATTATCTCCAAAGTAACACTCCCTCAGTAACATTAGCAGAATGAAAGGACAGGCTGAATCGGACAGCCATTCTTTTCACCTGAGATATGTGAGGTCATATCCAGTGAGACAACTCCACACACACACACACACACACACACACATGCACAAACACACACGTGCATACATGAAAGATAAAGTTGGACAATTTGACCCATGGATCTAAAATAGGACCCTGAAAGTCAGTGGAATATCCCAAACAGAGCAGTAGATTTTAGTTTAGGCCTGTCAAACGTTGTGTGTGTGTGTGTGTGTGTGTGTGTGTGTGTGTTTACTTTGTCTATTTGTTTAACTGTTAAATAAGCAAACTCTTGGGACCAGCAGATAGCGTAATGGCTACATAGCTGGACTCCCACGTAGTCTACCGTGGTTTGAGTCTCAGACCCGACAGCTTAAACTCACGCTGGGCTCATGTGTGTGCATGCCCAAGATCCTGAGAGGAAAATAGAGGAGAAGGGATTGCGGCGTGGCCATCCCCCCAGGAGGTGATTTCTCGCTTTCTGTCTCTCTGTCTCTCTGGCAAGTGCAGGCGCCCTATGACGAAAACCTCTCCAAAAATAGTAATAATAATAATAAGTAAATTCTTTTTTTTTTTTTTTTAAGGTTTTCATCATAGGGCACGTACGCTTACCAGAGAGAGTCAGAGAGAGAGGGGAAGTGAGAAATCAACCCCAAAAGGAATGGGCATGCTGAAATCCCTTCTCATCCATTCTTCTCTCAGGATTTTGGAAAAGCACACATGCATACATGCCCAGTGTGATTTCAAGCTGCCAGATCTGGGACTTGAACCACAGAGTCAGCTATGTGAGAGCCAGTGCCTCAACCACCACACCACCTGCCAGCCCTGCAAACTTTTAATTGTCCAAGGGCACGTGTTTACTACAGAGACAGAGGGAGAGGGAGAAAGTGACTCCCATGGGGCATGGTCATGGCATAATCCCCTCTCCTTCATTTCTCCAAACTGTGGAGATTTGGGGTTCATGCACATGCCCAGGGTGCTTTTCAAGCTGCCTGGGCCAAGACTTAATCTGGTGAGCCGTGTAGGCTCTGGCTCCCTTAACACTTGCAACAGGGTCAGCCCACAAACATTTTTCTCTAAAGTGTATTTATTAGGGCCAGTAGATGGTATGGTATTTAGGCCACTGGACTCCCACATGGCTGACCATGGTTATAGTCCCAGACCTGGCAACCTGAAATCACACTAGGCACATATGTGTGTATGCCCCAAATCCCAGGAGAATGGAGGAGAAGGGATTGTGCTATGGCCATTCCTCTTGTGGGGGGTGATTTCTCACTTGCCCTCTCACTGTCTCTCTCTGTCTCTTTCTATCTCTCTCTGGTGAGCGCACATACCCTATAGCAAAAAATAAAGTGTATTTATTTATTCTATGAGAGCGATAGACAGACAGAATCAGAGAGACGGGCACCCCAAGTAGGGGCCTCACAACGTGATCCAACCCTAGCCCTAGCTGGCCTGGGTCATAAGCATACACATGATGCCAAGTCCCAGGACACGAATCCAGAACCTTTCCCTGTGGATCCAGGGGTGTTACTGCTGTCCCACTACCTGTCCCCCAAACCAGTAAACTTTAACTTTGGTCATTAAGTTTTCAAACTCTTGGAAGTAGAAAAGAAACTCCTAAGCCGGCAAGTGGAATGAAGTTAAGACACTGGATCCCACATGGACAACTGACAAGTCTCAGACCTCTTGACTTGAAAATCATGCTGGGACCAGCAGGAGGCATGGTGGTTAAGGCGCTGGACACTCCCACATGGCAGATCATGGTTCAAGTCCTGGACCTGGTGGCTTGCTTTCTCACTTTCTCTCTCTCTCTCTCTCTCTCTCTCTCTCTCTCTCTCTCTCTCTCTGTGTGTCTCTCTCTGATCAAATTAAAACAAAACAAATGAATGAATGAATAAATAAATAAAATTAAATAAATAATTCTTCTTAAAAAATCATGCTGGGCGCATGTGTGTGCATGTCCAAAATCCCAGGAGAGTAGATAAGGGATTGTAGTACGGCCATCCCCCTGAGGGTGGGTTCTCACTTTCCCTCTCTCTGTCTCTCTGGCCAGTGCGCACACCCTAAGGCAAAAACTTTAAAATAAAAAATTATGCTGTGTGAGCATGTGTGTGTGCCCAAAATCCTGAGAGGAGAATGAATGAGAAGGGATTACAGCATGGCTATTCTCCCTGGGTTTGTGACTTTTCACGTTCCCTCTCTCTCTGTTTCTGTCTGGTGAGCACATGCACCCTATAACAAACAAACAAAAAAAGTTATTTTATTTATTACTATTTTTATTATTATTATTTGACTAGAGAGAGAAAGGGAAAGTGAGAAATCAAGCTGCCAGGCCTAAGACTTGAACAGCCATGTGGGAGTCTAGCACCTTAACCGCCATACCACCTGCCAGCTCCAACAAAAAGTTTTTAAAAAATAAAAGAAACTCCTATTGATAATGAATTGTCTGCCTCTCTCTGCACATTCCTATGGGAGTGCAGAGGGTCTGAGCTGATTCACTGTCTATACAGGTTACTGGGGGTTGGGTGGCAGACAGTTGGATCATGGGAAAAGGGGGTTGAACACTTTCCTGGCAGGAAGACCCATGACAATAGACAGAGGAGGCTCCATAGTGTCTTTAGTCTCTAGGAAAAAGACAAGAGACCCATAAATAAAAATAATAAATGCTTTGTATAGTGCTTCAGAGTTCTCACAACTCCTTTGCTATATACATTCTATCACCTGCCCAGCACTGTCCATGTAATTTATAGGGGCTGGTGCAAGACAAGAATGTAGGCCTCTTGTTAAAAAATTATTAGGAGCGAGAGCTGGCTCCTTGGCACAGCCCTAAGGTACTGCTCAGAAGAAGCCAAATTCCACATGGTGACCTCAGTTTGCATTCTCAGCCCAATCCGTGCAAAATGCAGGGGGCAAGCACATGAGTGCCAAGGTCCAATGAGCTGGAGAACTGGAGGAAGGGGACATTTGCATGTCCAGATCCTGCGAAGAGTGCTTCTCTCTCTCTCTCTCTCTCTCATGTATGCTGTATCATGAATAAAGAAAAAGTTTATTTAAGTATAGGAATTTTAAGACAGTAACAGCAGAGCATTAAACCAAGTGCAGGACCCTGTGTGCTGTCCAGGACACCGGCCTATGAAGCTGTCCTTGCCCTGTGAAGCTGGGCCTACCCTTGCACAATCTTCAGAATGAACTATTTGAAATCCCCAGCCTGCAGGTTGCCTGCTATGCCCACAGGCCTCCCCACCTCCCACCAAACCCCAGTCCACTTCCTGACTCTACACTCCCACCGTGCTTTCAGCTACACATTAGTAAGCTCACCACGAACTGGCTTAGATGGTAAGGACATTTATTGGATCATATGACTAGTAATAGACCTAGCTAATCCACTGACTGTGGCTCTGTTTTCCTGCCATGTTCTAGGTTCTTCCCAGCGGGCCAGTGATATCGTTCTCAGGGCAGAGGCAAAAATGGCTAGGACAGCTCTGGACTCCACCGTCTATGCATGCAAATGTCCCAAGGAGAAGAGATCACCTCTCTCACGGCCCTCCCATAAAAGCAAGACCATTTCCTTCCCAGCAGTGACCTGGAGAAAATATTGAACTGATCCATAAATCTGTCTCGGGACCAATCCCTGCCACAGAGGAATACCACGTGCTGACCCAACCTCGGATTTTTTTTTTTTTTTTTTTTTTTTTTGACCAAGAACAAGGGGCAGGAGTGGGATTATTTCAACTGGCTTCCATAGCCCTCTCCCAATCGAGCTGAGGGCGAGCCCCTAAACAACACTGCTGCTACACAATGGAAAGTGTTGCAGAGACAATCCCTCATGCTCTGCCGGCCACATCCTCTGGCAGACACTGTCCATAAGCAGCTATGTTTTGTACAATGAGGTTGGCAACAGGCATATTTTTTTGGACGGTGGCTACACTGACCTGGGGATAACCAAGTCATGGGTGTGCCTCGCCCTGGTATATTATAGAAGAGATGAGCTGGCTCTCCCTGACACCTGGGAGTCACACAGAGGCTTCAGGATAGCTTCACCCATAAGCCCCCACGGCAGCTGAGGAAGGCGTTGCTGCCACACAAGCAACGGACACGAATATTGCTTCACAAGATGAGCTGAAGGCCGCCCTCATCCACGGTGGCCTTGCACACGGAGTTCGCAAAGCTGCCAAAGCCTCAGACAAGCGCCATGCATCTCTTTGTGTGCTGGCATCCAACTGTGGTAAGTCTAGGCATGTCAGGTTGGCGGAGGCCCTTTGTGTGGTACACCACTTCAACCTAATTAAAGCTGACGACAAGAAGCTAGGAATATGGGTAGACCTTGGTGAAACTGACGGAGAGAGAAAACCCAGAAAGTGGTTGGTTGCAGCTGTGTGATGACTATGGACTATGACAAAGAATCTCAGGCTAAGGATGTCGTCAAAGAGTACCTCAAACGCACAAAACGAACAAATAAAAATTTTGTCTCACATTATAAAAGAAAAAAAAAGTGAGCTGGCCCAATCATATTCCTGCAGGGGGTTATTTAAAGGGAGGCTAGGACTGAGAAAGTGGGGCAGTTAATATTAAAAATTGACATTTAAACATTACAGTGAAGAAATGAGCCAGAGAAACAAGCAAGCCTCCTGCAACTGGAGTTAGGAGGGAGAAGACATGTGGAGTAGCAGAATCCGTGGAGCAGAGAAAAGATGGAGACTGACATGAGAAGCTGGGGGAGAGAACGGGCCAGAGGAGCCTGGTTGGTTGTGTTAATGGCAGACCAGAGTGAAACCCACGGCCGCCTAATTCTGAGCTTCCAAGGACAGCCCTTGCTACTATAATAATTCTAATTCTAATTCTCTATCTCCTTTTCATTGTCTTCTTTCTTCTTTTTAAATGTATTGATTTCATGAGTAAGAGAGACAGAAACAACACCCCTAAAAGTGTCAGCTTACCCCAAATAACAGGCCCACGCATGCCCTGCATGTTCAGGGAGGTCTCTGGTCAGGAACTCAGAACCTGTTCGTGGGGATCGGCCTCACAGAGCGTTGCCTTCTCCTGCTGCACCACACCCAGCCCTGCTTTCATTGTTACATTCACATCTCCAGCTTTTTCTGGGAGCCTGCGCCTAAAAATATCCCTCGTTACTGTCTTGTCCCCATTTCTTAAGTATTTTTGTTTTCATTTTTCTTATGACCAGAAGAGCCATGTTTCATAGCCAGCTGGTGATGTGGTGGTGAAGGCAACTGGATCCCACATGGCTGCCTTTGTGGTTCAAGGTCCGGACCCGGCAGCTTAAAACTCACACAAGGCACGTGTGCGTGCATGTCCAAAATCCCCAGAGAAGAGTGGGGGAGAAGGGATTGCGGCTGTAACCCCCCGGGGGGGGGGGGTGTGATTTCTCGTTTTTTGTCTCTCTGGCGAGCACACACACCCTATAGCAAAATCTCTCTCTCTAAAAAAAACAATCCCTGTTTCAAAGTAGAGATCTTAGATTTATCTGGTGTCAATGGAAAATAAACAACTCTTTAAAAAGAAATAATTAAGGGACCAGCAGTTAGTGTAATGGCTATGTCGTTGGACTCCCATGTAATCGACCACGATTCATGTCCCGGACCCGGTGGCTTAAAACTTACGCCGGGCACGTATGCATGTGTGCCCAAGATCCCAAGAGGAGAATGGAGGAGGGGATTGTGGTGTGGCCATCCCCCCTGGGGGGTGATTTCTCGCTTTCTATCTCTCTGTCTCTCTCTCTCTCTGTCTGGCGAGCGCATGCACCCTATCGCAAAAACCTCTCCAAAAAAAAAAAAAAAAAAAAAAAAAAATTGATGTGGCTTATTTCTAAGCAAAATGAGTGACCTAGGCTGGAGAGGAGGCAAAACATGCCTTTCTCTCAGGGCAATCAAGGTACAGGGGATCCTTTGATTTTGAAAGTGACAGATGGAGTTTGGAATTTACTGAAAAGTTTTCCATTGGTCTGGCCCCAAAAAGCGGGACATGTGGAAGGGGGGGGGAGTAGGTTATAGGGTTTTACAGGTTTTTTTGGGTGGTGATTGGAAAAGTAAGGTTGCTAAGATCAGAAAGGAATGTGTTTTAACAGGGCAGGAGGTTTAACATACATCACAAAGATACTCCAATACTATGCCAGGGGAAGAATGTAGGAAGAGGGACCAGCAGTTGGCATAATGGCTATGTCCCTAGACTCCCATGTAGCCAACCACAGTTCAAGTCCTGGACCCAGTGGCTTAAACTCTCGCCGGGTGCGTGTGCGTGTGTGCCCAAGATCCCAAGAGGAGAATGGAGGAAGGGATTGTGGTGTGGCCATCCCCCCTGGGGGGTGATTTCTCACTTTCTGTTCTCTGTGTCTGTCTTTCTGGCGAGAGCATGCACCTTATAAAAAACAAACAAACAAAACACTCTCAAAAAAAAAAAATGTAGGAAGAATCCTGTTACCAATGGGTCAAAATGGTCTGCTGTCCACACTGGTTGTCAGAAAAGTCATGACATTTTTTTTCCAATGAAAAACAGAAAAATATGTCATGACTTTTCCGAGGACCCAATAATTGCACTTTTCATCTGAGTCAGAGCAGAGAAACACAAGAAAATAGCCATTCTTTCATTCAGCACATACTGAGAGCTCACTGTGCCCTGAGTCACTCAGCTAGGGTTCGGGACTACAACAATGAACTAGAACTCACAGTAGCACTGGGGGGGAAGGGAGAAGAAAGGCAGGTAAACAGGTAATTATACTCCAATGTGATGAGAATGACAGAGAGGAAAGAAATGATGGAGAGGATCCCCAAACTGAGCAACCTCAGAGCAAAGTGTCTCCAAAGCTTAAAAATCACGCTGGAAATTTACGCTTTGAGTGGAGATGAGATGCAAATGTTCGATAATAAACAAGCATATGGCAAATTTATTTCAGTTCCCCTCCCCACTTCTTTCCCTGGAACTATAATCCTTCTACCTCCATTAAAAAGAATTAAAAGCAAACAAACAAACAAAGCTTATCCTGAGAGCTTTGCACAGATTAATTCTCAACAGTGGCGAAAGCCCACAAAAGTGCAGCTTCTGGTTCCTGAGGACTGTGATAACAAAAGCAACGTGGTAGCTGTGGTAACTGATCAGAAACGTAGGAAGCCTCTGACGAATCTCTGATGAAAATGATCATCAAACCAGATGATACTGTCTTGCAATCTAGTTATGAAATCTTAGGAGAAAAAGAATGATACCTTCAGAGAAAACCAGGGAGTCCACACTTCAAGCTAACATTTGTCCATGTTAGGATTCCAAGGGAATTGCCTTTTTCTCTGAAAATAGCCAAGGATCTGAGATCCCAAACCTGTGTGTGTTGGCAGCTTGTAGTGGGGGTGGGGTGGGGTAGGGAGTGGGCAAAGAACAATAGAAAGAAGAAAAAGCTTGCGTATTTCCATAGGAAAGATTTAACCACACTTCTGATTTGCTTCTACCATGGGCGTTCAATAAATCCACTATATGTTCAGAAATTGATATTAGATATTGAAAGATTAGTTTAAAACAGCCATAAAGCAGACTGGCAAGTGGTGTGGTAGTTAAGGCTCTGGACTCTCACATGCTCAACTATAGTTTGAGTCCCAGATCTGATGCTATGCTTCTTAATTTCTCTTTCTGTGTGTCTCTCTGGTCAAATTGAAAAAAATAATAATAACAAGTAAAATTAAATTAATAAATAATTTTTTCCTTAAAGCCATAAAATCTCATGATTGGGGCACACTCTGGCTAGGCCTCAGGAATATTAAAAAGAAAAAAATTGGGAACCAGCAGTTAGCGTAATGGCTATGTCGCTGGACTCCCACGTAGTCGACCGTGGTTCGCGTCTCGGACCCGGTGGCTTACAACTCACGCCGGGCGCGTGTGCGTGTGTGCCCAAGATCCCGAGAGGAGAATGGAGGAGAAGGGATTGCGGCGTGACCATCCCCCCTGGGGGGTGATTTCTCGCTTTCTGTCTCTATGTCTCTCTCTGTCTGTCTGGCGAGCGCACGCGCCCTATAGCGAAAAACCTCTCCAAAAAAAAAAAAAAAAAAAAAATTGAGACCAGCAGTTGGTGTAATGGACTCTCATGTAGTAGACTACAGTTTGAGTCCCGGACCTGGTGGCTTAAACTCACGCCAGGTGCGTGTGCGTTCATGCCCAAGTTCCCAAGAGGAAAATAGAGGAGAAGAAATTGTGGTGTGGCTATCTCCCCTGGGGGGTGATTTCTCGCTTTCTGTCTCTCTGTGTCTCTCTTTCTAGTGAGTGCACACGCCCTATAGCAAAAAATCTCTCCAAAAATATTTTTAAATCAAGGGACTTTCTTCCAAACACTGGAGAAGGACTTAATGCTCAGAGACTTAGGGGAGAGAAATACATCCATGTGTGAGACCCCAGCAAAGGCCAGGGGCGTGATGGCTTGGCAATTAGCCTACTGGCATTTCTGCTCTTGAGGTGGCCTAGAGAGTGACTTGCAACCCTTGGCATGAATGGACAGGACTTGCCCAGCTCTTCCCCTTTCTGTCTGTTTCTATACTTAAAAACTGGACGTAATCATAAACCTCCCCCCTACCCCCCGCCCCCTGCTTGCCTCACTGGAACCTTGCTAACATCCACGATGGGCTGTTAACTTCTGAAAGAAATAGCACTGCATAAATCATAAAGACCAAAATTTAATTTTTATATTACAGTAGAGAAAAGCGAGTCTGTGAGGATGGCCCTAAGGTCAGCTGAAGAGGACAGGAATTGATTTCTTCATGAAGTCATTGTGCAACCAACCCCTGGCCAGATGTGACCTGGCAAATGTCCACATCTGCATCAGAGAATCCAAACTGTTGTCCTTTCATACTTAGAAAACAGATTAATAACGCAGTAAGCAGTGATTCCATTAACAGCATAGCAGCTGCCTGTCTGATGAATTAGAATGGGCAGTAGTATATAGAAGTTACATTTTCAGAGTCAATGAGTTTTGATAATTGAGTTTATCCCTAGCAATGAGTACAGTTCTAGGAAATCTAGATAAAAGTGTCATCGGCTTTGTTTGCTTAAGTGTTTCCTGAGCAAGGACCATTAGCTTTGTGTGACTTTTTGGGACATTTTTGTTGTCATTAGATCCAAGCTAGAACTTTGATGGTAATATCCAGCCTCACTGCCACTCCACAGAACAAATTTTTAAACAATTTATGGAAAAATAGACAGATTGGGCAGCTTTGCTTGATTGATGGATGGGTAGGGCGAGTTGGCCCATTTCAACCTTGTCACCCACTGCCCTCCCCCTACGCATAGGAGCTCCTGAGAAGGTTCCTAGGAAGCACAGCTTGGAAAACCACTGCACAATCCACCATGAACACTCACATCTCACTCTTCATTCATAATAACTCTGGGGCCAGCAGGTGGCATGGTGGTTAAGGCACTGGAGTGCCACATGGTCGACCACAGTTTGAGTCCCAGACCCAGCGGCTTGAAACTCACATTGGGCACCAATGCGTGTGTACCCAAGATCCCGACAGGACACTGGAGGAGAAGGGATTGCAGCCTGGCCATCTCCTCTGGGGGGTGATTTCTCACTTTTTCTCTCTCTATCTCTCTAGCGAGCACATGTGCCCTACAGCAAAAATCTCTCCACCATACTGATAATAATAACAACTCTGGGGAACCAGCAGTTAGTGTAATGGCTATGTCGCTGGACTCCCACGTAGTCGACCGCGGTTCGCGTCCCGGACCCGGTGGCTTAAAACTCAAGCCGGGCGCGTGTGCGTGCGTGCCCAAGATCCCAAGAGGAGAAAGGAGGAGAAGGGATTGTGGCATGACCATCCCCCCTGGGGGGTGATTTCTCGCTTTCTGTCTCTATGTCTCTCTCTGTCTGTCTGGTGAGCGCACACGCCCTATAGCAAAGCCCTATAGCAAAAACCTCTCAAAAAAAAATAAAAAAAATAACAACTCTGAAGCTTCGAGGAAGAGTTGGGCTTGGTGTGGACCTGCCTGGATGGGGAGATGGTGAGTATCCTGAAGAGGACACACTAAAGATAAAGGGGCAGGGTGTGTGGGGGTGCTTTGGGGTAAAGGGACTGGGAGTTGACCAGATTGGGTGAACTGATAGCTCCTACCTGGGAGGAAGAAGACAAAATGTGGGATGGGGGACCAACAGGTGGCATGGTGGTTAGGGTGCTGGACTCCCACATGGCCAACCACAGTTTGAGTGCCAGACCTGGTGACTTCCTTTCTCACTTTCCCTGTCTCTCTGTCTCTCTTTGATGACTATAGCAAATTAAAGTAATAGTAATAATAAATAAAATAACATAAATAATCCTTTAAAAGCATGTGGGATAGGACAAAGACATAAAGGGTCTTGAATACCAAGCTAAAAGACATTTGGCACTCTTGCGTTGTTTCACTGGACTCTGGGACTAGGTTGCTGGAGCTGCCATCACAAAATAATATTGGCTGGGGGGCTTAAATAATAGAAATGTATTCTCTCATGGGACCAGCGGTTGGCGTAATGGCTATGTCACTGGATTCCCATGTAGTAGACTGCAGCTTGAATCCCAGACCTGGTGGCTTAAACTCATGCCGGGCACGTGTGTGTGCGTGCCCAAGATCCCGAGAGGAGAATGGAGAAGGGATTGTAGTGTGGCCATCCCCCCTGGGGGTTGATTTCTCACTTTATGTCTCTATGTCTCTTTCTGTCTTCCTGGTGAGCGCATGCGCCCTATAGCAAAACTTCTCCAAAAATAAAAAAGAAGAAGAAGAAGAAGAAGAAGAAGAAGAAGAAGAAGAAGAAGGAGAAGAAGAAGAAGAAGAAGAAAAAGAAGAAGAAGAAGAAGAAGAAGAATTAGAATTAGAAGAAGAAGAAGAAGAAAGAAAGAAATTTATTCTCTCACAGTCCTGGAGGCTTGAAGTCCCAGACCAAGGGAAGAGTGGGCTCTTTCTGAGGCCTCTGTCCTTGACCTGTACATGATCCTCTTCTCCCTGTGTCTTCATATGATTGTTCTATGTGTGTGTCCTGATCTTTTTTTTTTCCACAGTCATTCATTTATTTATTTTCCACTTGATTCTGATCACACAGGGCTGGGAAATGTATGCACCAGCCGGACAACTCTGCTAGCCATTGTCTTTCAGACAGAATCGGGGTCCAGGTTCCAGTTGTCCCATGGTTCGAGATCTGAGTCGGAGTCAGCAGAGGTACACTGTTCAGGCCAGGGGCTGGGGACTCCTAGGACCAAGGTTGTAAATGGGCATGGACCTGAGCAGGGAAGGCTCATGTTCCAGGGCACCCACGTGGGCACCCGGGACCCCACGTATAGATCATGGCTTGAGGGGTCCATAGCTCCTCCTGAAAGGGAACAGACATGGCCCAGGGCTGGGGCTGGCTCCTGGGCTGGAAAGCCCACAATGGCTCCACAGGGAAAATGGGGAGTGCCTAGGGCTGAGGCCAGCACTCGGCAGGTGGAGGATCAGCCGCACCTGCACAGAGAGGACCTTGGAAGATGTCACACTTCCACCTGTAACCCAGAATCCTGCCCAGGGCATCTCCACCAGGACCAGGCCTGGGCTGGCCCGCTGGCCTGCAGCTGGCCCCATGAGCCACCCAGTGCGAGTTCTGCAGCCTCTCCATCATCCACAGACACTGCGCCAACTCTCCCCGACACCCTCCTGCCTCAGGCACCCGCTGATAGCTTTCGCCCTTTCCTCGTTCTTCTCTGTCAACTTCTGACATTGCAGCCATTCCCATCCTCACGGGAAACTCTGGGTGTCTCGGCCATCCAGGTGCCGATGACCTGGTCTGAGGGGTATTCCGGTTCCTGGTCATCTTTTCTCTCCATTGTTCCCTGGGTTTTTCCATTCAGTTCAGTATGAAGTATCACTTTCTCCATTCTAACTCCCGAGTTTCCACCTGGGATTCTCTTCACTGCAGCTGTAGGGCCTCACTAGGGTCCGCAGAGAGCTGGGGCTTCCTCTGCCCTGACAGCATCCAGGAGAGTCAGAGCTGCTGGATGTGGGAGTGTGCTCGCTCCTCCCTGATCCTACCAGGCTCTCTCCTGATCTCTTTTTTTTAAAGCATTTTTCTCTGGCCAGAGAGACAAGAGACCCCTCATTTGGCGCCTGGTCATGCCTCAATCCTTTTCCCTCCATCTCTCCTTCCCGTGGTCTTCTGAGCAAGCATGCATACATGCTGGTGTGTTTTACAAGCTAAGGTTGGCCATATGGGATCTGGCTCCCAATGCACAGAGCTTAGCCACTGTGCTGCTGGGTCAGCCCTGATCTCCTCTTCTTTTATTTTGTTTTTGTTTGTTTGTTTGTTTTGTATTTTGCCATAGAGCATATGCACTAGCAAGGGAGAGAGAGAAAATGAGAAATCACCCTCCAGTGGAGATGGCCTAATTCCCTTTTTTTCATTCTCCTCCCAGGATTTTGGACACATGCACACACATGTGCTCAGCATGATTTTTAAGCCACTGGATCTGAGATTCAATCTGCAGTCAGCTATGTGGGAACCAGAGCTTTAACCACCACACCACCTGCTGGCCCCTCTCCCCTTCTTATAAAAGCACCAATCATATTAAATTAGAACCCACCCTAGTGAACTCATTTAAAATTTGTTTATCTTTTGCTAGAAAGAGTGCTAGGTACACTCACCAGAGAGAGACAGAGAGACAGAGAAAGGAGAAAGCATCTCCTATGGGGAATGGTCATACCACAATGCTTTCTCCTCCTCTCCCTCCTCTTGGGATTTTGGGCATGTTTGCATATGCAAGCATATCTCAAGCCACTGGTCTGAGACTCAAACCCTGTGGTCAGCTATGTGGAATCTGGCTGCCTTAACCACCAGGCCATGAAGGGGACCATCATTTTAACTTAATTACCCCTTTAAAGACCCTTTCTTTAGGGTCTTTAAAGGATTCCAAGTATGAATTTTGAGATCCATAATATCAAAATTTACATTATATATTTGTTATAATAGGTAATATGTTATATATACTATAAGATATGTTATAAAATATTATATATTTATGTTATATAGTCCAAGAAAACTTAAAAAAATGTATAGAAAAATGGAATAAAGTACAAGTTTATTCTGGTGCAAAAGAATTTTTAGGGGCCAGCAGGTAGTGTGGTGGCTAAGGCACTGAACTCCCACATGGCCAGCCCTGGTTTGAATCCCAGACATGGTGGCTTGCTTTCTCACTTTCCCTTTCTCTCTCTCTCTTTCTCTCTTTGGTAAGAGCATATGCCCTATAGAAAATTTCTTTAAATAACAGTAATAATTAATACAATTAAATACTTTTTGAAAAGGAATTTTTAACCCATGTATAGTTTTTCATAATACATATTTTCCATGAACTTTTTGAAGACTCCCCCATTGTTTAATTATTATATTAGATATTTTCTATATAACTATTATTATTTTTTTAAGAATTACTTTATTTAATTTTATTCATTGTCATTATTTTTTTTTAAGTTGACAAAAGACACACACAAAGAGAGAAGAAAAGTGAGAAAGCAAGCTGCCAGGTCCAGGACTTTAACTGCTGTCAGCCACATGGGAGTCCAGCTGTCTCAACCACCATGCCACCTGTTGGCCCCTATACAGATTTTTAAAAATCATCTTGCAATAGTACAAATTAAATTCGGTTGTCTCCAGGCCCAGTGTGGCAGTAGAGGGGATAGGAACAGGACGAAGCATGGAGACCAGGAACTGCTGTAGGACCGTAAAATAGCAGACATGCAATAAGCTGAGAGCAATAAACGTGGGTGTAATGAAATGCTGGCTGGGATGGTGCAATCCATAAGTACCACAGTGCAGAGGAGAGAGAGAAATCGGTGTAAAGGGCAGCAAGTGTGCTGTGTGTGTGAAGGGGCAAGGGGGATGCTCCTGGAAGGGTTGGACCTAGAAGGGTGGGTGGATTGGAGAAAGGAGAATCGAGAAGTAGCTACAAAAATGGAGAGTTGGAGGCAGAGCAAGGACAGGCTTTGTAGCTGGAGTTATTGTCTGCAAACCTCTGTATATAAGGTCTGGACAGGATTGCATTGCTCAGGTCTTCTCAGCCAAACTCATTAGCTTAGGAAGCTGCTGTTTAGAGCGTGATATTTAAATATGCACGACTCTGTTCTTGTCTCTTAATTGATCATGAAGAAATGCCCAGGCATAACTCGGAGAACTCCAATCAGCAAGAAGAGCACTCCCTTCACTCAGCGACTGGTGTTCTGCATTTTAATCCTGTTGGAATGTATGAGGCAACCTCTTTCGGCCTCCAGGCACTCACAAACACTAGCCCTCAAAGAGGATAAGGGAGGGTTACTCCAGTCTGAGCAGGTCACAGGGGACCTGACCTCAACCATAGTGTACATAGCTGTACATGAATCATTAGACTGTCTTTTTTAAAAACTGGGGTCCACAGGTGGAATGGTGGTTAAGACCACTGGACTCCCCCACATGGTCAACTGTGGGGGAGTCCCAGACCTGGCGGCTTGTTTTCTTCCTTCCTCACTTTCTCTCTCTCTCTCCCTCTGCAGTCAGATTTAAATAAATAAATAAAGTTAAATTTAAAAAGAAAAAAAAAACTTATTTTCAGATGAGCTCAAATAATAATCTAGAAAAGTCAGACTTCAGAGAACAACAAGAAGATGTAGAGAGAAGCCAAATACAAAAATACTGGCACATGCAAAAAAAAAAAAAAAAAAGAAAGAAATAAAGAAAAAAGGAAAGAAAAAAAAGGAAAAATCAATTTACTTCCATGGATTACAACTGGAAATTCCCAGAGGGATGAGTAGATTTTGGAAGAGAAAAAGAGATTATATTTTATGGGAAGAGATACAATAACCATTCTCTTCCCATAAAGCAAGTGATGGAAGATTGTCTCTGCTCCATAGATATACACTGCACATTTTCAGGATAATACTAACAGGAAATCAATAGGGTCTTTTATATGTGAAAAGACATTATCGCTCTGGACTCCCAGCACGGCTAATCGGGCTACAGAAGATCTTCACGAAAACTTGCCACTCACCATTAATCTTGGACCTGGGACAGTAAGTAGCTGCTAAATCCAGATCGTTGTTTATTTTTAAATTATCTTTATTATTTACTTTTTTAAAGGTAATCATGCTCAAAGCGTCACCCTTCACTAGAGCCACCAAGCCTCAAGCTAATGCTCCATGACAAGTGTCTCCTCGGTGGGCCAGATGCTCTTGGAAAGCCCCTCCTACCCACGTCCACTCTGGATGACAGTCATGTCATTAGCCACCAGAAGCTTTATCAGGGCGTCGTTTGACAGCTATGACAGGCTCAGCAGGATTTATGGAATCTCCTGGTCTTTGCTTTCATTGATCTGAAATAAAACCAAAGATAATATTAGCAAAAAACACTTTGTGCTGGGAACCAGCAGTTAGCGTAATGGCTATGTCGCTGGACTCCCACGTAGTCAACTGCGGTTCGTGTCCCGGACCTGGTGGCTTAGAACTCACGCCGGGTGCGTGTGCGTGCATGCCCAAGATCCCGAGAGGGGAATGGAGGAGAAGGGATTGCAGCGTGACCATCCCCCCTGGGGGATGATTTCTCGCTTTCTGTCTCTAAGTCTCTCTCTGTCTGTCTGGCGAGCACACGCACCCTATAGCGAAAAAACCTCTCCAAAAACAAACAAACAAACAAAACACTTTGTGTTAGGGTCATTTTCTCATGAAAAGCTTTGGTGACTGGTGGTTTTGAACATTTATTATGTTTGGACCAGCAGGTGGCATAGTGGTTAAGGCACTAGACTCCTGTGTAGTTGACTGCAGTTCGAGTACTGGACCTGGTGGCTTGAACCTCTCATGTGTGTGTGTGCTCAAAATTCCAAGAGAAGGAGCCAACAGGTGGCATGGTGGTTAAGGCACTAGATACTTCCACATGGATAATCACGGTTCAAGTCCCGGACCTGATGGCTTACTTTCTCAATTTCCCTCTCTCTGGTCAAATTAAAATGAATGAATGAATGAATAAATTAAATTAAATAAATAATTCTTTTGAAAAAAAAAAATCCCAAGAGAAGTATAGAGGAGAAGGGATTATAGTGTAGTCATCCCCACCGGGGGCGGGGGAGATTTCTCACTTTCTGTTTTTCTGTCTCTCTCTGGTGAGCACACACCCTATAGCAAAAATCTCTTGCAAAAAAAAAAAAATTATTCAACTATTTTTTTTTAAAAAATAATTATTTTATTTAATTTTATTTATTCATTTTAATAGAGAGGTAAGGAATGAGAGAGAGTAAGAGAGATGGAAAGTGAGAAAGCAAGCCACCAGGTCCAGGATGTGAACCATGGTTGGCCATGTGGGAGTCCAGTGCCCTTAGCCACAACGCCATCTGCCAGCCCCAGTTCAACTATTCTTAACTGGCTCCAGGTCATGAGTCTCCTGATACCCAAAGACTAAATATCCTGGACTCTCTTTCCATAGGAAGATCTTGCCACCATCTTGGTAAAACCTCTTAGTTTTTCAAGAACAAATTTATCACAAGATATAGAGCCCACTTGAATCGGAGTCAGATTTAGCACTGGTTCTGCCCTGTATTCGTTTGCTCAGGCTATGTAACAAAGTACCCAGAGCAGTGGCTTAAAACAACAAAATTCATTCTCCTTAGTTCTGGAGGCTAGACATCTAAAATCCAGCTGTGGTCAGGGGCACGCTTTCCCTGACGGCTCCAGGGGAAAATCCTTCCTTGCCATTTCAGGTTCTCATGGTTACTCTGGTGTCCCTTGGCTTGTGTCTGCGTCACTGGAGTCACGTGGTTGTCTTTCCTCTGAACGTGTCTGTATCCAACGTCCTTTATAAGAACACCAGTCATATTGGATTAGGGACTAATCCTAATGACCTTTGTGTTTGTTTGATTTTTAGAAGTTTTTGCTGCACTTGCAGGAGAGACAGAGACACAGAAAGTGAGAAATCACTCCCCAGGGGGGATGGCCATGCCACAATCCCTTCTCCTCCATTCTCCTCTCAGGCTTTTGGGCAAGCACGCACACAGACCCAGCATGAGTTTTAAGCTGCCGGATCCAGGACTTGAACCATGGTCGACTACGTGGGAGTCCAGTGACATAACTGTTATGACATCTGCTGGTCCCCTGATGACCTTGATTTAATTTCATTACTTTAAAGGCCCTTTCTCCAAATACAATCACATTCTATGGTACTGGAGTCTAGAGCTTTACTTCACCATATGGATTGGGGGGGACATCATTTAACTCATAACAGCCTTCAAGAAACTTACATGTCAGCCCAGCCATGGTAGCATGCACTGGTTAATGCTGTAGCCACATGGGAGGCCCAGGTTCAATTCCCAGCCCATCCTGAAAGTAAGCCCAGTGGCATGATACTCAGGAGGCTGAGGCAACAGGATTGAGACATGGTGAGACCCTACCTGAATTTTTTTTTTCCTATAGGACACGAAAGACAGTGAAAGAGGGAAAATGAGAAATCACCCACCAGGGCTGATGTCCATGCCAAAATCCCTTCTCTTCCAGTCTTTCAAGATTTTTTAAATTATATTTAATTTCATTATTCATTTACTTATTTTAATTTGACCAGAGAGAGATAGACTCATACACACACAGAGAGAAAGAGAGAAAGAGAGGGAAAGTGAGAAAGCAAGCCACCAGATCCAGGACTTGAACCGTGGTCGGCCATGTGAGAGTGCCCAGCACCCTAACCACCATGTCACCTGCTGGTCCCTCCTCTCAAGATTTTAGACATACACACACACACATGCCTGGTGAGATTCTCAAGCCACTATGTCCAGAACTTAAACCATGAAGTCAGTCATATAGGCCTAAAATTTTTTTTAAAGGGGCCAGCCCATAGTGTGGTGGTGAAGGGAGCTGGCTCCCACATGGCTAATCCCGTGGTTTGAATCTCAGGTGGCTTGAGAAACACACCAGGTGTGTAAGTGTGTACCCAAACTCCTACAGGAAGGAGAGGAGGTCTTTGGCTTCAACAAATGGGGAAAAAAAAGACTTACTATTGAGATAGAAGATCAGCAGAAGGAGCACATTTGGAGGGAATATCAGGAGGCTAGTTTGTTTTAATAGTGGTAAAATACACCTAACAAAGTTTACTATGTTAATCGGTTTTATTCTTAGAGAGAGGTATTTTTAAAAAGAATTATTTATTTCTCTAACTTTATTTGTTATTATTAGTATTATTTTTAATTTGACCAGAGAGAAACAGAGAGAGAGAAAGGGAAAGTGAAAAACCAAGCCACCAGGTCTGGAGCTCGAATCATAGTCAGCCATGTAGGAGACCAGTGCCTTAACCATCATACCACCTGCCGGCCCCAGACAGATATTCTTGACCTGGTCTTGTCATTGCAATCCTCTTCCCCAGCCTCCCAGTTAGCTAGGATTATAAGCAGGAGCTTCCACATTCAGCTACATTTTAATTTTGTTTTTTTTTAAAGAGATTTTTGACTTAGGGCATGTGTGCTTGCTGGAGAGAGAAAGAGACAGAGACAGTCAGAGGGCAAGTGAGAAATCACCCCAAAAGGGGGTGGCCACACTGAAATCCCTTCTCCTCCATTCTCCTCCTGGGATCTTGGGCACGCACACACATGTACCCGGACATGCACCCAGTATTGAGTTTCAAGCCACCAGGTCCGGGACTCAAACTGTGGTAGACCATGTGGGAGTCCAGCAACATTACCACTACACCGTCTGCTGGCCCCCATTTTAACCATTTTTAAGTGTACAGTTCTGCAGCATTCATTACATTCACATTGTTGTGCAGCCAACACCACCATCAGTCTGCACAACCAAGCATTAGTCCTAGGGCACTTCCACACTGAATTCCACAGTAAAGTTGGTACGGGTTGGCCTAACGTTAGGGTTACCAGATTGTATCCATTGTCTGAATAACTAACAGTGGCTCTTTTCTCTCTGAAAGTGTTCTAGTGGAGTGGTAATATTGTCACCTCACACATACCCCCACCCCCGGTTCTGAAGAACAGCCAGTGATGTCTCTTGTAAGGCAAAGGCACAGAACTCCCGTGATCAGACCCTCTCCCTGGGCTGCTCCATCAGGTGGACCTCTCAGCTGCTTGGAACCTTTCAGAGGATTGGTTGAGGTCTGTTTCTTCTAATGACTGAACCCCCGGGGGAAGTGTGTGCACGTTGGTGGCTATGTCCTTGATACAGGCGGGACGCAGGTGTAGGTTCACGGTCATGAGGCCGCACAGAGCCTCGGGTCTACTTTCCTCTCTGTTCACTGGTTCTCACACGGTAAACAAATGATGAGTCTGATTGGTAAAGTCTTTCCTGCGATACCTCCCACTAGAATTTCCATCTCACCCACAGCCTGCCCTGTGGGGACCATCTGCTTATTTACAGCAAATCTCACTTCACCTGTTGACAATTGTATGCATATTGCCAAAAGTAAGAGAAAGCCTGAAGAACGAGGACTGTTCCCGGGTTGCTCCATGCTTCATTAACCAGGCGTGCTGGAATGTGGGAGAAAATCAGAGAGTTATGGATACACATCCCCAAACTCCCTGCGACATCTTCAGAATGAATGAAACTCCGTGGCCGGCAAAAACAACAGCCCTTGTTTAATTCTGGAGTTTACGTGCACATCGGCACCATTCTATCCCAACCTTTGTTTCCATGGGAACCATTTATGATGCCACAGAAAGAGGATTCCGACCAGAGTGAGGAAGGAGTTGTGGCAATGGAAGCTAGCTTTCAAATGAGCTTCAGGTACAGGGAAGCACAGGGAGAAAAACAAACAAGCAGCAGTACCCATAGCTACTTAGCATGACTCTCGAGATTTCCTAGGACAAGTGCCTGTGGTCCAAGCGGAGCCCACTCATCCCAGCATTGACCCAATGATCTGGCGGGCTGGGTGACCCTTCCAAAAACTGCTTTACTTGCCTGAAATTTGTTCTTTTTCTTCTTAAGAAAAACTCCTGTTCTTCAGTAAAGGGGAAAGGGCTCTCTACTATAGCCCAAGCATGGAAAAGGCATGTGGTGGGGGAAAAAGAAGTCACCATATTAGGTATTAGTTTCCTGAAGCTGCTGTAACAAATTACCACAAACTTAGTGGCTTAAAATAACAAAATTTGAGGGAACCAGCAGTTAGCGTAATGGCTATGTCGCTGGACTCCCACATAGTCGACCGCGGTTCGTGTCCCAGACCTGGTGGCTTAAAACTCACGCTGGGCGCGTGTGCGTGCGTGCGTGCCCAAGATCCCGAGAGGAGAATGGAGGAGAAGGGATTGCGGCGTGGCCATCCCCCCTGGGGGGTGATTTCTCGCTTTCTGTCTCTCTGTCTCTTTCTGTCTGTCTGGTGAGCGCACGCGCCCTATAGCGAAAACCTCTCCAAAAAAACAAACAAACAAAAAACTAAATTTTTATTTATTTTATTTATTTTTTATTTTTTAATACATTCAATCACATTATTCAGCTTATAAGGTGATCATTTCAATATATGAACATTTCTCCCCAGTCGAGTTGATCAAAATATAACAACACTACCTCCCTGTCTCAACAATGCTGTCTTCGTATCCCTCCTCCAAATGTTCTTCCCCAGGCCCCACTCCTCCACACACACCACAACTGGCATTCACATCCACCTCTAGTGTTTGTACATCCTTTAGCCCGTCAGTTTCAGTTATAGAGTGTGGACATTCGGTACATATTAAGAAAAAATAACAAAATTTGAGACCAGCAGGTGGTGTGGAGGTTAAGGTACTGGTTCCCACATGGCTAACTCTGAGGTTCGAGTCCTGGGCCTGGCAGCTTAAAAAAAATCCACACTGGGGACCAGCAGTTAACGTAATGGCTATGTCACTGGACTCCCATGTAGTCAACTGCGGTTTAAGTCCTAGACCTGGTGGCTTAAACTCACACCAGGCTCGTGTGCATGCATGCCCAAGATCCTGAGAAGAGAATGGAGGAGAGGGGATTGCAGCGTGGCCATCCCCCCTGGGGGGTGATTTCTCACTTTCTGTCTTTCTGTCTCTCTCTGTCTTTCTGGCAAGCGCATGTGCCCTACAGCAAAAACCTTTCCAAAAAAAGAAAAAATTCACACTGGACACATGTACATGCCTAAACTCCCGAGAGGAGAATGGAGGAGAAGTGATTGCAGCATGGCCACCCCCCTCCCCCGCTGGAGATTTTTTTTTTTTAATAATTATTTTATTTAATTTTATTTATTCATTCTTTTTTTTTTTTATTTTTTAATTTGACCAGAGAGTGGAGGGTGGGGGGAGTGAGAAAGCAAGCCACCAGGTCCAGGACTCAAACTGTGGTCAGCCACATGGGACTGTCAAGCACCTTAATCACCATGCTGGTCCCCCCAGGGATTTCTTACTTTATCGCTCTCGTTTGTCTCTCTCTCTCTCTCTCTCTAGCAAGCTCATGTTGCCCTATGGCAAAAATTAAAATAATAATAATGATAATAAATTATTTTCTCACAGTTCTAGAGGCCAGAAGTCCAAAATGTGGCTTCCAGCAGATACCTGCTCCCTCTGAAGACTCTGGGACAAAATACTTCCCTCCCCTCCAATTTCTGGTGGCTCCTTGACTTGTGGCTGCCTCATTCTAATCTCTGCCTCTGTTTTCACATGGCCTTCTCCTTCACACCTCTGTATCTCAAATCCCTCTCTGCCTTTTGCTTATACAAACACCTGTCATGGAATTTAGAGTCCTCACGGGTTCTGAGGGGTAGTATTTGGACTTATCTTTGAGAGTCACTATTCACTCCACTAACTCACATCACAGGAGACTTTGTTCTGACAACGCAAACATGCATGTTCTGAGCACCAAATGAGAGACCCTGTGGGACTTGAGGCTTTGGCCAGTTTCAATGAAATGGCATGAGCAGTTTTGACCATTCCAAGACCTGGGCATGGTAGGGAATCTGGGGCGTTGTCATGGTGATTTCAAACTTGAAACTTAGGTCCTTTTGTATTTGCAAAGAACTCCTAACTTAAGCCTTTTAGGAAACACATGAATCCAATAGGTGAGCTGTTTTTGGAGTAAGTTCATTGCTCAGAATGAGAACATTCTCTGCCATCGTTGAAGAAGCAGAATCTGTGATTGTCTTGTCATTTCCCCCAAACATCTATTGTACAAAGCTTAGCAACAGTCTTAAACTTTCAACATAATCAGGCATAATCATTTGGGAGTAAGGAGGAAAAAGAATTAAAAAGGAGGGCAGCAGGAGACGTGGTGGTTGAAGCTCTGGACTCCCACATGGCCGACCACAGTTTGAGTCCTGGACCTGACAGCTTGCTTTCTCACTTTCCCTTTCTCTCTCTCTCTGGTGAGCACATGTGCAAACTTGAAAAAATAATAATAATTTTTTTTTAATTCAAAGAGGAAAGGAGTTAAGAGGAAAAGAAATTCTCTGATCCTTAACCAGCTTCCACCACTCTGGTTCAGAAAAGATTTTGAAAATACTTGACTCTGCTGAGATGCTTGTGGTAACATGGACAGCAGAGGAAAAGCCTCTGTAGGAACAGCTTGTCATGATTAATACGGCTCTGCCAGGCACACACCTCATTATGAGGAGCTGGCAGAAGGGCCAGGCAGCGGGTGAAAGCCTATTTCTCCAACAAACTTAACAAATTTGGAGAAGCCCTGGCTGCGGTTGACCCTCCCTGGGGTCTTCACGCAGTAAGCATGTGAAAGTGAAGATTTGGGTAAGTTCATCAGAGTTCCAGCCTGGACAGGATTTAACTGAAAGTTCTGTTGGTAATTTTCTTCTTCATACAATAAATATGAGTGTGACTTTTGTCTTGTCAATACATCCATCTTCTCTGGATTCAGCATCCTACCTTGAGGAGCATGCTGGGACCTTGTGCAGCATGCTGAGGCCTGAACACAGGGTCTGACTTTGCAGTCAGGGCCCTGAGTCCCTGGAAACTATCAAAAAGGAGGGTGTGGAGAAAACCCCCCCTTTTTTCCCCCCCTTTTAGAGATTTTTGCTATAGGGCACGTGCAATTGCCAGAGAGACCAAAAGTGAAAAATCACCTCCTGGGGGGGATGGCCATACCACAATCCTTTCTCCTCCATTCTCCTCTCAGGATTTTGGGCATGCACACGCACACGCACACACACATACCCAGTGTGATTTTCAAGCCATGGGGTCCAGGACTGGAACAGTGTTTGGCCACGTGGGAGTATAGTGCCTTAACCACTACCCCACCTGCAGGCCCCAATCCTCGCCTTAATGGTGTTTCACAGCAGAAACAGTTTTTTGCTCCCATGATACTTACGGAGAAGGAGCAGCTCACTAACAAAAAATCCCAGCTGAGAAAGCAAAGCCAAGGTAATTGTTTGCTTCATGGTATCCCTGTAGAAGGAGGTCATACATTTTTAAAAGAACAGGAAAATCAAAAATATTTTCCACCAAACATAAAAACAGAACCACCTCTGGACAAGCAGGTGATGCTGGTGCCATCTTCCTGAAATCTTCCCTTGCCATTCTAAACCTGAGTGTAGTTCTCTTTGCCCACTCCTGTTCATCCAGACCACAAGTCTGCCCTCTGCTGGGTAAGGTACATTTGAGCATTGTTAGTGCAGGGAAGGGGACCAACGTGGTCCCTGAAGCAGCCTCTTTGGAGGAATGCAGCCATGTACCTGTCTCCTAACTCACAGACTTTATCTGGGACTCAGGACGGTTGAGGGGACAATAGAACGTTCCCCCTTCTCATCACAGGTGATGAGACGGCATATTAAAAAGAATTATAAAACAAAAGCCCTCTGAAACATCATGATGTAAATTAATCTAGAAGTGAAAACTAATTAAATAAATGTAAAAGCAGTCACTGAAAGAGACAAACCTGAGTCTGAACCCTGGATTTTCTATTTACCAGTTCCATAAGCTGAGACAAGAACTGAATCCCAGTTACCTTAACTATAAATTAGCCTGTTCATAACCATATCAAGCTGTGTGTGTGTGTGTGTGTAAATGTATTTACATATATATATTAAATGCCAGCAGGCACATGTGCCAGCTGGAGAGACACAAAGAGAGGAAGAGAAAGAAAGCACTTGCCATTGAGCATAGTCACACCACAATCCCTTCTCCTCCCTCTCTCAATCCTGTTGGGATTTTGGACATGCATACACCCATGTTCAGCATGTTTCTCAAGCTGCCAGGGCTGGGATTCAAACCACAGTCAGCCATCTGTCTCCTTTAACCACTAGGCCATGGGGCCAGCTCACATCTGAGAATTTTTGAAAATTTTAAATGAGATAATCAAGCAAACGCAGTGTCTAGTACACAGTAAATACTTTTTTAAGTTAACTTATTTTATTCATGATAAATACTATGCGTATGTGTAAGTGTGTGTGTGTGGGGGGGGGTCACCCTCCACAGGGTGCCATCTTATCATCATCCCCGTTCCCCAGTCCTCCAGCTTGTCAGGATCCTAGGAACCCACTCACACCTAGCATGTTCCAGGCCAGTGGGGATCTGAACCCACAATCAGCCACGCAGCCTCCCCTGCAGCCCTGCAGTTCAGCACACTACCATCTGTATCACTGTGGCCAAGCCAGTGGCCACCCTTTACATGGTAGCTTAAATATTTTTCTTTTCCAATTCATTTTATCCTAGAAAGTAGAACATTTCACTCAGAGTAGATGCAGTAGAAGAAGCCAGTGATGGAGGAGAGAAGTAATCATTGAGACCCTTGTGGTTTATGGGCGGCTTTACCATCTCTTGCCCAGTGACTTTCAGCCAGGGGTAGTTGTGCAGCTCAGGAGATTTTTGACAATGTCTAGAGACATTTTTGTTGTCACGACTTGAGAGGGGTGAGAGGGGTGAGAGGGGCGAGAGGGGTGCTATTAGAATAAAGTGGGTGGGAGCCAGCGATGCTGCTATACAGTGCCCAAGACAGCCCCAACAACAAATTATCCAGCATAAAACTGTAATAATGCTGAGATTGGAAACCCTGCTCCAGCCTTAGGAGAAGTGTCTTTAGCTTTAAGACAGAAGAACTAAGGGACCAGCAGTTAGCGTAATGGCTATGTCGCTGGACTCCCACGTAGTCAACCGCGGTTCAAGACCCTGACCCGGTGGCTTGAACTCACTCCGGGCGTGGGTGCGTGCGTGCCCAAGATCCCGAGAGGAGAATGGAGGAGAAGGGATTGCGGCGTGGCCATCCCCCCTAGGGAGTGATTTCTCACTTTCTGTCTCTGTCTCTCTGTCTGTCTGGCGAGCACACGCACCCTATAGCAAAAACCTCTCAAAAAAAAAAAAAAAAAAAAAAACAGAAGAACTAAGACCTCAATGAGCCACTGCATAGAACCAAAGCCATATTTCCCTAAAACAGAGATGTAAGCTACAAGCACTGAGCCAGGCATGACAGTACGCAGGGGCAATTCATGTATGTTCCAAAACTGTTTTCTTTTTAATTTGCCAGCGGGCACATGCACACACCAGAGAGAGAGACAGAGACAGAGGGAAAGTGAGAAAGCATCCTTCATGGGAAATGGTCACAACACAGTCCCATCTCCTCCATTCCTCCCTCATTTCAGGATTTTGGGCACACACTCACATGTGCCCAGCACGTTTCTCAAGCTGTCAGGTCTGGGACTCAAACCATAAGATTGGTGATGTCAGATCCAGCTGCCTTAACCACCATGCCACAGGTTGGCCCCATTCTAGGACTTTCAACCTCTGACTGACCTGCAGCACTTTCTGTTTATAGCATGGCTTTCTAGATGGCACTAAGGTAGGAATAGGGTCTCCAGAGTCAACCACTCAAAGTCCAGAGATGAAGGCTCCCACTGTATATATTTTCTTTTCATTTTAATTGTGATAAATACACATAATGTAACAATTTACCATTTTAACCATTGTAAGTGTACAGTTCAGTAGTGATAATTACATTCATACTGTGAAAGTTCCAGAATTCTTTCATCATGCAAAAATGAAACTATACCCGCTAAACAATTCTTCCATTCCCTTCTCCCCTCAAGGACTCCCATCATTTGTGTATAATAAAATACTCACTTAAAAACAAATTAAAATGAGACTAAACACCAACCAACCGACCAATCAACCAACAAAAACCAGACTTGGCACTTAATTCAAAAGAAACCATTTCTTCAAAACTGACCTGTTTCTGTGGTCCCCACTCAGTCACCCTCTGTGACAAAGCCACCTTCACTGTCTCTTCTTGAGAGTTCCACTACACGGGGAAGGAAGATAGGCAGAAATCCAGATGCGGTCTGGATTTCTCCAAAACATCTTAAAATCCTATTCCCTGACTGGGTGGTATTAGGAGATGGGGCCATGGGGAGGTGAACAGGTCGTGAGGGTGGTGCCTTCGTGATAGGGATAAGAGCCCTTAGAACCGAGGCCTGAGAGAGATCCCCTGTCCCTTCTGCCATGTTTGGACAGAGAGAGAAGGCACCCACTGTGAGTCAAGAAACAGGCCCTCATCAAATACTGAATCTGCTGACGCCTTGATTTGGGATTTCTGGCCTCTGGAACTGCAAGAAATAATTTCTGTTGCTTAATCCACCCAGTCTATGGCATTCTGTTAGAGCGATCCAAATGGACTAAGAGAGAGAGCTTGCCAAATTTCAGAGCCATGTGCTTTCTGAGATCAAGGATATTGAGGATTGTGACATAGTGATATATTGTTATATATCTTATTTTATTATTTTATTTTATTTATTTATTTATCCACTTCAATTTGACCAGAAAGGGGGGGAGAGAGAAAGTGAGAAAGAGGTAGGTTGCCGGGTTCGGGACTCAGACTGTGGTCGGCCATGTGGGAGTCCAGTGCCTTAACCACCACACCACCTGCCGGCCCCTAGATCTTAAATATATATATATAAAACACTAAAAAATAAAACCCAAAACAAAACAAAACAAAACAGAGGAACTTGTGCAGCCTGGAAAGTGGGCTAGTTTGGCTGATCTACCCAACCCAGCAAGACATTTATTTGGCCCTGTTTTGCTCCTGGGAGTCCTCTGCACTCCTGCTGGGACCCTCTTCCTCGGCCTGTCAGGGAATGAAAACATTGCCCGGGTTCCCCACCTCCATCATACTTTGTTTCCAGCTCTTTCTCGCCCAGTTTTAGCGAACATTAAACATGTGCATATGCCTGAAGCGCTTATCGTATGCCAGGCACGCAATGCTGCTGGAGATATAAACACAAAATATTTCAAGTACTTGCCTCAAAGGGCTTATAGTCTAATAGAGAAAATCAATTTCTAAGTGGTGGAAATTTCTAAGTGGAATGGAAGTGGTGCAAATGGGTAAGTGACATCATCTAACATTCTACAAAAGGACCGTCACCGCACCTGCTAAAACACACACAGGAGCTTACTTCTCCTTCCCCCAGGAATACCAATCAAATACAGTAAAGGAATTAAACAGGTATAAATGCATATGGACAAAATGAACAGAAGCAATGACATCAGATAAAAGATGTCAACAAAATTTTGGAAGATGTAAAGTGGAGGGATCCTCCCAGGTTTCATTCCTGGTCCAGCATAAAGGCCAAGCATGGTGCATGCACCTGTAATCCCAACCACTCAGGGAGGCTGAGGCAGGAGAGTCAGGAGTTCAAGGCTGGCCTGAGCTATACAGTGACACCCTGTCTGAAAAAGCTGGGTGCTTGTCTGGAGTCCCAGCTGGGAGGTGAAGGCAGGAGGATCGTGACATGGTGATATATTGTTATGTATCTTAAATATATATAAAACACTAAAAATAAAACCCAAAACAAAACAGAAGGACTTGTGCAGCCTGGGAAGTGGATTAATTTGTGCTTCCAGACCCAGGAATGGTTCAGGAATCTGAGGCGTGGACAGAGGTGTTGATAGCCTATAAAAAGGTGGCCCAGCAGGTGGTGTGGTGGTTAAGGCAGCTGGATTCCACATGGACGACTGTGCAGTTCCAGTCCCAGACCCAGTGGCTTGAGAAACCTGCCAGCCACGTATGCAAGCATGCCCAAAATCCCGCGAGAAGAATGAAGAAGAATGAATTACAGCGTGGTCATTCCCCCTGAGGGGTGATTTCTCACTTTCTCTCTCTCTCTCTGTCTCTCTCATGTGTAAGCTCACATGTCCTATACCAAACTAAAAAAAAAAAAAACAAAGATAGTTTGCCCTAGCCTGGTGGCACAATTGGTAGCATATTTAACTGTAGTGCTGGAAGCCATGTGGCTGACTAGGGGTTCAGATCCCCAGGATGGCCTGTGAATGTGCTGGCAGTATGCACGTATACCCAAGATCCTGATGAACTGGAGAGCTAGGGAAAAACAACCATGGTGTGTTAAGACCATGACTGAAGGGGAACCAGCAGTTAGCATAATGGCTATGTCGCTGGACTCCCATGCAGTCGACCGCGTTTCGCGTCCCAGATCTGGTGGCTTAAAACTCACGCCAAGCGCGTGTGCGTGCATGCCCAAGATCCTGAGAGGAGAATGGAGGAGAAGGGATTGCGGCGTGACCATCCCCCCTGGGGGGTGATTTCTCGCTTTCTGTCTCTATGTCTCTCTCTGTCTGTCTGGCGAGCGCACGCGCCCTATAGCGAAAACCTCTTAAAAAAAAAGACCACGACTGAAGGTACTTCCTCTCTCTCTCTCTCTCTCTCTCTCTCTTTCTCTTTCCTCTCCTGCACATGCATGTACTCTCTTTCATGAATAAAATACATAAATCTTAAAAATAAAAAAAAGAGCATAGGGGCCAGCAGATGGCATAGTAGTTACATCACTACACTCCCACATGGCTGACTGAAGTTTGAGTCCTGGACCTGGTGGCTTAAAAATCACGCTGAGCATGTGTGTGTGTGTGTGTGTGCCCAAGATTCCAAGAGGAGAATGGAGAAGGGATTGCAGTGTGGCCATCCCCTCTGGAAGTGGGAAATTTCTCACTTTCCTTCTCACTGTCTTTGTCTCTCTCTGGTGAGTGTACATGCCCTATGACAAAAACCTCTTAAAAAAAAAAAAAAAAAAAAAAAGCTTAGTGGGCCAGCAAGTGGCGTGAAGATTATGGCAACTAGATCCCACATGACCCAACAGCTTGGAAATACATTGGGTGCATGTGCTTGTTTGCCCAAGGTCCCTAGAGGAGAATGGAGGAGAAGGGATTGTGCTGTGACCCTCCCCGCTAGAGGGTGACTTCTCATTTTCCTTCTCTTTGTCTCTCTCTGTTACTCTCCAGTGAGCACATGAGCCTTAAAAAAGCAAAAACTAAACAAACAAAACCAACGCAGTTAAGAACTTCATATCTTCCCCAGTCTACCCCATCAAGCAATTATACCACCCCTGCCTCTATAGGAAGGTTATTAACTAACTGGTGAGGCTCAACAGAAAGACTGTGCGGTCTAGATATCAGAGCATAGCTAGACATCTGATGTACCCAAAATGGTAATTTTGTGACTATCTGGATGTTGAGATGCTATTCCCAGCTCATTCTCCGGCAGAGCTTTTACCTGCCTGAGGCAGAAGAAAGGAGGACTCCTTTCTGGGAAAACTGATCCACTCAAGGGTATAAAACCTACAGATCTAACACCTGGAAGCCCCTACCCGATGCCTTTCCAAGAGGCTAACCAGAAGAAAAGCTTTGAGTGTGCACATGGAGGTCACATGACTGGACTGCCAAAATTCACCAGAGCTTAGAGGAAAGTATGCCACAATAGAAGAGACCAAAACCAACAAGGAGGGGAAAAAACTAGATTATTTACTTTTCCCCCTTTATTCACGGTAGAATGCATGTATGTGCATGTGAGAGTGAGAGAGAGTGAGAGACAGAGAGAGATAAGCGCTCTCCACAGGGTCCGAATATGCTGCAGGCCCTTCCTCCAGGGCCTGCTCACTGCATCTTGGGCATGTGCGTGCATGCCCAGTGTGTCTCAGGCTGGTTGGGCCAGCAATTAGAACCGCCACTGAATGGAGATCTGGCTTCTCTTGAGCAGCGCATTACCACTGCACCATAGAGCCAGCCCCAGATTATTTTTAGAACTAGAAACAATGAGGGAGTGAAATAAAACTTAAATACATCTTCAAAGATGTAAGAGAACATATGGCATCCATGAAACTGTTTCAAAGAAAAAAGAAGAGAACAATCAGAAAACAAGAAAGAGCTCTGAAAATTTTAAAAATATAATTACAGACATGTAAAAAAATCAATAAAAAGATGAGAGATATCGTTGAGATGTCTAGCAAAAAAACGCAAAAGACTAATGGATGGAAATAAAGAAGAGAGCAACATCAGAGAATCAGTGCAGAAGTTCTCATATCACCCCAGAGTTCCAGGAAGGACCAGGAAAACCAGTGGTACGAAGCTATCCAACATCCAAATACATTTTCCCAAAAATGATGGAAATAAGCTTTTCTGGTTAATACTGTCCACTGAGTGCACAGTGAAATAAATATAAAAAGACCCATACGAGGACCAGCAGGTGGCATGGTGGTTAAGGGGCTGGACACTCCCACATGGCCAACTATGGTTCAAGTCCCAGACCTGGCAGCTTGCTTTCTCACTTTCTCTCTTTCTCTCTCTCTCTGAATGGGAGAGAGATTAATTAAATTAAAATAAATTTAATTAATTTCTCTCAAATTAAAATAAATGAATGAATAAATGAAATTAAATAACTAATTCTTTTTTTAAAAAAAGACTCATATAAGGCACATCACATGGAATTTCAGAACACCAGGAATACAAATGTTCCTGGTCCCACAATGGTAACACCAGTAGTAGCCTGCCACTCTGCCACGCTGAAGTGACATGACCAATCAGAGGTTGGATCCTAGCTTGACCTGAAAAACATGTCTGGCATGTGTGCATGTATATGATGAGACCGTGTCATAGGAGCTTATCTCTCTTGCACATATGTGCTCTCTCGGGCTCTCTCTCATGAAAGAAATAAATACGTTTTTAAAAATTCTGGGCCTCGAGACCAGCAGATGGCATAATGGTTACATTGCTGGACTCCCATGTAGTTGGCCAGGGTATAAGTCCTGGACCCAGCAGCTTAAAATTCACACAGGAAGGAGGGGGGCAGGTGGAGTGGCCAACTGCAGTTCAAGTCCTGGACCTGGCAGCTTGCTTTCTCACTTTCCCTCCTCTCTCTCTCTCTCTCTCTCTCTCTCTCTCTCTCTCTCTCAACCCCTTGCTCTGTCTCCCTCTGGTCGAATTTAAATAAATAAAGCTAAATAAAATAATTTAAAAACAAACAAACAAAAAACTCACACTAGGTGTGTGTGTGTGTGCATGCTCAAAATTCTAAGAGGAGAATGGAGGAGAAGGGATTGTGGCATGGCCAACTCTAGGGGGTGATTTCTTGCTTTCTGTCTCTTTTGGGACCAGAAGATGTGTGATGGTTATGCGTTGCTGGACTTCTGTGTAGTTGACCATAGTTTGAGTCTCAGACCCAGCGGTTTAAAACTTATGCCGGGCACTTGTGCGTGCATGTCCAAGCTCTCAAGAAGAGAATGAAGGAGAGGCGATTGCAGCATGGCCATCCCCCAGGGGGTGATTTCTCTCTTTTTTTCTGTCTCTCTCTGGTGAATACACATGCCCTATAGCAAAAATCTCTCTAGAATGAAAAACGAGGCCTTGGACCAGCCAGTGGAGTAGTGGTTAAGGCAGCCAGAGCCCACATGGAGGACTGCAGGGTTTGAGTCCTGGACCCCGTGGCTTCAGAAACACTCTGGGTGCATGTGCATGTGCATGTGTGTCCACAACCCCAAAAGAAGAATGGAGAAGGGATTGCTGTATAATTATCTTGCTGAGGGGTGCTTTGTCTCTCTCTTGCTCACGCGCGCACAAGTGCCCTGTAGCAAACTAAAAAAAAAAAAAAAAAAAAAATTCTGGGCCTGCACTGTAGCTTAGTGGTTAAGGGAGCCAGAGTCCCCATGACTGACCACAATTCAAACCCCAGCCCTAGCATCTTGAAAACACACTGGGCACATGCGTGTGCATGCCCCAATTCCTAACAAGATGGACAAATGGAGGAGGAGGGTTTATAGTGTAACCACGCCCCACGGGGGGGCTGCTTTCTCTCTCTCTCTGTCTCTCTCTCTGTGTCGCTGTCTCTCTCTGGCAAGTGTATGTATCCTTAGAGCACATTTTAAAAATCTGCCAATATTTTCCAAAACTATTTTTTGGGCTGGCAGATGACATGGATGTTAAGGCAACTAGATCCCACGTAGCCAACTACTGGAATTCTGGACCCAGTGGCTTGAAAAACATGTTGGGCATGTATGACTGTGTGCTCAAAATCCTGAGAGGAGAATGGAGGAGACGGGATTGCAGTATGACCATCCTCCCTGGGGTGTGTGTGTGTGGGGGGGGGGGGGGGGGGGAGGTGGAACTACAGCACACACACAGATATTTTCTTCTTTTTTTTTAATAATTTATTTAATTTTATTGTTGAGTAGTATTCAGGGTGTGCTTCTTCTTTCACCCATTGATGATCATTGGGTTATTTTTTAATTTTTATTTTTTTGCTATAGGGCGCATACGCTCGTCAGACAGAGAAAGACAGAGAGACAGAAAGCGAGAAATCACCCCCCGGGGGGGATGGCCACACCGCAATCCCTTCTCCTCCATTCTCCTCTCAGGATCTTGGGCACACACGCACACGTGCCCGGCGTGAGTTTTAAGCCACCGAGTCTGAGACATGGACCGCGGTCAACTACGTGGGAGTCCAGCGACATAGCCATTACGCTAACTGCTGGTCCCACACACAGATATTTTCCAAAGAAAGAAAAAAAGACCATTACGAAACCCCAGGAATTAGAATAAAATCAGTGTTATTGCTAGCAATGCTGGGAAATTAAAGATGGTATAATAAAGACTCCAAAATTTTGAGAAAAAATTTTTACAACCTAAATTTTTATACTGAGCCTAACAATCTGCCTACCAAACTATCCATCCATCAAGTATAAAGATACAATAAGGGGGGACCAGCAGTTAGCGTAATGGCTATGTCGCTGGACTCCCACGTAGTCGACCACAGTTCACGTCCTGGACCCGGTGGCTTAAAACTCATGCCAGGCACGTGTGCATGCGTGCCCAAGATCCCGAGAGGAGAACGGAGGAGAAGGGACTGCGGCGTGGCCATCCCCCCTGGGGGGTGATTTCTCGCTTTCTATCTCTCTGTCTTTTTCTGTCTGCCTGGCGAGTGCACGCGCCCTATAGTGAAAACCACTCCAAAAAAAAAAAAAAAAAGATACAATAAGGGTATCCAAGTTCTTAAAAAACTGTGGGAACATTTGCTTCATCAAAACAAGGCATTAGGAAACAGGGGTGCCAGTGCTGGGGAGAGAGGAAAAGGTCAGCCTGCAGTGGTGGTGTCAGGAAGACGCAGGATGTGAAGTAGACTGCACAGAAACTTCTAAAACGTGAAAGGTAATCCATAATGACAGATAGTGGGTTGCCTAGAGATGGATTATAAGGGGCATGAGAAAACTTTTGGAAGTGGTGGGAATGTTCACTATTTTAATTATAGTAATGGATTCCTGGGGGTATACATTCGTCAAAACTCATAAAATTGTGGGTTTTTTTTTTTTTTTTTGAGAGATTTTTGCTATAGAGTGTGTGTGCTCACCAGAGAGACAAAGAGACAGAAAATGAGAAATCACCCCCAGGGGGGATGGTCATGCCGCAATCCCTTCTCCTCCATTCTCCTCTCGGGATCTTGGGCACGCACACACATGCACACCCAGCATGAGTTTAAGCCACTGGGTCCAGGACTCGAACCACAGTCGGCTACATGGGAGTCCAGAGACATAGCCACTGCGCCAACTGCTGATCCCAAAATTGTGTACCTTGAAGATTTGCATTTCAGGGTCAGCAGGGGCCATAGAGGTTAAGGCAGCTAGATCCCACATGGCCGACTCTGCAGTTCAAATACTGGACCCAGTGGCTTCAAGAACATGCTGGGCGTGTGTGCGTGCATGCCCAAAATCCTGAGAGGAGGATGAAGGAGAAGGGATTGTAGATGCCCATCCATCCTAGAGGGTGCTTTCTCACTTCCCTTTTTTCTTTCTCTCTCTGACGAGTACATCTGCCCCATAGCAAAACTAAGAGAAAAATAAAGATATGCATGTCATTGCAACTTAACCTCAACTAGGCAGTAAAAAAAATTTTTTTAGGAAAACAAGAGAATTAGTGAAGTAGAAGATTGGTCAGAGGGAAGTATCCACAAAGATGCTATGGAACTGGGAACCAGCAGTTAGCGTAATGGCTATGTCGCTGGACTCCCACGTAGTCGACTGCGGTTCGCGTCCCGGACCCGGTGGCTTAAAACTCATGCCAGGCGCGTGTGCATGCGTGCCCAAGATCCCGAGAGGAGAATGGAGGAGAAGGGATTGTGGCGTGACCATCCCCTCTGGGGGGTGATTTCTCCCTTTCTGTCTCTCTGTCTCTCTCTGTCTGTCTGGCGAGCGCACGCACCCTATAGCGAAAATCTCTCAAAAAAAAAAAAAAGAAAAAAGAAAAAAAAAAGATGCTATGGAACTAAAAAGAGGGAAAATACAAAAGACAGAATAAGAAGCATACATGTTATGCTAAGGTCCAACATGTTTTACTGGGGTCTCAAAAAGAGAATAGAGAATCATTTCGCAACAGCTATAATAAAAACCTAAAGGGAGTGAAATGATACCACCAATACGCTGGAAAACAAAATAACTGCCAGGACAAACTTCTCTATCTAGAGAGAATATCCTTTATTAATGAGAGCAAGAGAAAGACCTTTTCAAATAAACAGGATTTGAAATCATTCTCCAAGAGCAGGACCCTATTCAAAGAAATTCTACAGGGTGGTTTTGAGGTTAAAGGTCAATGACTCTACATGGAAGCTCAGAGATGCAGCAAAAGATGAAGAACAAAGAAATCCAAGGAGTGTTCAGAGAATACTCAATGTTTTGTTTTTGTTTTGCTGGCTAAAAGCAACAATCCATGAAGAAAAGTTGGAGGGCATAAGGCTGAAAGACATGAACCCAGATCACCAAGGGTCCTGCATGCCAGGTAGGAGAAAAAAAGTAAGGGGGTCAGGTGTGGTGCAATGTGTAAGGCAAGAGGGGGGAAAAGCACAGCAGGTCGGTTATAACAGAGGAGAAGGTGACAACGTCAAAGACTACCTAGAGCCCAGGCAGGCACATGCACATGCACCGTGGGATTTGGGGTTCACACACTCACAGAAACTTGGAGAAGGTAACCTTAATGAAATGACAGGAATGAGCTCCTAATTGCAAGGAAGTAAAGTGTGAGCAGTAAAGGAAGCAGAAATCAGGGCCAAGCAGTGGGCTATGGTCATGCAACTGGACCCACGTGGGAAAGGTTCTGGGTTCACACCCCAGGATCTCTCTGAGCACTCCAGACCAGTTCACGCCCGTCTCGGCTGGCTGACACGGGACGCATCATGGCATGAAGACCCTGTTCGGGAGCTTGCGCTCTCTCAAAGTAGAAATAAATAAACAAACTTAAAAAAAGGAGGAAGCAGAGTACTAGTGCCACCTCCACTGAGAAGTTTAACAAAGACCTAGCTCTACTTCTCCAAATAGAGCTCCCAACGTCTGCCTAGTCTTCCTCAGTTCTGTGATTGGCCTTCCTACGCAGTCCCTCAAGCCAAATGCGGGAGTTACCACTGACTCTTCCCTTTCCCTAGGCCCCCAGACCCAATCTACCAGCAATTACTGTTGACCCGGGTGTGCAGTCCATATATGACCATCCTCAAGGCCAAGGCCAAGGCCAGGGCCACTGTCGTCCGCTGGAAATACTCCAATAACCTTTAATGGAGTAGGGGGGAAGGGATGCTTCCTTCTTGCCTCTTCTAGTTCATTCACTCTAGAGTGATTTTTTTTTAATTATTCATTTAATTTTATTTATTCATTCATTTATTTTAATTTGACCAGAGAGAGATACAGAGAGAGAGAGAGAGGGAAAGTAAGAAAGCAAGCCATCAGATCCGGGACTCAAACCATGGTTGGCCATATGGAAGTGTTCAGCGCCCCAACCACCACACCACCTACTGGTCCCTAGAGTGATCATTTAGGGGGAAAAAATCAGAGCATGCCAGTCCTCTGCTTAAAATCCTTCCATGGCTCCCCATTGTGATCAGAATAAAATTTTAATTTCTGACCATTTCCTTTAAGGCCTTTCATAGGCCTACCCTGGTTTGAGTCTCTAACACTTTTTCCTCCTTTCCTCCATCTTCACACTCACTGGCTCTTTCCCTGGTCCCGGAGCACACCATACTTAATCCTGTCCCAGAGCCTTTTTGCCAGAAGGTTCTTCCTCCATGTCTTGCAAAATCATTGGGTTGTCTGAAAAGGCATGATGTGCTTTTGCATAGAAAAATATGGAAAAATATGTCATGACTTTTCCAACAACCTAATAGATCCTGTCATTCAGTTCAAAATGACCTCCTCAGAGGGAGCCAACAGTTGGCATGGTGGTTAAGGCGCTGGACACTCCCACACGGCGAACCACAGTTTGAGTCCTGGACCTGGTGGCTTGCTTTCTCACTCTCTCTCTCTGATCAAATAAAATAAATGAATGAAAAAATAAATAAAATAAAGCAAATAATTAACCAAAAATGACCTCCTCAGAGAAATTTTTCCTGACCAACCATCGGAGCAATTTTTCTTTACCTCAGATATTCACCACCACATCACTATTTTTTAAATTATTTAATTTTATTTATTCATCATTTATTTTCATTTGACCAGAGGGAGACATAGAGAGAGAGAGAGAAAGTGAGAAAGCAAGACACCAGGTCTGGGACTCGAACAATAGTTGGCCATGTGGGAGCGTCCAGCGCCTTAACCACCACGCCACTTGCTGGTCTCCACATCACTGTTTTATGTTTTACTTATAGCAGGTACAGTCTGAAATCATTTTGTGTATTAATGTTTATCATCTGCCTACCCCACATTGGAGTGTTAATTCCAGAAGCTTAGAAACCATTTCCCTCTTGTGAATTACTGAAACACCAATGCCCATTTTTGGCCTGTCTTCAAACTTAAAGATAAGCAGAATCGACACTCTGGGGGGATTTCTAGGGTGTTTCGAAGAGATGAACATAAAAGGATTGCCAAGCACCATGAGGGTCCAGTTGAAGTTTGAGAGCATGAGCTTTGTGTTTTCCAAGACCTTCTCCAGGAACTCTTGACGGCCCGAGAGGAATGTAAAGAGGCAGTGAACAGAGACAAACTGAGATGGGGACCGATGTGGGGGACAGAGCAGAAGGTCCAAGAACTATGAGAAGATCACTGAATGGCCGAGAAAGCAGAGAATGGGAGATTCAGCAGAGTCCCCCCAACACCCAAGGAAACTGCTGGACTGTGGCGGATTCATACATAGGGACTAAGGTCCTCAAGTACAAACAGCAGGGGAAACCAGTCCCACAGGTGGGATGCGTGGAGACGTGGGAGCTTCAAACGCTCTGAAGGCAGGCGGTCTGACCTGGAGAGCGGGGAGCTGCATGCTTTGCAGGGATGGCACAGCCTAGAGCTGGTGAGTTCTAGAGACTTCTCATGTATCCTTGCCCAGGTCTCCCCTACCACCTGAGGCTGCCCCTGGGCTGAGGCTTTCAACCAGTGGGGACGTCATCCTCTCTGCACGGCTCTCCGCAGAGGTAAGTGCTGCTCTTTCCCTGGGTGACTCAACCCTCCTGCAATTACCATCTTGGCTAAAGATGTCAGTGACAAGTCACTGAATGCTCAGGGGGCAGATAACATCCAGAAAATTTAATTCTTGAGTGCCTGCAAATTCTCGCTTATTTCCTTTAGCTAAGGTTTTTTTTTTTTTTCCTGCCCTAGCTCCTTCAACAGGGTTATCAGAGCTCATGAGGGAGAGGGAGGACGGACTATGAATGGCAAGCACTAAATCCCAGTCTGGACTCAGTGACAAAGGAATAATAAAAAGATAATAGGTAATTTTTCCTCCTGAATTATAGAGAGAAGTGTTATTCAGGAAAAGTGAGAAGGAAAGAGGGCTCCTATTGGAGTTGCTGAAAAATATACAGGATGTCCAGTTATACTAGAATCTCAGCGAAACAATCAATGACTTCTATATACATATAAATTTTACATATATACAATTTACATATATATATATATATGTATGTATCTTCCCCCATGCAATAGTAGTACTTTTTAAAAAATAATTTTTATTTATTTATTTATTTTGTTAATTTGACCAGAGAGGAACAGAGTGAGAGAGAGAGAGGGAAAGTGAGAAAGCAAGCCGCCAGGTCTGGGACTCGAACTGCATTTGGCCTTGTGGGAGTTCAGCACCCTTAACCACCACACCACCTGCCAGCCCCAGTATTAGTACTCTTAGACCAAAAGTTATTCATGGGGGCCAGCTGCTGGCCTGGTGATTAAGGTAGATGGACCCCACACGACCAACTGTGTGGTTCAAGTCCTGGACCCAGAAACTTGAAAAACACGGCAAGTGAATGCAGGTATGTGTCCACATGCCCAAAATCCTGAGGAGACAATGGAGAGGGGATTGTGGCATGGCCATCCCCTGTGTGGGATGCATTCTCTTCTCTCTCTCTCTTTCTGGTGAGTGCAAGCACCATACAGCAAAAGAAATTTTAAAAAAATTGTTCATGGCTTATCTGAAATTCAAGTTTTACTGGGCATCCTGGATTTATTTATTTATTTAGGCTTATATATTTATTTCTTCCATGAAAGAGCAAGACAGAGAGACAGGCACCCCCGACAGGGTCTTCATGCCATGATCCACCCCCGTCTCAGTCAGCCTGGATGACATGCACACACATGTCTGGTATGCTTAGGGTGGCCCCAAGGACACGAGGACACAAGCCCAGGACTTTTCTGTGTAAGTCTAGTTGCATTACCATAGCACCACCACCTGGCCCCTGGGCATCCTCTATTTAATCTGGCAATCCTACCTCTAGTACCTGCTAGAAGGCTCCAGCACTGAACTGAGCTAGTGAACAGACAACACTGCTCAAGTGGCTTGAGCAGTGTTGGGAGGGCTGTGTTGGGAGCCAAAAGGTTTGGGTGTCATTCTGAAGATGAGAGAGTTCCATAACGGCTGCATATACCCCTATATAAAATATGTATACACATGTACATAGAGTTATACAAATACATTATGTAGGTGTAAGGAATAGTGACAAATTGTTTTGTGGCTTTACCTGATAAAAAGAAAATCAAAGTGCAAGGCTGTCAGTGAAACGACTGAACTTTTGTCGGTTGCTCTAGTGTGAGCTGGATTGGCGTTTTTTATTATTATTTTTTTTTTTTGGAGAGGTTTTCGCTATAGGGCGCGTGCGCTCGCCAGACAGACAGAGAGAGACAGAGAGACAGAAAGCGAGAAATCACCCCCCAGAGGGGATGGTCACGCCGCAATACCTTCTCCTCCATTCTCCTCTCGGGATCTTGGGCACACACGCACACGCGCCCCGCGTGAGTTTTAAGCCACCGGGTCCGGGACGCGAACTGCGGTTGACTACGTGGGAGTCCAGCGACATAGCCATTACGCTAACTGCTGGTTCCCAAGCTGGATAGGTATTTTGAACTTAGAAATTTGTACAGCTCCTGGTTGCCATCATTTTGCTCATCACAGGTCAGAACTTTGGAGGGGAAAAATGATGGAATCAGCTTCTTAAATAAATATAGGGTGGTCAGAAAAGTCATGCATCTTCGCATAGAAATGGCCCATTATGGGAATCAGCAGTTAGCATAATGGCTATGTTGCTGGACTCCCACGTAATCGACTGCGGTTCACGTCCCGGACCCGGTGGCTTAAAACTCACACCGGGCGCGTGCATGCATGCCCAAGATCCCGAGAGGAGAATGGAGGAGAGGGGATTGTGGTGTGACCATCCCCCTTGGGGGGTGATTTCTCGCTTTCTGTCTCTATGTCTCTCTCTGTCTGGCGAGTGCAAGCGCCCTATAGCCAAAAAAAAAAAGAAATGGCCCATTATGAACTTTCCAACAATCCAATAGATTCCGCAGGCCTAGGATGTATCTAAGTTAGCCAGCTTCCCACTTACCATAGCCACTGTATAAGTAACCATAATACAAAGTATCATGGGCCCAAGAGGAGACAGAGACAGAGTATCTATTTGGTTTTTGTTGTTTTGTTTTGGAGAGGTTTTTACTACAGGGCACGTGTGCTCGCCAGAAAGACAAAGAGAGACAGAGAGACCGAAAGTGAGAAATCACCCCCCAAGGGGGATGACCATGCCGCAATCCCTTCTCCTCCATTCTACTCTCTGGATCTTGGGCACGCACGCACACGCGTCCAAATTTAAGCCACCAGGTCCAGAACTGGAACCGTGGTCGACTACGTGGAAGTCCAGTGACCTAGCCATTATACCAACAGCTGGTCCCTCTTTGTTTTTTTGAGTGGCGATAAAAGCCAACTCATTCTCAATCATAGAAACACAGGCCTGCCCATAGTGAAATGTTTCGTCCTGTTGATATAATTCCTCCAGGCTATGTTTGACAGCACAGGAGAGGGATAGCCAAGAGCTTCTATTCCCAAGTGAGCATTAGGGCCCAATTAATGTCCATAAACCTAGGGACAAAAGGAATGTCGACATTTCCCTCTCATCCTCTCCGTATGAAATTCTTAAAGAACAGCAAATGTCGGCACGCAGTTGAGCTCTGCAAAGGAGAAAAAAGAAAAGCCTATAACAATTGCTGGAAGAGCTGACGGACTGTGAGTGACTGAGGAAGTGGTCAGGGGAAGCCCCACACAGCTACAGAAATAGTCCTTTATTTACAACCGTGCTGTGGGTCTGCTCCAGACTGACCCAACACTTCTGAACGACCCTCACAGCACACCTAAGTGTCTCTTGCCAAAAGATCCTCAGAGGACTAGGCAACTTGGAAGAGATGGTACACGGGCCCAGATGATGCACATCTGGCCAAAAATTAGGGAGAGAATGGAATCAACAGACAGGTGTTTGGGGCTTCCCAGGAGACCCGTTTATGAAGGACAACAGGGCTGGTTCTGAGCCGATGGTTAGTGAAGGAACCGCAAGCTTCCCCAGAAACCAGGAAGACCTGGTAGAGGTCAGCGTGAACTGGACAGGCAGCAGAGCGCAGGCGGCTGCCCACCTTCTCTTGATAATGGGATCCTTTCGAAGACATTTAAATTATTTAGATTATTGTAACCAAGACATCTTTAATAATGCACCAAACAGCAGGCACCAGGTTGAAATCAATTAGACTCCACTGCTAAATTATAAGGAAGAAATTTACAAGAGAATGGCTCTGGGGTAGGGACTGTAGGTAGGTAGGCCTGCCAGAGACAATTATGTTAGGAACCCAGGGTGTGTTGTCTTATCATTTAAGCTGCAGGAAAGATGGCCAAGTGCCCCTAAATACAGGGCAGTAACAAAAACGAAAAGGAGTCTTCGTCCTCTGGGCAGGAAGGCTTCTGGGTGGCCAAGAGAAAAGACAGCGAAGGACGAAGGACGGAACAAATCTCATCTGGGAGGTTTTCCGCGCACGGAGAAATCAGCCCCAGGGCTAAATGGAGCCTCCCTCTGAAATGGGTCCTCCCCGCCTGGTGGGGCTATTTGGGATCCAGATGCGCCCTGCACCGGGTGGCGCCTAGCGCTCTCTCCCTGGTGTTGGAGCTGGTGTCTCCCTAGCGCCCACAGAGTGACAACATCCCAGATGTAACTTTAAAGTGCTTCTCCTGCTTCGGAAAAAGCCCTCGGGCGGCCTGGTTGAATCTCGGACCTCGGCCTGGCTGCGCGGACAGCAAGTAGTCACCGTTGCCACCCAGCTCCCCGCCGAGGCAGCCGAGACCCTGCGTCCTGCCCTTGGCCGCGCGGGGGCGCACGACGCAGGCGCGCCCCTGCAGATCGCGAGCCACTCCGGGCCGCCAGGGGCCGCTGTGGGTCGACCGGCCCGGCCCGAGCTGTCAGGGCCGCGGATCGCCGGGCCCTCTTGAGCACGGCCTTGCCGGTTTGGCAGGGTGAAAGGTTGCGAAGATGGCGACGGCCTTGAGCGAGGAGGAGCTGGACAATGAAGACTATTACTCGTTGCTGAACGTGCGCAGGGAGGTGAGACCTGCGGCGAGACGCCTTCGGGGCTGAGGCCGGGCCAGTTTTTTCGGGAGGGCCGGGCTAGCGGCTACCGCCCGGTCCCAGCCACCAGCGGCCGAGCCCGGCGAGGAGGCCGCGTGACCCCGCCGACGTGCGCGCCCGCTGGCCGCCGGAGTAATCTCCACTGACCGGATCCTCTCGCCAGGGGTCCCAGCGCCGGTGTCTGCCCGTGCTCTGGGTGGGGGATGTTCCGCGCGCGTTGTTTCCACCCAGGGCCAGAAGCGCTCGCACCCACTGGAAGGAGTAGGGGCCCCGAGGAGGCTACCTGAGTGGGGTCCCAGTCTCCCGGGATCCATTGCCACGCTCGGCTCACATACTCGCCCCTGGCTTAGGGCTGTGTCATCACTTCGAACCAGGAGGATGGCAAACTGAGTCTCGGGCATCAAGGTCAAGGCCACCAGGGAAGGTCCCCGGGGCCATGTCTGGTCCCCGAGGCCATGTCTGGTCCCCGTGTCTTTCGTAGGGACGTATCGTCTCTGAAAGGAGTCCAGCCTCAGAGGCACGTGTCTCGTGCTCTCCTTCATTCCAGAGCCTCTGTCCGGAAATTAAAGGCAGGGCCTCCCAGACATGGAGGCCGACGATTAGGACGAATCTCTGGGTCACAAAAGAAGTGTTGTCTTAGCAAGGGCCTCAGCATTCACGCCAAATGCTTATACCCGGTCTGCTGACTGAATAAGAGATAATGTGGGAGAGCTTCACTCTGTGTAGCAGGCAGTAGGGTCTCGTACATTTCTTGATCACAAGTTGGGTTGAGATCGACGTGAAGGGCAGGAAGACTTTCAAGGTCAGATCATGAAGTCGATGGGTTATCTCTAAGCCACTAAGTTTGGACATTTCAGACCTGCCAGAGAATCCCTAGTTGCATCTCAGATTTTCCAGCGGTGATCAGAACTAGCTGAATTTGACTCTTCAGCAAAGCAGTATCAGTGTATGTTATCAGTGAATGTCGGTCTGCGTGTGTTTTTAATTGCTAATTTTTTAAAAATGTTTTCTTTGCTCTGGGCACCCTTTCGGAGAACACTTTATGATATCTCATGTCCTTCTCAGAGCAGCCCTTAAGTAAGTTTGTGTTATGCCGACCAGCAGATGGCGTAATGGTTACGGTGCTGGACTCCCACGAAGTGACTGTGTTGGAATCTTGGACCCAGCAGCTTGAAACTCACACAGGGTGTGTGTGCATGGGTGCACAAAATCCCAAAAGGAGAAGGGATTGCGGCTTGGCCTCTCCCTCCTATTTCTCCCTGTCTCTCTGTCTTTCTCTGTCTCTCCAGTGAGCACACATGCCCTACAGCCAAAATCTCTTTTAAAAAAATGTATTATGCCCATTCTTGATATACAGTTAAGGAAACTGAGGCATAGAGAGATTACATAATTAGTCCAAAGTCTCACCACTAGAAAGTGCAAGAACCTGAATTCAACCCTGGGCAGTCTAACTTGGGGGGACCTCAGCTCTTGACTTCAGTGCAATGCTGTAACTTTTACTTTACTAGTCCTCTGACTGCAAAGCTTCTCGTTCTTTGTGTCCTTGGACACCCCACATGAGAATTCTTCAGGGACCAGCAGATGGCATAATGGTTACATCGCTGGACTCCAACTTAGCCTACTGTGATCTGCAGTTGGAGTCCTGGATCTGGGCACTTGAAACTCACGCTGTGTGCATATGCTGCATGCCCAAAATCCCAGAGGAGAATGGAAGAAAAGGGATTGTGGTTTGGCCATGGTGTGTGTGGGGGAGTGATTTCTCACTTTGTGTGCATGGGTGCGCTCTAGTGAGTGCATGCACCCTATAGCAAAAATCTCTCTTAAAAAAAAAAAGAATTGTTCAAATGGGTGCTGGACACTACTGCTCAGCAGGCTGAGGTCCAAGTTCAGTCCCTGTCTCACCCTAAAAAACAGGGCGTGGTGGCCCACGCCTAGGGTCTGAGCTATTCAGGCTGCTGAAGCAGGAGCGTCCCAAGGCACATGCCTGTGGGTCCAGATACGTGGGAGGCTGAGGCAAGAGGATTGTGACACAGGAAGGCTGTCCAAAACACCACACACATACTCTGCCACCACCAGAATAAAAAGAGAAAGAAAAGAATCCCTAAAATGTATTAGCCACTGTTTATTGTGAAAATGTCCAATGAAATATTTTTGGGGAATTGCAGATCTTGTTAGGCCGCCACAAGGCACCTGGGAGTTCTTGTTCTTAATTTGTTACTTAACCGGTGAGGCTTTGGGCAAATTAATTCTTTGGCCTTCAGTCTTTTTCCTTTTGTTATCTCTTTTTCTCTTTTTCCTTTTGAATGAAGCTCTCTGGCTATTTATTCTTTCACATTTTTTCCAGTTCTTAGAAGTAAAACAATAAATGAAGCCAGCCCTCCTTAGATCAGCCTTTCTTACCACTCATTTCTATTAAATAGTTAATCCATTTTATCAGTAACTGAGCAGCCACTTATCAGACTTACTGAACCTTAGGCAGTTGAGGTGATCAGAAAGATCTAGAATAAAAGGCTTAGCCAGAGTCCTAGGTAGACATTTATTAAAGGTACATATACGTTGGGGCCAGCAGGTGGCATGGTAGTTAAGGGTGCTGGACTCCCACATGGCTGACTGTGGTTCAAATCCTGGATCTGGAGGCTTGCTTTCTCTCTCTCTCTTTCTCTCTCTGTGTCCCTCTCTGGTCAAATTTAAACAAATAAAGTTAAATAAAATAATTCTTAAAAAAAAAAAAAAGGTACATATACCTTACAACTCCTGGAATTTTAGGACCTTTCATTCTAATTTGCACTGATAGATGGAAACCAAAGGAATTTGTTTTTTTTAAAAAGTTTACTTTGCAGCCAGCAGGTAGCATGGTGGTTAAGGGGTTGGTTTCCCACTTGGTCAACTGCGGTCCAAGGCTCAGACCTGGTGGCTTGAAAATCATACCAGACATGTGCACACGTACCCAAAATCCCAAGAGAGAAGGGATTGCAGTTTGGCCATCTCTGGGGGATGACTTTTCACTTTCCCTCTTTGTCCCATGAGCACATGCACCCTATGGCAAAAAACATACACAAAAAAATTTTCCAATGATGTAAGATGCTTACTCTATTTGTGGCTATTCATGAGATCCTTATGAAACATGGCCTCTTACTTAGGTCACTTTGTGTTGCCTTTGTCAACAACGTCGGTGCTAAATGTTGTCCTCATGTGTGCTAATGTTCTAGCTCAGGGCCCCGCTGGAAGAAGAGTTCTGAAGGTGATATCTATACTTGATATTTACTAGAGTTTTCTGTATGAAATCAAACCTGAAGTTGAAATGACATGATTTAATTGGAGAAAAAAGTAGAAGTAATTATAGTTCTTACCTATATAGTTGGAAAAATGTAGCACCTGTATTATGTTGGCTCGGTTCTGGAGCTTGATGCCATGTAAGTATAACTATAGGAGACAAGATCCTCTTCCCACCGGTACTTCAGAATACCTTCAAGTCAGGTGAGGGATAATTTAACAACGAGAAAAGACTGACTTATCCAAGATCATACAAGAGTACGCTTTAGCTAACAGGCCTTTGTGTTTCTAGGCTACTGCACTGTACATGCGAGCTTGAAGGTATCTTTGAAAGCCAAAGCTGTGGCTGGGCCATGGTGTGCTGCTCAGAAAAGCTGGGTCCCACTTGGCAGCCATGGTTTGAATACCCAGCCTGGTCAACCTGAGACAGTGCCAGGTGTGCCTGCAAATGCTAAGGGTCCAACAGACTGGAGGACTGCTAGAGGGGTTTACAGTGTGCCCAGATACTGGTGTGTGGGGTGATGCTCATCTCCCTCTCTCTCACTATTGTGCATACACACATATGCTGTATCATGAGTAAAAAAATTAAATTATCTGGGACCAGCAGTTGGCCTAATAGCTATGTCGCTGAACTCCCACCTAGCTGACTGTAGTTCGAATCCCAAACCTGGTGGTTTAAACTTACACCAGGCACGTGTGCGTGCGCGTGCATGCCCAAGATCCCAAGAGGAGAATGGAGGAGAAGGAATTGCTGCGTGGCCATCCCTCCGGGGGGTGATTTCTCACTTTCTATCTCTCTCTGTCTTTCTGGCAAGTGCACGCGCCCTATAGCAAAAACCTCTCCCCCCCAAAAAAAAATGACCATTCTCATATAGCCTGTATATTCTTTTTGTTCCCTTCTCTAGTTTTCATGCAGAAAAATGAACCAACACTGTTATGAAATCCATTTGTGATATCTAGAATAATAGGACTGGCAAGAGTCAATGGAAATTTGTAATTAAAATAATTATTTAACCTTTTAAAAATATATATCTTCCAAACTCAGTGTTCAGGGCCGACCCCCAGAACCTAATGGTTAAGGGACCTAGATTATGTCTAGCCAATCACGGTTTAAATCCTAGACCTAACAGCTTGAAAAACACTCTAGGCATGTATGCATGCATGCCCCAAATCCTGACAGGATGAAGAAATGGGTAAGGGGGGAGACCAGCAGTTAGCATAATGGCTATGTCGCTGGACTCCCATGTAGTCTGGGAGTTCAAGTTCAAGTTCAAGTTCAAGTCCTGGACCCGGTGGCTTAACCTCAGGCCGGGCATATGTGCATGTGTGCCCAAGATCCCGAGAGGAGAATGGAGGAGAAGGGATTGTGGCTTGACCATCCCCCCTGGGGGGTGATTTCTCGCTTTCTGTCTCTCTGTCTCTCTCTCTCTGTCTGGCGAGCGCACATGCCCTATAGCAAAAACCTCAAAAAAAAAAAAAAAAAAAAAGAAAGAAAGAAAGAGTAAGGGATTGTGTGTGACCATGCTCCACTGGACTACTTTCTCCCTCTTTTTCTGGCCAGCATATGCACCCTCCAGTAAAAAACAAAAACAACAAACAAACCTCAGCATATCGTAGTGTTTAGGGATTTTTTTCCCCTAGATATTTCAAATAGAATTAATCCAATACAAAGCCAGGAAATTTTATTTAAAAATAATAACTATAATAGAATTATATCATTGGAATAATTTAGAAATGTTAAAAATCTCTTCCTAAGTTTTTAAACAATTTTAATTTATCCATTCATTTATTTTAATTTGACCAGAAATACAGAGAGGGAAAGTGAAAAAGCAAGCCACTAGGTCCAGGACTTAAACCATAGTCAGCCATATGTGAGTGTCCAGTGCCTTAACCACCACGCCACCTGCTGGCCCCTCTTCCTAGGTTTTTAAACTTTGAAAATAATTCCCTTAAATTTATATTCCAGAAAGTGAGTGGGCAATAAGACAGGAATACCAAATTCTGTTGTAAACAAGACTGAAGTTCTTTTTTTTTTTTTTTTTTTTTTTTTTTTGAGAGGTTTTTGCTATAGGGCGCATGCGCTCGCCAGACAGACAGAGAGACATAGAGGCAGAAAGCGAGAAATCACCCCCCAGGGGGGATGGTCACGCAGTAATCCCTTCTCCTCCATTCTCTTCTCGGGATCTTGGGCACGCACGCACACGCGCCCGGCGTGAGTTCTAAGCCACCAGGTCTGGGACGCGAACCGTGGTCGACTACGTGGGAGTCCAGCAACATAGCCATTACGCTAACTGCTGGTTCCCAAGACTGAAGTTCTTTAATGATTGCCTTTCTCTGGTGTTCAAGATTTCCTGTTTATAGAGTAGAGCCATTATCTGCCTGCCTCACATTGAAAAGGGATATAATTTATTATCAACTGGGCACACTGAAACTAGATTGGCTTTCTGGTTTAGTATTGTTAGATGCAATATTGGATGCCTAAAATCTAAGCCCATGAGGGACCAGCAGTTAGCGTAATGGCTATGTCGCTGGACTCCCATGTAGTCAACCGCTGTTCGAGTCCCGGACCTGGTGGTTTAAACTCACGCCGGGTGTGTGTGCGTGCGTGCCCAAGATCCCGAGAGGAGAATGGAAGAGAAGGGATTGCAGCGTGGCCATCCCCCCGGGTGGTGATTTCTCGCTTTCTGTCTCTCTGTCTCTCTCTCTGTCTGTCTGGCGAGCACACGCACCCTATAGCAAAAACCTCTCCCCCCCAAAAAAAAAAATCTAAGCCCATGGGACCAGCTGATGGCGTAATGGTTACATTCCTAGACTTCCACGTGGCTAACTGAGGTTTGAGTACCAGACCTGGCAGCCTGAAATTCAGCTGGGTGTGTGTACATGGCCAAGAACCCAAGAGGAGAACGAAGGAGAAGGGAATGCAACATGGCATCCCCCTGGGGATGATTTCTGTCTTTCTGTCTTTCTGTTTCTCTCTGTCTCTCCAGCAAGTTCACACATCCTATAGCAAAAATTTCTCTTAAGAAAAAAAAAAAAAATCTGCTTCCTATGGGGTTTCCAGGATGACTTTCCAAAATTTATTTGGATAAAGGATTTTGTAACAGTAGATCAGTGAAATTTTCCTGATTCTTATTCTTTTTATTTGTTTTCTTTTTTGGAGAGTTTTTTGCTACAGGGCTCATGCGCTTGCCAGAGAGACAGAGAGACAGAAAGTGAGAAATCACCCCCTGGGGGGATGGCCACGCCACAATCCCTTCTCCTCCATTCTCATCTCGGGATCTTGGGCACGCACGCACACACGCCCAGCATGAGTTTTATGCTACTGGGTCCAGGACTTGAGCCGCGGTCGACTACATGGGAGTTCAGCAACATAGCCATTACACTAACTGCTGGTTCCATGGTTCTTATTTTTGTTATAGACTTTTATTCATTTTGAGAGATTTTTTTGAGACAGAAAGCGAGAAATCACCCCCCAGGGGGGATGGCCATGCCACAAACCCTCCTTCATTCTCCTCTTGTGATTTTGGGGATGCGTGCATATGTACCTGGCATGAGTTTCAAGCCGCTGAGTCCAGGACTTGAACCGCAGTCAACCACGTGGGAGTTTAGCACCTTAATCACTATGCCACCAGCTGGTCCTTGGACTTTTTTTTTTCTTTTGAGAGGTTTTTGCTATAGGGCATGTGTGCTCACCAGAAAGATGGCCACGTTGCAATCCCTTCTCCATTCTCCTCTCGGAATCTCGGAAACACGTGCACACCCGCCCGGCGTGAGTTTAAGCCACCTTGTCCAGGACTTGAACCGGGATCAACTGTGTAGGAGTCCACCGTCGCAACCATTATGCCACGTGCTGGTCCCAGGTCTCTGGACATTTTAATTAACACATTTTAAACCTAATTTATTCCTAAAAATGGACTGTAATGTGTTTTTTAATCAATGTTGTATTGCCTTTAAAAGAAACTCCATTTTCACAGCTTGTTATCCTGCAGTGTTTATAACCTGTTCTAAGATCTCTGGTTCAATCATTTTAGCCTTGAGGAATAAACTTTTTCAAGTTTTAAGCACTATGTGAAAAACACAGTGGTTGGGTGGCTTTGTGTCTAGTGTGTGAGGGAGCTGGCTCCCACATAACTGATCACGTGGTTTGAATCCCAGACCCAGTGGCTTAAAAAACACACCAGGCACATGAATGTGTGTGCCCCAAATCCCAAAAGGATTGAGATGTGGAGAAGGGATTGCAATGTGACCACACACCATTGAGAGTGTTTTCTCCCTCTCCTCCTACCCTCATCTTTTTGTTTCACTGTGGCTAGCACATGCATCCTCTGGCAAATTAAAAAATAACCAAAAAATTCGATTGTTAACCAACAAAAATTCATTCTTGCAACCTGTGTATGGAGTGTTCTGGGGTCTTTATCCTTCCAGAACAGCCATGAAACTAGAAGTACAAAAGTATCTCCTACCAATAAAGTGACCCCTAAGACTCCTTCCCTGGTACCGAGTACATTGTTTATTCCACAATTTTTGTTGTCTGGGTTTCTCTGGCTCTAAGTTACAGCCCCAAAGTGAGACTAGGCATTTGAGTTTGAGCTGCAGATAGGACAAAAGCACTAGAATGGTAGAGAAAGGTTCACTGGTCACTCTCAGAATTGACCTGGGTCAAAGACACCAACAAAGAGGAGGATGCAGTAGACCCCAGCCAGGACAATGCAGCCATCTGCAGAAATTGAGTTGTAAAAGGGTCACTTGAGCCAGATGGTATGTGGTATGTCTTCATTTCTTGCCTTTCTTTTCTTTTTTTTTTAAGAATTATTTTATTTTTATTTATTAATTAATTTGACTGGAGAGAGGATGTGGGGGGAGTGAGAAAGCAAGGCATGAGTCTGGCACTGAAACCAACGTCAGCTACGTGTCCATCCAAAAATCCTGAGAGAAGAATAAAGGAGAAGGGGGACCAGCAGTTAGCGTAATGGTTATATTGCTGGACTCCCATGTAGTCAACCGCGGTTCGAGTCCCGGACCCGGTGGCTTAAACTCACACTGGGCACGTGTGCATGTGTGCCCAAGATCCCAAGAGGAGAATGGAGGAGAAGGGATTGTGGCGTGGCCATCCCCCCTGGGGGGTGATTTTTCGCTTTCTGTCTCTCTGTCTCTGTCTGGCGAGCGCACGTGCCCTATAGCAAAATACCTCTCCAAAAAAAGAATAAAGGAGAAGAGATTTCAGTGTGGTCATCGCCCTGGAAGGGTGATTTCTCAGTCCCTCACCCTATCCCTGCAAACTCATGTGCCCTGTAGCAAACTTAAAAAAAAAAGAAAATTTTTAATCTGATAAGGGAAATAAAGATGGATTGGAGAAGGTCAATTCCATTAATAAATTTTCCATCTACTACATTATATTCTAGATTTGATATTCATAATAGTGGCCCCAGTGAAATATGTGTATTGGGCCTGTAAGGTTATGAGTTAGTTGTCCAAAAACAACTTATCCAGATGACCAAATACCTTAGGATGTCTTATAAGCCAAGAGCCTGAGGAACAGGAATTTCAGCCCAGCTGACTGCCACTTGGGTGACCTTGAACAAGTCATTTAACTTCTCATAGACTCCATTTATCTACAGAATGGAGGCAACAGTACTTCCGTTTTATTGAGAGGCTCCAGGAAGGCCGTGCTGTGTAGGGCATTGCAGCAAGATAGTCCTGTTTTGTAATCTCATTTTTACTCTTCTGGAAGTTTAGGCCTAGAGTTTAACCTTTCTTTTTCTTTTGTTATTGCCAGAGGGAGAAAGAGAAAGCACTCCTTGATAGGGTGTATTTATACCACAATCCAGCACAGGAGCTGTGAGGCTGGGATTCAACATGAGATCAGGGTCCCCATGCACAGCACTTAATCCCTGCACTATGAGGCCAGCCCTTTTTCTTTTATTTTTTATTCATTATTTTATTTTATTATGATTATTTTTAAAGTTGACCAGAGAGAGAGAGAGAAAGTGAGAAAGTAAACTGAGAGGTTCGAGACTCAAACTACGGTCAGCCATGTGGGAGTCCAGCTGCCTTAACCACCATGCCACCTGCCAGCCCCCCTTTTCATTTTCAAGTTTTTTCATTCAGAGAGAAAGAGCTAGGAGGCCCTCACCTACAATCCACCCCTGGCTTCAGCCCCCCTGGATCATGAACATGCACATGTACATGCCAGGCGTATACAGGGAGAACTTGGGATATAAATCTGGGTCCTGCCATCTGTGCCTAGTTCTGTAACTCTGTGCCACTGTCTGGCCCAACTGTAATAGTATTGGGTTGTTGGAAAAATTATGATGGATTTTTGTATGTTTTTCTATGCAAAAATGCAACATGCCAGTTCCAAGGACCCAACAGTGTAACCTTTTCGGCCTCTCATTTTCTTTAACATTGAAATAAAAGCCAGGATGACATATGTAGTATATGTGTTGCTGTGGTAAAGATGTATATAAAGTTTCTGGTGTAAGTAAGTATTCAATATTGTTTTACTTCTTGGATTTTTTTTTTTTTTTTTTTGAAGAGGTTTTTGCTATAGAGTGTGTGCACTTGCCAGACAGACAGAGACAGACAGGAAGTGAGAAATCATCCCCCAGGGGGGATGGCCACGCCACAATCCCTTCTCCTCCATTCTCCTCTCGGGATCTTGGGCACATTCGCACACATGAGTTTTAAGCCACCGGGTCCAGGATGCAAACCGCGGTCGACTACATGGGAGTCCAGCGACATAGCCATTACGCTAACTGCTGGTCCCTACTTTTTGGATTTTGATTGGCATGAGGATTACCTTATTTTTAAAAGACATACATGTACATAGAAAACCTTGGTATGCTTCATCCTGGCTATATTTTCTATTTATCTATTGTATTACTAAAAAAAATAGCACCAGAATTTATGCTAAGCATCAGATTATGAATTCCTGAAGCTAGCTAGCATGCACACTCTCCTTTCTTTTTTCTTTAGTGCCAGAGGTTGCCTGCATGAGAGAGCGAACATCCTGCAGTTGACCGGATCACACACACCACAGTCCTTTTCCCTCTAATATTCTATCCTATCAGAATTCTGAATACACGCGTGTGTGCCTGGCATGTTCTTCTGGCCACCAGGGCTGGGACTCAGACTCTGGACGGCTGTGTAGGATCGGGCTTCCTGTGCACAGCACTTAACCACTGTGCCTCAGGTCTAGCTCCAGAAACTTTCTTTAATCGTTTTAAAATGGTGAGTCTATTTTTTCAAAGATAGTTATCTCTGGACTGTGTTTCTTGCACAGTTGACTTGGGGGTGGAGGGAATTCCCTAGAAATTGGGGCTGTGCATAGCAATAGGGTGCAAGTTTTAGGATAAAAAAAAAAGGCAAAACAAAACAAAACCAGCCAGTGTCTGTGGTAAAGAGAGAATGAGACCCAAAGATCTATCAGTAGTTGTAAGCTGTCAACTCTGAGGGGAGTCGGGAAGTGTGTGTCTAGGAGGCAGAGTTCAGAGGCTGCCTGGTCTTGCTCCTGGGTGGGGAGGGAGCTGTTATGGGAGCCCAGCCAGTTCCAGTGTCATCTCATAATGTAGTTAGCAAACAAAGTGAGGCTGAATTTTAAAATGTGTTTCTTTAATGAACCATAAGCCAGTTATTTCCTTTCTGCTTTAGGCATTTCAAACAATCGCTTCTTGAAATTTTAATGTTCTAGTTTTGCATTATCTATCAAAATACTTTTTTTCTCTCTCTCAAAGAGAATTCAATTGAAATCTAAAGCTTTTGTGTTTGCTGTGAGTTTAGAAATAAAACAATCAAGAAAACGGACATATCAACAGTATGTTTTGCTAGGTTGTGGAATTTGGTGTTTTGCTTTTATTAAACTTCCCCCCCAACTCCCCCTCCCCCCAGAGAGCACATGTGTTCTTCAGAGAGGGAGAAGGAGAGGGAGAAAGCACTTCACTAGGTCATGGTCATGCTGCAGTCCCTCACTGTCTCCATCTTGTCAGGATTTAGGGGCAGGAACACACATGTATCTGGCAGGTTTTTCAAGCCTCCAGGGCTGGAATTCTGTGTGGAATCTGGCTCCCTTAACCATCAGGCCACAGGGCCAGCCCTAAACTTTTGTTTTAATTTTACTTATTTAGAGCTCACCTTGTTTAACAAAAGATTTAAAGACAACAGATAAATAAGTAGCATACATTTTTAAAAGGGGTCACATTTTGGTAAGAAAACCATTGGGATTAGTGCTGCTTTCTTGCCACTATTGTGCCACATGCGCAGCTTTCACTTCCTGGAAGAAACTCAGAGCTGGGAATGGAGCCTCCTCCACAGCAAGAGCCTAATGCCTAGATTCCTCCTTGGCTACTGGACTGTCGGACTCTTCTGTGTGTCATAGGTGTAGAGTGTACCCCCCTTAGTTTGTTGGAGCCAAGAATTCTTCAGCAGTAAAATGCTAAGCCCATAGAGGAAACCACAAGCAGTCTGTGAGTGGACAGGATAAACAGATGAACATGGATAAGAAGTGTAAGACAGGCATTTAGGAAAAATAATGCCACACTCCTTTTTAAATTAAAAAAAAAAAAAAAAAGTTGTTTAGAGAGATATTTGCTATAGGGCATGTGCACTCACCAGAGAGAGAAAGAGAGGAATCACTCCCAGGGAGGTGGCTGTGCGCACACATGCACACGTGCCTGGTGTGAGTTTCAAGCCACCAGATCTGGGACTCATACTGCAGTTGGCCATGTGGGAATCCAGCTCCTTAACCACTAAATCAATCCCTGGCCCCATAAGTCACATTCTCTCTCTCTCTCTCTCTCTCTCTCTCTCTCTCTCTCTCTTCTCTCTCTTTTTAAAGAGGTTTTTGCTTTAGGGTGCATGTGCTTGCCAGGAAGAGAGAGTGTTAATGAGAGGGAAAGTGAGAAATCACCTCTCCCCCCCAGAGGGTTAGCCATGCCACAATCCCTTCTGTAATTTTGGGCATGCACATGTGCCCAGCATGAGTTTTAGGCCACTGGGATTGGGACTCGAGCTATGGTTGGCCATGTGGGAGTCCAGTGCCTTGATTGCTATGTCATCTGCTGGCCCTATAAACCAACTTTTTAATATGAAGATAGGATCTGAGCTATCAAGCTTATTGGAACTCAAAATTTCCAAACGTGGCCAGGCAGGCCCTGGTGCAGCAGTAACACAGCTGGACCCACATGGGAAAGGTCCTGGGCTTGAGTCCCTGAGACTCCTTGAGCATGCCAGGTACTTATACACCTGCCCATAATCTAGGGTGGCTGAGTTAGGATGGATTGCAGCATGAAGTTTCTGAGGGGCTTGCCTATCTGTTTCTTACTCTGTCTCTTTCTCTCTAGTGGAAAAAAAATTAATTAGTGAACTTTAAAAAGGTTTTGAGGGCCAGCCCCATGGCTTAGTGGTTAAGGAGCCAGATTCCACGTGATTGACTGCAGTTAGAATCACAAACCCAGCAATTTAAAACATGCTGAGCTCATGTGCACATGAGCTCAAATGGAAGAGAAAAGATTAGGGTATGACCATTCCCCGTGCATGTGTGTGTGTGTGTGTGTGTGTGTGTGTGTGTGTGTCAGGGTGCTTTTTCCTTCTTCCTCTCTCTGTCTCTGTTGTTCTCTCTGGCAAGTGCATGTACCCTCTGGTGAATTAAAAATAAAATTTTTGAAAGGTCCTCTGGGACATGTTTCAAGAGACTCTAACCTTTTTATTTGCTATCATGTCTCAAGGCCACCAAATAAATATATAGACATGTCTAGAAAAAGTAATGAAAACAGTGTCGTACGGTGGTAGGAAAATATTTCCTAAGCCCTTAGAATGACCTCTGAGCAGAAATTGGAATTTCTGCTCCTTTGGCCCATTTCTTTTCAAATTCTGTTACATCAGCAGAGAGATGTGCTGGAGGACATCCTTCCTCCTTTGCCCGTAAACCATAAAGGCAGTGTGTGCCCTGCCTTTTATATGTATATATATTATGTATATGTACATATATTTAGAATTCTGTTGTTACTGATTGTCTAATCCTTTTTCTTTTCAGATTTATGTTGCCATCTTGGGGGTATTCTGTGAGTTCTGCAAGTTTTTCCCCCCGTAACTCTAGGTGAAGTAGAATTCAGGTTTTGTAGAGCTCAAGTTTGGGAGGTTATTCCTACTTATAAAAACTTGAGATTGTTTGGGACCAGCAGTTAGCGTAATGGCTATGTCACTGGACTCCCACGTAGTCGACCGCGGTTCGAGTCCCAGACCCGGCGGCTTAAACTCACGCCGGGCGCGTGTGCGTGCGTGCCCAAGATCCCGAGAGGAGAATGGAGGAGAAGGGATTGCGGCGTGACCATCCCCCCTGGGGGGTGATTTCTCGCTTTCTATCTCTCTGTCTCTCTCTGTCTGTCTGGCGAGCGCACGCGCCCTATAGCAAAAACCTCTCCAAAAAAAAAAAAAAAAAAAAACTTGAGATTGTTTGATCAAGCTCCTCTTCAGCATTTCTGACTTACTGATGATTTGAGTGTTTTTTGCCTAAGCTCTTTCCAAAGTGAAGAGTCCTAAATGACTGTAGGAAGCAGACTTCCAAAACCATGTGCGAAGTGGCCACCTGAACCCTTTCTTCAGCAGAAGTGTGGTAGAGCACAGAGGTTTTAGAGGACATCTGAATTCACTTTGCCTGGCATCCTGCATGTTAAGTACCAGGGATCTTTTGCTGGTGATTTGAAATGGCCAGGCGTGGTGGATGGGGTCATTTTGAAAACAATGGCTTTAGAGAGTACAGCCTTGGGAAGTGGACTTTCTTCTTTTATATTTTTTAAGAATTATTTACTTAATTTTATTATTTTTAAAAAATGTTTGCTGTAGGGCATGTGTGCTCACGAGGAAGCATGTGAGAAAGTTAGCCACTGGGTCCAGGGCTCGAACTATGATTGAACGAGTGGGAGTCCCGCACCTTAACTACCATGCCACCTGCTGGGCTCCTTCCCCCACTGAGTCAGGCTTGTAGCAGCCTCATTGAGGGCAAGCCACTTAGCCTCTCTGAGTCTGTTTTTTCATCCATAAAATCCAGGCAGTTTTACTGTCAGAGGGTTGTGGGAATGGAGTGAATATGTAGATACGTGCTTAGCATAGTAATGAGTATATTACTCTGTAAAGTAAATGCACATAACATTAATAAGGAATGCTCTTTTTGATTATTATATAATTTGTATGAGTCCTTGATGTGATATACATGTTGTGTTTTTAAAAATATGTGTTTATTTAATTCCATTTGTTAATATTATTTTTTTATTTTTTTAAATTTTGGCTGGAGAGAGAGAGAAGGAAAGCAAGAAAGCAAGCCACCAGGTCCGGGACTCAAACTGCGGTTGGCCATGAGGGAATCTAGCACTCTTGACCCAATGCCAACTGCTAGCCTCTGTGTTGTGTTTTTTTGTTTGTTTTTTGAGAGAGATTTTTGCTTGCAGGAGAGAGAGACGGAAAGCGAGAAATCATCCCCCCAACAATAGTACAATCCCTTCTCCTCCATTCTCCTCTTGGAATTTTGGGCATGCATGCACACACGCCCAGTGTGAGTTTGAAGCCGCCAGGCCCAGGACTTGTGTTGTGGTTACGTGGGAGTTCAGCACCTTAAGCACCATGCCACTTGCTGGCCCCATGTTATATGTATTGTGAATACCTTGTTTTTTCTCTGTAGAGCATTGACTTTCGCTCTCATAAACCAAAGTTTCTTTTGAACCAGGCCACCCGAATTACTAGTTCCTTTTTTTTTTTTTAAGAGGTTTTTGCTATAGGGTGCATGTGCTCACCAGAGAGAGACAGACAGAAAGCGAAAAATCACCTCCTGGGGGGATGGCCAAGCTGCAATCCCTTGTCCTTCCTTCTTCTCTCGTGATCTTGGGCACACATGTGCGCACGCACATGCACGCAGCATGAAATTTTAAGCCACTGGGTCCAGGACTCAAACAGCTGTTGACTACATGGGAGTTCAGTGACATAACCATTGCGCCATCAGCTGGTCCCAAATTTCTAGGCAGTTTTTGGATCAGTAGTCCATAACAAAATAAACCCCTTCTTATCTTAGACAAGTCATTTGATCTTTTTGATCTTCAGTATTTTTATTTGTAAAATGGGGGATTCTGGCTCTAACCATAAGACATTTTGTGAATATTAATGTATTGAATGAAAAAACATGAGTAGAAGTGTTTTGTTTGCTACTAATTTGTATGCATGCACACTTTTTTTTTCTTTTTTGGAGAGTTTTTTTTTTTTTTTTCTATAGGGCGCGTGCACTCACGAGACAGAGAGACAGAAAGTGAGAAATCACCCCCCAGCGGGGATGGCCATACTGCAATCCCTTCTCCTCTCAGGATCTTGGGCACGCACACACACGTGCCCGGCATGAGTTTTAAGCCACCGGGTCCGGGATGCGAACTGCAGTCGACTACATGGGAGTCCAGCGACATAGCCATTACGCTAACTGCTGGTCCCATGCATGCACTCTTTAAGTCTTTTGCTTCAAGTCTTCGTCTCTGTCTGACTTCTGGATATCATGACTAAATGTTCAAAATCTACTTTCCTTCTAAGTCTAACTACCTTCAGATTTTTCCCTAACCCATACATTTAAGCCAAAAACCTGCAACGCTCTTTGATTCTTCTTCATTTAGCATGTAGTAATTGAGCCCCTTTGATTGTCCCGTAGATTCATGACAATTTCAGGATTTCAGTCAATTCTGATCCCTTCATTTCTGTTTCAGCTTTAGGCTGCTGGCCAGCTCCCATTACGTCAAACCAGAATGTCTGTTGCTGTTTCCTTCAGGTCTGTCTGATTTTGGTTTTTGTCTGTTTAAGTCACATTATACCAAATTAATATTAACATACAGTACTGATCACATTATTTCTCTACCCAGAAATCTTTGACCGACTTCTGTATAGTTTCTGTCTACCTGATGGTGATGATCTTTCTACCTTCCTCACTGTAAAGCGAGTTCCACGTGGTCAGATTGTGGCTGGCTGGGTCACCAATTATATCCCTGAACAGTGTAGGGCACATAGTAGCTACTTATATATGTTTGCTGAGAGGCTGGCAGGTGGTGTGGTGGCTAAGGGCACTGGACTCCTATGTGGCTGACCGTGGTTCAAATCCTGGAGCTGGTGGCTTGTTTTCTCACTGTCTCTCTCTCTCTCTTTTTCTTGCTCTGTCCCTCTCTGGTCAAATTAAGAGAAAAAAAGAAAGAAAGAAAGAAAGAGAAAGAGAGAAAGAAAGTCAAATAAAATAATTAAAACAAAACAGCAAAAAAATGTTTGCTGAATGAATGAGCAGATGGATGGAGGTCCCAGTTCATTTCTTGCCCATTTCTAGCATATTGTGCTCCTTTACTCTTACCAGTTGGTTAGTATTCTTTCTGTTCCCAATACCATCCTGTTTCCTCAGGGTGTTTTTTTCTCTGAAATGCCTTAGCCCATCTCAGACACCCAAAGCAAATGAAAATTCTACTTTTCATGTTCTCCTGGATCTTACTACCTCATGAAATTTTCTTTGCATTCTGACTGCCCTGAACTTATTTGCACCATTAATATTAGCATTTCTGGGGCCAGCAGGTGACATGGTGGTTAAGGTGCTGGAACCCACATGGACAACCCCATGGTTTCAGTCCTAGACTCAGCATCTTGAAAAAAACACAGATCCCGAAAGGGGAATGGAAAAGAAGGGATTGTGGGGTGGCCATCTTCCCTGGGGGTTGATTTCTCATTTTCCCTCTCACTGTCTCTTTCTGGCAAGTAAGTGCATGTGCCCTGTGGCAAAAACTAGGAAAAAAAATTAGCATTTGTGTTTTATGTCGTTTAGTTAAGTCAGTGTGTATAAAGGACCTTTTTTTTTTTTTTTTTTTTTGGAGAGGTTTTTGCTATAGGGCGCTTGCACTCCAGAAAAACAGAAACAGAAAGACAGCGAGAAATCACTCTCTGGGGGGATGGCCACACTGCAATCCCTACTCCTCCATTCTCCTCTTGGGATCTTGGGCATGCACGCACATGCACCTGGCATGTGTTTAAGCCACCGGGTCTGGGACTCGAACCACGGTTGACTACATAGGAGTCCAGCGACATATCCATTACAGCCACTGCTGGTGCCAGGACTTTTTTTATATGGGGAAAAACCTACATCTAGCTTGTATTTTCCTTTAGAGCAGGGCTCCTGTAGTAGTCTTGTTCCTCAGGTAGTACCTAGAGCCAGGCTGACGTTCAGTGAACTTAACTGATTAAAGCGATTCAGTATTTTGCTAACACCATACTCATTTTGTCTAAGAGCATTTTATTTTATGGAATACCTATATTCTCGAGGAATGAATTGCAGTGTTAGCAACCAAACCATTCTTGAAGAGCTTGTTATTAGAAGGAATTAATTTATTAACCAGTTTGGTAAATCTAAATTTTCACTTAGGAAAATTATTTGAAGTCAGGTGCAAGAGGAAGAGAGCAAATTGAAGCACATGCCTTGACACTTGGGCTCCAGAGTGAATCAGAGCCTGTGGAGACTCAGTCCGAGCTTGTGAATATTGTGCCGAAGATGAAACAGCGGTTTTTCCCTTGCTGGGCCTGTCCTTTTTCATCTGACAGATATCGATTATCTTCTTCTTATGTTTCTTTATTGCAGTGGGAAAAGGTTGCTTGTTTTTATCATTTTTGCACCAGCATAAAATGATGTTTTTAAAAGAAAATAAGCTTCAGATGGATCAGATATATTTTTGTACAGTTTGTTTTTGTCAGCTAAGTAGAGCTAAATTTTTACAATAGGTATAGATTGGTCTCACTTTAAATCCTGTTCTACTTGAAATGTTCCTTACAAAAGATCAGGCAGGATGAGTTAGTACAGTCTGTAGCACATTTGATGTAGGATGATTCCAAATACATGGTTGGGGTCCTTTACTTTTTGAGGATGAATCCCTTGTACAGGACCTTATTTCCACATGTTCCAAAGATGTTCCTCATGTAAATGAAAGGGAGACGGCTGTGTTGAGGTAGGAGTTGGCATCGGACAATGGTATGGCTTAGGGGCCAGTGGGTGGAGGTTAAGGGGGCTGGATCCCACATGGCCCACAGCATGGTTCGAGTCCCAAACCCAGTGGCTTGAAAATCACACATGTGTATGTGTGTGTGCACACGTATGTACACACTCGTGCATGTGCATGCATGTGTCCAAAATCCTTAGAGGAAAATGGAGGAGGGATTGTGGTATGGCCATCCCCCTTGGGGAATGAGTTCTCACTTTCCCATTCTCTTTGTCTGTCTCTGGTGCAAAACTTTAAAAAAAAAAAAAAGGAACATGATAGGGCTTTATATGAGAGGGGTTCTATTATGTAAGACTTCAAGCTGTATAGTTGGAACTTTTACAAAAATGAAGTAGGAAATTTTTACCAAGTTCTGTTAAATGGTTGCTTTTTTAGTGCCTGACGAGTGAGTAGCTTAGTTTCTTAGTATCTACGAAATGACCCCAAGTAGTATCTGACACCCTTTCTTTCCATGGAACAGCTCTTACTCAGCACAAAGCACCCATGCTGTCTGGTGTTAATTAGTTCCCAAATCTGCTTTTTCCTTTAAAGTGTATGAGCACCAAGTATCATAAAAAATTATACGTTTTTATTAGCTGATGCAGTTTATTTCAATCAGATTATTGTGGAACATATGGACAGTAATGAATCTTCAGTTGTGGCAATTAGGTAGACTTCCCCAAATCGAATAGAATTTGCTTGGTATAGATTTAGTTGCTGAAATTCAGTAATAAATAGGATTATAGCCTAGAAGTTTGAATTTGAAATTATAGGCTTCAGCAACAAAAAACCCGATGGCTACTATTCCTAGAGTGAATGTGGGTATGAGATATTATTATTATTTGTATACTATATTTAATCTTCAAAGTAATGAATTAATATCACCATTATGGTAGTTATAGGTGCCCAAAATCCCAAGAAGAGAATGGAGGAAAAGAGATTACAGCAAGGCCATCCCCCCAGGGGTAATTCTCATTTTCTCTCTCTCTGTGTCTCTCTATGGTGAATGCACCTGCCCTATTGCAAACTAGGGGGGAAAAACAGTGAAAGAATGGAATTGAATTAATCTCTGGAAATTCTTTTTTTTTATTTTTATTTTTTTTAAGAGCAATTTCTGCTAAAGGGCACATGTACTCAGCAGAGAGACAAAGAAACAGAAGGCAAGATATCACCTCCCAGGGGGATGGCCACACCACAATCCCCTCCCTTCCATTCTTTTCTCAGTATTTTGGGCATGCACGCACATGCACCCGGCGTGAGTTTTAAGCTGCTGGGTGTGGGACTCGAACTGTGGTTTGACTATGTGGGAGTCCAGCAATGTAACTATTATGCTACCTGCTGGTCCCAGTCTCTGGAAATTCTTGTTTTTAATCTGTCAGCTTAGAAGTTTTTAGAAAACCTAGGATATAAGTATACATTCTTTTAAACATAACAATGATACCATCATACATAATGTAGCCTCAAGAAAACGACACTGTGTATTCATGAGAGAATGAGAGTGAAAAGGGCATATAATAGCATAGTTATTATTATGACACTAATTTTGACTTTGCAGACCCCTCCCCCCCGAAAGGGTATCAGAGATTCTCAGAGAAGCCCACCAGATGACAAGGCCTATTGGCACATATAGAGCTTCCAAATAGCTTCATTTTTTACATTTCTGTGTATCTGTCACTATTCTCCAACTCTTCAGCAGACTTCGAATATTCCTTTCAATACAAATATATCAAGTAATCCATCAATTACGTTTTTTTTCCCCTCTGAAGAGGCATTCCTCTCAGAGCTCTCTACACTATTGTCTGTTAGGCCTGCTACATTAACTTCATTTTAGGATTCCTGTCACCATCTTCCTGAGACTCTCTTCCAGGATCAGTCCTCATTTTACTGTATCCTATGCTATTTTTTTTTGGGGGGGGGGGGGTTTCACTATAAGGCGCGTGCGCTCGCCAGACAGAGAGAGACAGAGAGACAGAAAGCGAGAAATCACCACCCAGGGGGGATGGTCACGCCGCAATCCCTTCTCCTCCATTCTCCTCTCGGGATCTTGGGCACGCACGCACACGCACCCAGCGTGACTTTTAAGCCACCGGGTCCGGGACGCAAACCGCGGTCGACTACATGGGAGTCCAGCGACATAGCCATTACTCTAACTGCTGGTTCCCCCTGATACCTTTCTTTATCTTCCCTAATTGTTCTCTCTAGGACCTTCTAGAATTATATTGAATACAAGTGGCCAAAACAGACATCCATACTTTGTTCCTAATCTTAGAGGAAAAGCTTTCAGTGTTTTACCTTTGAGTATGACATTCACTCAGTTCTCATATATGGTTTTCATTATGTTGAGGTAGTTTCCTTCAGTTCCTAGTTTTTGGGTGTTGAATTTTGCCAGACGCTTGTTCTGCTTCAGTTGACATGATCATATGGGCCTTCCTCTTTCTCCATTCTGTTAATATGGTATATTATGTTGATTTATCTTTGTTTGTTAAACTGTCCTCACATTGCAGGAATAGGTTCCACTTGGTCACCATGTATACTTTTTTGAAGTGTATTTATTTCTTCCATGAGTGAGAGACAAGAGACAGCACCCCCAACAGTGTCCTGATGCCATCATCCACCTCAGCCTTCAGCCGGCTCCAGATAATGGGCACACATACTTAGTATACTCAGAAAGATCTCTAGATTTGTTTTTGTTTGTTTGTTTGTTTGTTTTTTAAGAGAAATTTTTGCTATAGGGCGCAATCCGCTCACCGGAGAGACACACAGAAAGCGAGAAATCATCCGACGGGGGATGGCCACGCTGCAATCCCTTCTCTCAGGATTTTGGGCATGCATGTACATGCATCCCGTGTGAGTTTCAGGCCTCCAGATCCAGGATCAACCCTAACTGCAGTTGCCATGTGGGAGTCCAGCGATGTAACCATTATGCCATCTGCTGGTCCCTAGCTCCATACTTGAACCAGTAACCTTCCTATGTTGCACTGCCTTGCAGAATGTTGTTTTTTAATAACTGCACCACTGTCAGTTCCCTGTAATACTTTTAATATGCTACTGAATTCAGTTTGCTAATATTTTCTTGAGGATTTTTTTATTGGTGTTCATAAGAGATATTGGTCTATGGTTTTCTTTTCTTGTAATATCTTTATCTAGCTTTGTTATTAGTGTAATACTCACCTCACAGAATAAGGTTGGAAGTGTTCGCTGGTTTTTAATTGCTTTGATAAGTTTGAGAAGAATCGTATTAGTTTGGGCTAGCTGGCGGCCTAGTGGTAAAGGCAACTGGATCCCACATGGCTGATCACGTAGTTGAGTACTAGACCTGGTGGCTTGAAAAATATATAGGGTGCATGTGCAAATGTGCCCCAAATCCTGAGAATGGAGAAGGGATTGCACATGGCCATTACCCCAAGGGGTACTTTCTCATTTTCACTCTATTCCTCTCTCTACCTCTCTGTGGTGAGTGCATGTGTCTTATAGCAAAGTCTATTTTTAAAAGAAGTGGTGTTAATTCTTTCATTAAATATTTGGTAAAGGGGTCCAGCAGGTGGCATGGTGGTTGAGGCCTAGACTCTCACATAGCTGACTATGGTTCAAGTCCTAGACCTGGTGGCTCGCTTTCTTGTTTTCTTTCTCATCAAATTAAAATAATAAATAAATAGATAGATAGATAGATAGATAAAATAATTCTTTAAAAAATAATAATAGATAAATATGTGGTAAAGCTCACCAGTGACACTGTATGAGATTTTTCTTTTCTTTGTTAGGAGGGTTTTGATTACTAATTTAATCTCCTTACTAGTTTTATTCAGATTTACTGTTCTTTCATGATTCAGTCTTGGGAAGTAGTTTGTACTTTTTTTTTCTTTAAGAGAGAGATTTTTGCTGTAGGGTGCTTGTGTTCATAGATAGAGACAGACAGAAAGCAAGAAATCACATCCCAGGGAGGATGCCCACGCCGCAATCCCTTCTCCTTTTCCTCTAGGGATCTTGGGCATGTATGCACATATGCCTGGCATGAGTTTTAAGCTGCCTAGTAGGGAACTCAAACTGTGGTTGACTACATGGAAGTCCAGCAACATAACCATTATGCCACCTGCTGGTCCCAAAACAACTATTCGTAAACAACCTATAGATCAAGGAAGAATTCACAAGGGAAATTACAAAATACTTAGAGACAAAGGAAAATGAAAACACAATATACCAAAAATTAGAGGAAAGGGCAAAAGGGCTATAGAGAAAATTTATAGCAATAAACACTTAAACTGAAAAGCAATAAACGAAGGGGCCAGCAGGTGGCATGGTGGTTAAGGCTCTGGGTTTCCACATGGCCTGGCGCAGTACAAGCCCCAGACCTGGCAGCTTGAAAGTCACGCTGGGTGTATGTATGTGTGTGTTCTCAAAATCCTGAGAGGAGAATGGAGGAGAGCGGTTGTGGAGTGGCCATCCTCCCTGGGGGTGGATGTTTCATTTTCCGACCCACTCTCTGTCGTTCTCCAGCCAGCACACATGCCTATGGCAAACAAAACAAAACAAACAAACAAAAACAAGAAAGGGGCTGGCTCTGTGGCCTAGGGGTTCAGGAGGTGGATCCCTCAATTCGAGGGATCCAATTTCTACGAATTTGCGAATTTTCCAGTTGTTCTTCTGTTCATTGACTTTTTGCTTCATCCTGTTGTGGTAGAAGATACTTTGTATGGTATCAACTTTTAAGAGACTTAATTGTGGCCTGACATATTCTATCCAATAAAAATAGAACTAGATGATTGAGATGATGAAGCTTTTCAGACGTAAAGCATGATATATCTCCATTTTATTATAGAATTTTAGAAAGTAGTATGTAACATTAGGTATCCTTAATATCTCATTACATTTTGAAATGTTATCAGTATTTTTATGAAAGTGAAAGAGTTTATCGTTTATGAAATATCATTTATGAAATATCGAACTGGTGACCTTAACTATTCAGTTATGATGAAAGGCCCAATCTAACCTTTTATTGAATGTGATATTAAAAATGAAACTTCTAGTTTCCATTACTTAATCAATAGCACGTTAAGCCATTTATTTAACATGATTAAAGAAGCTCTTGCAAACTAGATACATAGTTTATTCCCGTATTGTCTAGTTTCTTTTTTTTTTTTTTTTTTGGAGAGGTTTTTCGCTATAGGGCGCGTGCGCTCGCCAGACAGTCAGAGACATAGAGACAGAAAGCGAGAAATCACCCCCCAGAGGGGATGGTCACGCTGCAATCCCTTCTCCTCCATTCTCCTCTCGGGATCTTGGGCACACACGCACACGCGCCCGGCGTGAGTTCTAAGCCACCAGGTCCGGGACGCGAAACGCAGTCGTCTACGTGGGAGTCCAGCGACATAGCCATTACGCTAACTGCTGATTCCCTCTAGTTTCATTTTAATAACCAGGAAATAGCTCTCTAACCTAAAGTCAGTCACATCTGTCTAATCCTCTGCTTGTGATTTTTAAGAGAGAGAGGAAATAACAACCAAAATTTGCAGAAAGAAAATAATTTGTAGGGTGGTCCCTTAACTGGAGGTTAAATGCAGTGCGTTGGAAGCCAAATCCCAGATGCCCTTGGAACTTGAAAGACATGCTGGGTTCATGTGCATTCTTGCCCAGAATCTGGATGGGAAGGAGAAATGAAGGAAAAGGATTGCAGCATAACTATACCCACTGGGGAGTGCTTTCTCCCTCTCCCTCTCTATGTCTGCTCTGGCAATTAAAAAAGAAAGAAAGAAAGAAAGAAAGAAAGAAAGAAAGAAAGAAAGAAAGAAAGAAAGAAAGAAAGAAAGAAAGAAAGAATATAATTTGTAATAGATGTTTAGGAATGAACAAACTTTTTATATTATTACTTAAACAAAGCTACCTAGAGAAGATATATTTAATTTTCCCTTTATCTACTGTTGCTTATCTTTAAAATGCAGGAATTTGGGGGCAAGCTGGTGGCGTGGTAGTTAAGGCTCTGGACTCTCATATGGCCGACTATGGATCAAGTCCCATACCTGGCAGCTTGAAGATCACACCCGTATGTGTGGGTGCATGCTCAAAATCCCAGGAAGAGAATGAAGGAGAAGGGGTTACAGTGTGGCCATCCATTCTGGGAGTGATTTCTCACTGTCCTTCTCACTATCTCTCTCTCTCTGGCAAATGTACACACCCTATGGTAAAAAAAAAATTAAAAAGAAAAAACCTAGAGTTTGGTACAGGTAGCACATTGGTAAGTATTGCAAAAATGCCTTGCATAAATAATGTCGGCGGGGGAACCAGCAGTTAGCGTAATGGCTGTGTCACTGGACTCCCACGTAGTCAGTCGACCGCGGTTCGTGTCCCAGACCCGGTGGCTTAAAACTCACGCCAGGTGCACATGCGTGCATACCCAAGATCCCAAGAGGAGAATGGAGGAGAAGGGATTGCGGCGTGACCATCCCCCCCCCCCCCAGGGTGATTTCTCGCTTTCTGTCTCTATGTCTCTGTCTGTCTGGCGAGCGCACACACCCTATAGCGAAAACCTCTCCAAAAAAATAAATAATAATAATGTCGTTGGGAAAGAAACCTAGAACAGGAAGAAGGGAGAGAGAGGATGTAGAAGTGGAAATATTGAGGCCTGTGGGGAGTCTTGTACATTTATTGAAATAAGGTATATTGATACATACAGAAAAATGCCCATCTCATAAGCACACAGCGCAGTGAATTTCACAAACAGAACTACTTTGTGAATGACTATTCCTGTTATTCTTGCACCAGGGCAGTGCCCTCTCCCTGAATTGTTCCAATTTCAGTACTCTTACTGCCAAAAGCATATCAAAATTGAACTGTAGGGGCCAGCAGGTGGCGTACTGGTTAAGGTACTGGACTCCCACATGGCCTACTGCCGTTTGAGTCCCAGATCTGGCAGCTTGCTTTCTCACTTTCCCTTTCTCTCTCTGTCTCTTTCTGGACAGATTTTAAAAAATAAGGAGACCGGCATAATGGTTACATCACTGGACTCCCATGTAGTCAACCATGGTTCGAGTTCTGAACCCAATGACTTGAAACTCATACTGAGCATGTGTACATTCATGCCCAAAATCCCAAGAAGAAAGTGGAGGAGAAGGGATTGTGGTATGGCCATCATTCTACAGGTTAATTTCTCACTTTTTATCTCTCTGGCGAGAGTACGTGCCCTATAGCAAAAATCTCCCACCAAAAAAAAAAAAAAAAAATATATATATATATATATATATATATATATATATATTTATATTTATATTTATATTTATATTTATATATATGTGTGTGTATGTGTGTGTGTGTGTATAAAATTTTTAAAATAATAACGACAAATAAAAGGACCAGCATAGCCAACCAAACAGTTGGCTATCAAACAGTTGGCTATGTTTCGGGACTCCCACGTAGTCGACCACAGTTCAAGTCTTGGACCCGGTGGCTCAAACTCATGCCAGGCATGTGTGCATGCGTGCCCAGGATCCTGAGAGGAGAATGGAGGAGAAGGGATTGCGGCATGGCCATCCCCCCTGGGGAGTGATTTCTCGCTTTCTGTCTGTCTCTTTCTGGCCTGTGCACACACCCTACAGCAAAAACTTCTCCAAATAATAATAATAATAATAACAACAACAAATAAAGTAAAATAAATAATGAAAATAAATTGGGACCAGCAGATGGCGTAATGGTTACATTGCTGTACTCCCACATAGCCAGCCACGGTTCAAGTCCCAGACCTGGCTTCTTGAAACTCATGCCAGGCACGTGTGCATGCATGCCCAAAATCCCAGGAGGAGAATAGAAAAAGGATTGCAGTGTGGCCATCCCCCTAGGAATGATTTCTCCCTTTCTGTCTGTCTGTCTTTCTGTATCTCTGATGAGCACATGTAGCAAAAATATCCCTTTTTTTTTTTGAGAGAGAGATTTTCACTATAGGGCATGTGCACTCGCCGGACAGACAGAGAGAGACATAGAGACAGAAAGCGAGAAATCACCCCCCAGGGGGGATGGCCACGCCGCAATCCCTTCTTCTCCATTCTCCTCTCAGGATCTTGGGCACGCACGCACACGCGCCCGGCGTGAGTTTTAAGCCACTGGGTCCGGGACGCGAACCGCGGTCGACTACATGGGAGTCCAGTGACATAGCCATTACGCTAACTGCTGGTTCCCGCAAAAATATCTCATTAAAAAAAATTAGTAATTAAATTATGATGGTGTAGTACTGAAGTGATTACATTCCTAGTATGTGCAAGGCATTGTTAAGCACTCGTCCATGTTTTATCTCATTTTTTTTGCCTCACAATAACTGTTGGTGACAACTGTCCACAGCTTTCAGATTAGGAAACGAAGAAAAGGTTTTTGTTTTTTAAATTTACCAGAGTGTGTGTACGTGAGGCAGAGAGAGAGAGAGAGAGAGAGAGAGAGAACTCCCTCCCCACACACCCCATGGGGAATGATCACACTACAATCCCGTCTCCTCCATTTCTCCCTCTCAGGATTTTGGGCATGCATGCACATGTACCTGCACCTGATGTATTTCTCAAGCCTCTACCATACCACTGGCTGGCCCCAAAAGATTTTAAAAGAGCTACGTTTATTAAGTTTTTGCTGCAGGTTAGGCACAATGCGAAGCACTTTGTAATCACTACCTCATTCCATTCTCAAACCATCCCTGAGGGATGTTACTGTCCCTTTCACAGGTGAAAAAGCTAAAGGCCAGAAGGCTCACTGCCCAGAGTCACAAAGATTGGAAGTAACAAATCTGGTATCCAAACACAGGCCATTCGATTTCAAAGCCCGCTTTCTTAACCACTAAGATGGAGGGTTGGTGTATTACCGAAGAGTAAATCACATAGATAACCAGATGGAGAGAAAAGAGGAAGCCAGTCAACTACAGATTGTTCAATAGAGTAATTCCCAAAGGCTACACCAAAGAGAAGAGGGAAGAAAGAGATTAGTGGTAGAATGGGGCAGAAGTCTACCTAATTCTTGGAGACAAGGGAGTACTCAATCAGCAAGATCTTTGACCCTTTTCTAATGGAGTAGTTAATGAGAACCTTCAAAGAGCCTCTGATTTAAAACAGCAATACAGGCAGATGTGCCTCTGTCCAGACAAGCAGCGATGTTCTCTGCAGCCTGGTTTAAAGGAAGAGCTGAGTGGGTGAGGTCTTGCGCTTCTGTTCTGAATAGCAGTCATGTAAAATTAGAGCTGCAAAGGCTCTTGGAGGTCATCCACTCAGCCACCTACTCCTCACACGAAGAAAATGACCCAAAGTGGAGGTAAAGAAATAGACCCTAGGCAGGACCAGCAGTTGGCGTAATGGCTATGTTTCTGGACTCCCATGTAGTCAACCGCGGTTCAAGTCCTGGACCTGGTGGCTTAAACGCAACGCCAGGTGTGTGTGCGTGCCCAAGATCCCGAGAGGAGAATAGAGGAGAAGGGATTGCGTTGTGGCCATCCCCCCGGAGGGTGATTTCTCACTTTCTGTCTCTATGTCTTTCTGGCCCACACACACACTCTATAGCAAAAATCTCTCCAAAAAAAAAAAAAAAGAAAGAAAGAAAGAAGGAAAGAAAGAAATAGGCCTAGAGCCAGCAGATGGCCTAGTGGTTAAGGTGCTGGACTCACATAACCAATTGCGATTCAAGTCCCAGAACCAGTGACTTGAAACTTGTGCTGGGTGTGTATGTGTATGTGCCCAAAATCCCGAAAGGAGAATGGAGGCGAAGGGATTGCAGTGTAGACATCTCTCCTGGGGGGTGATTTCTCACTTTCTCTCTCTTCGTGCTATAGCATATTCACCCTATAACAAAAATCTCTAGGGAATAAAAAGAAAGGAAAGAAAAAGAAAAGAAAGAAATCTACTGAGAGGGCTAGGCCTCCCCGGCAGCCCCCTCCTATCACCTTTCTTGCCCTCCTCTTGGGGTCCTTCTATATTCCTTGTTCAGAACCTCTGCTAGACATACACACGTGCCTTGGTTTTCTCAAATCTGAACAACTAACTCCTATAGAAATACTTAAATTTGGAGCCAGCAGGTGGCATGGTGGTTAAGGCACTGGATCCCAAATGGCTGACTGTGCAGTCTGAGTCCTGGAAATAGAGGTTTGAGAAACACACAGCACTCTGTGCATGCCCCAGACCCCGAAAATGGAGGAGAAGTGATTGCATCGTGGCCATCCCCTCTGGGTAGTGATTTCTCACCTTCCCTCTATCTCTCTGTCTCTATTTGTCTCTAGCAAGTATATGCACCCTATGGCAAAAATCTTTTTTTAAGGGGACCAGCAGTTAGCGTAATGGCTATGCCGCTGGACTATGTCTGGCGAGCGCACGCACCCTATAGCAAAAAACCTCTCCAAAAAAAAAAATATATTTTTTTTTAAAAAAGTATATGATGTAGGGGGCCGGGAGGTGGCGTGGTGGTTAAGGGCGCTGGACCTCCACAGTATCAGTGGTTTTAGTCCTGGGCCTGGTGGCTTACTTTCTCATTTTTCTTCTCTCTCTCTCTCTCCTTCACTCTCACTCTTGACCTTTCTGATCAAATTAAAATAAAGTTAAATAAAATAATTTATATATATATATATATATACATATATATATATATATATATGTTTTTTTTTTTTTCATGCCAAAAAATACTTCTAAAATACAGTAAAATTTTTTTCTTTTAAGAATTATTTAATTTCGGGACCAGCAGTTGTCGACCAGCAGTCGGCCACAGTTCGAGTCCCAGATCCGGTGGCTTAAACTCATGTGAGGTGCGTGTGCATGCATGCCTAAGATCCCTCGAGGAGAATGGAGGAATAGGGATTGAGCTGTGACCATCCCCCCAGGGGGTGATTTCTTGCTTTCTGTCTCTCTATGTCTCTCTGTCTCTCTGGCAAGTGTACGCGCCCTATAACAAAAACCTCTCAAAAAAAGAAAAGAATTATTTAATTTCACAGGGCCCATCAGTTGGCGTAATGGCTATGTTGCTGGACTCCCATGTAGTCAACTGTGGTTCTAGTTCCGGACCTGGTGGCTTAAACTCACACTGGACGCGTGTGCGTGCGTGCGTGCCCAAGATCCCAAGAGGAAAACGGAGGAGAAGGGATTGCAGTGTGGCCATTCCCCCTGGGGAGTGATTTCTTGCTTTCTGTCTCTTTGTGTCTCTCTGTCTTTCTGGTGAGAGCGCACACCTATAGCAAAAATCTCTCCAAAAATAATTTATTTAATTTTATTTATTATTATTATTATCATTTTTTAAATTTGACCAGAAAGATATAGACAGAGAAGGAACATGAAAATTTAAGCTGCCAGAGACCAGCAGTTAGCGTAATGGCTATGTCACTGGACTTCCATATAGTCGACTGCAGTTCAAGTCTCGGGCCCAGTGGCTTAAACTCATGCCGGGCGCGTGTGCATGCGGACCCAAGATCCCGAGAGGAAAATGGAGGAGAAGGGATTGTGGCATGGCCATACCCCCTGTGGGGTGATTTCTCACTTTCTGTCTCTCTGTCTCTCTCTGTCTTTCTGGCGAGCGCACGCGCCCTTATAGAGAATACAAGTTGCCAGGTCCAGTACTCGAACCACAGTCAGCCATGTCGGATTTTAACGCCTTAACCACTATGTCACCTGTCAGTCATAAGTACAGTAAAATTTTTATTGGCAAAAAAATGCATTCATTAGTCCAGCTTCATGGCCTAGTAGTTAAAGCAGCTAGATCCCACATGACTGACCATACAGTCCAAGTCCTGGGCCCTAGGTCTTGAGAAACACACTGGGTACATGTGCATGTGTGCCCAAAATCCCAAAAGGAGGGAGAGATGGAGAAGGGATTGCATCATGACCATTCCCCATTAGGGGTGTTGTCTCCTCTCCCTCTTTCTCTGGTGATCTCACATGCCCTCTAGGAAGGAAGGAAGGAAGGAAGGAAGGGAAGGAGGGAGGGAGGGAGGGAGGGAAGGAAGGAAGGAAGGAAGGAAGGAAGGAAGGAAGGAAGGAAGGAAATTATTCATCTCAGAATTAAGATAATGAAACATTTGGAAATTACAGGGGAAATATAACGTTTTCCTTAGTGAGCTAGATCTCTGTTATCTCTGTCCTAGAAATGTACCTCAGTTGTCAAAATGGTGGGATTGCCTCCCCAAATAAAATATCTTTTACTTGACAAATCATCTAGATAGAACTGGCCATGTCGCCAAATTAGGCTCTATTGCTAGAATCAAACATAGCATTTACCTCACAGGGTCAGCCGAATACACCCTGCACTGTTCTTGGGGCTCTGAGAGGCTCTGTATATAACTTTGTGGTGATTGTAGGACAGGCCAAGGAGAGTGAGTTTTTATGCGAGTTCTTCTACCATTCTGCATGGTTCAGACACACCTGGGACTCATTCTCCTCTTTTTATCATCTGTTCTGTTAGTACTGTGCATTTTTCCCCTTCAAATTAACTATTTAGAGCCTAGCCTCTATGGCGCAGTCATTAGCATATGGAACTGCAGTGCTGGAAGCCACCTGGCCGACTGCGTGTTTGAATCCCTGGGTGGACCTGAAAACACACAAGACATTTACATGCATGACCAAGATGTCACCGAGTTAGAGAGCATTTAGAAGGAAATCATAATGTGGTCAGGCCCTGATAAGAGTTCCCACACCCTGCACACTCTCTATCATGAATAAAAGAAGCCTAAAAACATTCTTTTAATATAATAAATTTTTAAAAATTATTTAAATTGACTACTTAGGAGAACTGGAGAGTCATGTATTGGGAAGGAGCCTAGGGGGTGGTTACTATAAGTTAGTAAGGCAGTTTTGTAATTTTATGTGCTACCTTTTAGAATTAGAGGTCAAACTAGAGATGTTTGTAGGTTTTACAATTTTGGAGAGGTTTTTTTTTTTTGTTTGTTTTGTTTTTTTTTTTTTTTTTGCTATAGGGCGCGTGCGCTCGCCAGACAGACAGAGAGAGACATAGAGACAGAAAGCGAGAAATCACCCCCCAGGGGGGATGGTCACGCCGCAATCCCTTCTCCTCCATTCTCCTCCCGGGATCTTGGGCACGCACGCACACGCACCCGGCATGAGTTTTAAGCCACCGGGTCCAGGACGCGAACCGCGGTCGACTATGTGGGAGTCCAGCGACATAGCCATTACGCTAACTGCTGGTTCCCTAGGTTTTACAATTTTATTGGTCTTTGTTTTTTGGAGGGGGAGGAGGGAGAGATTTTTGGTATAGGGCGCTTGCACTTGCTGGAGAGAGAGACAGACAAAAAGTGAGAAATCACCCCCCAGGAAGAAGGCCATGCCAGAATCCCTTCTCCTTCATTATCCTATCAGGATCTTGGGCGGGCATGCACACATGCCCACCATGAGTTTTAAGCCACCAGGTCTGGGACTCAAACCGCAGTCAACTACATGGAAGTCCAGTGACATAACCATTACACCATCTGCCGGTCCCTTGTTTGTCTTCGATTTTTTAAGGATTGATATCCTTGTCTTAATATCTTTGTCTCCTTTGTCAAAATAAATGGATGTCATTTCTGTCTAATGGTATATAGTTTTTCTCTTCTGAAAATATTCTCTGTTGCTAGTGTCTTGACATGATTTACTTCAAATAGTTTAAAGAGTAAACTGGTCTCTGTGACATGTTAGTTTCAGCTCAGAGCTCATCAAGCTAGTACAGAGACACAAGTTTTCAATTCCATCTGATAGCAGCATTTTCCAGCAAAACACGGTTGCTATTGATGTACATAATTGATCACTTTATTAACTGTAGGAGAAAGTAGCATTATTGAGGTAATAAAGCATAACTTCATTACATCCTGTATGTGGAGAATAAGCATGTTGGAATGTGGCTGACAGGTTTCCATTTCAAGGCTGATTCTGATAATGATAATGTTTAAGTAGCATTGATTGTTCTCCAATTGAATTTTTCTTTTTTCAGGCCTCTTCTGAAGAGCTAAAAGCTGCCTACCGGAGGCTGTGTATGCTTTACCATCCAGACAAGCACAGAGACCCGGAGCTCAAATCACAAGCAGAACGACTATTTAACCTTGTTCACCAAGCTTATGAAGGTCAGTGGAGGGCTTGGCTCTGTAGAAACACCTGGTAACAGATATTCGATTTTTAAGAGACTTGATTTGTAGAGGATAAGAAAAGAGAGTCCTTAGAGGTGTATAAAAGAGGTGGTTAGTTTAGTACATTTTACTGACAGGGTTCCCTGAAAGAGTAGTATTTTGTTTTGGAAATCAATACATGTCCAGTGAGTAGAAAATGAGAGTACAAGTGAAGCATAGACCAGGGTCGGAACTACTGGGGAATACTAGAGTTTTCAATCGTTTACCAGTTTTCTTCTAAAGGGACCTCTTAGAAGTAAAAGGCTGATCAGTACAGGGAAGCTTTCTTTGTTCTCTTTCTTTGTGAGAAGATACAGGATGTTTTTTCATCTTAAAGTGATTTTATTGGTTTGGTAGCATTCAGTTAAAGAAAGGTGCAAACAAAAGGAATAAAATGATGTTAAAAAGACTAATAGTAAAACCAAGAAATTCAGATTTTTATGCTTAGATCAAATGTATGTCAGAAAGAAAATTTTGCCATCTACTAGTTTATAAAATATTAAAGTCACATAGATATAGAGCCTCTGTTTGGGATGAAAAAACGTGTTGGAAATAGATAGTGATGATAGTTATAAAACATGAAACATACTTAATGGTACTGAAACATACACTATAAAAGTGTTAAAATGGTAAATTTTATGTGTGTATTTTACCACAACTTAAAAATAAAAACAAAAACTATATGCAGTCACTCTTGGGATAGATATCATGTAAATAAGTTGTTCATTCTAGAACTATTTGGCAATTTGCTCCTTAATTGAACAGACCAAAATTTAGATAATGTATTTCTTTACAAAATAATAAAAAAAGTTCTCATGGTAGACATGATAATACATAGTGTATTTCACTCTCTAATTTTACTGAAAAGTTTGATTTTAATGACCGATAAAAATTAGGCTTGGTGCATGATAAACGTGTGCTGTGGATGTTGTGTCATTTACCAAATTTAACTGTATTCAGACTGCTATGCTTATGTGATCGTCGAGACCAGAAGCCTATTCTTTTTATTGTATATTGTTGTCTAAATGGCTACATTACTTTTATGGTTGTCTAAATTATCCACATAGCTTGCTTGTGTTGTTTGGAAGATTTGAGGAAGAGTTAACAGAAAAACCTTGCCAGTATTTGTAAAAATGCTGTAGCAGCAGACCTAGTCCCACTGTTTTGCCTAAAGTAAAATAGTGAATAAATAATTCCTTATTAAATCCTAGAGATTAACTCAAGAAGTTTGGCTCCCATGTTTTCCAGTGGTCAGCATTTCTTTTTTCCCCATTAAATTTGAATATGGATAGAATCATGTACATTGTTTTTTTAATTAGGCCTAAAAATATATGGAAACTCTTTGGGGAGAAAAGATGCAAAGGTCTTAAACAGAAGTTCGTAGAGTGGAGGTGGAAGATAATGACTGTTGTCCTCACTGACTTTCAAGTTTAGTTTGGACATCCTTTGAATAACTCTTGCCCTTACTGGGAAATCTTCTCCTGTATACTTTGGGTAGCATGGCTTACAACATTGTAAGAGGTGTTGTTTCTTTTTAAATGATCTACAAAGAAGAAAAGAACATCAAAATAACATAATTTGAAGGGCCAATGGTAGATAAAGAAACTGGATCCCAAATGGTTGACTATGCAATTCTGGTCTTCGACTTGGTGGCTGAAGAAATATGCTGGCTGCCTGTGTGTGTGTGTGTGTGCCTGCCCAAAATCCAGAAAAGAGGGAGAAATGAAGGAGAAGGGATTATAGCATGACCATTCCCATGGGGGGGGGGGGGGGGAGGTGCTTTCTCATTTTCCCTCTCTTTAGAAACTGGAATCAACTCTTTCAAAATGGTATACTTTATACACTGTGGAAGAAACTTACTAAATTTTTTTTAATTGTCAAAGGAAGGGTGGGAGAAGGAGAGAGAGATTTAAGGCATGAACACACATGGGTCCACTGTGTTTTTCAGGCCTCTAAGACTGTGATTCAAACCTCAGTCACCAGGAGGGATTCAGCTTCTCTTGAGCAGCCCAATGCTGTGTCACTATGGAGTTGGCCCAATTTTATGCAGTAGTTTTGTATTGCAACATTTTGACCATAACCTGCCACTTGAAGCCAGATGTGGAATTTTCCATTTGTGATATCATGTTGGTGTTCAAAAAAGTCAGATTTTGGAGTATTTTGTATTTCAAAGTGTTTAATGTTCAACCTCTACCTACAGGTGTACCTTACAATTAAAAGTAACTTGGACACTGGGAAAATCCAACTTTTCTCACTCATAGCCACCATTAAGTATATCCTAGGTTGGATGGGTAAAGCAGTGAAGGGGACAAACCCATAGTAAATAAAAAGGTTCTTTAGGAAAGTTATGATCAGACAGGGAAGAACAAGAGATCATCTTAACTAATGACATTGTTGTCTGTTTTCAGAAAGGATTATATTTAAGGTAAATTTTATACTTCGTAACATGTTTGATTTTTAATTTACAGTGCTTAGTGATCCCCAAACCAGGGCCATCTATGACATATATGGGAAGAGAGGACTGGAAATGGAAGGATGGGAGGTAAGAGAAAAGGCGTCTGGCATCTTAGAAAAGTCATTAAGCTACAATAAAACAGCCACACGTGTACATGTGTACACACACACACACACACACACATACCTCCCCCCAAATCTCACAACCTGTGATAATGTCTTTGAGAATATTGAAGGCTTTAGAGCCCACTTCCTTGCCATATTTTTTTTATTTTTATTTTTATTTTTAATTTTGCTGTAGGGTATTGTGTGCTTGCAGGGGAAAGGGAGAGAGAAAAACAGATCGGGGTGAAGAGGGATGAAAAAGCATCCCTAGGGGGTGGCCATGCTGAAATCCCTTCTCCTCCATTCTCCTCTTGGGATTCTAGGCACACATGCCCATGTGCCTGGCATGTTTTTCAAGCTGCCAGGTCTGAGACTGAAACCATGCAGTGGGCCACGTAGGTTCCAAGTGCCTTAACCACCATATCACCGGCTGACCCCTTTGCTTTATACTTAATTTTAGAGGTTGGGTTCTAGAATTGGCTTTGCCATTTTGTAACTCTGTGAACTCAGGCAAGTCAGTCATCTGACTTATCCTTAGCTTCCTAACCTGTCAAGTGAAAAGGAAGAAGGATGGACGGTACTGATCGTTTTTAACCCAGGGGTCGGGGCTAGAGCAGGCCATTTCAGTTGATGGGAGATGATTCCTCAAGGACACAATTCTGTTTGCACATGCATTCCCTGCTACTCTCCAGAGACCTCTCTCTACCTTTGTTATGAATAACAACACATACGAAACGTTCCTGTTGAGACTGTGTTTATACATGTGAACAAAAAGAGAGCAGAAAGTTGAGAAGTACTGTCTATAGTTTACATTGCCTGTAATGACCCTTCTAGTCATAATGTATCAATACTGTATTAGAACGTTGTCAAATTTAATGAGTAAAACAAAATATATAGCCAAGTGTCTGTGAAATAGGTTGCCTTGGGCAACCATGCTATTTGGGAATAGTCACTAAAATTAGGATGATTCTGTTTTCTTTTACTCTGCCGCTGACTGGTGGTGGAGCCTTAGGCAAGTCATTTGTGCTTCTGTTATTATCTGAAAAATGAAGATATGAGAATCAAGTAGAAAAGTGAATATGAAAATTAGTTGTAAAACCCTAAGTTGCTACAAGAACATATAGATGATATTATTTAATTTCATTAAATAAACGTGATTCCAATGCCTAAGAAATTTTGATAGGTAGTGACACTAAATCGATTGACTCTCTTTGGGTTTTTATTTTTTCTTTTTAATCATTGTGTAAAACTTCCCACCAGGTTCTTTTGGTGTTTAGTCTCAAATATGTGTGCCTGTTTCTTCTAATTCTAGTGTGAGAACCTTCTAAGGCTTTCAGATATGGACTGAAAGAAAAATAAAATCTTTTCTTTCTTTCTTTTTTTTTTTAAGAGATTTTTGCTGTAAGGTGTGTGTACTTGCTGGAGAGAAATCACACACACACACACACACACACACACACAGGGAGGATGGCCACACCGCAGTCCCTTCTTCTCCATTCTTGTCTTGAGATCTTGGGCACGCATGCACATGTGCCCAGTGTGACTACTGCTGAATATTAATGGGCTTGTGGGCCATATTTTGTCTATGACTATGTTTTGATTGCCCCACATAGTGAACTGTGTTTGTTAATATTTAAAATTAATTTAAGTGATTTAAAGATTTTACACAAAAATCTAGTCTTTTGTCTTCTTGAAACATCAGATCTGGTAAATTCATCTGGTGATGATGATGGACCTAAATTCCCTTGAACTGCAACAATCAACTCTGTCTGAGGACCCCTGCCTGTAGGCTGGCTGTCCAGTTTGTCCCAGTTCCCTCCTTGTTTTATTACATACAGCCTTTCGCTTGTCTACATGTGCTGCCTGGTCCCAATAGGCAGTTGGTTTGTGGCTCCTGGCTTTGTGGAAGTAGTGGTACCTCATGTTGCATGAATTTATTGTAGCTAAATGTTAAGTCTAATATTAATATAATAGCATAGCATTTCTTCATCCAAAAAGGAAAAATAGAATGTTTTTATATTTACTAAATGTCTGCTTGTACTTTATATACCACTTTAAAGAGCGCTTTTTAAAAAAAAAAAAAAAAAAAAAAAAAGGAATTACTCATTTAGGGACCAGCAACCAGCAGATGGCGTAGTGGTTACATCACCGGACTCCCACGTGGTCAACTGCAGTTCAAGTCCTGGACCTGGTGGCTTAAACCTCATGTCGAGGGAGTGTGCATGCATGCCCAAGATCCCAAGAGGAGAAGGGATTGCAGCATGGCCACCCTCGTTGGGAGGTGATTTCTCACTTTCTGTCTTTTACTCTCTGTCTCTCCAGCGAGCACATGTGCCCTGTAACAAAAGTCTCTTTCAAAAAAGAGAGAGAGAGAATTAACTCATTTCATTTTATTTATTATTATTTTTAATTTACTATAGGTCATGTGTGCTCACCAGATTGAGAGAGAGAGAGAGAGAGAGAGAGAGAGAGAGGTGGGGTGGGGGAGGGATGAGAAAGCAAGCTGAGAGAAAGAGAAAGTGAGAAAGCAGGCTGCCAAGTCCAGGACTCAAACCATGGTTGGTCATGTGGGAGTTCTGCAACTTCATCACCATGCCACCTGCTGGTCCCACTCCCTTTGTTTTTAAGGCATGAGTTGATTTCCATTTTATTTCATTTATTTATTTATTTTTGAGGTTTTTGCTATTGGGCACATGTGCTTGCCAGAAAGACAGAGAGAAACAGAGAGACAGAAAGTGAGAAATCATTCCCCAGGGGGGATGGCCACGCCACAATCCCTTCTCCTCCATTCTCCTCTCGGGATCTTGGGCATGCACGCACACACGCCCAGCGTGAGTTTAAGCCACCGAGTCTGGGACTCTAACCACGGTCAACTACATGGGAGTTCAGCAACATAGCCATTATGCTAACTGCTGGTCCCCTCCATTTTTCAAGATAGTAGTTAGGGTTGTAGAAAAGCTGTAGACCCCCATTACAAATTCCCACTTCAGAGTCCAGATTTTTAGTTTCCAGCAGCATTGTTCCACCTCTCATGGAGCAGAGGGATCTTTTGGCAAAATATTGCAGAGCTTCTTGTCACCAAACTAGATTGTCTCCCTGGTAGAAACAAAACAAGTAGTTTTTATAAATGGTAGCAATTATAAAAATATGTTGGCAACTGCATGTGGTCAATGGATAAACTTTATATTCGTTTTTTTTTTTTTTTTTTTTTTTTTTTTAAGTAAACTAAGGAACTAAAGTTCTCATGGATCAGAATTGACTCCTTTTTCTTGGTGATACTAAACCATCACTGCAAGATAAAAATGCCTTCAAGGAAGATTACAGGAAGATACCTCCCCAGATAGTTACTCCGAGATGTATCAGTGTTTACCATACAAGCAAAATTGAGCCCATTATTCATACTGTAAGGAAAGGTCGAGCTGAACTCCAGTGCATTTTATGGAGCTGGCATCACATTCCTTCAAGGAATTCCTACAGCTGGATAGATTGTTTCATCTGAAGATTTGCCCACTGCAGTAATAGCTTTCACTCCAGGGAGGGAGCTATATTCCTTTCATGCCGTTCCTACTATTTGGAGACTGTTAAACTTTGAAGTTGCTGAGGGGTAACCATTTACCACATATTTACTAGGCTAACCATATGGATAGTCAGTGAAGGATGAAGGGCATTGTCAATATCCTGAGTGTCTGATACTGCTTTAATCCACAGATCGCAAAGCCATTTACAGACACAGAAATCACAACTCGTTTCTGTAGTAGTGTCACTTCCATTTAATTGGTAGACGCTGGAGACAAAATTGGAGCTTCTTTAGGTTGTGTAAAATATTCGCTGTTTCCAGTAATTGATTTTTTTTCTCCTTTTTTTCTTTCTTACTTTCAAAAGACTTTGTCATTCTCTGATAGGATTCCACAGGAATGAGAGGCAACCATTTCCAACTTGTTAAATCAGCCATTTTAGTTCTTAGAGCTGCTTAGCAGTGTTCATGCAGATGCCCATATTGAAAATGAAACTGGCCTTTTCTTCGGAATGACAAAAACCTAACTGAACTGTGAGTGCTTTGACAGAGTGGAAGCTAGTAACAGCCAGCAAGTGGCATAGAAACCACATACTTAGCTCTCCCACAAGTATCTGAAAGATTGCACTTAGAATTGCATCCTTTGGCCTATATCATCTGCAATTTAGTTTTTATGTGCAACCCTTTATATTATTATATTTGAATTTTGCCTATGTCTTTGATATCACTCTTACAGTATCTCAGAAAGTCCACCTTTATTAAAAACTATAATATGGCTAAGATCATGAAAAACAAGGAAAGAATTACAGTTGTCACAGAGCAGAGAGACCAACGACATGGTGGCTAAATGAAATGTGATATCCTGATTTGCATCCTGGAACAGGAAAGGGATGTTAGTGGAAAAACTAGCGAAATCCAAGAAGTCTGAGTTTAGTTAACAGAAATACACTAATGTTGGTTTCTTAGACTGACAAATGTCTGCAGCTCTGTAAGATGGTGGCATTAGAAGAAGCTGGGTGTAAAGTGTACTAGAACTTTGGGTGTAAAGTGTACTAGAACTTTCTGTGCTTTATTTGCAACTTTCTAAAATTCTAAATATTTCTAAAAATTATTCCAAAATAAAAGGGTTACTATCCAGAGTCATAGAATTTTTTAACCCTAGGACATAAAATTTAACCCTCCTTGTTTCACAGCAGGGAAGCTGGAGCTTGGAGAGGTGAGATACCTTGCCTAAGGTCTAGAGGTCAGAGGTCATGTTAGATACAGAGACCCAGGTTCATTCCTTCTAGCCTTGGGGAACTCCTATTTTTCTCTTCCACAAAATTCGTCTTCTTGGCTGTCATGAGGGTAGACCTAACCGGTGAATGGTCCAGCTGAGCAATTACAGTTGTGAAAATCGACGAGCTGTGTATGATATGCTCTGTCATAAATATTGGGAATGTCTATAGTCACCAGCTGTAACGCATTTTAAGATGCTGTTCCTGGAGCCTCTATCTGAGGGTTGCTGAGCTAGAGGAAAGTGGCTCCCTGCTGGTTTAGTCCTGTTGCACTCTCCAGCATCATGTAACTGTTACATGAAGGATATACTGAGCCAGCTGTGGCGCAGCAGTAACACATGCCTTAAGAGAAGCCAGATCTCACATGAACCAAAGTTCAAATCCCTGGCCTCGTCAGTCTGAAATACACCCAGCAAATGCATGAGTACCCCAAATCCAATGAGTTAGCGGTCTGGAGGAAGGGGATCATGGCATGACCAGATCCTATGGAGAGTGCCATCTCTTTCTCCCTCCCTCCCTCTCTCTCACTCTTATGTGTGCATGCATGCACTCTATCATGAATTTATTAATTAAAAAAAGGAAGGGCCAGCAGATGGCATAATGGTTATCTTGCTGGACTGTCACGCGACTGACCATAGTTTGAGTCCCGGACTCGGCACCTTAAAACTCAACGCCAGGTACGTGTGTATGCATGCCCAAGATCCCAAAAGGAGAAGGGATTGCAGTGCGGCCATCCCCCCAGGGGGTTATTTCTCACTTTCTGTCTCTGTCTCTCCAACGAGCACACACGCCTTATAGCAAAAATCTCTCCTTCAAAAAAAAACGTATACAAATAATCAAAAATGACAGAGGCCTATAGGAGCTCACAATGAGATAGACATCCTGCCTAGCCGAGTGTCTTCCCTGCTACAGAAGAGCCACCATTTTAACTTTGCAGTAAGCTCTAGTTGTACACCAACTATTTGCAAAACTTGTGTAAAATGTGACTACGAATGGAAAGATTGGGCACTCTTGGACTATTTACTTCTGAAGTTTATCATAGAGTATAACTAAGAAAAAGGTATTTACAGCTCCTCATTCAGTCTGCAGTGGTTAGACAGCTAGAATTCCTAAAGACAAATCATCTCATGCTTTTAGCATCTGTGGAGGCTAATGCTTTCCAGATTTTTTGTTTCCTGCAAGGTTCACATATATACATGCAAGTATATATTTGTATATGTAGGAGACTTTTAGGGAGACACATAAAAAAGTAAATGTTAATCTGTGAGGAAAGGGAATGAACTTTAGTAAAGGGAGAAATAATACTTTTTACTCCATATCCTTCTGTATAATTGAGTTTTTTGTTTTGGGGACAGTTTTTTGGTTTTTGTTATTTTTTTTTTAATTTATTTTTTAAAATGATTTTATTAAACTTTATTTATTTATTTATTTATTTAAATTTGACCAGAGAGAGGCAGAGGCAGAGCGAGAGAGCGAGAGAGAGAGAGAGAGAGAGAGGAGAAAGCAAGCTGCTGGGTCTGGGACTCGAAACACGGTTGGCCATGTGGGAGTCCAACGCTCTTAACCACCACACCACTTGCCAGCCCCTAGTTTTATTTTTTAAGAGTCAGGGTCTAGCTATGGTGATCAGACTGGGTTTTTTTTTGTTTTTTTGTTTTGTTTTGTTTGTTTGTTTGTTTGTTTTTTGCTATAGGGTACGTGTGCTAGCCAGAAAGACAGAGAGGCAGAGAAACAGAAAGCTAGAAATCACCCCCCAGGGCGGATGGCCATGCCGCAGTCCCTTCTCTTGGGATCTTGGGCACGCATGCACATGCACCAGGTGTGAGTTTTAGCCACTGGGCCCAGGATTCGAACCGTGGTCTACTACATGGGAGTCTAGCGACATAGCCATTATGTCAACTGCTGGTCCCTCTGAAAGGGTCTTGATGCCACAGTCCACCCCAAGTATCAGCCAGACTGGCATGGACACAGAGGGTCTGGCTTATTCAAGTCTCTGGCCTCAAACAGAAAGTATTCTCATGTGGGTCTGGCTCACAGAACATTGCATCTTACTATGGTGCTACAGTCCCTATAAGCATGTACATTTTAAAATTTTTAGAAATTTTATTTATTATTATTTTTATTATTTAACCTAACCAGCGAGAGAGAGAGAAAGAGAGAGAGAGAGACGGAAAGTGAAAAAACAAGCCACCAGGTCCGTGACTGGAACTGTGATCAGCCATGTGGGAGTCTGGTGCCTCAACCACCACGCCACCTGCTGGCCCTTAAATTTTTAAACTTAGTATTCCGAAGATAACTTTTTCTCACATCACCCAGCTTTTTAGATAATCCCTGTGTAGCATCTCAGAATTTCCCTGTATTTCTCCCACTGACCAGAGAATATGCTTTTGGACTTTTATCTCCCAACTCCCGTTCATCTAATGACTTTGGTCATGATAAGAAAAGAGTATTTTTTTCTGCCCTATTCCCATGTTCAGTGTTTTTCAAGATGCATAAAGTTTTGCAACATGGGGCTGGCAGGTGACGTGGTGGTTTAAGGGCACTGGACTCTCACATGGTCTACCACAGTTTGAGTACTGGACCTGGCGGCTTTCTCTCTCTCTCTCTCTTACTCTGTCCCTCTCAAATAAATAAAGAAAGAAAGATAAAAATAATTCTTAATTTTTTTTTTTTCAGCAATAAACAGGACTGTTAGAAATCTGGTAGTGCCTGAGGCCCAGGGTGATCTCTCTTTTCTCATGTGTATTTCTACCTCTTTCCATTTAAAAAAAAAAAAAGGTTACTTAGGACCAGGAGGTGAGGTGGTGGTTGAGGTACTAGATCCCACATGGCCAACTCTGCTGTTCAAGCCTTGGATCAGGTGGCTTGAAAATCATGCTTGGCACATGTGCATACATGCCCAAAATCCCAAGAGGAGAATGGTGGAGAAGGGGCTGGACCTGGGGCAGAATCATGGGGAAGCTCATTTCAATTCCCACCTCCTAGGAGTCTGGGGAAAGGGTATAACTGATCCAGGACAGCATATAACATGCATACCAAAGTTAATTAGCTCAGCTTTTTATGCACGTTTCCCTCACTTCCTGGGCCCTCAACTATCTTTTCCTCCTGCCTATAGGTTGTGGAAAGGAGGAGAACACCAGCTGAAATTCGAGAAGAGTTTGAGCGACTACAAAGAGAGAGGGAAGAGAGGAGACTGCAACAGCGAACCAATCCCAAGGTAAACCAGGGGCCAGTTTTAATAAGTTCACATTGACAGGTCTTATTATCAAAAGCCAGGTCTGAAATAACTAGGTAGTCGATTTTTAAATTAACAACATCTAAAACACTTATTGTATCACAAAGTGGTATCTTTCCGGAAAGCAGCTGCCTGATAGCTAGCTGTTGGCAAGGCTGACGACCAGGAGTCATGTGTTTTGGACCTGGTCGTCAGGAAGGAAGATGGAAACAATCCCCTGGCTTTCCCAGAAGCCAAGGGTATTTCTGAAGTAGAAACATAGGCTAGTTCTCTTGGATTTTTTCCTCCATCTATGCTGCCCAAGTCCTTGACATTGAAAAATAGAAAACGAACAGCCACCACACTGCACAGGCATGGAGACAGCAGACTCCATGCATGCTAGTTAGGGCACGGAGAGCCAAACTGTGCAGGTTTAAGGCAGTTTTGAATTGTGCTAGCAGGGGCCTCTGCTTTTATCACCCCAGGACATCAGTACCATGAACACCAGTTATGATGTGACTCAGGTCCTCAATGGGGTTTGGATTATTTAGCCCTGTGACACTACTGAGTCAGAGTTACTTTTCAGACTTGTGGACCTTATCTTTTTCTTTGTTTTATGGGGAAATTTCTCTGAGTATGTGCTCCACTCCTGTGGCAAGTAGGATGCTGGTCTGTTGAGATGCCAGTGGTACCAATTGACTATGTGGCCCAGTGTACTATTCAGTTGGATTTAACAAGAGCACTGTGACCAAGATGGCCTGACAGGCAGCTGGTGTCTGTCATAAAGAGCTTGTAGTTTCCCGCAGCCCTTCCATCATCCTCTTCTCAGAGGCTCCCATAATCTTTGTCAACTTAGCCATGTTGTTGGAAGAAAAGATGAAGCCATACAAAGCTAATAAGAAGCATCGTTTTTTTGTTTGTTTGTTTCTGTAAGTCTTCTAAAGAACAAGTGCTACCTCGAACTGGGAAACATGGTAAGACAGACCATTGACCAAAGACATTCTAGAAAACAGATTTTTTTAAAAAGACCAACACACACACACACACACAGTATTTAAAGGACCATATATTCAGAATCATACATTTCAAAGTATATTTGTAAATGCCAACATCTCCCATCTACCTATCTTCCCCTCCGTCAGGTGATGTTTCAGTAGTGCAGAGTCGTCCTTTGGGTAGACGAGAGTAGAGAATCGAAACACTGACTGGACTGAGTCAGGAAGTTTGAGGTAGTCAGGAGAGATGAAGATCTCAGACACCCTGGCTATGCTAGTGGTTCCCTGCTCAGATCTCCTAGTTTGGTGCTCAGGGCCGGTGTACTTGGTGGAGATCTGTTCTAGGAAGTCAGCGTTGGCAGATGGAGGAGATCAGGGAAGGCCTGGCGGAAGCAGGCTGTTGCCTTGGTGTTTCTGCTATTCTGGCTGGTGTTTTGCTGCAGTCAGAGCAGTGAAAAGGAAAGAGAACCTCACTGTCCTCCTGAGCCCATGTCCTATGATCAAATCGACCATCTGGGTGTGTATGGCAGTCGCTTATTGGGAGTCTATGCAGCTATGTCTGCGGGCCATGTTCCTGTGGAGTGAGGGAACACAGCTGTGGCCATTTCATATAGGCATGCAAGTTATTTTAGAATTTCCAATACTTTGCTGTTTCCATAAACTGTTTCCAAATAAATAAAACATTTTCTTACCAGAAATATTGAGTGATAACCAGATGTTGGCTGTGCAGCATTTTGAGGAATTTGATCTGTGTCTTTTATTCCCTTCCCAAGGCTCTTTTGCTTTTCTTTATTTTCTTTAATTATTTTTTAAGTTTTTGCTATAGGGCACATATGCTCACTGGAAAGTGACAGAGACAGAGGGAAAGAAAGAAATCACCCCCTGGGCGATGGCCACACCGCAGTCACTTCTCCTTCATTCTCTTCTTGGGATTTTAGGCATGCACGTACATGCTCCTGGCATGATTTTCAAGCCACCAGGTCTGGGGCTAAAACCCTGGTTAAACTATTTGCAAGTCCAGTGCCCTAATCAGCATGCCACCTGCTGGCCCCTCTTTTGCTTTTCAAGCTGAGCAAAAAGGTATGGAATGTCTTTATCTTCAGAAAAAAGCAGTGGTCTCCTCTTTTGTTTGTTTGGGTTTTTTGGGGTTTTTTGTTGTTGTTGTTTTGGTTTGGTTTGGTTTGGTTTTTTGAGAAGTTTTTGCTACAGGGCACGTACGCTCGCCAGAAAGACAGAGAAAGACAGACAGAAAGCGAGAAATCACCCCCCAGCGGGGATGGCCATGCCGCAATCCCTTCTCCTCCATTCTCTCGGGATCTTGGGCAAGTATGCACATGCGCCTGGTGTGAGTTTAAGTCACCAGGTCCAGGACTTGAACTGCAATCGACTACGTGGGATTCCAGCGACATAGCCATTACACCAACTGCTGGTCCCAAAAGCAGTGATCTTCTTTTTTAAGAATACTATAGGGGGAACCAGCAGTTAGCGTAATGGCTATGTCGCTGGACTCCCACGTAGTCGACCGCGGTTCGCTTCTCGGACCCGGTGGCTTACAACTCACGCCGGGCGCGTGTGCGTGCGTGCCCAAGATCCCGAGAGGAGAATGGAGGAGAAGGGATTGTGGCGTGACCATCCCCCCTGGGGGGTGATTTCTCGCTTTCTGTCTCTATGTCTCTCTCTGTCTGTCTGGCGAACGCACGCGCCCTATAGCGAAAAAAAAAAAAAAACCTCTCCAAAAAAAAAAAAAAAAAAAGAATACTATAGGGGGCCTGCAGGTGGCATAGTAGTTAAGGTGCTAGACTCCCACATGGCCTATTGTGGTTCAAGTACCAGACCTGGCAGTTTGAAAATCATGCTGAGCACATGTGAGAGTGAACCCAAAATCCTGAAAGGAGAATGGAGGAGAAGTTTCCAGCATGGCTACCCCCCTGCAGGGTAATTTATTACTTTTCCTCTCTCTTTGCGGTGAGCACACACAACCTAGAGCAAAAACCTAAAAAAAAAGAATACTATAGGAAAAAGAATGCTTTTGAGGACCTTGAGAATCAGCTTGTCAGCTAGACCCCCACAAAGGACCACCGCTTGTAGAGGATTAGCAAAATACATGCCATGTGTGATATTGCCACCAGAAACTTGTATGGTTATCTCTCCCCATTTTCATAAGTAATGTGACCAAACAAACAGATCCACTGCCTGATTCACCCAAAACCAGTATCAGAGGCACTGGCTCTTAAAGCAAGAAAGAGTTTTATTGCGGGACCAGCAGTTGGCATAATGGCTATGTTGCTGGACTCCCATGTAGTCGACCACAGCTTGAGTTCCTGACCCGGTGGCTTAAACTCATGCCAGGCACATGTGTGTGCATGCCCAAGATCCCGAGAGGAAAATGGAGGAGAAGGGATTGCGGCATGGCCATCCCCCCGGGGAGTGACCTCTTGATTTCTGTCTTTCTGTCTCTGTGGCAAGCGTATGCGCCCTGTAGCAAAAACCTCTCCAAGAAAAAAAAAAGTTTTATTGTATTGCCAACAGGCAAGGAGACAGGAGTAGACCTCAGATCTTTCTCTCAGAATGGAACAGAATGGGGTCTTTTATAACAGTAGAAAGTGGGAGGGGGCACAGGGTGATGTTTGCCAGTCCCCGTTGGCTTGTACTAACTAGTAGGGGAACGTCTTCTAGTTTCAGGTTGGTTAGTACCAGGGGATTTCCAGCATTGCAGGCTCTTTAGTCTAGACTGCAACAATGTAGGGCACCTACTTCTGATCTCATTCCCCAGAAACAAGTCCTATTTGTGTTTTTTTTCTGTTGCAACTGTGTTTTGTTCCCTTTTAGCAACTAGGGTCAGCTTTAGCTCCCTCAGTCCTCTTAGGCATGTGTGTCCTGCAGGTAAGCTTACATGACGGTACCAAGTTTTTCCCTCTTAGGCCAGTTCTAGGCAGTTGCACAGTAAGAGTGCATTAGGTGGGGATTTTCCAGTAAGATACACATACTGAGCAAAAAGGCCTGGGGGGAAAAGCAGAGATTAGAAATCATGACTACAAAACAACAACAAAACCCTGGCTTTTGACAGAAAGTGGAAGAATATGGAAGATTTATTGCTGAGTGAAGCAGGCTATGAAGGAGAGACACTGTATGTCCCCACTTAATATATACCGAGTGTCCGCACTCTATAACTGAAACTGACGGGCTAAAGGATGTACAAACACAAGAGATGGATGTGAATGCCAGATGTGGTGTGTGTGGAGCAGTGGGGCCTGGGGAAAAACATTTGGAGGAGGGATACGGAGACAGCATTGTTGAGACAGGAAGGTAGTGTTGTTATATTTTGATCAACTCGACCGGGGAGAAATGTTCACATATTGAAATGATCACCTTGTAAGCTAAATAATGTGATTGAATGTATTTTAAAAAATGTAAATTAAAAAAAAAAAAAAAAAAAAAGAAATCGTGACTACACCAGTAGGGCAGGACACAGAGCAAACTGACTTGTGTTTAGTTTTTTCATTTGTAAAATAAGGACATCTGTCCTAACTACCATGCCAAGTTGTTAAAACATTGAAAAAAGACGTAATAGATTTTCATTTATTAGAGGAAAGTAATCCTGCTATATAAACACAAAGTGGTAATAGTAGCAAGATGAGATTCAGAACTAAATTTTGTTTTAGTGTTTCAGCCAGCGCCCAGTAGGAAATACCTGGCTCTATCAGGCATATCCTTTGCCCATGGTAGCTTTGTTTGGGTGGGGTCTGTCTACGGGGATTTGAAACTGGCCCTCTGACACCTCTCAGCCTCTTTCCGTGGCCAGGCCCAGTGCTGTTGGCAGTATGGCTGTTGCCTACCATTCTTGGCTTGTGTGAAACGTGCTGTGGAAATCCACATGGGACTCAGAAGGACAGAGTGGAATACCCAGCTCCAGTATCTGGCCACTCTGCCTCCTGGCTCTCCAGCTGATAGAGCATGCACAGACATCCACGCACATGCTCTCTGCACACAGCGTGGGAGAGCCTGGATTCGGAGTCAAGAGCCCTGGGTCTGGATTCTGGATTCACCTTCTAGTCTGTGTCCTTGGCTAAGTCCTTTCTCCAGCCTTGACCCAGCCTCTCCCCGTGTGAGAGGGCAGGTTTGCCAAGAGAGTCCCACTGCTTAGAGTTAAGTACAGAGACCTTCACAATCCTTAGTTCCCCTGTGTTCTCTTCCTTTGCATTGCCCTGTGGAAATAAATTCCTCTGTCTGTATTTCCTGCTGAAAAATGCCAAGCTTAGCACACTGGAGTCCCAGTGGCTCCAGGGCCCTCTACACTGTGTAGGGAGGGTGTGGGGAGGGAATCTGTGACTGGATAGGCCAAGAAGCTCATCCTCGAGGACCCTATGTGAAAATGGAATCTGTCGGTCTTCCTCCTGGATCTCTATTTTATTGGCATAATCCTACATTTCTTGTCTTTTGGAGATTAAGATCATATAACAGGATGGTTCTGTGTTGTGCTCACTTTATATCGATTTGTTTATTTAAATTTATTTTTAGTTTTGCTATAGGGCACATGTGCTTTCTCGGACCTGGGATGGGGTAGAGAGAAAACACCACCCAGGAGGGATGACCACAGTGCAGTCCCTTCTCTATTCTCCCCTTAGGATTTTCGGCACACAGGCACATGCACCCAGTATGTTTTTCAAGCTGCTGGGTCCAGGACTTGGGACTGTGCAATTAGCTATGTGGGATTCACCTGTTTTAACTACCATGACACTGGGTTGTCATATTGATTATTTCTGCTCTTTTGTTAATACCCATAAATTTACCTCTCTTTAGATAGAAGCCACTTTAAGCATCATTAGAAGACAACTGCATCCCAGGCAACTTGTCTTTCTTGTTGTCTTCTTCACATGTGGAACAGAGGATTAAATTGGGACTGTTGGGGGACTTACTGGTCTCTGAGAGCTTACATTGCTTTTTATTTTTTTTTCTGGACCCCCCCTTACAAAATAGTTTCATGAAGATTATTTCCTGGGCAATTCCACTCTTTTACTATTGCGTGAGTAGGTATGAGCTACTTGGTGAGACCTCCTTTCTGATTTTAGAAAGCCTCCTTTATCAGTGTGATTTTCATGTAACAGCCTAGAAACACAATTCAGCTTCATCAGAAAAAAAACCTATGTATCAAAGGAGGCATATAACCATAAAAGTACTTTGAAATCCCAAGACATTTCATAAAGATGTATGAGTACATTACTCAGTTATTTTGAAAGGATTTAAAATTTTTTCTTGGTTGCCATGGCTAATGATTATAGCCATCAGAATGAGCTTGTAGTTATGACTTTCAGTCTGTTGTATGAAAATGATTCTGATGTCATAAAACTGACTCAGCTTGGTTCACAGGATAATAGTGCAGAAGAAAAGCTGTTTGAACCCATATGTTTGTTATGCTCAATGGCAGGAAGGGCAATTGACTGTATGCAGAAATGGGCTGCTATTTAAATCGGAGAAATTGGGAGGTTGTCAGAGAAAAGGGGACAAAGATCTGGGTAATCCTGTCTAGAAAACTGATGTAATTTAAAATGGGGACTTTGGAATAAAGAAGAGATGGCTATCTGTTTAGAAGACCCAGAAGGAGACAAAGATGAAAAGCTAGGGAACCAGCAGTTAGCATAATGACTATGTCGCTGGACTCCCACGTAGTCGACTGCGGTTCGCGTCCCAGACCCGGTGGCTTAAAACTCACGCCGGGCACGTGTGCATGCATGCCCAAGATCCCGAGAGGAGAATGGAGGAGAAGGGATTGTGGCGTGACCATCCCCCCTGGGGGGTGATTTCTCGCTTTCTGTCTCTATGTCTCTCTCTGTCTGTCTGGCAAGCGCACGCGCCCTATAGCGAAAACCTCTCCCAAAAAAAAAGAAAAAGAAAAAAAAAAGCTATATATTGGTCTTTAAGTGTGTATTATCTGGAGGGCTGCTTCACCCCCACCATGTCCACCTAATCACTTATAAATAAGATTTCAGAATTAAAGATCACTGTTTGTACGGGGGAGGAGGGACGTATATGGTGGGGTGGAGTACGGAAGAGGGACAGGAAGGAGTGGTTGGGCCATAACTCTTAGAAACCCTGGTGAGTTTGAGTTTGAGTCTCCATAGCAGTGGTGAATCCGGTTAGTGCCTTTCAGATAAAACGATTCTATAGAAACGGTCATCATAAAAGCCACCCTGGATGCATCAGTTATGAGACAGGCAAATTCCACACTGCATTTTGTGGTGGAATTTTCTTCTTTTGAAAGACAGAGATTTTTTGACTACGTGTATGCTTGCTAGAGAGACAGAAAGAGACAAGAAAACAAGAAATTACATGCCCTCCAGGGGGCATGGCCACGCTTCAATCTCTTCTCTTCCATTCTCCTCTCAGGATTTTAGGCACGTTTGCACATGCACCCTACGTGAGTTTCAAGCTACAAGGTCCAGGACTTAACTGCGGTCAACCATGTGGGAGTCCAGAGCCTAAATCACTATGCTATCTGCTGGCCCCGTGGTGGAATTTTCAGCTACTAAGGAGTTACTGTTGAAACCATCTGGTGGTATACTGGTTAAGATGGCTAAATCCCACACTGCTGGCTGCATGGTTTGATTTCTGAACCCTGAGTCTCAAGAAACATACCAGGCACATGGGCATGGGTGCCTAGAATCCCAAGAGGTGAATGGTGAAGAAGAGATGGAGACATGGCCATCCCCCTTGGAGGTGATTTCGTATCCCCTACCCTACCCAGCAAGTACACTCGCCCCATAGCAAATTAAACAAAAGAAAGAAAGACAAAATTCAGCCTAGGGAAAATAGTGAGTCCCTGTCTCTAAAATAACATAAACTTTACGTCCCAGCCTTTGTGGCACAGTCAGTGACATAGTAAACTACAGCACTGGAAGCCGCATGGCTGACCACAGGTTCAGCTCCCTGGCATTGGGTGTGTGTGCTCCTGCCCAGGATCTTTATAAGCTGGAGGGCTAGGAGAGGGAAATTGCAGTGTGACAAGACCCTACCAGAGTTTTCCTCTTTCTTTCTGTCGCTCATACTCATGAATAAAATTTTAAAATAATTGTTATTCTAAAAATAGGGGCCAGCAAGTGGCATAGAGGTTAAGGCACTAGGCTCCCATATGGTTGACCTGGTTCAAGCCTGGACCCAGCGGCTTGAAAATCACAAGGCATTGTGTGCATACATGCCCAAAACCCTGAGAGGAGAATAGCGAAGGGGTTGTAGTATGGACATCCCCCTGGAGGGTGATTGTGATTTCTCATTTGTACTCTCTCTTGTGCAAGTGCACGCACCCTATAGCAAAAGTCTGATTTTTTTTTTTTTTTTTTTTTTTTTTTTTTAATTTGGAGAGGGACCAGCAGTTGGAGTAATGGCTACGTCACTGGACTCCCGTGTAGTTGACCATGGCTTGAGTCCCGGGCCTGGTGGCTTAAACTCACACTGGACACGTGTGCGTACGTGCCCAAGATCCCGAGAGGAGAATGGAGGAGAAGGGATTGTGGGGTGGCCATCCCCCAGGGGCAATTTCTCACTTTCTGTGTCTCTGTCTCTGTCTTTCTGGTGAGTACATGCTCCCTATAGCAAAAATCTCTCCAAAAAAAATTTTGAGTGCGTGAGCTCACCAGAGAGAAACTGAGAGACAGAAAGGGAGAGACCATCCCCCACAGGGATGGGCACGCATGCACATGTGTCAAGCATGAGTTTTAAATCACCAGGTCCAGAACTCGAACTGCTGCCAGCCATGTGGGAGTCCAGCAATGTAACCATTATGCCACCTGCTGGTCTTCCCAAAAAAAAATTTTCTAAAAATATTTGTAATTTTTTTTAAAAAGAATTATTTTATTTAACTTTATTTATTGATTGACTGATTTTAATTAGACCAGAGTGGGACAGAGTGAGAGAGAGAAAGGGAAAATGAGAAAGCAAGCTACCAGGTCTGGGGCTCGAACTGTGGTCGGCCATGTGGGAGTCCAGTGCCCCTAACTACCACACCACCTGCCGGCCCCTAAGGATTTTTTTTTTGGAGAGATTTTTGCTATAGGACATCTGCACTCGCCAGAAAGACAGAGATAGATAGAAGGCAAGAAATCAGCTCTCGGGATCTTCGGAATGCATGCACACACGCCCTGCCTGAGTTTAAACCACCAGGTCTGGTACTTGAACTGCGGTTGACTACATGGGAGTCCAGCGACATAGCCATTACACCAACTGCTGGTCCCATGGACTTTTAAAAAGAGTAATCAGAAGAACTGCATACTAGTAAAACAATTCCAATGAGTCTAAACATACACATTTTCTTAAATTCTTGAAAACAACTCAAACATTAATGCATCACAAGCTGAACTGAACTCAAGTTTTCGTTCTGTGGCTCAAATCCTTTCCTTGGAGAAGAATTAGCATCATCTTACATTCAGGGAGACAACAGGCCTGAATGAGAGGAGTTCCTTAACACAGTCTCACTCAGATGGAGACCCTAACAGCATCACAGAGAAATAACTGAAGTGTCTGTGGCACCTGGTGCATCTAGACATTTGATATGCCCCCTCTAAGAACCAGAGCCAGCAAGGGTACCATGGAGATAAATGCAAGCCAGAGGTGCTCCTGGTCATTCTTGTGATATGTCCAGAGATCCTGCAAGTCACCACCTGCCAACTCCCTAAGACATCTGCAGTCTATTCCTCCAGGAAACTTCTCAAACATACATCAACCCAAGTAAAGAGAGAAAAGACATACATATTGCAAGGCCCAGAAAACTATCTGGAATGATTTAGGAGAGTGTTTGACTCATTTTTGTAAAAGCTTTTTTTTTTTTTTTTTTTTTTTTTTTTTGGAGATGTTTTTGCTACAGGGCGTATGTGTGTTCCCCAGAAAGACAGAGAGAGACAGAAAGCAAGAATTCCTCTCAGGATCTTGGGCACGCACGCACACGCGTGAGTTTAAACCATCGGGTCTGCGACTTGAACCACAGTCGGCTACATGGGAATCCAGCGACATAGCCATTACCCCATCTGCTGGTCCCCAAAATGCTTTTTTTTTTTAATAATTGTTTTATTTATCTTTATGTATTTATTTATTTATTTTAATTTGATCAGTGAGGGGCAGGATGACAGAGAGAGAAAGAACATGAGAAAGCAAGCCACCAGGTCTGGGACTTGAACCACAGTTGGCCATGTGGGAGTACAGTGCCCTTAACCACCACGCCACCTTCTGGCCCCCAGCTTTAGTTTTAATAGATCAAAATCGAAAAATGTTAAGAGAAATTTGCTTAAGACTTAAAGCCAGGAAAAAGGTTAGGATTCAGTTCAAACAGTAGGTAAATGAACCTATCAACAGTTTAAGAGTAAACAAAAGTCCTTAAATCTGGAAAATCAAAGCATGGAAGAAAATCAGTTATATTTTAGTCAAAAGTCATAAAATTCTATCTCACCAATTCAGTCTCATGTACTTATTCTCTCTTCTATTGAATTTGCAGTGTTACTGTGATCTGATCTTTCCATTTAAATTCTGGAAGTGAACATTCAATGTTATTATTGATCTTTCCAGACTTATCCCTACCATTAAGTTGCCCATTCTCTTGGTTGCTATTTGTACTCTTATTTCTGTGTGTCCGACTTCAGTTTCCCTAGTATAGCACTCCCCTCAGCACTTTTTGGAAAGATGGCCTGATATTGGTAAATTCTTTCCAGTTTTGTTTATCTGAGAATGTTCTTGTCTTTTCTTCCCATATGAAGATATTCCCATATCTTGCTGAATATAGTATTCTTGGTTGAAATTGTTTCTCACTTAACACTTTGAATATATTTTCTCATTCTTTTCTTGGTTGCATTGTTTCAGATGAGAGGTCCGATGTTCACCTGATGGGATATCCTTTGAAAGTAACCTGATGTTTCTCTCTAGCCAATTTTAGTATCTTGTCTGTATGTGGTTTTGGTCAATCTGGCTATGATGTGCCTTGGTGAACTTTTTTTTTTTAAAGCTTTTTGCCATGGGGCAACTTTTATTCATCAATTGAATATTTTTTAAAGATTATTATTTTTTATTTATTATTATTATTTGCCACAGGGCACGTCTGCTCTCCAGTGAGAGAAGGCGACGTCTGCTCTCCAGTGAGAGAAGGCGACAGAGAGAGAGAGAGAGAGAGAGAGAGAAAAGAAGCTACCAGGTCCAGTACTCAAACTGCAATTGGCCATATGTGAGTCCAGTGCCTTAACCCCTACTCTACCTACTGGTCCCATCAATTTAAAAAAAATTTTTTTTTTTTTTGGGGAGAGGTTTTTGCCATAGGGCGTGTGCACTCGCCAGACAGACAGAGAGAGACAGAGAGGCAGAAAGTGAGAAATCACCCCCCAGGGGGAATGGTCACGCCACAATCCCTTCTCCATTCTCCTCTCGGGATCTTGGGCACGCACACACACGCGCCCGGCGTGAGTTTTAAGCCACCGGGTCCGGGACGCAAACCGCGGTCGACTACGTGGGAGTCCAGCGACATAACCATTATGCTAACTGCTGGTCCCAAAAAAATTTATTTAAGAGAGATTTTCGCTATAGGATATGTGCACTCACCTGAGAGACAGAGAGACAGAAAGTGAGAATCACCCCCCAGGGAGTTGGCCATGCCACACAATTACCAAGTCAATGAATATGTGTTTAGCACATTCACATGTCCCAAGGCAGAAGGACAAAACCAAGATTCTAAAAGAGCTCAGTGATCAAGAATGAAAGGGTAAAACTATATAATAAAGATTAACAGAGATAAATATGCTAAAAGGAGGGAAGACAGAAACAAATGATAGACTTTAACTAACTTGCTGCCTTAACATTAACACTAATTTAGCATTTTGTAGGTTGGTAGATAAGTAAAGATGATTTATTCACAAAATAATTTAAATTGGGTACCTGTAATGTGTAGGCACTATGTGAAATCTGGCAGAAAATTAGATAAAACACAACTCTTTCATAAAGCTAGCATTTAGTTGAGGGTCAGATCATGCATAATAAATACATTGCATAACTTATGTATTAGAGGTTGGTAAATGCTGTGGGGTGAATAGAGTGAGGTAAAGGGAGAGGGTTACAGTTTTTAATAGGGTAGTCAGGCCTCATTGAGATAGTGACACTGGGGACCAGCAAATGGCGTAATGGTTACATCACTGGACTCTCAAACTTGACCCTGATTTGAGTCTTGGACCCAGTGGGTTCAAACTCATGCCAGGCGCGTGTGCGTGCGTGCCCAAGATCCTGAGAGGAGAATGGAAGAGAAAGGATTGCAGCAGGGCCATCTCCTCCCTATGGGGGTGATTTCTCATTTTCTGTCTCTGCCTCTCCAGAGAGCGCACGTGCCCTATAGCAGAAATCTCTCTTAGAGAGAGAAAGAGAGAGAAAGTGATACTGGAACAAAGACGAGAAGGAGTTAAGGAGTTAAGGGCCATGTAGCTCTCTGAGGAAGAACATTCTAGGTGGAGGAGAGCACCAGTGCAAAGGCTGACACAGGGAATGGTGCTGGCGTGTTTGAGGAACAGCCAAGAAGCTATCAGCAGCGTGATCTGGAATGATGATGGAGGAAATTAGTGGGAGTTGAAGTAGAAAAGGTGTATGTTCAGGGCCGACAGGTGGCATGGTCGCTGAGGTTCTAGACTCCCATATGGTCGACCACGGTTTGAGTCCCGAACCTGGTGGCTTGCTTTCTCACTCTCCCTTTCTCTCTGTCTTTCTCTCTCTGGCCAAAATTGAAGAATAATGACAATAAAATTAAAATTAAAATTAAAAAATAAATAAATATTTAATTTAAAAAGAAAGAAAAGAAAATGTACATGTTCCGTCTCCCCCATGTGAAGCTGGGACTGGGATTGATGTGTGATGATGGTTCAGGAGACCAGGACCAAAGCAGTGAGTGAGCATTGCCAGAAGACGATTTGGGCTCAGCATAAGGAAGACTGAGCAATTAGGGCTGCTGTGGATTCAGGGAAGTACGTTTTGGCCACTGCCTCATTTTGAACACAATGCGATAAAGACTTCGTCTTCCAAAAGACAGCAGGAAGTTGGGTGGAATATTTAATTATAATTGAAAACTAAGTTTCACAGGGTATCCACAGAGCCATACAGGAGTAGAGCCTGAGCCAACAGGCCGGATTCCCACATAAGCTGGATTCCCTTGAGTTTGGAATGATGGGGCCAGTGCTGACTGACGTCTGCTGGCCAAGGGGATGTGTCTGGTCTCAATCTCTGCTGTACCAGCCCTTTGCCTGTAAGTCATGGAGTCATTTGGTTATAGTGAACCTTCTGAGCCAGAAACACCTGAGTCTTAGGAACACAAGAAGTATGCTGTTTTTTGTTTGTTTTTTATTATTGCTAGAGGGTGTATGGTGTTTGCCAGAAAGAGAGAAATGATTGATCGATTGATAGATTCACAGGGCATCCCCACCAACAGGTACATGACTATGCTATAGTCCTTTCTCCTCCACTCTGTCCTTTCGGCATCCTGAACACTCAGTCATACATGCCTGGCATAGTTTTCGACGCAGGACTGGGATTTGAACCACAGTCAGCCCCGCTCCTCTAACCAGTATGCTTATAAGTCTAGCCCCAAGTCCACTGATTTAAAAATTTGCCTAGATGGCATAATGGTTATGCTGCTGGACTCCCACATAGTTGACCATAGTTTGAGTCCCAGACCCAGTGGCTTAAAACTCACACCGGGCACGTGTATGTGCATGCCAAAAATCCAGAGAAGAGAATAGAAGAGAAGTGATTGTGGTATGGCCATCCCCCTTGGGGGGTGATTTCTCACTTTCTGTGTCTCTGTTTCTCTCTTTCTCTCTGGTGAGTGCACATGTTCTGTAGCAAAAAACTCTCTAAAAAAATAAATAAAATTTAAAAATAAAAATATGCATAGAAAGACCTTTTCTAGAGAGTAATAGTTTTTTTTAATAATTATTTAATTTGGGGGCCAGCAGTTAGCGTAATGGCTATGTCGCTGGACTCCCATGTAGTCAACAGCAGTTCGAGTCCCAGACCCGGTAGCTTAAAACTCATGCCAGGCGCGTGTGTGTGCATGCCCAAGATCCCGAGAGGAGAATGAAGGAGAAGGGATTGCGGCGTGACCATTCCCCCGGGGGGTGATTTCTTGCTTTCTGTCTGTCTCTGTCTGGTGAATGCACGTGCCCTATGGTAAAAGCCTCTTAAAAAAAAATTATTTAGGGACCAGCAGTTAGCGTAATGGCTATGTCGCTGAACTCCCACGTAGTTGACCGCGGTTTGAGTCCCAGACTCGGTGGCTTAAACTCATGCCGGGCGCATGTGCATGCGTGCCCAAGATCCCAAGAGGAGAATGGAGGAGAAGGGATTGTGGTGTGGCCATCCCCCCTGGGGGGTGATTTCTCGCTTTCTTTCTCTCTGTCTCTCTCTGTCTGGTGAGCGCACGTGCCCTATGGCAAAAATCTCTTACCCAAAAAAAAAAAAAAATTATTTAATCTGGGGGAACCGGCAGGTGGCATGGTGATTGAGGTGTTGGACCTCCCATATGGCCAACCATGGTTTCAGTCCTAGACCTGACAACTTGCTTTCTCACTTACCCTTTATCTCTCTGTCTCTCTTGGGTCAAATTAAAAAATAATAATAAATAAAATAAATTTTTTTAAAGAATTCTTTTTATTTATTTATTTATTTACTTTAGGGCACATGCATTCACCAGAGAGGGACAGAGAAAGAAAGAGAGAAAACAAAAAAGTGAGAAGCCCAGGACTCCGACTGCAGTCGGCCAGCACCTTGACCAACTGCAGTTGGCCATGTGGAAGTCCAGCACCTTTACCACCCTGCCACCTGCTGGCCTGAGAGTAACAGTTTTTAAGTAGCTCCTAGTTTCACAGTCCTTAAGGAGTGGAACATCTTTTAAAATCTTTTTTTGTCAAAGTATCATCTACAAATAGTTTAGAGTGAAATTAGAGAATGAAGGAAGGCCTGGTCCTATAGCCTGGTAGTTAAGAGAAATAAGTCTCACATGATCGACCCTGCAGTCCAAGTTCCAGCCTTACCAGCTTAAAATATACACTGGGTGCATGTGCATGTGTGTGTGCACTCAAAATCCAGAAAAAATGGAGCCGTAGAGGAGAAGAGGTTGTGGCATGACAATCCCCTATGGGGAGGGGGGTGCTTTCTCGTTCTCCTGTTTATCTTCAGCAAGTACATGTTCCCCTTGGCAAATAAATATGTAAATAGAAATATTTTTTAAAGTAAAAAAAGAAAAGTGAACTATTGGGTCATTGGAAAAGTCATGACACATTTTTGCATAGAAAAAATACATCATGACTTTTCCAACAACCCAGTAGCTGCTAGATATGTAAAAAGAAAGCCCTCTCCTCTTTCCTCCCTTTCTATTCCTGACTCCTGTTCCCCAGAAGCAGCCACTGCCCTGTCTTCAAGCTCTTCTGACATTTATTCTGTATTTCGAAGTCCTATGTTTACATTGTTCTCTTAGTTTTCTCTGTTTTAGTAATAATTACTGACCTTCTGCCTGAACAGATAAGAATATAATTCCCCAGCACAGCACATATTTTTAGTCCACCCACAGTAGTTATGATGCCTTTTTGGGTTAAATTAATATTCACTGTATACATTATTGTTGAGCCAGGGTATTCCATGGTTATCTGGCCTTTCTTAAAACTTTTCCTCTGTAGTATCAGTGATTCCTCTGATTAGTTTTCTATAAATCCACCCAAAATTCATCTCCAAACTCTGTCAGAACTGAAGCTTTCCCCTTTTCACCAGACACCTCACATATTGTCGCTCTCTTTGATCTTGTTGCATCCTCTAGAGTCCCATGACTCCAGATCTAGCTCGGCCCCTCCTTTCTAGGCCTGCTGTACAGCTGTAGCCTCAGAACTTCCCTCATTGGGTTCCTCACCAGCCTTTCTCTATTCATTCATCAAATTTTGATAGAATGCCAACCATTTAGGCACATTTAGACACCGAAGTATACTAACCAGAACAGCCCACGTGGAGCTCAGATCCCCTCCTTGTTCCATTTCCTCTAGCTTCCAGGGTTGCTGCTGAGATGATGGTTTCTGAGTCCGTATTCCTTGTATGTGATCTTTCTTCCCTTTGGGAAACTTAGGGTTTTTTCCCTGGGCTCCTGAAATGCTGTGAGTACACATACTGGTAAGTGTTCTCCGTTATCATGCTGATATTTAGCAGGCCCTTTCTACCTGGAGTTTCAGTTCTTCAGAGAAGTTTTCCCTTGTTCTTTCTTTTGTATTTTTCCTCCTTTTCTCCTCTTCCACATTCTTTTTACTCAAATGTTGGTTATGTTGAACTAATTATCTAATTTTCTCTTTTATTTTTTTCTATTTTACATGTTTAGTTCTACTTTTTTTTTGAGTTCTTTTGTTTTGTTTTCAAGATTATTTCTAGTTCTTCTACTGATTGAAAAATTTTCTGCTGGACCAGTCCTGTGATCTCATGGTTAAGTAGCCAGATCCCACATGGCCAAATGAGCAGTTCAAGTCCTGGACCTGGAGTCTTAAGAAGCACACCTGGTAGGACTGGCAGTTGGCATGGTAGTTACAGGCACTGGACTCCCAGATGGCTGACCGTGGTTCAAGTCCGGGACCTGGCGGCTCTCTTTCTCACTTTCTCTCTTGTTGAATTAAAAGAAATAAAAAAAAAGAAAGAAAGTTAAATAAAATAATTCTTTATAAAACAAAGTTTATTAAAAAAAAAAAAGAAGAAATACACCTGGTACATGTGCACTCTGCCCCTCTCCAGTCAAAATTAAAAATAAATAAATAAATAAATAATTTTTAAAAAATATATTTTATTTAACTTTGTTTGTTTTGGAGAAGTTTTGCTCCGGTGTGAGTTTAAACCACCTGGTCCAGGACTCGAACCACGGTCGACTACATGGGAGTCCAGCAACATAGCCATTACGCCTTAACTTTATTTATTATTGTTTTAATAGTTCCAGTGAGACACACACATACACACATACATACACAAAGAGAGAGAGAGAAAGAGACAGAAAGTAAGAACGTAAGCCTTCAGGTCTGGAACTCAAAACATGGTTGGCTATGTGGGAGTCCAGTGCCCTTAAACACCATAAACCGTAAACACCTTAAACACCTACTGTCCCCATTGCTTTATATTTTTAACCCTATGTCAAAATATAAATCCGAGGGACCAGCAATTAGCATGATGGCTATATCACTGAACTCCCATGTAGTCGACTACGGTTCGAGTCCCGGACCTGGTGGCTTAAACTCACACTGGGCACGTGTGCGTGCGTGCCCAAGATCTCAAGAGGAGAATGGAGGAGAAGGGATTGTGGCATGGCCATCCCCCCAGGGGGTGATTTTTCACTTTCTATTTCTATATATATGTGTGTGTGTGTGTATGTGTATGTGTATATATATATATATATATATATCCAACTTTCTTATTGTCTTTCAAGTGAAAATTAATGTAGAGTTGTAGCCCAACCCCTATTTGGCATCCAGAGAAGAAATCTTTTCTACTCTGGTGTTGTGACTAGTCCATTTTTGAAAGGTTATTTCCTTGAAATGGAAGCAGAGTAGAAGGCGGGTATCCAGATCACTCTCTAAAATAAATGTCCTTGTCAGCTCAAAATGACTTCATCAATCGTTTTCCAGGGCAGTTCATTTCACATCAAGTTGAGTTGGCTCTTGAGCCCAGCATTCTCCTTGGCTCACTGTGACTGTTCTGGTCTAGTTGTTTTCCATAGGCTTGGATCCACACCAAAGGCTATTGAGCTTCCGAAGTCACTGGCCTATTGAAGTTTTCAATTATTTTGGCCTTGTTTAAAGAAATAACAGAGTGGCTGAAAAAGTGATGACCATATTTTTAAACTTCTAAAGAATAATGTATCCTCCAGTGAAGCAGTTGTCAATGTGGAGGTAACACAAATATTTATCATGTGAAAAGTTTTCTTTAGGGCCAGATGGTGTCATGGTGGTTAAGGCAGCCAGATCCCTCATGGCCAATAGCACAGTTCCAGTCCCAGATCTGGTAGCTTGAAAAACACACCAGGCATGTGTGTGTGCATATCCAAAATCCCAAGAGGAGAAAGGGGAAGAAGGGATTATGGCATGACTATCCCCCTGGGGGATGCCTTCCCACTCTTTCTCTGGAAAGTGCACACACCCTCATACCCTATAGCAAAAAAAAAAGGTTTTGGCAAAGGAAGTGAAACCATAACATACTAGAAATTTTCAATTTTTAAAAATTTTATTATGTGGGGGAAAATTGTATTATGTGGGGAACCAGCATTTGGCATAATGGCTATGTCACTGGACTCCCATGTAGTCAACCACAGTTCGAGTCCCGGACCCAGTGGCTTAAACTCACACTGGGCACGTGTGCATGTGTGCCCAAGATCCCAAGAGGAGAATGGAGGAGAAGGGATTGCAGCGTGGTCATCCTCACGGGGGAGGGGGGGGTGTGATTTCTCACTTTCTGTCTCTCTGTCTTTCTGGCAAGCATATACGCCCTATAGCAAAAACCTTTCCCCCAAAAAATATTGTACTATGTGAACATTAAGAGTAGCATAAGTAGAATCATTATTTTTGGTATGTATTCACATATTTTCATCTGTTCAGCAGTCTTCTCTGTCTGTGGTGTGTTCTGATGTGTATTGGTACATAAAAAACCACTCCAAAACTCAGCGGCTTGCAACAATAGTTTGATTTCTCTCATGATTCTGTGGACTGACTGGACTCAGTTGGCTAGTTCTCATTTGGGGTCTTCTCATGTGCTAGTCAAATGACATCTGGGTCTCATCATTTGCGGGCTTGCTGGCCTGGATGTGGAAAATGCTTCTGCACTCAGATGTGTCTCCCATGTTTCAACTGGGGTGGCTGGTGTAGCTGATGGTCTGACATCCCTTTCTCCATGCACCTCTCCCCCGGCCTGTCTGGGCTTCTTCAAACACAGCAGTGTCTGGGTAGCTGGGCTTGATACATATTCTCCAGCTTTCTCCTAATAGTTCAGTGCAGTCCAGAGACCTAGGTGAACTGGAAGGCTTCCTGTGCCCTGTTCTTGAAGTCGGCACTGTCGCATTCATGCATTTGCTGGACAAGAGCATGTCTCAGGCCTCGTTCAGAATGGAGAAGGCTATGTTCAAGTGTGAGATCAGTACGTGAGATTCCTTGAGAGGCCCTCTTTGGATTGTGACTTCCACACTGTGTCACTGCTGCTTTTCTGAAGAATGTATTCCCAGTGTTTGTTTTGTTTTTCCTAACATTGCCTACTATCTCCATGAAGGTTGCATTTACATTTAGTGAATTTGGCATTTTTGACATATTTCATGATTTTTCTCTGTATATCATATTATTCTTAATTTAGAAAATACTCTCTCAGGGACTGGATAGTAGCACAGTGGTAAAATGCAATGCTCTTTGAGGTAGCCTCACGTGGGAAAGTTCTTGGATCAAGTATAGAGACCTCCCCGAGTATGCCAGTTACACGCTTGCAATTATCCAGGGCATGCTGAAGACTAGGGGTGGACCATGGAGTTGGGACTCTCTTGAAGGTTCTCTCTCTCTTTCCGTGTCTCTTATGCATGCAAGAAGTAAAAAAGAAAACAGAATTTGTTCTATTTTTTTTTCCTTTTTTTCAGAGAGAGATTTTTTGCTGTGGGGCATATATGCTTGTCAGAGACAGACAGAGAGAGAGAAAGAATGAGAACCCACCTTCCAGGGTAGTGGCCATGCCATGGTCCTTTCTCCATTCACCTCTCAGGATTTTGGGCATGCATACACACACCCCAGCATGCTTCAAGCTGCCGGTCTGGGACTTGAACAACAGTTGACCATGTGGGAGTCCAGCACATTAACCACTATGTCATATGCTGGCTTGAGAGTTATTTCTTTTTTATTTCCTTTTCCACTTCTTCATCCTATCAGGATTTTTGGCGCACATAAAACACCGGTGTGTTTTTCTTTTCTTTTCTGTCTTTTTTTTTTTTTTAAGGTTTTTGTCATGAGACCTGTGCACTCTCCAGAGAGAGTGAGAGGGGGACCAGCAGTTAGCGTAATAGCTATGTTGCTGGACTCCCATGTAGTCGACCGCAGTTCGCGTCCCGGACCCGGTGGCTTAAAACTCACACCGGGCATGTGTGCGTGTATGCCCAAGATCCCGAGAGGATAATGGAGAAGAAGGGATTGCGGCGTGGCCATTCCCCCTGGGGGGTGATTTCTCGCTTTCTATCTCTCTGTCTCTCTCTGTCTGGCGAGCGCACGCGCCCTATAGCAGAGAGAAACAGTGAGAGGGAAAGTGAAAAATCATCCCGAGTGTGGATGTCTATGTCACAATCTCTTCTCTTCCTGGGATTTTGGGGCACACACACACACACATGCCCAGCATGATTTTGAAGCTGCTGGGTCTGGGAATCAAACCACAGTTGACCATGTGAGAGTCCAGCACTGTAACCACTATGCCATCTGGTGTGTTTTTCAAGTTGCCAGGGCCAGGATTCGAACACAGGGGATCCCATTCCATTAACCACCAAGCCACAGAGCTGGCCCTCAAAATCATTCTGAATAAAGGCAAATAATACCTGTGAAACTAGAATGGTTTACAAACTTTTTTTCCACTAGAGAGTATATGTACTCACCAGAGAAAGGGGGAGGAGAAAGCACCTCCCATGGGGAGTGGTTATGGCACTAACCTCTTCTTCTCTGTTTCTCCCTTCTTTCAGGATTTTGGGCACACATAACCACATAAGTGCTCAGCATGTTTTTCAGGCCACTAGATCCAGGACTTGAACCACATGATCAGTCATGGATCCAGCTGCCTTAACCACCAGTCCATAGTCTGGCCCTCAGTGTGGGACTTACCAAGCTTATGGTAGCATTTATGATGTCAAGTATTTTTCAACCTTAATAAAAATCAAGTGGTTATTAGGATTAACTGATTTTCTGTTTGAAGAGTCTGATGTGTTGATATAATGCTGGCGCAGTTCTGAAGTTCTGCTATGAAACCAGCACAGAAACTGTGGCTTTATCTTTCATTTGCATATCACAAACTCTGGAATGGACAAACTGAATGACATTTATGTAAAGAAGCTACCATTTGGTCTAAATGAAAAATCATTTTTCAGAGTTATATGTAAGTAAACACACCTGCTGCTACAGCCTCAATTTCAGACACAGTCTTCTTAAAATTATAAAGGTGGGGCCAGCGGGTCACATGATGGTTAAGGCAGCTATACTCTCACATTGCTGACAGTGGTTCAAGTCCCGATCCTGGCAGCTTGCTTTCTCACTTTCCTCTCTCTGTTGCTCTCTGGTCAGTTTCAAAAAAATAAAATAAAATAATGATACTGAATAAAATTAAATAAAATATTTTTTTTTTAATTTGACCAGAGGGTGGGGGGAGAGAGAGAGCAAGAAAGAAAGAAGCTACAGGTCTAGGACTCTAACCATGGTTGGTCGTTTGCTGGCCCCTTAAAATAATTCTTTAGGAAAAAATTATAAACACAATGCTGTTGTTTCATTAGAAATTTTCAGGTTGCTAGAGTTAGCACTTTGGATGGTCAATATAAAAAAACATTTTATGCAACTTACAAGTTCCTCAGATTTCTAGGAAAATGGAAATTTGATACTTAAATTTTTTCATTGCATACATGCTGTATTTAATCTCATCACTACCTGAAAAATTTATCAAAAAAAGAAAGAATTAGTTGGGCCAGCTGGTGGTGTGGTGGTTAAAGCAGCTGGATCCCACATACCTGACTGTGCTGTTCAAGTCCCAGACCCAGACGCTTGAAAAACACTCCAAGCACATGTGCATGCATACCAAAGTCCCAAAAGGAAAAATGGAGAAGGGATTACAGTATGGCCATCCCCCATGGGTGCTTTCTTTTCTTTCGATTTTTTTTTTTAGGGGGGGGAGGTTTTTCGCTATAGGGCGCGTGCGCTCACCAGACAGACAGAGAGAGACATAGAGACAGAAAGCAAGAAATCACCCCCCAGGGGGGATAGTCACGCTGCAATCCCTTCTCCTCCATTCTCCTCTTGGGATCTTGGGCACACACGCACACGCACCCGGCGTGAGTTTTAAGCCACCCGGTCCGGGACGCGAACCGCGGTCAACTACGTGGGAGTCCAGCGACATAACCATTACGCTAACTGCTGGTTCCTCCTCCCCCCCCCCCCCCCATGGGTGCTTTCTGACTTTCCCTCTCAGCCTCTCACTGGTGAGCTCATGCATCATCAAGCAAACTAAAGATAAAAAAAAAAAATTCAGAAAAGCGTTAGCAAACAACATAGCTTCATATCAAGGTTGCTAAATTTGAGCCATTTCCTGTTTGTATGGTCTACAAGCTAAGAATAGTTTTTGTGATTTTTTTTTTTCAGTTTGCCAAAGGACACGTGTGCTTGCTAGAGAAAGAGAGAGAAGATGAAAAAGTTCTTCCTATGGGGGATGGTCACACTGCAGTCCCCTTCTCTCTTTAACCTTCCTTTTAGGAATGTAGGTATGCACACACATGTACCCAGCATGTTCTTCAAACCGCCAGGTCTGGACTCAAATTGTGCAGTCAGCCATGTGGGATCTCACTGCTCTAACCACCAGACTACTGGCTGGCCCATTTTTCTATATCTCTAAATGGTTGTAATAAAGAATAATATTTTGTGATGTGTGGGGATTATATGAACAGAGTCAGGGTTCTTGAGCAGTCTTACTGAAAGACAGCCACATCCAGTCATTTTTGATGAACGGAAAAATAACCTCCCCCGCCAAAAGGGATGACCATGCTGCAGTCCCTTCTCCTCAGACTCCTCTTGGGATTTGGGGCATGCACATGGACACACCTGGTATGATTTTTCAAGCCACTGGGTCAAGGACTCAAACCACGGTTGGCCATGTGGGAGTCTAATGCCTCAAATACCACACCACCTGCTAGCCCCATAAAATTGTTTTTAAAAGCGGGCTCCAGGAACCAGCAGATGGCATAGTGGTTGCATTGCTGGACTTCCATGTAATCAACCACTGTTCAAGGCCCAAACCCAGCAGCTTAAAACTCATGCCAGGCGCTTGTGTATGCATGCCCAAAATCCCAAGAGGAGAATGGAGGAGAAGGGATTGTGCCGAAGCCATCCCCTCTGGGGGATGATTTTTCGCTTTCTGTCTCTCCAGCAGGCACATGCACCCTATAGCAAAAAATCTCTCTCTAAAAAAAAATGTGGGCTGCAGAACCAGCTCTGTGGGGCATTCCTGCTGAACTGTTCAAATGAAGCTGAATCCTACATGTTTTGAATCCCCAGGCTGGTCAGCCTGAAACATGCTGGGGATATACATACACAAGTGCCCAAGATCTGAGATGCTGGAGGACTGGAGGAAGGGGATTGTGGAGTGACCAAACCCTATGGAACTTCTCTCTCTCTTACTTTCTCGCCCACTCATGCATGTATGCACACACTCACCCTTGAGCTCTATCATGAATAAAGAAAAAAGGGCTGGGGGCCAGTAAGTGGCATAGTGGTTAAGGCCCTGTACTCCCACATGGCTGACCACAGTTTGAGTCTCAGACCTCGTGGCTTAAAACTCACACTGGGCACGTGTGCATGTGTGCATGTGTGCCCAAAATCCTAAGAGGAGAGTGGAGGAGCAGGGATTGCAGCATAGTCATCCACCGGGGAGGTGATTTCTCACTTTCTCCCTCTCTGTCTCTGCTGTAAGCACACACATCCCTATAGCAAAGGTCTCTAAAGAATAAAAAAAGGAAGGAAGGACAGAAAAAGGAAAAGAAAGAAGAAAGAGAAAAGGGTGCAGAGAATTTAATAAAAATGTTGGTATACAGGGGCCAGCAGTTAGAGTAATGGCTATGTGGCTGGACTCCCATGTAGTCGACCGCGGTTTGCGTCCCAGACCCGATAGCTTAAAACTCACTCCAGGCACGTGTGCGTGCGTGCCCAAGATCCCGAGAGGAGAATGGAGGAGAAGGGATTGCGGTGTGGCCATCCCCCCTGGGGGGTGATTTCTCGCTTTCTGTCTCTCTGTCTCTGTCTGTCTGGCGAGCGCACGCGCCCTATAGCGAAAACCTCCCCCCCCCAAAAAAAAAAATGTTGGTATGGGGCCAGCAGGTGACATGGTGGTTAAGGTGTTGGACTCCCACATGGCCGACAGGAGTTTGAGTCCGAGACCTGATGGCTTGCTTTCTCTCTCTCCCTCTTTCTCTCTCTCTCTCTGGCGAACACATGTACCCTATAGCAAATTGTTTTGCTTTGTTTTTCATAGAGAGATTTTTGCTATAGGGCGTGTGTACTTGCCAGAAAGACAGAGAGACAGAAAGTGAGAAATCAACACCCCCTCACCCCCCAAGAGGGATGGCCATGCTGCAGTCCCTTCTGCTCCAGTCTCTTCTTGGGATCTTGGGCACACACATACACTTGCTAGGTGTGAGTTTAAGCCACCAGGTCTGGGACTCGAACCATGGTTGACTATGTGGGAGTCCAGTGATGTAACTGTTACACCCATCTGCTGGTCCCACACATTAAATTGTTATATGTTCATTTGAAAAGTCTTAATGACTGTCAAAGAAAATAATAAACAGGTTTAATCAGTCAGCAAAATTTTAGGTTAGTATTTACTAGGAAAATGTAGCATTACGTTTCTTGTAACTTAATTCTCAAATTAACTTTAGAAGGCAGAGCAGTTTTAAAATTTCCCACTTGTTCATAATTTATATTCCCTTATCTTTGAAGGTATTTTTATGTTTTAAAGAATTTAAGGTGGGGACCAGCAGTTAGCGTAATGGCTATGTCGCTGGACTCCCACGTAGTCGACCATGGTTCGCGTCCCGGACCCGGTGGCTTAAAACTCACGCCGGGCGCGTGTGCGTGCGCGTGAGTGCCCAAGATCCCAAGAGGAGAATGGAGGAAAAGGGGTTGCTGCGTGGCCATCCTCCCAGGGGGTGATTTCTCACTTTCTATCTCTCTATCTCTCTCTGTCAGGCGAGCGCACGCGCTCTATAGCAAAAACCTCTCAAAGAAAAAAAAAAGAATTTAAGGTGTCTAGAAGAAGAAAAAAACAAAAATAAAAAGGGTTATTTTCCACCCAATAAAAAAGAAAAAAAAAAGTTTAAGGTGTTTGGGCCAGCAGGTGGCATGGTGGCTAAGATGCAGGATCCCACACGACTGACTCTGTGGTTCGAATCCTGGACTCAGCAACTTGAAAAGCAACTGGGCACCTGTGTGTGCATGCCCAAAATCCCAAGAGGAGAATGGAGAATGGAAGAGAAGGGATTATGTTGTGGCCATCCCTTCTTGGGAGTGATTCCTCATTTTCTCTATTTTTTGCCTTTCTTTGTCTCTCTCCAGTGAATGCAGTTGCCCTATGGCCAAAAGCGAAAAGAAAGACTTTAAGGTTGTTCTCTGATGTAAGACTACTTTAGGAAAATGTTTAATCTGCATAGCTTTCTAGGGATCTTATTTCTTTTATTAACACCTGTTTTTGGTGTCATTCCTATGCAGAAGGGTAGGCTGGTTCTGTTCAAAATGATGCTCTCCAGTTCTGGAAGCCTGTGGTACTCTGCAGTCATTTGGTTTGAACTGTGGCATTCATGTTTTGCAGACTTCATGATGGAATGTCCTACCTAAACCCAGTGAACTGGGAAGTCAGATGACTTGTCCAATTAAACCAAGCTAGTTTCTTAAGTGCAGTATTGTCTTTCAACTCACAAAAGCCACCCTTCGTGCTGACTGACTGTTTTTCTGCCCCAGGGAACAATCAGTGTTGGAGTGGATGCTACTGACCTTTTTGATCGCTACGATGAGGAGTATGAAGATGTATCTGGAAGCGGCTTTCCACAGATTGAAATTAATAAAATGCACATATCCCAGTCCATTGAGGTAAAGCACACAAACACCTCTCTGAGTGTGGCAAGGGCTTGAGTTAATGAGGCACAGCATACCAAGCAGCTGGAATGAGAGTCTGCTCAGGGTTTTTCTCATCTTTATTTATGAAAGGACGCAATTAGCCACTTGAAGGAAAAAAAAAAAAAAAAGAGCTCTAGTCAGCCTCGTTCATTACTGCTTTGCCTATATGTCAGCCGGCATGAGTGCTAGCTTTTGGGTCTCTCCAGTTAGGAAGTATTAACAAGCAGGGAGAAGCAGAACCCTTGATCATGGTAGTTTTAGGAAAAAGCAGGCCTCTGGAAAATTGTGAGAACCAGTTTTATTTAAAAGGCACACACTATTATTTGCTAAAAGGTTATAGAAGCTCTGCATGGTGAACTTTGGTGTCACTAAGTTGTCACCCTTCTGCCCACTTTTGGATGTGGGAAAGGCAGGCTATTCTTTTTTTTTTTCTTTAAGAATTATTTTACTGGGACTAGCAGTTAGCCTAATGGCTATGTTGATGAACTCCCACGCAACCACAGTTCACGTCCCGGACCTGGTGGCTTAAACTCACACCGGGCGCGTGTGCATGCATGCCCAAGATCCCGAGAGGAGAAGAGGAGAAGGGATTGCGGCGTGGCCATCCCCCCTGGAGGGTGATTTCTCGCTTTCTGTCTCTCTGTCTCTTTCCGTCTTTCTGGCAAGCACACGTGCCCTATAGCAAAAACCTCTCCCCCCAAAAAAAATTATTTTAATTTAACTTTATTTATTTATTTATACATACATACATACATACATACATACATACATACATTTTTTTTTGGACCAGAGAGGGACAGAGCAAGAGAAAGAGACAGTGAGAAAGCAAGCCGCCAGGTCTAAGACACAAACCACAGTTGGCCATGTGGGAGTCCAGCGCCCTGAACCACCACACCACCTGCTGGTCCCAAGGCAGGCTATTCTAATGAGGGTTACAGTAGGTTTCTGCTCATTCATTTATCTTCAAGTGCATCAGCCTGGAGTATGGAGTTTGAACTCAAGGATACTTGCTCCCCTCTTGGAGCTTCTAGGATCAGATACTGTAGCCATAGAGAATGCCCAGTCCCCAGGCCCTGAGCAAGGACAAAGGAGGCCTGACATCCCATAGTAGGAAGGGACACGGCGAAGTCATGTACAATGCAGTACTGATGATGCACTAAGAATCCAGCATTTGTCACTGTGTTTCCACCTGGTTTTTGAAATTTGGGCTTTAAAGCTTTGGCAGGACGTATTGCCTTCACAACCACATACAGGCCCTGTAACAAAGTGAAGGAGAGAAAAAAGAAAGAAGTTGAGGGAGGTAGTTACACATTCCTCTGTACTTCTGAGCTGAAGGGTCTTCTGCATCTTGCACATTGTACTCATAATGTATTCACTGAGCTATGAGGCCTACTCACAGCCTGGTGGTTAAGGGAACTAGTTCCTGCACGACCAACCACCATGAGTCCTGGACCTGGCGGCTCGAGAAATAGTCCAGGTATATGTATGTGTGTCTAAGCTCCAAAAGGAGGGAGAACTGGAGAAGGGATTGTGGCATGACTACACCCCCTGAGGGGGTGATGCTTTCTCCATCTCCTTTTGTACGTGTCTCTCTCTCTGGCAAACACACATGCCCTCTGGCAAAAATTTTTTTAGAAAGAAAACGTTGCTAGTGTTGGTACTTCCTATTGCCTTCATTCATTTAATACCAGCAACTATCATTTCCTAGGCACCCTTGACAGCCACAGACACAGCTATCCTCTCTGGAAGCCTCTCAACCCAGAATGGAAATGGAGGGGGCTCCATTAACTTTGCTCTCAGACGAGTCACTTCTGCAAAGGGATGGGGAGAGGTAAGAGCCGATTGGCTGGATTATGTTTTCCATACAGAGCCTTATTTCTAAACATTTACATTCTAGAAGCTAACCCTCAAAATGATTGGGACCAGCAGATGGTGTAATGGTTATGTTGCTGGATTCCCATGTAGTCAACCGTGATTCAAGTCCTGGACCCAGCAGCTTAAAACTCAACGTCAGCACGTGTGCATTCATGCCCCATATCGTAAGAGGTGAATGGAGGAAAAGGGATTACGGCATAGCCATTCCCCCTGCGGAGTGATTTCGTGCTTTCTGTCTCCCTGACTAGCGCATACACCCTATAGCAAAAATCTCTCTTAAAAAAAAAAAAAATGACCAAAGGTGGCCACAGTATGTTTAACAGGGTACCAAGTGTTAAACTTCCATAAGTTGACTGGCCCTAAGAGAAAAACGTCTCTTATCTGAGAAGAACGCCTGTCAGTCTGCTGAGCAATTTAAAGTTAGGATAGAAAAACAAGATGTTAACCTCCAGACTCCCAGGCTTGAGACACTTCACATCTTGCTCCCTTTGAGCACAAGTCTGTGGGCTAACCCCTCTCCCGACGCAGTCTAGAAGGTAGACGCCTGTTTCAATGCTCTGGTCCACTGACTGCTGGTCATTTAACAGCTAGTTCTGCTGAGCAAATTGAACTGTATCAAATTAACATTGAGGAGTTGCCTTGAAAGTCACCCAGACTAGTAAATGAGGCAGCCACAACTGGCTGCAACTTCCAAGGCCGTGTGCTTGTGGAACTGCTGATGGGCTCTAACATCAGGCCCCTGAGGACTGTCTCCACTCACCTGTGAGAACTGTGGAGCAGCATGAAAATGCAGAAGAGCTGGCACTGCAGGGTGGGGGCCCTCCATACCTGATTGCAGCAGGTGCTCTCCAGATGGTGGCCCCACTGAGGGAGGGGCATGGGGAGCCAGTCCGTCTCCTCTGACCTCTGAGCAAGGTGAGGATCAGAGGCAGGCAGTTTTTTTCTTTGAAGGGGTCCCTTTCTGAAACACGTATCATTGAAATCCAGGCCTCATTTGGATTACGGGCAGTAATCATCTCAGTTTGGCGAAGTTAAGATGACTTATCCAGAATCTTCCACCTCTCACTTTTAGAAGCCTGACAAAAGCAATGATTAAGGAAGGGAATTATAACCATAGTTGCATGTGAGTATTTGGGTAGTTGCTCTGAGATAAAATCACCATTAACACTTCCTCTCTTTCTGTTTTGAACAGTTGGAATTTGGAGCTGGAGACCTACAGGGACCTTTATTTGGTCTCAAGCTGTTCCGTAATCTCACACCAAGATGGTAAATATAAGAGAGAAATCCCCTTTGATGGTTTGTTGATTTAGTAGACTGGAATCTGTATGCACTTCTCATCAAGGTCATTTGAGTTATCCTATCAGCCTGCAAAGTTGCTGAGCTTGTTAAGGGCAACACGGTGGTGCTGACCTGTGGTCCAGGCGGTATGGAAGCCAGAAAGCACTGGATTGTGGGGGAGCTGACCTGTCCCAGCACCCAGGCCAGGCTTCACTTGTGCCCTGTTTGCCTTTGCCTCACTCACAACAGGCTGTGAGGACCAGGAGGCAAAGGAAAGCGCTTTCACAGCAGTCTGAAATACTTAACAGACTTCGGAACATTTATTTGTGCCAGAGAATGCTGGACTGCCAAGGTAGTGGTTTGATTTCCACAGGCCAGAGCTTTAGCCCCGCCTCTACGTCCCATCATGTCTGTGGCTGCAGTGAAGTGTACTCCTAGAACCATACTTCCCTGTCCTTTCCAGAATGACAGCAGTGCCCTTGTTTCCCATATGGTGGTGAACAAGGTATCTATGTTAACTCAGATCAAATAATTGGGAGGAAGGTAAAAAAAAAACCTCTCTTCTCCGGAGGAAAAAAGATATAGCTAAGGGAGTGATAGAATGGAGTACATGATGGATGAGTTGTCTCACCTGCAGTGGGACGTGTATCTGTGTGCCTGCCTGGTTCTGCAAGATAGGACCCTGTCTCTGCCCGCCAGCCTGGTTATTCACTCAGTGCACAGGGACGCAGACAGTTGGCAAGGCAGGCAGGCAGAGGAGAGGAAGAGGAGTATTGTGAGGGAAGGCAGCGTGAGCAAGAGGGCATGCAAGTGGGATGGGCAGAGACCTCAGCTTGTCCAGTGTAGGCAGACGCAGGAAAGTAGTGCTGCAGGCAGGGAACACAAAGGTGGACAGAAGTGGGGACATGACTGCCTTGGGGAGCACAGCTCATCAGGCCACCACTCTAGGAATTAGAGTGAGTAGGAAGGAACAAAGATTTCTACTTTGAAGCAGAATGTGAGGCAGTGCTGTATGTGTGCATGTCAGTGTTCTAACCTTATCTGCTTACAGTTGTCACCTTGGGTGCTGGTTAAAAGCAGAATCAGGTCATCTGAGGGAAGAGCCTGGGAATCCAGTTTTTTCAAGCACCCCAGGTGATCAGACAAGTTTAGGAACCACTTCATTGAAGAAAATCTTCTGGCCATTTCGTTCTGATTGAGCTCAGAGAGTGTCCTTTGAGGGTCACCAAAGGTCTAGGTCAGGCTGGTCATCAGCTTTTTTTAAATTTTAAGATATATATATATATATATATATATATATAGAGAGAGAGAGAGAGAGAGAGGTTTTTGCTATAGGGTGCATGCGCTTGCCAGAAAGATGGAGAAAGACAGAGAGACAGAAAGCAAGAAATCACCCCCTAGGGGGGATGGCCACGCCACAATCCCTTCTCTTCATTCTCCTCTCGGGATCTTGGGCACAGACACACACACACCCAGCGTGAGTTTAAGCCACCTGGTCCAGGACTCAAACCACAGTCGGCTACATGGGAGTCCAGCAACATAGACATTACGCCAACTGCTGGTCCCAAGAGAGAGATTTTTGCTGTAGGGTGTATGTGCTTGCTGGAGAGATAGGAAGCAAGAAAATAGCCCCTAGAGAGCATGGCCACGCCTCAATCCCTTTCCTCTATCCTCTTCTCAGGATTTTGGGCATACACAAGCGCACACCCAGCATGAGTTTTAAGCCTCCAGGTCTGGGATTCGAACCATGGCTGACCATGTGGGAGCCTAGAGATGTAACCATTACGCCATCTACTGATCCTATGGTCATCAGCTTTAAAGGTTTTGAAATAGAATTTTTATTATAGTACCCAGAGTTTATCAGATTGATTTGATGATGCAGATTTATAAATAAGGAATGATTTATAAACAGAGCTGGCAGTTTATTTATGTACAGTGACAAGACTAGTTATATCTGCTATTTGGGTCTCCCTGATCCTTGGGCCAAGTCATTTGTGAGTCCACACTACAATGAAAAAAATTTACTTGTGTGGGGCCAGCAGGTAGCATAGTGGTTAAGGCACTGAACCCCCACATAGCTGTCCACAGTTCAAGTCTTAGACCAGGTGGCTTGAAAATCACAATGAGCGGGAGCAGCAGTTGGTGTAATGGACTCCCATGTAGTTGACCGCGGTTCAAGTCCCAGACCTGGTGGCTTAAACTCACGCCGGGTGTGTGTGCATGCGTGCCCAAGATCCTGAGAGGAGAATGGAGGAGAAGGGATTGCAGCGTGGTCATCCCCCTGACGGGTGATTTCTCGCTTTCTGTCTCTCTGTCTCTCTCTGTCTTTCTGGCGAGCTCACATGCCCTATAGCAAAAACCTCTCCAAAAAAAAAGAAAAGAAAAATCATGGTGAGCACCCCAGGAGGAGAATGGAGGAGAGGATTGCCCCACGGGTAGGAATGATTTCTCACCTTCCTTCTCACTGTCTGTCTCTCTTTCTCTCTCTGGGAGTGCACATCCCCTTTGGTGGGGGAAAAAAAAAAATTAAAAGGGGGGGTGTGGACTGCAAGTGGCATGGCGGTTAAAGCACTGGACTCCCACGAGACCAACCATGGTTCAAGTCCCAGACCTGTTGGCTTTTTTTCTCTCTCTCTCTGGTGAGCATACATGCCCTACAGCAAATTAAAAAACAATAATGGTAATAAAAAAAATAATAATAATGGTGAATAAAATTAAATAAGTAATGAGAAGAAAAGAAGTTTGCCTGTGGAGTCAGGTCCAAGGAAGACCTGCAGCTCGGGGCATGTTCTCCATCTCCTAGCCCCATGTCTGCCTTGTCTGTCTCCCCACCAGAGTGTGTATCTCTCTGTAAGACTAAATCTCTTTCATAAAACTGGAAGTTCATCCTTTATATTTTGATTATTTTATATTTCATTCTGTAACTTTCCCTTGAAATTCTAGGGATGACTTTCTCATGTTCTCTTTCCTTCTTGCTCCTTGGACCCTAGAGTGGCTAAAGTAGAAAACGAGAGCATTCTCCAGCATGGCTTTAGTCAGTATGAGAGGGATGAGAGAAACTGTTGAATGGGAGTCCTATGGAGAGAAAGGAGTTGATTCTTTTTGTTTGTTTGAGAGAGACTTTTTTGCTATAGGCCTCATGTGGTTGCTGGAGAGAGAGAAAGAGAAAGTGAGAAATCATCCCCAGGGGGATGGCACTGCCACAATCCCTTCTCCTCCATTCTCTCAGGATTTGGGGCTGTGAGTTTCAAGCTGCCAGGTCCAGGACTCGAACAACAATTGGCCATGTGGGAGTCCAGTGCCTTGACCACTAGACCACCTGCTGGCCCAGGAGCTGCTTCTTTTTTTTTTTTTAAGAATTATTTAGGGGCCGGCACATGGCATGGTGGTTAAGGTGCTGGACTCCTACATGGCTGACAACAGTTTGAGTCTCAGACCTAGCAGCTTGCTTTCTCTCTCTCTCTCGCTCTCTCTCTCTCTCTCTCTCTCTCTCACTGTCCCTCTCTGGCCAAATTAAGAAATAATAATAGGGAACCAGCAGTTAGCGTAATGGCTATGTCACTGGACTCCCATGTAGTCGACCGCGGTTCGTGTCCCGGACCCGGTGGCTTAAAACTCACGCCGGGCGCGTGTGCGTGCATGCCCAAGATCCCAAGAGGAGAACGGAGGACAAGGGATTGCCGCGTGACCATCCCCCCTGGGGGGTGATTTCTCGCTTTCTGTCTCTATGTCTCTCTCTGTCTGTCTGGCGAGCGCACGCACCCTATAGCAAAAAACTTCTCCCAAAAAAAAAAAAAAAAGAAATAATAATAATAACAAATAAAGTTTAATAAATAATTCAAAAAAATATTTTTTTATTTTTTAATTTGACCAGAGAGAGAGAGGGAGATAAAGTAAGGAAGCAAGCCACCAGGTCTGAGACTTGAACTATGGTAGACCATATGAGAGTCCAGTGCTTCAGCTACCATGCATGTTGGCCCTGCAGGAGTTGGTTCCTTTTTTTTTTTTTTTTCTTTTTGAGATTGGAGAGGTTTTTGCTACAGGGCGTGTGTGCTCACCAGAGAGAAACAAAAAGCGAGAAATCATCCCCCATGGGGGATGGCCATGCCACAATCCCTCCTCCTCCATTCTCCTCTCAGGATCTTGTGCACGCACGTACACGCACTTGGCATGAGTTTAAGCCACCAGGTCCAGGACTCGAACCGCGGTAGACTACGTGGGAGTCCAGCGACATAGCCCTTACACCAATTGCTGGTCCCCAGGAGTTGGTTATTAATTCATTTGGCTTGGGGAGCTATTGGAAGGCCATTGGAAGGAGTAAAGGAGTGATAAGCGTTATAATATTTATTGTTATTTTAATGGCAAAGGCATCATCTCCAGAGCTTCGAACAGAGAGAGAGAAACTAAACTTGGACAGTTTAGTGAGTGTTGGACTGTTTATTCTAAAGAAACTAGCTGTGGGGACCAGCAGTTAGCATAATGGCTATGTCACTGGACTCCCATGTAGTCCGACCGCGGTTCGAGTCCCGGACCCGGTGGCTTAAAACTCACTCCAGGCGTGTGTGCGGGCGTGCCCAAAATCCCGAGAGGATAATGGAGGAGAAGGAATTGCGGCGTGGCCATCCCCCCTGGGGTGACTTCTCTCTCTCTGTCTCTCTGTCTCTCTCTGGCTGGCTGGTGAGTGCATGCGCCCTTTAGTGAAAACCTCTCCAAAAAAAAAAAAAAAAAAGAAAAGAAAAGAAACTAGCTGTGGACCAACAGGTGGCATGGCAGTTAAGGCACTGGACTCACACATGGCAGACCACGGTTTAAGTCCTGGATCTGGCAACTTGCTTACTCACTTTCCTCCTCTCTCTCTTTGTCTCTCTCTGGTGAGTGCTTATGCCCTATAGCAAATTAAAATAATGATAGATAAATAAATAAATAAATAGTTCCAAAAACCCCCAGCTGTTTGTTAACCTTTCAATTCCTCGAATGAAGTAGTTTGAGTTCCTTTGTTAGTAGAATGAAATTCCCCTTTTCAACCAGAAGATGGGGCTGGAAACAAATCTTCAGAAGCATTTCATGGAAAGTGTTTTACTGCACCTGCTTTTCCCGTAGCTTCAATCAATAGTTCGCAATTGTGAATGTACATCAGAATCACACGGGCAGTTTTTTAAAAGTATACTGATGCCTCGGGCCCCACACAAAGAGTCTAATTTAATTGGTCTGGAGTGTGCTCTGGGTAAGTGGTTAAACTAACCCCCCGCACATTCTAGTCATGTGGGAGGCTTTGAACACTCCAGCCCAAACTGAAGCCATCAGAATACCCGGGGTCAGAATACCCGGGGCAGGTCCAGCCCTCAGCTGAGTGATGACCGGGGCAGGTCCAGCCCTCAGCTGAGTGATGACCGTATTCAACCACCCCTGGGAACTGCTGCCCGGCGACTCCCCAGGTGATTCGATTATGCATGCCTTCCGCCATCAGTTCTGACTTCCAGCAGGTGCCAATCACAGACACTCAGAAGCCCCTATGACTGTAGCCACAGTTAAAAGTGCGGAGATTCCATCTGCTACCTCCCACTCCCCTGTGTGGAGAGGCTCGGTCTTCTGCCTTTCCTTGTTGGGAGCTAGCTGGTGCAGGAATTCATGGAAGGGACAGAGAGCAAGGTCTTAGCCTGGCAGAGAGGAAGCGACAAAGAACAGCTGAGAGCAGATGTCATCCAGGACCCTCTCTATCTATGTGTCCCCCCAGCTTTGTGACGACAAACTGTGCTCTGCAGTTTTCGTCCCGTGGAATCCGGCCTGGCCTTACCACTGTCCTAGCTCGGAACCTGGACAAGAACACTGTGGGCTACCTGCAGTGGCGATGGGGTATCCAGTCGGCCATGAACACTAGCATCGTCCGGGACACTAAGACCAGCCACTTCACTGTGGCCCTGCAGGTGAGCCAAGGCGGGTCCCCACCCAGACCTCAGTGTGCCCCTTGCACCCTGCATCCTGATCACCTACTCTAGTCTGAGCACCTATTGGGGCCCTGGGCTAGGCTCTGACTACTCACACCCAGGAATGATCTGTGAGAAGCATCACAGGGCTTATTTTTGGGTGGGGAGGGGCAGATGGTAAATATGCTACAAGGCGCATGTGTTCACTGGGGTGAGAGAAATAGAGAGCACCCTCAGGGAAGATGGCATGGCACAATATCGCTTCCATTTCTCCACTCAGGATTTTGAGCATACATGCATATGCACCCAGGGTGTTTTTCAAGCTGCCAAATATGGGACTCAGACAACTCAGTTGGCCATGTAGGTCAGCTGCCTTAACCACCATGCCACCAGCTGGCCCCATCACAGGGTTCAAAATAGTTATTCTCAAACACCCTGAGTAACTGTGTTCAGGTTTTTGTTTTGTTTTTTAAGAATTATTTTATTTAACTGTATTTTAATTTGACCAGAGAGAGAGAGAGAAAGAAAGCGAGAAAGCAAGCCACCAGATCCAGGACTGGAACCACGGTCGGCCATGCGGGAGTCCAGTGCCCTAATCACCACACATCCTGCTTATTCTAAGCAACTGGGAGGAGTTTACAGGAGCAGGGTGGAAGCACTGCTTGGCAAATGAAGCCCAAAGCAGAATTTTTCACTCAGGTGCCACAGGCTAGGCAGGAAGTGAGGGGCCACCCCTGGGACACAGCCACTCGTCATCTTTCACCCAGGAACACAGATTCAACATTGCCAGAATTGTTTATTTTCATGAGAACCTAGAAAACTGGGTTTTTAAGTAAAATCTCCCAGTTCGTAAATCCTGGCTCCTAATAAATTTTTACACACGTGTGCAGCTGCCCTATAGGCCTGTCACAGTGGACCCCAGCAGTTGGTAGGAGGGCAGATGCCTGACTTCCCCCTGAGAGTCATGAGTTCTAGCCACATGTCCTTGACCCTCTGTCTCCTCAGCTGGGGATCCCTCACTCCTTCGCACTGATCAGCTATCAGCACAAGTTCCAGGATGATGATCAGACACGTGTGAAAGGGTCCCTCAAGTAAGTCCCCACTTGGCTAGTGGGGGTGTGCTGGGTCTGTTGGGGTTCCTCATGGTGGAGCTGGTGGGTGGAAGGTGCCTGGTCATGTAACACTCTTCCTGTGTGTGTGATGTTTCTTGAGAGCTTCTTGTTGTGAAGCTGTGGGAATTTCATACTCTGCATTCCTGACCCTTGAGGAGCCCAGAGACTAATGAAAGAACTAGCCTGTGGGTGCCCCCACTTTGTTCTGTTCACGAAGGGTACTCGTCATGAATCTGCTGCTTGTGGGTGGTGGGAGGAGAGGCAAAAGGCCCAGCCCCTGTTCGAAACGGCACCTGCCCCTGGGGAGGTGAACACAGGACCCAGACACCGACGAGCCACACCTTCTGTACGATCTGCTCCCCACAGGGCAGGCTTCTTTGGGACCGTGGTGGAATACGGGGCTGAGAGGAAGATCTCCAGGCACAGTGTCCTGGGTGCAGCCGTCAGCGTGGGCGTCCCTCAGGGAGTCTCTCTCAAAGTCAAGTAAGTTGAATGTGGGTCTTTCTGACCAAGGAATGTTTGGCAGCATCACTCAGCTGGACTTCACCTACATTTATCACCTCTGCTTTATGATACTTTATTATTTTTAACTGAGAAAGACCTAATGAAGGGATCAGTAGATGGTGTGATGTTTATATCACTGGAATCCCACATAGTCCACTGCAGTTCAAGTCCCTGAACCAGCAGCTTAAACTCATGCTGGGTGTGTGTGTGTGTGTGTGTGTGTGTGTGTGTGTGTGACCAAGATACCAAGAGGAGAATGGAAAAGAAGGGATTGTGGTGTGGCCATCCCCCAGGGGTCATTCCTCGCTTTCTGTCTCTCCGGTGAGTGCACACACCGTATAGCAAAAATCTGACCCTTCAATAAAAGTAAAAGCTTCGGGCATGTGCACTGACCAGAGAGAAAAAAAGGGAAAAAGCACCCCCTCCCCTGCCTCCTACCATGGGGCATGGTTACACCACAGTCCCTCCTCTGTTTCTCCGATCCCATGGGGATTTTGGGCATGTACACACATATGCCCAGCATGTTTTTCAAGCCTTCAGGAGCAGGATTCAAACCACATTTGGCCATGTTGAATTTAGCTCTAACCATTACGCCGTGCGACTGGTCCCTCAGAAGGTTTTTGTTTGTTTGTGTTTTTTTGTTTGTTTCTTTTTAGTCATTTTAGTTTTTGCTATAGGGCACAAGCACTCGCCAGTGAGAGATAAAGACAAAGAGGGAAATGAAGAAATCACCCTTCAGGGGGATGGCCACACTGTAATCCCTTCTTTTTAGTCTCTTAGGATTTTGGGCATGCACACATATGACCATTGTGATTTTCAAGCTTCAGGGTCCAGGATTGTGCAGTCAGCCATATGGGATCCCGTTCCTTCACCTTCGTGCCACCTGCTGACCTCGAGGGTATTCCTTGTCCTTAGCTGTGCCTACTCTCTCTTCAGCTTGTGCCTCAGTGTCCATTACTTCTTGCCAGTCTACCTGTAGTTCAAGGACATCACACTTGGGCTCTGGTTTGCCCTTCCTGCTAGCTGCTCCTTTTCTCCCAGATTTTCCAGTGGAGGCAGTGCTGCAGGGCACAGTCATTCTGTCTAGAATCTTTCCCCACGTGGTCCTGTCCAGCCTTATGGTTTCCAATATCTTCTTGTAAGGATGACCCTCATAATGAGCTTCAGCCTGGCCCACCCCCTCTCTAGTAAGTCCAGCATCCTTCCTAAATCTCTACTCGGAGATCTAACAGCATCTCAGAGTTCTAGCAGAACTCTAGATCCCCTCCTTTGCCGTCATGCATATACCCTTCAAAACCTGCTCTGTCTGAAGTCTTTCCTCACCTCCATAAACGAGCTTTCCAGCCTTCCATTCGCCTTGTCCAAAAACCTTGACCTTATCCTTGATTACCTTTTCCCCACACTCCAAAACTTGGCCCATCTCAGAATCATCTCACGTCCACCCTGCACGTGTCTCCTGAAGGTGCCAGTTTGTCCCAGCTCCCTGCCGCTGTGGCCTCATGTTTCCTTCCTGCAGTGTCCTGCAGCTGCTGTCCTACACGGTGGACTTTTCTCCGTGCAGGCAGAATAACTCTTGTCAATCGTAGAGCAGTTATGCCACTCTTTGCTTAAATCCTTGTAACTCCCTTTGGGACCAGCAGTTGGCATAGTGGCTATGTCACTGGACTCCCATGGGGTCGACTGCAGTTTGAGTCCTGGACCCGGTGGCTTAAACTCACGCCACGTGTGTGTGTGTGTGTGCCCAAGATCCCGAGAGGAGAATGGAGAAGGGATTGTGGCGTGGCCATCCCCCCTGGAGGGTGATTTCTCGCTTTCTGTCTCTCTCTTTCTGGCAAGCACACACACCCTACAGCACAAACCTCTCCAAAAAAATTAAAAAGCCTTGTAACTCCATTCAGGACAAAACGCAGAGTCGATGGTGTAGCCTCTCGCTGTCCTGACCTCCTGTCTTGCACCCACCTCCCACTCACCCACTCCAGCCATCCTGGCCCCGGAGCTCTTCCTGTGACACACCAAGCCTACTCCTGCTCCTGACATGGCATTTGCTGCCTCAGTCCTCAGAGAAATACGTAGTTGATTTTTTTCACTTCCCTCAGGTCTCTCCTCACATGTCACTTAATGTTGAAACCTTCCCTCGTCGCCTTATATAAAATTATGACCCCTCTCTGTCTCCCAAGACCATCCCTTCCTTTTGATCTATATATTTTCTACCGCACCAGTTTCCATCCGGCAGGCCAGCACCTTCCCAGCAGAAGTAAGCTCTCTTCACCTTAGTCCATTTATACTGTGCTTTGGAGCCTAGGACACCGCCTGGGACCTAGAGGCCCCAAGAGAGTGAGTGGGGAGTGAGAGCCACAGCACTTCTCAGATGAGATTCAGGAGCACCTGAGGTTTAATAAAAGCTGTATAGAAATATGATAGATTTTCTGTATTCTGATCCCTCTTTTTTTTTTATTTTTAATTTTTTAGAGATTTTTGCTATAGGGGACACGTGCTTGCCAGAGAGACAGAAAATAAGAAATCATCCCCAAGGGGGGATGGCCATGCTGCAGTCCCTTCTCCTCCATTCTCCTCTCAGGATTTTGGCTATGCACACACATGCACCAATGTGAGTTTCAAGCCGCAGGATGCGACTCAGACTGCATTTGGCCACATGCAAGTCCAGCACCTTAACCAACACCACCTGCTTGGCCCTGATTCCTCTTTTTTTTTTTTTTTTTAATGGAGATTTTTGCTATAGGGCATGTACACTTGCCAGAGAGACAGAGAGAAAGCAAGGTATAACCCCTCAGGGATGATGGCCATGCCACAATCCCTCCATTCTCCTCTTGGGATTTTGGACACATGTGCACACACACACCCAGCCTGTTTTAAGGTGCCAGATCCAGGACTTGAACCGTGGTTGTGTGGGAATCCAGTGCCTCAACCACTATGCCACCTGGTGGCCCTGTGATCCCTCTTTTTTAAAATCCAAATTACAATGCGAATCAGCGAGATACAGTTCTCTGTGGTTCAGTTATGATATTTTGACACTTCTATGCAGGTGGTAAATGACATAATCTGAATTGAATTCTGAACCCAAGAATGCCACTGTGTTTCACTGGAAGGAAACATTTTCATTTCAGCCAAGTTTTCTGTGTTAATGTGGCTAAATTGTCAAATTAAGTCGATATATAAATGGGAATTTTGCCAGAAGATGTCTAAGTTTCAAGAAACTTCGCTTTTGTATTCTGTTTATTTGATAGTTCTTTTATAGTTGTGTTTTAGAGAAATTTTTACTATAGAGCATATGTGATGTCAGAGAGACAGAAGCGAGAAATAACTCCCCGGGAGGGGGTGGCCACGCCTCAGTCCCTTGTCCATTCTCCTCTTGGGATTTTGGTCACACACGTACATGCACCTGGCATGAGTTTCAAGCCACCGGTCCAGCACTTGAACTGCAGGCAGCCATGTGGGAGTCCAGCCTTGTAACTATTATACCATCTGCTGGTCCCCACATTCATTTTTTCATGCTAAACCAACTTTATATTCCTGGAGAAAATTCCACTTGATCATGTCATGATTTTTGCTCAATTTGCTGACATCTTACTGAGATTTTTTGTTTTTTGTTTGTTTGTTTGTTTGTTTTGGGTTGTTTTTTTTTTTTTTTTTTTGCCAGAGGTCATGTGCACTCACAACAGAGTGACAAAGATGGAAAGAGGGAGAGGGAGAAAGAACTCTCCCCAATGTGACATGGTCATGCCAACTCCCTTCTACTCTGTTCTTCCAGCCTTTTGAGATTTGGGGCACAAATGCACACACGCCCAGTTTGTTTTTAAAGCTCCCAGGGCTGGGGATTCAAGCTGTGTGGTTAGCCATGTGGGGTGACCGCATCTGTTCCATCTTATGTCAGCATTGCTAGATTTGTGTTTTTCAAGGAATTTGTCTATTTTGTGTGTCAGATTCATTAGCATAAAATGGCTTATAATAGCTACCTATCTTTTTAACTCGTATAGTTATCTGTAATCCCTCTTTTCACTCCTAACATTGGTAATTGTGCCCTTTTTTCCTTACTTTTTTTTTTTTTTTTTTTTTTTTAAGAATTATTTTAACTTGGGACCAGCAGTTAGCGTAATAGCTATGTCGCTGGACTCCCATGTAGTCGACCGCGGTTCAAGTCCCGGACCCAGTGGTTTAAACTCACGCCAGGCGCGTGTGCATGCATGCCCAGGATCCCGAGAGGAGAATGGAGAAGGCAGTGCGGTGTGGCCATCCCCCCTGAGGGGTGATTTCTCACTTTTTATCTCTCTGTCTCTCTCTGTCTTTCTGGCAAGCGCATGCGGCCTGTAGCAAAAACCTCTCCAAAAAAAAATTATTATTTTAACTTTATTTATTTGTTTGTTTGTTTATTTAAACTTGACCAGAGAGAGACAGAGTGAGAGAGAAAGAGACAGGGAAAGTGAAAAAGCAAACCAAAAGGTCCAGGACTTGAACTGTGGTCGGCCATATGGGAGTCCAGTGCCCTTAACTACTGTGCCATCTGCGGCCCCACCTTACTCCTCTTAAATCAGTCTGGTTAAAGTACTTCCTTTTCAAAGAAACTAGCTTTTGTCTTTGTTAATATTCTCTACTGTTTATCTGTTTTCTTTTTTGGAGAAATTTTTGCTATAGGGTCTGTGCACTCACTGGAGAGACAGGGAGACAGAAAGCAAGAAATTACCCCCCCCTCCCCCAGAGGGGAAGATCATGCTGCAATTCCTTCTCCTCTCAGGATTCGGGGCACGCATGCACACATGCCTGGCGTGAGTTTAGTTTTAAGCCACCAGGCCTGGGACTTGAACCGCAGTTGACTATGTGGGAGTCCAGTGACTTACCATTACTCCATTGCTGGTCCCTGTTTATCTATTTCATGGATTTCTGCGTTTTTTTGTTTTGTTTTGTTTTGTTTTGTTTTTGAGAGAGAGAGAGAAAGATTTTTGTTACAGGTTGCCTGTGCTCTCCAGAGAGACAGAAGGCAAGAAATCACCCCCTGGGGGGAATGGCCATGCTACAGTCCCTTCTGCTCCATTCTCTTCTTGGGATTTTGGGCACACATGCACATGCACCCAGTATGAGTTTTAGACTGCCAGGTCTGGGACTTGAACTGTTGTCTACTACATGAGAGTCCAGCAATGTAACTATTATACCATCTGCAGGTCACCCTGATTATTTTTCAGTCTTTAAAAAAGTCAGTTACGGGGACCAGCAGGTGGCATGGTGGTTATGGTGCTGGACACTCCCACATAACTGACCACACATAGTCCTGGATCTGGCGGCTTCCTTTCTCACTTTCGCTCTCTCTCTCTCTCTGGCCAAATTAAAATAAATCAATAAAATTAAATTAAAATAATTCTTTTTTAAAAAACAGTCATTTACGTATTTATTTACATAGAATCAAATGAAGACTTGAAACATATTATCTATGTATGAGTCATAAATTTTAATTATTAATCCCCTTTTTTGGGGTTGGAAACCCCTGATTTTTATTCTTTCCTTCCTTGTACTTATTTTGGTTTCACTTTGTTGTTCTTTAAGAATTATTTAACTTTATTTATTCATTTTGTTTTTATTTTACCAGAGAGGGACAGAGTGAGAGTGAGAGCAAGAGAGAGAAAGTAAGTAAGAAAGCAAGCCACCAGGGGAACCAGCAGTTAGCGTAATGGCTATGTCACTTGACTCCCATAGTAGTCGACCGCGGTTCGCATCCTGGACCCGGTGGCTTAAACTCACGCCGGGCGCGTGTGCGTGCGTGCCCAAGATCCCGAGAGGAGAATGGAGGAGAAGGGATTGCGGCGTGACCATCCCCCCTGGGGGGTGATTTCTCGCTTTCTGTCTCTATGTCTCTCTCTGTGTTTCTGGTGAGTGCACGCACCCTATAGCAAAAACCTCTTCAAAAAAAAAAAAAAAAAAAAGAAGAAGAAAGAAAGAAGGCCACCAGGTCTGGGACTCAAACTGCGGTCGGCCTTGTGGGAGTCCAGCATCCTTAACCACCACGCCACCTGCCAGCCCCTACTTTGATCTTTTTGTACCTTTTTAGAGTTGAACCCTAGGTTATTAATTTGAGAACTTTCTTGTTTTTGTTTTTTAATTTTCTTCATTGGGAAGAATAGGTATTTTGACAGGGTCTTCCCTCTGCCATCTTCCCCTCAAGCCCTGCAGCCAGCGAGGATCACCACCGCTCCTGACCTGTTCAGGGTGGTTCAGGATCCGAACCTGGGCTTCCATGTGGCCCCAACCTCACACAGCAGTGCGCTATTGTTTGTGCCACAGTACTAAGTACTGGATCCTGTTTTGGTTTTTGTTTTGTTTTGTTTTTGTTTTTGCCAGAGGGCACATGTGCTCACGAGAAAGGAAAAAGAGGGAGAAAGGACCTCCCGATGGATTGTGGTCATGCCAGAATCCCTTCTCCATTTCTCTACCGTCGGGAAATGGGGCACACATGTACCCATACCCAGTCTGTTTTTCAAGCTGGGATTCAAACTGTGTGGTATGGATTCCAACTCCCTTAACCACCAGGCAGGCCCCTATGTTGTTTTGATTTGCATTTTCCTAATGTGTGATGAAGTTCAGCATCTTTTCATGTACTTAGTTGCCTTTTTTACTGACATATATTCAAATTGTTAAGTTTTTGTTGTTGGTTGGTTGAGTTTTTATATTTTGCTTGTTTTTTCTTTTTTTCTTTTTTTTTTTTTTCTTTTTTTTTAACTTTAGAGACACAGGGAGGATGGCCATGTCACAATTCCTTCTTCTCCATCCTCCTCTCAAATTCTGGCACATGCGTGCACACACACATATCTGGCATGATTTTTCTTTCTTCTTCTTCTCTCTTTTTTTTTTTTTTTCTTTTTTTTTTTTTTGTAGAGAGAGGTTTTGCTATAGGGCATGTGCTCTCCCCAGAAAAACAAAGACAGAAAACGAGACATCGCACCCAAGGGAGATGGGCGTGCCACACACACACCTGGCATGAATTTCAAGCTGCCAGGTCCAGGTCTTGAACCACAGTTGGCCATGTGGGAGTCCAGTGATGTAACTGTTACGCCTTCTGCTGATCCCTGGCATGATTTTTCAAGCTTCTGGGTTCAGGATTCAAACCTCACGGTTGGCCATGTGGGATATAGCATCTTAACCACCACACTACCTGCTGGTCTCCTATTTTTTTCAGTTTTGGATGTTTTTATTTATTTTTTAAGTATTCCCCATAGGACAGGAGAAAGAGGGAAGTGAGAAATCACCCCCCCCCCCCCAGGGATGATGGCCATACACACTTGGCATACCTTTCAAACTACCAGGTCTGAGACATAAACTATGGTTGGCCGTGTGGGAGTCCAGCACATTAACCTCTTCTCCACCTGCTGGTGGCCCCAATTTCAAATTAAAAAAAAAAATTTAATTATTTTTATTTAATTTTATTTAGTTAGTTCTTTTAATTTGATCAGAGGGGGACAGGGTGAGAAAGAGAGAGGTGTGAGGAAAAGTGAGAAAGAAAACTGCCAGGTCCAGGATTCGAACCACAGTCAGCCATGTGGAGTCCAGCGCCCTTAAACACCATGCCACCTGCTGGCCCCTCAAATTTTCTTTTTTTTAAAGAATTATTTATGGGAGGGACCAGCTGATGGCGTAATGGCTACATCACTGGACTCTCATGTAGTCGACTGCAGTTTGAGTCCCGGACCCGATGGCTTAAGCTCACGCCAGGCACTTGTGTGTGCGTGCCCAAGATCCTGAGAGAATGGAGGAGAAGGGATTGTAGCGTGGCATCCCCCCCTGGGGGATGATTTCTCGCTTTCTGACTCTCTGTCTCTCTCTGTCTTTCTGGTGAACGCATGCGCCCTATAGCAAAAACCTCTCAAACAAACAAAAAAGAATTATTTATGGGACCAGCAGATGGCATAATGGTTATATCGCTGGACTCCTATGGAGTCGAGTGCAGTTCTAGTCTCAGACCCAATAGCTTAAAACTCACACTAGCCACATGTGTATGTGTCCCCAAAATCCCAAGAGGAGAATGGAGGGAAAAGAACTGCAGCGTGGTCATCCCTCCCAGGTGTGATTTCTCGCTCTCTGTCTCTCTCTGTCTTATCTCTCCAGCGAGCACACATGCCCTATAGCAAAAACCACTTAAAAGAAGAAAAAAATAGTATTTATTTCATTTTATTTTTATATTTATTTATTTATGTATTTATTTTAATTTTCTGTAGGGTATGTGTGTTTACCAGAGACAGAGAAAGTGAGAAAGAAAGTAAGCTACCGGGGCCAGCAGTCGGCGTGGTGGTTAAGGGTGCTGGACTCCCACATGGCCGACTGCGGTTCAAGTCCTAGAACCTGGCAGCTTGCTTTCTCACTTTCTCTCTCTCTCTCTCATTCTCTAGTCAAAATAAATAAATGAAGTTAATTAAAATAATTCTTTAGAAGAAGAAAGTAAGCCACCACACCCAAGACTAAAGCCAGTTGGCCATGTGGAAGTCCAGCGCCCCAGTCACCACAATGACCCTGAATGTTCTTTGTCAGTTTTAGAATTGCTTTGGTTTTTAAAGGATATTGTCACTGGCTATAGAATTTGGGGTAGCAGGTTTTTTCTTTTATCATTCTAAAGATACTGTTCCCTCCTCTGCTCCCCATTGTTTCTGATGAGCAGTTAATGTGGCCATCCCCTCCTGGGGGTGTGCTTTCTCACTTTCCCTCTCTCTGTGTCTCCAGCGAGTGTGTGTGTGCGCCATACAGCAAAGAAAAAACAACCCTTATCTGCTGGGCCAGCCAGTGACTTGTGGTTGAGGCAGGTGGGTGTCACATAGCCGACTGCGTGGTTTAGTCACAGACCCAGCGGTTTAGAAAACAGGCTGGACACGGGTGTGTACATTCCCAAAATCACAAAAAGAGAATGGAGAAAGGATGCCCCTGGGGGATGCTTTGCTTTCTCGCTTTCTCTCTGTCGAGCGAGTGCATACACCCTATAGTAAATAAATTTTTAAAATCCTTCTCTGCTAATACCCACCTCTGGTCAGCTGGGACTGGCTTCTTTCATTTTTTCACGTACAGTGTGTGCATGTACAGTGGGTTGTGTTTTATTCTGAGCTGTGGGGGTTTTAAGAATTTTTTTTTTTTTTTTTTTTTTGGAGAGGTTTTCGCTCTAGGGCGCATGCGCTGGCCAGACAGACAGAGACAGAGAGACAGAAAGCAGGAAATCACCCCCCCAGGGGGGATGGCCACGCCACAATCCCTTGTCCTCCATTCTCCTCCCGGGATCTTGGGCACGCATGCACATGCGCCCGGCGTGAGTTTAAGCCACCGGGTCCGAGATGCGAACTGCAGTCAACTACGTGGGAGTCCAGCGACATAGCCATTACGCTAACTGCTGGTCCCAAGAATTATTTAACTTTATTTTATTTTTAAATTTATTTTAATTTGGCCAGAGAAGGACAGAGAGAAAGTAAAAAGGCAAGCTGCCAGATCTGGGACTTGAACCACAGTCAGCCATGTGGGAGTCCAGTGCCCTTAACCAACACACCAACTGCCAGCCCCTTTATTCTGAGTTTTATGAATGATAAATTGTAGAAGCTATATTCTGTTTCGTCTCTCCAAAAAGTATTGCTTTCTCATTTTAAACGGTAGTTAAGTTGGTTGAATTCTCACTATAAACTGACTCACCGTGTGTAGCAGCAACTAAGCTCTCAGTACAAGAATTCAGCCTGAGCTGGACCGCTTGATAGATGAGGGACCAGCTAGAGTTTCGTGCCACATCCATACACAGAATCGGTGCTTTTTAATATCTGAGTTTTCCTTTTGTGGGGACCCAACCATCCCACTACTTCCCAGCTACTGTGATCGTTTCAGACTCCGACTCCGGTTCTTCATATCTAAAATGACTACATAATTTCTTCCCAGCTTTTAGCCCATCTGGTATATACTGAGATTTATCCTCAGGCTAAAACCTGTTGTAGGAGGAAGGGGGTGGGGGAGGCGGGAACCCTGCCATTGCCATTCCATTCTTCCGAGTTTTAGCCCTCTTTTGTATCTGCCTGCTTGTAGCCGCTCTCCAGAACTTTCAAGCCTCTTCATCCGTGGTCCAGGGTTTACAACTGTGCTCTGTGTGGTGCTGGGTCCAGGAGCTACTCCCCACTGGAAAGCAGAACCTCCTTAGTTGGTTGACTTTTGAAATCTTCACATACTTCTTTTGCACACATCAATGAAGGGCTGAGTTGTGACTTTCCCTCCAGGACACCTGGAGGAATGTCCCTTCCTGACCCCGGAGGCCTCTGACCTAACAAAATGGTAGGGGACATTTGCCCTGAAGAAGCCATTCTGTGCTTTCCTCTTGAGGTCAGCCCACAGTGAGACCTTTCTCTGTCGCACTCATTAGATCAGCAGCTAAACTTTGGGATAGGGAAGCAGCAAAGAGGAGTGATGGAACGAGCAGGTTCTGGGCTCCTTCTCCTAGTGCTCTGTGTATCTGAGAGGTCCCCATGGCTGAGACCCACCCCCACCCTTTGCCGGAAGACCTGCCTCATTGTGGGTGTTTTGTTTTTGCTTATTTTCCAGGTTAAACAGAGCCAGTCAGACTTACTTCTTCCCTATCCACTTGACGGATCAGCTTCTTCCCAGTGCTGTGTTCTATGCCACCGTCGGGCCTCTCGTGGTCTACTTTGCTATGCACCGTCTGATCATCAAACCATACCTCAGGGCTCAAAAAGAGAAGTGAGTGAGTTTAAAACATGTTCTGGGATGGGGACCAGCAGGTGCCATGGTGGTTAAGGCGCTGGACATTCCCACATGGCCAACCACGGTTTGAGTCCCGGACCTGGTGGCTTGCTTTCTAACTTTCCCTCTCTCTCTCTCTGTGTCTCTCTCTGGTCAAATTAAAATAAAATGAATGGATAAATAAAATAAATAATTCTTTAAAAAAAAAAAAAAAAAACATGTTCTGGGGGGTGTCACTAAACAACCCTGGGCCTCAGTTTTCTCATCTTTAAAATGGAGACAATAACCTAGCCCCCTGAGTTATTAGGAAAATTAAATCTGGAGATATAAAGTGCTGAGCCTGGTCTCTGGGTTGTGGTGAATATGTAGTAAATGTTAACTATTTATAAGCAGCAGTAGGACTAACTTTTATCCTGCCATTCATCGTCCCTACTTTCAGAAAGGACTAGAGTTGGTTTATAAAATTGAGACGCTAAGCTGTGACCACAAGAAATAAAAAGCTTTCCTTTTTTTGCTATAGGGCGTGTGCGCTCGCCAGAAAGACAGAGAGAGACAGAAAGATAGAAAGCAAGAAATCACCCCCCAGGCAGGATGGCCATGCCGCAATCCTTTCTCCTCCATTCTCCTCTCAGGATCTTGGGCACGCACGCACACACACGCCTGGCGTGAGTTTAAGCCACCGGATCCGGGACTCGGACTGTGGTCGGCTATGTGGGAGTCTAGCGACATAGCCATTACGCTAACTGCTGGTCCCAATAGCTTTCCTTTTTCACAGTCTAATCATTTTCTTTTCCTGGCACTAAGTTGAAGGGAATGGGTTCTGGGTTCTTCTATGAGAAACATGTGTTAACTACAGTCTTAGAAGTCATAGAAATGTAATGTATTTTGTAGTTTCATATAGAAACTCCACTGGGGCATAACCTTAAATCTCAGTTCTTAGTGAGAGGTGGTTTAGATTTATTCCTTTTACAACAATCTAATGAAGTATTAAGCTTAGAGAATGACAGAGGAAGGAATGAGTCTACTCTCCAAGCCCCTCTGGCCACTGGATTACTGTGGTTCAGCCTCCCAGTTCCCCAGGAGGCTTGAGGCTTAGAACAAAGAACGTTCTGGGCAAGTCTTCTGATGGACTGGTGTGTGCTGACCCCAGACCCCTGTGCTACAGGAAAGTCTATTTGTGGACCTAAAGTAGTATTGGTTTTTCTGCCAGAAGTGTTATTTTGCGATTCCAAAAGGCTAGTGAGATCATTTTCCCAAAGAGACCGACAGTGGATGTCCTGTATAGTCTCTGGGGAGGGGAAAAGGGAGAGCCATCTCGGGATAAAATGAAAGCTGCACGGGCCTATGACTAACAGACTTGCTTGAGAGTATCTTGGAAATACTTTTTAAAGTTCTAGAACTAGAAATTCACTTGGATTCACACAGACTGTTTGCTGGGCTCAGGTCCAACAAGGGGCTCTGTTGACTAACGCTGGGTAACACTGTGCTCATGTGTGGCTTGTGTTTTTCTCGCGTAAGGGAATTGGAAAAGCAAAGGGAAAGCACCGCCACCGACATTCTGCAGAAGAAGCAGGAGGCAGAAGCTGCTGTAAGTGCCATGTGAATGCCGCCCTGGATAGCCTCCTGAGCCGTGGCATCTCTGAACGTCTTACCGCCGTCGGGCAGAATGCTGTGAACGCTCCCCAGGTTCCAGCCCACAGTTCTTAGGCTAGGACTACATGGGGAAATGCCACACACCCTACAGATAGCTGTCAGAGTCTTCTTCTCCAACCGCCTTCTCCTCTTGGGTCTTTCTGTTGTCCATGGCACACATTCCTGGGAACATCAGTCCTTGTCCTAAAGATTATACACAGTTATCCTCCAAGCGGATAACGAAGCTCTTTTTAAAAACTGGCAGGTGTTGTTCTCTTTTCTTCCCTCTATGTGTACTGCCTTTACAGGTCATGAGAGAACAGACCTCCTAGCTAGACCGCAGGGGCACGTGGGTCCTGTGGCCGCAGGAACAGCTGAAAGGCTAAAGTACATACAGTGCCCAGCAGATGGTTCCATAGAGCATGTCCTTTCTCAGAGAGGCTGGGAGTGCAGCTTCTTGTGGAAATCTATTTTTAAATGCTGGCTGTATTTTCATTATTTTGTATGGGGTCAGTAAAGCCTTCCCACTCGTGTGATTCCTAGAAAGGGAGTGGAGATGCCATCGCTCTCAGTGGGGTTGTGCCATTTCAGATCCTCCTGGGCTTGCTCCAGCGTTGAAGGGTTTTTTTTTTGGTTTTTTTTTTTTTTTTTTTTTTTTTTTTTTTGCTATAGGGCGTGTGCGCTCGCCAGACAGACAGAGAGAGACAGAGAGATAGAAAGCAGGAAATCACCCCCCAGGGGGGATGGCCACGCCGCAATCCCTTCTCCTCCATTCTCCTCTGGGGATCTTGGGCACGCACGCACACGCGCCCGGCGTGAGTTTAAGCCGCCGGGTCCGGGACTCGAACCGCGGTCGACCACGTGGGAGTCCAGCGACATAGCCATTACGCTAACTGCTGGTCCCTAGGGTTGAAGGTTTTAAAGCATGCCTGGTGGGAGCCTGAGCTTGCAGGCCGGCCTGTTCCCTTCCCTTATAGACCCTGAGCAGGTGCATTGATGTGGACAGGACTACGTGTCTGTGACACTCTGAACAAAGAGATGGACAGACCAGGGGTGGTGGGGGGCTGGTGGTGGACATCTTTGTTCTTTGGCAGGTTAGATTGATGCAGGAATCTGTCCGAAGGATCATCGAGGCAGAAGAGTCCAGAATGGGTGAGAAGGCGTGTCCCCTTTGGGGCCTGGCTGGGCACTGGGGGGCTCAAAGCTCACAGGGAAGATCCATAGGAGGCCTCCCTCCGCCCTGACTGAGTCCATCCATCCTCAGGCCTCATCATCGTGAACGCTTGGTACGGGAAGTTTGTCAATGACAAGAGCAAGAAGAGCGAGAAGGTGAAAGTGATTGATGTGACTGTGCCCCTGCAGTGCCTGGTGAAGGACTCGAAGCTCATCCTCACAGAGGCCTCCAAGGTACAGCAGCGCCAGCCACCGCCTGCTGTATGCATGCAAGACCCATTCAGAAGGGCCAGTCCATGGCCTGGTGATTAAGGCAGATGGATCCCACATGGCCAATTATGCGGTTCAAGTCCCAGACCCAGTGGCTTGACAAACACGTTTGGCCTGTGTGTGTGCGTTCCCAAAATGCCACAGGTGGGAGAGATGGAGAAGGGATTGCAGTGTAACCATGCCCCATGGGGACGGTGCTTTCTCATTTTTCCTCTCTCTCCAACTAGCTCACAAGTCCATAAAAAATAAATAAACAAGACCCAATCAGAAAAGGGCAGCTGGAGGAACAGGTTCAGCCTGATTTCCTGCAGTGGCCCCTTCATTCCAGCTGCATTCACCACATGGGGTGCTGCCCAGCACTGCGTGATAGCATAATTGCCACTGCTCACTTCACGTTTGCATTCATACTTCTGTCACTTATTCGTTTGACCAATGTCTATTGGTCAACAGAAAACACATGTCTTTGTGGTACTTTTGTTAGATTTACTTTTGCCTTATTCCAGAAAGTCTGAAGCCACTTATCATATGTATGAGTCCCTCCGGGCCTGGGGCATGGAGTATCTAGAATTACAACGCAGATTAGCTCAGGCCAAGAACTCCTGGCTCCCTGTAGAAGCTGTCTGGTATCTGTCTTGGTAGGGTTTCTGGGGTCTTGTCAATGTGTGCTGAGCGGTGAGCCTGGGACCACATAGGCCATTTTTGAAGTGACCTTTTGTCTTCACACTCCAAAGTTTGCCTCTCCAGAGGGAACATAGAAGCCCAGTGCAGCTCCGGTGGTGGCAGAGAGAGCAGCAGTACTGGGTTCATTTTGCATATTTTCTTTTTTCAATAATTATTTATTTAATTCAAATTGTTACTATTATTTTTTAATTTGACCAGAGAGAAAGAGAAAGTGAGAAAGCAAACCACCAGGTTCAGGACTCGAATCGTGGTTGTCCATGTGGGAATCCAGCGCCTTTAACCACCACGCTACCTGATGGCTCAGTAGTGCTGGGTTCTAAGTGACTGGGGAGCAGTCTTTGGAATAACTATCTGTCTGTCACAGGCTGGGCTGCCGGGGTTCTATGACCCATGTGTGGGTGAAGAGAAGAACCTGAAAGTGCTTTATCAGTTCCGAGGCGTCCTGCATCAGGTGATGGTGTTGGACAGCGAGGCCCTGCGGATACCAAAGCAGTGTGAGTAGTGCACCCCTTGCAATCACCTGCCCTAGGGAGGGACATCAGTGGCTGCTTAGCGCGTGGAGACACAGCCACCTTCCCTCTGTGGTCCGCCGGAGAGCAGGGAGGCTGGCTGGACTTGGAGGCTTGCTCAGAGCCCATGATTTGTGCCCTGAGGAGGGGACTTCAGTCCTTTCACAGGTGGGATTAGTGAGCTTCCCATAGCCTGGGTGACTGGGTAGGAAAGCAGTTGGTTCTTGCAGCTTGTGCTCTATCCAGCCATCACGGTTGGATGATGGCTGAGCCCCCTCAACAAAGAAAAGGTATGGTGGGCATGGTAGTGAAGGCTGCCAGATTCACATGGTCAACTGTGCAATTTAAGTCCTGGATCTGATGGCTTGAAAAACAACACTGAGGGACCACCAGCAGATGGCATAATGGTTACATTGCTGGACTCCCATATAGTCGACCATAGTTCAAGTCCCAGACCTAGCGGCTTAAAACTCATGCCAGGCATATGTGCGTGTGTGCCCAAGATCCTGAGAAAATAGAAGAGCAGGGATTACAGCATGGCCATCCCCCCTGGGAGGTGATTTCTCACTTTCTGTCTCTCTGTTTCTCCAGCAAGTGGACACAATCTATAACAAAAATCCCTCAGAAAAAAAAAGAAAGAAAAGAAAGACACAATGGTATTGTGTATGTGTGTGCATGCCCAAAGTCCCAAGAGAAAGGACTGTGGTGTAGTCATCTCCCTCAGGGGTTGCTTTCTTACTTCCTGTCTTTCTCACAATCTGTCTCTGTCGAGTGCACACATTCTATAGCAAAAAAAAAAAAAAAAAAAAAAAAAAAGAAGGATGTGGAAATGGTCCCTTCCTGATAACCTGATGCTGTCTTTTCTTTACAGCTCACAGGATTGATACAGATGGATAAACTCCTTGAGAACCTGGTTAAAAAGAGGCTGCAAAAGATCTTTTCCTGGGATTCTACAAATTTGGAAGCAGGGAAAATACTCAGACATCAGATGTTTTTATTATATTATTCCTCTAGAAGGTGGTACCATAACAATTATGTGAAGGGACACACAGATATCCCAGCTTTCCTGGGTGCTGTAGGTGGGATGAAGGCAGCCCCATCCTGGACCAGCCTGCAGCATGGCCCATGGCTGTCTTGCCAAGGATCATGTTACTGGAGGGAAGGGCCCAGTGGCCTGGACTCCCCAGGGCCCCAGGCCCTCCAGCATGTGTGCTGATACGGCGGCCACCCAGTAGTTCTCCGTCCTGTCTGGTGGTGTGTATGGAGCATCCTGCCCTCACATAGGACTGGGTACTACTTTCTCTAACATCCACACTGAACATGGGAAACAGAGGAAAGGAAGGAGGGAAGGCGTTTTCACATGCCACAGCCTCCAGATCAAGGGAGCGTCTGTGCAGTCGGCTTCCCACAAACCACCTTCTGATGAAATATTATAAGTGAATCTGGAGAGGATTGTGGGTTTATAAAACTGCTTTTTATTTGAGAACAAACAGGTTTGGAAATTAGTCTCTTTTTTCTCCCTCCCAGAGCTTCTCAAATCATTCCTCTGGCACCTGGCTGGGGACAGAATGGTGTACTTCCCAAGCCCAGGGCCATCCTTGTCATGGGCCACTTCCCCTATCCTGTGGGAAAAGGCCCTGCTGCCAGCAGATGCAGAATGACCCATGTCCCTCTTGTCCATGGCAGACGGTACAGCCAGGACTGCCTATGCCCACCACCTCTCCAGTAGGGTGCTGGGAGGAGGAGGAGGCTTGCAAGAAAAGGGTGAAGGCTGAGATGGGGGGAACAATAAGACCAAGAGTCACGCTCGTGCCAAATCCAAAGGTGTGGGCATCAGGGCTGGCCCTGGTGTCCAGGCCTTGCTGGCAAGCACCCAGCAGGTGGCGCTGTGGCTCTCCACAGAGAGCCAGGCCCAGCCCCTCCTCACTAGGACTTCTTTCTGGGGTGTGTCTCCATTCTGAGAGTTTTCTTCACTTGTTCCCTCTGTGGATAAAGAATGTCGTAGGAGCCAGTTCAGCTCTGAACAGCCTGGGGTGTTGGCTGTGGCAAACAGTAACCTGTGGAGCACAGGCCTGTACATGGGTCTGGCCATTGGCGTGGTCACTTGCTCTCACTGACCCCTCTGAGCAGGGATTGCTCAAGCCGTGGTGCCAGCTGGCCCTGGAGCCTGAGGGCCACTCTTGGCCTCCACATCTCTGGCTGTTGGTGAAATCAGGTTTTGCTACTGGCACTGATACCAGAGTGATTGCTAGTAACCTCCTTCCTCCAGTTTTTAAAAGTAATTCTGTAATATTTATCTCCATTTAAGAAAACAGAGAGAGCCTCTCTGCCCAAGTGACCACAGGCCACGCAGGGACCATCGTGAGCCTCCGCTTTGGGCATGCCCCTCTGCGCCCTTGGCTGCAGGTGGTTCTTTCGGCCACAGATGTTCTTTGTTTGTTTGAAGTTGACTGTACAGAGGCACTCTCTTACCACAATAAACCTTTCCTGAAAGCTGAGGACAGTATTTTTTTTTTAGTTTATCTGTGTGTACATCTTTAGGAGTAAGCAAAATAGGGGACATGGTCCCCTTCCCCAGAGCCCTCCTTTCATCCTTTCTTCACTGTTGAACCATGTTTTAAACCTTGAGGCTCTACTTGCAGCTAGGGTTCCTTTTTTTTGGAGAGGTTTTTGCTGTAGGGCACGTGCGCTCGCCAGGAAGACAAAGAGAGACAGAGACAGAAAGCGAGAAATCACCCCCCACGGGGGATGGCCAGGCTGCAATCCCTTCTCCTCCATTCTCTTCTCGGGATCTTGGGTACGCGCACACATGCGCCTGGCTTGAGTTTAAGCCACTGGGTCCAGGACTCAAACCACAGTCGACCACACAGGAGTCCAGTGACATAGCCATTACACCACCTGCTGATCCCCTATGATTCCATTTTCTACATTTAACATGGGCCCGAGAGAACCCAAGCTTAGGAAGTGAATTAGCCTAGAATTTCACTTTTCTTTTTTTTAATTAACTAAAGTTAAAAAAAATTCTTGCAGTCAAAAGTAGTCGCACCCTGCCCACTCTTTAATAGCACCCTGCCCACTCTTTAATAGGAACAAGAGGTCCAACATAGCAGCAAAACGTGGCAGGAACAGACCAAACGGAGTTAGCACTGCCGTGGTCCCCTCCAGCTAGTTGGAGAGGGGTCCTCCCCAAGCAGAGGCTAGGGCAGCCAGTCAGCTGGCTGTCCAGGCTGATGGAGGCCCCTTGCCCTGTCACGGAACCAGCCATTGCTCCCCTTATACATGGCGGTGGGAGTGACCCACAGGCCAAGTATAACCCTGGGCCCAGCTGTCCCTCAGGTGCCTGTGAGAAGGGGGTTATGTATGGCACCAGGCCCCAGGCAGCTCCTTGTACCCCACGTCCAGTGACACCTGCTCAGCCTGTGCTACACCAATACCACCTCCGACTGGACCTCTTGGTTCCTGGAGGGGACGACGACAGTCACGCCCATAGCCCCGCTGGCCTAGCCCCAGGCCCCTCAGCTGCTGTCTTGATCCCCTGCCTGGCATGCTTCACTGTTACTTTCTCAGCTTCAGCAGCAGAAATAAACATCTACAGCCAGAGCCCCAAAACCCCTGTAGTCCAGAGCCTGGCAGGCTCAGCTCTGCTGCTCTGGCCGTGGTCTGGCCTGGAGTCCCCGCTGCCCATCTCTGTGGGAACGGAGGCGGCTGGACATCCTCTGCATCACCAGCCTCTGTGCCTTCAAGCGCTTTCGGAGCTTTTCATTTTCCTTCAGAGTGAGGAAGAGTTTTTTTTTCAGGGCGTCTAAGTCCAAAAGGGCATAGCTGTGGTCAGATGGCTGCTTGGGGAGGGGCCTTCTCAGTTGACGGGTGGCCTCTGTTGCTTCTGGTCGCTGTGCTAAGACCTGAGGACAGAGAAGAGTGGAAGCTACGAACCGCCCAGGGGCTAAAGAGCTGCTTTACCAGGGAGCAGGTGGCTGTGGTCAGGCCTGGGGGGGCACATCACCTGGCCCGCTCAGGACCAGCCCTCGGCAGCAAGACTCACTGCCTGCAGCTGTCCCGGAGTTCATTCCCAGAGCGGCTGGTTAGCGGGCAGCTCGGGGCCAAGGCTACATACCCTCCCTTCACGGTTCCCGGGTGGGCAGGCTCTCTGGGCACCGGCTGCATGTGCAGCCAGCCCAGCGTCTTACCTGGCTTACAGGGCCTTCAGCATTTGGGGGCAGCTGAAGCTCTCCCAGTGCAGTGTCCATGTTCCTCACCGAGCTGTGCTCCCCAGCCCCCGGCTCAGGGAGGACCTGGGAACAGCAGGAAGGAATCAGGCTAGCAGCGCCCCACAGACACCTGATCTCCCGCAGCTGTTCCTGTCCATCCCTGAGTAGTCCCCTCACACAATCTGGATCTGGCCCGGGGGAGTGGCTATAGCTGGGGACCAGCTGTGCAGCCATACGAAGGCGCAACTAACCAGCCTCTTCCTACCTCAGACTCCAGAACTGGAGCCTTAGGAAGTAGGCACCAGCCTGAGGGCCAGCTGGAGTTCTTTGGTACAGGACAGAAAGAAGGAAGCTTGGGCCAGCAGGTGGCTGGTTGGGTCGCTGGACTCCCACAGGGCTGAAATTGGTCTGAGTCCTTGACCTAGAGGCTTGCTTTCTCACTTTCCCTTTCTCTCTCTCTGTCTCTGGTCAAATTAAAAATATTAATAATAAATAAAATTAAATAATTCTTTTTCTTTTGAGAGGCTTTTGCTATAGGGCATGTGCGCTCACCAGAAAGAGACAGACAGAAAGCGAGAAATCACCCCCCAGGTGGGATGGCCACGCCACAACCCCTTCTCCATTCTCTGCTCGGGATCTTAGGCATGCACGCATACGCACCCGGTGTGAGTTTAAGCCATCGAGTCCAGGACTCGAACCATGTTCAACTACATGGGGGTCCAGTGACATAGCTATTATGCCAACTGCTGGTCCAAAATTAATTCTTTTTACAAAAGGAAGAATAAAAAGAAGGAAGTCTGGCAGGCTTTAGGTTTTCCCTCTGTAGGAAAGCAGGGAATCCAAAACTAGATCATGAGGAAGCAGGACCAACCCCAGAGGGCCAGTTGTGCTAGGAAAGGGCCCACACTGTCCCAGCTCACCAGCCAGACTCACCTTTTTTCTCTGGGGGTAGGCATTTCCTCCCTCACTGGCAGGATCAGTGTTCTCCCTCACCAGCTGTGAGAGAGACCGACATGGAGACAACGCTGATGGCTGCATGGCCTGGCTCACTCGGTGTGAGATCTGCACCCCTGCACCTCAGCTGGATGTGAGCCCTGAGCCATCGTTGTCCCCATGGATCTGTCTGATGAATGACACTAGACAAATGTCTGAGAAATCAAACTGACCTGGAGCCCAGCCCAGGTCTACTCTCAAAACATACTTGATATTCTTTCTCCAAAGATGTTCCCAGTTGTGGATCAGAGACTCAAGGAAGGGTCACTGTAGAGCCAGAGAGCTAATTCACACATGCCACCCCAGGGGCCACATCCGACCTCACTACATGTTTGCCTGTGAATGACAGCAGGGAGTAGAAAACACATCTGTTCTGGGCACCACCCATGAACCTGCAGTACCTGGGCCAGCCACGCGGTGGCACTCCCAGAGCTGGGCCTGCCCAGGCCCACAGGCCAGAACCAGGTTCTCCCTGACACTGGAAGCACTAAGAATTACAAATGTATGCGCTCCGCCCCACCCCCCACCCCCCACCCCCACCCCCCCCCCCCACACACACACATACATACACACACCAGTCATTAGGCTGTGATGTGTTATTTCGGGGGCACTTTATCACAAATACATGACAGTGATTAGACTGTCCTCCATGTATTCACAAGCATGGACTACACACCCTCTGCCAAGCAATGCTCTGGGCATTGAGCGTAAGGTAATGAGACACAGTCCCCACCCTCCCAGAGCTTACATGGAGGGCAAAAATGAAGGAAATACAAGAAATGGCAGGTGCACAGGTGTCGGAAAACCAACGAGCGAGAATAGGGTAGAGAGGGCTGGCAGAGGTATGGGGCAAGAAGGTGGCCAGGGCAGCCTTCCTGGAGGGACAGGAACATGGGCTTGAAGCAGTGAGGTGGCATGCTGCCATCTGGAGGAAGGACACCCAACTGAAGGGCAGACCAAGGGCAGAGGCCAAGGCAGCTCTTCCTCACAACATGTAACTCCATTCAGTTTCCAGTTTCCAGTGGACGCATACCCCCTGGGCCACCGTGTGCTGTGACACTTGACCCATGTTAGGATTTAGGAAAAGTCAACATGCTCCTCTTGTGGCTTCAATGTCCAGCTGTTGGTGAGCTCTCCCCTGAGTCATGCCCTCACCTCCCAACCCCACTGAGACCCCTCCACCTTGGTGTCCCACAGGTGTGTCAAACTGCACAAGCACAAGGCCAGACTACTCCGGTAATCGGGGACCACATTCTCCAGGGGCTCAGAAAGCTCTGCTCCCCCAACCACCTCCCTCAGCCCACCAGGTTTTCTAAAACCATTCAGTCTGTCCATGCCCTCCACACCCTCACACCTGCAGCTGGGCCACAGGGACGGTGCTCACCTGGGACTGCAGGGGCCTCTGAGCCAGCTTCCCACCATTCTCCACCTGTGGCCAAAAGGAGCCTTCCAAAGCCACAGCTCTGCCACTGCTGTGAACTGAATATTTGTGTCTCCCCCTCCAAAATTTGCATGCTAAAGCCCTAACCCGAGGGGCCAGCAGGTGCTGTAGTGGTTAAGGCACTGGACTCCCACATGGCTGACTGTGGTTCGAGTCCCGAACCTGGAGGCTTGAAATTCATACCAGGTGGGTGTGTATGTGTGCCCAAAATCCTGAGAAGGGAATGGAGAAGGAATTACAGCATGGCCATCCCCCCCTGTTGCGTGCTTTCTTACTCTCCCTTACTCCTAGCAAGCACAAGCGTACACTATATATAGCAAATTTTCTTTGAAAATTAAACTTCCAAAAATAAAATAGGAATGTCCATCATTTAGGCCATCCAGTCTTATGATATTCAGTTATAGTAGCCCGAGCTAAGGCACTCCAAAGCCCCACAGCCTGTGCAAGGCTCTCACCACCCAGCACCCACTCATCTCTCTGGCTTTGGTGACCCGCCACACAGCCCAAATTGGCACTTTTTCTGAATGCACCCAACTCTCCCAGCTTCTGCCTGCTGTCCTCAGGTCCCTTCACCACACCCCTGCAACATCTCTCCTCCCCCCGCCCCAGCTCTACCTTGTCAGCTGTCAGTCCAGCAGACAAGGCGCAGCACACGGGAGGACTTCGTTGGAGACTCACTGGCTGACCGAGGCACCTGCTGCCTGGCCCTGGCTGGCTGCTAGGACAAAGCGCACTGTCTGAGCGCAGCGGAGCTGCTGCCTGCAGGTGGACAGGTCTGCATGGCGAGGTGACGCTCCAGGAGACCCAGCCAGAGCAAAATGCCAAAGGGACAGCTCGTGGCACACTTGCCATCCAGCTGCTCCAACAGTACCCTGTTGTGAAGCATGGTTTACTTCTTTTTTAATTTGCTAGAGGGCCCATGCACTTCCCAGAGAGAAACAGAGAAAGTAAGGGAGCAACCCCCACCCCGAGGCATGATCACATCACAATCCCTTCTCCATCTCTTCCTCCTTTGCGATTTTGGGCATGTGTACACACGCCTGACATGTTTTTCAAGCCGTTGGATCTAGGACTCGAACTATACCATTAGCCATGTGGGATCCAGCAGCCTTAACCACCATGCCAGGGACTGGCCTGTGTGACTGACTTTTAAGGTGACGTCAAATGATGATTTCTTGGGCGTTATTTTATTGACCTTTATTTATTTATTTTTAATCTGAGAGGGATAGAGTAAGGGGGGGAGAGGTGAGAAAGCAAGCCACACAGTCGGCCATGTAGGAGTCCGGCGCCCTTAACCACCATGCCACCTGCCGTCCCTCAATAAAATGTATTTTTTTTTAAATGATGACTTTTTTTTTTTTGGCTTGGAGGGGGGTTTGCTATAAGGGCGCATGTGCTCGCCAGAAAGACAGAGACAGAAAGCAAGAAACTACCCCCCAAGGGGGATGGCCACAACGCAATCCCTTCCCCTCCATTCTCCTCTCAGGATCGTAGGCGCACACACGTTCGCGCCCAGCATGAGTTTAAGCCACCAGGTCCCGGACTAGACCTGTGGTCAACTACATGGGAGTCCAGCGACTTAGCCATTACGCCATCTGCTAGCCCCAACATGATGACTTCTCTTAAAGTGCAGGTCTGGGCCAGCAGGATCGCAGGGCTCTGGACCCTGGAGGCCTGACAGTGCTGCTCTCCTCTCGTGGCAGCTCTTGGCCTTCTTTCTCTTTCCCACCTGCAATTGCTGGGTGAATCGGGCAGGCTGGATCCAAAAGATAAAAGGCAGTGGTGTGTTCCTACCTGTGTAGGGTCCTGAAAGGCAAACACTGTGGGCACGGCATTGTGCTTCAGGTTTTTGCGGTTTCCAAAGGCGCTGAAGCACTCGGGTCTGAAGTGCTCGGAGCAGATAACCGTGTGCTGTTTGGGCTTGAAGTTGCCCCGGCCAATGTTCAGCACCCATTCCTTCAGCAGCTCCGGGCGGCTGAATGGGAACCTGAGGGCAACGGCAGGAGTTGTGAGGGGTCTAGCAAAGCTGAATTCAGCACTCGAGTCCTGTGGAATTTTCACATCTCGTCAGAATATTTTACAGACTACTTTGGAAATTCAGCAATCTAATTTTTTAATAATAATTTAATTTTATAATTTATTTATTATTATTGAGAGAGAGAGAGAAAGTGAGAAAGCAAGTCGCCAGGTCTGGGACTCGAACCATAGTTAGCCATATGGGAGTCCTGCGCCTAAACTGCCACACCACCTACAGGCCCCATCGGCAATCTAATTTTATTAAATCACATCAAGGGTCAGCACTCAGTTGTATCAAATGCCATAAAGTTTGATTAAGATAGAGACATGTGGGCCAGTCCAGTGGCGTGGTGGTTAGGGCGGCTGGATTCCCACATGGCAGCCTAGGTGGTTTGAGTCCCAGACCCATCATGGGCCTGTGTCCCTGCCCAAAATCCCTAGAGAATGGAGGGGAAAGGATTGTGAAGTGGTCATCCCACCCCACTCGAACCCCCCCTCCCGGGGTGGGTGACTTCTCACTTTCTTCTCTCCTGCGAGAGTACACAACCTATTCCCAAAATCTTAAGATATTTAAAAAAAAAAAAAAAAAAAAAAAAAAAAAAGGAATGAACTACTGCTGCATGTGGCAAGGATGACTCACACATAACTGTGAGCAAAAGGCAGAAAAAAGTACACAGAGTGATTCCCGTGACGTCAAGTTCAAAGTAAGCCAAAGCAATCCACTCTGAGACGCCAAGGTTCCCCTGGGTAGGTGTGAGAAGGAGGGCCTGCCTGGAAGGGGGTTGGGAGGTCTGGAGGCTGGAGATACTCTGGTTCGGCATCCACTCGTCGGCCGTGCACTTACGGTTTGTGCATTTTTCTGCGTGTACTTATTGAATATCAGAGAACACAGGAGAGGGGAGTGGACCATGAGCACGAGCCGCTCCCTGGAGTTGTACTCTAAAGCGGGCAGAAGCGGTGAGGAGGCTGACTCTGAGAGGACAGGGTGCAGCTTTCACCACATTTCCCGAGTCCCTGAAAATGCAATGGCAGAGCCACCATCCTCCCACCACCGCAAAGTTCCTGCCCCTGGAAGGGCTCATCGTCCACTCCACCTGCCTACCTCCAGCCAGCCCTTCACAAGCGCGGTGTGGGGGCTTGGCAGAGCGCCGGCTACACCGCACAGTTGCTCGTTCATCGGGCACCGACATCCTCCACACCTGTGTACAGGGGCTGCCCGGTGAGCCAGGACGTGCGGCGCAGCGGGGGCTGTACGCACCCAACGCGAAGGTCTTTCTTTCCAGAGAGAGCTCCAGATACGTAGCGCTAGGGCCACCCAACCCGAGGCCAACGACGGCTGTGCGACCGCGGGCGGGCTGCTTAATCTTCCTGTGCGTCCCTCCGCGCTCGGCCGGGCCGAAGCGGCCCTGGCCTATACCCCGGGCCCCATGCCGCATGCCCCATGCCGCACGCCCTCGGGCCTCCAGTGTTCCCTCCCAGCTAGCAGAGCTCGGCCGGGGGCCGCAGCAAGTCAGCCTGCAGACCCGGCTCCCGGTCTCCTGCGCCCCAAAGCCACCTCCTCTCACCGATGAAAGGTGAGCTGTTTCCTGCGGTTGCTGTAGCGGTTGCAACACTGCCGGGCCGCACACGACTTCGGCATCTCCAGAGCAGGCCAGGCTGCCCCTAAAAAAGATGGCGGCAGCGAGGCCTGCAGGACAGGGGGCGGGGCCTGCAGCGGGGCGGGGCCTGAGAGGATGAGAGGTGGGGGTGAACCTGGCTCAGTGCAAGGCGCGCTCCTCACCGGGTCTGCAAAAACCTTGTTGCCCCAGGGGCGCTGGGTCAAGGGCGTGCTCTCGGATCCGTTTCAGGTTGGAAACTCAAAGCCTCAACTGGAAAGTGCGAGTCTCACCCCAGTTCGCTAAAGCCTATCACCCTTTAACTCCTCGCTTTGGGGGCCCCAATACTCTGCCACTAACAGTCTTTGACAATTGGAAACCTGAGAAAGGTCCAACCGGACCTGGCCAATAATTTTAAGGTTTTGAGAGGTGTTATAGGCTCTGGCATTCCTGACGTCACTAGAGGCGGCTCAAATTGGTCACTGGTAGGTCTCAAAGAGGCAGGATAGCTGCTTGAAAGCAGGCTTGATACTGGGGACCAAGCCTAGAGGGGCAAAATGAGTACCAAAGATTAGATTCCGATCTGGGGCTCGCAGAATCTCACGATTGCCGCTTCTACAAAACAGGCTAACCACTCAAAAGAGGTGTAAGCAAATCCACCATGGAAGAAACAAAGCTATTCATGTCTTCTCATACAGTAGTTTGTTTCTGAAGAACTCACTAGAAGTGTATTAAGGGAGGGCTGGGGACATTTTTCAACCACAGAACACACTCAAGACTAAACTTCCCCAAGTCACCACTGATCATGGTTTGGAGAGGTGAAGAGGGGAGAATACAACTGTCCCTCAGCACAGAATACAAATACCTGAAGTTAGACATGAACCTCAAAGTAGCAATATATTTATTTACAAAATATACAGTTTCACAGAAACAGCTTCGCTTTATACACATAAACTTTAAAATTACACAGAACCATGTAAACGATGTTAAGTGTCTGGCCTGGCCAAAGCCAACAGGGAAAGGCCTAGTTTTGGGGGTAACATCTTTCCCTCTCACTTCATTAGCCACCAACCAGGAGCCCCTAGATGGGTCATGCCTAACTTGCATAAAGAAGCTCATTGAAGCTGCCCAGCTCAATCTAACAAAAAACATGGTGTCTGACTTCTTAGACACCACCCACAGGAATGAATCTACTAAAGGAACAAAAATGAGATCAAAGAAACAGAAATTGAGATGAATTATTGAAAGCATTCCAGAAGCTTCAGACCTTCTAAGCATGTTATCAGAATTGGCAGTTCCGTTCTAAAATCACACACATATTCTTAAATGCACTTTTAAAATCTTGTCTTAAAAAAAAAAACAAGAAAACACTGCAACTTTGGTTATTCTCAGGTGAAGACACTGGACAGGCATTGTCATGGGGCAGATCTTTGGCAAATTCTTCTCCAACTTGTCCTGGATGTTTTGCCCTCATCAGAGCCAGACAACTGTCTGGGAGAAGATTGTTTCTAAACCAGCTTATATTTTTCTCTATAGCAGAACTTTTCCCTTGGGGATCTTCAGGATAAACTAGGTTCCAGAAACAATTTCTCTCTTCTTTTGTGTTACTAAAAGCAACAGAATTAAAAAAAAAAAAAAAAAAAAAAAAAAAAAAAAAAAAAAAACACAGTTGGCTGGACAAATTTGAGTTACTAGGACAAAAAAAAAAAAAAGGAAAGGAAAAAAAAAGGGCTCTAATTAGCTAAATTACAGTTAAACAACCCCCTTAGTGTTTCAGTCACAGACCACAGAAGGAGTCTACCTGGTGGCCCCACACGACGGTGCCACGTGGAGGGGGAGCTGCAAACAGGGAGAGGGAGGACCCAGCCTGCTGCAGATATTAATAAATATGACCGGCTTGGACATTCTTCCGTTTTTATGCCTTACAAGAAACATACCCATCAATTTACAAAAGTACTTATTCTTGAAAACAAGTACTTGAATTGCTAAGAGCAATGTTAAGTGTTGGAGAAAGGCAAAGACCTCCTCTCACTCCAAGCCCTAGAACCACCAGTGTCCTGGGCTACACTGCTCTCAAGCTCAGTTCTGCAGGTGCTTCAGCCACAACTCCCTTTGCTCTGGAGCTGGGCCTCACAAGGGACTCTGCAGTCTGGAATCCTGCTTCAGATCTAAGGAACTCTGTACAGGTCAGTGGTACATTCCTGACAGCCAGCACTGCTTTATGACTCACTCACCAATGCAAATCAAAAGGAGAATTCAAGTCCTAACCTTGCCCTGAGGAACCTGCAGGCCAGCCTGTATAAAGGGCATATTAAGAATCAACCAGTGGAGAGGCCTCCCTCCTAATTTTTCTTTTTTTCCATTATTTAAAGGAACACCATTGGTGTCCAGTGATTGCCTATCTTTATGTCGCTTGAAGTATGACGAGAAGAGAAACCGAGAGCTCCCACACTTGAAAACAGCTTACCTGCGCCCCACCAGGACCTCCCATACCACCTGGAAAGAAAGGGCACCCAGTAAGAAATTGGCCAATACTTTTGGCTGTATCGTGCAAAAAGACAGGTTTTTTTACATCGTGCAAAACAGGAAACTGAGTTATGAACACAGGCCACCTCAACCCCCCAACCAACCCCCTTTCCAAAGAGAAGCGGCCACATATTGTCCCTTTTTAACAAACAGAAGGAAATCTAAGGGTCACTAGTTAGCCCACCCCTCCCCTGCAGGGCTCCTCTCAGAGCCCAGAGGATTCCAGCCAGCAGCTGAGCAGGTGGAGAGGAAGGGCCACTAAGGTAGGGGCAACTTTGACGGTTGCTGTACACTTACGGTAAAGACTGACACGTGAGAGAAAGCTTACACGCGTATGGCTGCTGATTAACAGGCCAGGAAACCGAACAGCTCCCCTCCCCAACACATGGAAGCAGGAACAGCAGCGAGCACTGGTTCCAACTGACAGGAATTTGTTACCAATGATAGAAAACACACAATGACTGTGTACCCTCATTTTCAGCGGAACCAAACCCACTGTACTTGGGTGTCCAGTTCATTTCCACTGCAGAGAACACAGCTCCTGCAGCAGCTTTGGCCAACCAAGACTGTACTCCTTCGGCCCCTGGCTATGTACAGTTTCTACCTTGGACAGCCTGTCCTTTTGCTTAGGCACCTGAATGGCAGGGATCTGCCCGCACCAGAGCTGAGTTCTGTGCTCAACTGAAAGAGGGGCCGGAAGGCCCACCGTCCCTTCTGATTCCTCTCCCACAGTCCCTTCTCCAGCCACAGTCAGTCCAGAAACAGCTTCCGGGAGCCCATTCGGGAGCGGTTGGAACGGCGGATGTCAAACTTGGAGTCCCGGCACTTTTGGCAGACAAACACTTCCGGAACATTGGATTTCCGGATTTTTGCACAGGACAAGTGAATCCAGGTGTGGCACTCATTACACTCTATCATGGGGCGGCCAGCAAATGGCTTCATGCAGAAGCAGGTGACGAGGTCCCAAGAATCGTCATCTGAAAAGAAAGAGCACGGTGAGAAAGGAAAAACACTTCCCACAGGCCCTCTCCACCTGGATCTCAGACCAAGCTGCTGAGTTTTGATAAAACTCATTATTCAACTAATAAAAATCATTTCAACAGTCCTTTAATACTGACACTTCTTTCTGAAAATGCAATAAATGCACACTGAAAAGTGGCAACCAGGTATTATCCTGAGTTGTCTACCTGTGAGCCTCATTCTTTTTATATTAAGGTTTCTCCTGGAATCTCAGCTGTTTCTAATGGTATTCGAATCTTTCCTAAAATCTCTGTACCCACTCCCTGCACTGTTCTCTGCTCTGGAGATGGCAGAGCATACCCGTTGGCATGCTCCAAGGACAGTACAGGACCCTACACCCAAAGGCATGACTATTTAAAATAACCACCAGCCAGGACCAGCAGATGGTGTAATGATTACATCACTGGACTCCCATGTAAGTCAACTGTGGTTTGAGTCCTCACACCAGGGTAAGTAAGTGTGTGTGCCCAAGATACCAAGAGAAGGGACTATGACATGGCCATCCACCCTGAGGAGTGTTATTTCTTGCTTTGTGTCTGTGTATGTCTCTCTGGCGAGCACACGTGCCCTATAACAAAAATCTCTTTAGGGGCTGGCAAATGGCATGGTGGATAAGGCGCTGGACTCCCACATGGCCAACTGCGGTTTGAGCTCCTTTAAAAAAAAAAAAAAAAAAAAAAAGAATTATTTTACTTAACTCTATTTATTTTAATTTGACCAACGAAGGGGAGAAAGCAAGCCACCAGGTCCAGGACTCGAACTACAGCTGGCCATGTGGGAGTCCAGTGCCCTTAACCACCACGCCACCTCCTGCTGGTTCCATAAAATAAAAATAATTCTTTTTTTTCTTTTATTTTTTTAAAGAATTATTTTAACTTTATTTATAATTTTCCAATTTGACCAGAGAGAGCGAGCCAGCGAGAAAGGAAGCCACCAGGTCCAAGACTTGAACCACGGTCGCCCAGTGCCTTTAATCACCATGCCACCTGCCAGCCCAAATAAAAATAATTCTTGAAAAAGAAAAATACTCTTTAAAAAAATAATCACCAGCCAACAAGCACCACTTACCTGAATCTACCATTATGTCCTCATCATTGCCAGTGCTGTCCTCGTCTCGGAACACCACCTGCTTTCCCTGCCGGACGATAGTCCGTTTGCCTTCAGTCTTTATTTCTTTGACCTGATCAGGTGACACAGTGGCACAAGACCCACTGGAGGGAGTGTCAGAGTCCCAGCCCGAGCAGGGGTCGCTGGGAGCCTGAGGGATATCCTGCAGGGTGGGGCTCGTGGGGGTCTCTACGTATGGATCAGCAGCTTCCAGCTTCAGCAAGCCCCCTCTGAACCCCTCCTTCGTGGGCACATCACTGTCCCTCCGCTTCCTCTTCTTCTTCTTCTTCAGCTTGTCCGTTTTCTTTCTGTCCAGCAGGAAGTTACTGGGCTTGGCTCGCTGCAAGAGGGTGGGCTGCAGGTGGCTAAAGCAGCGGTCAGAGACTGGCAAGGGCACCGAGGATGCCATGTCAGTGAAACCAGCGTCCCAGCCGTCACTGTCAATGGTACCAGCAGTGCTGTTGGCAGGGCTGGGACTGCTCCTCAAAGGAAGTTCCTGAAAGGACAGGCAAAAAGGTTCTAGTCACTTTGACCAGCTCCCCCATGACAAGACAGCCTCCAAAGGACCTTCACCAGCCCACCTTTGGCTAGCTCAGCCTCCCAGAGCATAGCTTTGAGCTTCTCAGCCTTCCTCTGCATTAAACACGAGAACAGCATCAGCAGTTACTTACTGTGACACAAGGAGAAACCACCCTCCCTTGTTAAGCCCTCAGCCTGTCCTGAGGCCAGGAAATTAATTGATGCTCAATAAATACCTATGGAAAGGAATGCTGCATATACCCTCTCACCTCTTAGTTTTTTCCTGATTGTAAAAGTCTCTCCTTCTACTTGTCCTCCCAAGAGATACATATTTTTTAATTAAGTGAACTTAAATTAGTTTTAAGAATAACCTTACACTTTTTTTTAATCGCAAATCCAAAGTAGGTAATTACTGCCCCAAAGCAGTAGTTCCTTCAGATCATTCAAGCATAATGTTTGCAAATAATGGCAACATTCTGCTGGGTTCAAGCTAGCATTACCCACCTATACAGGAGGTGGAGATCAACCAATGTTGGAGCCTCCTTTTTTTATTTTTTAAAGAATTATTTTATTTAACTTTATTTATTCATTCATTTATTTCATTTTTTAAATTTGACCAGAGAGGGACAGAGCGAGAGAGAAAGAGAGAGAGGGAAAGTGAGAGAGCAAGCCTCCAGGTCCAGGACTTGAACCGTGGTCGGCCATGTGGGAGTCCAGCATCCTTAACCACCACGCCACCTGCCGGCCCTGAGCCTCCCTTTTAGAAATACTGACTCTTGGGACAGGTGTGGTGATTAAGGGTGCTGGGCTAGGGAACCAGCAGTTAGCGTAATGGCTATGTCGCTGGACTCCCACGTAGTCGACCGCAGATCGCGTCCCGGACCTGGTGGCTTAAAACTCACGCTGGGTGTGTGTGTGAGCGCGTGCCCAAGATCCCTAGAGGAGAAGGGATTGCGGTGTAACCATCCCCTCTGGGGGTGTGATTTCTCGCTTTCTGTCTCTCTGTCTCTCTCTGTCTGTCTGGCGAGTGCACACGCCCTATAGCGAAAACCTCTCAAAAAAAGAAAAAAAAGGGTGCTGGGCTCCCACATGACTACTGCAGTTCGAGTCCCCGACCTGGCGATTTGTTTTCTCTCTTTCACTCTCTTACTCTGTCCCTCTCTGGTCTAATTAATTAATTAATTAAAGTTCAATATAAAATAACTCTTAAAAAAAAAAAGAGGGGCCAGAGGTGGTGTGGTGGTTAAGAGCACTGGACTCCCATATGGGTGACTGTAGTTCAAGTCCCTTCCCTTTCTCTCTCTCTCTGTCCCTCTATGGTCAAATTAAAATAAATCAATTAAATTAATAAATACAGTTAAATAAAAGAAAGACTGGACTCTTTTAGCTTTAGCTTAGTACAGTAGGAGCAGTATGACAGTACTGGTCCATGGTCCTCCCCTTCCTCAGCAAAGAAAAAATTTCCTCATTCATGTTGGGTCTTTGCCACACGTTCCTGATGTTCACAGCAACTACAGCAACTAAGAGGCTGCTTAAGAAGATGAGGGGGCCAGCAGGTAGCGTGGTGGTTAAGGGTGCTGGATTCCCACATGGCTGACTGCAGTTCAAGTCTCGGACTTGGTGGCTTTCTCTCTCTCTGGTCAAATTAAAATAAAGTTAATTTAAAAAAAAAAAAAAAAAAAAAAAAAGAACCAAGGTGAGGACCCCAGGCCGCTCAGTCTGCTTGAATCCTAATCTTTACCACTAATTAGCTAATGACCTAGGATAAGGTAGTTCTCTGTATTGGCCTCAGCATCCTCCTGCTTAAACTGGAGAAAAGGAATAGCATTTATCAACCTCAGACCATTACAGGAACAATGTCAGGCCACAGTAAAACACTGGCCACTATTAAGGCAGATTTCATACCCATTATTTGCAAATCAACTTTGAATATTCACTAAGTTATTTCCAGATAAGTCTGCATTTTCTACCAGAGTTTTAGAAAACACTTCCCAGGTTGATTTCAATTCCCAAGACACACATTTTTTTCTGCAAAATTACTGCCTGAGGGAGACCAGTAGTTGGTATAATGGCTATGCCACTGGACTTCCACTGTGGTTGAGTCCCAGACCCTGTGGCTTAAACTTACACTGGGGGCGTGTGTGTGCATGCCCAAGATTCAGAGAGGAGAATGGAGGAGAAGGGACTGCGGTGTGGCCATCCCCCCTGGAGGGGTGATTTCTCCCCTTCTGTCTCTGTCAGGCAAAGTTTTTGCTACAAGCCCTGCCCTGTAGCAAAAACCTCCCCCCCACAAAAAAAAAATGTACTGCCTGAGGTCAGGACAAGCAACCCCCTTCTAGATCCACTGCCTGGTGAGGCTGAGAGAGCAGGGACTGACTACCCAGCAGAGAAAGGTTTCAGAAGCTCTAAAGATTACCTCCTTTGGATAAGGAATGTAGCCAGCATAGGCCAAGACAAAGGTGCAGAATTTGTTGAAGTCCTCCACAGTCCTGCGCCTCTTGTAACTGGGGGAGTATTCCTGTTAACGGGCAAGAAAAAAGAGTGAAATCTCAGAAACAAAGCAGGCTGAAGCTTTTATTGTCAACCACTCAAACAAACATTGCTAGATTGGGACCAGCAGTTAGCGTAATGGCTATGTCGCTGGACTCCCACGTAGTCGACTGCAGTTCGAGTCCCGGACCTGGTGGCTTAAACTCACACCGGGCGCGTGTGCATGCGTGCCCAAGATCCCGAGAGGAGAATGGAGGAGAAGGGATTGTGGCATGGCCATCCCCCCTGGGGGGTGATTTCTCACTTTCTGTCTCTCTGTCTGTCTGGCGAGCGCACGCGCCCTATAGCAAAAACCTCTCAAAAAAAAAAAAAAAAAAAAAAAAAAAAAAACACAAAAAACACAAAAACAAAACATACATTGCTAGATTTACAGATTAGAAACAAGTTAAGTTTAGGCCAAGAAATAACACTGTTTTCAGAAGTTTGAAAGGAGTATTAAGATTTTATGCCAGAGTCAGCATGGTGGTTAAGGCGCTGGACATTCCCACATGGCCGACCATGGTTCGAGTCTCAGACCTGGTAGCTTGCTTTCTCACTTTCCTTCTTTCTGTGTGTCTTTTTCTAATCAAATGAAAATTGTTGAATGAATAAATAAAATTAAATAATTCGGTTTTTTTTTTAAAAGATGATATGCCAAGAACACTGGGAAACTGGCTGGGAGATAAAAGTTTGTACAAAAGTCTATTCTCAGTGTTCATGTGGCATTTTCTGGACTTATCTATCAGACTCTGCAGGCCTATGGGGAACTCTAATAACTACTTTTTTGCTACAGATTTTCCATTTTGAAAACAAACTGCTGCTGCAGCTACAACCAAAGTATTTTAAGTGATCTCAAAAGTCAACCTCTTCTTACACTTCAGAACCCTCTCGGGCCTGACTCTTGTCCAGTCCCGCAGCGGGAGTCCCCTCCACGCCATCAGCAGCAGCTGGGCCAAGAACTCAAATGTTTCCTGACTGGGAGGACACACCAGAAACCCTCCTGCTAGGCTTGGTTTAACAGTTAAGGTATACTAGAAGTTTTTGCCACTGAGTCCCAGCCGCATTCAATCTACAAGCACTGATAAGGAGAAAGGATTAACCCCTGAGAAACAGAGCAGCAGAGGGAGAAAAGGCCCTCCTTTGCGCCTGAGCAAACAACTGTGTTTTATTACCGTGTATTCCATCTGCTTATTTACCGAGGTTTTCTTTAAGGACCTTATCACCTCCTCCCCCATCCTTAGATACACAGCTCTTCTTTCCAGAGCCTGGGGCACACTCCCTAGTAAGGTGAAAGCCCGGAGGACTTGGGGCATGGGCTCCTGGGCCCGCCAGCCCCCCAAAGGGAGGGCAGAGTGGCCAGGCACAGGCGTGCCGTCCGGAGACGTCTGCCAAACACTCCTTTCAAAAATCTTCCCGAATTGGTTCTGGCAAACCAACTACTCCCCCACTCCTTTGAATCTCCAGACCCCGAACGTCGCCCGATTAGCAAAAAAAAAAAACCAGAATGCGTCACCCCCCGTTTCCAGCATCTGAGAGGTCCCGCCCCCAACCCCTGGAAAAAGCTGGGGTGGGGGGGGCCAAAAGCCCTGGCACTCCAACTCCCGGCAAGAACTTTTATTTCGGAGGGAAGCGGCAGAAGTGGGTCAGGAACCAAGACGCCAAGTGGAAGGCAGCGGCGCCCTCGGGCCCGGGTAGGCGGGAGGCACCAGCGGGGAAGCGGACCCGCGCCGCCCCCCACGCCCGCCGGTCCGCGCGCTCTGTCCCGCTCCGCCGCGCCGCCTTTAGGGAAAGCAGATGGCGGTGCGGCTCCCTCCTCGCCCTCCCACGGAAGCCGCCCCCTGCCGACACTCAGCTCCGGAAGGTGCGGGGCCCATCCCGTGAGGGGTCGAGGGGAGGCACGGAGGACCAGCAGGATTCGGGGTCGCGGGGCTGAGGAGGCCCGGTGAACCCCTGGGGCGGCAGCGCAAGACCGGCGAGCGCCGGCGTCGCCTCCCCTCCCCCACTCGCCCGCCCTCCCGTGGTCCAAGCCCGCACCCCGGACCCTAGTGGGCCTCGACGAAGGGAGGGGACCGCGGGGGAGACGGCCGGGGGAACCGAGGGCCGATCCCCGGAAGGAGGGGGAGTGAGTCGGGGCGGAGCAAGCAAAGCCCGCGGGCGGGGGGCAGGGGCCCTGGAGGAGGAGGCAAGCTCGCCGAGGGTGGGGGTGGGAGGACAAGGCTGGGGTCCCCGCGGGGAGTGGGCACCCGGAAGGACGCGGCCCCCCGATTGCCGGAGGGGGCGGGGGCCGATCCCGCCGCGCTCGAAGTCAGGGGGCGGGGCGCGGGCCTCGGGGCCGTAAGGGATTAGGGGAGCTGCTGGGGGCCCTCGCGGAGCCGAGACCCTGTCCGGGGGGGGGGGGGGGGGGGGGTCCTTCCAACGGGGTTGGGAGAATCCTCGGAGAAGCCGGAGCACCCGGCGGGCGGCGGCTCGGACCGCGCCGCGTCCCCGGGGGGCGGGGAAGGAGTAAGCAGGCCGGCGGGGAGGGGCTGGGTGCCAGACAGGTCTCGGGGCTACGCTGGACCTGAGAGAGGCGTCCTGGGGGGCCAGGGTGGGCGCGGCGAGTCTGCGGAAGGGGCGCGGAGAGGACACAGACGTCCGGGGCTGGGACACTCGGCGAGGACAGCCGGGGAGGACCCAGCGCGGGCCCGAAAGGGGGGCGGGGGTTGGGCTCCCGGGAGGGCATCGAGGGAAAGCTGGCGGGGGTGCGCTCAGACGGCTTGGGGTTCGGTTTCCCCGGAGCGCAGGAACCGGTGGGGGGTGGTCAGGGGCGATCGGGCGCCGCTCGCACTCACCTCTGGGTGGAAGGTGGCGGCGCAGGAATCGGAGTCCATGTTCCTGGTGGGGGGCAGCGGCTACGGGAGTACAGGGGCCGGGATGCGGGAGCGGGGCCGCTCGGGGCTGGGGGCTCCGGCGGCCGCGCAGAGAGAGGGCGGACCCGGGAGGGGTCGCCCCGGCTGGAGGTGTTGGGGGGCTCAGGGTGTCGCGCCCTGAGCTCTGTGCTAGCAGACTAGTGGGTCCACCGACGAGCAGAGTGGGCGATGCAGCTCCCGCGGCCGGCGAGGCGGGAGAGTCGCTGCGGGGGGCGGCGGCGGCGGCGGCGAGCGGGAACCCGACCGGCTCCCCGACCTGACGCCCAGTTCGGCTCGTGTCTCGGGAGGGAGGGCGGGAGAGCCGCGGGGGCTGACGGGAAATGTAGTCTGGGGTTACTGGAGGCTGACGGCGAGGGGGCGTGGCGGACGGTGGGCGCGAGATATTGTGGGAGTCGTAGTCCTCAGCCCTCCGCCGTGGTGCACAAAGGCCTCTCAAGGACTCCAACCCCCATGGAGCTCCGCGGTGGCTGCCCAGTGTGCGGAGGCGGAGTCTCCGGGACTCCGGGGCCTCCTGCGGGAGGAGGTGTGGGGGTCGCGCCGCCTCGGCTGGTGGGGGGAAGGGCAGCGCAGGCGGTAGCGCCTGGATCTCCGCGGGGCGGGGGTCGTCCGGGCGGGTGGGGGCGGGGCTGGTGGCTAGGTCGCGGAGGGCGGTGGACGCGGCTGGCGCCTCCTCTTTCTCCCCTGCGGCTTGGGGTTCGTGCCTCTTTGTGGGGCTGGGGTCCCCGCTGCCCCCGCGGGAGTGGGGCGGTGGGGGCGGGGGCCTTGTGGGGGCGGGGCGTGACGTCGCGGCCGCCCCGGCCCCGCTCCGGGAGGGCGGAGTCGCCTTGAGGCCCCCTGCGCCTGGGTCGGGCACAGCAAACTTGTTTTCGCGGCTGTGGGTTTTCTCGCGGCTGCTCACTCCTCCGGAGTCGGTGGGGACAGGCGGACTCGAGGCCCGCGGTGATAAGTGGCCTTGGGTCTCTCTTGGGTATCTGTGGAATTCACTTATGACTTCCGAAGTAGTGTACTGAAAAACAAAACTATTCCGGCAGTATCAGTGTTTTAAAGATGTTAGTGTTGAATTCGTTTTTTGTTTTCGTCTTCGTTTAACCTTGGGACCGCCCCTGTTTTCTCACTTTATTTCCTTAGTACACTCCTGATAGAATTACAGCGGTGCAGGGTGAGCTGAAAACATGGTACGCCTATTTGGTATTACCGACTATTTCACTTATTGATGGTTCATTAAGGAGTTGGCATTGTTTACTGGGCTGCAGAATATTTCATGCGTTTATATGTTGAAGGTTGAGTGATTGTTAACAGTTTAATGAAATTATTAGAAGGATGCCGGACGTTCTTTTAACGTTTTTAATAATGATTTGAAAGGAAAAAGCCTGTATGTTATACGGAATACCGATGATTCAGTCACATCACATTTGGTAGTTTCCTAAGTCTGTCAAAGGGGAGTGATGTAGAATTTTAAATTGAAATCAGAAACTCTTAGGCATACTGGGAAGATGATATTGAGAGGCAGTGAGTGAGTGCTTTATTAGTTGGCTATTGCTACTTCTGTGATTAAGATAATTCTGATGAAAATGTTGAGTGGGTAAGAGACTGGATTTATATTAGAAACACTTCTCCTGAGCCTCAGTTTCCTAAGCTGTAAAATTTTTAGCATAGTACCTGGCTTAATAAATTATAGTTTACTGATTTTTTTTTTTTTTTGGAGAGGTTTTTGCTATAGGGCGTGTGCACTTGCTAGACAGACAGAGAAATCCAGAAATCACTCCCCATGGGGAGATGGCCACCACAATCCCTTCTCCATTCTCTTTCCGGGATCTTGGGCACGCACAAGCCAGTGGGTCCGGGACTCGAACCATGATGGACTACATAGGAGTCCAGCGACGTAGGCATTACGCCATCTGGTCCCTAAAGTGTGCTCTTTCTTTCTTTCTTTCTTTCTTTCTTTCGAGAGAATGATGTTTTATTATTTCAACAATATTAGGGCAAAAATCTCTCAAAAGAAAGGAAGGAAGGATGGGGGCCACTGGGTGGCATGGTGGTTAAGGTGCTAGATTCCCATACAGCTGACCGTGGCTGGAGTCCTGGTGGCTTGAAAATCACAACAAATAGACAAATAAATCATTAAAAATAATAATAATAATAATAAGGATGTTTGGGGCCAGCAGGGGACATAGTGGTTGGGCACTGGATCCCAAACTGATAAACTTGGTTCGAGTCCAGGACCTGTTGACTTGAAAACCAAGCTGGTCAGAGCTAGCAAATAGAGTAACAGTTATGGTGCTGGACTGCACATGGCTGACTGCTTTTCGAGTCTTGGATCGCACCAGCTTGAAACTCATACAAGGCGCGCGCGCGTGTGTGTGTGTGTGTGTGTGTGTGTCCAAGAACCAAGGAAGAAAACAGAGAAATGGCATGGCCATCCCCTCCTAGGGGATTGATTCCTCCCTTACCCCACTGTCTCTCTCTCAGGCTAGCACATGCACCCTAAGGCAAAAACCTCTATAAAAAAAAAAAATAAAATAAAAAATAGTTGCTTGTTGGGTGCCCAAAAAATCCTAAGATTGTGGTGTGGCCAGCATCCCTGGGGTGAAGGGCAATTTCTAACTTTCTCTCTGGTAAGCACATGTTCAGAATGGCAAAAATCTTTAAACGAAACAAAACAAAAAAAGTTGTTTTAATTTACCCATTTAATAAAGATGAAGAATGTTTTAAGAGGTGTAGTCACAATTCTGAAAAAAAGGATCAAACTCATAGCAAACTATATAGATGTGTTTGTAAGTAAATCTATGAATGCTTTAAAAAAAAAAAGAATGGTGGGGTCAGCAGGTAGTATAGTCAAGGCACTGAATTCCCACATGGCCCACTGAGGTGCAAGTCCTAGATTTGGTGGCTTGCACTTGCTCTCTCTCTCTGATCAAATTGAGTAATAATATCAGTAAATTAAATGAATACTTTTTTAAAAATTTAAATCCAGATCACTATTCCTTATAGTAATATTTTTACGTAAAAATATTAAATTATTGTCCCCACACAAATTAAGAAACAGATTCTCAAATTTCAAATGAATTAATGGAATTTCTCGGAAGAATGGTCTTGTTAACAAAACAGCCTAGAATTTGAAGACCTATGTTGGATTCCTCTATCATAAGTTTAAGGAAAATCTCAGAGTGACAGATTTTCAGACCTAAGTGACAACTCTTCCTAAGAGTACGTATGAATAGATATTTCTTTTTCTTTTTTTTTTGGAGAGTTTTTTTTGCTATAGAGCACGTGCGCTCACCAGAAGACAGAGACAGAGAGATAGAAATCACCCACCAAGGGGGATGGCCATGCCGCAATCCCTTCTCCTCCATTCTCCTCTCAGGATCTTGGGCACACGCGCCCTTAAGCCACCATGTCCGGGACTCCAACCATGGTTGACTACATGGGATTTCAGCCATATAGCCATTATGCCAACTGCTGGTCCCAAAATAAAGTAATTCTTTTAAGAAAAGGAAGAAAAAAAATAAAATAAATTTAGACCTTTAGAAGAGGTTTAGACATGAATAGTTATTACCTCTTCTCTAAACTCACAAAAAAATTACTAAAACACCAGTAATTGACCCAACCTCAATAGTATAATACGTAGCTGTGGGATAATAAAGTTGATTTTCAGGACTGGCAGGTGGCGTGGTGTTTAAGGGTGCTGAACTCCCACATGGCCACCATGGTTTTCAAGTCCTGAACCTAGTGGCTTGCTTTCTCACTTTCTCTCTCTCTCTCTCTCACTTGCTCATTTGATCTGTTCTTCTCTGGTCTAAATAAATAAAGTTAAATATTTAAAAAAAAATAAAGTCAATTTTCTCTGTATCGGGATTGGATTTGTTCTGTGTCTCTGACTTATTTCTCAGGTGTACTGTACTACTCCTGGGCTCCAAAAGGCAAATCTAGAACTTACTGATTAATTCAAGAGCATTAGTCACATAGTTGGAGTCTATGATTCTTTGTTTTCTGCTGAAGAAAAACAAATGTATACCTGCTACTGAGCACTAATTCTCAGATGATTATGGTTACTTAGGGAAGAGGAAGGCGCAGGCCAACATTAGCACAGGTTGTGACAAGTTAAAAATACTAGGAATACCATGGTTTTCCAGTAAGTAACTTGAGAATGTCGTTATTTTAATTGAGTTACCAAATATAGCTTCACCTTCCTAAATCATGCTGGCTATACTACATTCACTTGGGGGAATGTTCAGGAAAGAGTTCTGCTTCCCATTTTAACTCTGCCCTTGAGTGTGAGTGTGAACATAAGCAAAAGTTTATTTTACTGGAAATAATTTTTGAAACAATGCTTCAGCTTTTTATTCAGCTATATAATTATGAATTATCTCTAACATTTTTTAAAGATTTATTTAGGGACCAGCAGATGGCATAATGGTTACATTGCTGTACTCCAATGTAGTCGACCATGGTTCAAGTCCCAGACCTGGTGATTAAAACTCATGCCGAGCATGTGTGCATACATGCCCAAGATCCTGAGAGGATAATGGAGAAGGGATTGTGGTGTGACCATCCTCCCTGGAGGGTGATTTCTCACTTTTTATCTCTCTCTGTCTCTCCAGGGAGTACATGTGCCCCATAGCAAAAATCTCTTAAAAAAAAAAGAAAAAAAGAACTACTTTCTTGGGCTGGCAGGTGGCATGGTGGTTAAAGGCGCTGGATTCTCATATGGCTAACCGTGGTGTCTTGTTTTCTCACTTTCCCTTTCTCTCTTTCTGTGTCTCCCTCTGGTCAAATTAAAAAATAATAACAAATGGAATTAAGTAAATATATTTTTTAATTAAAAAAATAATTCTTTATTTAATTTTATTGATTATTATTGTGTTTTCAGTTTGACCAGAGAGAAAGGGAAAGTAAGAAAGCAAGCCGCCAGGTCCAGGACTCAAACTGCTGTTGGCTGGGGGAGGGGGGGGGAGAGGGGGCTGTGCCCCAACCCCCGTGCCACTTGTCAGCCCCAAAAGTCTTTCTAGTTTTTGATGTTCTGCCTTTCTCATTTCCAGAGATGAAGAAAGAAGTGATTGTTGAAAGTCATATTGTTTTCTTTTTTTTGAGAGGTTTTTGCTATAGGGCACGTGCGCTCGCCAGACAGACAGAGACAGAGAGACAGAAAGCAAGAAATCACCCCCCAGAGGGGATGGCCACACCGCAATCCCTTCTCCTCCATTCTCCTCTCGGGGTCTCGGGCACGTACACACACGCGCCCGGTGTGAGTTTTAAGCCACCGGTTCGGGACGCGAACCAGGGTCGACTACATGGGAGTCCAGCAACATAGCCATTACACTAACTGCTGGTCCCAGTCATATTGTTTTCAACTTATAGTTCCTTGGCTACTATATGAATATATGTATATGAATAATTTGAAACCATTAATAAATCATTTGTGACTTATCTTTTCACATAATATGGAATAGTGACCTATGCATAGAAGAATCAAATGAATTTATTGTGTTGTGGTTTACACTGGTAGATTATTAAGATGATAGCTAATACTATATATCAAACACTGTTTAAATATTTTTACTTACAGGACCAGCAGATAGCGTTATTGCTATGTCACTGGACTCCCACGTAGTCGACCTCAGTTCAAGTCCTGGACCCAGTGGCTTAAACTCACGCTGGGTGCGTGTGCATGCCTGCCCAAGATCCCAAGAGGAGAATGGAGGAGAAGGGGTTGCAGTGTGGCCATATACCCTGGAGAGTGATTTCTAGTTTTCTGTCTCTCTGTCTCTCTCTGTCTTTCTGGCAAGCGCGTGTTCCCTATAGCAAAAAAATATATATATGTATATATATGTGTTATATATATATATAAACGTGTGTGTGTGTGTAGATATATATTTTTTACTTACAGCATAATTTACTTATATAAAGGCATTTAATAAATAGAGAGGGGCCAGCAGGCGTTGTGGTTGATAAGGGCGCTATACTCCCGTAAGTCCTGGACCTGGTGGCTTGCTTTCTCACTTTTCCTTTCTCTCTTTCTCTCTCTCTCTCTCTCTCTCTCTCTCTCTCTCTCTCTCGGTCAAATAAAAAAAAGTAACAATAACAAATGGAATTAAATAAGTAAATAATTATTTTAAAAAATAGAGAATAGTGTCACATTCCCTTAAAAGGCTTTCTTTTTTTTTAACGAATTAATTATTGGGGCTGGCAGGTGGCATGATGGTTAAGGGTGCTGGACTCCCACATGACTGACCACAGTTTGATTTCCAGACCTGGCACCCAGACTTGGCAGCTTGCTTTCTCTCTGTCTCTCTCTCTCCTCCTCTCTCTCTCTGTCTGTCCCTCTCTGGTCAAATTAAAATAAATAAATAAATAAAGTTAAATAAATAATTCTTTAAAAAAAAAAAAGAAGTAATTATTGAACTTTATTTTGTTTGTTTTTTTGTTGTTGTTGTTTATTTATTTATTTATTATCTATATTTTGACCAGAGAGGCACAGAGAAAGAGTGAGAGAGAGAGAGTGAGAGGGAAAGGGAGAAAGCAAGCCACCATTTGCAGGACTCGACTTATACCATAGTCAGCCACGTGGGGGTCCATTGCCCTCAACCATCATGCCACCTGCCAGCCCCAAGAAAGTTTTTATATATAGCAAGTGTATTACAGGCCGCACATTTGAAGGCCCAGAATCAAAGTGTGTAATAGGGAAAAAGGCACAATCACTTCTAACTCTACAGATATACTAATGTACGTGTTCCTAAATATCCTCAGAGAGCACAGCAGCAACTTTTGCAATAGTCTTGGTCATCTCATGTTCTGTCTGCCTAAAATTAGAACTCAGATATCAAAATTAAGTAGTTTTAATTATTTTCAGTTAATCAGTACTATTTATAAAATAATATCATATATTAAATCCCATTATTGGGCCAGCAGATTAAGGCATAGTGATTAAGGTACTGGACTCCCACATGGTTGACCATGGTTTTGAATCCTGGACAGGGTGGGTTGAAAATCATTCTGGGCACATGTGCACGCCTGCCCCAAATCCCAGGGGAATGGAAGAGAAGGAATTGCAGTGTGGCTATCCTCCTGAGCGTGATTTCTCACTTTCCTTGTCTCTGTCTTTCTGGTGAGGGCATATGCCCTATAACAAAAACCTTAAAAAAAAAAAATCACAATTTACTTACGCAAAGACCTTTTTCATTTTTTTTTCAAGGAATTATTTTTTATTTAACCTTATTTATTTGTTTATTTATTTATGTATTTTAATTTGTCCAGAGAGGGACAGCGTGTGAGAGAGAGAGAGAGAGGGAGTGTGAGAAAGCAAGCCGCCAGGTCCAGGACTCGGACTGTGGTCAGCCACGTGGGAGTCCAGCGCCCTTAACCGCCAGGCCACCTGCCAGCCCCACTTTTTTGTGATTTTACAAGTGTTAAACTTCTGGGACCAGCAGGTGGCGTGGTGGGTGGGATGCTGAACTTCCACATGGCTGACCTTGGTTCAAGTCCTGGATTTTGCAGCCTGCTTTCTCTCTCTCTCACGAGTCAGAGTAAAAAATAATAATAACGGGGGCTGGCAGGTGGTGTGGTGGTTAAGGGTGCTGGACTTCCACATGGCTGACTGTGGTTCAAGTCCTGGACCTGAGGGGCTTGTTTTCTCTCTTTCTCTCTCTCTTTCTTTGTCACTCTCTGATCAAATTTAAATAAATAAATAAAGTTAAAATTACTCTTAAAAAATAACAAGAACTAAACAAATAATTTTTTTTTTTGGAGAGGTTTTCGCTATAGGGCGCGTGCGCTCGCCAGACAGACAGAGAGAGACACAGAGACAGAAAGCGAGAAATCACCCCCCAGGGGGGTTGGTCACGCCTCAACCTCTTCTCCTCCATTCTCCTCTCGGGATCTTGGGCACGCACGCACATGCGCCCGGCGTGAGTTTTAAGCCACCGGGTCCAGGATGCGAACCGTGGTCGACTACGTGGGAGTCCAGTGACATAGCCATTACTCTAACTGCTGGTTCCACAAATAATTTTTTTTTTTTTTTTTTTTTTTTTTTTTGGAGAGGTTTTTGCTATAAGACAGACAGAGAGAGACAGAGAGATAGAAAGCAGGAAATCAAGGGGGGATGGCCACGCCGCAATCCCTTCTCCTCCATTCTCCTCTCGGGATCTTGGGCACGCACGCACACGCGCCTGGCGTGAGTTTAAGCCGCCGGGTCCGGGACTCGAGTCGACTACGTTCCAGCGACATAGCCATTACGCTAACTGCTGGTCCCCACAAATAATTTTTTTAAAAAAGTGGTAAACTTCTAAAATTTTGATAGTGAAGTTTAATCTATAAACACATTCTTCTACAAACTGCTGGAAGAATGGCAGAGTTAACCTCTCACAAATGAAAGTATTTTTACCACATTGGTTATGTTGGATGATCTTTGAAGAGTTTTATTTATTTTATTCATTTATTTAATTCCATTTGTTATTATTTTTTAATTTGACCAGAGAGAGAAAGGGAAAGGGAGAAAGCAAGCCTCCAGGTCCAGGACTCGAACCATGGTTGGCTATGTGGGAACCCAGCGCCTTTAACCACCACACCACCTGCAGACCCAAGGAGTTTAAATCACCTTCATTAATACAGTGTGCTGGGCTGGCCTGTGACCTCTTGATTACAGTGGGTGTATCTTACAGGGCTGATGGCACAGTTCAAGTCCTGGAACCTGAAGCCCCACAAGCGGGTGTGTGTGTGCTGAAAATCCTGAAAGAAGGGAGGATTGGAGAATAGATTGCAGCCTAATCATTTCTTATGCAGGGTGCTTTCTCACTCTCTTTCTCTCTGGTGAGCCCATGTACCCTCTATCAAAAATTAAAAAATAGAGACCAGCAGTTAGCGTAATGGCTATGTCACTGGACTCCCATGTAGTCGACCGCGGTTCACGTCCCAGACCCGGTGGCTTAAAACTCATGCTGGTCATGTGTGTGTGTATGCACGAGATCCTGAGAGAAGAATGGAGAAGGGATTGCGGTGTGGCCATCCCCCCTGGTGGGTGATGTCTCGCTTTCTGTCTCTCTGTCTCTGTCTGGAGCGCACGCGCCCTATAGCAAAAAAAAAAAAAAAAAAAAAAAAAAAAAAACTCTCAAAAACACACAAAAAATTTTTAAAATAAATAATACAATGTGCTGACTGTATATTAATTGCTGACCGTATTGATCACACTGTCATATTGCGGTGAATGAATTTCTCACATTTCTATTTTGAACTCATGAGATTGACAAGCAAAAAGAGGAAGTAAACAGCATGCCTGGGTTAGTAGGTTATGCAAAATTCCAAGCACAGCTGATAGGTCTAAATCTGTACTTTTTCTTTTCTAACTACATTCCTTATTGACTCAAGCTGAGTACACATGCTTGCCTGTTAAGACGTCTGGGCTATCAATAGTATACTTCTTCTCAAGGACTGAATCCTTGAATTTTACTTTGTATTCTTTCTTTAATACACAGGTTACATGTGTTTAGCACAGAAAGAAAATGCAGGCAAGCAAAACCTACAAACCCAGCCACCTGGAGAAAATGTTAAGCTAGCTTCTAGGCTAGTGAACATCTAACCAAATTGGGTCCCTCGTGGGTCATCTGATTTTTCACTTAATACTGCAGCATGAACATCTTCCCATTTCTGTAAGTCAATCATTGCTCTTCCAGGCTGCACAGTAAAGGCTGAGACATACTTTGTTGAGATAACCCCCTATTGTTAGGGATTCCATCAAACTGTGCTCAGTTCTCAAGGACAAATACTGATTTAGTCATTCGATTTATGCAAGGTGGATGAGCTGACTGGAGGACGTCATACTTTTTCCTACAAACATCTCACTTCCTGGCTACTCAGACTTCCTTGTCCCAAAGCCTGTGCAAGTAAACCATTGGCCAGGCTCCTGGGCTGAGGAATGCTGCCGCTGCTGCCGTTAATAGCTGTGTGAACAGTCCATCTATGGGCAACAGGCAGCCCGCTGGGTACCTGAATGTTTTCTCAGGCGTGGGCTGCCTGTGCTGACCCTGAAATTCAGACCAGATGCATTCTCACCGGCAAGATGATGTGAGATTCCAGAGTTGAAGAGAAGGCCTGTAGTTCTCATTTCAGAGATGGGGCAAACAAAACATCTCTGAAGAAGGCTAGGCTGACCTGGCTGAAACCAAGGAATGACAGCCAACTCCAGTGTAGCTGGCCTGCCCTGGGACCTTCATGAGCATGCATGTCTAAAGGCCCACTGGGCGTGGAGAGGAAAGGACAAATAGCAAAAATCCTAATTTCCTCTGCCAAAAAGTCCTTAGAGGAGAAGGGACTTTTCCTCTCACTGTCTCTCTCCATAGCACACTAGCCCTATGGCAAAAACTTAAAAAATAAAATAAAATAAAAAGGGCAGGGAGGACTGGAGCTGGAGTTTCATCTAAAACTGAGCAAAGCACACCTTAGAGTAAAAATGGCTTCCAGGGGAGGGATCTTTTCCCTCCCGGTTAGTTGGAAGTGGGTCTGTATCTTTTGGAACTAAAGTGAGATTCCTTTCTCCATCATCACCCTTCACAGCCCATGACTGAGACTTTTGCTGACAGGTCTCATCTTCTGATTTGTAAGGCGGTCTGACCTTGCGCTGAGGGCATTCCCTTGGACCCTAAATGCCTCTTCTCATGGAAAAGAACAAGTGACTCCGGGAAGGCCAGCGTGATCCAAAGCAGGACTGCCCCCTTGGGAAGGCCGCTCTTGAGGGGGTTCCTCTGACTCGGAAACTAAAACTGCCTCACCTCCCATGCCGGCTAGTCAGGGACTGTTTTGTTGTTAGAACACCGAGGAGCAAGTCTCCTGGAATCGGCCCGAGTCACAAATGCACCTAGGAAAAGAAAGTCACCAAGAAACCCGAGTTTTGGTCTTGAATTACTAAAGTCCTATCGTTTGAAACATGTTCTGCGATGTAGTTAGTTAGAAACCCTTGGAACATTGAAAACAAAAATAAAAGAGATTGAGAGAGTCATTGTATTAAACAACCCTGGGACTCTTGGCAAATGCAGTAGGGATGTCACGGGAAAGGGGTGGCTTCGGTTTCGGGCACCAAACTCGCCTCCCGGGTTTTGTTCGGCCTTCGTAGGTCGTGGGCAAGCTCCAAGGCACCCGATCGCGGCGCACGGCGGAGCCGTCCCTCGGAGCCGGCATTTGTCCCCCGCCGTCTCAGGCCTGGGCGTCGGTGGGAAGCAGTAGGAAGCCAGGGAAGGGCGACGAGAGAGAGGGACGGAGAGAGAGATGGGTGCAGGCGGCGGTGACTCAACCCGGAGAGCAGGGGGCGGGCGCGGCACGAAGGGGTGGCGAGCCGGTGCGCTCCGCACTGCTGTGCGCGGGCGGTGTCCCCTGGCCCGCAGTAGTTAAGTGGGCGGTGCCGGCGGCGCCCCGCCCCGTCCAGGCCCGCCCCCTGGAGGCCGAGGCGCTTCGTCGTATTTATAGCAGCGGTGCCGGGAGTGCTGCGTCTCTCCGCAGGCCCCGGCCGCGGCGTCCTGGTTCCTTACACGGAAGGCAAAATGGAGCGGCCGGCTCCCCTGGCCGTGCTGCCCTTCTCGGACCCCGCACACGCTCTGAGCCTGCTGCGTGGCTTAAGCCAGCTCCGCGCCGAGCGCAAGTTCCTGGACGTGACTCTGGAGGCGGCGGGCGGGCGCGACTTCCCCGCGCACCGCGCTGTGTTGGCGGCTGCCAGTCCTTACTTCCGCGCCATGTTCGCAGGGCAGCTGCGCGAGAGCCGCGCGGAGCGGGTGCGCCTGCACGGCGTGCCGCCCGACATGCTGCAGCTGCTGCTCGACTTCAGCTACACCGGCCGCGTGGCGGTGAGTGGCGACAACGCCGAGCCGCTGTTGCGCGCCGCCGACCTGCTGCAGTTCCCGGCAGTGAAGGAGGCGTGTGGCGCCTTTCTGCAGCAGCAGCTCGATCTCACTAACTGCCTGGACATGCAGGACTTCGCCGAGGCCTTCAGCTGCTCTGGGCTGGCGAGCGCGGCACAACGTTTCATCCTGCGCCACGTGGGCGAACTGGGCCCGGAGCAGCTGGAGCGGCTGCCTTTGGCTCGCCTGCTGCGCTACCTGCGAGACGATGGGCTGTGCGTGCCCAAGGAAGAGGCTGCCTACCAGCTGGCGCTGCGCTGGGTGCGTGCGGACCCGCCACGCCGCGCCATGCACTGGCCGCAGCTATTGGAGGCGGTGCGCCTGCCCTTTGTGCGCCGCTTCTACCTGCTGGCGCACGTCGAGGCCGAGCCGCTGGTGGCGCGCTGCCCACCCTGTCTGCGCCTGCTGCGTGAGGCGCGGGACTTCCAGGCGGCGCGCTATGACCGCCACGACCGCGGGCCCTGCCCCCGCATGCGTCCGCGCCCTTCTACCGGCCTTGCTGAGATCCTCGTGCTCGTGGGCGGCTGCGACCAGGACTGCGACGAGCTGGTCACCGTTGACTGCTACAACCCACAGACTGGCCAGTGGCGCTACCTGGCTGAGTTCCCGGATCACCTAGGCGGGGGCTACAGCATCGTGGCGCTGGGCAACGACATCTATGTGACGGGTGAGTTGACTGGAGGCTGGTCAGGGCGAATCTGGGCCCACTGGCTCCCCCAGCCAGAGCCCTCAGGGTTGCCCTGCTCCTTCCCTTCGGGAGCCAATCTACCTGCTGGAGAAACCTACAGAACCAGAGTTCTGAAGACCAGAGTTCAAGCCAGGAAATAGGGAATTACATTCCTTGGCTTGATACTTTCGACCTAGAAGAAGGGGCCCCTTGTGGGAGCCTGGACAAGTAGCTGCTTGTGCCCTGTGCCCTGTGCAGCGGGGCCTGCCTGGCCTAGCCAGCTCCTTACCCATTTGGTTAGAAGATACTGAGGGCATTCACCCCAAACAATGGTGCTTTCTTTTCTCCCTGAGGAATCCAGGGACAGGCAGGAGGCTGATCAGCCGGGTGAGACATCCATTCTTGCCCAGTGGGTGGGATTCCTCCCTCCCTGCTGAGCCACTCAGAGCCTCTTGACTCACTGGCTGGGTCACTGGTGACAAGGTTCCCCCTGGGCTTGCACCTAGACGCTGCCATGATCACGTGGTGTTTAGGCTGAGCTCTAGCAGCGACTGTAAACATGGTCACATGTTAAGAGGTTTTCTTCCAGTTATTTGGCCCAAACCCCAAAACACTGCCGAGTCATGGTGGGTGGATCCCAGCCTGCCTGGCTTCTCCCACATTTTTTATTAGATAAACCCCAGCTCAAACTTGAGGCTACCTCCTTTGGTTGGGGCTGTGAGGAGGGCAAGGAGGGCGGTCTCCGTGACTGCTATATAAGGAAAGAACCGCATTAGTGCTAACTCTGTTGTCAGGCAGGGAGGCTCCGGGCTGGGTTATCCCAGCAGCTGTGCCCAGTCTAGCACACTCGGGAGAAATCCCACTCTGAGACATGTTCTGACGTCAAGTTGGATCTCCGGGCGACAAGTGGGACTCATCCCAGCTCACGCACATCCCCTGCTCTGGGGCCACAGCTTCCTTTGACTACATCTCCAATCCAGCCTCTGTTGGAATCTGTCTTCTTTCCAACTTGACATTGGCCCCTCGTTGTTTGTTGACTGTGTCTTTTCCTCCCGACACCTCCCTTCCAGAACTGGCCAGACTCGCCCCAGGTTCTATACACCCTTCCTTAAATGTCACAGCTGAGCAACTAATCCTTAGGGTGTAGGCAGGTGGCTGGGCCCTTCCATTCAGCTGCCTGTGGGGAATTTCATGGGGGCGAGAAAGCCAGCTTCAGCTGCCCTTGGCCCTCCTTTTCAAGGAGGGCTGTGAAGCGGCTTTGCAAGAATGTCGTCTTCCCCCTTTAGAAGCTCTGGACTAGGAGAGATAGGATGTCATGTCTGCGCCTGTGGCACCAGCCTCGGAGGCCAAAGGAAGCAGTCCCTGGATTCTCGGGTTCGAATGCCCTTAATAGATCCAGTTTAATCCTATCCCAAACACTCGCTCGCTCCTTTTTTTTAATGATTTATTTAATTTTATTTATTCATTCATTTTTTTAAATTTGACCAGAGATATACACAGAGAGAGAGAGAGAGGGAGAGAGAGAGAGAGAGGAAGTGAGAAAGCAAACCACCAGGTCCAGTACTTGAACCACAGTCGGCCATGTGGGAGTGTCCAGCACCTTATCCACAACGCCATCTGCTGGTCCCCTGCTCGCTCCTTTTTTTTTTTTCCTTCCCCATGAGAGAGCACCTCGACAGAGTTGTCTTGTTGTTGGTTTGTTCCCTGCAGGGCTAGTGCACTCACGAGGGAGGAGGAGGGAGGGAGGGAAAGTGAGAACCCCCTCCCTACCCAGGGGAATGGCCACACCACAATCCCTTCTCGAACTCCATTCTCCTCTTGGGATTGTGAGCATGCACTCACATATACCTGGTGTGATTTTCAAACCACGGGGTCCATGACTGAAACTGCTCAATCAGCCACGTGGGAGCCAGCCGTCTCAACTTCTCCGTGACATACTGGCCTCAGGCAGAGTCTTGATGCCCAGATGCACCCTCGGTTTCAGCCAGTCCCACATCGTGGGCAAACACAGGCCTGTGTTCCCAGGGAGGTCTCCAGATGCTGGCTAGTAACCTTCCCACGTGGATCAGCCCGGCAGAGAGTTGCCTTTCACCACTGTGCCAGCACCTCAACACCCCCCCCCCCCATAGCTTTATAACGAAATAAATTCAGAAGAGCACACATTGCACTGGTACAGCTAGGTGCAATTTCCAAACAAAACACCTCCATAACCTGTACCAAAATCAAGGACTAGAACCCAGAAGTGCTTAGTAGTCCCTGAGCATCCCAGTTCAGACAGAGGCTGCAGGGTTGATGACAACCTCAGGCCTCTGACTAGAGAGGGTTGGCAGTGGTGGTTCTGCAGAACAGTGGTCAGTGTATTCATTGCTTTTGCTACAGCATGGAGTCTCTGGCCTGGGATCTGGGGAGAGGGGCTGATTCCTCCCCAAGGAGAGGCCTCATGGAAGTTCAGGAAGGCAGGGGGGGTGACTCATCCTGAATGGGCTAATGGTCTGCCCATTGTGCTTCCTGGCAGGTGGGTCCGATGGCTCCCGGCTATACGACTGCGTGTGGAGGTACAACTCGAGTGTGAATGAGTGGACAGAAGTGGCGCCCATGCTGAAGGCCCGCGAGTACCACAGCTCCTCTGTGCTGGACGGGCTGCTGTACGTGGTGGCTGCCGACAGCACGGAGCGCTACGACCATACCACGGACTCCTGGGAGGCCCTGCAGCCCATGACCTACCCCATGGACAATTGCTCCACCACTGCCTGCCGCGGCCGGCTCTACGCCATTGGCTCCCTGGCTGGCAAAGAGACCATGGTGATGCAGTGCTACCACCCAGAGACTGACCTGTGGTCACTGGTGGACTGCGGCCAGCTCCCACCCTGGTCCTTTGCCCCCAAGACTGTGACTCTGAACGGACTCATGTACTTTGTCAGGTAAGTTCCAGGTGCCTGGTCCATTGTGTTTGGTGTTCCTTAACAGGCCCGATGGTAAAGCACACCACCGTTACCCTCTTCACAGAAGAGGAAACTGAGGTCAAGGTTCTTGCTGACCCCAGAAACCTTGCTCCATCCCTTTTCTCAGCGCAGCTTCTGTGGCCTTCCAGGTTTTCTTTCTTTCTCTCTCTCTCTCTTTTTAAATTTTATTTATTCATTCTTTTTTTTTAAAATTTGATCAGAGAGAGACACGGGGTGGGGGGGGGACAAAGGAAGCTGCCAGGTCCGGGACTCGAACTGTGGTCAGCCATGTGGGAGTGTCCAGCACCTTAACCACCATGCCACCTGCTGGTCCCCCTTTCTCTCTTTTTTTGTAAGAATTATTTTATTATTTACCTTTATTTTAATTTGACCAGAGAGGGACAGAAAGAGAGAGAAAGCAAGATGCCAGGTCCAGGATTTGAACCATGGTTGGCCAGGTAGGAGTCCAGCACCCTTTATTTTAATTTGACCAGAGAGAGACAGAAAGAAAGAGAAAGCAAGTTGCCAGGTCCAGGACTTGAACCATGGTTGGCCAGGTAAGAGTCCAGCACCCTTAACCACCATGCCACGTGCTGGCCCCCCCCCCAGGTTTTCTTAATCAAGTGACCCAAAAAGTCATGAGTTAGATCCTTTCACCCAAAGGCACAGGTGCGGTCTTGGCAATGTGGAGCAAAGATGGGCAGGTCACTGCATCCGCTGGTCTTTCTGCCTTCCTGACTGGTTAGTGGACACACAGGAGGATGCCAGGGGCCTCCTGCCTGCTCACACTGCTTCTGTGCATGTGCATACCTGTTGGTGCACCTGTTGCTTCCCTCCCTGGACTAGAGCTTGTCTGAAGCTGTGGGGTCAGGAGGAACGGGAAAGTGTGAATGATCATTCCCCTCTGTCCTCTTGGTCTGGGCTTTGAACTGGGAGCCCTGGGGGATGTGTTCTCTTTGCTTCTCAGCCTACCACCTCCCTCCCTTGCAGCCTGAGCACTGCTGGCCTTTGTCTGTCCCTACCCCAGAGGAAAGGCTTCTTTCCAGGCTTTCAGGGTGAGCCTCAAGAGAATAGAGATGGTGCTGCTTCTCACAACATAGCCAGAACCCATGGTCTTCCCTGAGAAAGCTCTGGAATCCTGGCTAGCTCAGGTCCAGTTATAAAACACCTGACCCTTTGCCCAGTCCTCCTTCTCCCAAGTTGCGGAGGTATCTTCAAAGAGGGGGTGGAGAGGGCTATAAATACAACTCTTCACAGTGCCAAGATCTTTGCTTCAGCCTCTCTGCAGTGGTTGCATGCGGAGTGTCTTGAGGGTGCTCCCCGTCCTTTGTTCCTGGAACAAGATAGAGCCAAAGGCCGGTCTGCCTATCCCAGATCCACTGCTTTCCCCTCCCCAGTGGGCTGCCAGCACTCAGCCATTGCTAAACTGTCCCCTGTGGAAGTATCAGGGTGCCCCTAACACCTGCTGTTAGCCTCTACAGGTTTATGTAAGCTGTGGGCAGAAGGGAGGAGGCGGAGGCTGGTCGTCCTCCCAGTATGGTCTGCAGGGGAGGAGTGGAGGCTGGTTAAGCACGAAGGAGTTTGTATGCTCTTCTTGAGCCGCATAAACCGCTGCCCACGACACCCTGTCTCAGTCCAGCTCCTGACTAGCGAGGCAGCTAGTGCTATGTGGAGGCCACAACCCCTCATCCATCCCTGTGACCAGTGAGGCCTGCTGGTCCCAGGCCTCATCCCTCAGCAGTGCACCTGTCTTAGCTGCGCTAAAAAGGGACCCCTTAGCTGGGATGCAGCAGCCCTCACGGAGAAAGAGCCGGGGAGCACAGTCCCGCCTGGCCCCTTCTGGCTGCGGCTTACATAGCTCTGCTGGGGTAGGGGGTGAGGGCAGCCTAGCCAATTCCAGGGTTTAACAGCCCTCATGCAGCCCATGATCTCAGGCTAGTTGCACATTTAGGAAAGAAATCAAGACAAGAGTAATTATTTCATGGTGTAAAAAGCTACATGAGGAACCGGCGGGTGGCATAGCAATTACGTCACTGTACTCCCACATGACCAGGCACAGTTCAAGTCCCGGACCTGGTGGTTTCAAAATCATACCAAGCCTGAGTACATGCATGCCCAAGATCCTGGGAGGAGAATGGAGAAGGGATTGTGGAGTGACCATATCCCTGGGGGGGGGGGTGATTTCTCACTTTCCCTCTCACTGTGTCTGTCTCTCTCTGTCCCCCCGGTATGTGTGTGCACATGACCTTAGCCCCCCCCAAAAAAAAAAATTTTTTTTAAAAAAAGCTACATGAGCTTTAAATTTCTGTGCCTATAAATAAGATCTTATTGGCCCACAGCCAGCACCCTTGTCTCAGCATCGTCTGAGGTTGATTTTGCACTTAGACAGTGTTGGACACTTGCTACAGACTGTCTGGTTCCAATGTCTAAAATATTTACCATCTGGCCCTTTTGCTGACCCCTGACCGTTGCTAATATTACTGTTTTTTTTTTTTTTTTCAAAGAATTATTTAATTTGATTGATCATTATTATTTAATTTAACCAGTGAGTGATAGAGAGAGGGAGAAAGGGAAAGTGAGAAATCAAGCCACCAGGTCCAGGACTCAAACCACACTTGGCTATATGGGAGTCCAGCACTTTTAACTACCACACCACCTGCCGGCCCCACTACTACTTTATTATTATTATTTTTTTTTTTTTAAGTTTTCTATAAGACATATACACTCACCCAAGAGAGACAAGGTTGGGGCCGGGGAGAGAAAGCACCTTGCTAGAGGAATGGCCACGCTGCATTCCTTTATCCATTCTCCCCTTGGAATTTTGAGCACACATACACATGCCTAGTGTGTTTTTCTTTTTTCTATTTTTTTGGAGAGCTTTTTGTTATAGGGTGCATGCACTCGCCAGAAAGAGAGACAGAAAGTGATAAATCACCCCCCAGGGGGGATGGCCATGCCAGTCTTTTCTCCTCCATTCTCCTCTCAGGATCTTGGGCACGCATGCACATGTGGCCAGTGTGAGTTTAAGCCACTGCGTTTGGGACTCGAACCACGGTTGACTACGTAGGAATCCAACAACATAGCCATTACGCCAACTGCTGGCCCAACCTGGTGTGTTTTTCAAGCTGTCTGGTCCGGGACTTGAACTGCACATTCAGCCATGTGGGGTCTAGTCGCCTTAACTATGATGCCACCTGGCTGACCCAGCTACTACTGTTTTTCTCTTTTCTTTTATTATCTTTGCTTTTTTTAAAAAAATTTATTTTTTTTTTTTTTTTTTTTTTTATTTTTTTGGAGAGGTTTTTGCTATAGAGCGCGTGCGCTCGCCAGACAGAGAGAGACAGAGAGACAGAAAGCAGGAAATCACCCCCCAGGGGGGATGGCCACGCCACAATCCCTTTTCCTCCATTCTCCTCTCGGGATCTTGGGCACGCACGCACACGCGCTCGGCGTGAGTTTAAGCCACTGGGTCCTGGACTCGAACTGCGCTCGACTATGTGGGAGTCCAGCGACATAGCCATTACGCTATCTGCTGGTCCTCTTTTTTATTTATTAATTTTAATTATCATTTATACATTTAATTGCTATACATCATTTAGATTGTAAAAAGACTTTCTTTTTTTCTTTCTTTCTTTCTTTCTTTTTTTTGGGGGGAGAGGTTTTTGCTATAGGACGCATGCGTTCACCAGACAGACAGAGAGAGACATAGAGACAGAAAGCGAGAAATCACCCCCCAGGGGGGATGGTCATGCAACAATCCCTTCTCCTCCATTCTCCTCTCGGGATCCTGGGCACGCACGCACACGCGCCCGGCGTGAGTTCTAAGCCACCGGGTCCGGGACACGAACCGCAGTCGGCTATGTGGGAGTCCAGCGACATAGCCATTACGCTAACTGCTGGTCCCAAGAGAATTTCTTTACCCAGCGTGACACACACCTCAGTCCAGCCCAGTTGAGAACATACGTACATCCTCATCAGCAAATAATAAACCATATCTGTATCCCACAAATGCCTTACTTCTTCATTTTTTCCCCAAATTTCCTTTCCTATGCTTTCCCCCCCCCAGCTTTTTTTTTTTTTTTTTTAATTTTATTTATTTATTTATTTATTTTTGGAGAGGTTTTATTGCTATATGACGCATGCGCTCGCCAGGAGGACAGAGAAAGACAAAAAGTGGGAAATCACACCCCAGGGGATGGCCATGCCGCAATCCCCTCTCTTCCATTCACCTCTAGGGATCTTGGGCACGCACGCACACACACCGGCGTGAGTTTAAACCAGGACTCAAACCGCAGTCGCCTACATGGGAGTCCAGCGACAGCCACTACACCAACTGCTGATACTGCATTTATTTATTTTAATTTGACCAGAGAGAGAGAGAGCGCAAGCCGCCAGGTCCAAGACTCAAACCATGGTCGGCCATGTGGGAATCCAGCACCCTCAACCACCACATCACCTGCGGGTCCCTAACTTTGCTTTAAAAGGCTGTGCCTTTGAACTTTTTATTGTGGGATTAAGAAAGCGTCAGGCACGGTTGAAGGATCTTGATCCCAAAGTGGAAGGCCTTGCTGGTTCTTTGTTCTCGTGACCGTATTTATGTTGCTGGGCACTGAGGATCCAGCAGTGAATGGGACAGAGTTGGAGGCTCATGGTGACATTGAGAACAGTGGCAAGGGTGGGTTCAGGGCACTGGGGGTTTGCATAAAGTCTGGCTAGCCACAGAAAGCTTTCCTAAAAAGGCGGCTCAAGTCTGGTCCAGAAGGATGAATAGGGGATTGGGCAGGCGAGATGGAGCCTGCCTGAGGTGGGAAAGAACGCAATCCCTTTGAGGTTGGAAGGAAGCAATTGTGGTTGCAGCAAGTAGTGGGGCAGCCCTCTGGGTGCTGGGCCTGCTCACCAGAGGGCTTCAGGCACCCAAGGCCATGATCTTTGGGCTTGGGTGCAAGGCTGGGTTCTATCTAGCCTAAGTCCCAGTCAGATAGGCATGAGCCTGAAATCAGTCCCTGACAGCTGGGGATAGGTCCCACCGTTAAGGGAGTTGTCAAATGGCATTTTTAAAAAAACAAGGGGGGAACCAGCAGTTGGTGTAATAGCTATGTCACTGGACTCTCATGAGTCTCGGACCTGGTGGTTTAAACTCATGCCGGGCACGTGTGCATGCGTGCCCAAGATCCTGAGAGGAGAATGGAGGAGAAGGGATTGCGGCGTGGCCATTCCTCCTGGGAGGTGATTTCTCGCTTTCTATCTCTGTCTTTCGGGCGAGTTTACTTGCCCTATAGCAAAAACCTCTCCAAAAAAAAAAAAACAGGTGAGATGGGATTATGGCTTGGCTATTCCCCCAGGGGGTGATTTCTCACTTTCTCTCTCACCACTGTCTTGTCTTTCTCTCTGGTGACCATACGTGCTCTAAGGCAAAAACCTCTTTAAAAAGAAAAAAAAGGCCAGGCCATTGGAGTAGTGAGAGGGGCCATGAGAACGCTGTCCTCTAGCCATTCCCGACTGAGGCTGCTTCCTCCTCCTCTGACCAGCTGTCCTCCGCTCGTTCTCTCCTCAGGGATGACTCTGCCGAGGTGGACGTGTATAACCCAGCGAAGAATGAATGGGACAAGATCCCATCTATGAACCAGGTAACTGCACAGCTGTGCCAGGGTTGGAAGCGCAGGGCAACCGGAGTGTCAACATGATGAGTGTTAGGGAGCTGGCTGTGGGGAGAGGGCCTGTGCTGACCCCTGTTTGGATATTGTCTCCATGAACAGGAAATAAGTCTTATCTTCATTTTGAGGCTTACTCAGACCCAGAGATCCCAGGATCACACAGCTTAGAGAGCTCACCTATTCAGTCAGTATTTATTTATAAAGAATTTTTTTTCATTTAACTTTATTTACTTATTTATTTTTTTTTGACCAGAGAGGGACAGAGAGAGAGAGGGGGGGAATGAGAAAGCAAGCCATTAGGTCCAGGATTTGAACCGTGGTCGGCCATGTGAGAGTACAGCATCCTTAATCACCATGCCACCTGCCAGCCCCTCAGTCAGTATTTATTAAGCACCGCCTGTGACCAGAGAGCAAAAGAAAGTGCTCTGCAGAGAGACAGCAAGTGCAAAGAGCCTGGGGCAGGGTTGCACTGTTTGTGGGAGTGCTAGCTGCTCAGTGTGCCTGGAGCAGAGGATGGAACAGTTCGGTCTTTGGGGACTGACCCACCTCCAGCTAGTTCCTGAGGAGCTCACCTTGGAAGTATATTTATTGCACACCTGTGCTGTTGCCTGGCCAGGATCTCTCTGCTTGTTAAGAGGTTCTGAGCCCGATTGTCAGCTGGGGCTGAAAAGTTTACTGGCACTGAGCCACAGAAGTGATCTTCTAGTCCCAGACACAGTCGCACCCACCTAGGTCTTTCTTTTCTGTCTGTTAGCATTTCCAAATCACAGTTTACTTCACAGCTCAGTATCTAAATGGCTACCAAAAAAAAATTTTTTTTTTTGGAGAGGTTTTTGCTATAGGGTGCGTGCACTCGCCAGAGAGAAAGCGAGAAATCACCCCCCAGGGGGGATGGCCATGCTGCAATCCCTTCTCCTCCATTCTCCTCTCGGGATCTTGGGCACGCACGCACATGCGCCCAGCATGAGTTTAAGCCACCAGGTCTGGGACTCGAACCGCGGTTGACTACATGGGAATCCAGCGACATAGCTGTTACGCTAACTGTAGTCCCCAAAATGTGTTTTTGTTTTTCCCCACATTAAGCAGTAAATGTTACAGCAGGTTTGGGAAAGATGCAATAGTCCAGCCTTGTGGTTCAGAGCCCAGGTTTTGGGTGAAGTCCCACGTGACCACTTTCAGCCATCTGAGCCTCAGTTTCCCCATCCATAAGTTAGAGAGAGCTGTAGTACCTATCCTAGTAGAACATTACAGAGATCATTTCTTTTTTTTTTTTTTCTTTTAAAGAATTATTTAATTTTATTTATTATTATTTTAAATTTGACCAGAGAGAGAGAGAAAGTGAGAAAGCAAGCTACCAGGTTCAGAACTCAAACCGTGGTTAGCCATGGGGAAGTCTGGTGCCTTAATCACCATGCCACCTGCCGGCCTCTACAGAGATCATTTCAAGGAAGTACCATGCCCGGCATGTGTGTGAGAGACGTGGTGCTGTGGCTACCCTGGCCACCAAAGGGAAGGTCTCCCGCTGGATTCAGGCAGCATGTGTGACTCCAGGATAGCTCCCAGGTTTCCTATGGGTCATAGGAAGGCCTTGGGCCTGTCCTGGCCCAGTCATTTGCTGGGAAGTCTGCTGAGGACAGCTCCCTGTCATACTGGGAAGTGCCAGGGGACCCCATAGAGGCTGACAGGTGAGCCTTGTCTCCATGAGTCTTTAGGTACTGTCTCAGCAGAGAGGGGGGGCAGGGGCTCAGCTTCCGCTCACCTGTCCCCCTTGGCCCACAGGTACACGTAGGGGGCAGCCTCGCCGTCCTGGGAGGGAAGCTGTATGTCTCTGGGGGCTACGACAACACATTTGAACTCTCGGATGTGGTAGAAGCGTATGATCCAGAGACTCGGGCATGGAGCGTGGTGGGACGACTCCCAGAGCCCACCTTCTGGCATGGCAGCGTCAGCATCTTCCGCCAGTTCATGCCCCAGACGCCCTTGGGAGGGCGTGGCTTTGAACTGGACAGTGGCAGCAATGATGTGGACGCAGGCCAACACCGGCCACCACAGAACCGTGACGAGCTACACTAGCCCTGGCCTGGCCCCAGGAGGGCCTCGGTGCAGGTACCTTGGCACCCCATGGGGCAGCGGTCCCTCCTTCACCAGAAGGATGGGTGGGTCTTACTGGGTGGCTGAGTGAGCTCCCGGATCCATCACCTGGAATGTTTCCATGCATTTAGTGTGAGTCCAGCTGCTGGAGTCAAAGCTGGTTGTGAACACGCCTCTGCGGGTCGAAGAAGAGCCGCTGCCTTGCCAGCACTCTCTGGCTGCCCGAGATCACTCCCAGCCTGCAGATCCCCGGCTCACACGTGCAGCACACACCCTTCCTGCTGCTGCCACATGCACCAACTGGTGCCCACTTTGGGAGGAGAGCCACTGGAGTGGAGGGGTCCTCCCACGAGGGTCTGAGAACGGCTTTGAGCATCGAGGACCAAGTAGTCATCGGCTACAGTCTCCACATCCGGTACTCCTCACCCCTGCTGAGGTCTCACATCAAAACACCTCCCAGGGTGGGCCTCCCAGATGCTGACCATAAGCTGCAGAACTGAGCCAGTGTGTGTGCTAGACTGGGGTACAGAAGGGCCTCCTGAGTTTTCTGTTTGCAAAGGATGTGGCCATGCCCATCTGAGTTTCCCTGGCCCCTCTACTCAGCATGGAAGCCTCACCTGGGCCTTTATCCCAGGCCAAGGAAGGAAGGGGTGAATGCCTGCTGTGCAGGGTCATAGCTTCTTCCTGGAAAGCGAGGCCTTGGGAGTCTGACACTGACACCCAGCCGGGACAGCTGTAGGTGCCCAAGCCCTCGCCTCCAAGGGAAGGATCTTGTTGCTTCTAAAGGAAACTCTGAGCAGTGGTGGTCTCGGTGGTTGGGTCTAGGGTTTAAAATGCTTGTAGTTTGTCCCTTAAGAGAAGGGGGATGGGGTCAGCAGATGACATGGTGGTTAAGGCGCTGGATCCCACATGGTCAGCTATGCGGTTCAAGTCCTAGATCTGGTGATTTGGAAATCATACTGGGTGTGTGTGCACGTGTGCCCAAACTCCCCAGAGGAAAATAGAGAAGGGATTGCTGCGTGGCCCTCCCCCCTGGGGGTGATTTCTCACTTTTCCCTCTCTGTCTCTCTCCAGTGAGTACATGTGACCTACAGTAAAACACACACACACACACACACACACACAAAGAGAAGTGGGGGAAAGGGAGAGCTAGAAACAGGGTCAGCTTTGTTTGATTTTCAGATCTACAAAGTGTTAATTTATTGCCAAAGCTTTCTGCACAGGGGAGGGTGACAGGCTCTGCAAGAAACCCAGGCCAGATCCAGCAAAAGTGGCAGGGGAGGAGCCCCAGAGAATGTCACAGCTGGGGTGTCCTGGGTTTTTCCTTTGAAGCAGAGAACTTCCTGAATTGAGTGCTGTGCCCTGAAGGATACCCAAGGTAGCCTTTGCTTGAATTTGCTCTTTCCTCTTTTCAAAGAAGAGGGCATGGGACTGCAGTTTCCACGTGAAACGAAAGCAAACGTTGACTTGCCTTTTGTTAGTGTGGTGATTGTAAAGATGTGTCCTCTCCATGGACACTGTCCTTGTTGCACTGTCATGTAACAAGTTTTACTTATAACCCTTTTACTGGCCAAATGGCATGGGTTGTTGCCTTAATTTCTCCCAGGACATGAGCAGGGCTGCGGGCGGCCCTGCCTCGCCTCTCTATGGGCTCCTAAAAAGCCCTGTGCATTGTTGTATGCTGTGTCATCACCACTGGGTTAGAAAGCCTTTTCTAGAACTGCTGCCACAGCTCAGGGCAGCTTCCTGCTCCCCTTGTGTGGCCACTCACTGGTCATCACGAGGCCCGTACTGTGCACCATGCCCTGTGGAGAGGTTAGGGTGATGCACAGACAGCATGTCCTCAGCTGGCTCAGGCCGGGCTGTGGACTTCTGTGGGCCGTGTGGAGAGGTGTGGTGTCCTGGACCTGCACCCCTCTGGCACTGTTGTGTGCCTCGCACCCCAGGCAGGACTGTTCCCCTCCCCTGGGGCTGCACCTTCACCTAAGGCCCTCATTTAACCTGCCTGGGGATTGTTGAGCCCACCCAGAGAGCATCCCAGCTCGGTGTGATGGCTCACTCCTGTCAGCAGATTGTCCAGTCTACGAGGAAAAAAAGCAGCAGGCCTCACTCAGGCAAGCTCTGGATTCGTGCTTTTGCATGTTACTGCTTCACTGTGACGGCAGCCATCTTTGCCACTGTCTGTGGCAGCTGCTCATACAAGGGTTTTGATGTGGGCCGGTGTAGGAGAGGTAGCTTGGGTTTATGACCCTCTCCTCTGTCTACACTCCAGAGCTACCCAGTCTACTATCGGGGCCTCATCTTTGGGTTTGAAATGCCAGGGAGGGACAAGAGCAGGTGGGAGTCTGAGCAACAGCAAGTCCCTCCAGCCAGTGGTCCAGGATCAGGTCCCCCTCCTTTGCCACTGGGTCTGGGCTATTAACATCCCACCAGTTAGAGACAGTTTTACATGGACTCTGGGGCAAATGTAGGGCCACCTGGGGATGGGACTGTCCCTGTGCATTACATGTTCAAATTAAGTTATGAAATTCCAGTGACTAGTATTTAATGCTGATCTACTATAACATATTCTATATTTATGACTTCAGAGACTCTGATATAACAAAGGACAGCCTCCTTCCAGTGTCCAACATCCAGTCCCACCCGAGGGTGGGCAGATCTGTGTATTTATTTTAGTCTATTCTGTAGGCTTACATGTCTAGAATCCTGTGTAAGGTTTTAAGATGCCTTCAATACCTTTTGAAATAAAAGTATTTCCTATTCATTCATTCAGCGCCGTGGTCTTTGTCTTCCTGCTGCTGTGCCTTCTGGGAATCCTTTGGCTGAGCCCAGATGTGGGGGACATGGCAGAGAGGTTTCAAGGAACAGAGTGGAGGGTCCCACACTAATGGGAAAGGGACAGTTTGGGGAGTCCAGGGTCCTTGTTCACAGTCCAAAGGAGCTTCACCATTTACAAAACCTTGCAGGCCTCTTCTCACCTCACATCGTTAGAGGATAAGTCGTGGAAAGGAGGGAGGCCTGAGATACAGAGGAGCACAGGGTGACTCACATGTGACTTCCAAAGGGGGAACTGCCACCTGACCTGCCTTTTCCAAACTGGTTTCTATCTGTTGGGGCCTGGTTCCCCCTCGCCAGGGCCCCCCCCCACACACACACACACCCTCCCCGCGGTAGCACAGGCTGAGGTGAGTCCCATCTGGTGGAATGCACCTTGGACCTGAGGATACCAAAATGGCTGTGGGTCCATGTGAGCAGTCATGCCCAGAATGTCGTTCACATCTACAGAGCCTGTCTGAACCTGAGGAGAGGCCAGTGTGCGGGATGGGAAAGGGAGCAAAAAATTCTAGTTTGCTAGACAGCACATTACTAGAGACAAGTGAGAAAGCACCCCCATGGGGATGGTCACACTGCAATCCCTTCTACATTTCTCCATCCTTTCAAGATTTTGGGTATGCACACATGTGGCTTGCTTTCTCTCTTTCTCTGATCCAAATAATAAAAATAAGTGTATTAAGAATTATTTATTTGGGGAGACTAGCAGTTAGCATAATGGCTATGTCGCTGGACTCCCGTGTAGTCAACTGCAGTTTGAATCCCAGACCCAGTGGCTTAAAACTCATGCCAGGCATGTGTGCGTGCATCCTCAAGATCTCCAAAAAAAAAATTACATTTATTTTTTGGACAGGTTTTTGCTATAGGGCATGTGTGCTTGCCAGAAAGAGACAGACAGACAGAAAGCAAGAAATCACCCCCCTCGCGGGGGTGGGGGCATGGCCACAGGGCAATCCCTTCTCTTCCATTCTCCTCTGGGGATTTTGGGCACACACGCACACGCGCCCAGTGGGAGTTTAAGCCACCAGGTCTGGGACTCGAACTGCGGTCGACTACATGGGAGTCCAGTGACATAGCCATTACACCAATTGCTGGTCCCAAGTATTATTTTATTATTTAATTTGCTAGAGGGCATACATGCTCACAAGGGGGGAGGAGTGAGAGCAAGCAGCCAGCTTCAGAACTACAGCTACAGTTGGCCATGTAGGAGTCCAGCACCTTAACCACCACACCACTTCTTGGTCCCTACAAATTTTGTTTAGGTAGTTTTTTCTTTTTTAAATAATTATTTTTTAACTTTTGGGACCAGCAGGTGGTTTGGTGGTTAAGGACCTGGACTCTCCCACATGGTTGACCATGGTTCGAGTCCTGGACCTGGTGGCTTGCTTTCTCACGCATGCTCTCTCTCATCACATTAAAATAAATAAATGAATAATAGATAAAATCAAATAATCCTTAAAAAGAAGTATTTTTTAACTTTTACTTATTTAATTTGACCAGAGAGGGACAGAGTACGTGAGAGAGAGAGAAAGCAAGTCACCAGGTCCAGGACTTGAACCACACCACCTGCCCATCCCTAGAGAGATTTTTGCTATAGGGTGTGTGCGCTCACCAGAGAGATACAGACAGAAAGTGAGAAGACACCCTCCAGAAGGATGGCCACTCTGCAATCCCTTCATTCTCCTCTCTGGATTCTGGACATGAACACATACATGCCTGGAGATTGTTTTGTTTTGTTTTGTTTCTTTATTTTTTATCCATTCAAGGCCGCAGGTGGTGGTTAAGGGCACTGGACTCCCATATGGCCGACCATGGTTCAAGTCCTGGACTTGGCTTGCTTTCTCATTTTCTCTTGCCCTTACTCTCTCACTCTGTCCCTCTGGTCAATTAAAATTAACTAATTAATTAAAGTTAAATAAAATAATTCTTAAAAAAATAGTAATTCCTCACTGAAGGCTAATTAAAGAAAAAAATTAGGGGCCAGCAGGTGGTGGTTAAGGCAGCTGGACTCCCACATGGCTGACTGCTGTTCAAGTTGGACCTAGCAGCATGCTTTTTCACTTTCCTTCTGTCTCTGGTCAACTTCAAAAAACAATAATAATAATGACAATGAATAAAATTAGATAAAAAATAATACTTTTTTTTCCAAATTTTTTAATTTATTTATCCATTCATTTATTTTTTTTTTTTAATTTGACCAGAGTTAGACACAGAGAGAGAGAGAGAGGGAAAGTGAGAAAGCGAGCCACCAGGTCCAGGACTTGAACCGTGGTTGACCATGTGGGAGTGTCCAGCACCTTAACCACCATGCCACCTGCTGGTCCCTAAAAAATAATTCTTTAAAAAAAAAGTATCCATTCATTTTGACGAGAGAGAGAGAGAAGGAAAGTGAGAAAGCAAGCCACTAAGTCTGGCACTCAAAAAGTGGTCGGCGGGACCAGCAGTTAGTGTAATGGCTGTCACTGGACTCCCATGTAGTCGACCGCGGTTCACATCCCGGACCCAGTGGCTTAAAACTCACACCGGGTGTGTGTGCGTGCATGCCCAAGATCCCGAGAGGAGAATGGAGAAGGGATTGCAACAGGCCATCCTCCCTGGAGGGTGATTTCTTGCTTTCTGTCTGTCTGGCGAGCGCATGCACCCCATAGCAAAAACCTCTTAAAAAAAAAAAGTGGTAGGCCATGTGGCAGTGTCGAGCACTTTATCCACCATGTCACCTGCTGGTCCCCTGGCGTTGAATTTTAAGCCACTGGGTCCCAGACTCAAACCGCAGTCGCCTGTGGGAATCCAGGGACATAATGATTACACTACCTGCTGGTTCCCCCCAATTATTTTAATTTTGAAACTATGTCTAGTCTGTGACTTACTTTTGTCAAGTGATGGGGAGTGTCTACAAGAGGTCTTCAGATAGTCAAGAGAACGTGGCGGAGGTGATGCCACATGATTTCTAGGGCTTAGTTGTAGAAATGCCTTGTAGCTTCAGCCTCTTGGATCATTTGCTCCTGGAATCCAGCCACCACAGTGGAAGGAAGCTCACGCAGCCAGCCAGCACCAACTTGTCGGGCATATGAGTGCACCATCTTTTTTTTTTTTTTTTTTTTTTTGAGAGGTTTTTGCTATAGGGCACGTGCGCTCGCCAGAAAGAGACAGAGAGCGAGAAATCACCCCCCAGGGGGGATGGCCACGCCGCAATCCCTTCTCTATTCTCCCCTTGGGATCTTGGGCACGTATGCACACGTGCCCGGCGTGAGTTTTAAGCCACCGGGTCCGAGACGCGAACCGCGATCGACTACGTGGGAGTCCAGCGACATAGCCATTATGCTAATTGCTGGTCCCTGAGTGCACCATCTTGAGAGCAGATTCTCCTGGCACCCAGATAAACTTTGGAGTATATTATCCATAACAGGTAACTGAACGGTGAGCTTTTTCACTTACTCCTTGTCTGTGAAGCATGTACTCCACTAAAAGATGAAGGATATGGATTCAGCAGGTGGCGTAGTGGTTACAGTGCTGGGCTTCCATGTGGTTGACCACTGTTTGAGTCTTGGACCCAGTGGCTTAAAATTCATGCCCGATACGTGTATGTGCCCAAAACCCCAAGAGGAGAATGGAGAAGGAATTGCAGTGTGACTATCCCCATGGGAGGCGATTTCTCCCTTTCTCTGTGTCTTCAGCAAGTGCACATACCCTATACAAAAAATCTCTCCAAAACAAAGATAAAGGAAATGAAGGCAGTAGTAACTTGTTCAGGGTCACAGGCATAAATAAAGGAGTTGGAAAACAATGTGGGGCCAGCAGGTAGGGTGGCTGGGGTGCTGGATTCCCACCTGGCTGACTGTGGTTTGCTTGCCAGACCCTGTGGCTTGAAAACCACAACAAATAAATAGGTAAATGTTTAAAAACAAAAGAAACATAAACACAGGCAACCTGCTCTATTGTTAATGCTCCATGCACTTTCCCTCCATGACACGTAGCACCCCACAGCTGTTGAACCTGGGACCACCAAGGGTTCCCACCATTTAAAGCCCAGACCACTGAGACACAGACCAAGCTAAGAACCACCCAAGGGGAGGGTCCTCCCATGGGAAAGCGACCAGCCTGCACTTCTTCAGGTGCTCAGGCATAGTCGGCTATACTCGGGCCTGAGTCTTCACTGGCCATCACTGGGAACACTGGCTACTTCATTTTGACTCCAGAGGCTTAATAACAAATTCTATCCCACTATTTGGTGCCACTTCTACTCACAACTAGGACATTTTTGCTCTATCTGGACAATGTTCTCAATTCTGAATTCCGGAAAGAATGCAGGAGCCAGCAGGTAGTAGCATGGTGGTTAAAGCACTGGACTCACACATGGCCTACGGTGGTTTGAGTCCTGAATCTGGCACTCTGAAAATCATGCCGGATGCGTGTGCTGCTTGCCCAAAATCCCGAGAATGGAGAAGTGTGGCCATCCCTCCTGAGGGGTGATTTCTCACTTTCTCTTTTTCTCCAGCAAGCACATGCACCCTATGGCAAAAACCTAATATCTATCTATCTAAAGTGAGGACAAAAGATAGATGTGGAGAGCATCCAGGGCCAGAGGCTTGGCCCTCAAAGCTTCTCCACTTGTCTTGCTTAGCTAGCTGACATCTCTTACCAAGGGGGGGAAGTGGCTGGTGAGCTCTGAGGTCCATGGGAGATGGGCAGGCCACCATTTCATCCTGAGGGTATGGACTACCAGACAGACCAAAGCAAGCAAGTCCAAAGCCATGTGGTTTATTGGGGGCTGGGGCCAAGTGGGTGGGCGGATGGGCTACGTGTCACAGTCCTCAGGGACGGTAGCCGTGATGATAAGTGAGGGCTCCAGGACGCCTGGGCCAGCAAAGCTGTCATCCCCACACAGTCTCTGGCCAGAGAGTTGGGTGGCCAGGCTACCCTGGGCCAGGGACTCCACGATGACCTCAGCAGAACCCACTTCCAACTCTGCAGGTGGCTGGAGCGCCACCACCACCATCTTCTCATCCTCGATGACCAAGTTGCGGAGCTTGCGCTGCCGTGGGTTGTAGTTCTCCACCCGATCGTGGATCTCCATGTGCCTCCGCAGGTGAGCCTGGAGAGAGGCGAGCTCAGGACTGGGCCGGGGGAGATCCTGGGGAGGGGGGAGATGACCCAAGGCCCAACCTACCTGTCGGGTGAACTTGTAGCCACATTCAGTACACTCGAACTTCCTCACCCCCTTGTGTCGTCTGACATGCACACGCAACTGCTCCACAGCTGAGTGTGGGAAGGGACCACGAGAGTTAGGAGAGGTGAGAACAAGGCAGGGAATGTGCCCTGGGATGGGAGATGATGAGTCCCAGGGCACACAAGGAAATGCTGTGGGTGGCTGGGACAGAGGCAGAAAGAGCTGGCCGAGGAGTCGGCACAGGGTTCTTTCCCAGTCATTGGGCCCAGTGGCTTGCAGCTGTTGTAGAGGCCCTGCCACCACCCCCAAAGTTGCTACTGCATGGGAACCTAGGGGGGTCCTGCCCTACCACTTCAGTCAAAGCAACAGCATTCTCTCTAACACATGGGCAAAGGAAGAGATTCACTGGCAAGAAGGTTCTGGTACTACTAAGTGTTTGAACAAGTGTTGCCTCTGAACTCTCTCCACAGGGACCCTCCAACTCAGATCAGAGGAAATGGGATGGCCCCACCATCAGCTCCCCGAGACATGCCCAGGTACCTTTGAAGGTCTTGCCACAGATCTGGCAGAAGTGGGGCCGGCCCTCTTGGTGTCGACTGGCCACGTGCCTCAGGAGGGGCCCCTTCTCAGTAAAACGCTGCTCACAGAACTCACAGCTGAAGGGCCTCTCCCCCGTGTGAGTGCGGTTGTGCTTGTCCAGGCTGGCTGCAGAGACAAGGAAGGGGCTCAGTTGCTGGCCTCAGCCCCAGAGCAAGGAGTGGACAGACTTGCCTCACCTTGAGTGCGGAAGGTCTTGCCACAGAGATGGCACTGGAAGGGCTTCTCGCCTGTGTGCGTTCGAAGGTGCATGTTGAGATTGGCCTTCTGGGTGAAAGCGTGGCTGCAGAACTCACAGACATACGGCCTCTCGTTCCTGTTCAGGTGGGGACACGGGCAGAGGCAATCACCGAGGGAAGCAGCCCCCTTCGCTGCAGCATCTAGGGGCACTGGACAGTGCTAGGAAAAGGGCACCACCTCCATCTCGAGAGCAAACGGGAGATCTATGGAGCAGGAGTCACAACACTAAGGAAACTTACTGTCCAGGCGGTACAGAGCCTTCTCAGCCTGAAATCACCTCTCTGCCTGGCAAACTCCTGCTCATCCCTTAGGTCCCCTCCCTATGCCAGAAAGACGACAGGTCCAGACCCAAGAGAGGACAGGCTGACCCGCACCTGTGCTTGGCCTTGATATGCATCTGCAGGCCATTGCGGCTGGAGGCCCGGTGCCCACACTCCTCGCACACAAACAACTTCTCCCCGCGGTGCTTGAAAGCCTCATGCAGCTGCAGCTCCGTGCGGGACAGGAAGCACTTGGCACAGGTGGGACACTGTGGGGCAGACATGTTGGACTGAGGGGCCAGGGTAGAGGACAGACTGAAGCTGCCCAAGAGCCCAGGTGTTCCCTCTGCCCCACAATGACAGATACCACATGGCCTCCTGTCTGCTCTGGGCACAGCCATAGGGCCTCACTTGCTTGTCCCAGCAATCAGAGCATGCATGGCCCTGATCCTTACTGCGTGGGGCTTGGGAGCTCCGTGTAGCTTGATCATGTGGCTCTGCAGGTCCTTCTTCTGCATGAACTGCTGGGAGCAGGAGGAACACTGAAAGACAGGCCCACAGTCACCTCTAGGGCAGCCTTCACCAGCAGAACCCTACCACCCAACCCCAGGCCACTGGGCAGGAAAGCAAGAACAGGATCCGGACCCAGATGCAGGGAGGCTCCCTGATACGGCGTGAAGGATGGCACAAGGAGGGTCCTCCAGTGCTCAGCTGCCCAGTCCCATGCCCAGAGGAATGAGGAGCCCACCCTCTACGAAAAGCAACAAGGGCCCAAAAGGGCCCTAGAGGTGAAGCTGTGGCCAGTGGCCCTACCCCATCACATGGCACAGGACAGGCAGGGACAGCATGCTCCTTGAAAGCTGTTGAGGGGAAGGCACTGACACTACCTCTGGAAAGAGCTCAACGGGAGGGGTCCTGGAAGAGGCTGAGGCTGACCTTGTAAGGCATCTCGCCTGTGTGGGACACCATGTGCACCCGCAGCTCCATCCTCCGGCGGAAGGTCTCCTGGCACACGGAGCATGTGAAGACCTGGCGGTGTGAGGGGCAAGCAGGGCCAGCATCAGGGGGGGCCTCTGCCTGTGATGGCAGCCTCTGCAGGGGCTTCCTCTTGCTGCCGGGAAGTGTGCCTGAGGGGTGGGACGCTAGGGTGGGAGAGGGCAACACATAACCTGCCTGCCCTGCCCGTCACTGAGTGCTGCACACCCACCACAGGCTGGCTGCCTCATCCTATCCCTGGCCCTAGGTGCCACTGACATGCCTCTAGGAGGAGAAGGGCTGAGTTTGGCTGGGCCTAACCACACAGGCCAACATCAGGGTCTGTAGAGACAGCCGAGAGGCCTCTCCCACCACCAGCCCGTACCAGAGCTCCCCCCACTCCAAAGCCCAAAAAGTCTTTGGAGAGGCTATCACAAAATCCCCACTGTGCTGGCCCTTCCCTCCCTTGGAATCTGTTTCCTCACACCAGGGCATGGTGGACTCGATGACATCCAAAGCCCCTACAGCTCCTTTGAGTTTCCAGGTCCTGGAGCCTCCAGGGCCCTTCCCAGAGGGCACAAAGCCAGAGCCAGCGTGCCCCTGGGTACCTGGGTCGCTCCCAAGTACCTGTTCCGATCGACTCATGCAATTCCGGGCTTCATGCTCCAGGAGGTTCTCTTTCCGAAAGTAACACTTCCCACATTTGGGACACTCAAAGGGTTTCTCCCCAGTGTGTTTCCTGTCAGGAGGAGAAGCCACAAGGCGTGTGGGGGCTGAAGGATTTCCCAGCTCTCCCACCCAGGCTGTGGCTCCCGCCACTGACCAGTGTTAGCTCTGCAGCAGGAAGGGCTGTCCTGAGGCCAGCCTGTGGCTCACTATGAGGCCTTGGGCAGAACTTGACTGCAGGGCCAAGTCCATAAGTCTCCCTCCAGCAAGGAGACTCCATGCAAGGGAGGGTGCTGCAGCCAGAGCCCACACAGCTCCACGCTAGAGGGGACGCCCTGGAGCTCGGAGCCAGCCCCAGGAGCCCTGCTTCTGCAAGCCTCCCTAAGTGGCCACCACGATGCTGACTGGCACAGAGGCCAACAGATGGCCCAGCTAGCCAGCATTCTCTCTGAAGGAGAAAGAGTTCCTGAGTCCCAACTACCTATAGAAACAACTCAGTCTTCTGGGGGCTCTCCCGCCACAAACCATGGCAGCGCCTGCCCATTTTGCCTCACTCCACCACTACCCACCCTGGACAGCACTGCACCTCCAGGGCTGCCGTGTGAGCTGCCCACCTGTTCTCCCTGCTCTGTGCCTGCCCCCCTGACAGGTTTCAGGTCAGCAGCCAGATGGACCCTTTAAATACAAGCAGACCTTGTCACCTCTTGGCTCATAATCCTCCAGTTTCCTCTTTCACCCTGAGAAGAAGAGGAGAGGGCCTTTGAAGCTGTAGGTGGCCTTCCATTAGCTGGCCTGCTCTCCCCTCGCTGGCTTGCTCCCAAGGTCTCCCTGCTTGGCGCCCTTGCCTCCTGCTGTCTGTAGACTCAGTGTGACCCGAGCCTTCACTCTGGCTCGGCTCTCTGCCCAGAATGCTCTCTCCAGTCACTACTCAGTTAACTTCCTATCCTCCTGAAGTCTTTGCTCAAATCTTACCTTCTCAGTAAGTCTCCCCAGACCATTGTTACTTAAAATGTCAACCTAGAGCCCAGCAGGTGGCATAGTGGTTAAAGGCACTAGACTCCCACATGGCTGACCACAGTTTGAGTCCTGGGCCTGGTGGGTTGCTTTCTCACTGTCCTCTCTCTCTCACACACAATCTGTACCTCTCTGGTCTAATTAAATAAAGTTAAATAAAATAATTATTTTTAAAAATAAATAAATAAAATTTCAAGTTAGGGGCCAGCAGACAGTGTAGTGGTTAAGGCACTGGATTTTCACATGGCTGACTGCGATTCAGTCCTGTACCTGATGACCTGCTCTCACTTTCCTTTTCTCTTTCCTCTCTCTGCTCAAATTTTAAAATAATGATAATAGATAAAACTGAATAGTTATTTTAAAAATAAATTTAAAAAAATAAACAGGAGCCAGCAGGTGGCATGGTGGTTAAGGTGCTGGACTCCCATATGGCTGACCATGGTTTAACTTCTGGATCTGGTGGCTTGCTTTCTCATTTTCTCTTCTCTGGTCAAATATTCTTTAAACTTTTATTTTTTTAATTATTTTTAATTTAACTTAATTTATTTATTTATTTAAATTTGAGCAGATAGAAAGAAAGAGAGAGAGAGAGAGAAAGTAAGAAAGCAAGCCACTAGGTCCGGGACTCAAATTGCAGTCAGCCATGTGGGAGTTCAGCACGCTTAACTACACCACCTGCCAGCCCTCCTTCAGTCAAATTTTAAGAAACAACAATGACTAAAATTAAACAAAAATAATTCTTTTTTTTTCATCTTAAGAGAGATTTTTGCTATATGGTGCATGTGCTCTCTGGAGAGACAGAGAGACAGAAAGAGAGAAATCACCTCCTGGGAGATGGCCATGCCATAATCTCTTCTCCTCCATTCTCCTCTCGGGATCTTGGGCACACATACACACACACCTACCATGAGTTTAAGCCACCAGATCCAGGACTCAAACCAGGGTCAACTGTGAGAGTCTCGTGATGTAACCATTAAGCCATCTGCTGGTCCCAAAATAATTCTTTTTTTTTTTTTTTTTTTTTTCTTCTTTTGGAGAGGTTTTTGCTATAGGGCGCGTGCGCTCGCCAGACAGACAGAGAGAGACAGAGAGATAGAAAGCAGGAAATCACCCCCCAGGGGGGATGGCCACGCCACAATCCCTTCTCCTCCATTCTCCTCTCGGGATCTTGGGCACGCACGCACACGCACCCGGCGTGAGTTTAAGCCGCCGGGTCCGGGACTCGAACCGCAGTCGACTACGTGGGAGTCCAGCGACATAGCCATTACACTAACTGCTGGTCCCCCAAAATAATTCTTTAAATAAAATAGAGGACCACCTCTAGGGAGTGATTACTCACTTTCTGTCTCTCTGTCTCTCCCACAAGCACACATACCCTATAGCAAAAATCTCTCTAAAAAAAAAAAAACTGTGAAATAAAATTTCAATCTGACTCCCTCTGAACTTGCCAACTTAGCCCTGCTCTTTCTTTTTCTTTGCCATCTGCACTGCCAAGCAGGAAGGTAAACTCCATTAGGTACACTGATATATCCTGCGTGCCTACACCACTGTGTCAGCTACCGGACACTTTGCTGGTCAAATAAACTAAATAAACCCTGACCTTAGAGCCCATGTGAAGCACTAGGAGAACTCTGATAACGTGCCAGAGGCCAAGTGCTCCTCTCGTCCTCTGCCACTATATCAACTATCCTCATTCCCTATCACAATGACCGCATGAAGCCATCACTTCCCTTCCAGTTTTCAGAGTCAGTCCAGTAACCTGAAGGCCAAGGTGGAGATGGAAACAGTGCTTTCACTCTGAAGTCAGACTGATGAAATGCCCAGCAGCAGCCAGGCAGAACATGAACTGCCCCCAGAGACTCCCCAAAACTGGAATTACCCAAAGACTCACTGGTAGCAGTTTCCCCAAAAACAAAACTCGTGGGCTAGCAAACAGCTTTCACACAGGACTCCAGCTCTGGACCTTTGCTAGTGGCTCCCCTGAGTGTTACACTGATAAAGGCATGCTGACTTGCACCATGATGGATCAGCGATGTCGGCTGGGAACGGCAGGACTAGGAAGCACGTCACCCAGCTGCCATCTCCAAGGCCTTGAGGGATCACAAGGCAGCGTTGTCCAAGAGAACTCTGCAATGATGGCAATGTTCTGTCTGCACCGTCCACGTCAGCAGCCAGGAGCAGTGTGGCTATTGAGCACTTGAGGTGTGACTAGTGTGTCAGAGGAACTAAATTCTTAATTCAATCTTAATTAATTTGAAGTTAAAATGGCCCTGTGGGGCTCCTGGTTACCTTATTACACACTGCAGTTTTACACAAATGGTCTTTTATGTTCTGCTGACATCCCGGAGCTAACTTGTCCCCAGCAATGCAGGTAGTACCAACACCTCTAACTATCAGTTTCTCGGCCAAAAGCCCAAACTGCCAGGCTTTACAAATAGCTAAGGTTGGGCTTTTGCTCTAGCACAGGGACCAGTCTTCTTTCATTCCCCTAGCAGAAGCCAGCTAGAGGTCAAGGTCCAGAGTGGGTAGAACCTGTTGACAAGGTATCTATGAACCCCACTCTAACCAGAGGACTCACAGTAAGGGAGGGAAGATAAAGAATCCAACCTGGTTTACAGTCCCTGATGATCAAAGTTTGTGCCAACACTGGGCACAATGTGGGTCTAAAATAGAGCCCCTAGCCCCCACATAGCCCAGTCCTCCCCCAACATGAGAATGGCAGACAGGAAAAGAAAACAGAAAAACAGAATGTTTACCTGTTGTGGACTTTTAGATAATATTTGCTGAGGAACTTTTTATGACATGTGGGGCATTCAACCGGCACCGCTGTACCTTTTCTGTTCTCAGTAGGCTCAGCTGCTAGGGAACCTGCGCTCAGGACTGGCTCAGCAGCACAGGGCTTTCTGATTATGTTTGACTTCCTCCTGGTCAGCACAGCCTCAGGCTCAGAACCGTAATCGCCATCCCCATCATCTTCAACTTGAACCACCACTTCCCACTAGAGGAGAAGAGGCAGCAAGGGTTGTGGGGATCCACCTCCAGTTCCATCCTAAGCCCCAACCCACACAAGACCTTTTATCAGGGCCATTCCTTTCAGGGTCCCAGGGCAGACAGCATCTGGATCTTAGGTTTGGAGGGCAGAGGCTCTATTTAGGCGGAAGTAGAAGCCTGGCTGGATCTCACTATCCTGGGAAAATACCTGCAACTCCCCCAACTCCACCCCCAGGAAGTTGGCAACCCTGGAGCGTTATGAGTCAATGAAAGGTCAGCCTGAGGCTGCCAGTTCCCTATGTTTGTAGGAAACCTATTCCAAACCCCGTAACAGAGATTCTGCTTTGGAGTCCAGATTACCCCAGAGAACTGTTACTCTTGCCTCCCCGGTTCCAGCACCCTGGGCACAGTACCTCATTATTCTCGCCCTGCAGCTGGGCACCTTCAGCCTCAAAGGGTCTTGGGGGCACTTTGCAGTCCTCAGGCTCCTTATCCTCTAGGGTACATGGCTTCAGAGCCTGCTTCAGCTTTCCACAGAAGAAGGAGGAACTCTCAGTCTGAGCAGGAGGACTGAGCTGGGGCCTCTGTGGGCTATGATTGCCTCTGGACTCCAGATCCCTAGGGTCTAGACTCAGAGTCCTTGAAACTTCCTCTTCCTCCAAGCCCACTGGCTCCTTGAGGTGGCTGTTCAAATCCCGGGAGGCAGGTTTCCCCAGCCCACTCTGGCCACTTGGTGCCTGTCCCACCAAGGTTTTGGGCTTGAAGCTCTGGCACAGTTCCACAGCCTCTGGTACTCGCAATTCCCTAGCTGCCAGGAGAACCTGATCCCTGTTCCCTGAGGTGAGGGCGAGATGCCCAGTGTAGAAAAAATCCAACAAGAGGCCAAAGATCTCAGCGAAGCCGGCAGGGAGGACAACACTGCCTCTTGAGCCATCTCCGTAGAGGCTCTGGAAGAAGTGACTACAACAGGCAAGAACACTCCAGTGCGCCTTGAACACCAGGCCCCCCACGTCCAGGGTGGCATCACAGTACTGGCCCTTCTCCCGCTGCTTGTTGAGCTCCTGCAGGACCCTCACACTGTGTTGGACGAAGGAGCCGTCCATGGTCTGGAAGGGAGGAAGGGAAAAGTGACACCCTGGCCAAACCAACCAAAGGTAAACAAGAGAAAGCCCCTGGATTTGAGAAAAAAAAAAAAAGGGAGGCTGGAGCCTACTCAACCACAGTTATGAGAACGGGTGCTTGAGCCACGTTTGAAGCATGCACTCAGAGAACAGGAATCGACTGACAGCTTCGGGGGGGCGGGGGCCATATTGGATTGGCCAGATAGGATGGTGGCTGGGGCGCAGGAAGACTAGCTAGGGGAAGGAGCACCACGAGGAACAGGGCAAAGTCCCGAAGGGTGCTGGTGGGAGGAATCAGTGTAGGGAATGAGGCAGAGGATGAGCACGAGCTACCAGCCAGGTACAGCGAGAGAACCCCGGGAGGCAGAGGGCGGCGGACAGGTGAGGGGAGCCCACGCCGCGCCCACAGGTCCAAAGCGGATGGGCGGAAGATGGTCGCGGCCACACGCGCGTCAGTGACTACAGAGGCCTGCAGCCCCTCCCTCCTTCGCCCCACGCCCTCCTCACCCAGGCGGGTCCTCACTGCGCTGGCCCCGCTGACCCCGCTGACCCCGGGCCCTGCTGTCTCCACTGCCCACAGAACAACTGCCTGGCGGTAAGCGCCCGGCCGACCGTGCGGAAACGCCGCCGTCGCTGCGCCGGACGTGACGTCAGGGCGCGCCAGCCGGGGGCGGGACGCCTGGTAGTGTAGGTCTTCTCCTGCCCGGACCCCTGGGGGCGGGGCCCACAGAGAACAGCCAACGGGATGCGGGTGGGCGTGGCCAGTCCCCCTCCCCACCCCGCGTCCCGGTTTGCGCCCGCCTCTCTAGGTTGCCTAGGAACACCAAACTGGGCGCCTGTCTTGCCAGGCTCTGGGCTCAGCGGTAAAGAGGAGTACCCCTTTCTCTGCCTAGCCGGAAAGCGCACCAAGACGCAGACACACATTTCACCTCTTTATTGGCAGCCTGGGTTCTGGATTCGATTCTCCTGTGTGCACAACCCAAGCCAAGACCAAGGAACCCAGAGACCTCGGACGCCTTAGGCCCTAAGGCCAGCTCGATCTGCCATCCTCAGGGCCCGGGCCCGCAAGGTTTACAGTCTGCCCCGCCTAGGGCCTGACCCTCCCTGCTCCACTCGGTCACGTGGAGCCACAGCGACTTGTGTAGTCCTGTATAGAGGCTTGAAAGTGCTGTGTGCTGTTGAGATCTGGGCGGCAGAGGATCACATAGCACTTGGGGAGGAAATAACCGCTGTAGTAGCCGCTTAGGCTGCTTAGCACGGCCAGCGCGTTGGCTGCAAGGAGGTACTCGCCCTGATAGACGCTGGCCATGGTGTAGAAGGCGATCCAGGACACGAAGGTGAGCAGCAGGCCGAAGGTGACACATTTGGCCTCATTATAGTTCTCTGGCAGATCCTTGCCCAGGTAGCTGCAGGCAAAAGCACTGATGGAGAGGAGGCCGTTATAGGCAAAAGCCAGCATGAATCCCGGTGAATTGGTCTTTGTGCACTCAAGCATCACCAGCTGGGAGAAGCGCTGGTATTCTCTGGTCGGCAGTGGGGTCCATACGGTAAGCCAAATTACACAGAGAAGCAGCTGGGCCATTGAGCTGATTGTTAAGAACAGGCTAACACCATGGTTTTGAACCCAGGCATGGTAGAACATGGGCACCTTAGTTGAAAACTTAAAGATGATGACCAGTTGGAAGGAGCGAATCGTCAGACAAGACAGGAAGATGGCAAAGCCGAGGACCCAGAGGGCCTGGCGTAACAAGCACGAGGGCAGTGTGGGCTCCCCAAAGAAGCCATAGAGGCTGCAGCTACCCCCTGCCAGGGAGCCCAGCATGAGGAAGCACAACCTCCCCCCAGCTGACTTCACCACAGGGGTGTCCAGGTGCCAAGCAAACAGGCCAGCAGTCCCAACCAGTAGCAGCAGCAACAGTGTATTAGCCGCCAACAGCACTTGAGAGATGGGCTCGTGCCAAGTCAAAAACACCACAGTGCGTTGGAAGCAGGTTTGGCTTCCCTCAGGGGCCCACTCTTCTTTTCCACAAGGCTGGCAATTATAGAGGTCTGAAAGGGAGGGCAGAGAAGGTTTCTGAGAGCCAGGTGAACCGAGTAGCGCTGGGAAGGAAGGTTATACAGGCCGGCAGGATACTGGGAAAGCTTACCATAGCAGTGAGGCTCTCCTAGGCATAGTGAAAGGGCAGGCAATCTGAAGCGAGGCCCATTTCCTCAAAATGGGCCTGTATCGGTTACAGACTCTGAAGACACAGAGGTAAGTTCTATATAGCTCATGATCCCAGAAGGAGTTTACTACAAACCAAGAGATGCTTAGGGAGGATAGCGGTCGCTGGTAGCTCTGCCTACATGCCCTTCTTTCGGGTTGGCTGTGATCTAATGAGACCAGCCAACCCGAAAGAAGGGCATTTTCACCTCTTTCCAACACTTCCACTAAGCAAATCCACCTTCCTAAGCTGCCTCTCTGTTGTTTCTCTGAGTTCTACCTCTGAGGACAGAAGAGATGCATTACTTGACAACAGAAGAAACAAATGTGGCTGGCTACTGGAAAGAGTTCACCTCTTGGGGCCAGCAGGTTGCATAGTGGTGAGGGCCACTGGACTCCTACATGGTTCGAGTCCCGGACCCGGTGGCTTGCTTTCTCACTTTTCCTCTCTCACACACATGCACTCTGTCACCCTGGGATCAAATTTTTAAAAATAAATAAAGTTCAATAAAATAATTCAGAAAATGGGAGGGCTGGCAGATGGCATGATGGATAAGGGCGCTGGACTCCCACATGGCCGACCACAGTTTGAGTCCTGTACCTGGCAGCTTGCTTTCTCACTTTCTCTCTCTATCTTTCACTCTGTCTCTCTCTAGTCAAAAATAAATAAAGTTGGGGCTGGCAAGTGGCATGGTAGTTAAGAGTGCTAGACTCCCACATGGCCGACCACGGTTCAAGTCCTGGACCTGGCAGCTTGTTTTCTCACTTTCCCTCTCTCTCTTTCTCACACTCTGTCCCTCTCTGATCAAATTTAATAAATAAATAAATAAATTTAAATAAGATAATTCTTTAAAAGCAGTAAAAATAAGTTTAAAAAAGTAATTATTAAAAAACGTTAAATAAAATAAATTTATTTTTGGAGAGATTTTCGCTATAGGGCGCGTGCGCTTGCCAGACAGAGAGAGACATAGAGACAGAAAGCGAGAAATCACCCCCCCAGGGGGGATGGTCACACCACAATCCCTTCTGCTCCATTCTCCTTTCAGGATCTTGGGCACGCACGCACACGTGCCTGGCGTGAGTTTTAAGCCACCCAGTCCGGGACGCGAACTGCGGTTGACTACGTGGGAGTCCAGCAACATAGCCATTACGCTAACTGCTGGTTCCCTAAAATATTTTTTTTTTTTTTAAAAAAAGAGCTTTTTGGGGCCAGCAGGAGATGGCATGGTTAAGGATGCTAAGTGCCTTTAACCATGACACCACCCCAAATAAAATAATTCTTTTATAAAATTCTTTTATAACGATTTATTTTATTTATTCATTCATTTTATTTTAATTTGACCAGAGAAAGACACACACAGAGAGAGAGGAAAAGTAAGAAAGCAAGCCACCAGGTTTGGGACTTGAACCACAGTCAGCCATGTGGGAGTATCCAGCACCTTAAACAGCACGCCACCTGCTGGTCCCCTAAAATAATTCTCTCTTTTTTAAAAATTTTTTTTCTGGAGAGATTTTTGCTATAGGGTGTGTGCGCTCGCCAAAAAGACAGAGAGAGAGGGAGAGACAGAAAGCAAGAAATCACCCCCCAGGGGGCATGGGCACACCGAAATCTCTTCTCCTCCATTTTCCTCTCGGGATCTTGGGCACGCACGCACGCACACACACACACACGCGCCTGACGTGAGTTTAAGCCACCAGGCCCGGGACTTGAACTGCGGTCAACTACATGGGAGTCCAGCGACAGAGCTGTTACGCTAACTGCTGGTCTCCCCCTTAAAATAATTCTTTAAAAAGAAAAAAGCAAGATGGGGCCGGCAGGTGGCGTGGTGGTTAAGGGTGCTGGATTCCCACATGGTCGACCATGGTTCAAGTCCCTGATCTGGCGGCTTTCTCTCTCTCTCTCTCTCTCTCTCTCTCTCTCTCACTTTGTCCCTCTCTGGTCAAATATAAGTGAATAAATAAAAGTCAAGTGAAATAATTATGCAAAAAAAAAAAAAAAAAAAGAGTCCAGCTCTTGGTTGAGCCCTGAACTCCCTAGTTTCTTTCTGACCTTGACTTTACATCTGAATGGGACATGCTGGATTTTGATTTTTTTCTCCTGCTGTAGATATGCTAGTACCTGTATTCTAGGCAAGCCGCTCCAGGTGCTAAATGTTTTTGGCATGGGTAACAGAAGAGACTTTTTGTAGATAGGATAAGAGGGAACAAGGGAAAGAGTAGCTACATCCATTAGAAATAAGACGTTATGTTCAGGATTAGATTGCATCTGTAGGAGTAGTGATGGGAGGACACACCTCAGTCTAGGGCTTCCGATTGGTTGCTTCTTTCTTTTAATCAGAATTCAGGGACCAGCAGGTGGTGTGGTGGTTAAGGCGCTGGACACTCCCACATGGCCAACCAGGGTTCGAGTTCCCGGAGCCAGTGGCTTGCTTTCTCACTTTCCCTTTCTCTCTCTCTATCTCTGTCTCTCTCTGGTCAAATTAAAAATAAATGAATGAATGAATAAATAAAATTAAATAAATAATTATTTTAAAAAATCAGAATTCAGTCTGGTGGCAGGTGTCCTCCAACCTGTACTTAACCGGAAGCCCAGTGACTGGGGTTCTTGTTCTGGGGCCAGGTGTGCACAAGGGATCCAAGGAAGGTCCTTCCATCTCCTGGAGTGCTGACTCATGTGCTCACTAACTTGTTCACTCACCGCTTCTGTTGAGGAAGGTCCCAGCTTCACAGGACACACACTCAAAGCAACAGTGGTAGAAACCCACAATCACTCTCTGGTGCCCTTCAAGACAGTCGCTGGAGCACACAGACGTGGGCACCTGTAAGAAACCACAAGAGTGGGACCAGCAGATGGCATAATGGTTACGTTGCTGGACTCACACATAGTCAACTGCAGTTCAAGTCCTAGACCCAGTGGCTTCAAACTCATGCCAGGCACATGTACATGTGTGCCCAAGATCCCAAGAAGAAAATGGAGGAGAAGGGATTGCAGTGTGGCCATCCCCCCTGGGGGGTGATTTCTCGCTTTCTAGCTCTCTGTCTCTGACTAGCACACACGCCCTATAGCAAAAATCTCCCTTAAAAAAAAAAGAAACTGGGGCCAGTGGTTGGAGTAATGGATAAGGGCGCTAAATTCTTACATGGCTGACCATGGTTCAAGTCCAAGACCTGGTGGCTTGCTTTCTTGTTTTCTATTTCTTTCTCTTTCTCTAATCAAATTAAAAAATGATAATGGAGGGACCAGCAGTTAGCGCAATGGCTATGTCGCTGGACTCCCACGTAGTCGACCGCGGTTCGAGTCCCAGACCCAGTGGTTTAAACTCACGCTGGGCGCGTGTGCATGCGTGCCCAAGATCCCGAGAGGAGAATGGTGGAGAGAGGATTGCGGCATGGCCAGCCCCCTTGGGGGGTGATTTCTCGCTTTCTGTCTCTCTGTCTCTGTCTGTCTGGTGAGCGCACACGCCCTATAGCAAAAACCTCTCAAAAAAAAAAAAAAAAAAGAAAGATAATGGAATTAAATAAATAATTATCTTAAAAAGAAAAAAAGAAACTACAAGGGCAGGCAGACAGCATGGAGGTTAAGGGACTGGATCACCCACATGGCTGACTGCATGGTATAAGTCCCAGATCCAGCGGCTTGAAAATCACACCGGGCGTGTGTGTGTGTGTGTGTGTGTGTGCACGTGTGCACGTGCATACCCAAAAGTCCTGAGAGGAGAATGGAGAAAAAAGGATTCTGGTGTGGCTAACCCACTGGGTGGTGATTTCTCACTTTCTTGTCTTTCCCTCTGTCTCTCTCCAGTGAGTACACGTGCTGTATAGCAAACAAACAAACAAAGAAGTAACAGGTGTTCTACAACTACATGGAAGGGCCCAAGTCAAGGCATAGCTCATGTGTGGAGAAGAACAACAGACTGTGTGCATTTGCCCTCAGGGCTCACTGTCAGGACAGAGCCCCTGGTCATGTGAACTAATGCCCAATTAGCCATCGGTCTGTCAGCCCACGGAGATAGCCTTCCTCCTTCTTTGGCAGGACTGGGTAGAGCGAGGCAACGTGGCACCTAGGGTCCACCTCCTGCTCTGTATAAGCTGATCGGCATCATCCCTAGGTTCCAGGCTGCCAGACGCAGTCACCTGGTAAGTGACCACATCCCCATTACCTGGTTGTCCTTTCCATGCCACTGGATTTTGGTCTTATTTATGTCTAGCCATACTGGAGACCACGAGGAGGAGCCAACGACCCTGAAGGCCCACTTGGACCTACTCCAATCCCAGGCAATTATGTTATAGCCACTGAGGAGGTCCCCGTTGTCGTTAAACGTCACAGTATTCCGATGCAGAAGGAAATTCACCTTGTGTATCTTCTCCAGAAGCTGAAACAAACAGCTATCATGAAGCTATCATAGATAACACAGGCCTGTACAATCCAGGAAGCAAGTATCTGGGGCTTTTTTTGGCTTCTTTAGCTCACCTAGAAGGTCTGGTCCCTTCCTCAGATCCCCTTCCACTTCTAGGGAGCTCCTTGACCTTCCCAACCAACCTCCCAAGAGGAGGCCTGTAACAAATCTCTGCGGAGGTTTCTGGCCCTGGGTCTTATTCCTTGACATTTCTGAGTCACGGTGAGTGGGAGATGGCAAGGTTCAGAGAAGAGAAGGATTTATCTAAGGGAAGACATCAGCCTTCAGGTCAGTGACTGTTGTTCCTCCTGGCACTGAGGGTGATCAGAGAGTGCCCTTCTGTGTGATTAGGGTTGGCTATTCTCCCCGACACAGGGTACCTGGGGCTGGGCTTTCTTACCTGCCAGGGGTAGACTCGGCCACTGGAACAGACTCCAGAGGTACAGCCTAGGAGCTGGTGGAGGCCATGGGCCACAGCATACACAGCTTGGTATACATTATAGGCAGAACTCATGGAGAAGGCTCCAAGTTTGGGCATCATGTATGCTGTGAAGGCCTGACACTCTCTGCAGAGCTGGTTGCTGTTACACCAAGAGCCATTGGGGCAAGGCCCAAGGACCCATTTGTTTGCCTGGGCATAGGCCTTTTCAAACTCCTTCAGGCCAGGTACTACCCTCTGCTGGATGGCCAAACCCAGCACTGTCCCAATGCCCTGGATCCCAGGCACACTGGAGATGTGTCTGGAGATGGCCCAGTCTTCAGAGGCAATCCACACCTTGCCAGTGAGCTTGGCAAGCACCACGGACTCGAAGAACACCCTGGCCAGCTGCCTGTTGGAGAAAACAACCACGACAGTAGTCTTGGCTTGGGCCAGATGGTACATCATACTCTGCATCTTCTCATCACCCACTTGGGCAGAGAAAGGCACAATGTCCTTGAAGGCAATGCAGATGCCCTGCTGGGTGGCTTGGTCTTCCAGTGCCTTCAACCCCAGCTGTCCATAGTCTCCGTCGCTGCCGACCAGTGAGATCCAGACCCACCCGAACTGCTGCAGCAGCAGCACCATGATCTTCACCTGGTACTCGTCACTAGGGATGGTGCGAAGAAAAGATGGGTACTGCCGCTTCACACTGAGCATTGTGCTGCTCGCCCCGGAGCTGATCTGTAGGGGAGGGGTCCCATTCAGTGAGTTCAGTGAGATCAACCTTGACTGAAAGCCTCTCAGTGCCTGGCGCTGTGCAGGGTGTAGGGATGTATGGATGATGGAGACTGGGAGAGCTGCCTTTGACATATGGCGCTGACAGATTACATACAAAGACCCATGCAGATGCCATAGAGGAAGGTTCTTGGACAGGAATAGAAATCTGCCTAGACAAGGGAGAGGGGCCATGCATTCTAAGAAAGGGGGACAAGGCCTGTACTCGGGGTGAAATAGTATTCTGTTTGGGACCTACGCAGACTTCCACTCACTGGAGGCCCTTTTTAAGGACGAGAGGGAGTGTGAGTAGGTTAGGGAAGGAGGTCTTAACTCAAGCTAAGGGGCTTGGTCTTTATCCTATAGGTCGCCCCTCAGGGTTTCTACAGAGAAAGGAGATGTTCAGATGGTGTTTTAGACCTGATTTCAGTGAGGCTCAAGATGAGAGGGAGAACCTTTTGGAGGCCCATGGAATATAGATGAGAGATGACGGTGGGCTGAATAAAAGCTGTGGCAGTGGCGGTAGAGAAGAGGTGATAGGCTTAGCAGGATTTAAAAAGGAGAGAAGTCTTGGTAATGTGGAGTAGTAGAAGGTAGAAGACCAATAGGCAAGATGGCTGAGTTTCTGGCCTAGACAAAGATGGTTGCTCTGGTCACCAAGTGGGCAGGGTTTGGGGTGCAGGAGAAAAGAAGCTTTTGCTGTGTAGGGGGGTAAGGTCCATCTGGAGCCTGCTCAGTCCATTACCTTGAGATGTGGGATAGGCAGTGCTCACAAGTCAGAGGGAACAGGGGAGTTAGGCCACAGAGCCCAGGGCCAGCCTAGGAGTGAGAGAGAGAAGGAGGCAAGGGCTGGGCTCAGAGAATCACTCATCTTCTAGGAAGACGGGGACAGGAGTTTTCCCTACACAAGACTGAGTAAGAGGTGCTTGAGTGAAAGAAGGGGAGGGGGCATCAATGCCTGGGGAAAGTGTCATAGAAGGACTGGTCAAAATGTCACTAAGAGGGGACTGGCAGGTGGCGTGGTAGTTAAGGGCCTTATACTCCCACATGGCCAACTGCAGTGTGAGTCCTGGACCTGGTGGCTTGATTTTTCACTTTCCCTCTCTCTCTCTCCCTCTCTTTGTCCCTCTCTTGTCAAAATGAAATATATAAATAAATGAATAAACATAATTTGTAAAAAATGTCACTAAAAAGGGACTGGCAGGTGGCGTGGTGGTTAAAGGCCCTGGACTCCCACATGGCTGACCATGGTTTGAGTCCTGGTCCTGGTGGCTTGCTCTCTCTCTCTCTGTCTCTCTCTCTCTCTCTCTCTGGTTAAAATTGAAAAATAATGATAATAAATAAATATATTTTTAAAAAGTCACGAAGATGTCACATGAGAGAAAGTTCTGGAAAGCACTCACTGGAGCTGAAGGCACAGGAACAAGAGGTGGGGCAGAATCCCCACAGGCCATGGGCTGAGGAGCAAATGAGAAGAGGGGAGCAAGCGCACAGAGAAGTTCTGGCAACTAGGGGGCAGACAGCACAGTCTGAGAGCAGAGATTCTCGGAGAGGCAGAGGGACTCCAGGCAAGCACAGGCTGGGGAAGAACCAGGCAGAGCAGACTGACTGAGGAGTGGGGGAGGCTGAGGGACAGGCCTGGCTTCAACCTGAGGGGGAACCAGCAGTTAGCGTAATGGCTATGTCGCTGGACTCCCATGTAGTCGACCGCGGTTCGCGTCCTGGACCTGGTGGCTTAAAACTCACGCAGGGCGCGTGTGCGTGCGTGCCTAAGATCCTTGGAGGAGAAGGGATTGCAGCGTGACCATCCCCCCTGGGGGGTGATTTCTCGCTTTCTGTCTCTATGTCTCTCTCTGTCTGGCGAGTGCATGCGCCCTATAGCGAAAACCTCTCCAAAAAAAAACAACAACAACAACAACAAAAAAACAACCTGAGGCATGCTACTATCTTTGGGTCAGGAGGGATGAAAACAAGAAAGTCAGATCAGGGAAGCAAAGGAAATGTGGACATTTTCATGGAGGTTTGGGGTTTATTCTTTTTTTTTTTTTTCGAGAGACAGTTTTTTTTTTGCTATAGGGCACGTATGCTTGCCAGAAACACAGAGAGAGGTAGAAAGCGAGAAATCACCCCCTAGGGAAGATGGACATGCTGCAATCCCTTCTCCCATTTGCCTCTTGGGATTTTGGGTACACAGGCACATGCGCAGTGTGAGGTTTTTTTTGTTTTGTTTTTTGAGAGATTTTTGCTATAGGGCTCGTGTGCTCGCCAGAGAGAGAGACAGAGGGACAGAAAGCAATAAATCACTCCCCGGGGGGATGGCCACACCATAATCCTTTCTCCTCCATTCTCCTCTTAGGACCTTGGGCACGCACACACACTCTGAGCATGAGTTTAAGCCACCAGGTTCAAGACTCGAACCATAGTTGACAACATGTGACTCCAGCAACATAACCATTATGTCATCTGCTGGTTCCTAGGGGGTTTGTTTTTAACAAAAACTGAGCCTCTGGATGGATAAAAGGGGTTGGAGGGCAGAGGATGTTCCAAGGAAGATGGGTTTTTGCAGGAGAGTCAAGGCTCGGAGATTTGGAAGAAGCCCGGGGAAAGGAAGAAAGTCCAGGGCAGGGACTGTGACAGACAGGGCTCCCTGCAATGTGACTGCCCAGGAGATCCAGGGCAAGACAGGCAGCAGCTCCTGCCCACCCCGCCCACACTGGACCTGCTGGCAGGGAGATACGCCAGTCATGAGGCCGTTGCTTACCAGGGGCACCAAGAAAGGGCTCAGCAGAGCAGCGGTGCTGGCAGCATGGTTGGTGTTGTCAGGCCCGATCACTGCTATGATGGTGGGGGAGTAGTGGAGAAAGTTTCCTTGGATCTCTATGTGGTGCGTGTCCAGCCGAGAGAGCACACTCAGCGTGGCATATACGCTGGCCGACTCTGAGCACACGTCATAAAGTTCATACCCCAGGGTGACGTTGGGCAGCAGGGCTGTGGAGTTGTTTATCTCCTCAATGCTGAGCCGCATGGCCTGGAAGAGGTGGTAGCCGTGGCCATTGAAGCTGCCAGGCCTGCAGAAAGGACAAGCTGAGAACCGAGAAGGATGAGCTCTCCCGCCCCAACCCCGAGACCCCTTGGCACCTAGAATCCAAAGGAACTTTTGGGGAACAACAGGTGGCATAATGGTTGTGTCCCTGGACTGCCACATACTTGATTGCGGTTCAAATCCTAGACCTGGTAGCTTAAAACTCATGCGGGGGAAGGGGGTGGGGGTGTGGGGAGCAGCAGGTGGTGTGGTGGTTAAGGGTGGTGGACTCCCACATGATTGACCATGGTTTGAGTCCCGGACCTGGAGGCTTGCTTTCTTGCTTTCCTTCTCTCTCTCTTAATCTCTGGTCAAATGGAAAGTAATAAATAAATAAAAGTTAAATAATTCTTTTTTTTTTTTTTTTTAAAGATTTATTTTTATTTATTTATTCATTCATTCCTTCATTTTAATTTGACCAGAGAGAGACACAGAGAGGGAGAGAGGAAAGTGAGAAAGGAAGCCCCCAGGTCCAGGACTTGAACCGTGGTCGGCCATGTGGGAGTGTCCAGCATCTTAACCACCACGCCACCTGCTGGTCCCCAATAATTCTTTTTTTTTTAAAGTATTTTTTTGGGAGGAGAGAGGTTTTTGTTATAGGGTGCATGCGCTCCCCAGAAAGACGGAGACGGAGAGACAGAAAGCAAGAAATTACCCCCCAGGGGGGATGGCCACACCGCAATCCTGTCTCCATTCTCCTCTCAGGATCTTAGGCTTGCACACACACGTGCCTGGTGTGAGTTTAAACCACCAGGTCCGGGACTCGACCTGCGGTCGACATGAGAGTCCAGTGACATAGGCATTATGCCATATGTTGGTCCCATTTAAGGTTTTTTAATTAATTAATTTTTTTAATTCCATTTTTTTTTCTTTTTTAATTTCACCCGAGAGAGACAGAGAGAAAGGGAAAGGGAGAAAGCAAACCAACAGGTCCGGGACTCAAACCATAGTCGGCCATATGGGAATCCAGCGCTTCCAACCACCATGCCACCTGCTGGCTCCCCATTTAAGGTTATTTTTTAAAGAATTATTTATGGGGACCAGCAGTTGGCGTAATGGCTATGTCTCTCGACTCCCATGTAGTCGACTGCGGTTCGCATCCCAGACCTGGTGGCTTAAAAATACTCACGCCGGGCGCGTGTGCGTGCGTGCCCAAGATCCCGAGAGGAGAATGGAGGAGAAGGGATTGCGGCGTGTCCATCCCCCCTGGGGGGGTGATTTCTTGCTTTCTGTCTCTATGTCTATGTCTCTGGGGAGCGCACATGACCTATAGCGAAAATCTCTCCAAAAAAAAAAAAATTATTATTTATGTAATGTTATTCATTTATTCATTCATTTAAATTTGACCAGAGAGAGAAAGTGAGAAAGCAAGCCACCAGGTCTGGGACTTGAACTGTGATCAGCCATGTGGGAGTGTCCAGCGCCTTAACCACCATGCCACCTGCTGGCCTCAATAAAATAATTCTTTTTTCTTTTGGAGAGCTTTTTTGTATAGGGTGCGTGTGCTCGCCGGAAAGACAGAAAGAGACAGAGTCAGAAGAGAGAAAGCACCCCCCCAAGAGGTATGGCCATGCTGCAGTCCCTTCTCCTCCACTCTCCTCTCTTCGGGATCTGGGGCACGCATGCACACATACCCAGCATGAGTTTAAGCCACTGGGTCCGGGACTCAACTGCGGTTGACTACATGGGAGTCCAGTGACATAGCCATTACACCACCTGCTGGTCCCAAAATAATTCTTAAAAACAAAAAATTCATGCCGGGCATGTGTGTGCCCAAGATCCAGAGAAGAGAATGGAGAAGGGATCACACGGGACCATCCCTGGGTGGGAGGGGGTGCGATTTCTTTCTTTCTGTCTCTGTCTCTCCAGCCAGCGCATGTGCCCTATAGCAAAAATCTCTTTAAAACAAACAAACAAACAAAACAAAACAAAAAAAGAAACAAAGGAACCTTTGAAGCCTTCCGTCCTGTCCCTACAACAATGACCTCAACATGGCCTCTGAGCACACACACACAGTTCCAATAGGTGTTCACAGGCTCTAAGACAGCTGGGAAACAATTGGAGCAGTGCCACACCTGGAATAGCATCCTCACTGTAAAAGGTTCACCAAGTCCTGTAGCAGAGAAACCCAGCTATATCAGTCAGGGTTCTCCTGAGAAACAATCAGGGCGCCACCCTGTGGCATGGTGGTAAAGGCTGCTGGATCTCACATGGCCAACTGTGGAGTTCAAGTCCCAGACTCTATGGCCTACAAACCACCCTGGGTACATATGCGTGCATGCCCAAAATCCTGAGAAGACTGCCATCCCCCCTTCTCTCTGGCAAGTACACATGCCCTGTAACAAAAAAAAATAAAAAAGAAAAAGAAAAAGAAAAACAATAGGATGTATATATAGTGAGAGAGATTTATTTTATGGCATTAGCTCACATGATTGTGGGGCTAGCAAGTATAAAATTTGCAGGTGAAGTCAGCAGGTTGCACATGCTGTGAAGAGTCGATGTTGGGGGGAACCAGCAGTGGCGTAATGGCTATGTTACTGGATACCCGTGTAGTCGACTGTGGTTTGAGTCTTGGACCTTGTGGCTTAAACTCATGCTGGGTGTGTGTGCATGTGGGGATTGCAGCGTGGCCATCCCCCCTGGGGGGTGATTTCTTGTTTCCTGTCTCTCTGTCTCTGTCTTTCTGGTGAACACATGAGCCCTATAGCAAACCCCCCCCCCAAAAAAAAGAAAAAAAAAAAGTTGATGTTGGAGTCTTTTTTTTTTTTGAGAGGTTTTTGCTATAGGGCGCGTGCGCTCGCCAGACCGACAGAGAGAGACAGAGAGACAGAATGTGAGAAACCACCCCCAGGGGGGATGACCACACCGCAATCCCTTCTCCTCCATTCTCCTCTCGGGATCTTGGGCACACGCACACGCGCCTGGCGTGAGTTTAAGCCACTGGGTCCGGGACGCGAACCACGGTAGACTACGTGGGAGTCCAGCAACATAGCCATTACGCTAACTGCAGGTCCCGATGTTGGAGTCTTGAGCCTGAAGGCAGAATTTCCTTCTTTTCTGGGGACCTCAGTCCTTTTTTTTTTTGGAGAGGTTTTCACTATAGGGCGCATGCGCTCGCCGGACAGACAGAGACAGAGAGACAGAAAGCGAGAAATCACCCCCCAGGGGGTATGGCCAAGCCGCAATCCCCTCTCCTCCATTCTCCTCTCGGGATCTTGGGCACGCACGCACATGCGCCTGGCGTGTTTCAAGCCACCGGGTCCGGGACGTGAACCGCGGTCAACTACGTGGGAATCCAGCGACATAGCCATTACGCTAACTGCTGGTTCCTGGGACCTCAGTCTTTTTAATTATGGGCATCAACTGATTGAATGAGGCCCACCCACCATGTAGAAGATTATTTGCTTCACTCAGATTATTGACTGAAATATTAACCAAAATTTAAAAATACCTCCCCCACAACATCTAGAGTGGTGTCCAACCAAACAACTCCTGGCACCATGGCCTGCCTAGCCAAGGCTACGGGTGAGATAAAACAGCATACTTGCTTAACCTTGTTCTGTCTGGGATACTTATGAATGTGTTGAGGGCCTATGTGCCTCATCCCTAACTTAGGAACTGCTGTCTGGAACCCAAGAGGGACATGCGAGGGATATGGTCAGTTCTGCTTGAATTCTAACCTGGTCCATTTTCCAGCCTCTCTACCTGTGAGAAGGTTCTTCCATAGTTCCTATTACTTCTGTCCCAAGTCACTCAGAGGAGGCTTGGTGCCTCCTGCCTGCCAAGTCCTTTAGCTATCTGAAGCCTAGAAACTGCCAGAGCTGTCTGCGAAATGTCTAGCCAGAGCTAGCAGACTGATGGGGAAGGGCTGGGGCAGTTAGAGTGTTGAAACCCAGCGGCAGCACTGGGAAGGTCCTAGCTGAGGAGGGCAGGCAGAGCGACCCTGCAGTTACAGGTTCCCTCACTTACCTGTCACAGAAGGTCACCTCTGGCCTGTGTCTCACCTGCAGATACTCAGAGTGGAGAGGGAACAGGCCTGCAAGGAGGTAATCCCCAGAGAGGTGGAATTCAGGAGAGGACTCCATGTGACAGCAGCCGAAAGCCCAGCAGCAGGGCAGGGAGAGCTGCAGTCCCACCAGGAGAGCTGCTGGGAGTAACATGCTGCCCACATGCCTGGCATGGCTGAGCAGCACCCTCTGAGGAGGCCAAGCCACTTAAATAGAATAGAGTGCAGCTGCCCGGATGCCTCACAACTTCATGCCCCTGAACGGGGTGTCCCAGCAACCCAGTTGTAGAAACCCAGCTGTTTGCCTTGGCCTTCCGGGCCTGTGGTCTCACTCAGGAACTGGGGAGGGCCAAGATCAAATGCAAACCAGGTGGCACCCAGTGACCCTCCTCTAGATGGTTGTGGGTTCTGTCCTTGCTGTGGTGTATGTGGCTTCACCTGGCTCACAAAGGGAACCCTGGCGTTTCTTGGGGGGTTGGGTAGGGGAGGCAGGGACACAACTTCTCTGGGAGCCGGTGAGTGGCAGCGTGGAGGACTACCATCAGGGAGCTGTGGGTTGTTAACCCTTTTACCTGGGCCTCAGTTTAGCGAATGAGGCAAGGTTTTGGGTTGACACCTCCACAACAACCCCCACCCCCCAGTTTTCTGACACTGACATTCTGAGTAGAGGAATCACCACAGTTTCCCCTTGTTACCATCAGGTTTGCTCCATTCATCCCAAAGACAAATGCATGCAAACCGAAGTTATGCAAATAGACCGGTTTTGTTTAAAATGCCAATCCTGGAGTTTTTTCTAAAGGAAAAAAATCCCAGGTGGATTTCCGGAATAGGGAGGCTTCAAGGAGTTTCTCTCTCCCTCTGGACCCAGCGGGGATGAGACTTTTGCATAATGTAAATAAGAGCTCTTGGGACCTTGGAGCCCCGCCCCAGGCGGGTAGTCCGGGCGGGGTCCACGGAGCGTCCTGGTGCGCTTCCGAGGGGCGCTGGCAGAGGGCGCCGTCGCACCCAGGCCGCTCCTTCCGGCGGCTCTGTGGGCTGTGGGGCGGAGCGACCGGATGTCGCGAGATTCTCGCGGCCTGACTGTGGGCGCAGCATGGCGGACTCCGTACTGCTGCCCAGGCGGGGTCCCTGGCGCTCCACTTGGCTGCGGGCCCGCAAAGCGCGGTCTCAGCTCATCCTCAGCCGCCGGCCCCGCCGCAGGCTCGGGACCCTACGCTGGTGCGGTCGGCGGCGCCTACGGCGGCGGCTACTGCAGGCCCAGGCGGCCGGCGTGGACTGGAGCGAGGGCGCCTGTCAGGTGTCGCAGCCCGCGGCGGAGCGAAGGCCCAAGGCCGCGGTCCCCACCCCGACCCCCAGCTTGGTCCCCAGCCCGGTCCCCAGCCCGACCCCGGCTGAAGACTCAGCTACATGTTGCCAGGCGAATGTGTCTTTCCCGCCCGTGAGGCAGCTGGGCCCGGGCCGCGCGTTGCTGCTGCTGCCGGTCGAGCAGGTGGGTCACCGAGATCACCTGGCGGGCGGAGGGGGGTGGAGAAGTAGCTCCCAGGGGGTTACAGTCTGGAGGAGACTTTCTTCCCTCTCAGCCTATTGGACTGCGCGTCCTTCCTGTTGCATGGTAACAAGGTACCCTGCTAAGGGGTCTCTAGGCCTTCAGAGCTGGAAGGGACTTTAGTAGTAAAAATAATAATAGGCCGCATTTACTGGGTGCTTAGAAATGTCAGGGTCTAAGTGTTAAAAAACTCATTTAATACTCCAGATCTCTGTGGAGTGATTGCCATCACATTATTATGTTTGCAGACAAAGATACGAAGATGTAATTTGCCGGAAGTTCCATGGTAGAGGCAGAGCTAGGAGTCAAACTTAGGCATCCCTATTGCAGGACCCCTGTTATTCGCCTGGACGCTGGTCTGGGGATTTCCCCCTTCCGCTGAAGGGAGATTAAAGCCCAGGAAGGAGGAAGAGCTGGCAGTCTGTGGGCCTAAGGGACAGTAGAACCCAGTTCATGGGACCCCCTTGTTTTTCGTGTGTTAACCAAGCTGTCTATAACTGCCATGGGCTGTGATTTTAGGCTGGAAATATGTGTGATGGTCACCTAGTGCAGTGGAATCTATGACTTAGAAATTGGCTGCCCTTTGATATTTGAATAGTGAGTTAAGATTTTAGAATTTTTGGGACCAGCAGTTAGTGTAATGGCTGTGTCGCTGGACTGCCACGTGGTGGACCGCAGTTCGCGTCCCGGACCCGCCCGGCGCATGTGCATGTGTGCCCAAGATCCCGAGAGGAGAAGGGAGGAGAAGGGATTGCGGTGTGGCCATCCCCACCCGGGGGGTGATTTCTCGCTTTCTGTCTCTCTGTCTCTCTCTGTCTGTCTGGTGAGCGCACCCGCCCTATAGCAGAAACCTCTCCAAAAAAAAAAAAAGATTTTAGAATTTTTTAATTAGTAACTGGATCTGTAAGTTATTTCTTTCCTTTTTGTTTCCCTCTAGTGTTTTACTTTTAGCGGGATCTGTCGAGTGACTTGCCTCTATGGCCAGGTGCAGGTGTTTGGTTTTACCATCAGCCAAGGTCAGCCTGCCCAAGAGGTCTACTCCGTGTACACGCAGTCTTTCCTGACTATCCATGCTGTTCATTACTCAATGCCTGAGAAAAGCAGGAAGGCGATCAAAAGGGAAGCACGGACTTTGCTCAGATCTCATCTTAACCTAGGTAATGAAAAGAACTGGGTACTTGACTGGGATGCTTCTGTGCTGAGGCCAGTGCTTTCTGGGTGTTGACTGTGGTCAAGACAGTGTGGTAAGCACTTTTCTGCCTCTACTTAAGCCCTCAGAGAGTCGTGAGAATGAAAGTACTGTTGTTTTCACCATTTTACAGATGATAAAAATTGTCTGGAGCCACAAAAACTAGCATGTGGCCACCTAGGTTGACTTTTCCACTCACCTGTGTTCCTGTGATAGCCTCCTGAAAAGACTGTCAAGTATAATTTGACTTGGGGGCCAGTAGTTAGCATAATGGCTATGTCGCTGGACTCCCATGTAGTCGACCGCGGTTCAAGTCCTGGACCCGGTGGCTTAAACTCAACGCTGGGCGCGTGTGCATGCGTGCCCAAGATCCCAAGAGGAGAACGGAGCAGGAGGGATTGCAGCGTGGTCATCCCCGCCCCCTCCCCGGGGGGTGATTTCTCACTTTCTGTCTCTCTGTCTCTCTCCGTCTGTCTGGGGAGCGCACGCGCCCTATAGCAAAAACCTCTTCAAAAAATATATATATAGCTTCTCTTCTTTTCTCTGCCATCGTGGTGTGAGCGGTCCCCTCGGCTCTTCGCCATGTCTTCTCACAAGACTTTCAGAATCAAGCAGTTTCTGGCCAAAAAGCAGAAACAAAATTGTCCTATTCCCCAGTGGATTAGAATGAAAACTGGTAATAAAATCAGGTACAACTCCAAGAGGAGACACTGGAGAAGAACCACGCTGGGTCTATGAGGAACTGGACAGGATACGGGCCTCATATTTATGCTGTACCAAGGTCGCTATGGGCTTGCCACATCAAGCTGAAAATGGTCACCATTGACTGGACACTTGTGTTTATTGGGAAAAAAATGATGCTTCACCTTGTCTCTAAGTTCTGCATTGGTAGGTTGGTTCAGTAATAAATATGTGAGACCTTTAAAAAAATATATATATATATATATATATATATAAAAAAAATTTTGACTTAAAAAGATGACTGTTTAGTTGAGATGGCAGTCCTAAAGAGCACTGAATTTAGTGGTGTTATTATTCCTAAGTAGTTTATGTTTTTCTCTTTACAGATGACAGACGTTGGTCAATGAAGCATTTTTCTCCTCTGTGTTCCATCGTACTGCTGGAACACCTGAAAACCTCCACCGTAAACTTCATAATCAGCTATCCAGGTTTATCATACATTTTCATGCAAGAGGTAGAAACCATTTTTCTTTTCTTTTCCTTTTTTTTTTTTTAATAAAGAATTACTATTATAGGGCATGTGAGCTCATGAGAGAGAGAGAGAGAGAGAAAGGGAAAGTGAGAAAGAAAGCCACTTGGTCAGGAACTCAAACTGTGGTTGGCCATGTAGGAGTCCAGTGCCTAAACCACCATGCCACCTGCTGGCCCAAAACCAGTTTTCTTTCTTTTTTCTTTTTCTTTTTTTTTTTTTGCCATAGGTTTGGGTACTTGCCGGAGAGAGACTGAGATGCTGAGAGGGAAAGTGAGAAATCACCCTGTGGCATCCCTTCTCCTTCATTCTCCTGGGATTCTGGGCACGCATGCACATGCCTGGCATGATTTTGAAGCTGCCAGGTCCAAGCCTTGAACTGTAGTATGTCATATGGGAGTCCAGTGCCTTAACCACCATGCTACCTACAAGCCTTAAAACCAGTTTTTTTGTTCAGTTTTGCTCATTACTTGCACCAAAACAGTTCTATCAAATGACCGTGGGAAGTTCTCTCAAGATCATTTTGTATGTGCTATTAGTGTTGCATGTCCTATAGAATGAAATACATGTACACAGTTAGGAAATAGTCACTGTCGGGGCCAGCAGGTGGCGTGGTGGTTAAGGGCGCTGGACTCCCACATGGCTGACTGCTGTTTGAGTCTCGGACCTGGTGGCTTGCTTTCTCACTTTCCCTTCTCTCTCTTTCTCACTCTGTCCCTCTTTGGTCAAATTAAAATAAATAAATAAAGTTAAATAAGATAATTCTTAAAAAAAAAAAAAAATAGTCACTGTAAGGCCAACCAATGGCATTGTGATTAAGGTGGCTGGATCTCACATGACTGACTATGTAGCCAAGTCCCAGACCTGGCAGCTTGAAACCATGCTGCACACATGCCCATAATCCCAAAAGGAGAAATGGAGGAGAAGGGATTGTGGTGTGACCATCCCTTTGGTGGGTGATTTCTTTTCCTCTGTCTCTCCTGTAAGCACATATCCCCTATAGCAAAAAACTACCAAAAACAAACAAACAAAAAACTCCAGCAAGATCTGGACAAGAAGGCTTTCAGTAGTTTTCTTGGGATGAGGAGGGGGATTGGAATTAGGTTAAGAGCCTGGGAAGAGAGGAACTTCATGGTTTGATAGGAAAGGATTGTGCATTTATTGAGATCAGCTATAACAGAAAAGAAACTAAGCAGTAGTTAGAGGGTTAAGTGTAATAAGATGGATGTAAAAAACAACATGCTGAGCACAACAGATAGGAATGATCCAGAGGAGGGGGGTACTGGGGATGCAATGGAGAGAGGAAAGCATGGCTGGACCTACATCAGTGAGTGGACCACGAGGGATGGGTCTGGTGTCCAGGTGGCCTTTGGAGCACAGGTTCATTCAGTAACCAGAGGAAATGCTCAGGAGAAGGCCAGAGGTAATTCTAATTTCTGATTATTTCCTGCTAACCTGGGAGATGAAACCAAGGTCCTACCTGAGTTGGGAAGCAGACAGGTAGGGGCTGGAGGTTTGAAGTGAGAGGGGAGAGATGAAATACTACCAGGGCAATGAATGAACTATTGCGATTACATTTTATTTTATTTTAGGTTTGCTATAGGGTGGATGTGCTTGCCAGAGAAAAAGTGAGCAAGCAAGCAAGAGAGAGAGAAAAGGAAAGCAAGAAAGCACCCTTAAGGGGGAATGGGCACTCCCAGTCCCTTTTCCTCCATTCTCCTCTTGGGATTTTGGGCATGCATGCACATGTGCTTGACGTGTTTTCAAGCCGCTGGGTCCAGCTAGGACAGCACAATGAGCCATGTGGGATCCAACTACCTTACCCTTTATGCCTCCTGCTGGTGCATATACTGTGATTATACTTTAATCTACTTTTTTTTTTTTTTTTTTTTTTTTTTAAGATTTACTTCGTTTAACTTTATTTATTTATTTATCTATTTATTTATTTTAAGTTGACCAGAGAGGAACAGAGTGAGAGAGAGAAGGAAAGTGAGAAAGCAAGCTGCCAGGTCTGGAACTTGAACCGCAGTCAGCTAAGTGGGTGGGAGTCCAGTGCCCTTAACCACTGTGTGCCACCTGCTGGTCCCAGTGTACTTTTTTTTTTTTTTTTTTAAGAGGTTTTTGCTATAGGGCTAATGGGCTCTCCAGAAAGACAGAGACAGAAAGCGAGAAATCACCCCACAAGGGGGATGGCCACGCCACAGTCCTTCTCTTCCCTTCTCCTCTTTGGATCTTGGGCACGCATGCACACACGCCTGGCATGGATTTAAGCCACCAGGTCCAGGACTCAAACTGCGGTCGACTACATGGGAGTCCAGCAACATAGCCATTATGCCAACTGCTGGTCCCAATCTACTTCTTTTTAAAACTATTTTTTATTGGTTATTTAATTGTATTTCTTTTTACTGTTGTTATTATTTTTAAAAATTTATTTTATTTTTACTGTTTAAAGAATTACTTTATTAAAAAAAATTACTTTATTTAACTTTATTTATTTATTTATTTTTAAAGTATGACCAGAGAGGGACAGAGTGTGAAAAAGAGAGAGAGGGAAAGTCAGAAAACAAGCTGCCAGATCTAGGACTTGAACGGTGGTTGGCCATGTGGGAGTACAGCACTCTTAACCACCATGCCACTTGCCAGTCTCTCTTTTTACTACTATTTTAAAATTTGCTGTAGGGTACATGCACTCATGAGTGAGTGAGTGAGTGAGAGAGAGAGAGACACAAAGTGTGGAATCAAGCCACCAGGTCCAGGAATTGAGCAGCAGTCAGCCGTATGGGATTTCAGTGCCTTAACCACCTTGCCACTGCTGGTCCTTAATATCTACTTCCGAATCCATGAGCTTGATCAGGGCGGTGGGGGTGGGGAGGATGGAGCGGAACTATGTGTTGCCAAGTCTTTGTCTTTTGGAACTGCCGTGGATCAAATACATTCTTTATTCTTTTACTTTTAGACTTTTCTTTTTTTCTGGGGCTTAACCGCCACTCTTGTTCATATTCTTTTTTTTTTTTTTTTTTTTAGAGGTTTTCACTATAGGGTGCGTGTGCTCGCCAGACAGAGAGAGAGACATAGAGACAGAAAGCGAGAAATCACCCCCCAGGGGGGATGGTCACGCCGCAATCCATTCTCCTCTTGGGATCTTGGGTATGCACGCACATGCGCCCGGCGTGAGTTTTAAGCCATCGGGTCCGGGACACGAACCGCGATCGACTACGTAGGAGTCCAGCAACATAGCCATTACACTAACTGCTGGTTCCCATTCTTTATATTCATTCTTGAGTAACTATCCCCCCTGCCTGAACCCACCCTCTACGTATCAGTACATTCTTTTTTTTTTTTAATTATTTTATTTTACTTTATTTATTTATTCATTCATTTATTTCCATTTTGACCAGAGAGGGACAGAGTGAGAGAGAGAGAGAGAGAGAAAGTGAGATGGCAAGCTGCCAGATCTGAGACTCAACCATGGTCAGCCACATGGGAATCCAGCGCCTTTAACTACCACGCCACCTGCCGGCTCCATATGTATCAGTACATTCTAGAGTTCCAGAGTTTTTTTTTTTTTTTTTTCTGTAAGGCAGATAACAAAGTTTAGATTACCTTATTTTATAACATATTCTTATTTTGCCCACAGTGGTTGATAGTTGATAGCATATGTTTAAATAAATTTTTCTTTTCTTTTTTTTTTTTGGGGGGGGAGGTTTTTTGCTATAGGGCGCGTGCACTTGCCAGACAGATAGAGAGAGACATAGAGACAGAAAGCGAGAAATCACCCCCCCAGGGGGGATGGTCACGCCGCAATCCCTTCTCCTCCATTCGCCTCTCGGGATCTTGGGCACGCACACACACGTGCCTGGCGTGAGTTTTAAGCCACCGGGTTTGGGATGCGAACCATGGTCGACTACGTGGGAGTCCAGCAACATAGCCATTACACTAACTGCTGGTTCCCTAAATAAGTTTTTCTTTCTTTCTTTTTTTTGGGACCAACAGGTGGCATGGTGGTTAAAGCGCTGGACACTTCCACATGGCTGACCATGGTTTGAGTCCTGAATCTGGTTGCTTGCTTTCTCACTTCTTCTCTCTCTGTGTCTGTGTCTTTCTCTGATCAAATTAAAAGTAAATGAATAAATAAATAAAATTAAATAATTCTTAAAAAAAATAATGCGTTATTAGTTAACTGTAGTCAGAAACTTATTCCCACTTAACTGTATCTTTGTACATGTTGACCAGTTTTACTCATCCATTTCTTCTGTCACCCCATTTCCTTTTATGGTAACTTTTTCTTTTTTTAAAGAATTATTTAACTTTATTTATTTAATTTCAGCAGGGAGGGACAGAGAGGGAAAGTGAGAAACCACGTTGCCAGGTCCAGGACTCAAACCTTATGGGAATCCAGTGACCTTAATTAACCTCAGTGCCACCTGCTGCCCCCTCCTTTTATATCTTTATCCTCAGCTTGGGTGAATTGCATCAGGGTGTGTTCAAGGGTGGGTCTTTGCCTCCTTTTCTACATGTGAAACTTATTCCACCTGAACTTCACCTGCTTCTAAGAACTCTTTTTATTTATTTATTTATTTATTTATTTATTTATTTATTTTTAATTTGACCAGAGAGGGATAGTGGGGTGGGGGGGGTGAGAAAGCAAGCTACCAGATTCGGGACTCGAACCACCATGCCACCTTCTGGACCCTCTCCCATTAGGTGGTACTTCTGGTACTTCTGTTAGAATGCCATTAGATTTCATAGACCTGTCTTCTGTACCCTTTCAATTCTATTTGCGTGTGTTCTGTCATTTTGTTTTGTATTTTTGGAGATTGCCTTGATTTTATTCCAGGTCATTAACCTGTTCTGCAGCTGTGGGCTTTCAACTGAAATTGCTCATGGTGATCATTTGTAAATTTCCATGCTGGTTATCTCTGGAGTATCCTGCAGAGCACAATGGCAGCTTGACAATAAGCCAAAGCCATGAAAACAGACATGGACAACTTTAGAAATAGGATTGGCAGGAGTTGCTTATGGGACGGATTTGGGGGAGGAATGAGAGAAAGGGAGGGATCAAATTGATCTTTTGTAGCTCAAAACCATATGATGCTTATTAGTTTAGAACTGAAGAGGGAAACTGCTCTTTTTCACCGTTTCTTAAAGTTTACATTGTTACTTTCAGAGTCCGACTTTCCAGAATAATTCCGAATATTTAGCCTTAAGGTCTGTCGGCATCAGGAAAGAGAAAAGGAAAAAAGGCCTTAATTTCACTCAAAGTGCTCTGTCCACACTGGAAGAGTTAGTCAGTGTTTCCTGTGGTGAGTAACTAACTTGATAAATTCGGGTGTTAATCAACCCAAGCCTCAGAGGATTACTATTCATAAAGTCCTAAGGAAAATGGCTGATTCTAGGGATCGATGTTTATTTCTCCTCCAGAAGAAGTAGATGGCTGCCCGGTCATCCTGGTTTGTGGACCTCAAGATGTTGGAAAGTCAACGTTTAATAGATTCCTGATGAACCATTTGTTAAGTAGGTAAGAATGCTTTTATTTGTTTTGACCTATTACTACATTTTGGGGAACATGAAGCAGTATTTTTTCAATTTAGAAAACTTGATGGGACTATATGTTAATTTCTAGGGAAATTGAGAAACCATGCTGCCCAATCTAGGATGCGAACTGTGGCCAGACATATGGGAGCCTGGCATCTCAACCAGTGCGCTATCTGTAGGCTCCATCATCCTTTTTATTCACCAAATAATTATTTATTTAATCTTATTTATTATTATATTTTAATTTGACCAGAAGGAGACAAGGAAAGTGAGAAAGCAAGCTGCCAGGTCTAGGGCTTGAACCACTGTCAGTCATGTGGGAGTCCAGCACCCTAGTCACCATGCCACCTGACGGCCCCCCTTTTTTTAAATGCCAGTTTGTATGTGTGCCCTAAAAATGCTCCCTCTTGTCACCACGCCACCTGCTGTCCTCTCCCCTTTTTTTAAATGCTAGAGTTTGTATGTGTTCCCTAAAATGCTCTCCTTCTATGTGCTATGGAGCCTGGTCATGCCGCTGGCTTCTTTCCTCCATTCTTCCTTCGTATCAGGATCCTGAACGTGTACACACATGCACCCAGTGTGTTATTCAATTGTGGTGGGCCGTGTGAAATCTAGATTCTTCTACACAGCACTTAACTAATGTGCCACGGGTTAGTCCTGTCCTCTAGTTTGGGACTTATGGTGATGCTCTGGGGTAGCTGGCTGCCTTTTCTTTTTTTATTTTCTTTTATTATTTTTTTGAGAGGTTTTTTGCTATAGGGCGCGTGCGCTCTCCAGACAGACAGAGAGAGACATAGAGACAGAAAGCGAGAAATCACCCCCCAGGGGGGATGGTCATGCCACAATCCCTTCTCCTCCATTCTCCTCTCGGGATCTTGGGCATGTACGCACACGTGCCTGGCGTGAGTTTTAAGCTACCGGGTCCGGGACGCGAACCACGGTCGACTACATGGGAGTCCAGCGACAGCCATTACGCTAACTGCTGGTTCCCTTCTGCTGGCTGCCTTTTCTGTAAACAGGCTTTCAGAGAAGACAGTTGCCTTCAGGATTTGTCCACATGAAGTCTCCAAATCCAGAGGCTTAGAGTAGGGGTGACATTTGTTGTGGTTTTTTTCTTTTTCTTTTTTTTTTTTAAGAATCATTTATTTATTTAATTCTATTTGTTGTTGTTATTATTATTATTATTATTATTATTTTATTTGACCAAAGAGAGACAGAGTGAGAGAGCAAGGGAAGGCGAGAAAGCAAGCCATCAGGTCCAGGACTCGAACCATGGTTGGCTTTGTGCTAATCCAGCACCTTTTAGCCGCCATACCATCTGCCAGCCCTATTGTGTTTTAAGGTTAAAATTTTAGGGGGTCTGGCAGGTAGCGTGATTGTTAAGGCACTGGACTCCCACACGGGCAACCACGGTTTGTGTCCCGGGCCTGGCGGCTTGCTCTCCCTTTCTCTCTCTTTCTCTGTCTCTCTCTTCTCTCTCTCTCTTTTTTTTTAAGAATTATTTTAACTTTATTTATTTACTTATTTTAATTTGACCAGAGAGGAAGAGAGAGAGAGAGAGTGAGAGCGAGCAAGCCGCCAGGTCCGGGACTTGAACCATGGTTGGCCATGCGGGAGTCCAGTGTCTTAACTACCATGCCACCTGCTGGCCCCTCTCTGTCTCTCTTTGATTGAATTAGATAATAATAACAATAATGAATAAAATTAAAAAAAAAATTTTAAATTTTAGGAAAGACCAACTTGTCTCTGTGCTACGGACACTCAAACCATACCTATGTCATGTTTCTCTTTATTTTATTTTATTTTTTGAGAGATTTTTGCTTTAGGATAGGTGTGCTCTTCAGAGAGACAGAGAAAGAAACTGAAAAATCACCCTTCGGGAGGATGACCATGCTGCAGTCCTTTCTGTCAGGATTTTGGACGTGCTTGGACACATGCCTGGCGTGAGTTTCAAGCTGCTGGGTCCAGGACTTGAACTGTGGTCAGCCATGTGGGAGTCTAGTGCCTTAAGTACTATGCCACTTGCCCCTACTTTTTTTTTTTTTAATGCTGATTGTCATCTTTGGAACGTTCTACCTAAGAGGCTGTATATGGTAATTTATGCCTATGTTTTGCATAAAATACTTCACCATCTGAGTTATCATTTCTACAGAGTAAAAGTAGTTAAAATTTTATTTATTTTTTAATTTTCAGTATTTCTTGTGTTGATTATTTGGAATGTGATCTGGGACAGACAGAATTTACTCCTCCTGGATGTGTGTCTTTATTAAATATTACTGAACCAGTTCTGGGTATGTATTATACATTTATTTTCTATTTTTTATATTTATTTACTTTTTTCTTCTTTTCATGATTGAACACATGCGCACACAGTTGAGAATAGGATGGGGGCTTATGAGTACCCTTTGTGAAGTCTGGTCACAACGTGATTCCCTTTCTTTAGTCCTCCAGTCTGTCAGATCTCAGGCATTTGAACACATGCCTAGTGTGTTTCAAACTGACCTGGCAGGCGATTCGAACTTTGGTCACCATGTGGGATCCTGTTTCTCTTAGCAGTGCGTTACCTCTGCCCCATGGAGCTGTCCCTGTGTGTTTCTTAAATGTCTTGGTTTTATAAAATTCAAAAGTAATTGTACAGAAAACTCAAAACAATATGAAAGTATAAAATATTAAACATGAACATACACTGGGGGCCAGCAGGTGACGTAGTGGTAAAGGTGCTGGACTTCCACATGGTTGATCACAGTTCAGGTTCCAGACCAAGCGATTTGGAAATCTCGTCAGGTGCATGTGTGTGCATGCCCAAAATCCCAAGAGGAAGTGGAAGAGAGGAATTGCAGCATGGCCATCCCCCTTGGGGTGTAATTTCTCACTTGGCCTCTGTAACTGTGTCTCTCTCAGGCAAGCACATGCACCCTAAGGCAATAACCTTTAAAAAGGAAGAAACAAAAGGTGAACGTACTGGCCAAACCGGTGATCCTTTCGTAATGCTTTCGCTAGCCTCCAAAAAACAAACTATGGTACTTTGCTCTTTTAGGAAATGGAACTTCTATCATCTTGTATAAAATTAGAAACATTCCTCCCCCTGATAATAATTTTTTATGTAACACTCTACAAATGTCTATACTGAGAAATTCACATTGATATGATACTGTTAACCAATCTACAGATTTTATCCAAAATTCACCAGTTACTATATTAATGTCTTTTTCTGGTTCAGAATTCAGCCCTGAAACCCAGAATTCCACATTGCTTTTTTTCATTAATGATAAACTATAATTGTGTATGTGTATGTATATATATATATGTATATACACACATGTATATATATGAACACACACACACACATACAGTTTTTTTCTTTAGGTTATTGCCATAGGGCATGTGTGCTTGTCAGAGAGACAGAGAGAAGGAAAGTTAAGAAATCACCCCTGGGGGATAACCATGCCTCAATTCCTTCTCCTTCACTCTTCTCCTGAGATTTTTGGGCAAGCAAAAGCACCTGGCATGATTTTCAAGCCACCAGGTCTAGGACTCGAACTGCAGTCAGCCATGTGGGAGTCTAGCACCTTAACTACCTGCTACCTGCTAGCCTGAAACCAATGTGATTTTTCCAACCACCAGGTCCAGGACTAGATTATGGTCGACTGTGTGGGAATCTACCACCTTTAAAAAAAAGAATCATTTCATTTTTTTTTTATTTACTCATTTACTTCTATTAAAAATTTATTTATTTACTTATTTAATTCCATTTGTTATTATTTTTTAATTTGACCAGAGAGAGAAAAAGAGAATGTGAGAAAGCAAGCCGTCTGGTTCAGGACTCAAACTGCAGTCAACCATATGGGAATCCAGTGCCTTTAACCACCATATCACCTGCCTGCCCCAAAATGTGTGCTTTTAAAAAAAGAATTATTTTATTCAACTTTATTTATTTATTTAATGTTTTTATTAATAGTATTATTTTGCTTTTCTTTGGGAGAGGTTTTTGCCATAGGGTGTGTGTGCTCACCAGACAGAGAGAAACAGAGAGACAGAAAGCAAGAAATCACCCCCCAGGGGGGATGGCCATGGCACAGTCCCTTCTCCTCCATTCTCCTCTTGGGATCTTGGGCGGGCACGCACGCAAACATGCCCGGCGTGAATTTTAAGCCACCGGGTCCGGGACTTGAACCGTGGTCAACTACATGGGAGTCCAGCGACATAGCCATTACGCTAATTGCTGTTCCCCAATAGTATTTTTTTTTTTTTTTTTTTTTGAGAGGTTTTTGCTATAGGGCACATGCTCTCGCCAGACAGAACAAAGACAGACAGAGAGACAGAAAGCTAGAAATCACCCCCCCGGGGGGATGGCTGCTGGGGACCAGCCTCAGCAGGGTTGGGTTGACTCTACGGAGGCAGCGAAGGAAAGGAAGACTAAGGTCTCGGTGCCTTTTCATGCACGACCTCAGCCGGACACTCCTCTGGGATTGCTCTCTGAGGAGTGACAACTGCTAGGAGTCATCATGCCTTTTAATTGAAAATGTGATATATGCAAGTAAACGGGAGAGGGGCTACGTGTTCTAATCATCAATTCATAAAGTTTTAACAATAGAGACCATTCAGGGTTTGATTAAGGGCAGGTCTATTAATCATCGATACAGTTCAACAATTGTTTGATTGATGAAAGCAGGTTTCTGGTAACTTCAAGCAGTGCAGTTTCAGGAAACAATTCCAGCAAGTAGAGTTAATTATCAGCCGATGTTCAGCAGCAGCCGTCTTAATGATTACTAAAAGAAAATCTCAAGCATAGATATTAGTTCTTATGGATTTTCATAAAGAATGATACTTATATAATTCTATAGGGATCTAAAACTTAAGGAATCCTAATATATTTGCCTATCCTGAAGGGGTGAAGTTACTGTTCACTTGGTGAGGGCGGGGACAGCCTTTTCGACTGGCGGTAAAGTGACTAATAAGTTAATGAAAAACTTTAGAATGGGTTTATGGTGTTGTGGATTCACTTGTGTAGCCCATGGCATCACTGTTGTGTATTTTGTTAGAACTTTAGTTACCATGGGACGAGAGTGTCCTGGGCCAGTTTCGGCCTAGTCCTATTGTATGTAAAAAGATTATTTATATTAAATGTGTCTTGAAGGGCCTTCCAAACGTCAAGATGATTTCTGTCTAGGTAGAACTTCAGCACACCCTCCATTATGATCACAGGATGAAATACTGTAATTAACAGTAGGTGGTCAGGATAAAGGGGAGCGGTCGAGGGACTTTTGGGAAATCTTACCACACACTCAAGATGTATGAGGGGGCTATGTAATTCTTTTATAGTAGTATATCGGGGAGCCAGAGGGGGGGTCACTTCCCAGCAAGGCTACTACATTTCCCGGAGCGGATAGCAAACGGCCTTGCCGACATGCTAATTGACCCAAGCATTGTTCCAAGGTTGGGGGGCATACAGTAGCGGCCTTGCCAACATACTGAACCAACTGGAAGTGGAGCTCAAAGGTCAAAGGGCTCAGACGGGTCCTGGAGCCCCACCGGGTCAGACTCCTCCAGATGGCCATGCCGCAATCCCTTCTCCATTCTCTCGGGATCTTGGGCACACACGCACACATGCCTGGCGTGAGTTTAAGCCATCGGGTCTGGGACACGAACCGTGGTCGACTATGTGGGAGTCCAGTGACATAGCCATTACGCTAACTGCTGGTCCCAATAGTATTATTTTTGACCAGAGAGGGACAGAGATGGAAAAATGAGAAAGCAAACCACCAGGCCCAGGACTTGAACCACAGTTGGCCATGAAAGAGTCCAGCACTCTTAACTACCACACCATCTGCCAGTCCCTATTTACTCACTTATTTTAATTTGACCAGAGAGAGACACAGAAAGAGGAAGGGGGGGGGAATGAGAAAGCAAGCCACTAGGTCTGAGATTCAAACTGTGGTCGACCATGTGGGAGTCCAGCACCTTAACTACCATACCACCTGCTGACCTCAATATATATCATTTTAATCACATGTAGATATAAAATTAATTGACACTAAAGACATTTACAATATTGTACAACTCTCACCACTTTTTTTTAGTAATTATTTATTTATTTATTTTAAAAGATTTATTTATTCATTCATTCATTCATTCATTCATTCATTTTAATTTGACCAGAGAGAGATACAGAGGGAGAGAGGAAAGTGAGAAAGCAAGCCACCAGGTCCAGGACTTGAACCGTGGTCGGCCATGTGGGAGTGTCCAGCACCTTAACCACCACACCACTTGCTGGTTCCTTTTTCTTTTTTTTTTTTAGAGAGAGAGATATTTTTTTTTTTTGGAGAGGTTTTTGCTGTAGGGCGCGTGCGCTCGCCAGACAGACAGAGAGAGACAGATAGAAAGCGAGAAATCACCCCCCGGGGGGATGGCCACGCCGCAATCCCTTCTCCTCCATTCTCCCCTTGGGATCTTGGGCACGCACGCACACGCGCCCGGCGTGAGTTTTAAGCCACCGGGTCCGGGATGCGAGCCGCAGTCGACTATGTGGGAGTCCAGCGACATAGCCATTACGCCAACTGCTGATCCCTTTAGAGAGATTTTTACTTTAAGGTGTGTGCACTTGCCAGACAGAGACATAGAGATAGCAAGAAATCACTCCCCAGGTGGATGGCCACATCGCAGTCCCTTTTCTTTCATTCTCCTCTTGGGATCTTGGGCACCCACGAACTTGTTCCTGGTGTGAGGCTTTTTTTTTTTTTTTTTAGAGGTTTACTTTTTTTTTTTGCTATAGGGCACGTGCGCTCGCCAGACAGATGGAGAGAGACAGAGAGATAGAAAGCGAGAAATCACCCCCCTGGGGGGATGGCCACGCCACAATCCCTTCTCCTCCATTCTCCTCTCGGGATCTTGGGCACGCACGCACACGCACCCGGTGTGAGTTTAAGCCACCAGGTCCGGGACTCAAACCGCAGTCAACTACGTGGGAGTCCAGCGACATAGCCATTAATGCTAACTGCTGGTCCCTCCTGGTGTGAGTTTTAAGTCACTGCATCCAGGACTCAAATGGCCGTGGGCTATGTGGGAGCCCAGCAACGTAACCATTTCACCAACTGGCCCCAGGAATTATTTTATATATTTTTAATTTGACCAGAGAGGGACAGAGCCAGAAAGAGGGGGAAAGTGAGAAAGCAAGCCACCAGGTCTGGGACTGGAACCACGGTTGGCCATATGGGAGTTCGGCGCCCTTAACCCCCATGCAACAACCTCTAGTAACCTCTTTTCTGCTTTTTGTCTCTATGAATGTGCCTAGTCTAGGTGTTTCAGATAAGTGGAATCTTGTAATACTTGCCCTTTGTATGTGTGTCTGGTTTATTTTGTTGGACATGTTTTCAAGATCTGTCTGTGTTGTAACCTAACAACATTTAATTCATTTTTGTAGCTGCTTAATATCCCATTGTATATATGTGTTGCATTTTGTTTACCCATTTCAGCTGTCTATAGCCACCTGGGTTGTTCCCATATTTTGGCTATTGTGAATACTGCTGATATGGACATAGGTGTATAAATATCATTCAAGTCTATGCCTTCCAGTTCTTTTAAGACATACCTAGGACTAGAATTGCTGAGTCACATGGTAATTCCATGTTCAATTTTTTTTAAAGAGGTAGGGTTTTTTGTTTGTTTGTTTGTTTTGATAAGGTCTCACTGTGCCATCCTCCTCCTCAGCCAGCCCTAACTAGGGGCATGCAGTGGGGCCAGCAGATGTGTAGAGGTTATGTTGCTAAGACTCCCGTTTGGTTGACCGTAGTTCAAGTCCCAGACCCAGTGGCTTAAAACTCACATTGGGATCCTGTGCATATATGCCCAAGATCCTGAAAGAAGGGCTTGCAGCATGGCCATCAGCCCAGGGGTGCTTTGTCACTTTCCCTATCTATGTCTATCTCTCTAGCGATTGCACACATCCTTAGGCAACAATATCTGTTTTTTTTTTTTTTAAAAAAAGAATTATTTATTTATTTCTATTTGTTATTGTTATTTTTTTCTTTATTTGATGAGAGAGAGAGAGAGAGAGAGAGAGAGAGAGAGAGAGAAGGGAGGGAGGAAGGAAGGGAAAGTGAGAAAGCAAGCCACCAGGTCCAGGACTTGAACCATGGTTGGCCATGTGGGAATCCAGCGCCCTTATCCACCACACCACCTGCTGGCCCCAAAAATGTCTGTTTTTTTCTTTTTTTTTTTTTTTTTAGAATTATTTTATTTAACTTTATTTATTTACTTACTTATTTAATTTGACCAGAGAGGGACAGAGCCAGAGAGATGGAAAGAGAGAGAGGGAAAATGAGAAAGCAAACCACCAGTTCTGGGACTCTAACCATGGTCGTCCATGTGGGAGTCCAGCGCCCTTAACCACCATGCGACCTGCCAGCCTCGCAAAAATGTCCTAGAAAAAAATACAGGGGTGTGTGAGGTCTTTTTTTTTTTTTTGGAGAGGTTTTTGTTATAGGGCATGTGTAGTGCACTCGCCAGAAAGAGAGACAGAGACAGAAAGCCAGGGGGTATGGCCACGCCACAATCCCTTCTCCTCCATTTTCCTCTGCATCCCTGTTTGTTTTTTTTTAGTTTTTGCTATAGGATACTTGCTCTTGACAGAGAGGGACAGTGAGAGGAAAAGTGAGATATCACTCCCCAGGGTGGATGGCTATGCCGCAGTCCCTTTTCCATTTTCTTGGGGTTTGGGGCATGCACACACAAGTGATTTTCATACCAGGTCTGGGACTCAAACATGGTCAGCCATGTGGGAGTCTAGCCCATTAACTACTACACCACCTGCTAGCCTCTACATCCGTTTTTAAGTGACTCATGACTGTACTTTTTTTGGGGGGTCTGAAGGCATGTGCTTGCACAGAGAAGCAGAGGGAGAAAGCACACCCAACAGGACTCAGTCACGCCACGCTCCTTTCTCCATTTCTCCATCTTGTCTGTATTTGGGGCACGTGCATGCCCACACCCAGAGTCTTTTTCAAGCCACTGTGGCCAGTATTTGTACTGCTCAGTCGGATCCTACTCCTTTAATCACTAGGTCATGAGGCTGGCCCTGAATTTGATTATATTTGTAGGTATAAAGTAATATTTCATTTTGGTTTTTATTTTACATTTTCATAATGACTAAAGCGGCTATTTATATATAATTTTATTTATTAGTCACTTGTATATAAAATTTGGAGACGTGTCTATTCATGTACTTAACTATTGCTGTTTTTTTTTTGGAAAGGTTTTCGCTATAGGGCGCGTGCGCTCGCCAGAAAGACAGAGAGAGACAGAGAGATAGAAAGTGAGAAATCACCCCCCAGGGGGGATGGCCACACCGCAATCCCTTCTCCATTCTCCTCTCGGGATCTTGGGCACGCACGCACACACGCCCGGCGTGAGTTTAAGCCACCGGGTCCAGGACTTGAACTGCAGTTGACTACATGGGAGTCCAGCAACATAGCCATTACGCTAACTGCTGGTGCCTATTGCTGGTTTTTAAATTGGGGTTGTACATTCTTGTTGTTTAGGAGTTCTTTTTTTGTTTTTTAGTTTTGTTAATAGAGTGAATGTACTCACCAGAGGGAGAGAGAGAGAAATTAGCCCCCAGGGGGCTTCCCTTCTCCTCCATTTTTCCCTCAGGATTTTTAGCGTGCACACACACCTCATGTGGTTTTCAAGCTACCAGGTCTGGGACTCGAACTGCACAGTAGGCCATATCGGATCTAGCTGCATCAGCCTCTACACAACCTGCTGGTCCCAGTTTTTTGTTTTATTTTCAGAGGGTACCCTATATTTGTCAGCAAGAGCCATAGAGAAAAAGTACCCTCAATGAGGTGTGGTCATGTCACAATCCTTTTTCTTCATTTCTCCTTTCTGTCAGGATTTTGGTCATACATGCACATGTTCCTACTGTGTTTTTTCAAGTTGCCAGGGACAGGACTTAGACTGTGGTTGGCTATGTGGATCTGACTCCCACAGTATAGTGCCTAACCACTGTACTATGGTAGTAGTTTTCATATAGTCTAGATATTAATCTTTTATTGGATATATAATTTGTAAATATTTTCTCTCATTTTGTAGGCTTTATTTTTGCTTGCTTAATAGTTCTTACCTTTTTTTTTTTTTTTTTAAAGAATTGTTTAACTCGGGACCAGCAGTTAGTGTAATGAATGACTATGTCGCTGAACTCCCATGTAGCCGACCATGGTTCGAGTCCCTGACCTGGTGGCTTAAACTCACACCGGGCGTGTGTGTGTGCATGCCCGAGATCCGAGAGGAGAATGGAGGAAAAGGGATTGCGGTATGGCCATCCCCCCTGGGGAGTGATTTCTCACTTTCTGTCTCTCTGTCTCTCTGGCGAGCGCAGGTGCCCTATAGCAAAAAAACAACTCCAAAAAAAATTATTTAACTTTATTATTTTCCAGTTTGAGTATAGAAAGACAGAGAAAGAGGGGACTGGCAGGTTGCATAATGGTTAAGGTGCTGGACACTCAACAACGGTTCGAGTCCTGGACCTGGTGGCTTGCGTTCTCACTTTCTGTGTGTGTGGTGTGTGTGTGTGTGTGTGTATCTGTCTGTCTGTCTGTCTGTTTGTCTCTCTCTGGTCAAATTAAAATAATGAGTAAATAAAATTAAATAATGTTTTTTTTGTTTGTTTGTTTGTTTGTTTTAAAAAAAGGAAAGAGAAAGAAGGAAAGTTTTTTCACTTTCAAACAAACCACCAGGATTGGTACTCAAACTACGGTTATCCATGTGAGAGTCTAGTCACCCATGTGGGAGTCTAGCACCTTTAGCCACTATGCCACCTGCCAGCCCTGATAGTTCTTTTCTTTTTTGAGAGGTGTTTGCTATAGGGGGCGTGCGCTCGCCAGCCAGCCAGAGAGAGACAGAGAGATGGAAAGCGAGAAATCACCCCCCAGGGGGGATGGCCACGCCACAGTCCCTTCTCCATTTTCCTCTCGGGATCTTGGGAACGCACGCACACATGCCCCGTTTAAGTTTAAGCCACCGGTTCCGGGACTCGAACCGCGGTCGACTACGTGGGAGTCCAGCGACATAGCCATTACTCTAACTGCTGGTCCCAAGCCTTGATAGTTTTTTTTATTGCCATAGGGCACATTTGCTTGCCAAAAAGAGTTGGAGGGAGGGAGAAAATGCCTCCCAGAGGGATGCAGTCATGTTGCAGTCCTTTTCTCTCCTTATCTCTATCCTCTTGGAATTTTGGGCACGTGCACACACAAACCTAGCATATGTTTTTCATTTTTTGGAGAGAGATTTTTGCTATAGAGTATATATACTTGCCAGAGAGACGTAAAGCAAGAAATCATTCTTCCCCGCCCCCTCCCCCAGTAGGGATGGCCACACAGGAGTCCCTTTTCCATTCTCCTTTTAGGATTTGGGGTACACATGCACATGCGCCTAGTATGAGTTTCAAGCCACCCGGTCCGGGGCTCGAACTGTAGCCAACTACATGGGAGTCCAGCAACATAATCAATAGGCCATCTGCTAGTCCTGTGCATGTTTTTCTAGCTGCAAGGGCTGGGATTGAACTGTAATCAGCCAGTCTACATGGCTTATCATTAGGCTATGGGGCCAGCCAAGAAGTTACTAATTTTTTTAGATTTTTGCCGTAGGGTGCGTGCGCTCACTGGGAAGAGTCAGAGAGGGGGAATGTAAGAAATCACATCCCAGGGGCATGGCCACACCACAATCCTTTCTCTATTCTCTCAGGGTATGTACTTACATATACCTGGTGTGGTATTCATCCTCCCAGTTCCTGGACTTGAAATGCAGTCAGCCACATGGGATCTAGCACCTTCATCACCATGCCACTTATGCCACTTGCTGCGCCAAACAAGTTTTTTAATTTTCGTGAAGTCCCAGTTTTTTTGTTTTGTTTTTTGGGGGGAGTGTCACCCCTCCTTTGGTGTCATTTGTCAAATCCAGTGTTATGAAGATTTTCTCTCTCTTTTTTTTTAATTGCAAAAGAGCATGTGCATTCACCAGAGAAAGACAGAACGAGGGAGAAAGCCCTCCCCTGATAGGGCATGGTCATGCCTCCATTCCTTCTGCATGCTCTCAGGGTTTTGGGTGTGTGCACGTATACATGTCTCAAGACCCCTGGGCCAGGATTTAACGCACGGCCAGCCACGTGGGAGCTAGCTTTCCTAACTGTTGCACAGTGGGGCTGGTCCTCTAATGTTTTCTTCTGAGAGGATTATAGTTTTATCTCTTAAATTTAGATTTTTGGAGGCCTGCAGGTTGCGTAGTAGTTAAAAGTGCTGGATTCTCACATGGCTGACCACAGTTCGAGTCCTGGACCTGACAGCTTGCTTACTCGCTTTTCTTTTCTCTCTTGCTTCCTGTCTCTGTCTGGCCAAAATTAAAAACATAATAATAATGAATGGAATCAAATCATTCTTTTTAAAAATGTTAGGTTTTTTTTTGAGAGGTTTTTAGGGCATGTGCTCTTGCCAGAAAGACAGAGAGAGACAGAAAGCGAGAAATCACCCCCCGGAGGATGGCCATGCCACAATGTCTTCTCCTCCATTCTCCTCTCATGATCTTGGGCACGCACGCCCATGTGCCCAGCATGAGTTTAAGCCACCAGGTCTGGGACTCGAACCATGGTCGACTACGTGGGAGTCCAGCGACATAGCCATTACGTTAACTGCTGGTCCCAAAATTTTAGATTTTTTTTTAACGATTTACTTTATTTAATTTTATTTATCCATTTATTTTAATTTGACCAGAGAGAGACAGACACACACACAGAGCGAGAGAGGGAAAGTGAGAAAGCAAGCTACTAGGTCCAGGACTTGAACCTGGTCAGTCATGTGGGAGTATCCAGCACCTTAACCACTAAGCCACCTGCTGGACCCAAAAATTTTAGATTTTTTTGAAAAGTTATTTTATCTAACTTTATATATTTATTTTGATTTAACCGCAGAGGGACAAAGAGGGAGCAAGGGAAAGTGAGAAAGCAAGCTGCCAGGTCTAGGGCTTGAACTGCAGTCGGCCCATATAGGAATCCAGCACTCTTAACCACCGTGCTACCTGCTAGCCCCAAAAATATAGATCTTTGATCCATGTTGAATTCATGTTTGTATAGGGTATGAGGAACTTTATTGTTCTTCCTAGCACCATTTGCTGAAAATCCTCCTTTCTCCACAGAGTAGTTTTGGTACCCTTCTCAAAAACTGTTTGTCTATATATGCATGTCTTTATTTCAGGGCTCGGTATCTCTTCCTTTGGTCCATATATCTGTTCCAATACCGGTTAACATGCTATTTTAATTAATCTAGGTTTTTGGCAAGTTTTGAAGTTGGTTCAAATGTCCTCCCCCCCCCCCCCCTTTTTTTTTATATCTGCTATAGGATTTTGGGCATGTGCCCAGCATATTCTTTAAGCCACTGGGTTTAGGACTTGAACTACGCATCCAGCCATGTGGGATCCAGCTGCTTTAACCACTGTGCCACTGACTGGCCTCTCTTGTCCATTTTTAAACTGGGTTATTTGGTTTTCCTGCTATTGAATTGTTTGAGCTCTTACATGTTTTGCATAGTAGCCTCTCATCAAATACCTGGTTTACAAATATTTCCTCCTATCATTTGCATTGTGTCTTCACTTTGCAAATTGTGTCCTGCTGTGCAGAAGCATTTTAGATTGATGTCATCCAATTTGTCTAGGTTTGCCTTTGTTACTTGTGCTTTCAAGTCATGTCCAAGAGGTCATTGCTTAGGTCAGTGCTGTAGACCTTTTCCCCAGTGTTTTCTTCTAGTAGGTTTACACGTTCAGGTCTTATATTTAACTCTTCAATCCATTTTAGGTTGATTTTGTATGTTGTGTGAGATATGAATAACTAGTTTTCCTAGCACTATTTTTCTTTTTTATTTGGAGAGGTTTTTGCTATAGGGCGCATGCACTCTCCAGAAAGACAGAGAGACAGAAAGCGAGAAATCACCCCCCAGGGTGGATGGCCACCCCGCAATCCCTTCTTCTCTATTCTCCTCTTGGGATCTTGGGCACACATGCACACGTGCCCAGCATAAGTTTAAGCCACTGGGTCCAGGACTCGGACCTCAGTCAACTACCTGGGAGTCCAGCAACATAACCATTATGCCAGTTGCTGTTCCCTCTTAGTACCATTTTTATTTTTTCATTGCCATAAAGTCGGGGAAAAGCATGCCCTAATGGTATGTGGTTATGCTACAGTCCCTTCTTCATTTCTGTCTTCTGTCAGGATTTTGGACATATATGCACACATACTGTGTATGTTTCTCAAGCCGCTGGGGCTGAGATTCAGATTGCATTTGACCTTGTGGAACCTGGCTTCCTTAATAGCTAGGATACAGATCCAGCCCAGCCCCTTAGCACTGTTTATTGAAGAGACAGTCTTGTCTCCATTATTCTTTGTACATGAGTCAAAAATCATTTGATTATACATACCTGGGTGTATTTCTTGGGTTTGTTTGTTTGTTTGATTATTTTGTTTTATTTTGAATTTGCTAGAGACAAAGAGAGAGAGAGAAAGAGTGAGAAAGCACCTCCTTGGTGGGGATTACCACACTGCAATCCCTTCTCCATTCTCCTCTTGGGATTTGGGGTCCGCATGCACATTGTTTTTCAAGCCGCTGGATCCAGGATTTCAATTGCATAATCAGCCATGTGGGATCCAGCCATGTAACCACCACATCACTAGGCTGACTCTGTTTCTAGGTTTTCTGTCTGTTCTATTAGTTGAAGTGTCTATTTTTATGCTAGTATCATGCTGTTTTGATTCATACTGTTTTATAACATGTTTTAAAATCAAAATGGTATTTCTAGCTTTGTTCTTACATAGTATTAGTTTAGCTGTTTGGGAACCAGCAGTTAGCGTAATGGCTATGTCGCTGGACTCCCACGTAGTTGACCGCGGTTCGCGTCCCGGACCCGGTGGCTTAAAACTCACGCCAGGCGCGTGTGTGTGCGTGCCCAAGATCCCGAGAGGAGAATGGAGGAGAAGGGATTGTGGCGGGACCATCCCCCCTGGGGGGTGATTTCTCGCTTTCTGTCTCTATGTCTCTCTCTGTCTGTCTGGCGAGCGCATGCGCCCTATAGCGAAAACCTCTCAAAAAAAAAAAAAAAAAAAAAGAAGAAGAAGAAGAAGAACAAAGCCTTCTGTGGTTTCATACAAATTTCAGGTTTATTTTGTCTATTTCTATGAAAAATGACATTAGAATTTTGATAAGAGATTGCATTGAATCTATAGATTCTTTGAGTAATATGGGCACTTTAACTGTATTAATTCTCCCAGTCTCTTAACGTTGGATATCTTTCCATATATTTGTGTTTTCTGCAATTCCTTCTTTTTATTTTTTTCTTAATTTGCCAGAAGGTGTGTACATTCACAAGAGAAAGATGGGAAGAGGAGGTGGGCAGGTGATAAGAAAGCACCCCTCCCCTGGGGCCAGCAAATGGCATAGCAGTTACGTTAGTGGACTCCAAGACAGTGGTTGGAGTTGGGACTCGGTGGCTTGAAAATTACACTGGGCGCGGGACCAGCAGTTAGCGTAATGGCTATGTCGCTGGACTCCCACGTAGTCGACCGCGGTTCGAGTCCCGGACCCGGCGGCTTAAACTCACGCCGGGCGCGTGTGCGTGCGTGCCCAAGATCCCGAGAGGAGAATGGAGGAGAAGGGATTGCGGCGTGGCCATCCCCCCTGGGGGGTGATTTCTTGCTTTCTGTCTCTCTGTCTCTCTCTGTCTGTCTGGCGAGCGCACGCGCCCTATAGCAAAAACCTCTCAAAAAAAAAAAAAAAAAATTACATTGGGCGCTTGTGCATGTGTGCCCACCTAAGGTACCAGGATGAAAATGGAGGAAAAGAGATTGCAGTATGGCTAATCCCACCTGAGGGTGATTTCTCACTTTCCCTCTCACTGTCTGTCTTTCTTTCCCAAGCAAGAGCACATGCCTTAAAGCAAAAATCTCTTAAGAGAAAAAAGAAATGTCCCTCCATGAGGAATGACTTCCTCCATCTCTTTCTCCTTTTAGGATTTTTGGCATGGACACACATGTGCCTGGTGTCTTCCTCAAGCTGCCAGGTTTAGGATTCAAACCACACAGTTAGCCACTACCACACCATGGGCTGGCTTTCTTCAATCTCTTTCATAAGTGTTTTATTATTTATTCATTTTAAGAGAGATTTTTACTCTAGGGCGCGTGTTCTCACTGGAGAGACAGAGAGACAGAAATCACCTCCCCAGAGGATGGCCACACTGTAGTCCTTTCTCCATTCTCCTCTTGGGATTTTGGGCGCACGCACACACACACACACACACGCTCCTGGAGTCAGTTTTAAGCGGGTGGGTCCAAGACTTGAACTGTGGTCGACTACGTGGGAGTCCAGCAACGTAACCATTATGCCATCTTTTGGTCCCTGATCGTTGTTTTTGTTTGTTTGTTTGTTTGTTTTTGAAGAATGATGTATTTAAATATATTTATTAATTTATTTTAATTTGACCAGAGAGAGACACAAAGAGAGAAAAATTGGGAAAGCAAGCCACCAGCTCCGAGGCTCGAACCCTGACCATGTGGGAGTGTCCAGCGCCTTAACCACCACGCCACCTGCTAATCCTATCTCATCAGCATTTTATAGTCTTCAGAATATAGGTCTTTTCACCTCCTTGATTAAATTAATACCTTTGTATTTTTGGTGTTGTAAATGAGATTGATTGCTTAATTTCCTTTCTGTGCATTTGTTATTAGCATATAGAAACATGACTATTTTTGACTCAGCCTAGGTGGCATAGTCCAGAGCATATTGGACTGTAGTGCTGGAAGCCACATGACTAACTTTGGGTTCAGATCTTCAGCCTGGTCAACCTGAAATGTGCCTGGCTCACACTCCTGCCCAGGATCCTCAGCTGGAGGGCTGGAGGGAGAGATTATGGTGTGAGCAGACACTGTTCAGGTTCCCCCCCCCCCCCCCCCCCCCCCCGCCCCAGCCATCTATTTCACTCTTTTCCCATCTCATTTCTCACTCTCAGGAACATAACTTGTTTAAAGAAGCACAACTATTGTTTTTTTAATTATTAATTTATTTTATTTTTATTCATTCATTCATTCATTTTTTAGTTTGACCAGAGAGAGACAGGGTGACAGTGAGAGAGAGAGAAAGTGAGAAAGCAAGCCACCAGATTCAGGACTTGAACCCTGGTCAGCCATGTGGGAGTGTCCAGCGCCTTAACCACCACACCACCTGCTGGTCCCCAAGCACAACTGTTTTTGTATGTTCCTTTTTATTTTATTTTTTTTTTTGCTGTAGGGCTTGATTACCTGAGCGAAACATACAGAAGGAAAGTGAGAAATAACCCTCAGTGGGTGATGGCATGACACAATCCCTTCTCCAATTTCCTCTCAGGATTTTGAGCATGCACACATATAGGCCCAAAGTGATTTTATTTTCTTCTTCTTTTTTTTAAAGTTTTATTTATTATCATTATTATTTTTAAAAAGTTGTCCAGAGAGACCAGCAGGTGGCATGCTGGTTAAGCGCTGGACATTCCCACATGGCTGACCATAGTTCAAGTCCTGGACCTGGTGGCTTGCTTTCTCACTTTCTCTCTGTCTCTCTCAGGTCAAAATAAAATAAATGAATAAATAAAATTAAAAATAAATAATTATTTTTTTAAAAAATGTTGTCCAGAGAGGAGCTGGCTGGTGGTTTGGTGGGGTCCTAGACTCCCACATGGACGATTGCTTTTCAATTCCCGGACACTTGGTGGCTTGCTTTCTCGCTTTCTCACTTTCTCTCTCTCTCTCTCTCTCTCTCTCTCTGTCACTCTGGTCAAATTTATAATAAGTAAATAGGGACCAGCAGGTGGCAAGGTGGTTAAGGTGCTGAAATTCCCACATGGCCGACCATAGTTCAAGTCCTGGACCTGATGGCTTGCTTTCTAACTCTCCCTCTCTCACTCTCTCTGTCTTTCTTTGGCATAACTCATGTGAATAATAATAATTAATAATTAAATAATTATTTTAAAAATTAAAAAAATAAATAAAGGTAAATAATTATTTAAATGAAAAATTTAGGGGCTGGCAGATGGTGTGGTGGTTAAGAATACTGGATTCCCACATGGTCTACTGCAGTTCAAGTCCCAGACCTGGCAGCTTGCTTTCTTACTCCTCCTCCCCATTCCTCTCTGGTCAAATTTAAATAAATAAATGAATTAATTTTTAAATAAAATAATTCTTTAAAAAAATATTTGACCATAGAGAAAGAGAAAATGACAAAGCAAGCAGCCATGTCTGGGACTTGAACCACAGTTGACCATGTGGGAGTTCAGTGCCTTAACTACCATGCCATCTGCCAGCCCTACAAGTGTGATTTACTAGCCTCTAGGTCCAGGACTTGAACCACTGAGTTAGCCATGTAGTATCCAGCACCTTAACCACCACACTACCTGCTGGATTATGTATGTTACTTTTTTATCCTGCAGTTTTATTCAATTTGTTTATCTTTTTTTTTTTTTTTTTTTTTTGGAAGGTTTTTGCATTTGGGTGCATGCTCTCTCTGGAGAGGAGACAGTGAGAGGATAAGTGAGAAACCACCCCATGGGTTGTGGGGTTGGCCGCACCACAATTCCTTCTCCATTCTCCTGGGCTTTTGTTTTGTTTTGTTTTGTTTGGAGAGGTTTTTGCTATAGGGCGCGTGCACTCGCCAGACAGACAGAGAGAGACAGTGAGACAGAAAGCGAGAAATCACCCCCCGGGGGAATGGCCACTCCACAATCCCTTCTCCTCCATTCTCCTCTCTGGATCTTAGGCACACACGCACATGCGCCCGGCATTAGCTTAAGCCGCTGGGTCCGGGACTCAAACCGCGGTCGACTACGTGGGAATCCAGCAACATAGCCATTACGCTAACTGCTAGTCCCTGTTTTGTTTTTTAATAACTATTTATTCAACTTTATTTATTTATTCAACTTCCTTCCTTCCTTCCTTCCTTCCCATGTATACCCCCTGTATCATGGTTAGGAGTGTGAATCTGCAGCTGGGCCTCCTTAGTCCAAGCTAAGCTTGGTTTTTACTAACTGTCTGACCTTGTTCAAGTTAATTTCTTTCTCAATTTGTTTCTGTATAAAACTGGTGATAAAAATGAAAACCTCTTAGCTCATAAACTTTCCTTTTTTTTTTTTTAGAATTACTATTTATTTTATTTAATTTTAATTTGATCACAGAGGGACAGAGAGATAGAGAGAGTGAAAGAGGGAAAGTGAGAGATCAAGCTACCAGGTCCAGGACTTGAACCGTGGCCAGCCCTGTGGGAGTTCAGCACCCTCAATCACCACACCTGCTGGCCCCTCTCATAGCTTTTCTAAAAATTACTATTATCTTTTTATTTTCTCACCAGAGGAATAAACAGAGGCAGAAAGTGAGAAGAAAGTAAGCTGTCAGGTTCGGGACTCAAACCATAGTTGGCCATGTAGGAGTCCAGTATCTTTTTTTAATTATTATTTTTTTAAGTTTGTTATAGAGCATGTGTGCTCACCAGAGAGAGAAAGAGAGGAAGTAAGCGGTCAGGTCCAGGACCTGATCTGTGGCTGGCCCTGGGGGAGTCCAGCACCTTAACCACTATGCCACCTGCTGACCCCACCTTTAGTGTTTTTATGAGAATTAGAAACCAGGTGTGAAGTACCTAGAGCAGTGAGATTCCAATAAGTGATGCTGTGAGCTTAAGAATTGCCCTTTCATTATAATACACATCCCATAAGACTGGGGAGGATTTGCCTGTTTTGTTCACAAATATATACCAAGTATGTGAAAGAAGCCCCAGAAGTAGTAGGTGCTCATAAATGTTGAATTAATAGCCACATTAGGATATAGTTGGGATTAACTGTAAAGGCACGCATGGCCTTATAGTAAGTTGGAAGCGTAGATTTCTGAAAGTGGGATTCCAGCTATTCCTATTGGTATGATGGTCTCCACCTTCTTGGGAATCTTTGTCAAGTGTGATGATGGCTGAAACAAAACCACCATTACCTTTGACATAGTCATAGATTGATTACTTTATCTTCTCAGGACCACCTTTCATGCACCAAAGGAAACCACAGAAGATGGTATATTATGGGAAAACTTCTTGTAGAAGCAGCTATGAAAACTATATTGAGATAATAAAATATGTGTTCAGCTCTTACAAGAAAGAGTCTCCTCTTATCATCAACACAATGGGCTGGGTGTCAGGTAAGCCTGTGTGTGCATATCTGCAAGGAAAGGTTGAAGCTAGTTTATTAATTTATTTATTTTCCCAGTTGTCAGAGGACACATGCACTAGCTAGAAATGGAGAGACCATGCACCACAATACATGGTCACGCCACAGTCTTTTCCTCCATTTCTCCCTCCTGTAGTGCTTGGGAATGCACACATGCCCAGTGTGTTTTTCAAATCTCCAGGGTGAGAATTTGAATTGTGGTTAACCACATAAAGTCCAACTCCTAATGCACCGCATTTAACTAGAGTGCTACAGGACCAGCATGAATCCTGTTTTTCAGTTTTTGTTTTTACTGCAGAGCACATGCAGTCTCTGGAGAGACAGAGAGGAAAAGTGAGAAAGCACTCGCCACAAGAGAGATGACCATACCACAATCCCTTCTCTCCTTTATGCATGCACATGTGTAACTGATGAGTTTTTCTTTTCTTTCCTTTTTTTTTTTTTAAAGAGATTTTTACTATGGGGCACATGCACTCACTGGAGAGACAGAGATAGAAAGCAAGAAATAACCCCTTGGGGGGATGGTTACACCGCAATTCCTTCTACTTCAGTCTCCCCTTGGGATTTTGGGTATGTGTGCACATGTGCTGGGGTGAGTTTCAAGTTGCTGGGTCCAGGCCTTACACTGTAGTTAGCCGCATGGGCGTCTCCCACTTCCTCCACTATGCCACCTGTCGGCCCCCATCTGATGTGTGTTTCAGGCTGTGGAGTCGAATTGCACAGCCTGCGGTGTTGCATCAGCAGTGCCTTAACCACGGTGCCCCTAGCTGGCCTGAAGCCTGGTTTATAAGACAGTCTTACAGATTGCTTCCCTGTTCTGGAATAAATGTGCTTGCTTGTCCCTGGAGCGCGTCATTGTTTCTCATCCATTCTTCTTGCTCCTGTTGTTTCCTTTCTCACAGACCAAGGGCTTCTGCTTCTCATTGATCTGATTCGACTGCTGTCCCCCAGCCACGTCGTTCAACTTAGCTCTCCCAAAAGGAGCTGCATGCCGAGCCTGACCCCAGACTACGTAGATGGTATGGATGGCTTGTATACAAAAAGCAAGTCCAAAGTAAGAAACCGTGGTTTCGAGCTTGCAGAATTTGCAGAGAATTTTGAATTTGCTGATGAAGAAAAGGAGAGTCCAGTTGTGTTTACTGGATATAAATTGATGAGCGTTCAGTCAGAATTCATATTCAGGAAAACTTCAAGAAATAGGTAAATATTAATTTGGCTGATGAATTGTGTTTCCATGAGTTGAATGAGGCATTCTATTCTTAATTCCTTAAAAGGAGTAAGTCCTGAAATTTTCCAAATCTATCAGAATTACTCATTACAAAGGAGAATCAGCTATTTTCCCAATGGAAATATCAGAAGTGGCCTCCAGCTCAGGTTGTTTTGGCTTAAAGGAGAGTCCTTTAAGTGTCCTGTTTTCCTAGTACGGATATAGCAAGGCAGGGTCTGCAATGTTAAGGTGGGGAATATCTTAATAGGACAAAGCCCAGCAGTTTGTGAATATATCTTTTATGTAGCGACGAATGTCACATCAGTTTCTGAGTGGGAGGTGGATATGTAAGGATACATCTCTACTTACCTTGTTCTGATTTGCTTTTCAGAGCCTCATTTAACAAAATTCTTCGTGATCTGACAGTGTTAGGTTACCTTAGCCAGCTGCAGCCTCCAGTGCCAAAACCACTTAGTCCTTTACATGGTCTGACACCCTATCAGGTAATCTGAATTTGGGGGAGAAATTGTTTTTATTTTGGTTACTTGGCAAGCATTTCTACGGTCTCCTGTGCACTTGGCACTCTTCTCTCCACTTTATTACTCTTTGTTCATTTATTCAGAATAGCGCTGTGACGTAGTTCTGTAAGTGTCCCTGTTTGACAGATGGGCAAATGAAGGTGTAGAGAGGCAGCGTGACGGAGTGGAAGTGGCGGGGCTGGCATTCTGCCCCGTCAGGCCAGCTGCAGGGTCCATGCCCCTGACCGTGGCTCAGTGCTGAGTGTTAATATGGTTCTGTGCGAGTTACAGTGCTCCACCTAGTCCCAGGGGCAGCGCTAGCGCATCTGCTGACTAGCCGTTTGTGACTGAGGTTCTCCTCTGTAGAATGGGGATCTCGTAAAATGGTTGTACGAATCCAGCCAGTCTTCACAGCCGGACCAAGTGCAGAGAACATTCTGGGTTTTTTTTTTTTTTTGGAGAGGTTTTTGCTGTAGGGCATGTGTGTTTGTCAGAGAGACAGAACGCGACAAATCACCCCCCCCGGGGGGATGGCCACGCCACAATCCCTTCTCCATTCTCCTCTCAGGATCTTGGGCACGCACGCACACGTGCCCGGCATGAGTTTTAAGCCACCAGGTCCGGGACGCGAACCGTGGTCGACTACATGGGAGTCCAGCGACATAGCCATTACGCTAACTGCTGGTCCCCAGAGAGCATTCTTAAAGTGCTCTATGTGACTGCTGTCAGAAGTGGGTTCTAACACCAGATATTTGCAACTTGGAATCCAAGGTAATAAGAATTGTTCTGAGAGGAAAGCCATTACTATTAGAATTCAGGATGACAAAAGAATAAAAATAATGGCAGCTAGTATTTCCTGAGTGCTGCCTGTGTGCTGTATTCTCCCTTAAGGCTGTGTTAGCTCTTGTACTCACAATGGTTCTGCTACTTCCCCTATTTTAAAAAATAATTATTTTATTATTATTATTTTTAATTTGACTAGAGAGAGATGGAGTGTGGGGAGTGAGAAAGCAAGCTGCCAGGTCTGGGACTCGAACTGCAGTCAGCCTTGTGGGAGTCCAGTGACTTAACAACTATGCCACCTCCCCATTTTACAGATGATAAAACCAGGACCAGAGACTTTGAGTTAGCTTGTCCAGAGTGGCATAGTAAAAGTTTGGTCTGGGATTTGAGCCCAAGCAGCCTGTCTGCAGAACCCAGTCTACTCTTGCTGTGTGACCCATCTTGTCTTGAGCATTCATGCTGTCAAGTCACCCTGCTAGAGCATTACTTGGAAGGGCTCAGTGACTTTTTTTTTTTTTTTTAAGAGAGGTTTTTGCTGTAGGGAGGTACGCTTGCCAGAAAGACAGAGTCAGAGAGACAGAAAGTGAGAAATCACCCCCTGGGGGAATGGCCACTCCGCAATCCCTTCTCTCATTCTCCTCTTGGGATCTGGGCATGCACACACGCCCAAGTTTAAGTTTTAAGCTGCCAGTCAGGGACTCCAATCAAGGTCAACGAAGTGAGTCCAGCGACTTAACCATTACACCATCCGCTGATGCCATAGCTCAGTGACTTTGTGGCAAACGTGTGAAGGAGGTGCTCTTACAGTTTCTGTTTACAGGTTCAAGAACAGCACAGTCAGGTGGAGGCTCTTGGCCTGAGGTTACACAGACAAAAGTCGTGATACTCGGATAGTAAGGATGTTATCTCCCAGGCTTGCTGGTGGGTGGGCTCCAGCCTTCTGAGTCCTCTTTGAGACGGTCTAAGGCAGTCTATTAACGCAGCTTGGGTTTATAGGGCCATTTATTTGCTTCAAGATGCTCTATCAATGAACTCAAAACTTACTTGCCAGTAATTCAATCTGCCCTTTGTTGCTTCACATTTATTTTTCAAGTCTAAAGTGGTGGTTCCCCTTTATTTGCACATTTCAAGAGCCCCCCCCCCCCCCCCCCCCCCGTAGATGCCTGAAACCTCAGATAGTATCAAACTCTTATGTATGTAGTGGCCCTGCACATTCACAGGTTCCTCATCCTTGGGTTCAACCAACAACTTAACAAAATATTGTTTAAAAATGCTGGGTTGGGGACCAGCAGGTGGTATGGCAGTTAAGGTGCTGGACACTCCCACATGGCCGACTAGTTTGAGTCCCGGATCTGGTGGCTTGCTTTCTTACTTTCCCTCTTTGTCTGTCTGTCTGTCTGTCTGTCTGTCTCTCTCTGTGTCTCTCTCTGATCAAATTAAAATGAATGAATGAATAAATAAAATAAATCCTTAAAAAAAGTACTGGTTTGTCAGAGATGTCATGATGCATTTTTGCACAGAAAAACAAGGAAAAAATACGTCATGACTTTTCTGGCAACCTGATAATTTGCCATGGAGCCAACAGGTGGCATAATGGTTAAGGTGCCAGCCTCCCACATGACCGACTGTGATTTGAGTCCTGGACCTGGCAGCGAGAAACAGAAGCAGGGGGAGTGTGTGTGCATGCCCAAAATCCTGAGAGGAGAATGTAGGAAAAGGAATTCAGTTTGACCCTCTCCCTGGGGGTGATTTCTCTCTTTCCCTCTGTCTTTCTCTTGTCTCTCTGGCGAGGACACACACCCTATAGCAAACCTCTAAAAATAATAATTTTTCAGAAGGTTTATGCATTTACTTGAGAGAGAGGCAGACAGGACTGGGGAAAGTGGAAAGCACCCTACATGTGGGATAGTCACACCACAGTCCTTTCTTCATTTCTCTATTTTTGGGGTTTGGGGCACTGTACACATGCCCAGCTTGTTTCTCAGGACTTGAACTGTGCAGTTGGTTGGCCTTGTGGGATCTAGCTGCCTTAACCACCATGGCTGGCCCCAGAATATGTATTTTTTAATTGTTCACTATAGGGTGCTTGCAATTGCTAGAGAAAGGCAGAGAGAGAGTGAGAAATGATCCCCTGAGGGATGGCCGTGCTGCAACCCTTCTTCATTCTCTCATGATTCTGGGCATGCATACACACATACCCAGTGATTTTTCAAGCTTTTGGGTCCGGGATTCAGTCTGTATGAGATCCAGCCACCTTAAGCTCCATGCCACCTGCTGGCCCTGGCTCAGAAATACCCTTAAGATACAGTACAGTAGAATAACTTACGTGGCATTAATGTTACATTAGGTATTACAAGTAATCTAGAGATGGTCTAAAGTACCTGGAGGAATACATGCCATTTATATGCAAATCATATGCCATTTTTAAAAATAATTTAATTTTATTCACTCATTCATTTCTTTTAATTTGACCAGAGAGAGAGAGAGGGAAAGTGAGAAAGCAAGCCACCAGGTTGAGGACTCAAACCGTGGTCAGCCATATGGGAGTATCATGCGCCTTAACCTCCACGCCACCTGCTGGTCCCTCATATGCCATTTTTTATAAGGGATTTGAGCATCTGCAGATATTGGTATATGGGCAGGGCGAGAATGGATAGGTCCTGCAACCAATTCTTGAATACTGAGGGACAACTGTAATATGTGTTTTCCTATACAGACATACCTGTGATCAAGTTCAAATTAGAAACTAGTCACAGTAAGAGATTAAACTAAGGGCCTGCAGGTAGCATGGAGGTTAAGGCAGCTGCATCCCACATAGTTGATGCTGTGGTTCAAGTCCCAGACTGGAGGCTTCAAAATCATGCTGGGTGTGAGTATGCATGTGTGCAAAATCGTGAGCAGAGAATGGAGGAGAAGAATTGTGGTGCGGCCATTCCTCCTGGGGGGTGATTTCTCACTTTCCCTCTGTCTCTCTGGAGAGTGCATGTGCCATATAGCATAAGCTTAAAAAAAAAAAAAAGACAGAGATTAAGCTAACAATAAATAGTAAGATGACTAATAATAAAATAGAATGTTTATAACAATATACAGTAATAAAAATTATGTCAATTTGGTCTCAAAATACATGGTACCACAGATAACTGAAACCACACGAGAGGGGACTACTATAATATGCATAACAAAACACTTTTCTTTCTTTTTTTCCTAAAGGATTAATTAATTAATTAATTAATTAATTAATTTAATTTTCATTCACTAGAAGGGAGGGAAAGTGAGAAAGCAAGCCAACAGGTCTTGGACTCAAACAGCTGTTGGTAATACATGAGTATGCCATTCCTTAAACTGCATGCCACCTGTTGGCCAGCCAACAAAATACTTTTCTTCTTTAAAAATCGGTGATTACCCAAGGGCCAACAGGTGCTGTGGTGATTAAGTCACTGGACTTCCACATGGCCAATGATCGTTTGAATCCTGGGCCTGGCATCTTGAATATCACGTCAGGTGCATGTGTGTGCATGCTCAAAATCCTGACAGGAAAATGGAAGAGAAGGGATTATGGTGTGGCCATTTCCCCCGGGGGAATAATTTCTCACTTTCCTTCTTTCTGTTTCTCTTCAGCAAGTACATGTACCCTATAACAAAAACCTAAAATGTTTTTTAAAAAATTGTAATTACCCGGGACCAGCAGTTAGCGTAATGGCTATGTCACTGGACTCCCACGTAGTCGACCACAGTTCGAGTCCCGGACCCGGTAGCTTAAACTCACTCCGGGCGCGTGTGCGTGCGTGCCCAAGATCCCGAGAGGAGAATGGAGGAGAAGGGATTGCGGCGTGGCCATCCCCCCTGGGGGGTGATTTCTTGCTTTCTGTCTCTCTGTCTCTATCTATCTGTCTGGCGAGCACACCTGCCCTATAGCAAAATCCTCTCCAAAAAAAAAAATTGTATTTACCCAAAAAGTAATATTTCAGTATTTTATCTTTTGCTCCATGAATATGATCCATTTTTCTTAATCCACTGCGTTACATTAGGAAATGAATAGAGCCCTTTTCTCAGTGCTTTGATTTTTTTTTTTTTTTTTTAACTTTCTTACATCAGGAGATTGCCAGCAAATAGGATTTCACAAGTACTCGACTGAAAGTCTCTCTTAAGCTCATGTTAGGGCATCTCCCTACTTGAATCATATGGAAGTCTTGAGACAAGAAAGTGCTATGCATTTGGTTCAGGTTTATTTATTTATTTCTTTTCTAAGAATTATTTCATCTAACTTTATTATTTTAATTTGACTGGAGAGGGACAAAGTGTGTGTGAGAGAGAGAGAGAGAGAGAAGAAGGGAGGGAAAGTGAGAAAGCGAGCCGCTGGGTCCAGGACTCGAACCACGGTTGGTCATATGGGAGTCTAGCGCCCTTAACTACCATGCCACCTGCCAGCCCCTTGGTTTAGGTTTCTAACAAGCGTCACTGGTATATAAGAAGTTTGTGCATATTTCTCAGGGCTCCATATTCCAACAGTCCATCCATACTCAAACATGAGCTAATATTTTCATTCTTTATGGACATATTTTGGAAGGCGGTTTGGCAGATCTAGCTTTATTTTTGATTTTTCTTAAAGTATTATTATATTTACCTTTATTTATTATTATTATCTTCCAGTTTGATTAGAGACAAAGAGAGAGAAGGTTAGAAAGCAAGCCACCAGGTCTGGGACTTGAACCACAGTTGGCCATGTGGGAGTCCAGCACCTTTAACCACCATGCCACCTCCCAGCCCCTTTATTTTTACTTTTTTCCCCTTTTTTATTATGTTTTTACATCATCATTATTATTATCGACAGGTTTTTGCTATAGGCGCATGTGCTTGCCAGAAAGACAGAGACAGAGAGACAGAAAGTGATAAATCATCCTCCAGAAGGGGTGGCCACGCCACAATCCCTTCTCTAGTTTCTCTTTTTTTTTTTTTTTTTTTTTTTTAAGTTATTCATTCATTATCTTAACTTGACCAGAGAAAGACAGACACACTGAGAGAAGGAAAGTGCGAGAGCAAGCCACCAGATCTAGGGCTCGAACCGTGGTAGACTATGTGGGTATGTCCAGCTCCTTAAACACCATGCTACCGGCTGGCCCCATATTTTCCTCTCTGGATCTTGGGTACACATGCACACGCGCTCGGCATGAGTTTAAGCCACCAGGTCCAGAACTCGAGCTGTGGTCGACTACATGGGAGTCCAGTGACATAGCCATTACGCCAACTGCTGGTTTCTATTTTTATTTTTTTAAAGAATTATTTTATTTAACTTTATTTTTATTTATTTACTTATTTTAATTTGAACAGTGAGAGAGCAAGAGAAGAAAGAGAGCAAGAGTGAGAAAGCAAGCCATCAGGTCTGGGACTTGAATTATTGGCCGTGTGGGAGTCTAGTGCCCTTAATCACCATGCCACCTGCTGGCCCCAGACCTACCTTTAGATAGCTGGCTTGTCAACTTTTAAAAATTAAAAGTAGTTTTGGACCAGCAGGTGGCGTGGTGGTTAAGGGTGCTAAGATTCTCTTCCCATATGGCTGACTGTGGTTCAAGTCCCAGACCTGGTGGCTTGCTTTCTCACTTTCCCTCTCTCTCTCTGTCTCTCTCTGGTTAAATTAAAAAATAATAATAACAAATGGAATTAAATAAATAAATACTTAAAAAATTAAAGTACTCTTTTGAAGTAGAAATTGATAGAGGCAGGTGCATCTTTGTTTTTCAGGTACCTTTTAATGCTGTTGCACTCCGGATTACTCATGCCGATGTTGCTCCTACCCATATACTGTATGCTGTGAATGCCAGTTGGGTTGGCCTTTGCAAGATCCTGGATGACGTCAGGGGATACACAAATGGGCCCATTCTGCTTGCCCAGACTCCAATCTGCGATTGTTTAGGGTTTGGTGAGTATGAGAGTAAAATATATCTGTAATCCCACTAGGTCCCTTCTTCAGCTGTAGATGACTGGTCTTGGCCTGGTAGCTATCTCTTAGCTAGCACGATCAGAGAGCTGTCCACTCTCCTACACAGTGAGCCACAGGGCCGGAGGCCAGGAAGGAACTGGTTTTTCTTCTGCTTCTCTGCCAGCTCCTCTGCTTCTAGGAATCCCAAGGGCCTCACCCTGGCCTTCTTACTTTATCGCCTAGACTGTCTTATCCTGTGTTGGGACTTTAGTCCTTTAGGCTGACTGTTCCCATAGTATTTCTTCAGCCTATCCGTGCATCTGTCTTCCTTATTTATTTAGGTTTTTGTCATAGGGCACATGTGCTCGTTAGAGAGACAGATAAAGGGAAAGTGAGAAATTACTCCCCAGGGAGAATGATGTCACCGTAATCCTTTCTCCATTCTCCTCTTGAAGTTTTGGGCATGTACACACACGGGCCTGGTGTGATTTTTCAAGCCACCGGGCCCAGGACTCAACCTGTGGTTAGCCATGTGGGAGTCCAACATCTTCCATCCAAGTACTAACCAGGCCCAACCGACTCTGCTTAGCTTCCAAGATCAGGCGAAATTGGGCACGTTCAGGATAGTATGGCTGTAGACATGCTAGTCCAACATCTTAACCACCATGCCAGCTGCTGGCCCTCATCTGCCTTCCAATCCATGTTGCCAGTGGACATCTTTTGGGTGTCTCACTGGCATCTTAGATATATGCCCCAAACCAGTGCCTTGATAGTCCTTTCACCAACCTCTCCTGCTAACCTGCACCATCTCCCCATTCTCTAGGACTCCGTCTTGTGCCTTCAAAGATTTCACTCTAGTGTTCAGGCCAGAGCCCTGGTTTCTTCCTTGGGTACCCTGACCTTAACTGGGCACATTCAGTGTTACTGTCTGGTAGCTTCTCTTTTCAAAATATTTCAGGTTCTTCCTCTTATCGCCGTCACTTCCAAGCTGGGCTATTGTGAAAACTTCCTAACTGGAATCTCTGCTCTTCCACTTAAAATTGCACTCAAAGGGGCCAGCAGGTGTGGTGGATAAGGGTGCTGGACTCCCCCATGGCTAACTGCAGTTTGAGTCCCGGACCTGGTGGCTTGCTTTCGCTCGCTCGCTTACTCGCTCTCTCTCTCTCTCTCTCTCTGTCCCTCTGTGGTCAAATTAAAATAAATAAATAAATAAAATTTAAAAAGAACTCTTTAAAAATAAAGATTTCCACTCAAGGGACCAGCAGTTAGCGTAATGGCCGTCACTGGACTCCCATGTAGTTGACCACAGTTCGAGTCTCGGACCCAGTGTCTTAAACTCATGCTGGGCGCATGTGTGTGTGTGCCCAAGATCCCAAGAGGAGAAGGGATTGCGGCGTGGCCACCCACCCTCACTTTCTGTCTCTATGTCTCTCTCTGTCTGTCTGGCGAACGCACGTACCCTATAGCAAAAACCTCTCCAAAAAAAAATTTTCCACTCAAGGACCTATAGGTGATACGGAGGTTAAGGCAGCTGGATCCCACATGGCTGCCTTCGTGGTGTGAGTCCTGGACCTGGTGTCTTGAAAATCATGCCAGACGTGTGTGCACGTGTGCCTGAAATCCTGAGAGGAGGCTGGAAGAGAAAGGATTGTGGTGTAGCCATCTCCACTGGGGGGTGATCTCTCTCTCTCTCTCTCTACAGTGAGCACACATGCCCTAAATCAAGCAAACAAAATCCACTCAAAAATTTATCCCTGTCATCAAGAGTGACCTGAGGGCTAGCCAGTGGTTTAGGCGGCTGGATCCCACATGTCAAAGTGTATAGTCCAAGTCCTGGACCTGGTGGCTTAATAAAATATAGCGGGCACATGTACATGTATGCCCAAAGGCCAAAGAGGAGACTGGAGGAGAAGGGATTGTGGCTTGGCATCCTCCCGAGGGATGCTTGTTCACGCTCCCTCTCTTTCTGTGTCTCCCCTGCAAGCTTGTGTACCCTGAAGCAAATTACAAAACAGATAACCTGAGTGCAGCATAATCATGTCGACGTGATGCTTCCCACGCAGAGAAACTCTCGCTGGGGACAGCGGGAGTGGGTCTCAGGTCCTTCATCATGGCTGTCCCTGTGGCTCACTGAGGTCAGGAAAGGTCAGGGTAGCATTTCGTAAGGGTACTGGAACTAACTAACCCCCAAGTAGCAAAATCCTTGAATAATTACATGCGTAGTTCAGATTTTCATAGCACTGTACTTCTCAAAGCGTGCCAGTTAGTGCAGACCATACAAGGGAAAAGACTGAGTCGTCATCTTTATACCCCTCAGTGGTGGGTCTTCTCTGGCCTATGCTCACTTTGATTGAAGCAGTCTAGGACTCTTTCTTGTAGATTGTTTTTGTTCTTCATAGCTGAATAAGAAGAAAGTATGAAAAAGGGTCTTCTGAATTTTTCAGGCATTCCAGCTCTGCGTACTTAGTGTTTTTAAAGCAGAATGGAGTTGAGATTAAAACTCTGTGTGTGTGTGTGTGTGTGTGTGTATGTGTGTGCGCGTGCGTGCTTTCCACAGATGGAGATCATCCCGCCACAATCCCTTCTCTGTCTCCCCGCCTTTTGGGATTTGGGGCATGCACCCATATACACCTGGCATGTTTTTCAAGCTACTGGGTCCAAGTGTAGTCAGCCATGGGCCACAGAGCCAGCCCAAAACTCTTTTATTTTCAAAGCCATTTTGGAATCCTAGAATTGGAAAGGATTGATGTCTTCTAGAAAGGATGATTTCTGTATTGTAAATGTGTCTTAAAGGAATCTGTAGAGGTGTTGACATGGAGAAACGTCTGTACCACATCATTACCCCTGTGCCCCCAGAGGATTTAAGAGCTGTGAACTGTCTGCTTGTTGGAGCTATTTCCATCCCACAGCGCATCTTGAAGAACCAGGTGAGCCCGACCCAGAGACAGCCCTGGAGGGAGCCTGGCTGTGTCCACAGAAAGTGAGGAGCCGGATTTGGGGCAAGAGTCTCAGGGACCTGTGGTCTGCCTGGGAAACGTACACTTGATACTAGAGCCTGCGTGTGGCAAGATAAGTGGCAGGCGCCTCAGAGACCCAGGGTCATGAGCTCCCCCACTCACAGTTGAGAGCACTGTGGTAGAGCCATCTCCACAGGATGATGTCGTTTCAGAGAGAACAGAAGCCTCCCCGGGGTCATCCTTTTTTGAATCTTCAGATTCACCCTTGGGCAGGTCAGGCTGACCAAGGGCATCTGTGTGGCCCCAAATCCAGCCACAGGGGCTACAGGTGAACTGGGGAGCCAGCTGATGCTCCTACCCTTCTGACCAGCTAGTCTTACCTGTTTGAGAGAGGAGTGCACACTCCACACTTACTGTCATGGTGTTAGACGTATGTACGAGTGGAATTGCACCGACAGGAAGCACAGGCCCATTTGTAATGGACCAGTTGCTTTAAAGGGACCCTTTGAGGGAAGGGAACCACATACCTTAAAAGTGACAGATCCTTCCTCCCATTTTTCCATTTTAACCCTGTCTCTGGGTGAATAATAAAACTGTAGACTCTTCTAGGCTGAGTCTGAAAGGATTTTCATGTATTCTCTTTGTGTTTCCGTTTCAGCGTGGGCTTGAAGGGACAATTCCTTACGTCACCACAGATTACAATATCAACCTTCCTGGAGCATCAGGGAAAATTGGAGCAAGAGAAACTGAGACATGTGAAGGGAGACGATACCCCAAAGTTAAGCAGTTCTATCATAAAACAAATTGATCCCAATGTTCTAATAAAGGGAAGGGACACTTGTACAAGAGAGCTTTGTATCAAGTCTGGCATTAGTAGATTGGATGGGTTTCAGGGCCATGAAAGGTGCTCTTACATAGCAGGGTTTTCTGCATAACTTGTGGACGTACTGTGTAGTATAAATAGCTTGAAGTTGCTCTTTTTAAGGCTCCATGATCTAGCGTTTGTCCTCAACTTCTGTACTGTTAGTCATACTTGCTGCCTGGTGTATTTGCTAAAGGGATTTAAAGCGGCAGGCACAAGTTTGTACACTGGTAAAGCAAAGAATTTGGTCAATTCCTCAAAAAGTTCTTAGGACCTGGTTCTGGAATTAGGATAAAAATAAGGAAACTGGGGTACCAGACATGTGACAAGAGGAAGAAAAGAAGGCTGATCTGCAAGATCGTAAGCATAATGGGTGTGAGGGCTTGCCCTGGTGCTTACTGGAGCTACGTGTGGACTGAGGACGGGACCCTTGGCTGCCACCTCGGAACCCATATCAGCGGCTTCAGCCCTGATTGGTTGTTTTTATCCCCTGTTCGTTTGATGCTGTCTCTTCAAGTCAAGTATTAAAAGATCATGTTTGGTCTGTTATATTTAATCAGGTTTAATAGATAAAAGTTTGGACTAAGAGCTCTTTCTAAAATTAAAATTTTTTTCCTTATTTTATTTTTAATCCCATGTTATTATGCTGACAAAATTATTCTCTCGTCTGGAGAGCATCTCCTGAGGGCACTTTAAAACTGTATTTGGGGACCAGCAGTTGGTGTAATGGCTATGTCACTGGACTCCCATGTAGCCGACCGTGGTTGGAGTCCTGGACCCGGTGGCTTAGAACCCATGCCAGGTGCGTGTGCGTGCCTTCATGCGTGTCCAAGATTCCAAGTGGAGAATGGAAGAGAAGGGATTGCGGTGTGGCCATTCCCCCTGGGGGGTGATTTCTCACTTTCTCTCTCTCTCTCTCTCTCTCTCTCTCTCTCTCTCTCTCTCTCTGTCTTTCTGGCGAGCACATGCACCCTATAGCAAAAACCTCTCCAAAAAAAAACACCTGGATTTGTCCTGATTGACTTCTCTGAGGCTGAAGACACAACCGTAGGACAGAGCTGGAAACCCAGCTGTTTGGAAGGATTGGCAGACCAGCTCTGTGAGAAGCCCCATTACCTACAGGACTTTGACTGTGTACATGTGAATAACTCTGCCTTGTAGAGCTTTCTTCTAGGGGTACAGGAAGCTAATGATGCCATTCTGTTCTTCACGTGGTCTCGATTCTGGCAACGAGGGAAGCTTGGGAAGTGGGTTTTATAAACAAGACTGATGGGGCTGAGTCATATCATTTCTGTTTAAGGCCATGGAATACTTACTGAGGCAGCATTTTCAGGTTGGCATTGTGACTTCTGTATTGTCAGAATTCCAGCTTCCTGGTATGATCATGTTGAAAGACTGTTACTAGGAAGTGTGGATTTTACCACTTAGGTTCATTTGAAATGTTGATCATCTGGGACCAACAGTTGGCATAATGGCTATGTGGCTGGACTCCCATGTAGCTAATTGTGGTTCGAGTCCCAGACCCGGTGGCTTAAACTCACGCCGGGTGCGTGTGTGTGTGTGTGTGTGTGCCCAGAATCCCAAGAGGATAATGGAGGAAAAGGGATTGCAGTGTTGCCATCCTCCATGGGGGGTGATTTCTCGATTTCTGTCTATTTCTCTCTCTCTCTCTCTCTCTCTCTCTCTCTCTCTCTCTCTCTCTCTGTCTTTCTGGCGAGTGTCCATGCCCTTTTGCAATTAAAAAAAAAAGAAAAAGAAAAAAAAAACCTCAAAAAAAAAAAGTTGATCATCACTGTCTGTAGTACTATGTGGTATCCCCCCAGCAAAGGAGTGTAAGGGTAGGAACATGACATTGGCATAGGAACCCTCGTTGCCATGATTAGTTTTGATATCCTAGAGACCACGTAAGGTCTAATTTCTTAGTTTCCTTTATTTACATCTAAATTTAGGATGTATCGTGCTTTTCTATCTTAGCCTTACAAAGAATTTTAATATAACTGCCATTATCAACTTTTTTTTTTTTTTTTTTTTTTTGAGAGATTTTCACTATAGGGCGCGTGCGCTCACCAGACAGACATTAGAGACAGAAAGCGAGAAATCACCCCCCAGGGGTACAGTCACGCCGCAATCCCTTCTCCTCCATTCTCCTCTCGGGATCTTGGGCACGTACGCACATGTGCCCTGCGTGAGTTTTAAGCCACTGGGTCCAGGACGTGAACCGCAGTCGACTACTTGGGAGTCCAGCGACATAGCCATTACGCTAACTACTGGTTCCCGCATTATCAACTTTTTGACTCATTCCTCAGTTCCTTGCTTGTATCTTTATAATAATGGAAGAGTAATATTGATACCTTATAATTTACATTTTCTTTAAATCCACATTTGCCTTTAAGAGCTGGCCTCTAAGATAACATCTTTCTTTGGTCCCCATCAGTAAGACAAAAACACTGCTGGTTTGTGGCACTGTCACCTGGCGTCATGGAGCTGTGCTGGGGCTCAGCTGGCCCAAGGAGCTCAGCGTTGGAGATCCTGGAGACTCGGCTCTTTGCTCGGCTCCAGGCTGTGCTGGTCAGACCTGCAGCAACACCATCCACCTGGATGTCTGTCCTACTTGGTGGCAGTGGCTTTACGGGTATTAGACGAAAGGATGAGATTGGACTTTGTTATCATTTCCAGTTGTTTCAGAATGAGTAGCTAAGAGTTCTCTATTGGAGTTATTCTTTCTGTGTGTGATTTTTCAGAGTAGTATATGCTTATTTTTTTAAATGACAGAACTAGTGACTTAGAAGGTAAACTTTTTTTTTTTTTAGAGTTTTTTGCTATAGGGCAGGTGCTCTCAACAGAGAAACAGAAGCCAGAAATCACCCCTCCCAGGAGGTTGGCTATGCCATGATCCCTTTTCCACTCTCCTCTCGGGATTTTGGGCACACACGCACACGCGCTCCGCATGAGTCTTAAGCCACCGTGTCTGGTACTCGAACCGTGGTTGACTATATGAGAGTCCAGTGATGTAACCATTATATCACCTGCTGGTTCCAGTAGGTAAAAACTCTAAGCCATCAATTTTTTTGGTTCTTAAAAATCAGTTCTGGGGAACCAGCAGTTAGCGTAATGGCTATGTCGCTGGACTCCCATGTAGTCGACCGCGGTTTGCATCTTGGACCCGGTGGCTTACAACTCACGCCAGGCGCGTGTGCGTGCGTGCCCAAGATCCTGAGAGGAGAATGGAGAAGAAGGGATTGCGGCGTGACCATCCCCCCGGGGGGTGATTTCTCGCTTTCTGTCTCTATGTCTCTCTCTGTCTGTCTGGCGAGCGCACGCGCCCTATAGCGAAAAAACCTCTCCAAAAAAAAAAAAAAAAAAAATCAGTTCTGGGGCCAACACGTGGCATAGTGGTTAAGGGTGCTGGACTTCCATATGGCTGACCGTGGTTCGAATCCTGGACCTGGTGGCTTGCCTTCTCACTTTCCCTCTCTCTTGCTCTTTCCCTCTCTGGTCAATTTTTTAAAAAATAAATAAATAAATAAACAAATAAAGTTAAATAATTTTTAAAAAAATTAGTTCTGGGGTCAGCAGGTGGCGTGATGATTAAGCGTGCTGGCTTCCCACATGGCTGATAGCAGTTCAGTTCAAGTACTGGACCTAGCGGCTTGCTTTCTCAGTTTCCATCTCTCTCTCTTGCTCTGTCTCTCTCTGGTCAAATTTAAATAAGTAAATAAAGTGAAATAAAATAATTTTTTTTTAAAATTAGTTCTCGGTCAGCAGGTTGCATGGTAGTTAAGGTGCTGGACTCCTACATGTCCGACCATGGTTTGAGTCCCAGGCATGGCGGCTTTCTTTCTCACTTTCTGTCTCTGTCAAGTGCACATGCCCTATAGCAAATTAAAAAGTAATAATTTTTTTAAAAAATTAGTTCTAAAGAGATCTAATTATAGGAAAAGTTAAGAAAATAAGAGAGTCAGTCAGTGACATGGTTGTTAATGTGACTTGTCTAAACAGTTGAGTCTCAACTAGCTGGCTTGAAAATCACACTAGGTATGTGAGTGTGCATGCCCAAAATTTTCGAGAGGAGAAAGGAAAAGGGATTACAGCATGACAATCCCCCCAGAGGATATTCTCTTTTCCTCTCCAGCAAGTGCTCAAGCCCTATAGCTAAAACATAAAAGAAAGTGGGAAGATTCTCAAATTCTACATTTTATTTCATAAAAATAGTTAAGTTGTTCCTTTCTGTCCTACTGTTAGACCTTCATGGAAGCAGAGAATCTGGTATCCTTTGCTGTCATCACTTGGAAATTAAAGATTCTAGAAAGGGGAGAGGGATATTTGAACAGGCCCTCGGAGGGCCTTGGATTTTACCTGCCTGGAAGTGGCTTCCTGGAGAAGATAGGACACCGTTACCTGCCGGCCCCTCTCTCTCTTAACTAAAGTGGGGGTGGGGGTGGGGGCAGCAAATGGTGTGTTGGTTAAGAGCATTGGACTTGCACGTAATTCATGTACTGGACCTGGCGGCTTGCTTGCTCTCACTCTTGCTCTCACTCTCTCTCTGTTCCTCTCTGGTCAAATTTAAATAAATAAATAAAGTTAAGTAAAATAATCGTGTTTTTTTTTTTTCTTTTTAAAAATCTCAATCCTTAGAAAAAAAGAAACTTGGATTTCTCTCTGTCTTACGGAGTGAGGACCAAACAATTTGGGCATTAAGTGTTGTGTCAGATAGAGCTTTTTTTTTCTTTTTTTTTTTTTTTTGAGAAGTTTTTGCTATAGGGTGCGTGCGCTCACCAGACAGACAGAGAGAGACAGAGAGACAGAAAGCAAGAAATCACCCCCCAGGGGGGATGGCCCCACCGCAATCCCTTCTCCTCCATTCTCCTCTTGGGATCTTGGGCACGCACACACACGCACCCGGCATGAGTTTAAGCCACCGGGTCCGGGACTCGAGCCACGGTCGACTATGTTAGAGTCCAGTGACATAGCCATTATGCTAACTGCTGGTCCCGATAGGGCTTTTTTTTTTTTTTTTTTTTTTTTTAATTTGCTACAGGGTGCATGCACTTGCTAGAGACAGAGAGAGGAAAAGTGAAAAAGCCATTGAGTCTGAGATTCTAACTATGCAAAGCCTAGCAACTTAACAACCATCAAGCCATTGGCTAGCCAAGATAGTAACTTTTTTTTTCTTTTTTGGAGAGGTTTTTGCTATAGGGAGCATGCGCTTGCCAGAAAGAGACAGAGAGACAGAAAGCTAGAAATCACCCCCCCCGGGGGGATGGCCAAGCCGCAATCCCTTCTCCTCCATTCTCCTCTTGGGAGCTTGGTCACCCACATGCGCCCGGCGAGAGTTTAAGCCACTGGATCCGGGACCTGAACCACTGTCGACTACATGGGAGTCCAGCGACATAGCCATTATGCTAACTGCTGGTCCCTAGTAACTTTTTTTTTTTCCATAGGGCACATTCACTTGCCAGAGAAAGACAACAAGAGAGGATGTGATATGACTCACTAGTGGGGATGACCATTCTGTAATTCCTTATCCTCCATTCTCGGAATTTTGGGGCATACGCACTCAGTGTGATTTTCAAACTGCCAGGTCCAGCACCTGAACTGTGGTCAGCCATGTGGGAGGTTAGCACCTTCACCACACCACCTGCTGGCCCAGAGAGTCACTTTTTAAAAAAAAAGTCTTTAATTTCATTGGTTTTTTTTGAGAGGTTTTTGCTATGGGCGTGTGTGCTCGCCAGATAGACAGAGAGAGACAGAAAGCGAGAAATCACCCCCCAGGGAGCATGGCCACGCCGCAATCCCTTCTCCGTTCTCCTCTTGGGATCTTGGGCACGCACGTACATGCGCCTGGTGTGAGTTTTAAGCCACTGGGTCCGGGACGCGAACCACGGTCGACTACGTGGGAGTCCAGCGACATAGCCATTACACTAACTGCTGGTCCCATTGTTGTTATGTTTTAATTTGACCAGAGAGAGGGAAAGAGAAAGCAAGCCACTAGGTCCAGGACTTGAACTGTGGTCAGCTATGTGAGAGTCCAACAACTTAACCATTATGCTACCTGCTGGCCCCAGTAGTGATTTTTTTTGTATATATAAGAGATCTTTGCTACAGGGTGCATGCAACTGCCAGAGAGATTACAGAAAGCGAGAAATCACCCCCCGGGGGGATAGCCATGCTGCAATCCCTTCTCTAGTCTCCTCAGTATTTAGGGGATGCATGCACACGAACCTGGCATGAATTTAAGCTGTTGAGTCCAGGACTTGAACCATGGTTGACTACGTGGGAGTTCAGTGACATAACCATTACGCCATCTGCTGGTCCCTCTATGGCCCTCTTTAATAACTCATTCCTGAAAGTTTTTCATAACTCTGTTGATTTAAAAATATATAAACAATTTACACATGTATACATGTAGAAAATGATCCTAGGGACTGGCAGGTGGCTTGGTTAGAGGCGCTGGACTCCTACATGGCTGACCACAGTTCCAGTCCTGGACCTGGCAGCTTTCTCTCTCTCTCTCTTCCTCTCTCTGGCCAAAAATAAATAAAGTTAAATAAGGTAATTCTTAAAAAAAAAAAAAAAAAAAAAAAAAAAAAAAAAAAAAACACGGAAAATGATCTAAAGTTCACCACCACATAGATAATCACCAAATTTTGTGAGCTGTCTTACCTTTTATTTGTGTGTGTGTGTGTGTGTTATAAAATTGGTGTCCTACCATATGTATGTTTTTCCTTAAATTTTTTTTTTTTTTTGCTATAAAGGACATACATGTTCGTGCAGGGCAGGGGTTGGAGCATAAGAAAACACCCCCAGAGGGATGGCCATGTTATAGTCTCTTTATTCTCTTGGGATTTGGGACATATATACACACGTACATGCCCTGGGTGTTTGTCAAGCCTACAGGTCCAAGACTCAAACTGCACAGTTACTCATGTGAGATCCATCTGCCTCAAACACCGTGCCACCAGCCAGCCCTATATGTATGGTTTCTATCCAGCCCTTTTTAAAAAAGATTTTAAAAAATTATTTTATTGAACTTTATTTTATTTACTTATTTATTTCAAATTTACCAGAAAGGGACGGAGTGTGAGAGAAAGTGAGAAAGAAAGCTGCCAGGTCTGGAACTCGAACCACAGTCAGCCATGTGGGAGTCTAGCGTCCTTAACCACCATGCTACCTGCCAGCCCCACGAATTATTTCATTAAACTTTATTTGTTAATTCATTTATTTTTAATTTTGACCAGAGAGGGACAGAGTGAGTAAGAGACAGAGAGAGAGGGAGAGTGAGAAACCAAACCACCAGGTCCAGGACTCGAACTATAGTCAGCCACGTGGAAGTCCAGTGCCCTTAAGCACCACGCTACCTGCTGATCCCTTTCTTTAATACGTGAACCTGTGTATCAATAAATATTTTGTAGAACATTAATTGTATAATTGGATTATGTAGATTCTAGAAGATTACTTAAGTACTTAGGAGAACTTATGGCAAAAAACATTGAAGGGGAGAAGAAATATTGAAAGAAGGTTAATGAAATCTGAGTGGTAGAATGGGGAATACAGGAAACTCCAGCAAATCCCTGGGTTTTTTTTGCATTTCAGCATAGGGTACAGTGAGAATTTATTTTCTAGCGTCAACCTGTATGTGAGCTAAGGCAGAATGGTATATCCTTTATGGATGGTCAGGGTGTATTAGATGGAAAAGGGGGATTTGCTCCCTGAATAGTACAAATTAAAAACAAGCAAACAAACAAACAAAATCTCTGCCAGTGACCGCATCTCAGCTAGTGAGAGCTAAGTTCAGAAGCCTGTCCACTCCTCATAGGGCTGGGCCTGGCAGAAAGAACAAGACTTGGCTGACATTCTCCACCTCAGCAGTGGCTGAAATGTTTATGGGGACCATCTGTGCAATGGGAGGAAATCTCATGTACTGTTCAGGGCCTCTTCAGAAAGACCTTGCTAAGTTCAGTGTTCCCAAGGCCTTGCCAGGAAGCCAGTGGGCCAGAGGGTGGCTCAGAGTGCAATCTGAAAGGAGATACACTGAGGCAGGAGCGACAGGTCTGCTCTGCCAGCGCCAGGAGCTGAGTAAGCATAAAGTCTTGGGAATCAGCACATAGAGCTGAGCTGGGCAGATGATGTGCTGGGCTAGGAAGCCAGGGGGTTGCCACGGTAACTGGCAGTGTGAAACTCAGCAGTCTGTGGCTTGGGTTTTTCTAATGCTTTGAAACTCTTGGTCTCCAGTCTGTGACCGTCTCTGCCTGGCAAGGGAAGCTGCAAAACTTTGAGGCCTTCCTCTTAAGGAGTTCAGCAGAGGGACCGCTGCTGGCTGTAGGGACTGCAGAGAACAGGTCACTGGCATTTTCCCTGGAAAAGGAGAGCACGCGCCTCAGGCAGCCAGCAATGTGAGAAATGTGTTCCAGGGAGCAGACGGGTACTTGGAAACGGAAAATCCAAGGGAAAAGCCGCCAACAAGGAAACAGCGCACGCTGCACTACGATGTCCATACATTAAGAGAGACAGCACCCTGGGGACCTGTGTTGGAAGGGAAGCAAATTGGTGGGGCTGAGTACTGTGGCTTTCTGTGCAGACAGACTCAGCTGGAGAAAGAAGATTGGGACAGTCTGGGAAAAGCTCTTCAGAGTTGGGCAGAGGGACGGAACTCTGCCTGGTGGGGAAGGTCTGTGTTGGCTCTTGGCTGGAGGGCCACACAAGGTGCCCCTACCCCAGAGGTCAAGCATGAATTCAGTCCTGACAAAATATGGGTGTCCACCTCACAGCTGGCTCAACTTTGGCTCAGAAACTGGTAAGTTTTCTCTTTTGTCTAGAAAGGACAGTTGAAGATGAAGAGAAGAGGAAACTGTGGGTCTTAGAAGGGCCACCATGGCCTAGGGGCATATTGGCCACTCATGCCTCTGTGCCCTATTCCCACCCCCATGATTAGTCCAAAACTAGTGATAAAGTGGATAGCTTGGGATTCCTCTGAGCACCACCCAGACCCTCATCACAAGGCTGTCCCCTTCCCAAGATGGGGGCTGAGCTGCCAACCTTCCCTTCCTCTGACTCGCCTCCACGATCAGAACTTAGCCATGTAGGCTGGAAGTAGAGGGTATATGTGAAGTTGTGTGACCCACATGAGCAGTGATCACATCAGTATATGAGCCCCCAGTAACTGACGCCCAGTTCAGAGTCCTTCCTGCTTACCTCCCTAAGGAAGATCATGTCCAGGTAGGGTGGATGGTGGGGTTACAGGCCTGTGGGAGATCCCCTAAATAGCTGTTCCACGGACAATAGAGAAAGGCCACTCGTCCTACTTGACCATATGCTTGTGACTTCAAGTCCTTTAAATTAGCATATGAATATAAACATACACATGGGCACTTTTTGTTCTGTTTTATAAAAGTAGTATTTTGGGGGGGGACCAGCAGATGGTGTAAAGGATATGTTGCTGGACTCCAACATAGGCAACCACAGTCTAAGTCCCAGACCTGGCAACTTAAAACTCAAAGCTGGACATGTGTGTGTGTGTGCCCAAGATCCCGGGAGGATAATGGAGGAGTAGGGATTGTGGCGTGGCCATCCCCCATAGGGGCTTATTTGGTTTTTTTTTTCTTTTTTTTTCTTTTTTCTTTCTTTTGAGAGGTTTTCACTATAGGGCACGTGCGCTCTCCAGACAGACAGAGAGAGACATAGAGACAGAAAGTGAGAAATCACCCCCCAGGGGGGATGGTCACGCCGCAATCCCTTCTCCTCCATTCTCCTCTCGGGATCTTGGGCACACACGCACACGCACCCGGCGTGAGTTGTAAGCCACCGGGTCCAGGATGCGAACCGCGGTCGACTACGTGGGAGTCCAGCGACATAGCCATCATGCTAACTGCTGGTTCCCAGAAAGCGAGAAATCACCCCCCAGGAGGGATGGTCACGCTGCAATCCCTTCTCCATTCTCCTCTCGGGATCTTGGGCACGCACGCACACGTGCCTGGCGTGAGTTTTAAGCCATCGGGTCTGGGACGCGAACTGCGGTCGACTACGTGGGAGTCTAGTGACATAGCCATTACGCTAACTGCTGGTACTTATTTCTTGCTTTCTGTCTTTGTCTCTCCAGCAAATGCACAAGCCCTATAGCAAAAAAAAAAAAAAAAATCTCTCTTTAAAAAAATTTAAAAAGTTGGGACCAGCAGTTAGCCTAATGGCTATGCCCGAGAGGAGAATGGAGGAGAAGGGATTGTGGTGTGGCCATCTCCCCTGAGGGGTGATTTCTCGCTTTCTGTCTCTCTGTCTCTCTTTCTGGTACGCGCATGTGCTCTATAGCAAAAACCTCTCTCCCCCCCAAAAAAAGAAGAAGAAGAAAAGAATGAAACCAGCAAATGGTGTAATGGATGTAAATTTTAAAAATAAAGTTAAAAATAAAATAATTAAAAAAAAAAAAAAAAGAAAAACATCCTCAGTGTGTTTGTGTGTATTCCCAAAATTCTGAAAGGAGGAGGATAGAGAAGGGATTGTGGCATGACCATGCCCCATGGGTGTTGCTTTCTACTCTGGCAAAAAGAATTTATTTCAAGGCCAGCAGGTGGCATAGTAGATAAGGCACTGGACTCCCACATGGGTGACTGCAGTTCAAGTCCCAGACCCAGCAGCTTGAAACTCACATCAGGCCTGTGTGTATCCATGTCCCAGATCCCAAAAGGAAAGTGGAGTAGAAGAGATTATGGTGTGGCCATACCCCTTGGGGTGTGACTTCTCTCTGTATCTCTGTCTCCCTGTCTTTGTGGCAAGCACATGTGTCCTCTAGCAAAAATTTCTCAAACTAATTTTTTGTCAAAGGGTACATAAATAATGGTGATTTAAGTCCTCTGATTTTTCTATTGTTTCCATTTTGTTGCACTTCAGATTTTTTTTCTGTGCGTCTTCCTACATTTATGTATGTGTGAAATACTTGAAATGGTAGAAAATTGCAGTTTTTTTAAGAGAGATTTTTTACTATAGACCATGTGCACTCACCAGAGAGAGAGACAGAGACAGACAGAAAGTGAGAAATCACCCCCAATAGGTGATGGACACGTCACACTCTTCTCCATTCTCCTCTTGGAATTTTGGAGACGTCGCAAACACACCTGAAGTGATTTTAAGCAGCCGAGTCTAGGACTTGAACTGCGGTTGACTATGTAGGAATATAGCGACGTAACCATTACACCATCTGCTAGTCCTGAAAATATGCAGTTTTTCAATTGCTTTTTTTCAGTCAATACTATATTTTAGACATTTTAAAAAATGCTCTTGGGAACCAGCAGTTAGCGTAATGGCTATGTCGCTGGACTTCCACATAGTTGACCGCGGTTCGTGTCCCGGACCCGGTGGCTTAAAACTCACGCCGAGCGCGTGTGCGTGCGTGCCCAAGATCCCGAGAGGAGAATGGAGGAGAAGGGATTGCGGCGTGACCATCCCCCCTGGGGGGTGATTTCTCACTTTCTGTCTCTCTGTCTGTCTCTGTCTGTCTGGCGAGCGCACGCGCCCTATAGCGAAAATCTCTCAAAAAAAAAAACAACAAAAAACAATGCTCTTAAAGGGTCAGGAGGTGGCATGGTAGTTAAGGCACTGGACTCCCAGGTAGCTGACCTTGGTTTGAGTCTTGAAACTGGTGGCTTGCTGGGACCAGCTGTGAGCATAATGGCTATGTCGTTGAACTCCCACGTAGTTGACTGTGGTTCGAGTCCTAGACCCGGTGGCTTAAACTCACGCTGGGTGCATGTGTGTACGTGCCCAAGATCCCGAGAGAAGAATGGAGGAGAAGGGATTGTGGCATGGCCATCCCCCCTGGGGGGTGATTTCTCGCTTTCTATCTATCTGTCTTTCTGGTGAGCGCACGCGCCCTATAGCAAAAACCTCTCAAAAAAAAAAGAAAAGAAAAGAAACTGGTGGCTTGCTTTCTGACTTTCCTTATTTTTTGTCTCTCTCTGGTGAGTGCACATGCCATACAGTAAAAACGTTTTTAATAAATAAAATTAATTAAAATAATTTTTGAATGTCATTACATAAAAATATACTTTATTCTTTTTTATTTAGAAAGGTTATTTATTTGTGGGGACAGCAAGTGGTGTGGTGGTGCACTGGACTTCCACATGGCTGACTACAGTTTGAGCCCTGGACGTGGCAGCTTGCTTTCTTGCTTTCTATCTCTCGCTCTATCTTGCTATGGTCAAATTGAAAAAAATGACAATAATGACAAATAAAATAAAGGTAATAATTCCTTTTTTTTTTTTGGAATAGGGCACGTGCGCTTGCCCGAAAGACAGAGAGAGACAGAGAGACAGAAAGCGAGAAATCACCCCCCCAGGGGGGATGGCCACACCGCAATCCTTTCTCCTCCTTTCTCCTCTCGGGATCTTGGGCACGCACACACACACACCCGGCATGAGTTTAAGCCACCTGGTCCGGGACTCGAACTGCAGTCCACTACATGAGAGTCCAGCAACATAGCCATTACTCTAACTGATGGTCCCATGATAATAATTCTTTTAAAAAAATAATAATTTATTTGGACCAGCAAATGGCGTCATGGTTATGTTGCTGGACTTCCATGTAGTTGAACATGGTTCAAGTCCCATACCCGGTGGCTTAAAAACTAATGCCAGGCACGTGTGCAAGCGTGCTAAAGATCCCAAGAGGAGAATGGGGGAAGAGGGATTACAGCATGGCCATCCCCCTTAGAGAGTGATTTCTTGCTCTCTGGCTCTCTGTCTCTCCAGTGAGTGCACACATCCTATATCAAAAATCTTTCTTAAAAAAAAAATAAAAAAGGAGACCGGCAGGTGGTATGGTGGTTGGAGAGCTGGACTCTCACATAGTCAACTGCAATTCGAGTCCTGGACCTAGCAGCTTGCCTTCTCACTTTCCCTCTTTCTCTCTTTCTGTTTTTCTCTGGGCAAATTAAAAGCATAGTAATAATAGGGGCCAGCAGGTGGCATGGTGGTTGAGGGTGTAGGACTCCCACATGGCTGACAGTGGTTCAAGTCCCAGACCTGCAGCTTCCTTTCTCGCTCTCTTTCTCTCTCTCTGTCCCCTCTGGTCAAATTAAAATAAATAAATAGGGACCAGCAGTTAGCGTAATGGCTATGTCGCTGGACTCCCATGTAGTCGACCGTGGTTCGAGTCCTGGACCTGGCGGCTTAAACTCACGCCAGGCGTGTGTACGTGTGTGCCCAAGATCCCAAGAGGAGAATGGAGGAGAAGGGATTGCGGCGTGACCATCCCCCTGGGGGGTGATTTCTCGCTTTCTGTCTCTATGTCTCTCTCTGTCTGTCTGGCGAGCGCACACACCCTATAGCAAAAACCTCTCCCCCCCAAAAAAAAAAATTAGAATAAAATAACTCCCCCAGAAAAGAATTATTTATTTAATTTTATTTATTATTTATTTTTCTTTTTAAAATTAATTTTTTTTAAAATTTTTATTTACATTTAATCACAGGTCTTTACAGTATACATTTCATTTTCAAACAAATACCCTGCATATTAGTCAAGACAAAGATATTACTATATACATTATCATCAGCAAATAGCTTCTCATTTTTTGTCAGTTAAGCATACTTTTACCAGATTTTTCTTTTCCTTTTTCCCTCCCTCTTTTCCATACTAAACTTTTTTTTTTAAGAATTTTTAAATTTAACTTTATTTTAATTTGACCATATAGGGATAGAGTGAGAGAGAGAGAGAGAAAGAGATGGAAAGTGAGAAAGCAAGCCACCAGGTTTGGGATTAGAACTGCGGTCGGCCATGTGGGAGTCCAGCATCCTTAACCGCTATGTCACCTGTCGGCCCCCTAAACTTTTTTTTTTCACATTTTATTGATTCACAAAAGATCTTAAACTGAAAGTATGGACAAAGCTAGAATTTAGGGACCAGCAGATGGCATGGTGGTTAAGGCACTGGACATTCCCACATGGCTGACTGAGGTTCAAATCCCGGACCTGGTGTCTTACTTTCTCACTTCGTGTGTGCGTGTGTGTGTGTGTGTGTGTGTGTATGTGTGCGTGGTCAAATTTAAATAAATGAATAAATAAATAAAATTAAATAATTCTTTTTAAAAATATGCTAGAATCTAGTGACAAGTGCACTATAATTTTCTTCTGAAACATTTTTTTCTCTCCATTCTCGTTTATTAAAAAGAGGTATAAACTAACTTATTTGCAAAAAGAAAATTAAGTTAATCTCAATTTGGTCTGTTATTTGCACAAAGCCCCAAATTAATTCAATTTTTCTTTTTCTTTTTTTTTTTGGAGAGGTTTTTGCTATAGGGCACGTGCGCTCGCCAGACAGAGAGAGACAGAGAGACAGAAAGCGAGAAATCACCCCCCAGGGGGGATGGTCATGCTGCAATCCCTTCTCCTCCATTCTCCTCTCAGGATCTTGGGCACGCATGCACATGCACCCGGCATGAGTTTTACCCGCCGGGTCCAGGACGCGAACCGCGGTTGACTACGTGGGAGTCCAGCAACATAGCCATTACACTAACTAACGTTCCCAAATGAATTCAATTTCTGATGCAAGGTAACAGACACTACTGTATTATTGAACTTATGCAAATAACCATTCTGCCACAAAATAAAAATGCTCACAAATATTTTCCAATTGCAAAGGGGTCAGGAAGAGAGAAAAGTTTGTTTCAATTAAAAAAAAAATTTTTTTTAACAAATTGCTGAACCTGTCAACAACTCGAAAGAAAACAAAAATCCTTAAATCTGGAAAACAAAGCATAGAAGAAAATCAGTAATGTTTTATAAAAAAAAGTCCTAGAATTCTGTTTTACCAGTTCAGTCTCATGTAATCTCTTTTGTTGAATTTGCAATCTTACTGTGCTCTGACCTTTCCGTTAACATTCAACATTATTATTGATATTTCAAAACTCATTCCTATCATTAAGTGGACCTTTTTCCATAGGGTGGGCACCACCACACCCTACGTGGACCTTTTTCTTGGTCATTTTTTGTTCTCATGTTTGTCTGTGTTAAGTTTTCCTGGTATAGTACTCCTTTAGAACTTCTTGAAGAGCTGGTCTGGTGTTGGTAAATTCTTTGAGGTTTTGTTTATCGGGAAATGTTTTTATCTTTTCTTCCCATATGAAGGATAATCTTGCCAGATATAGTATTTTTCGTTGAAATTGTTTTTCACTTAACACTTTGAATATACTTTCCCATTCTTTCCTTGCTTGCATTGTTTCCAACTAGAGGTCCAATGTTAGCCTGATGGGATAGCCTTTGAAAGTAACTTGGGGCTGGCAGGTGGCCTGGTGGTTAAAGGCACTGGACTACCACATGGTCGATCACTGTTCAAGTTCTGGACCTGGTGGCTTGCTATCTCACTTTCCCTCTCTCTCTCTTTCTCTTACTCTGTCCCTCAAATGAAAATAAACAGATAAATAAAGTTAAATAAAATAATTATTAAAAAAAAAGAAAAGAAAGAAAGTAACTTGATGTTTTTCTCTTGCCAGTTTTAGTATCTTGTCTCTGTCTGTGGTTTTGGTCAATCTGGCTATGATGTGCCTTGAAGAAGATCTCTTTGGGTTGGTTCTATGTGGGGTCCTTTGTATTTCTTGTGTTTGGATATTTGAATGCCTTTCTAGGTTTGAAAAGTTTTCTTTCAGGATTTCATGGAATAGATTTTCAATGCCCTTATAAGTCTCTTCACTTTCTGGGATACTGATGATCCTGATGTTTCAGCATCTTATGGTTTCTAGTGTTTCTCGTATATTATTCACATTTTTTGGATTATTTTTCTCAGTCTTTTTGGTGAATTTTTCTAGGTCAGAGGTTCTGTCTTCTACATCTGATCTTCTGCATTATTTATTCTGAATCTGCTTTTAATACTTTCAAGGGAGGTTTTGATTTCCTGTATTAGAGCCTTCGTCTCTAACAGTTCCATTGATTCTTTTTTATGGTGTGTATTTACTCTTTCAGATCCTGGAAGAACTTCCTCACTTCCTGGGAACTCGTCTCTTCTCCTGCATTTTCTGGAGTTCCTTGTCTCTCTTCTCTTGCATCTCTGTTAGCTTTGACACTATGAATATTCTAAATTCTTTATCTGACATTTCCATGAGTTCCATTGTGCTGTCTGTAGATGAGGAAGGGCTGTTCTTTCCCCTTGGGGGAGAGATTTTTTTTTTTTTTTTTTTTTTTTTTTGGAGAGGTTTTTGCTATAGAGCATGTGCGCTCACCAGACAGACAGACAGAGACAGAGAGACAGAAAGCGAGAAATCACCCCCCCCCCCCGAGGGGGGATGGCCCCGCTGCAATCCCTTCTCCTCCATTCTCCTCTCAGGATCTTGGGCACGCACGCACACGCGCCCAGCGTGTTTTAAGCCACTGGGTCTGGGACTCAAACCGCGGTCGACTACGTGGGAGTCCAGCGACATAGCCATTATGCTAACTGCTGGTCCCATGGGGAGAGATATTTTCTTGATTTTCCATATTTCTTGTGCCTTTGTAGTGGTTTCTGGTCGATCCTCTGATGGATTATATGTTACTTCCTAACTTCTTGAAGTTAATTCTGAGTGTTAGAGGCATGCAGAAGGAGATGACCTGGATTTTCACTGGGTGTTGGGCTGGCAGGAGAGGTTTAGGGCAGACTTTCTGGTTAAAGGGGCAGGGGTAGGCCCACCTCATATGTACTTGGATTCTTATTTATTTATTTATTTTTGCTATAAGTCATGTGTACTTATCAGAGAGAGACAAAGGAAAAGTGAGAAAGCAAGCCACTAAGTCCGGGACTTGAACTGCAGTTGACCATATGGGAGTCCAATGCCCTTAATCAACACGCCACCTGCTGGCCCCTACCTCATACTTTTTTTTTTTTTTTTTTTTTTTTAAAGAATCATTTTAGGGACCAGCAGTTAGCGTAATGGCTATGTCGCTGGACTCCCACGTAGTCGACCGCGGTTCGAGTCCTGGACCCGGTGGCTTAAACTCACGCCGGGTGCGTGTGCGTGCGTGCCCAAGATCTCGAGAGGAGAATGGAGGAGAAGGGATTGCGACGTGGCCATCCCTCCTGGGGGGTGATTTTTCGCTTTCTGTCTCTCTGTCTCTCTCTGTCTGTCTGGCGAGCGCACGCGCCCTATAACAAAAACCTCTCCAAAAAAAAAAAAAAAGAAAAAAAAAGAATCATTTATTTTATTATAATAATTATTATTTTAATCTGAACAGAGTGAGACAGAGAGGAAGAGAGAGAGATAATGAGAAAGCAAGCCACCAGGTCCAGGACTCGAATGATGGTCAGAATGTGGGAGTCCAACACCTTAACCACCACACCACTTGCTGACCCCATACTTCACTCTTTTTAATGGCTCCATGATATATATGTATATACCATAATTTTTAAACTAAAAAAAAATTTTTTTCTTGCTATAGGGCACATGTGCTTGTGGGAGAGACAGAAAGAGAGAGTGTTCAAGGGGATGACCATGCTGCAATCGCTTGTCCACCAGTTTCTTCTTGGGATTTTGGGCACACACACACACACAATGTGATCTTCTTTTCCTTTTTTTTTAGAGGTTTTTCCTATAGGGCGCTCACCAGAAAGACAGAGAGAGACAGATAGAAAGTGAGAAATCTCCCCCCAGGGCGGATGGCCACACCGCAATCCCTTCTCCTCCGTTCTCCTCTCAGGATCTTGGGCACACACGCACACGCGTCCGGCGTGAGTTTAAGCCACGGGGTCCAGGACTCGAACCGCGGTCAACTGCGTGGGAGTTCAACGACATAGCCATTATGCTGACTGCTAGTCCCAGATCTTTTTCTTTTTAAGATTTATTTATTTATTTAATTCCATTTGTTATTATATTTATTATTATTATTTTAATTTGACTAGAGAGAGAAAGCGAGAAAGCAAGCCACCAGGTCTGGGACTTGAACTGCGATCAGCTATGTGGGAATCCTGAGCCCTTAACCATCACACCACCTGGCCTAGATTTTCTTTTTTTTGGTGAGGTTTTTACTATAAGGCTGTGCGCTTGCCAGAAAGACAGAGAAAAACAGAGAGATAGAAAGCGAGAAATCACCTTCCAGGGGGATGGCCACACAGCAATCCCTTCTCCTCCATTCTCGGGATCTTGGGCACACACACACATGCAGCCGACGTGAGTTTAAGCCACCGGGTCCAGGTCTCGAACCATGGTTGACTAGATGGGAGTCCAGCGACATAGCCATTACGCCAACTCCTGGTCCCATGATTTTCTTTTATTTTTAAAAGTGTGTGTTTTTTAAATTTTTAAATAGAACTATTCATTTAATTTTATTTATTTATTATTATCATTATTATTCAATTTGACCAAAGAGAGACAGAGAAAAAGAGAGAGAAAGCAAGTTGCCAGGTCCAGGACTCTCACCATGATTGACCATATGGGAGTCCAGGCCATCAATCTGCCTGGCCTCCCAAATGTGCTTTTTTCAAAAAAAGAATTATTTATTTAATTTTATTTATTCATTCTTTTTTTTTTTTTTTTCAAAATTATTTACTCATTCATTTACTTTTAGTTTGACCAGAGAGACACAGAGAGAGAAAGGGGGAAAGTGAGAAAGCAAGCTGCCGGGTCCAAGACTTGAACCGTGGTGGGCCATGTGGGAGTGTCCAGCACCTTAAACACCATACCACTTGCTGGTCCCTCGTTCATTTTATTTTTAATTTGGTAGGGAGAGACACAGAGAGAGAGAGAGGTGAAAAAGCAAGCCACGCCACCTGCTGGTCCCAAATGCGATTTTTTTTTTGAGAGGTTTTTGCTGTAGGGCGCGTGCGCTTGCCAGAAAGACAGAGAGAGACAGCGAGACAGAAAAAGAGAAATCACCCCCAGGGGGGATGGCCACACCATCCATTCTCCTCCATTCTCCTCTCTGGATCTTGGGCACGCACGCACACACAGCTGGTGTGAGTTTAAGCCGCCAGGTCTGGGACTTGAACCGCGGTCGACTACATGTGAGTCCAGCGACATAGCCATTACGCTAACTGCTTGTCTCCCAAATGTGATTTTTTTTTTTTTTAAAGAATTATTTTTTATTTAACTTTTTTTTATTTATTATTACATCATTATTATTTTTCAGTTTGATCAGAGAGAGACAGAGAGAGAGAGAGAGAGAGGAAGTGAGAAAGCAAGCCACCAGGTCCGAGACTTGAACCGCGGTCGGCCATGTGGGAGTCCAGCGCCTTTAACCACCACGCCACTTGCCAGCCTCTCAAATGTGATTTTTTTAAGAATTAATTTTTGGGGAGCAGCAGGTGGCATGGTGGTTAAGGCGCTGGACATGCCCACATGGCCAACCACGGTTCGAGTCCCAGACCTGGTGGCTTGCTTTCTCACTTTCTTTTTCTTTCTTTCTGTGTCTATCTCTGGTCAAATTAAAATAAATGAATGAGTAAATAAAAATTAAATTAATAATAAACAAAAATAAAACAATTATTTTATTGAACTTTATTTATTATTATTTTTTAATATTTCCAGAGAGAGAAAAAGTGAGAAAGTGAGTTTCCAAGTTCAGGACTTGAACCATGGTCTGCTACAGTGCCCTTAACCACCACACCACCGGTCGTCCCCCAAATGTGATTTTTTTTTTAAAGAATTTACTTGACTTTATTTATTTATTTATTTATTTATATATTTGACCACAGAGGGATAGAGTGAGAGAGATTAGGAGAGTTAGAAAGCAAGGCATCAGGTTTAGGACTCAAGCCACAGTCAGCCATGTGGGAGTCTAGCACCCCTAACCACCATGCCACCTGCCAGCCCCACAAATGTGATTTTTAAGCTGCAGGGTCCAAGAGTGGACCTTGAAACTGCACAGTAGACCGTGTGGGATTCAGCTGCCTTAATCTCTATGCCACCTGCTGGCCCAATTTTTTATTTATTTTTAATTTGGATACATCTTATTAAAAAAAAAATACCACAGCCATTGTTTATTATAATGATGAATTCCAATCCTTGTTGATGGACTTATTGATAGGATTTCTCGTAGCAAGCACGGGCACCAGGGCCTCCAAACTTTTTGGATTCACAGTGACCGGGGGTCAGCCACCAGCAGAGGCCGGTCATACTGGATGAGGATGTCTTTGACCTCCTTCTTGGAAGCCTCGCCCACATGTTTCTGGTAATAGGCCACCAGGGCTTTGGAGATGGACTGAGGATAGCATAAGTCTGGGCCACGTGGCCACCTCTATTTACAGGACACGGATGTCCACACCAGCAAACTGCAACTTGCCCAGAAGCAGAACAGGTTCTGGTAGCTTATACTGCAGCGAGCGCGGCTCGATCATTTCCAGGGGCCACCGGTTCACCCTGATAAGGCCGTTGCCGCCTTTGCAGTACGCCACGGCTGTGGCTGTCTTCTTGCGACCAAAGATCTGCGCAGACTGCAGAAGGCCCTTAGATGGGTGCAAGGCTGCGGGCGCAGAAAGGAGATCCTTACCCCGCGACTCTGCAACCGGAAAACGGACATTTAATTTTTTTAAAAAAGAATTATTTGGAAGGCCAGCAAGTGGCATGGTGGTTATAGGCTCTGAATTCCCATATGGCCGACCACAGTTCGAGTCCTGGAGCTGGTAGCTTGCTTTCTTGCTTTTCTTTCCTCTCTCTGTCTCTCTCGGTTCCAATTGAAAAATAATAGTAATAATAACAACAAATGAAATTAAATAATTTTTAAAAATTATTTTGGACCAGCAGACGGCATAATGGTTATGTTGCTAGACTCCCAAGTAGTCGACTGAGGTTCAAGTCCTGGACCTGGCAGCTTAAAACTCACGTTGGGCACATGTGTGTATGTGCCCAAAATCCTGAGAGGAGAGTGTGGAGAAGGGATTGTGGCATGGCCTCTGGGGGTAATGACCACACTGCAAGCCCTTCTCCCTATTCTCCTCTTGAGATTATGGGCACACACACATACTCACCCAGTGTGTTTTGGTCTAGGACTTGAACTATACAGTTGTGTATGTGGGATCCAGCTGTCTTAACCACTATGCCTCTTTGCTGGCCCATATAGTAAGTTTTTAATGGCATAGATTATAAAGACAACAGATGTCTGTAATCACAGCCTCCCTACTTATTAGCTATGTGAATTTAGGCAGAACATTCTAATTTTCTGAACTTTTAATTGATTTCTTTTTTTTTTTTAAAGAGGGTTTTTTTTTTTTTTTTTTGAGAGGTTTTCACTATAAGGCGCGTGCGCTCGCCAGACAGACAGAGAGAGACCTAGAGACAGAAAGCGAGAAATCACCCCCCGGGGGGATGACCACGCCGCAATCCCTTCTCCTCCATTCTCCTCTTGGGATCTTGGGCACGCATGCACACGCGCCCGGCGTGAGTTTTAAGCCACCGGGTCCGGGACGTGAACCACGGTTGTCTACATGGGAGCCCAGCGACATAGCCATTACGCTAACTGCTGGTCCCTGAACTTTGAATTCATTATCTTTAAAGTATAGCTAATTGAGGCTGGCAGGTGGCACAGTGGTTAAGAACACTGGACTCCCACATGGCCGACTGTGGGTTTCAGTCCCAGACCTGGCAGTTTGCTTTCTCACTTTCTCTCTCTTTCTCTCTCTTGCTCTGCCCCCCTCTGGTCAAATTAAAATAAATGAATAAATGAATAAATACACAAAGTTAAATAAAATAATTCTTTTTAAAAATAAAATAAAGTAGAGCTAATAATAGTGTCTATCACCCAGGGTTATCATGCAAATCAGGTGAAGTAATGTTTTAGCTTGTGTCTGATCATTTTGGTATTGCAAGTTTTTCCAGACCTAATTTTGTTGTCATGGTTTATGTTGGTTTTCAATCATGAAGATTTATTTGTTTGTGTGCCTAGTTATTTTTTACTGTCTGTTGAGTATTGTCTGTTTGATATTGAATTTTAGAATGTTTGCCTGTGACGTGGCCTAGGGTGGTAGAGGATTTTCATGTTTCTGCCATATGCTTGGAGACAGTACTGCTCTCAGATGACCTTAATCCATACTCAAGGCTCGAGGCTCCCTAGACTTTGAGCTTTGCTCCTCTAACCCCTTAAGCATATTAAAAGTAAAGTTGGGGTCAGAAGGTGACGTGGTGATTTAGGCACTGAATTCCCACATGACTGACTGTGGTTGAAGTCCTGGACCCAGTGGCTTGAAAATCTCGCCAGGCAGGTCCTAGACTCCCACATGGCTGACTAAGGTTCAAGTCCTGGACTGGTAGCTTGAAAATCATGCTGGGAGCATGTGTTTGTGTACCCAAAATCCTGAGAGGACAATGGAGGAGAAGGGATTGCCTCTGGAGGGCAATTTCTCACTTTTTCTCTTTCTTACTCTGTGTGTCTCTCTCTGGTGAGTGCATGCACTCTATGGCCAAAATCTAAAAAAGAAGAAAAAAATTTTAATTAAAAATTTTCATCCAGCGGGGCCAGCAGGTGGTGTGGTGGTTAAGGTGCTGGACTCCCATATGGTCAACCACGATTTGAGTCCTACACCTGGTGGCTTGCCTTCTCACTTTCCTTCTCTGTCTCTCTGGTCAAATTAAAAAATAATAATAATAATTTATAAAATTAAATCATTATTTAAAAAATTTTTCATCTGACTCTTTCAGTTGTCCCAACCAAAGGTTGGCCTCATTTACCTAATTCTTCATTTGTAGTAAGCAGAGTCCTCATTGCATGGTCTAAATGTTTAAAGCATTTAGTACATTATCTCTTCGCATAGCTGGTGTTACATTCAAAACTTTGGTGTGGTTTTTTTAAGGTACAAGAAACTAAAGTTTGTTAGACTCTTTTTTTTTTGTTGTTATTATTTATTTAATTTTATTTATTCATTCATTTATTTTAATTTGACCAGAGAGATACAGAGAGAGAGAGAGAGAGAGAGAGAGAGAGCAAGGGAAAGGGACAAAGGAAGCCACCAGGTCAGGGACTTGAACCATGGTTGGCCATGCAGGAGTGTCCAGCACCTTAACCACTACGCCACTTGCTGGTCCCATGTTTGTTAGACTCTTTTTTTTTTTTTTTTTTTTTGAGAGGTTTTTGCTATAGTGCGCGTGCACTTGCCAGACAGACAGAGAGAGACAGAGAGATAGAAAGTGAGAAATCACCCCCCAGGGAGGATGGCCACGCCGCAATCCCTTCCCCTCCATTCTCCTCTCGGGATCTTGGGCACTCACACACACGCGCCAGGCGAGTTTAAGCCACCAGGTCCAGGACTCGAACCGCGGTCGACTACGTGGGAGTCCAGCGACATAGCCATTACGCTAACTGCTGGTCCCCCATGTTTGTTAGACTCTTAATGAGAGAGGACAGGCTTTCTGTGGCCAACCTAGAACCACAAACAGGGTCAGAAAGTCTCTCATTGCCCCAGTACTGCCCATGTTCCTCAGCTTTCATTTCACTCATAATCACTTCTGTGATTGTAGCCTTTTAAGATCTAAGTCAGGGGCAGGGGGGCAGCAGGTGACATGGTGGTTAAAGTGCTGGACATTACCACATGGTAGACCATGGTTTGAATCCCGGACCTGGTGATTTGCTTTCTCACTTTCCCTCACTCTCTGTCTCTCTCTGGTTAAATTAAAATAAATACATGAATAAATAAAATTAAGTAATTCTTAAAAAAATCCAAGTCAGGGGGCCAGCAGGTGATATAGAAGTTAAAGCAACTGGATCCCACATGGCCGACTGCACAGTTTGAGTCCTAGACTTGGTGGATTGGAAAACATACTGGGAGCATGTGTATTTGTGCTTAAAATCCCAAGAGGAGAGTGAAGGAGAAAGGATTGCAGTATGATCATTCCCCATGAGGAGGTCCTTTCTCACTTTTCTTTCCTCTGTCTTTTTAGGTGAGGATAGGTACTCTGAGGCGAATTTTAAAAAAAGAAAATTCTTTTTAAAAATTTTATTTTTTCTTTGAGAGAATCTTTTGCTATAGGGTACATGTGCTCACTGGAGACACACAGAGAGACAGAGACAGAAAGTGAGAAATCACCCCCCTCTCCCTCCACTCTCCTCTTGGGATTTTGGGCATGCACACACATGTGCTCTGTGTGAGTTTCAAGCTGAACCATGGTTGACTTCGTGGGAGTCCAGTGATATAACCATTATGCCATCTGCTAGTCCACCAAAATTTATCATTATTATTATTTAATTTGCATAGGTCACATGTACTCACCAGAGAGAGACAGAGAGAGAGAGAGTAAGAAAGCAAGCCATGGCTAGCCATGTGGGAGTTAAATGCCTTAACCATGCAACTTGCTGGCCTCCCCCCCAAAAAAATTATTATTATTATTTTGAGAGGTTTTTGCTATAGGGTGCATGCGCTTGCCAGAAAGAGAGAGACAGAGAGATAGAAAGCAAGAAATCACCCCCTCAGGGGGGAAGGCCATGCCGCAGTCCCTTCTCCATTCTCCTCTCGGGATCTTGGGCAAGCAGGCACAGGCGCCCAGAGTGAATTTAAGCCACCAGGTCTGGGACTCGAACCATAGTCAGCTACCTGGGAGTTCATCAACATAGCCATTATGCTAACTGCTGGTCTCAAAAAGAAAATTCTTAAAAATAGCATCATGTACCAATGCACAAACACATACACATACAGCCATTTTATGTCTCTCTAACCTCTCTCTTTTTTGATTTATAAAATGAACAGGGTCTTTGGGACCAGTAGATGATGTAATGGTTATGTCGCTAGATTCCCATGTAGTCGGCTATGGTTTGAGTCCTGGACCTGGCAGCTTAAAACTCACACCAGGCACATGTGTGTGTGCCCAGAATCCCAAGAGGAGAATGGAGAAAAGATTGCAGCATAGCCATCCTCCTGGGGGGTGATTTCTCACTTTCTGTCTCTCTGGAGAGCACACGCACCCTATAGCAAAAGTCTCTCTAAAAAAAACAAATAAAGGGAACCAGTAGGTGGCATGGTGGTTAGGGTGCTGGACGCTCCCACATGGCTGACCACGGTTCAAGTCCCAGACCTGGCAGTTTGCTTTCTCACTGTCTCTTTCTCTGTCTGTCTCTGGTAAAATTAAAATAAAAATAAAATGAATTAATAAATAATATTGAATAAAACAATTATTAAATAAATAAATAAGAGCAGGATCCAGGCAGAATCTCTGCAGGTCCATAAGGGAACCCACAGGGACCAGCATCTACTATAATGCCAAATAGGCTAAGACCCAGTAGATGTCCTGGTCAGGAACTACCCTGGGAGGCTGGGCTTGAGGGAAGGAGGAGCCTTTGGCCTCTGAGGGTCAACAGGAAGACAAGGCCTGCCTGAGGCAGCTCAGGTCTCTGTTGGGCATGTCCAGGAGGACAGTAAAGATAGTTTCCAACCAACACGATTAGTGTTCCAACAGTGGGATAGATATTTTGAAATCCCAGCTGTCTTGGAAGTCTGGGCCATCTTTTCTGTCGTAGGAAGCCTGACCCAGAAGCCTTTGTTCCTTACAGACTTGGCCCTTAAGGGGCCCATTCTGTCGGTACGTTGGCCAGATTTTAATCTGTGGTGGCCAGTGGCTGGTAGCGAGACTAGGATGTGGCTGTCCTGCCTGAACTGTACAGTCTTGGGGAAATGGACCTCCATTCCTTCCTCTTCCTCCCACCCCAGCCTAAGAAATCCCTGGTACCCTAGCTGATGGGGCACCTGGGGCAGATGGCAGTGCTGATCTTAGCCCTGGTTTAAGCTCCTCCAACAGAGCCTGTCCCCAGGCTGTGTAGGGGTTGCCTTCTGGGCCAAGGTCCTTCTCAGGGACCAGGGAGCCCTGCCATCTTTACCCACAAGGGGAGAAGCAGAACCCATCTGGACCAAGCTTTGCAGTATTAGGAAGTCAACCTGGGATGAGACAGTTGACTGTGAATTGATTGAAGTTCAAGTCAACCAGAGTTCCCCTGGCACCCGAATCGAGGGGGAGAACAAAGCCAGGAGCTGCCTTCAAAGGGCTCCAGTCTAGGTAGAGTGAGAGAGGGCTGTACAGTATGACAACCTGAAAGAACCCCCCAGGACCACTCTAGCTGGTGGGAGGAGCCATTGATTTCACTAGAAAGCAGTGGGCAGGGCAGGTTAGGGTCCTGGCCTGGGATCTAAATGGCCATGCCATGGGATGTGACCTTGCTTCGCAGCTGGTAGGGAGCAGGGTTTTTTTTTTAGGTTTTTGCCATCAGGTACATATGTTCACCAGAGAGAAACAGAGAAACTGAAAGTCAGAAGTCACCCTCTGGGGGGACAGCCACCCAGCAGTCCCTTCTCTTCCATTGTCCTCTCAGGACTTTGGGCATGCACATATGTGTGCCCAGTGTGATTTTCAAATGCCTGATTCTGGGACTTTACCTGTGGTTGGCCAGGTGAGAATTCAGTGCTTTAACTACCACATTACTTGCTAGGTCCCACGGAGCAGGTTTTTAATCCAAGTATTGACATTTTCATCCTGTTCTTACTGGGATGGTTAGCCAATGTTCATGGAGCCCCCATCAGAGGTGGAGTGTGAAGTTTGTTCTGTTCTTCTGGATTAACTTTTTCAATCCCTACATTCACTCGGGGTAATGCTATGAGTATCCCTGCTGCACAGTGGAGGAATCTGAGGCCCAGAGGAGCTAAGCTACTCAGCCAAGGTGACATAGTCAACAGGAGATGGAGCTGGGATTTGCCCTTAGTCACTGGGCTGGTGCTGGAGGCTGACTTGGATGGGAAAGAAAGGAGTCTGTGGCCCAGGCTGGGCGGAAGTGGCCTGAGCCTGAGCCAGAAAAGGCCAGGGCAGGGACTGATGGAGCTGAGAGACATTCTGGAGGCAGAGCTCAGAATGGCGTGGGCAGCTGATTCGTGGCCAGCCCTCCCCAGGCTGCACTTGTCCCCAGGCAGTGGTAGACGGGTGTGTGGGTGGGTGATGATGGTCAGATCAAATTCTGGACAACTGGACCTCCTATCCCTGGCCTTTAGGGAGCCTCCTGGGTCTGAGGAGCCTGTTGTCTGGCTGTTCTGGCCCCTCTCACACACTTAGAAGTACCCAGGGAGGGGCCCACCTTCCTTGAGCCCATGGCCAGTGTGGGCCACAAGTTCTGAGAGGTAGGTCTAAGCCTGAAGCGCTGCCAGGTTCCAAGCAGGGTGCATAGGTAAAAAGAAGAGCCCACTGGAGGTTGTGTGGCCTCTGGACTTAGGGTGTTGAGCAGCCTTGGGCAGGAATAGTCATTGACCAGGCCTGGGATGGACCCCACAGGCATGTGGGACTTGAATATCTGGCCCCAGAGGGAGCAGCCAGTGGTGTGGGAGCAATGGAGAGACCCTGACAACAACCTTCCGCCTTGTGAATCCCAGATCCACCCACTTCTACCTGGTCTGGGCAGGTCTCCAGGCCCCCTAAAGTGAGGGTAATATTAGTACAATTGCAGGATCGCTGGGCAGATTCCAGGGAATGCTACCTCAAAGGTTCACAGTCCAGGACCTGGCACACAGGAGGACTTGACAGATGTTAGTGCACCTACTGTGTGCTCAGCCAGGAACTGGGAGATAGGACTGAGATATGTTCCTAGCTGAGCAGGAACTTCATTTTCTTTCTCTCTCCTTTTCTTTTCTTTTTTTTTCTTTTCTTTTCTTTTCCTTTCTTTTCTTTTCTTTTCTTTTCTTTTCTTTTCTTTTCTTTTCTTTTCATTTCATTTCTTTTCATTTCTCTTTCTTTCTTTCTTTCTTTCTTTCTTTCTTTCTCTCTCTCTCTCTCTCTCTCTCTTTCTTTCTTTCTCTCTTTCTCTCTTTCTTTCTTTCTTTCTTTAAAGAATTGTTTAATTTTATTTATTCATTCTTTTTTTTTAAAACCAGAGAGAGACATAGAGAGAGAGGGAAAGTGAAAAAGCAAGCCACCAGGTCCAGGACTCAAACCATGGTTGGCCATGTGGGAGTGTCCAGCGCCCTAATCACCATGCCACCTGCTGGTCCCCAGGAACCTCATTTTCTTTTCTTTTCTTTTTTTTTTTTTTTTTTTGGAGAGGTTTTCGCTATAGGGTGCATGCGCTCGCCAGACAGACAGAGAGAGACATAGAGACAGAAAGCGAGAAATCACCCCCCAGGGGGGATGGTCACGCTGCAATCCCTTCTCCTCCATTCTCCTCTCGGGATCTTGGGCACGCACGCACACGCCCCCGGCGTGAGTTTTAAGCCACCGGGTCTGGGATGCGAACCGCGGTCGACTACGTGGGAGTCCAGCGACATAGCCATTACGCTAACTTCTGGTCCCGCGGCTGGGTCCTTTATTATAGGTAGTCTTTTTTTTTTTCCTTTGGCTAGCTATATGGTGTGTGTGCTCACCAGAAAGAGATAGACAGAGAAAGATAGAAAGTGAGAAAGCCAGCACCCCCCTCCCAGGGGAAATAACCACACATGATTCTTCTCTGTTCTCCTGGGGCCTTTGGTGCCCAGTTTATTTTTCAGGTTGCCAGGTCTGGGGCTCAAACTGTGCTGTCAGCTGTGTGGGCTCCAGCTGCCCTAACCATGATGCTACCTGCTGGCCCTACAGTTAGTCTTATGTCATTGTCCTCGTCAGGGACTTCATAGGCTTGTCCCCACTTAACAGGAGAGGAAACCGAAGCATGAGGAATAATGGTGCTTCTCAGTAGTGGAGCTTGCTGCTCTCTGGTTGGTTCACTCTCAGCTGTGCCAAGGGCTGGAACTTGGCCTGCCAGGTTGTGAGGAGGGCGTTTGGGGCAAGAGAGTGGAGCTGAGGCCTGGCTGAGGCTCGGGGACAGGCAGCTCGAGGCAGGTGGCTGTGGCCCAGGTTTCCACCAGCATCTTCCAAACTGATGGGCCCACAGATGGGCTGAGGCCGTAGGCCCACTTACCTGGACTTCGGAATTGTTTAGTGTGGAGGGGAGAGATCTGTGCTGCCCCCACCAGGCCCTGCTGTTCACCCCGTGAGGTGCCAACACTGGGCGCTCAGCGTGCTGACTGGCGGTTGCCCTCCACTTCACCTGGGTCCTCCACCAGGGGTCACCAGCCAGCCTTGGTCCTAGAGGACCTGCGCCCCACCCCCAGAGGATGGGGTGGATTCTTCTCTTTACCTGCAACTGGAGGTCTGGCCCAGGGTTGGGGGACCTGGCCAAAGGCTCAGAGGTGGTTGAGACAGCCTGAGGGGTGGCTAGAGCCAACCCCAGCGCTCTCACCAAATTCCATAACAAGGCCTTAATTTCTAACAGGCTCCAGCAGCCCTAGGGGGAGCACTCGCCACAGCGCAGCCTGCCAGAGCTCTTTCTCACGCGAGCAGGCAGCTGGCACTGGGCACGCTCCAGCAGTGCCAACTCTGTTCCTGGCCACCCTGCAACTGGAACATGCTGCCCTGAGGTCCAGGCAGGCCTCCTCAGACACCACTATAGATATAGATATATATAGATATATGCACCGTTCTATGGATGTGGAATCTGAGGCTTCAGGAAGAATTGTAGCTGGGCCAGCCGTAGTATGGTGGTTAAGGTGGCTGGATCTTGCATGACTTCACAGTTCAAGTCTTGGACCCGGTGACTTGAGAAACATGCTGAGCACATGTACATGTGTGTTGAAATCCTCAAAGGAGAAATAGAGGATAACGGATTGTAGCGTAACCATCCACCCACCCCATCAAGGGGTGTGCTTTCTTACTTTCTCCACTCCACCCCACCCCCACCCCATGAGCTCATGTGTCCTCTGACAAGTTAAAAAAAAAGTGTTGGGGTCAGCCAGTGACGTCATGATTAAGGCACTGGGCTCCCTCATGGCTGACTGTGGTTCGAGTCTTGGACCTGGCAGCTTGAAATTCACACCAGGTGTGTGTGTATGTGTGTGCACATGCATGTGTACCCAAAATCTCCAGAGGAGAATGGAGGAGAAGGGATTGAGGTGTGGTCATCCCTCCAGAGGGTGATTTCTCACTTTCCCTCTCTTTTTCTCTTTCCAGTGAACATACGTGCCCTATTGTAAAAACTTAAAACAAACAAACAAACAAACAAACAAAGCATTGTTAAAAAAAAAAAAAGGGTTGGGGGCCAGTAGGTGAAGTGATGGTTAAGATGCTGGACACTCCCACATGGCTGACCACAGTTTGAGTTCCGGACCTGGTGGCTTGCTTTCTCACTTTCTCTCTCTCTCTCTCTGCGTCTCTCTCTGGTCAAATTAAAATGAATGAATGAATGAATAAATAAAATAAAAATAAATAATCCTTAAAAAAAAATAGGGTTGGGACCAACAGATGGTGTAATGGTGTAGTCGACCGCAGTTTGAGTCAACCCAGCAGCTTAAAACTCATGCTGGGTACATGTGCGTGCATGCCCAAAATTCCAAGAGGAGAATAGAGGAGAAGGGATTGCGGCAAAGCCATTGCCCTTGGCGGGTGATTTCCCGCTTTCTGTCTTTCTGACCAGCACAGTGCCCTCAGTGCCCTATAGCAAAAGTCCCTCTTAAAAATAAAAAAAAGAGCTGTCCAGCCAAAGAAGCAAAGGCAGAGCCCTGAACCAAGTCCTACCCTGCGGGAGCTGCTTCCAGGGAGCTGGGGCCCCTACAACCTGTGAACTGGGAAGGTACCCAGGTCCAAGGACTCTCTGCCAGCTGTGGCTTCCTGAGAGCCAGCCGGCGTGAGGGTCGAGGCTAGCTTCTGCCACCTGCTCCTCTTCCTCTTTTGGCCCCTTACTCAGCGGGACTTTGTAGGGGGCCCCTCGCCCAGGCCCTCACGTGGCACTTCTCTCAAGGAAACAGCTGTGGTTTGTGGACTCAACCCCTCCCTACATCCCAGGCCTTGCCAGGGTTTGGATGAAGCAGCCCTGGTCTGAAGGTCCCTGTGCCTCTGCCTGTCCTGGCCTCAGACCTGGGTCAGTAGATGCTCCCTGGAGTTCAGGAGGGACTGGAGGTGGGGGTCAAGAGGCAAAGCTTGGGCGTCTCCCTGCCCGTGGCCACAGCTCCCATCCCCAAGAAGGCAGCCCAAGTGGAGGAAAGAGCCATTTGCTCTCCCGGCTCCCCTCGGATCTTCCTGTCAGAGGCTGTGAGGCTCCTGGAGAACTGAGTTCTGTGAGGTAGGCCTGGGCCTGTGGGGAAAGGGGTCACGCCCAGGGCTGCCTGCGTCTCTCTGGGCCTCAGGCTCCTGGTCTGTACCAGGAGGTGACTGCAAGAAGGGCTGAAGGGTGGTGATAAGGGCCATCCCTGGGGCTCGCGGGCAGTGTGGCCTAGCAATGAAGTGTGACTCGGGTTCAGCATGGCCACCGCTTCCCAGCTCTATGGCCCGGGTGACTTCCCGAATTGGCCTGGGCTTCTCTACCTCTGTCCTGGGGATGGAGGGCCTGCCTTGTGGGTGACGTGAGGATGAAAAGACACAGCACGTGCATAGCGCTCAGGTCAGTGTAGTTGTTACGATTCTGCTTGGGTTGGGGACACAGCAGAATATAGACAGGCCAGGCTCCCTCCCAGCTGCCTCAGAAGGGGTGAAGCACCACCCTGGGTCTGGAGGAAACATCACTAGCCAGTCTACTTTTCCTTCTTTCTTTTTTTAGAGGTCCTTGCTATAGGGCACGTGTGCTTGCCAGACAGACAGAGACAGAGAGACAGAAAGTGAGAAATCACCCCCCAGGGGGGATGGCCACACCACAATCCCTTCTCCTCCATTCTCCTCTCAGGATTTTGGACATGCATGCACACATGCCCGGCGTGAGTTTTAAGCCACTGGGTCCAGGACTCGAACCGCGGTCGACTACATGGGAGTCTAGCGACATAGCCATTGCACTAACTGCTGGTCCCTAGCTGGTGTACTTTTCTAGCTTCCCTCAGGCCCCAGGACAAGGCCTAGGTGTGTCCACCTGCCTTTGCCAGCTGCTGCTTCACAGCAGGGCTTTTCCACCAGCCTAGGGGGCCTGCCTGCCCAACGGGCTGCCTCCTGTACCCTGCTTGTGAGGGCAGGACATGAGGCCAGGGAGGGGGACTCTGTCTTAGGTGGAAGGAGCATACGAGACTGCTTTGGCGTTGGAGGGGTGGCACCAAGCAGGGCTGACAAAGGCAGGAAGGCTGGGGCAGGAGCACATCTGGGGACAGAAAACACTGGGATGTGGCTGCATGTGTGGTCAGGTTCCCTGGTACAGACTTGGGGAGAGCTGCCCGGGCGGCCTGAGCATAAGCAACGTCCTCAGGAGAGTTTCTGGGAGTGGGGCCTCTCCAGGTGGGTGCATACAGTGGGGTAGAGGTGCCTGTGCTCAGCCCAAAGCTGAGGGTGGGAGGGAACCCTTGCCCCACCCGGGGCTGGGCTGCTCAGGAGCTGGCTGTACTGAAGTCATAGCCAGGAGTGGTTCCCTCCGGCCCAGATGGGAGGGGTAGCGGCGCTAGGACCACCCCCAGCCTGTGCCCCAGCCTCTGCTGGGGTGAGCACTAGCCAGGCGCTAGCCAGCCTCAGTCTGGCACCCCTATGCTGGTCACTTGCCACATGAACACAAGCCAGGGGTGCCCCAACCTCCTGTGGGCTCAGGCCCAGGCCACGTGGGGCCAGTGATCAAGGACTGGGGCCTGCGTTTGTCCTCCCTGGCCCTGTGCCAGAGGAGGAGGGTGGGCGGGCAGGAGGCATATGGTTTGAATTACTCGAGCCGTCTCCTGGCACCTTAGACCTCAGCTGGGGGTGTGTAGGCTGCCTGGATGGCCACCCTGTCATCCCCACCCCCTGCACAGCCCTGGGTGACCCCTCCACCACCCCCAGGAAAACAGAGCCTTCTGCTGCCAGCTCCCCTGTGTCTCTCTGTTACCAGGCATCTGGTCTGGTGTGCGGGGGATGGGGGGTTGTGGTGCAGCTCTGCCCTGACTCTGCCCCCACCTAGGCCTGGCAGACTGAGGTGGCTCAGTAACATGGCAGTGCCTGGCTGAGAGGCCCATTGCATGGTGCCCTTTGCCCTGTTCAAGCCTGGATTTCCAGGGGCCACCTCACTGCCCTCTGATTGTCTCTCCTTCTCTCCAAGGTGCCTGGCCAGCTCCCCCAAAATGGTTTTAAAGCCAGAGAGTCCTGGGTTCAATTCACGTTCCGAGCCTCAGTTTCCTCATCTGTGCTGTGGGGACAATACCTACCTCCATGGAGAAAGTCACAATGATTGGACAGGGTCACAGGTCACTTGATGTTATGCAGCCGTGTCTCCATGGGTGGGCTGCCACAGTTGTTTTTTTTTCCCCTAAGAATTATTAATTTAATTTAATATTTTTCTAATAGATTTTTTGCTTTTAGGGTGTGTTTGCTCATCAGAGAGAGACAGACAGAAAGCAAGAAATCACCCCCTAGGGGGCCACACTACAATCCCTTCTCCTCCATTCCCCTCTTGGGATTTTGGGCACTTCATGCATACGTTCTGGCCTGTTTCAAACTGCTGGGTCTGAGACTTGAACCATGGTCAGCCATGTTCAAGTCCAGTGCTTCAACCATTACATCACTTGTTGGCCCCATGTTATTTATTTTTTAAACTTGCTATAGGGTATACACACTCACCAGTGAGACAGAGAAAAAAAAAAAAAAAACGAGAAAGCAAGCCACCAGATCCAGGATTCAAACTGTGGTCAACCATGTGAGAGTCCAGTGCCTTAACCACCATGCCACCTGCTGGTCCCTTTGGGTTTTTTGTTTTTTGGGGTTTTTTTTTGGAGAGATTTTTGCTATAGTGTGTGTGTGCTCGCCAGAAAAAGAGAGAGAGACAGAAAGTGAGAAATCACCCCGGGGGATGGCCACCCCGCAATCCCTTCTCCTCCATTCTCCTTTGGGATCTTGGGCACACACACACGCAGCCGGCGTGAGCTTAAGCTACCAAGTTCAGTACTTGAACTATGATCGACTATATGGGAGTCCAGTTACATAGCCATTACGCCAACTGCTGGTCCCTGTTTTTGTTTTTGTTTGCTTATTTATTTCTTCCAGGAGAGAGCGAGAACGAGTAAGAGAGAGATCCCCAACAGGTCTTCACACTGTGATGCACCCAGCCTCAGCCGTCCAGGATCAGGGCCTAACGTTCACATCTGGTGTGCACTGGAAGGCCTCAGTTTCGGAACCCAGGGCTTTCCCATGTGGGCCCAGCATCGCAGAGCCTCATGTTATTGCTCTGTCACTAGCTGGCCCTGGTCTAGTGCCCTAACCACCATGCCACCTAATGCCCCCCCCAATTAAAAAAAAATAATTATTTATTTAAAAAAAAAACAATTATTTATTTATTTTTTAAAAAATAATTATTTATTTTATTTTTTATTTATTCATTCATTTATTTTTTAATTTGATCAGAGAGAGACAGAGGGTGAGAGTGAGAGAGAGGAAGTGAGGAAGCAAGCCATTAGATTCAGGATGCGAACCCCATCCGGCCATGTGGGAGTGTCCAGCGCCTTAACCACCACGCCACCTGCTGGTCCCCAATAATTTATTTATTTAATTCCATTTGTTGTTATTATTATTATTATTATTATTATTATTATTTTATTTGACCAGACAGAGACAGAGAGAGAGAAAAGGGACGCAAAAAAGCAAGCTGTCAAGTCCGGGACTCAAACCATAGTCAGCCATGTGGGAATCCAGTACCTTTAACCACCATGCCACCTGCTGAGCCCTTGAAAATTTTCACATGGCTCTGGAATAAGTTGATCAGTGACTTTTCATCTCCCAGCCTATATAGCTGGTTTTTCATTCCACTCTTGGCTCTTTTTGTGGAACTCAATCCCACCAACCTGCCCTCATGTGCACCATGCAGGGGGCAGTGCAGCGCTGATGATGTTGGAGGCGCTTTGTACAGGCTCAGTCAGCCCAGGGCTCCGTGCCTGGCTCCACACTGGTGCTGGCAGTGTTGTCTGAGGAGGGAGAGGTGGGTAGACAGCCTGGGGAAGTGTGGCCAGCCCAGAGAGGGGAGGCACCCTCAGTGAGAGCCCAGATGGCAGAGCCCAGGCCTCACAGACAGCCTGAGGGTAAGGCCTGGCTGGCAGTTCTTGCCCCTTGACCTCCTGGAAGCTTCCTTGAGTCCTTGGCTCTGTGGAGCTGGGGAACATGCCTTGAGCTTCCTAGAGCGAACCCAGGCAGGATCTGGAAACTGCTTTAGGGGGCATCCCGTGGCTCCCTACATGTACTTCCATTCTTCATTGAAAAATCCTGGAGGGCCCAGTGGGGCTGAGGATCAGGGTCAGAGGTCAGGGGTGGGGAGCTGGAATTGCTTCTCGAGCAGCACATTTTTCTCCTCTGAAAACTTATCTTAGCAAAGCTACCACAAAACAATTGCACTCTTTTCCGGGCCTCTGCCGTCCCCAGACGGCCAGCCCATCTCCTCAGCGGGGGCTCGGAGGGGACCGGGAAGGCGAAATTTGTAAAATGTCTGTAGGAGGGGAAGAAAGGCGCTTTGTGTGGGGCCCTGGCCCTGGCCATTGGTCAGCTCCAAAGCCCCCGGCCGCTCCCAGAATGCTCCCCTCCCCAGGGAAGGCCGTGCTTGCCGGGCTGAGGCCAGCCCTTGTGGTCCCTGTGGCCCCTCAGCACCCCGGGACCCGCTGCCTCCAGGCTGGCCCTTGGGGCTGCCTAGCCTCTGAGAGCACAGGCCCCCTAGGGCACGCTCCTCAGTCCTCAGCATGTTTCTCTACTGGAGAAAGCGGGGCGCCTATGAACTGGAAGCCCTGCCTGGCGACCTGGCCGAGCTGGAGCTGGGAGCTGTGGAGCGTTTCTCCTGGAGTTCCACCCTGGACATCATCGAGGACCTTGGGGGTAGGTGCGGGCCACCTCCTGGGAGGACTCTGACACCTGGCCTGCCTGGCCACCCCCCTGGCTGCTCACCGTGCACATGCAGCTGTGGTTGTTTCCTCTGTGATGGTAAGGGCCTGAGCCCCTTCTGAGAGCCACTGCAGGTGGAGGAGAGGGGCCTGGGCAGGAAGACCCTGAGCAGGAGGACAGTGAGGACAGCCTGGGGAACCTGTCCTTCCTCAAGGGCTAGCCAGTCTGGGCAGCATGGACCCTACACTGGACTTGGGGCAGTGACAGCAGTGGCCCATGCGGGGCTTCAGACCTGGGCTCTCACTCTGCCCTCCCCGCCCCCACGATCAGGTCCCAGAGTTTTCTCAGGGGCATGTGGTAGGACGAGCCCTTCTGGAATGTTCATGTTCCAGGCCGTGGGATGTGGGTCATTTCTCCCGTCATCCACATTTTACAGACGAGGAAACAGAAGCGCAGACAGATTGAGCCATGGAGAGGCAGGACAAGGTCACAGGGGACACCGAGCTCCATGGCCTGTGTTTGAGGCTGACCCTGCTGTCTCCCAGGGGTGAGATGTCAGGAAGGTGGAGCATTGCGGGGCTCAGAGCCCCAGTGAGGCGGTGCCGGAGCTCTCTGAACAGCGCATGGCAGGGAGAGGGTGCAGGCTGGGCTGACTGTTGTATTCCCATGATGTTGTCTTTGTCCGGACAGCGTGGGGCCTCAGGCTGGGGCCTCCATTCTGTCCGGGTGCTACAGTGCAGTGACAGAGCCCAGGTCTGGTCTGCTGAAGCCACGCAGGGCGCTGATCACCAGCTCACAGCAGCATGAGGCTGCATGGCGGCTGGGTCTGGGGGCTTGGTCTTCTCCATTATCTTCTTCCTCAGGCCCAGGCTCTGGCATCCCCCAGGCTACAGAGAGAGGAGCAGATGCCTCCCTGGTTTAGGCCCTTCTCTGTGCTTATCCTGGCAGCCAGAGTGGGTGGACAAGATGGTTAGCCCGGAGACCCACAGGAGGCTGGGGGGAGCCCCTAGACCAACAATGTGTGTGGGGGGAGGGAGTATTGCTCCCAGACAGGAGATGGGATGTCCCGTGGGCATACGTGACAGGCAGCCCAGGACCCCTGGCTGCTGCGAATGAGGGCTGGGGGGATGTGCCTACCTGGAGCGGAGGGACAGGCACTGTGCTTACCTAAGCCCATAGAGCTCCGAGCGCCTTCACAGCTCTGGCAGGTGGCACGGAGGCCAGTGCTGTGGCTGTGGGAATCTTATCTGTGTGTCCTGCCTCACCTGGCAGGTTTCTGCCTATCTGAGGCAGGTAAGTTAGAGGAGGACCCAACAGGACCGGAGACTCACCTGAGATCACTCCAGCCACAAGCCAGGGAGGCCCTGCGCTCCCCTAGGTGAAGGTGGGGCTGGTTGCAGTGTGCAGAGGCTCAGTCCTCCTGCTGGTGCCTCTGCCTGGGATGCCCTCACCCCTCAGATGCAGCCCTGTGAAGCCTCCTGTCCCTCCCACCTCTGGGGTTCCACAGTGACTGGCGGCCCCCAGCTTGGGGGAGCTCAGATCACGCTGGTTCTACAGCTAACATTGAGAGGAGGTTCTTCAGGCCCTGGCTCCTGGGAGCTTATGCCCAGCAGTGAGCAGGGCTATTCTTTTATCCCCTTTGTTCTGGTGAGGCTTTCACGTGAGTCCCCCCAGCCCTCCCCCGGACACACAGTGTTGGGTAGCAGCGCATGAGCAGATCTCAGGGGTGAGCCGAGGCGGCAGGGTGGGGAGCCAGGGCACACAGCCGTCTGTGTGGTTTCTGTCCTCTGCCTCCAGCCAGCCCCTGGCCAGGCCCATGCTGGGTGGGTGCTGGGCCCTGGCACCAGCCCTGTCCCGTGATGGGGGCGGGGCTCTTGCCTGAAGTGTGACTGTCCGGAATCAGAATCTCAGACCCGTTTCTGAGGCCCAGCCCCTGTTCCTTCCTCAGCTACTCTTGGTTCCTCTGAGGAACCTCAGGAGGAAGCCCACGGTGGGCAGATGGGCAGGCACCCATATTGGCCTCAGCCGGAGGAAGTGGCCGGCCGGCCCCAGGCCTGTGGGCAGGAACTGTGTGGACAGTTTCTCTGGCCCCAGGAAGGAATTCTGAATGTGTCCTCCCACCTCTGCTTACTGAGCCTGAGGGGTTGGGGGGGACAGGCCATGGTTGGGGTCTCCCAGTTTCTAGGGGATGCTGCTGCTCTACCCTTAAATGCTCCATGGCAGTTGGATAAGGACCCTGCAATGCTTTGACCGATGTCCGGTCTGGGGAGGGGCGTTTATCCATTTGCTCAGGACATGGCCCCTGGCTTTTGGCCAGGTCTGAGCCAAATCGTGCCCTTCCCCAGGCCATCCCAGCCAGAGGCGTGCAGCCCCCGCAGAGCCTGCAGCAGCTGCCAAGCATGGCCAGTCTCGCAGGAGGGCGGGGTTCACGTGGGAGGGGGCATTCAAGGCCACAGCTGCTTCCTGGGAGGGGTATCCTTTTCATGGCAGGGTTTGAAAACTGGTAGAAGCTCTACCTTCATCATAGTGGGGGGCCCACAAATGAGGGGTTCCCCTGGAGAGTGTAAAAACAGAGTCGTTTCAATTCATGTCTGCCAAACCTCTAAGTGTGCGGGCACCACGGGGGCCCTGTAACCTGGTGGTTAGGAGCACAGCCTTGGAATCTTACAGCCTCCAGTTCCAGTCTCTTCACTCACTAGCTGCATGACCTCGGACAAACCACTTTACCCTCTAAACCTCAGTTTCCTACTCTATGAAATGGGGACCTCTCTCTCAGTGGTTAGACAACTGCCGTTTGATAGGCTTTATGCTACTTTAAACTTTCTAGTAGCCACAGTAAATAAACTAAAAACAAGCAGGTGAAATTAATGTTAGCAATATATTGAGTTGTTGAAAAAGTCATGATGCATTTTTGCATAGAAAAACATAGAAAAAATACATAATGATTTTCCCACCAACCCAATATTTTATTTAATGCAGTATATTCCAAACATTATCATTTCTTTAAAAAAAAAAAGAATTGTTTATTTTATTTTATTTATTATTATTCTTCAATTGGACCAGGTGAGAAAGCAAGCCACTGGGTTCGGCACTTAAACTACGGTCGCCCATGTGGGAGTCCAGCATCTTAATCACCACGCCGCCCGCCAGCCCCCAAACATTACCATTTTGACATGGAATCAATCTGAAAAATGACCAGCGGGATATTTTATGTTCTCTCCTTCCCACTGTCTTTAAGGTTGACGTGTACAGCACACCTCAATCTGGACCAGCCGAACTATAGATGCTCAGTAGCCACAGCACCAGAACCGCGTGGTGTTCAACAGTACCTCACAGGGCCTCGTGGTGAAGTGAGACCCTCTGTGGGAAGCAGGGAGATGCCAGCAAGTGTTCAGCAAGTGAGAGCTGTGGCCATTGGTCGTTTCTGAAGTGTTCTGGTGGGGAAGACAGAGGTCGAAAAGGATAGGTCAGTTCAGAGGTGTGTCCCAGGGCAGTGGGAGTCAAGCAGGGAGTTTGATATGTTGCAATAGGGAGGACTTCCAGAAGGTAGCAGCAATCAATCTGGGCATTGAAGAGTGGGCAGGATGGGCCCAGCCAGTGGCATGGTGGTTGGGGTGGCTGGATCCCACATGGCCAACTCTGTGGTTCGAGTCCTGGACTTGGTGACTTGAGAAACAATGCTGGGAATGTGTGAGTGCTGGGGCCAAAACCCCAAGAGGAGAATGGAGAAGGGATTGTAATGGGCACCCTCTCACACCCTGGGGAGGAGTGGTGCCTTCTCACTTTCCCTCTCTCTCCCTCTCTCCCTGAAAAATGCACGGGCCCTATAGAATTTTTTTTTTTTAAAGGAAAGAAAGAACAGAATGGCTAGGATGTCGGCAGACAGCAATGGGGAAGACATTGCAGGAGGGCAAAGGAGCAGAATTAGGAAGGCTGGGACCAGAAGCTCAGTTCTCCCCAGGAGGAGGCTGTGAGGAGCTGAGTGAGAGTGGGTAGTGTGAGGCAATAGGGAGTGGTGGGGACTGTGGAGGGTGGAAAGGTCTGTGCTGGTCTGAGGCAGACACAACTCTGGAACTGGAGCCATCTGGAATACGGGTCTAGAGCTGTCAGGCTCCTCTGGCTTGTCAAAAGAAGCCAATAATCTGGATTTTTATGTGAAATCTCCTGACTTTTTAGAGTTGGCAACCAATTCGAATTCCTTTGAAACACTTTGCTCAGCCAAACAAAACATGTCTGCCGGCAGGCTCCTGCCCAGGCGCCCCGTCGGCCAGGTCTGGTAGAGATTGTGTTAGGGCAGAAGCCAGAGTAGCATCCTGGGACTAAGGGTGGGAGCGAGCTGGCAAGTGGGCCTGTCTGCCTGGCTGAGGGGCCCTGGCTTTCCCTGGATGATGGGAGCCAGAGGAGCTAACGGGGCTGTCTCAGACCCGGCGAGACAGTCTCTGGCCCTAGGGTAGTGGCAGGGTAAGTTCGGGGTTCCAGGTTTGCCTGGGGTCTTACTAAGGTCAATGAGCAGACATCTGCTCACACTGACCCAAGCGAGGGGGTTCCTACAAAGAGGCAGGGCCCCTGTAGAAAGCCAAGGGCAGGCAGACAGAGCAGGCCCCTAGACTTGCTTCACTGTCACAAAGCCACCTCCTCCCCTCCCTTTCTGCCATAGGATCCTCTCCACTGACTGGCTGCTTCTGCTGGTCCCCTAGTTCCTGCTCCCCACAATCTTAGGGCTTCCTACCCACTCATACGGACTCGCTGTGATCTCAGGGCTGCATGCCCTAGCAGGAGTACCTGTCTCAATGTATACATTCAGGCAAGCCAATCTGACAAGCTAAGTGAGGTGAGGTGGCCACTTCTACCCCATAACTCTGCCCAGGGGGTGACATCACCTGTACAATGTGTTCCCCTTACTAGGCCCTTTTCCTCAAGGGCTCCAGATGGGGCTGACTGCCTGGAGGGGAGCTTCCGGTATGCCTGTGGTGGTGACTGCCTGTCCGCATGCATGAGCCCCCTATCTGGCCTCAACCCCAGAGGCTCCTCTCTGGGCCCTGAAAGCTACCAGGGTCACAACAGTGTTTTCTGTATGTTTCAGTCTCTGGGAGAGAGGATTTCACCCCATGAGACTCAGACGTTGCAGCTTTAGAGCAGAGAGAGCTAGGACAGCAGTCTGGAGGGTAGGGTCTAGAAAACAGGTCAAGCATCTCAAACAAGCTGGAAGTGGGGGGTTAGAGGCTGGAGAGTTTGGACGGGTAGACCCTAGCACTCTAGGGACATATCAGAACAAAGAATTTCAGAATCCAAGTGGTGACAACCCCAGGGCAGCTGTGGGGCATTCTGGCCCTCTGGTGGCTGTGGCCTGGAGCAGTCATGGTGAGAGCCAGATCTGGGAAGGTAGTTCTAGACTCTGGTGGTTTGCAGAACATGGAGCCAGAACCCAGAGGTCTTGGGGTAAAGGGCTTCAGTACATGACCCCAGACCCAAAATCTTATGAACTCAGAGACCTGGAACTTTCCTGAAGCCAACTGCCAATATTGTTGGCTCAAATGGAGAAATCCTGGATGGGGTGCATGGGAAACTCCCCCAAAGCTGACTGAGGATTCCAGGTCCCTGTGCAAACTCAGAATGCAGAGGAGGGGGCTGTTGGAAGTTATGGTAGACAAAGGTCCTGACCCCTGCTGCACTCTAAAGTCAGCTACTGCCTGGCAGTAGCAGGCCAGCTGAGGCTGGGGTCAGTGGGACCTCACCAGGGTCCTCATAGAGCCATCTCCCACTGCAGCAGCCTCTGCCCCCAGCCTATAGGCAGGATAGGCGTCATGGTACTGCTGACAGCAGAGGAAACAGATTCCCAGAGGGAAATCATTACTGTGTGGGGTGAGGCCTGAGAGTCCAGTGGGCAGGCCCAGGTCCCTTCTTCCCTGGACCCCCAGCCACACACTGGACAATGCCTGCACTTGGAGAAGACCAAGAAATACTGGACGCTTCTTCCCTCTCTGCCCAGAGCCCTCAGGATGAGCCACATGAGCGCTCTGGGCAGATGTTCCCAGACACAGTCTCTTCCCGAAGACTCCCCAGACAGTGCACTGAAGATGCACCGTCCTCGGGAACCAGCAGTTAGCGTAATGGCTATGTCGCTGGACTCCCACATAGTCGACCGCGGTGGCTTAAAACTCACGCCGGGCACGTGTGCATGCGTGCCCAAGATCCTGAGAGGAGAATGGAGGAGAAGGGATTGCGGCGTGACCATCCCCCCTGGGGGGTGATTTCTTGCTTTCTGTCCCTATGTCTCAAAAAAAAAAAAAAAAAAAAAAAAAAAAAAAGATGCACCGTCCTCCAAAAGGCTGATCTATGATCTACCACAGTTCCCTCTGCCAACCTTCCTGGGGTAGGACTGGGTTCTGGTCCCGTGTGAGTCCCTGGGCCCAGCCAACATGAGGGATCGGTACAGGAAGGCAGGCACCCTATTCCAGCTGAGAGGCCTCTGGGGGAAGGGACCAGGGCAGCTCACTCTCCCTCTGGGAGAGAGATCCCAGCCCATTGGAAACTGGATCTTTTACACCCAGGTCCTGTGGCCCCAGAGCCTTCAGGCATCAAAGTGCAGGGTAGGATGGGGTGAAGAGACTGGCTAAGGTGTGCTGAACTCCTGGGGGTGGGTCTCAGCCACTCTTCCAGGGCTCCATTTCTACAGTGCGAAGGGTTTTATAACCATTAAAACGCTGTCCAAGTGTTGCTTGATTTTCATTTACATAAAGTACAAGACCAGGCAAAACTAATGGATGTAGTTCAAAGTCAGGGCAGCAGTAGGAAGCTGGAGGAGCTAGGTTTTTCTGCTTCTTGATCTTGGTTCTGGTTATTTTGTGAAAATGTCTTGCGCCGTGCCCTGGCGACAGGTGCACTTTTTTTGTACACATTTATATTTCAGTGAAGTTTTTAAAATGCAAACCAACACAAATGAGAAAAATAAACCAACAGTAGCAACCAAGCCCACTCCCATTCATGGAGCCCTTACCCTTTGCTGGCTCGGTCAACCTCCCCTGCGGTCATTTAAACGCTAACGGCCCTGACCCGGACGGCAATTCTGATCCGGGCAGGAGTTGGAGCTGGGCTCAGGGGGCTGCCCTGATCTGCATTCCTGTGCTGGGGAGCTGCATGGGGACGGCTTTCCACTAGACTGCCCCTTCCAGACCAGAACAAGGCGCGGCGTGGCTAACCCGCCTTTATGCGCGCTCTCCAGGCGATCGAGAGGCTGTCTCTAAACCACATCAAAAAGCTTGTCCTTTTCTGTAATTTGAGGGGCTGAGCCAGCCCAGGGAGCCGGGCGAGGAGGGATCACACCTAGGTTGCACCCCATCATTTCACCCCTGGCGAGGCTTCGGGCCCTCGGGGCGGGGGGAATAGCCGCTGCGGCCACGCCCGCTCCTGGGTGCTCCCCCGGCTCCCCGCCTCCCGCAGGCGTGGCCGCCCGTCGGCTCCTCCCACCGCCCACCTGCCCCGCCCCGCCTCCCTCCGCGAGGGCCCGGCGGCCGCAGCGCTGCAGCCTCCGCCGGCCCCCCACCCCGCCCGGTGCCCGCCCGGCCTCCGGCGCGCGCCCGTCCGCGTCCCCGGCGCCTGCTCCATGGGTGAGTGCGGGGCGGCTGGCGCCTGGGCCCCTCGGTGCAGGCTGGCTGCCGAGCAGCCTGGGGGGCGCGGGGAGGGCCGCCGCGCGGTGGGTAGGGGTGGTCCCGGGAGGGCCCGGCGACTCCTTCTCTGAGGCGAGAGGGGGCTTCGCGCCCCATCCTCTGGAGAGGGCCTGCTCTAGCGGGGAAGTGGACGCTGGCTTTGGCTCAGGGCCACAAGGTCCCAAACTCTGTCCCCATGTCGGGGCCGCTTCCCCCCCTTCTCCCCACTGCATCGTGCTAGTTTGCCAGGGGCAGCGTTTTTGCCTGCTCCCCTGCCCCCTCCCGCTGCTGCTCCCCAGCCCTCAGGAAGAGAGTCAGCTGAGGGGGGGCCAGATTCAGGGTCAAAGATCGGCAGCAGGGGGTGTTACCCGGTCTTTAGGGAGGCTGTCTGTCCCTAAGGGGAGTGGAGGACAGGGTTAACAGGCAGTCTGGAGCCACTTATCCCCTACCCCCTCTCTGCTGGGATCCCCCAGAAAATCTGGGGCCTCTGAAGATCACTGTAAACCACCCCCTTGCACACTGTGGGACCGAGGGAGCGAACAGCTTATTTCCAAAAAACGTTCTCTCCTGGTGGAATCTGGATAATTTCCCTGGGGAAGTGCAGAAAGAAAAGGGCTCTGCAAACAGATCCCTGTAGATAAGTTGGCATTTAAAAGAGAAAGGGACACTGACCTCCTTTGAAGGGAGGACCGAGGAGACTGCCCCACCCAACCTCTGGTCAGGAGGCCACTGGAGCCCAGGGGAGCCCAAACGCCCCTGCTTGACTGATACCCTCTGCTCCTCCTCTGCAGACGACCAGAGCCAGGCCGAGGAGAAGGGACTGCTCTGTCAGAACCCCGCCTGCATGGACAAGGGGCGAGCAGCCAAGGTAGGGAGGCTGGGGGGGCAGGGGGTGGAGGGGACCCGGCTCTACCCTCCCAGTCAAGCACAGGATATCCATGGCACTGTGGCAAGGGTGTAGCTGGCTAGGCTGCAGAGTCCTCTGGGTACAGGGGAGAGGAGGGCCACAGGGTGACTAGTTTAGGAGGCAAGGGGCTCTGGCTCAGGGATAGTGAAGAGGGGGGAGTTCTGCAAGAACAGGGGAGCAGGGGTGTCCCAAAGCCTTTTGCTGCACTGCAGTCCTTGCAGCAGCCCAGAGGTGGCCGGAGCTGCAGCCCCATGTTACAGATGAGGAAGCTAAGGCTTAGCAAGGGGAAGTGGTTCCCCGAGGTCCCTTCCCAGTGCCCAACCAGCACTCCTGTGACACCTGCCACTCTTCAGGCCTGGAAAAGGGTTGTGAACATTTTGGATTTGATGAGCATGACCATGGCCGTGGGGATGTCAGATGGAAGAAGGGGATCCCAAGACCCATGAGCCAGTAGTAGGACACAACAGGAATTAGAGAAAAAGGGGTCCGGAAGAGAGATAACAAGGAAATTACTGCCTGGGACCAGCAGGTAGCATGGTGGTTGAGGCACTGGATCCCACGTGGCCAACTCCACGGTTTGAGTCCTAGACTTTGCAGCTTGGAAAACACACCAGGCGTGTGTGTGTGCATGCCCCAAATCCTGAGAGGAGAATGAAGAAGGGACTGTGGCATGGCCATCCCCTCTGGAGGGTGATTTCTCACTTTCTCTGTCTCTGTCTGGCAGGTGCATGCACTCTGTGGGAAAAATCTAAAATCTAATAATAATAATAAAATAAAAATGGCTGGGCATTTCTGCCTATGAGATGCCGGTTCTATGCCACACACCTGCTGTGCTTTATGCTCTGCCTGTGGCCACTTTGCAGGGAAGGCATCATTACCCCGTTTTTCAGTTGATGACACTAAGGTTCGGAGAGGCTGTGACTTGGCTGAGGCCCCCAGCTTATGAGAGATGGGCAGGTTGTCCTCTCCCAGCATGCATTTGAGTGACAATAGAATCACTTCCTGTCAGACCTGGGCACTGAGAACTCACTGGCTGGGATGGGTTCTGCCCTTGTTCCCACTTACAAATCAGGAAACAGGCTCAAAGAGGTGAAGTGTCTCACTGGAGGATACAACGCTAGGAGGCAGGAGAGACAGGATTTTTGTTTATGTTTTTGCTCTATTTATGATAGAGTGTGTGCACAAACACACGTAGAGTGAGAGCGAGACAGCAGGATGAGCACCCTCCAGAGTCAGGTCACCCCACAATGCCCATTCTCTAGCCCTCCAGCCTGTTGGGGCGTGGGTATTTGCACGCATGCCCGGTGTGTTTAAGCAGACGGGGTTGAGGATTTAAACCATGTGGGATCTGGCTTCTCTTAGCAGTGCATTACAGTTGGGCCCTGAAGCCAGCCCTGGATTTTTTTTTTTTTTTTTTGGAGTGGTTTTTCGCTATAGGGTGCGTGCGCTTGCCAGACAGAGAGAGACATAGAGACAGAAAGCGAGAAATCACCCCCCCCAGGGGGGATGGTCACGCTGCATGCAATCCCTTCTCCTCCATTCTCCTCTCGGGATCTTGGGCACGCACGCACACGCACCCGGCATGAGTTTTAAGCCACCGGGTCCAGGACGCGAACCGCAGTCGACTACGTCGGAGTCTAGCGATATAGCCATTATGCTAACTGCTGGTTCCCAGCCCTGGATTTTTTTAAGTTTAGCTTAATTATATCTTCCATGAGAGAAAGAGATTTGGAGAGGTACCCCAACAAGGTCCTCACCCCACGATCCATCCCCAGGCTCAGCCAGCCAGGGTCATAGGCTTGTGCTTGTGTGTCTGGCGTATGCAGGGAGACCTCGGGATGCAAACAAGGGACCTTCCCAGGTGAGCCCAGCATCGTAGAGAGTTGCATTACCTCTGTGCTCAGCCGGCCTGAGAACTAGGGTCTGAACCCAGCCCCCGGGTCTGTGTAATGTCAGAGCCTGTGTTCTTAGCCACTGTGCAGCTTACTCTGCCAGCTGCCACCTTCCCTCCCCCCAGCTCCCCTGCACCCCCACTTCCACCCAGACACATGCACATTCATTCTGCACAGGAGGACCATGGTTAGAAGGAACATGGAGGACTGTTCTGGGGGCGGAGGAGGAGGGGGAAGCTCCAGTTGCTGTGGTCACCAGGCAAGGGGGCCGCTGTGATGTCAGATACAATCTGCTGGCACGGGTGGTGGTTTGGCTGGTTGCCTCTTCCCCAGATGGGGGCTCCTGGCAACGAACTGCCCTTAACTCCCCTGACACATCCTGCCAGGAGCTTGCGAAACTCTGGGGCCACTGGCTGACCTGGCGCACCGTCCTATCTTCCTCTGAGCAGCTGCTCCCAGGACAAGTCCCCATGCTGCCATAGGCTGGGGCAGGGGTCAGAGGGCCCAGGCGGCATAGAGGTGAGCACAGTGAGAAGAGAGCTGGTCTCAGAGCAAGTGTGGGCCCTCTGCAGGCTCCAGACCCCCGCCTTGGCCTGCCCTGGCCTGGCCTGCCTGGGACTCAGCATAGCTGACATTGGCATCAGCGCCAGAGGGTCACCCAGCCTGCAAAGCAGAGTCTGGGCCCTGCTGCTGCTAGGACCTCTTTTGGAACAAATGACACAGATTCACTGTGGAGACGGAGATGTTTGAACGACCGCAGGGGGATGTCCTAGGCAGGTGGTCTCTGGAGGGTGTGAAACCATGGACAGGCAGGGCAGAGGGCTCCAGGAAGAGAGAACTGCCACAGACGGAAGTGCAGGGGCAGGAGGTGAGAGAAGGTGAGGGGCACTCAAGTGTGATGACACAGGAGCAGAGTGTCATTGCTGACCGTGACAGTTACCGTTACTGACTGAACGTGCTTTTGTGCCAGTCTCAGTGAATCCTCCTGAGCACCTCAGGGGAAAAGCTTTCTTATTACTGTCGGGCAGGTAAGGAAACGGGGAGGAGCTTGCCTGCCTCACACAGTATGATGGGCAGAGCTCGTCATGGCCTGAGGGCCGTCTATTCGGAAGCCCCACTCGTGGATAGTGTCTTGAAGGAAATGACTTCATTCATTCATTTGCCAGATGAACTCTGAGAGTCTGGTGGAGCCAGGCCCAGTTTTACGCCCCAGAACATCTCCATGGAACAGAGAGAATGCCCCCTAGAGCTGGCATCCTAGCTGTGCAGACAGGAGGAGGGAATGGAAGTGAAGATTTTGGTTGCGGGAGCAGCAGTTAGTGTAATGGCCATGTCGCTGGACTCCCATATAGTTGACCGCGGTTCGCATCCTGGACCTGGCGGCTTAAACTCACACCAGGCGCATGTGCGTGTGTGCCCAAGATCCCGAGTGGAGAATGGAGGAGAAGAGATTGCGGCATGGCCATCTCCCCGGGGGGTGATTTCTCGCTTTCTGTCTCTCTGTCTCTCTCTGTCTGTCTGGTGCGCGCACGCACCCTATAGCAAAAACCTCTCCAGAAAAAAAGAAAAAAAAAAGATTTTGGTTGCCCAACTAGTCCCCCAGGTTACTCTGGGGTAGGGCCAGCTTTAAACAAGACAGGACCCTTCCACTTCTGGGTCCACACTAGAGGTATTGTGTGAGGCTTTCCTGGGTACTGGGCTTTGAGATGAATCAACCACCACATTCTACCTCCTGCCCCTGAAATTTAGATGTGGGGTATGGAATAACCAGGATGGCCTTCCTGGAGGAGGTGGCTGGCGTCTTATGAACTAAGGAGTATTGAGATGGAGGGAAGCTGACTGAGCAGGAGACGGGTGTTGGGTGGTGTAAAGAATAAATGAGGAGGTTGGCAGGTGGTGTGGTGGTTAAAGGCATTGGACTCCCACATGGCTGATCATGGTTCAAGCCCTAGAATTGGCAGCTTGCTTTCTCACTGCCTCTTTCTGAGTGTCTCAGTCTGGTCAAATTAAAAATAACAATAATGAGGGACCAGCAGTTAGCGTAATGGCTATGTCGCTGGACTCCCACGTAGTCGACCACGGTTCGCGTCCCGGACCCGGTGGCTTAAAACTCACGCCGGGCGCGTGTGCGTGCGTGCCCAAGATCTCGAGAGGAGAATGGAGGAGAAGGGATTGCTGTGTGACCATCCCCTCTGGGGGGTGATTTCTTGCTTTCTGTCTCTATGTCTCTCTGTCTGTCTGGCGAGCGCACGTGCCCTATAGCGAAAAACCTCTCCGAAAAAAAAAATAATAATGATAAATAAAATAAAGGAAATAATTCTTAAAAAAATAATAAAAGGAGTAAATGTGGCCAAGGAGAGGAGGGAGAAGGGGGTAGGGGAGGAAGAGGCTGAGCAGGGGCACCTTGCAGGTCCAGGTGAGGGATCAGACTGTGTGCCCCAAAGCCCCTGGGAGAGAAGTGGGTCCCTGCCCCTCCCTAGAGTGAAGATGTGTAGAGTGGCTCACACCTGTGACCCCCAGGGTCAAGCCCACTCCTGTCCAACCTGGGCACGTTGCGACACTTGTCTGAGTTCAATCATGTACTTTTTTTTAATAATTAAAAAAAATGCTACAGGACATGTGAGCTTCCTGGAAACAGAGAGAGGGAAAGAGACCCCCCCAGGGGGGAATGACCATGCTGTAATCACTTCTCCCTTTCTCTCCGTTCTCCTTTCTGGATTTTGGGCATGCGCACATGCACACTCAGTGTGATTTTCAAGCTTCTGGTCCGGGACTCAAGCTGCACAGTTGGCCACGTGGGAACCACTACGCCGCAGACTGGCCCCAGATCCTGTAACTTATTTACCATGTAGGGAAGATAAGCTCCCCCTAGACTACAGGTGTACCCTCCCTACTCTCCCTGTGATCTGAGCCCTCCCTGGCTGCATCCCAGTCCTTGCTGCACCTGCTCAGCTGGACAGATGTTTGTCGCATGCCCATTGTGTTCCCGGGACAGGGAGAGCTTAGAGTGTGGGGAGATGGAGGAAGTGTTTGGTCACCTCTCTCCCAAAGGCCAGTTGAGACAGGCAGGATGACAATGTGGTGGTCGCTATAGGACAGTCTGGACTCCCTAGCTCCTTGCTAGGCATCCTGGTCAGAGTCCGCTCAGGGCACTCCAAGTCAAAAGAGGAGGTGATGGGGGGCTCATGCTGGACCACAAGGCACACAGGATCACTTTTTCTTTTTCTTTTGTGTGTTATTGGGTGATTGGAAAAATCGTATCACATTTTTGCATCAAACAGTATGTCATGACTTTTCCGATGACTCAGTAGCAGGCATGTGTACTTGCTGGAGAGACACAGAAAGAGGGAAGGACTATTCCCTTAGGGGACAGTCACACCACAATCCCTTCTCCATCTCTCCTTCCTTTCCATACTTTGGACACATATACACATGCACCCAGTGTGTTTCCCAAGCCCTTGGGGCTGGGACTTGAACTGTGTGGTTGGCCATGTGGGGTCTGGCTACCTCAGCCACCAGGCCACAGAGCTGGTCCAAGGTCACCACATTTGAGGGAATAAAAAACTTGGAGATGGGAACCAGCAGTTAGCGTGATGGCTATGTCGCTGGACTCCCACGTAGTCGACCGCGGTTCGCATCTTGGACCCGGTGGCTTAAAACTCACGCCGGGCACGTGTGCGTTCGTGCCCAAGATCCCAAGAGGAGAATGGAGGAGAAGGGATTGTGGCGTGACCATCCCCCCTGGGGGGTGATTTCTTGCTTTCTGTCTCTATATCTCTCTCTGTCTGGCGAGCGCACACGCCCTATAGTGAAAAACCTCTTCCAAAAAAAAAAAAAACAAACTTGGAGATTAGGACCAGCAGTTGGTGTAATGGCTATGTTGCTGGACTCCCATGTAGTCGACCACAGTTTGAGTCCTGGACCCAGTGGCTTCAACTCACACCGGGCGCGTGTGCATGTTTGCCCAGGATCCCGAGAGGAGAATGGAGGAGAAGGGATTGCGGTGTGGCCATCACCCCTGGGGGGTGATTTCTCACTTTCTATCTCTCTGTCTCTGTCTATATTGTGAGCGCACACGTCCTATAGCAAAAACCTCTCCAAAAAAAAAAGGTAAAAAAAAAAACAAAACTTGGAGATGGTGAGCTGGACCCATGGCCTAGTGATCGTGGGAGCTGGATCCCACATGGCAGACCATATGGTTCAAATCCTGACCCCATTGGCATGAAAAACACACCAGGTGCATGTGTGTGCATGCCGCAAACCCCAGCAGGGTGGAGATATGGAGAATGGATCATGGCCTGACCGTGCCCCATCGGGGAGCACTTTTCCCCTCTCCTTCACTCTGTGTCTCTCTCTGTAAGTACACATGCCTTCTGGCAAAATTAAAAGAAGCAAGAAGGGGCCAGCAGGTGGCATAACGGTCCAGGCACTGGATCCACATGACAGACTGCATGGTTTGAGTCCTGGATCTCTGCCTTGAAAATCAAATTCCAAGAGGAGAAGGGATTGTGGTGTAGCCATTCCTGCTGGGGGGTGATTTCCCACTTTTCCTCTTTCTCTGCCTCTCTCTGGTGAGTGCACATCAGAGAGATAAAAAGTAAACAAAATTAAACTATAACAAGAAAATAACAGAAAAAAAAGAGTGAGAGGAAGTTTTCTATCCTGGAAATGGGAACCTGGAAGCATAATATCAGGCAGACTTATTTTAGCAGCCACCACTTATTCAGCGCCTACTGTATATCAGGCCAGGACCCTGCATGCCCTCACTCCCACCCTGTGCAAGCAGGACTGCCCTATTTCGATAGCATAAATGAGGCATCAGAAGCGAGCAGGCAAAGCGACCCGCCAAGGCGAGACCCAGACTCAGGCTAGGTCTACCTGTTCTCTAAGGAGCCGTCAGGAGGAAAGCAGGGTGAGTTTTTCTGTGTGGCTCCCAGGGGCCTTGCCAGAGTGATGAGTTTGGTTCATTGCAGGAAAGAATTTCCAACAGCCAGAGCTGTTCCCCAGGCGTATAGGTCGTATACCTACATAGGTAGTATATATCCCCAGACATATCCAAGCAGACATGGAAAGGGATATGAAGAGGGGATTGCAGTGTGGAGTGCAGGATGGACTTGATGACCTCAGAGTCCTCTTCCAGCTTAACAATGGACTGTGAGGTGGCCGAGATGAGTCAGGGTGCATATGTCTAGGGGAGGGTGGGCCAGACAGCAGTGGGCTTGGAGAGGAAGGGGTGGATCTGCCATCCCTGTGGAGAAAGAATGGGCAGGATGTAGTGAATAATTAGGGAGAGAGATCTGTTCTCCTGGGCATTGCTTGGGGGTAAGAGGCTGGAGACCAGGGTGCCTTTGGGAATGGCCAGGCTGGGGAGATCTTTGGAGGTTACTGGGCCCTTCAGATGCTTGTCAGCTAGACAGGTGGTGGTCCTGTCTGCAAAGAAGCAATGCAAGGGGAGTTCCTGGGCTGTGGCTAAGTAATTTTAGGGGGAGGAGGTGAAGGCCTGAAATGCTTGGCCCACCAAATAGGGGCAGAGAAGAGAAGCTGCCCTAAGGGCCCAGCTCAAGGAGCTAGTGCTGCTGGGGGAGCAGCTTCTGCCAGGAGGGGGCGCTAGCTGTCCGGAAGTCCTGGCCTGGTCAGGGCCAGAGGGTGCGTAGTATAGAAATTTCAAAGTGCAGGAAATGCTAGTGGACCTGAGGCCCACCCCTCCTTGCTCTGTGCATAGTGAGGGAAGAGAGGAGGTGTGCTTGGAGAAGGTAGCTTGCCTCCTCGGCTCGCCCTGCATCTCCACACGCTTCTCCCACCCCAGTCAGGGGAGCAATTATTCCAAAGTTGGGCAGGTGGGGTTAGGAGGGCGGGGGTGCTGGGAACAGCCAGGATGAAATGGAATGGTTTTCAGCTATGCCAGGTATAGGCCAGGAGAAAATAGAGGGGCTCAGAGAAAGGCAGGTCGTTTCTAGGGCACCACGGAGGGCGCTGTTCAAAATCCTGCTATTTATAATGGAGCCAAAGAGCCTGCCTTGGGACGACTCCTAGGGCGGCTTTGCCTGGGGTCCCTATCCTGGGCCCTTCGGGGCCCCTCGGACTCCACTTGATGGCCTGAGCAGTTTCCTTTTGCAGATCCTAACCTCAGAGCTGGCGAGCTGCTACCATCAAGCCCAGGTCAATGACCATGGACTTCGAACCTACCGGAGATCTGTAGAGAAATGCCACCCCCCCCCCCCGCCCCCCAGGACAGTGACATCCCCTACCCCATTCCCCCTAAGCAGATCTAGGTTAATCTCAAGCCACAGCCAGGGCTCCTGTCAACTCTCCTGCGCCGCGGGGTTGGGCGCCTGGCTCTAGCAGGGACCCTCCCCCTCCCCCCTTTAAGCCGTGCGTGCAGATGGTACATCCCGGCCCTCCCAGGTGGTAGCGCCCACGCGGCCTACCGTAATTCTCCTACGTCTGGCTCCCCGAGGAGGCACAGTCGACAGAGGCTGTCCCACGACTCGTCCCGACACCATTCACACTCTCTGGGGCTTTAGCAGTTTGAGCTCCAGCACAGGGAAGGAGACCTGTGTACCTAGGTGAGTCTCACTGGGAAGTGAGAGCTGGGCTCCCGGCAGGGATGGGGTTGGGTGCCAAGACACTCCCCTGAGTTAATGGACCGTCTGGAGTGGAGGGTGGGTCCTAGCGTCCCAGGTCTGAGGGTGAATATCGAGATCCCACTGGCTCTACCTCCACTCACTGGAGGGTGGGAGGGGGTCAAGCCCCTGCCCTCACTCCAGTAACTATAGAGTGGGATTGCTTCAGAGATATGGTTGAGAGGAATTTTTGGAACCCTGGCCTGGTGTGTGGGATGTTGGCGGGGCCGGAGATCCGAGAGGTACCTAGGCGGGGGTAGTTGGGAGGCTCGGTGATCCTGCCGCATCTTGGAGTGCCCGGGTGGGTCCCAGACAGAAAAGTCCTCTCGCGGCCAGCAGGGGGCGCGAGAGGCTGGCCTCAGGCAGTCTGGGCTGAGAATGGCACCCCCTTGGGGGTTGGAAATAAGGGGAGCATTGATGAACCCAAGAAAGGCTCTGGTCTGCCTTGATGAAAGAAGGGGAAATGGTAGCCAAAGGGGTTTTCTGGGTCCTCCACATTCCTCAGCAAATGTCCTCAGGTTTGGGAGGGCTCTGTGGGTATTTTACTATTCGCCTGACCCTTAGAGTCCAGGGACTCAGCAGCCTAACAGCTGGACCTAACAGCCATCCCAGGATAGTAAGTTCTAGAAAACTGGCCAGTGACCTCTTTGCACAAGTGGAGGATATCTGAGCCCAGCGGTGGAGGGGCAGGGGCAGGTGGGCCCCAGAACCAGGAGTGAGCTCCTTCCCCCATTCCTCCTCAGGCACTTTCTATGTGCATGCACAAGGGAACAGGGTGCCAGAGCCCAGTTACTCTGATGCCTGACGCTGGGGTCCGGGACTCCAGGGCCTGGTGCATTTGTGCGAGGCCGGTGGGAGGTGAAGCTCACAGGCTGCAGCCCCTCCTTCTGTCTAGCACTGAGTCTCAGCCTCTTGCCTCTCAGTCAGTACCTCTTCCTGGGGAGGAAGGGGCCTCTCTAGCTTTTGGGCATGTGCAGTTTTCTGTCCTCCTGCCTTCTGCCCAGCACAGGTGGGGGCTTTAGGACAGGTTCTGCCTCCAGGTGGGCCTCGGAACCCTAAAGACAAAGGGTGAGGCCCAGGCCTAGGGGAAGGGAGGAGAGCAGCCTGGCAGAGCTGCCCCGCCCTGACCGGCCTGCCCAGGCATGCAGCCTCTCCCTCTGAATTTCCAAGGTTGCAGGCGGGGCCTTGGGGCCAACAGACTCCTCCCAGGGGAGCTTAACCCTGGTATAGACCCTGAGCAGGGACATCCTTCCAGAAATGGAGCCCAGACTTCTTGTCCCAGCCCAGTCAGGTGGGCAGTGTGGAGCTAGCCCCAGATCGTGCCCCAGGCCTGCAACTCGCCTGGGCAGGGAGCTGCCTTTCCCACCCACACCGGGCTGGAGTCCCAGCTCATTGTGGGGCAGAGATGCCTTCTACTTCAGGGGGGCTAGGGAGGGGGTGTGGGGTGTGGGGGGAGAATATCTTGGAGAGGAGGGGGTCCTGCCTTAGAGATTCTATTATTCATCAGCCTCAGCATCTGGTTTCTGGGTATCAGTTTCAACAAGCAGGCCCTGACTCATGAGCCTGGAGCTGAGGCTGGGCTTGGGAGGGACTCTCTTCCCAGGAAATCTGAGGCCAGGACCTCTTGGGCCTGCTCAGCTCCCTGCTCTAAGGAGGCAGTGGGATCCAGGAGCCTACTAAGACCCTCCACCTCTCCTGGTGCAGGGGCCAGGGGTTCCTTTCTTCTCCCAACTCTGTAGGTTTCCTGACTCTGCAAGTCTTGGCTCTGAGGCAGTAGTGCCCTGACCCTCTAAGGAACAGCCCCTTCCCTGGCTGGAGTCCTCAGGCAGCAGCATGACTCAGAGATGGCCAGAGCCAGTCACTCAGGAGACCTCCAGTGACCTGCCCTAGCCCAACCCTAGTGGTCTCCACTTGATGAGACCTGGTTACCCCAAGCCAGTGGGATCCCAACCCCCAAGCTGGCTTTGCATCTGCCCTGTCTCCAAGAGGGTTGTCCTGAAGTCCTCGCTGCCCAGACTTACAGGATGCCATGTACCTACCCCAGAGGGTCAGCCTGAGGCACAGGAGTAGTGTCCAAAGCACAGGCATCCGTTTTCCCACTTGCCAGCCAGTGACTTTGGGAACAGACCTTGATTCTCCTAGCATTAGTTTCTTTATCTATTTAATAGGGATAGTAACAGTTTCTTCTTAGAATCTTTGAGAAGAGAGAATGGGATTTGCTGCCCAAAACCCCTGGGACAGATGTGCCACTTGGGAGTGCTCAGTGGAAGGCAGCTTTCTGTCCTGGGGCAGCAGCAGAGGCAGGGAGCCCAGGCAGAAACCTACCTGCTTGTAGCCAGCAGGCCCTAGGTCATGGATGCTGGGAGGAGGAGAGAACCTTTGGTTCAGCATTGGGGAAGACTCCTTGGCCGTCAGCCGCAGGAAGGGCTCTCCTGGCTGAAACCTCCCCTGCCCCCTTCTGTGGCATGAAGACCCATTCTCTGCCCGTCCACTCATTGGTCCAATCTATACTGAGTGCCTTCCGTGTACACAGGGCACAGCCAAGGCCCCTGGCCTCTGGAGAGGACATTCTAGTGGTGAATTACAATAAAGTGACTGAAAAAGGTAATTTCAGGTAGTTATAAATGTTAAGGAAATGATTCAACCTAAGGGGATTGAGAGTGGAAGGGTGATGGGACCAGCAGTTAGCATAATGGCTATGTCACTGGACTCCCATGTAGTCGACTGCGGTTCAAGTCCTGGATCTGGTGGCTTAAACTCACACCGGGTGCGTGTGCTTGTGTGCCCAAGACCCCGAAAGGAGGAGAAGGGATTGCGGCATGGCCATATCCCCTGGGGGATGATTTCTCACTTTCTGTCTCTGTCTCTCTCTGTCTTTCTGGCGAGCGCACGTGCCCTATAGCAAAAACCTCTCCAAAAAAAAAAAAAAAAAAAAAAAAAAAGGAGAGAGAGAGAGAGCGTGGAAGAGCGAGAGGCTATTTTATTTTTTAAATTTTGCTGTAGGGCTTGTGAACTCTCTGGAGAGATAGTGACAGAGAGAAAGTAAGTGAGGGGGCCAGCAGTTGGCATGGTGGTTAAGCTGTTGGACTCCCATATGGCCTACCGTGGTTCGAGCCCCGAACCTGGTGGCTTGCTTTTTCACTTCCCCCTTTTCTTTCTCTCTGTCTCTTTGCTCAAATTTTAAAAATAAGTAATAATAACAAAAAAATTAAATAAAGAAGTCATTTTTTTTTTTTTAAGGTGAGAAAGCTCCCTCCTAAGAGTATGGCCATACCATAATCCCTACTCCTCCATTCTCCTCATGAGATTTTGGGCACACACACATGCACATGCACCTAGCATGTTTTTCAAGCCACCAGGTCCGGGATTTGAACTGGGCTGTTGGCCATGTTATCCTGTGGAGACACTCTCCACAGTATCCAGCCACCTTAACCACCATGCCACCTGGCTGGCCCAGCAGCTATTTACTTTGAGAGGAGAGTAAAGGCACATTGGGGAGGAAACCTTTAAGTTGGATCCTAGTGCCAGCTCTTGGAAATCCAGGCCATGACCATGAACTTGGTGACCTGTTGGATGGAAGGAAGACCAGAGGATGGACCCCCATGTGGGACCAGCAGGGAGGCAGGATGAGCACCAGGCCAAGGTGGGATTTTATTCTTAGCAAGATGAGAAGATTTTGTTTTCTGAAGATCTGCTGGTGCCATGCACAATAGCCCCCTCCACAGCCTCCCAGCCCCTAATAAACTGCTGCCCCCCTGTGCCCTGTCTCAGAGAAACCCCCCCCCCCCACTCCTGCGTGCTCTCCCCAGGAAACCAGATGCTGGAGGAGGTGTTGGGAGGTGGGGTGGTGAGAGGTAGCATGCCACCTTGCCCTCTTGGATATGAGTGTACCAAGAATGCCACCCCAGAACCCCAGAGTGTGGGTTTCAGTTCTGCCTGTAGACTTTTATGTCACTCCCTTGCCCCTCACCCCGGATAAATATGGAGAATAGGTCAGCCCCCCCCTTCCAGGGAATGAGCATTTTGTAAAGGCATTTTGACAACCGCACAGTGTGGACCCTAGCATCCCCATCCGAGTGAGTGGTTTCTGGGGCTCAGCTGAGCATCCTGGGGGGGCGGGCAGTGGGGACTTAGAGCAGCAGGGACCTGGGGGAAAGCCAACTGGGTTGTGAGTTTCCCTGACGCCCCACAGCACCCAGCTGCCAGAGGCTCCTCCCCTTCACCCATCTCAGCTGCCCGCCTTCCACCTGTGGCCCTCACTGGCCGGGTGCTCTTTGCTGTCTCCACTACTCTCTGGGCAGTGGGAGGAAAGGCATGTGGGTCGCGGGTGGGGGGTGACTGTGGGCGGGGCTGACATTCTGGACAACCTCTGATCGCCTGTTGTGGGTCCTGAGAGCAGGATCCCAGGTGGAATGTGTCATTGCCCTGACCTCCCCCCTTTTGCGTCCCCAGCATTCAGGGAGACCCCTTGGAAGGGGTTTAGGATCTGAGGCGGGCCCTCCAGAATGAAGGGAGGAGGCTCAGGTGCCTTTCTGGAGGAAGGGTGGGGAGGAACCTCGGGCGTTTGCGTTGGGGATGGGGCGGGGATCAGAGCTGCGCGAGCGCCCGGCGGCTGGGCGAGGGTTGGGTGTCCCAGGCCAGGGATGGGGCTTCCATAGTCCCAGGGGGCTGTCCCCCACCCCTACGCCCCTTTCTCCTCTGCCCCCAGCATTGGGGGAACTCCCTGGGAGAGAGCTAGTCCAGAGAGGCCCTTTGAGTGCGGCACATTTGCACAGGAGGGGGGCGGTCAGATCGCACGAGCCCGGGGGCTGGGTGGTGGCGGGAGCCCGGGGCGGGGGCGGGGCAGCTGTTCCCGGCTCTCCCCTGGGGTCCCGGCGTTCTCGCCCGGGGGCGGGTGCGGCCGCACAATGGCAGGAAGCGGGAGTCGGCGCTTTGTCCGGCGGCAGGCGCAGACCGCCGCTTCCTCCGGCCGCCATGGGGACGGGACCCGGCGTCTCCGGGCGCCGAGCGGCCTCCAGGCCGAACCCTGGGCTGCCCTCCCGGGACTCTGAGCCCTCTTGGGCCGGGGATCGCGCCCGCGACGGTGAAGGCCAGGTACGCGGGGCGTGGGCTGGGTACTAGCCCGCGGCCGCGGTCCTGCGCCGGGAGGCTGGGACTGGGGTGTGCGCCACTGAGGGCCCCGGTGGCCAGCAAAGTGGGGGTGGGGCCCAGGGTGGCCGAGTCCCTTGCCCGGGCTACCCACTCTGAGAGGAGTGACTGTCACCTCCCCACCCCCCGTGACCTGAGGGCCAGTCCATGGACTAGGGTGACCCTACCAGCCCTTGACCTTTTGTTTCTGGGGCTGTCTCCGGACACACCTGTGGGTCCCGGGCCCCGCACTGAGCCACCCCTCCCCTCTTCTTTCCCCTTCCCCAGGCCTGCCCACACCCCTTCTCCTGCCACACTGGCCTGTTTCTCCGGCCATCAGCCCAGCTCCTTGTGGGAGGGGGCAAGACTGACTTCCGGTGCCCTCATCTGCATTGGGTTGGCTTTGACCGTGCTTCCCCAGTGGGCCGCCTGTTATTTCTAAAGCTTTGGAGGTGCAGTGTGACCTGGCTGTTTTGTGGGTGGGCCAATCCCAGGAACTTTGGCAGCTAGATCCTGCTGCCTCTTCTCTGCTGGCAGGGGTGCTGCTGCCCTCAAGGGGCGAGCTGGAGGGCGAAGTGATCGCATGCACAACCTGAGTCTGACTTTAAGAAGGAGTCACCGTGCTTTAGGGGTGGAGCATGAGGGCTGGGGAGCAGCAGCTGACAAGGGGCTCTGGCCACCCCAGCTTCAGCCTCTGTGGGTTTCATGGGTATCCCTAGTTGAGGTGCTGGAGCAGCTGAGGGATTGGAAACAGCCAGGGGCTGGGCAGGGCTCTGGCAGTAGTGGCTGGGAGGCAGCAGCAGCAGGCAGGTAGGTGTGCTGTTCTCCAAGTGCTGAACACTAATCTCCAGTCTCAGGGCAGCCTAGTAGGTTTTCTATAAGTATCTGTCAAATACTGAATCTGTCATAGTGAACCTTGGTGTAAAATCTGTCTGTATATTGGCTTCAGCTAGTGGCATGGTGATTAAGGTGGTTGGATCCCACATGACCTACTGCCTGGTGGAGTCCTGGACCTGGTAACTAGGTAAAACACACTGGGGGCAGCGGATAGTGTAATGGTTAGTCGCTGGACTCCACATGGTTGACTGTGGTTCAAGTGCCGGACTTGGCGGCTTGAAACTCAACTCTGGGCATGCGTACATGCATGCCCAAAATCCTGAGAAGAAAATGGAGAAGGAATTGTGGCATGGCCATCCCCCCTGGGGGTGATTTCTCACTTTTTGTCTCTCTGTCTCTCCAGCAAGTGCACGTGCCTTATATAAAATCTCTTGAGGGGACCAGCAAGTGACATGGTAGTTAAGCGCTGGACACTCCCACGTGGCTGACCACGGTTCAAGTCCTGGACCTGATGGTTTGCTTTCTCACTTTCTTTCTCTCTTTGTGTCTCTCTCTGGTCAAGTTAAAATAATAAATTAATAAATAAAGTTAAATAAATAATTCTTTTAAAAAATTTTCTTGAAAAAAAAACCTTGCTGGGCACATGTGGATTTGTGCCTAAAATCCTGACAAGAAGGGATTGCTATATGACCCTCCCCTTGGGGTGATTTCTCACTTTTCCACTCTCTCTCTCTAATTCTGGCAAGCTTAAGCACTCAACCTTAAGTCACAAAATTAACAGGAAAAAAATAAACAAAAAAGCAAAATTGTGGGTTGAGCCAGTGGCATACTGGTTAAGGTGGCTGGATCCCACAGGGCTGACTGCATGGTTCAAGTTCCAAACTAGGAGGCTTGGAAAACATCCTAGGTGCATGGGCACACACGCCCTAAATCCTGAAAGGAGAATGGAGGAGAAGGATTGCAGCATGGCTGTCCCACCAGGGGGTGTTTTCCTGCCCCCCCCCCCCACATGAGTGCACATGCTCTCTAACAAAAAAAAAAAAAAAAAAAAAAAGATTGTGCACAGAATCAGGACTGGAGGGATCCCAGAGACCCTTCTCAAGACCCATACCACTTGGCTCCTTTTTCTTTTTTTCTTGGAGGGTTTTTTTTTTTTTTTTTTGATATAGGGTATGTGCTCCAGAAAGACAGAGAGCAGAAATCACCCCCCAGGGGGAATGGCCAAGCCACAATCCCTTCTCCTCCATCCCCCTCTCGGGATCTTGGGCATGCATGCACACACGCCTGGCGTGAGTTTCAGCCACCAGATCTGGGATCTGAATTGCGGCCTATTTACACGAGAGTCCACCAACATGGCCATTATGCCAACTGCTGCCCATGTGAGGCCAGGCCCAGGTAACTGGTGAAGTCTGCAGCCCCACCTGGTGGTGGCTAACCAAAGTTTTCAGGGTTAAGAAGGATAAGAGGGATTAGCTCTGCCAGCCTGCTGAGGCTGGGCAGAGAGGGCTGCTGAGCTGAAAGACCAAGGCTCCTGAGAAGAGGAACTGAAGTAGGCAGGTTCTTTCCCCAGATTAATTCTCAGATTGAGGTTCCAGAACCTGCAAAGCCTAGCCTTTGTCTCATCAGGACCCTGAGATGCTGGGGGAGGGGGAGTAGAGGCTGCACCTTGGATGATTAAGATAAGACAGAAACGGGACCAGCAGTTGGCATAATGGCTATGTCGCTGGACTCCCATGTAGTCAACCATGGTTCGAGTCCCAGACTTGGTGGCTTAAACTCACGCTGTGCATGTGTGCGTGCATGCCCAAGATCCCGAGAGGAGAATGGAAAAGGGATTATGGCATGGCCATCCCCCCGGGGGATGATTTCTTGCTTTCTGTCTCTCTGTCTCTCTGTTGAGCGCACATGTCCTAAAACAAAAACCTCTCAAAAAAAAAAAGATAAGACAGAGACTAGGAACAGCTGCTGTGGTGCCCTAACGTCTGTGGCAGGCCCCATCAATACAGTGAAAGACCACTCTTCTTTTTTTTTTTTTTTTTTTTTTTTTGAAGAGGTTTTCGCTATAGGGCACATGCGCTCGCCAGACAGACAGAGAGAGACATAGAGACAGAAAGCGAGAAATCACCCCCCAGGGGGGATGGTCACGCCGCAATCCCTTCTCCTCCATTCTCCTCTCGGGATCTTGGGCATGCACGCACACGTGCCCGGCGTGAGTTCTAAGCCACCGGGTCCGGGATGCGAACCACGGTCCACTACGTGGGAGTCCAGCAACATAGCCATTACGCTAACTGCTGGTTCCCTGGAAGACCACTTTTGAGGACCAGTCATGAAGGACGGGAAAGTGCAGGGAGGTCCCTGGCGTTCAGGCTGCCATCCATCAGAAATCCAAGTCCACAAAATGAGCCCCCTGGAGCCAGTGGGCTTGCTCGTCTGCCCTGGTCCCCCTTGTCTGATGGGGTGTCAAACTACCATTGATTCCCAACTGTCTCCCTAGCCCTCAGGCTGACCTAAGGCCAGCCTCTTCCCCCCAGTCACCTGTCCCTTCTCTCACACCTCCAAGAGATAGTGCGAGGGGCCAGCAGGTGGCATGGTGCTTAAGGGCGCTGGACTCCCACATGGCCTGCTATGGTTTGAGTCCTGGACCTGGTGGCTTGCTTTCTCAATTTCTTCCTCCCTTCCTCTCACTCTGTCCCTCTCTGATCAAATTAAAAAAATAAAATAATTCTTTCTAAAAAAAGATATAAAAAAAGATAGTGTGAATGTGGTTAAAGCCCAGGATTTGGCACCACACACACTGGCTTCAAGTCCTGATTCCACTGGCTGTGTGACCTCAGACAAGTTCCTTAACCTTTCTGAATCTCACTTTCCTCTTGTGTAAAATAGTGGCAGTAGAGGCCAGCAGGTGGCATGGTGGTTAAGGTGTAGAAATTCCCACATGGTTGACCGAGTTTCGAGTCTCGGACCTGGTGGGTTGCTCTCTCTCTGGCAAAACTCATGTGAAAAAAACAATAATAATAAATAAATAATTTTTAAAAATAGGGGCAGTAATAGCTCCTGCCTAGTAGGATGAGAGGAAATGACGTATGCGGCGCCCTCGGTGCAGCCCCAGGCACATGACAGCAGCGTTATAAATGCAGCCCAGGCTCCCAGCCTTCTCCCTCCTTCCTGTGGTCGCTGTCTGCTGTTCAGGCCATCCTTCTCTTATCTTGGAAATACCTGCTCAGGCTCTCCCCAGCCAAAACGTCTTCAGTGTCTCTGCTGCCCCAGTTAACAAGTGACACAAATAGTTTTGAATGGCTAGGACTGGAGATAGGGCGGTGGTCGGTGGTCGGGGTGAATCAGTGTGGAGACGGCAAAGCAGAAGACGCCGTCTGTCAGGCCGTGGGAAGGGAGCAGGTGACTGAGAGGTAAAGAGCTGCAGGAGGAGAGAGAAGGCAGGGAACTAGGCATTTCACCACCTGGGGAGGAGTTTCTCAGGCCAGTGGACGAGGGAGCCATGACGGGAGAGTAGGATGGTAGGTCCCGTATGGGGACTTGCTTTTATCCAGAGTGAGATGGGAGCATTGGAGGTTTGTGGGAGGTTTTAGTTTTTTTTTTTTTTTTTAGGTTTTTGCCATAGGTCATGTGCACTCCCCAGAGAGAGACAGAGAGAAGGAAAGTGAGAAATCATCCTCCGGGGAGATGGCCATGCTGCAATCCCTTTTCCTTCATTCTCCTCTTGGGATTTGGGCACGCATGCACATATGCCTGGTGTCATTTCCAAGCTGCTGGTGCTCAAATTGCGGTCAGCCATGTGGGAATCCAGCACCTTAACTGCCATGCTACCTGCTGGCCCGCTTCTTGGTTTCTTACCTTTATTTCTGCTATGAGAGAGAGACAGGTGTTCCCATGGTCCCAAGCCATGATCCATCCCCAGTCTTAGCCAGCCAGGATCATGTGCACAGACACGTACCCAGTGTACACAGAGGGGCCCCAGGACACAAACCCGGGACCACCCCCGTGGGTCCAGTTGGGTTACCGCTGCTCACTGCGTGGCCCCATTGGAGGGTTTTGGTCGCATTGAATGTTACTCCTCTTTGAACAGGGACCACTCTGGCTGCCCATTGAGAATAGGCAGGGCCTGGGGGAGGAAGACAACCATGTATGAGGCCCTAGTTGTCCAGCAGAGAGGGGATGGGCAGGGTCTGTGTGTGTGTGGCGGGGTGTGGGGGGAGCTGATGAGCCCTGGCTCGACTGGGACTACAAACTCGAAAGGTGGAGCCAGCAGACTTCTGACTGACCAGAGCGAGTGTAACAGAGTCAAGGGTGACCCTAAGTTTTTGGCCTAATGTATTAGTTTCCTTGGGCTACCGTAGCAAATGAACACCAACTGGCTTTAGATCAACACACTGGTTTATTTTCCCACAGTTCTGGAGCCCTGAAGTCTGAAATCAGGTTCTCAGCGGGACCATGCTCCCTCCCAAGGATGTAGGGGGTATTCTTTCCTTGTCTCTTCTAAATTCTGGCAGTCCCAGATGTTCTTTGGTTTGTAGATACATCGCTCTAATCTCTACCTCTGTTGTCACATGGCCTTCTCCCTCTGTGTCCCATCTCTGTGTTGCCTCGGCCTCTTCTTTCTTTTTTTTTTTTTTTCCTGATTTTTCCGGAGGGCACATGCACTTGCCAAAGAGAAGGAAAGCAGGGAATTGAGACAGCACCCCCTATGGGAAATGGTCACGTCACAACCCCTTCTCTATCAATCTCCATTGGGGGATTTGGGGCACATACATACACACTTGTCTGCAATGTTTTTTCAAGCGTCTGGGTCCTGTACAGTCAACCATGGGGGATTCAGCCACCTTACCCAGCAGGCCACTGGCTGGCCCTTCTCTAATGTGGATACCGTCATGCTCCTACCACACTCCATACCCTTGATTACATACTCCATTATGAGCAAATCAACTTGTTATATCTGCAATGACTATTTCCGAATAAAGTCACGTTTTGAGGCACTGGTATTAGTTAGGATTTAATGTCTCTCTCTCTCTCTCTCTCTCTCTTTTTTTTTTTTGTCTTCACCATAGGGCGCGTGTGCTTGCTGGAGAGAAAGACAGTGAGAAATCACCCCTTGGGGGGAACCAGCAGTTAGCGTAATGGCTATGTCGCTGGACTCCCACGTGGTCGACTGCGGTTCACGTCCTGGACCCAGTGGCTTAAAACTCATGCCGGGCACGTGTGCGTGTGTGCCCAAGATCCCGAGAGGAGACTGGAGGAGAAGGGATTGCGGCGTGACCATCCCCTCTGGGGGGGGGTGATTTCTCGCTTTCTGTCTCTCTGTCTCTCTCTGTCTGTCTGGCGAGCGCACGCGCCCTATAGTGAAAACCTCTCCAAAAAAAAAAAAAAAGAAATCACCCCTTGGGGGGATGGCCATGCCACAGGCCCTTT